>CM062817.1:919730637-921123137 GCA_031772625.1 Pinus tabuliformis | reverse complement strand
GAATCCAAGTACACATCCCCACCTTCATCTGAGGTGGTTTTCACCTCTGCAGAAGGAGCATCATCAGATCCCTTTCCTTTATTAGGAGCTTTAGATTTACAATCCCTTTTGTAGTGCCCTTCCTTTTCGTATTTCCAGCACACCACCTTTACAGGTTTTCCTAGAGATTTAGATCTCCCTATAGATTTAGATCTCCGACTAAATGACTTATTTTTGTTTCTATTATGGGACCGTCCTCGTATAGACAAGGCATCACCATTATGGCTCTCCATATTTTTCCGTATCATCTCCTTCGTCGGAAAGGATGAGACAATTTCATCAAACTACAAGGCAGTTGCATTGCTACCTATTGCAATAACCAGACTATCCCACGAATCTGGTAGAGAACACAACAAACTGATGCAATTATCTTCATCTGAAATTTTAATATCAACAGATGCTAATTGACTTACCACAGTATTAAATGTGTTTAGATGCTCTATCACCGAGTCTCCATATTTCATCCTCAAGTTATACAGTGTTTTCCGCAGGAACAGTTTATTCACCAGAGACTTAGATTAGTACAAAGTCCCTAACTTGTCCCACAAAACCTTTGTTGTAGCTTCCCCTGATACATTCATCAATACTGAATCTCAGACACACAATCGTATTGTGCTCTTTTCCTTCCGATCCAACTTCTTCCATTCTTCATCGGACACTCCCATTGGTTTAGTACCTGGATCTACCATGATCCACTGATCTTTATCCACCAACAGATCCCCCATCTTGAGTTTCCACAACTTAAAACTCTAACCATTAAATTTCTTGATCTCTATCTTTTCACTGCTCACCATCTTCTTTCACCACCAAAATCTATCTCGCAGATCTGCCACATAACAGGGTCTACCACAGGCCTGAACGAAACCCCTCAGCAATAAGGGCGTCCCCTTGAAGCCAAAACTGCTTTGATACCAAATGTAGGTTTTAACCTTGTACATAAATTACCTGCATATGAATTCTATAACACAAAAAATAAACAATGCAAGAGAATAACACATAAAACACATATACACATAGATTTCCCTTAGATCCCAAAACTGGGACTACTAGCTTGATTTTTAATTATTATCCTTTCAATGTTATATTACATATTTATACATGCCGAAGCATCCAATACCATGGACCGAAAACCATCGCGTCCAAAAACATGTGCGAAAATCATGCACAAAACCATAGGTGGGTCCGCCCATCCTAACATAGGGTCCAAAACCAAAATTTTCTGGGGCACTGCCCTAGACCCCATAATGTGGGGTTACGGGTACACCTCAAACCCCCTGTAACCCCCCCTCTAACCCCCTGGTTAACTACATGGGCTAGCTGTGGAAAGAATATAACACAACCCAACATTCTCCCACTTGACTGCCATCACCTCCATCTTCACCCGTACCAACTCCACCACCACTACGATTTAGTATGGCAAACACATTGAAGTTGCCTGTGTTCAAAGGTTTGGGAAATGAAGATCCAGGCCAATTCTAGTTCATTGTAAGGGTTGTATGGGAAGTGCAAGGTGTTACAGATGACCATATAAAGAAAGTGAAGTTGGTTAGCGCCTTGCAGGATCGCACGCTGATCTGGTATATTAAGTACTCCAATGATAACTTGAATGCGAGAGTTGCAAATATCTAAACAACGCTAAATAGAGAATTTGGTAGGCCTAAGTTTGAAGTGCAGTCGATTGTGGGATTCAAAGAGATCACAATGTTATCAGGTGAGACTCCTTGGGAATTAGATTAGAGGCTGAAATGTATGATTCGTGAAGCCAATATGAATTTGAGAGATGGGCAGCATCGTGAGTGGTTTGTAGCTTCACTACTACGACACTTAAGGAGTGTGTTGTCGCAACAAAAATTAACAACTCAAGCAAAGGCTTTGGAGATTGCCATGAGCCTTCATGAGACCTTGATGCAGGATCCTAATCTAGGAGTTCAGTAGACCCACACACAGCTGAAGAATCTGTGCCTTGAGATGAAAAGTCTGAAATAGGATAGGACTGTTCGACCAGAGGTACCTAAAGAAGTAAGGTGTGTGAAATGCAAGAGTCAGGGTCATGACAAAGACCACTGCCCAGTTTTTACAAATTACTTTGTAGGAGGAGGACCGATGCCTTTAAGGCTAGAAGCTCAAGCAGGGTCTAGTGCGGTGCCTGCTTTGTGGTGTGCGATCTATCAAATATCTAGAAAACATGCTATGGATAACTGCCACCTGTTACAGAAGTATACACAAACTTCACAACAGTTGTTCTGCAACTTTTGTAGGTCAGTGGGACATGACGAGGGTACTTGCATAATTTATGAGTTGATGATGGATAGAACTACCACCTACAGGGTTCAAGCTGAAACACTGCCCCTTTACCAGAATGCAGGAATGGCGCGGACTGGATTTCAGGGGTGCGGATGAGGCCGAGGTGGAGGAGGACCTGGTAGAGGTCACAGATAGTTGATTTGTTACAATTGTGAAAGACTATGACACTATGCCCATGATTGCACTAATCCAACGTGCCCATCATGCAACTATTTCACACTATTTGATCATGAGACATAAGATTGTCCTATGCTGATAGCTAGGATACACGACAAAGGAGTGCTACCACCTCCCCCGACTCAGAACCTGTAGATGATGAGGTCTGAGCTGTAGGAGGAAGATCTGAATGTAAAAATTGTGCTTCGAAGTGGAATCGTGACGGGAGATGACAAAGGGAATAGCCAGAAGACAGTACATGGGTTAACAAATCCCCGATGAAAGAAGCTAAGCTTGATTTGGAGCATGCTCGAGAAACCTTCATGGAAGCTAAGAAGAGCTTTATTGAGGCCTCCACTTCAGGAAGCAAGGATAAGCTGGAGTCGCAAATGGACCCCTCTATGCTGACAACTTTCCTCGAAACCTGTATGAAGTTACTGCACGACAGTAAGGCTGTGAAAGGGTTACAGGAACTTATCAACAGATGTGTTGGGACCACGCCAGGTGAACCGAACATAGTCTAGAAGATCAAAAAAACATAAAACAAGGATGGGGTGTGAAATGAGACTAACCGCGTAGATTGGCGAATACTAAATGGATCAAGTCATCCTGGATTTAGGATTAGATGTGAATGTTATACTGAAAAATACATGGGAGTGAATGGGGAGACCCGCATTGCAGTGGTCTCCAATTCAGCTAAGGATGGTGAATCAGCAGAAAATAATACCCATGGGGTGATTGCAAGGAATAAAAGTGGATATTGAAGGAGCGAGCGCGCTGGTAGATTTTGAAGTAATAGAGATTGTTGATGACAACAATCCCTACCCTGTGATCCTAGGAATTGATTGGGCTACTGATATGAACAGGGTAATTAATCTAAAGAAGCACAAGATTATCTTTGAAAAGAAATCACTGCGCGTAATAATACCCCTGGACCCTGCCGAAGGATCGCGCTATATGGAGCCGGTTCGCGACTATGAGAGTGATGATGATCTAAATTGCATCTACAAGGTAAAAATGTGATATCAACACTGGGTAAATCCCACCACAGATGGGTGGATTACATGGAAGTGCAAGAGCTCCTACACTTTGGACTCCGAAAAGGAAATAGAGCACTGGCAGAATCAGTGACATGAAGTAACTATGCTGAATTGCAATATGATGATTAGATCACTGTGCTGCGTGTTGATAGAAGTAAGAGATTTGCCTACTTATGATGGTCTAAATGAGGTATATACCTTCTTGGATGCATTTGAAAGGGAGGTGCTAGAAAAGCAAATCTTCCATGCCTTGGATTGGGTACTATGCGCTACGCCCACAAGATGATGAGGTATGCACAAAGGAAGCTTTAATGATTAGCGTGAATATAGGAGAATGATGCGAGTACGATTTGGGAAGCCTAAGGTGTGACTGACAAACAAGTACAATGGACAAGATGATCTGCACGCGCATGTGGCCAAGTGGACACAGGCATATGGAGAAAAGCCACAACCTGAGTGGGTTCACCTATTCTATCATGCCCTGGATGTTATTCCAATGAATTGGTATGTAGAAATAGAGCTTCGCCATGGGATATCCTACACGAATGGTTCATAATGACATTTTGTTAAAATTGGCAACTAGGGCCACACTCCATGTGTGTCATCTTATTTATGGCAGTTGATATTTTTATTGGATCCCTCTCATCGAGAGGTGTAGGATTGATCTAAATATCATCCAATTCCGATAAGTATTCATGGAGATATGAATTTATTTGTATTATGGGACAATTCGTCAAGGTCAGCCAGCAACATAACTACCCCCTCTTGTGCTCCTTGTTTTAGTATAAATAGAAGAAGACTTTAAGTCATTCGATACCCTCACTCTCTAGTGATCTCTCTTCATCCTGTTTTGGGTTTGATGGAGAAGAGATCTAAAAGAAGTGCCCTAGTATCTATGCTACCCTAATGAAGATGAAACGCTGGACATCTAGATGAAAGCCCTATAGACACAGTCACAGAGGATTCTTATATGTTGTATAAAGGTGACAGTAATAAGCCCTAGCCGTAGTAACAAAAGGATGCACATCCACAGTTGGAAGGAGCCCTAATACATCTAAACGCAATCCTGTTCACACAAAGGAGACCTATTATACGTAGTCAAATGGAGCCATCCTAACACAACAAGGAGACCTGTTATACACAAACAAATTATGCAACCTATTATACACAGTAAAATGGAGTAGATGTATCCTCGGGTGGGTCTAAAGTAAAGTATCCCTATAACAGACAACAGTACCTCAGACTACCCAAAAGCTTCAGTGATGATCACAATAATAGAGAAAGTAATACTCTCCTCCTCAATGGTATTCATCTCCATGAATGAGATCAATGACAATGTATTCCTGTGGCAAAGAGGATCTATGAAATCCTACAATAGTACTAACTCAACATAGGAGTATATTACAATGAGAAGATTCAGATCTGTCTTTCTTAGCATACTTGTAACTTGATGATCTCATAACAGTATACCTCAACATCCTTCATTCTTGACTCAGCCACACATTTTTGGTGATCACTATCTCAATCCGGATACACTCGTGGTAAAAAGGGATCTCTATAATCCCTTCTCTAAATACATTCCAGACACAGTATTGATCTCAAAGTGTATCATTAATCTTAGTACAACAAAGTGCAGGAAGGATGCAACAGTAAATGATCTTGGTGATACAGTTGTGAAGAACTCAATGTTGCAACAACGATGGTTTTAGTATCAAGTAAGATCTTGCTGAAGGTTGTTGTAGTAATGACATTGATAGTTACATTCTCAGCATAATGGAAGAAGTTGTATCAAGAATGATAAGTGACAAAGTCATGATCTAAGTTCTTGTAAGATCCTGATCTCATTGAAGATTCAAAGATCACCTCTATGGTAACTTCTAAGGGACAATCATGGTGCAGCAATGATGTTATCAATGATGATGGCAGTACTGAAGATATCAGTGATGTAGTAGGACAACATGATGATGGATGATGCAGTATGTTAGTAGCTCAGTGACTAGGTACAACACAATGGTGGGTGCAACATGAGTTCGAGTTGAAACTCTATGATGGGTGAAGTCATCAACTTGGAGAATCAGTTGAAGTAGAATGTCTTCAACTGATTTCATAAATCATCATTATAGGAGATGATCTCTACTCATATCTAGATAAGTCAAAGTGTTGACTTCTATTGTAAATGTACTATCTATCTCTATGTCTCTGTTGAACTTTGAAGAACATAAAAGAAGAATTGATCAAGGGTTTCCCCACATTGTGGGGTTTGTCCTTGGCTAGTGCCACATCTTGTGTCCTCTTGTCTTGGCTTGTCTTCTGTGATTTATATTTATTTTCTATCTATAGTTTACTTTAATACTGATGTGATTGCTAATCCAAAAAAGATATTGAGCTAACTATGAAAATTGAAATAAATTTCTCTAGCATAGAACATACCTAAAAATAACATGGTATCAGAGCTGAGGTGAAGACAATACCCAAGCAAGAGTGAAAGAGAAATCACCAAAGAAGTTCGGACATGACAAAAGGATCAATGGGATCATCATCCCTCTTCTAATTCACCAAGGGTGAAGTCGAAGCAGAGAATATTATCAGAATGGCAGAGCGGAATATGGCCTACCTAAAGATCACTTCATTGGAAGACTAGATCTCAAGGTGGAAGGAAAGGTAGATAACTAGTTTGGCCATTATGCGAAGGAGTGTATAATGGAAGAGAGTGTCTAATGTTAGAGACACATCTCTTGATGAAGATAAAAATCTTTCCAGGAACATCTTCAATGATCAAAGGAATGACACGTAATGTAGGTCATCAAGGAAACGGTCGACTCTTCAAAGCAAGGAACCCCTGGTATGAAGAATCAAATAAGATAAAGAAGTGTTATCTTGTATTGGCCCTCTCCTTCAGATTCTTTGGGAATCTGGCTTATTGATTGTAGTGCCTCAAGGCACTTCATCGGATAGATGGGTGCACTCTCTAATTTGGTAGAGATGGAAGCAATCATGGGATTATGCCACCTATCCCAGAAAGGGTGTGGGGAGTATTACTTATAAATTGAATGAGGGTAACTTGATTCATTTACAGAATCTCTTTTATGTACATGTTCATAAGAACCTGGTGTCCATTTCAGCAATGGAAGTCAAAGGTTTCAAGGTGGTACTCAAAGGTACATGTTTTCAAGATGTTTTTGAAGTTCAGGGTTGCATCAAGTTACAAGAAGTCCACTAGGGACCATGTCCATTGACACATAGCACCAAAGGTCTGTGAGTCAGCTGGTGATAGGGAAGCCTGAATTCAAAAAGAGCATGAAAGTACATGTCTAAGATGTACCAAAGGAAAATCTTACAAGGGGACCATTCCCCTCATGTAGCAGGTCCACAGGTTCAGAATAACCAATGGAGTTTGAGATTCATGAATAGGAATATTATGTATACAGATGGAAGAAATCCCTCTATGGCTTGAAGAAAAACACCCCAGGAATAGTATGAGAGGATTGATAGTTGTTTGATGAAGCTGAGATTCACTAGGAGTGAAACCGATCCAAACCATTACCCGAAGGTTGTGGACGATAGACCTCTCATACTGACACCTTATGCGGACAACCTATTTCTGATAGGTCCAGACCCTCTCATTTGCATAAGTAGGAGGGAGTTGGATTCTGTATGTGAAATGATAAACTGCAAGCCTGTGGCTACCTCGAGGATCTTAACTTTTAGTAGTTATATGGTAGTGATGTCGGACTAGGTTTGGGAAATGCCTCTGAGTTTCATAAACTCATTCGCATTGATGTTCTTGGTGAACTTCCATCCGGACATATGTTTTCCAGTTAGCATGGTGACCTCATATTTGGTTGAGCCTCACTGGATTGGTGCCAGAATCTTTTGAGATATCTTTGGGGCACAATCTATCATGGATTGAGATGCACTGTTGGAAATATCAAATTGCATGATTATTCGAATGCTAATTGGGCAGACAATGTGGTGGACCGTAAGAGCACTTCTGGGTGTTCTTTCTCCTTGGGATCTGCTTCGATAGTCTGGATGATGTGTTCTCCATGATGATTATGTAGTAGGATGATCTATTCTCCTGTGAGGTCTCGATGGTGTGTTCTCCATGACGATTATGTAGCAGGATGATCTGTTCTCCTGTGAGGTCTGGATGAAGTGTTCTCCATGATGATTATGTAGTAGGATGATTAGTTCTCTTGTGAGGTCTGGATGATGTGTTCTCCATGACGATTGTGTAGTAGGATGATTAGTTCTCCTATGAGGTCTAGATGATGTGTTCTCCATGACAATTGTGTAGCAGGATGATTAGTTCTCCTATGAGGTTTGGATGATGTGTTCTCCATGATGATCGTGTAGCAGGATGATTAGTTCTCCTGTGAGGTCTGGATGATGTGTTCTCCATGGCGATTGAGGAAAGGATGATTCGCTCTCCTGTCGATAGGATGATTCACTCTTCTATGGACAGGATGATTCGCTCTCCTGTGAACAAGATGATTCGCTCTCTTGTGGAACAAGATGATTTTCTCTCTTGTGGGACAGGATGATTCGCTCTCCTATGGACAGGATGATTAGTTCTCCTGTTGAGGCATCCTACCCATGCAGTCTGGGATTCATGGGAAGTACCTCTCATCTAATCAATGAGTAGGGAAATGAGGATAGGGACCATAGTAGTACTGATGGACGCATTGTTGTATCTACCCTACTACTTATTCTAGGATGAACTTCATTGATCTAGGATCAATGATGCTGGTCTGGAACCCGTTGTAGGAGTTGTACCCACTATGACATTGACTTTGGGTCAGTTGAGGACTAGTCTGGGACCAATAGTACACACTCAAAGATTAACTTTGGGTCAGTGGAGAATGGTATGATACATTCTCGATCAATTCTTTTCTTTATGGTTTAACAGAGTAGAGCAGAGCTAGCAGAGCTGAGCAGAGGAGAGATGAGAAGAGTTAAGCAAAACTGAGCAGAGTTGAGTAGAGCAGAGCTGAGCAGAGCAGAGCAAAGCCAGCTGTGCTGAGAAGAGCTAGTAGACCTGAGTAGAGCAAAGCTAAGTAGAGCTGAGATGAGCAAAGCATAACAGTGCAGGGAACTGATGGCACGATAGTACAGTTCGACATATGGATCAGCGGATGGAGTTCTCCCTAGTTGAGAGGGAGTGTTAAAATTGGCAACTAGGCCAAAATCCATGTGGGTCATCTTATTTATGGCAACTGATATTTTTATTGGATCCCTCTCATCGAGAGGTGTAGGATTGATCTAAAGATCATCCAATTCTGATAAGTATTCATGGAGATATGAATTTATTTGTATTATGGGACAATTCGTCAAGGTCGGCCAGCAACCTAACTACCCCATCTAGTGCTCCACGTTTTAGTATAAATATAAGAAGACTTTAAGTCATTCGATACACTCACTCTCCAGTGATCTCTCTTCATCCTGTTTTGGTTTTGATGGAGAAGAGATCTAAAAGGAGTGCCCTAGTATCTACGTTGCCCTAATGAAGGTGAAATGTTGGACATCTAGACGCAGTCACAGAGGATTCTTATACGCTATATAAAGGTGATCGTAATAAGCCCTAGCCGCAGTTACAAAAGATGGCACAACCACAGTTGGAAGGAGCCCTAATACATCTAAACACAGTCCTGTTCACGCAAAGGAGACCTGTTATACGTAGTCAAATGGAACCATCCTAACAAAGCAAGGAGACCTGTTATACGCAGAAAAATTGTGCAACCTGTTATATGCAGTCAAATGGAGTAGATGTTTCCTCAGGTTGGTCTAAGGTACAATATCCCTGTAGCAGAAAACAGTACCTCAAACTACCCAAAAGCTTTAGTGATGATCACAATAATATAGAAAATAATACTCTCCTCCTCAGTGGTATTCATCTCCATGAATGAGATCAATGACAGCGTATTCCTATGGCGCAAAAAGGATCTATGAAATCCTATAGCAGTACTAACTCAGCATAGGAATATATTACAATGAGAAGATTCAGATCTATCTTTCTCAGCATACTTGTAACTTGATGATCTCATAATAGTATACCTCAACATCCTTCATTCTTGACTTAGCCACACATATTTGGTGATCACTGTCTCAGTCCGGATACACTCGTGGTAAAAAGGGGTCTCTATAATCCCTTCTCTAAATACATTCTAGACATAGTATTGATCTCAAAGTGTATCATTAATCTCAATACAACAAAGTGCAGGAAAGATGCAGCAGTAAATGATCTTGGTGATATAGTTGTGAAGAACTCAACATTGCATCAACGATGGTTTTAGTATAAAGTAAGATCTTGTTGAAGGTTATTGTAGTAATGACAGTGATAGTTACATTCTCAACATAATGGAAGAAGTTGTATCAAGAATGATCAGTAAAAAAGTCATGATCTAAGTTCTTGTAAGATCCTGATCTTGTTGAAGATTCAGAGATCACCTCTGTGGTAACTTCTAAGGGATAGTCATGGTGTAGCAATGATGTTATCAATGATGATAGCAGTACCGAAGATATCAATGATGCAGTAGGACAACATGATGATGGATGATGTAGCATGTTAGTAGCTCAGTGACTAGGTGCAGCACAAGGACAGGTGCAACATGAGTTCGAGCTGAAACTCTATGATGGGTGAAGTTGTTAGCTTGGAGAATTAGTTGAAGCAAAATGTCTTCAACTGATCTCATAAATCATCATTATAGGAGATGATCTCTGCTCATATCTAGATAAGTCAAAGTGTTGACTTTTGTTGTAAATGTACTATCTATCTCTCTCTGCTGAACTTTGAAGAACATAAAAGAAGAATTGATCAAGGGTTTCCCCACATTGTGGGGTTTGTCCCTGGCTAGCACCACATATTGTGTCCTCTTGTCTTGGCTTGTATTCTGTGATTTATATTTATGTTCTATCTGTAGTTTACTTTAATATTGATGTGATTACTAATCTAGAAAAGATATTGAGCCAACTATGAAAATTGAAATAAATTGCTCTAGCATAGAACATACCTAAAATTAACACATTTAGTTTTGAGGACAGTTTTGACTGTATTGAGGAAGCGTTATAAGAAGTCAAAGAAACCATATTTAGGATCCCACAGGATCCTTTAGACCTGACGCAGCCTGAATGGGCTCCCTAGTTGAGTTGCACGTTGGAATGTTATAATGTAACTGTTGAAGAAGAGGATGAAGATCCGTGGAAAATTAACATTACAGAGACAGAAGGCCACCGTGAGGTTGAAGGAACACAGATTGAGAACCCTAATATAACCACATTGATAAAAACTAAGCAGGTGAACATTAGTATGGAGGCAGAACCCAAATTTGCAAAGATCAAGGACTACTGGGATGACATGACGGTGGATAAGGTTGCTGAGTTACTCTGTGAGTTTCAAGACTTATTCCCGACCAAGTTTAAATATTTGAAAGGAATAAACGGAGATCTAGGAGTGATGAAGATCATGTTAAATCCTATCACGAAGCTAGTTAAGCAAAGGCCTTACTGCTTAAATCTGAAATACAAGGAGAAGGTCCACATAGAACTAGACAAAATGCTCGCAGCAGGAATCATTGAGCCTGTGGAAGAATCCGATTGGGTAATCCCAATGGTGGTGCAAGAGAAGAAGTAGAAGGATGAGATAAGGATATGCATGGATCTCAGAAAATTGAATGACGCTTGTGCCCATGATCCATTCCCAACTCCATTCACGGATGAAGTTTTGGACAATGTAGGTGTTGAGGAAGCATATTCTTTCATTGATGGGTTCTCAGGGTACCACCAGATCAAAATCGCACCAGAGGATAGGAGCAAGGCAACCTTCAAGACTGAGTGGGATTTCTTTCAATATACTATCATGCAGTTTGTATTGAAGAATGCGTCAACCATGTTTTCGAGCGTGGTTGTTACGACATTTAAGGAATATATTCATAAGTTATTGGAGGTCTATTTTGATGACTGGATTGTATTTGTGCTAGTTAAGTGCCATGTAGTTAGCTTGCGCTTGATGCTGGATACCTGCTGAAGATACAAAATCACGCTCAACCTCAAGAAGTGTTTTTTTCTCGTTCCTTTTCAGAACCTATTGGGGCATGTGGTTTGCAGACAAGGGCTGATGGTAGACCCTGTGAAGATCATGGTGATTCTAAACTTGGAAGCACTGAGAAGTGTGAAGTAGTTGCGCGCTACTCTTGGACATACGAGATATTACAGAAATTTTATCAAAGGCTATGCCCAGATCACTGCGCTAATGGAAAAATTGTTAAAGAAGGATGTCATGTTCTGTGGGAATGATGATTGTAAGAAAATCCTGGATATATTGAAAGAAAAGATGGTTACTGCGCCGATTCTTGTCTTCTCGAACTAGAAGAAAGAGTTTCATGTCCATGTTGATGTGTCGTGTATAGTGCTCAGGGCAGTACTAACATAGGATGGTGGAGAAGGCTTGGATCACCACATTGCATTCACAAGTTGTAGATTGTCCAAAGCAGAGAAGAACTATCCCACCATTGAGTGTGAGGGACTAGCTATGGTGTATGTGCGCTAGAAGTATCGGCACTACTTGCTAGGAGGTGACTTTAAGATGTGTACGGATCACTCCGCACTAAGGTACCTAGTCAATAAGCCTGTGTTGGGGGGCACATTTGTAGATTTCTTTTATTTTTCCAAGAGTATGACTTTGAAGTTGTTGTGAAGCCTAGACGATTAAACACGGGACCAGATCGTCTGTCACGCATCGAGACAGGGGAGGAACCTACTAATTTGGAGGAAGGATTACCTGATGCACAACTCTTTGTTATGTGTGTAGCGGATGGACATTTCAAAGATATAATACATTTCCTAACAACTAGAACTACGACAAAAGGATACTCCTTCCAGAAAAAGAAGGAATTAGTGGTGCGTGCAACAGATTTCTCTGTCATTGCTGGTAATCTATACAAGATGGGGAATGATGAAATACTGCGAAGGTATGTACTTGAATTTGAACAAAGTATCATCCTCGTGGACACTCATGGGGGCGCCGCGGGAGGACATTATGCAGGAAGAGCAATTGCGCAGAAGATACTACACGCATGGTTGTGGTGGCCAACCCTTCATCAGGATTCAAAAGAATATTGAAAGGCATGTGATGTATGTCAAAGAACAGGCATGCCATCACGGAGGGATGAAATGCATTTGAATCCAAAAATGACATTGCAACCTTTCAAAAAGTGGGCAATAGATTTTGTAGGACCTATTCAGCCTCAAGGAAAGACAAGCACGAGGTATATTATCACTGCGACGAAGTATTTGACTCGTTGGGTAGAAGCACAGCTGGTGAAGGATTGCACAGGCATGAATACCGTGAAGTTCTTATTTGAAAATGTACTAATGTGATTTGAATGTCCAAAGGTTTTGATGAGCGATCGCGGTACACACTTCCTAAATGAAATGATCAGTGCGCTAAAGAAGGAATTTCAGGTGTATCATCAAAAGAGCACACCTTATCATCCACAGGCTAACAGGATAGTAGAAGTGTTCAACGAAGTGTTTGAAACCGCGCTGACCAAGGTATGCAATGCGCAACGAAGTGATTGGGACCTACACATACCTGTAATGTTATGGGCTTATCGGATGACATGCAAGAAGCTGATGGGATAGACACCTTTTAGGATTGTATATGGAGTGGAAGCCGTAATTCCTATGGAATTCATCATGCTTATTCTGCGCATAACAACACTCACAGGTATGATGGGTCGCCGAGCTCTGGAAGAAGAACGATTTTTGGCTATATTTCACCAACAGGTCCAAAAGAAGCGTGAAAAAGCATGGCACAATCGACATATTAATCTGCGCACCTTTAAGGTGAATGATTTGGTGTTTTTGTATGATAGTAAGTTTGATAAATTTCCAGAGAAACTCAGAATGCATTGGCTGGGGCCGTATGCTATTAAGGAGATTAACGATGGTGTCATGGTCTAGCTGGTTAAGTTAAATGGAGATCCCTTCCCAGGAAAAGTGAATGGCAGTCATTTGAAGCCATACAAAGGTGGCCTGACCATCTGAGTAGCCAATAGAAGCACATTCTTAGCACTCCAGGTAGCTGAAAGGAAGCATGGGACTATAAACTACTCTTCCTAGGAATTGCGCAATGTCAAGACTGCGCGAAGTAGTGAAGTGTCATAGGGTTCGCGATAGCGTGAAGGCAGTTGCGCTGGCATGCTGGTTTGCCAGAAAATGATCATTACAGTCATTATTCACGATTTGATGCTTGGTTTGAGGCCAAATGGAGTGGGCAGCAGGCATTTAAGGTGAACTTTATGGGCTATATTCTTGAAAATTTGTCGCCAATCTAGCATTAATGGACCAAATGTTGGGGGAATCGTCGATTTCAAATTCAAAAGGTGCTATAAACTACAAGTGGTTGTCTAGCGAATAACGCTTGGCAATTTGAGAACTGAGCTATTTCCCTATCAACTGTGTATGGACCTTTTGAACTTTGAGGCTTTGAGAGCAAGTTCAGTGTTTGAAACATTGCCGAAGGAGATGCAGGACCTCCTAACTAGAATGATGTTAGCACCCAAAGAAGCCATGGACACAGGAGTAGTGATAGCTGAGGAAGCCACACAGGAAGGAAGAAGCAAAGACTAAGGCCCAGGCAGCACGTGACGTTGTGACGTTGGTGGAACAACAGAAAACAACAGATGAGGAGCGTGAAGGATAGTAGTCACCTTCACCTGAACCAAAGACAGACACAAAACAAGGTGGCACAGACCCATAAACAATGTCCACCCAGCTCACGCATCCGTGACCATGAGAGTAGGTAGAGCTGCGAAAGGCCTCGAAGACATATTTTGGCCCTATCACCCTCACTGAAGGGGACTTGCATGATATCGACAAAACGGTGAAGGATGTCACCGCGAAGGCCCTCCATCAATTTGAGGAACAACACCGGTTAGTATTGGGGGCTCTCTAGAGAGAAATATAGGAGTTGCAAGTGCGCACTCCACAACCTGGTAGACTGTCCACCAGCCTCGTAGTCAAAACTTCAGCTACTAAGGAAATGTTGCGCGCCAGGGTGACCAACACAATAGTGCTACTAGATGGAGTACTCATTACAAAGAATGAGGCTGATAGGCCTATGGTCAGAAGTTTGAAAGGGGTCGGAATAAACATGGCTGTGCTCCCTTGGGAGACACTCTATCTCTTACAGGATAAAGTCACCACAGGACTTTGGGCCATAGAGAGTTGCGCTCTACAGGTAATGATCGAGCAACGCATCAACATTGAGTAGTTGAGCTTGCAACGCAACGAGGTAGTGGAGTAGAGCAAACAAATAATGCAGTTTGTGGAGGAAGGCTACCAAATGGTCCCGAAGTTGGCCATTCAAGTAGAGGAGATGGTGGAGAAGCATGTACGTAAGTTAGCCATAGGGGTACACGACACGACCAGAAATGGCCAGCGTTTAGCTGGAGCTAAACCTTTAGATAATACAACTATAGTTGAAGGCTCAACCTTCAACTCTGCCAGAGGTCAAAGAACAGCGTACCATCGCGGTCACGACAACAATGGTGGTGGTTAATAGTGCAGTGATAGACTACATGAAGTTGTTCAAACAATCATTCGAGGTCTTCACTACCTTGTAGGAGGACCCAAACATAGAGCGCATAGAAAGAGAGGTGCGTGAGCTGCAACAAAAATATGATGAGGTAAAAAGGACTATGTAGACGGTTGCCTTTACACAGAGGCTTGCAAGGATGCAACACACAAAGATGCTCAAGGAACAGGTGGATGCTGCTCGGCATAAAGAGGTAGTCTTGAAAGTGCACCTACAACCATGGATCAACGAGGCTTATACAATTACAACCTCCATTGAAGTAAATCTCGTGTAACTACAAGCAACTCAGCAGAGGATTCAGGGTAGTGGTTTACCCAGAGTGGTCACTGAACAACGCGTGGAGGAAGTTCAACAGAAAAAGCTTAGTGCGCTACCGAACTTGCAGCAATCCAAATAGACCTTGGAGGTCTTCGTGCTAAGATTTCCACACCCATAGAGTGACTCGAGGGCGAGTCACAATGTTTGTGTTGGGGGCTTGTTGGGCGCGGGATCCCCCAAGGGAAGTTTTTGGGGCTAAGAGCCTAGATTTTGGTTCAATTTTGTAATTCCATTATAAAGACTCCACATTTTGTGGTCGCAGAGCACATAGTTGTTAAAGAGTCATAGGGTTGTCCGCCCTTATTTTGATAATGTAATGTCAGTTGTAGAAGATCTACCCATGGTCCGCAGACCATGGTATTATATAAATAGAGCGAAGCTCTAAGTAGTTTGATAGCAAAATATCAAATAATGGAATGATGTATGCAAGATAGCTCTGAAGTGTAAGTCTAAGTTTTGGGTCGTAGCATAGGTAGAGGCTCCGCAGTTGAGTGCGCAGAGGCCTAGTAGTCCATAGCTGAATGCGCAGGGTGAGTCAAGTCTGTAATCATCTGGAAGTAATAATAAAGAGAAATTTCTATCATTTATGCATCTTTATTTCCTGTTTATGCATTTGTTGTATTGGGTATGAATTTCAATTCTATTGCTTCTATGATGCGTGAATGTGTATAATTGTATTGGTTAAGTGAACGTAAGTTAGAATATCTATTACATGAAGATAATTAAGATCTACCAATAAGATAAGTAAGATACTTAGTCTAGTTGGGGAAATAGCATAGTTCCCTGCCCTAGAAGCATGAAAGCATCTCAGCCCCTGGTTAGGGCTATGCAAAGGCTGATTGTAACACTTTGCGAGGGTACTTAAGGGTTGAAAAGAACACAAAGCACCCTGCATGAAGGCAGATATAGTTAGAATAAACCGACATCACAACCATCTCAAGGGTACAGATGCTTAGTTCCAACATCCTCCCCATACTACTTTGGGTGAGACTTCAGTCTGCCCTCTACGGGTTGATGCCGAAAGGGTCAATAGTGTAGGGATTTGTTTGGCTACCTAACGTTGAACCTGGGTCAGGTCCCCATAAGCCAACAAGCTAGACCCATCAAGTCAATATCAAGTTGGTTCATCTGGTTACCTTCTTATGTATCCACTTTACACTGGACTACCCCCATACTGAGAACAATATGCACATTCTCCTTATCCTCCATTTTTTTGGGGGTAACCATATGTCGGTATGTCATCGTCTTTAGGTCAGCTTGAAATGACTATTTATCAGTGGTAGCCAACAATGCCCATTCAACCTAGGCTTGTGTATCCATCACAACCTATGCAATCTATCTCATCCATACCTACTATGCCTGTTTTTAGAACTTTACCGCAATCAAAAGCTCAGATTGTTGTATCTCAATCTGTGCAAGCTAGTCCTTCAACCTCAGACCCGCAAGTTTTAGGTTTATAGATTCAACCTTCTTAGGTAGTTTTACAACAACCACTTGTGCTTGGAGTTCAAAAACCTCAAGCCAGTTTACCTTTTACTGGAATGACTCAGACTTACTTTGGTTTAGTGTATTCACAACCTGGTCAAGCTTACATTGGTGGGCAAAAATTGTTAAATCAACAACCGTTGTATCAACAACAACAACATTTGCTTCAATAGCCTTGGTAGCCCCAATATCAGCAATAGCAATTCCAGCAATACCCACCTCAACCTGGACTTGGTCAACAAGCCTATGCTAGGTTTGGTCAACAACAAGTTTACCTAGGTCCTCGTCAACAAGCCTATGTTGGGTTTGGACAACAACAAATGTATCCTGGTGCTCAAAAACAACCTCACACTGGATTTTCTCAACAAACTTCCCCTTATCAAGATTACCAATAGCAGATGCCTTATGTTGGTGTGCAAAGGCCTATTGCCTAGGAAATCCCATCCTACCCTGAATATGCTCAACCTGACCTCAATAGGTAGTTACCTTTCATTGCAACACTTGAATTACTAGATCTAAACCGGCTCACCAATGACCCAATTCTTTATGCACCTTGGTGGCTAGTGATTCCTCATAAATTACCTTATGATATTTCGAAATTCAATGGAAACCCTGGAGAAGACCTATCCAACCATGTCATGAATTTTCATTTATGGTGTTCGTCAAACTCCTTGAATGATGATTCAGGTAGACTACGCCTTTTCCAGAGAATTCTTACTGGTCCGGCTGCGAAGTGGTACATTGAGTTACCATGAGATTCTTTTGATAACTTTACTACCTTAGCTACCACGTTTTTAACCCACTTCCAGTTACCCATATGATATGAAATTGGAACGGAACTATTAACCAACTTTAAACAGACTACTGCTACTCATATCTATGATCATATTCATGAGTGGCATCATCGTCATCGAATGGTTAAAACTTATGTTCCTGATTAGATTTTAGCTGAGTGGTTTATAAAATCCTTGTTGCCATCTATCACTGAGGATATGAGTTGTCACTGAAGAGAAAGTAATGGCTCGTGCCCAATATTTGGACTTGATTTATACACAGTCTGGCACTCTCTATGACAATATCCCGAATGCACCCCGACTAGATTTCACTATTCCTCCACCACCATTGAGTAAGGACTCTCATGCCGGTGATGATGTAATTGGTTCTTCGAGCACAAAAACTGCAGGTAGATGATCTGGTCAAACACTTTCCATTTCGAATCAAACTACAAATGCACCTGATAACACTCTTGTTTCCGAAATCAATGTCGCATCATCTGAAAAAGGCAAGAACGAAAAACAACTAGGAAGCAAGAAGAAGGGGAAAAACAAGAAGAAACAAAATAATTCCCCTCAAGAGAAATCATTTGATTCCTCTCCTTTAGCTAGGAAACCTTGCTACCCATGTTTAATCTGTAATGATGAGAACTTTACGCGAGATTATCCTCACCACTCAGAAGTCTCAAAGCTTCTTAAGACTTCCGGTACATCTGTGGTATTGACTGATCCTTTTCCAGAACCAGAGACAAATATGGTTGCTACAAACCATGCTTCTACTACCTAAGTGCTTATGCTATTCACTTCTTAGCCTAAAATTGAAGTTTTGGTGTCAACACTAAATAAAGATTATGGAAATCAACCATCCTCATCGAATAACCAAGATGATCAACCTAATCCTTCGACTTCGACTTCATCTGATCCTATTCCACCACCTATTGAACCAGAGTTAACAATAAAACCACCCAAGGGATTTGTACATAAATCAACATTTAACCCTCGAGCTCGACCTGCACATAACTATAACATAGTAGAAGATTTGGCACAGTCGCCTTCTACTATGTCAACAATCGAGGTACTTCAAAATTGTCCCTCCCAAAAGCAGGCTTTGTTGTCAAAATTTGGTGGAATCAATCCAACTGATTCCAATCTTGTGGTTTTCAACCATGTGGGTTATACACCACAGTTACCAACACAATTAGAATTCCTGATTCAAGTAAATACCTTGAGTAAACTTATTCACTAAACCATTATCGACGAGGGGGAATCTACTTGTACTATGTCTATGAATTGTTGGAAAACACTTGGCTCACCGCCTTTGTCACATTCACCAACAATGTTAAAATCTTTTGACGGTCACACATATACGCCTTGTCGAATATTGAGTAATCTGCAAATTGAACTAGGAGGCAAAAAAATAACTGTTGAAGCTAAGGTTGTTGATGGACCCCTTGACTACAAAATTTTTCTAGGAAGACTGTGGGTTTATGCTATGGATACTGTGGTTTCAACATACTTTCGTATGATTGCATTCCCTCATAAGGGTGGAATCACAGTTATCAACCAACTCGCCTTCTTTGCTTCTAGTTCACAGGTTATTGGAAGCATTCATTTAGTACATGGACCCCCTCTATCTCTTCAAAACATTGGTGTAGCTCTCTTCAAATATCCTTCCCTAATGGGTACTTTTTCACTATCATCACGATCAAAATTGGTGGAAGTGGAAAAACTTGAGACTTGCAACATGATATCTTCCACTTCATCTGACTTAAGGAAGATTACCAATAGTTCTGAAGTTGATAGTAATAATGAAATCATGTCGTTAAGCCCCATTGAGCTTGCATAGTATTCAATCTTTCTATCTTGTGTGGTGAACCCAAATCCATCTTCACCAATTGTATGGGTATATCGTTCATTAGAATATGGTACTTCCTCTGATCTTTTTTCACGTATATTTTTATTGATGAAGGAATCATCCAATCAATGATGATGAAAGAAGAACCACGGGAAGATTATCATCATCGTTCCCGTCTTCTAGATCACATAGAATATTTTTTAAATGAACTTAATCACCCTTCAGTTGTTGATTTCCTTTCGAATTCTATTTTCATAGATACAGTAGATTCCGAGCGAAACCTATCAAATATCGAAGAAACAATGTCTATCAATAATTCAAACAAACCTAAAGTTGTAGAAAACATTCATGTTGGTAAATCTTGTTCTCCATCAGAACTTGATATTTACCGTGCTCTCTTTCATCAATTCCAAGATATATTTGTATGGTCATATGAGGAGATGTCAGGAATTGACTCTAGTATAGTTGAACATGAAATCAAAATGTATCCTGATGTTAAACCAGTGCGACAACGCCTTCGTCCTATTCATCCAAGGAAGGCTGCTGCCATTAAAACATAAGTTCAAAAACTTTTGCATGCTAGTTTCATATACCCTATTCCTCTTACTGATTGGGTTTCCAATATTGTTCCTGTCATGAAGAAATAGTTGATTATAGGGATGTTAATCAGGCCTGTCCAAAAGACAATTATACCACTCTCTTTATCGACTAGATTATTGATGAATGTGCTGGATGTGAAATATTCTCTTTCATGGATGGTTTTTCTAACTATAACCAGATCAATATCCGCCCAGATGACCAATCAAAAACTGATTTTATTTTTCCATGGGGCACATTCACGTATATGAAACTCCCTTTTGGTTTGAAGAATGCAGGGGAAACTTTTCAGAGGGCAATGAACTATGCATTCCATGACATCAAACATATTGTTCAACCATATCTTAATGATTTACCTGCTCATTCATGAAAGCGGACTGATCACCCGCATCATATTTTTATGGAGCCAACACTACAAAATATGACTCAATCCACAAAAATGTGAGTTTTGTGTTGGTTCTGGTTGTTTTCTTGGTTTCGTTGTGTCTAAGGAAGGAATTCAACTAGATCCACTTAAGGTTCAAGAAATTATTGACTTGCCTCCACCTTCTAATCTACTATAGTTACAAAAACTCCAAGGGAAGGCTAACTCTCTAAGGAGGTTCATTCCCAATTATGATGAAATGGCTAAAGGATTTACTCATCTTTTGAAAAATGAGATACCCTTCCATTGGGATCAGGTTGCGCAAGCTTCCTTTGATGCTCTTAAAGATACATTGATTAGAGCCTCATTAATTTATTCCCTGAATTATCAAAATGACTACTTCCTGTATCTCGCTGGTGTAGATACCATCATTGGAATGGTTTTAGTACAGGAAGAAGATGGGATAGAACATCCGATATATTATTTGAGCCGCAATCTCAATGATACAAAAGTTAAGTATTCTTACGTCGAAAAGTTAGCTCTGGCTGCTGTTCAAGTGGTACAGATATTTCACCACTATATCCTGCTCCAAAAGACCACTGTAATTTCAGATTGCATTCCTATAACATATATTTTGTCACGTCAATTGCTTGGGGGAAAATACTCAAAATGGATAGTCATTTTGCAGAAATTTTATTTGGAATTCATCAAATCCAAATCAAAGAAATCTCTAGTTTTTGGTGAGCTTCTTTGCGACCTTACCTCGAATACCATTGATTCAACATCAAAAACATCAATTCTAGATGAGTCTTTGTTCCTGATTTCATCATCTGAGCCGTGGTATGGATATATACTGATTTATCTCTAGACCCAAACTTTCTGGCTTGATACCTCTCGCTCACAACAATGACGTATCTGATACCAAACCAAATATTATTTGATCATTGGAGACACTCTTTATCGTCGTGGTATCGATATGATTTTACGAAGGTGCCTCAGTCATGAGGAAGCCAAGAAAGTTTTGAATGATTGCCATTCAACTGCTTGTGGTGGACACTTATTTGGTTATGGTACTGCACAAAGAATTCTCCGTGCTGGTTACTTCTAGCATACCATATTCAAACATTGCATTATTGTCATCAGAAGCTGTCATGCATGCCAGATCTATGACAGTAAAGCTAGATTACCACCTGCACCATTGCATCTTGTCGTTGTTGTTGGACCATTCTCCAAATGGGGCATTGAATTCATGACATGTAACCCCACCTCGGCCGGGGGGCATGGTTACATTATAGTCGCTATTGACTATTTCACAAAATGGGCCGAGGCGATGCCAACATTAAACAACAGTGGCAAGATGGTTGCACTTTTCTTTTTCAACCATGTGGTTGCCTAGTTTGGTGTACCACAGGCTATAGTTATAGATCATGGGTCACATTTTTGCAATCACATGATGACTGAGTTAACTGCCAAGTTAGGACTTTCACATGATAGTTCTACTCCTTATTATCTGCAAGCTAATGGACAAGTTGAGGCCATCAACAAAGTCCTGAAGTGAATGCTTCAAAGAATGATAGGGGTTCATAAACAAAACTGGCATTTAATCCTGTACTCTGCTTTGTGGGCATATCGAACCTCGGTAAGGAATGCAACTGGATTCACACCCTTTCAATTGGTGTATGGTCTGGAGGCAATCTTGCTGATACAATGTGAAATTTCATCTCTTAAACTCGTGATTGACCTGTTACTCGACACTTCTGATGAAGAAGTGAATTTATTAGAACTCATCCATCTGGATGAAACTTGTCGTGAATCTGCATTGGCTAATGAAGCACATAAGAAATGAATCAAGGTACAATACGACAGAAATGTCAAGCCTCACATTTTATCAGAAGGAGACCTGGTCTTGCTTTATGACCAAGAAGATGATAAACTTGGAGCAGGAAAATTTGAACCATTATGGATGGGCCCTTACATTGTCAAGTGTGTTTTGGCAAAAGGTGCCTACGAGTTGGTGGATTATGATGGAATTCCATTGTCATAGCCCCAAAACGGGTTGTACCTCAAACGTTACTATGCTTAATTGAGTGTAGTAAAATCATTGTATATATGCTTTTTTTGCATGTGTGTGTGTCAGTGTGTCTTTTATAGTTTGTATGTGGTTAAGTAATCCGCTTTGCATTTTTTGCAGATGTTGGAATCTTTAGAACCATTTGTTGGCTACACCGAAGGTGCTAGTCATAGTACACATAACCTATCTTCTGCAGCATGGGCCATTTTCACTCCAAGTGGTGAGTTAGTGAGTTTTTAAGGGTCGTTCTATGAACAATATCACTGAGTATAGCGCATTGATTGAACTTCTCTCTGATGCCATTTCACTTGGCATTTGCCGAATCATTGTTAGGATGGACTCACAACCTATCGTACTGCAACTAACAAACATTTATACCATCCAAAAACCAACAATTATTTGTATGTTCATTAGAGTTCATATTTTGGAAAGACATTTTGAGTACATTCAATATCAACATATTTCCAGAAACTTTAACACATTAACTGATTCATTAGCGAACTATGCATTAAACAAAAAATTGCGACACATGTAAAAGTAAATTTTCAATTCACATCATTAGTTGAATAGGATTGCATATAACCATATATAAAAAACTTTGAAAGTAAAAATAGATTTATGTTTAAAGTTTTTACAAAATTTGTGTCCAAGACATGTTTAACCTAAAAACTCAAAATGCATGCAAAAGTCATCCTAAGTAGACCTAGTAATGCTCATGATAGTAGGTCACAGCCTAAGCTATCATGCGCAAGAGTCACATCCAACGACCTAGAACACCAATAGTATGGTGCTGCAGCCTCATAGGTAACTCCTCGATCCGAAAATCCGAAATACCAAGGGTTAATCCCTCTACATGATCCTGCAACTCTGCTAGTGTCTCAACCAAATCCAAATCTTAGAGAAATGCTCTCCCAACATTTCTCCGCACTAGTCCACCTACCTCCTATTAGTGTCTCATAGTTCGAACAGTACCAACATTTGTATGCATGAGAAAAAATTTAGTTTAGTCTTGGAAACATCAAAAACAAAAAAACATGTAGAAACTTAAAAAACAAAAACATTTGGTCAAAAGAGAATTTACCTATAGCACCCCATTGAGCACCCACTCGTAAACTCAACTCTGGATCTCCACGAAAATCCATCCCTGCGTATGGATGCTCCTCGATGAAAATGTGTTTTCTATTGAGCCAACTAAAGAATGCAGTAGAAAATGTAATCGATGATTGACCAGCATGTCTAGCCATCAATTCGACCCACCTCTGCATTTATGGATCTATAGGACTAGCTACACCCAGTGTTACATGTTGAGGTTGCATCAATGGAATTCTATCTAAGGTAAAAGTGATCAAGAGTGATCCATAGCTAAAATTATTTATCTTACCTCTCTTTACCTTCGTCAGCTGCTCTTTCAATGAAGAAAGTATGGCCTCACATTAGTTGAATAAAGTTGGCTCAAGACACTCAAGTGCATACTGCATGTATGATCTGTTCACTAGATGAAGTGTCAAACTACCTGCCAACTTTGTGATAGTGAATAGGATTTTTCTCAAAGGAAAAATCACGAATATCTTTGATGATTATCTTTCCGTCCTTGCTAGGTTGTGTACCTAGCTAGCCGAATTTTCGAACATAGTCCCTCACTAATTCACCCCCACGGGAAGAACCTGAAAGAGAAATGGGTGCACCACGTCTTGACAACCCTATAAAAAGTAAACATCATTGACCATAATAGGGACCACTTTTTCCCTTATGTGAAAATCCTGATCCATTGGATCCCATGCATGAACTAGGAACTGCAATAGTTTTGATTGTTGCCTCATCCCGATCAACCTGAAGTATTTGAGAAACCCATAGTTTTTGAGGGCCTCAATAGTACCTGGATCATTTAGGGAAACCATGTCTTGTTCTTCATGCTCTCTTTCTTGCTAATTAATAGACATTCTGATCCAATGAAAGCCTGAAATCAAACCATATTTAGCTTAGTTAGGATCCATTTCATGCAAAAAATTGGAGAAATTTTGGGCCAAATAGGTGAAACAAGTTTGTGAAACTCAGCCAGTGCAACCCAGACAAGGAGACAGTGCATTGCAGAGTAGCTACCCTTCTGTCAAGGTGCTTCCTAGTGCAATTTTTGACATGGAAGGCTACGCTTCCCAGGGAAAAATATTATAACCCCAGGGGCCCTAAAAACCCTAAAAACTTGCATGAAATTGTAAAATAATGACATGAAAAGAAATAGGAGGGGTATATCTCCTACCTGGTCCTGACGGCATGAGAAATGATCCATAGAATCTCTCGCAATCAGATACTGAAGATCAAGGTAAAAAACAGGGTCAGAGCACAAACTAAATGGTAAATATCAAATGGTGAAAATATCATGGTAAATTCTTGTTTTATGTTTATTTCATGATCATTTAATGAGTAAAGTTTAGTACTTACCTATTTTTACCAATGAACAAGTATGCTTGATCCGTTTGGTGTTGTTTTGAATAGATTTATAGCTGATTTACAGAATTTGACTTGCACGATCGTGAATTGTACTTTGACCACAAAGCATACTTTTATCTCTTTTTTAAGCTCTATTAAACATAAAAAAAGGAACCCCCTTAGAGTCCTCTTTAAGCTATTTTCAGACTCTCGAAGTATGAAAATATTGCTGAGCGCTTATCCTTTTCATCTCGTTAATGGATTGGAAATGACATCTAATCAGTACAAGTTTAACCCTTTTTTGGACTGAGATAGATTATTTATGAAAAAGGAATATGTTAATCGAACATGGTCAATAGGTTCTCTCTTGTATTGTTTTACGCTTTTTCGAACTTGAGAGAGAAAATTACGAAAAAGAACCTGTGGAGTTTTCTTTTTGTCCCTTTTCAAACTCTCTAAACATGAAAAGGACCAAGTTATCATTGTCGTTAAACTCGTTAAAGCATCAAATAACGACAAATTTGTCCATCATGACAAGACCGAGTTTCACCTTCGCTAGACTCATTAAAACATCACATAGTGATGAATTCACCCGAAGGGTGGAATTATACAACAAGCATATGTTATCCTCCTCAAGATTGATAAAAATAAAGAGGTATTGGTCAACAATGACTGGGGAAAATGTAAAAAGGGGTAAACCACTTTATGCCAGCAGGTCGCTCTTGAACATGACACTTTCACTTCATCACTGTGACTATTTGGGTTGGGTTATCTGCTTGATGGTCATCATACCTTGGTCTATCATACCATCCATATCTTTGGTTTTGGGTCAATGCTGCTAATCCATTCAGTGTTGCCGACATGTTCAAGAGAAGTCACTTAGTTAAATTCATCCTTTGGAATACTCACAAACCTTCATTTTCATGACCACCATTCCTAAACCTTGTGTCGTCAGTCACATTTCGTCTCCAAAAATCATTACTCTCGTTTCATGTCGTTGATGTGGGATACATCAAGGCCCTCCTACGATGAGTCGCTTCTTGTCGACATCAGCACATTATCCAAGAAGTTGACTTAGAAACACCCTTCCAATACCTTGAGGCTTGCATACATCAATGGAAAGTTTCCCACTTCCTATGATAGGTTGACATCACTGGACTTCAAGTGAAAGACTTTGTATGGTGTTTGACATCAAAACATCTATTCACACAATGCAGAATGTACTGTAGTACCTTGAGGATCATTATCATTATCAGTGATTTCTCTCACGTCTGTTAACGACTTACATCATTGGCTGGTAATCAGACGGTGTCTTCCCATGTTCGACTTTAGATCACATATTCACATGGTTAGACTCATACTTGAGTGAATGATTGAACGAGATATAAGACCCTGGATCTAGTTTCATCCATCCAGGCTGCGATTCCAGGAAAGTACTAAATCATCTGTACAATGGCTTTGCACAGATGGTCATCCTATCATGGGTCTATATCTGTAGACGAATATCTATGTACATGTAATGAAATTTTATATTCTGAGCATGGGTATGCCTTCCCTTAGCAATTCATGAAAAAATCAAAATATCGTGATATTATGTATTGTAATTGATGCATGTAACCTTCCACTTCGGAACCTCCTCATCACATCGTAAATCATATCACTCGACATTAACATTTTCGACTTCATGCTTTAGGAGGCATCTGTTACAGATCCATTTGGGCACATCACTCCCATCATTCATATCAGTACTTTTAGGGCTCATCAAACCCTAATTCAGTTGCTACATGCCCTAGATAGGTCATCACTATGGATGCTTCCTTCCTTGAGAGTTCTTGGCCTATATCCCTCCAGAAATGCCTCCTTGAGGGACCAATGCAACCATGGTCAGGGGTAAGTGTGCTTCAGTGCAGGTAGGCCCATGTCAGGGTGCATTTTAGAGAACCTAGGCCCACATTGACCTGCACTAGGCAATATTGAGCGAAATCCTCATAGGGTTTTCTGAGGAGAGTCTTCGGCGAAAATCACATAATAATACATGTGTCAATGCGTTTCAAACCAACAAGTGTGGTTTATATTCAGGACAAGTTGAGGAACCAGATCATGGCAGCAGTTTAAATAGGGAGAGCAGATCATCCAACGACTATAATTGACCAGGAAACAACTATATTTGACTAGGAAACAACTATATTTGACCAGGAGACTATACCAAGAAACAACTATATTTGACCGAGAAACTGTACTAGACCAAGGGATAGGGATAGGGCCATTCAAAAAAATAAAAAATTGTTATGATAACTTTATTACTAAATAGGAATAAATTGCTTGAAGTGCCTACGTTGGCTCAAGCTGTTGACTATTTTCCTCTTTGAGGGTTTTAACCACATCAACAATACTAGTGTATTGATCTGTGATTTGTTTGTGAGTGATGTCCTTTGGTGTTTTGTTTGAGGAACTTACCCTGTAAATTCCTACATGGTATCAAAGCTATTTGAGGGCCGCATCTGTTGGTGATCCAAATTTGAAGCCGATAGAACTGCATCCGACTGTCGTTTCCTAATCTACTATTTTGATTGCTTTCAGGCTGAGAGGAATGCTCTATTGTGTTAGGAGCATCTGTTCTAGTGAGGAACCACTTTCATTTCACACAAAAAGGTTTCTAGTAGCCGTAGCTACGTCATTTTTAAGATTTGGAGGTATACATTGTTTATTTGCAGTTTCTAGTTATTTTCTCTCTGTTTATTTTGGTTTATTTAGCTCTTTGTTTTTTTTATTACCGGATCTATACCTTTCATTTCTGCGTATGCTCTTTGCCTCACGACTCTGTGCGATCTGGGAAAATCAGAAACAGAGAGGAAGGATTTTTCTCATGCGTATGCTCTTTTCCGCTGCGCCTTAGTGTGATCTCGGAAAATCAGAAACATTGAGGAAAATATATAGTTTCTAGCTAAAGCTAACTTCAAGCTGTAAGGTTTGTTTTTTTTTGTATGTCAATGTTGGGTTTTGTGTTTTTCGTTTTTTAGGAAAAAAAAGAGCTTTCTCAAGTAAGCACGCAGCCCAAAGCTTCAGTGACAAAAATAAAAAAATACCCCTTCCTCTTTTCCAAAAATTACTAACCTTTTAATCTAGCTCACTTGGTCCAAAGCTACTTTATGAGAATAGAGGTCTTGAGTTCAAGTCTTTCTTGGTCCAAAGCTACTTTATTAGATTAAGTTTGGAAAGGGGGTGGATTTTTTTTTAATATAACGTTATCATTCATTTCCGCACATTCCTGCACTTCGTCGGCATCAACTTTTCTTCAAAAAGCCATAACTTATTCATTCAGAAGCTGTTTTCAGAGCCGTTTTTTTTTAATCAGCCTATTTTTTCGAGATCTTTCCATTGGAACACTTATTTTCAGCATATATAGCTTTATTTTCTATTAAAAATTGAAATTCCATGCCAGGTTATTCTTGACATCACTAACTACTTCTAATGGTCGTCCTACATTGTGGAATTACTTAGAAGTAAAGGCCTTTACCGAAGAGCCTCAGGCCAAGAAACCAAATCGAAAGATGAAGATAAGGCAGCCAAATGGGAAAATAGGAAATATCAAGAACGTGGGTTGATAGGGATTTTTGTTTCTCCAGACCTTAGATTCCATATCGTAGAACTTGATACTCCTGATGAAGCAATGAAACAGATCACTAAAGTTTTTGGAATTAAAAATGAACCTAGAGCCCATCAACCTGAAAATGAGTTGCTTACATTGGACCCCAATAATTTTTCTTCCATTGAAGATTTTCTGTCCAAGTTTGAAACCCTTAGACTTCTCTTGGAAGGTGTTAAGGTTAAGAAAGAAGATGGTAACCTTATTTATTCCATTCTTACTAAGTTGGGACCAGCCTACTCTGTGTTTGTTTCCACCTTCCATTCTATAAGAGAAGCCTTCATTTCTCAAGGACAATCCTACAAGTCCCCTTCCTTTAATTCCTTTTGTGATTCTTTAATAAGAGAACAAGAAAAACTCTTACACCTTGGTCTTCTTAATCTTGGAAACTCTATAAGAAAGCCTTAGCCACCCAACAACAACCAAATTCAAAGAATACTAAGAAGCTGTATCCTAAAAAGAATGGTCCTAAACCAAATAAGGGTCCTAAGAAATTTCAACCTCAAAATGAAAAATCATTTCAACAAAATGATAAGGAAAATAAAAACAAAGGGAAGAAGATTGATAGACATTGCCACTTTTGTAATCGAGATGACCACTTAGAATCCAAATGCTTTAAGAAGATGGAAGCCTTGAAAGCAGCAATGAAGAAGCATAAAATCCATTTAGATCACTCTTCAACTTCAACTTCATCTTCAGGAATAACACTTTTTGCATGTGGTTGTCAAACATCTCGGTCTGGATATGCACTAAATGTATCTTCTTCTTCTAATTCTCATGAATGGCTCATTGATTCTGGAGCTTCTTATCACATGGCCAAAAACAAAGCCATGTTTTCTTCTTTAAATGATTGTAACACCAAAAATATATATGTTGGTGATGATAGATCTCTTAGTGTTGTAGGAACTGGAACTGCTCATATAGACAATGGTCAATTTAATGATGTATTATGTGTTCCAACCTTGTCCTGCAACCTTCTATCTGTATATCAGATAACTCATTCAAGTGAAGGTAAAATCATTGACTTTTCACCTCACGATGTTGTAATTAAGGACCTAAGAGATCCTAGACAGATTTTAGCTACTGGCATTGCTGATGATTCTACAAGGTTGTATAAGTTTAACAACTTTGGGTCATCAAATATTCCCTCAGTATTTGTTGCTCATAATGATGAAGTGAGCAAACTTTGGCATGAGCGATTTGGTCACTTAAACTATCGCTCCCTTTAGAATCTATGTAAAGAAAATATGGTGACAAGTCTTCCAATGGTATCTTGCAGAGATGGTGTTTGTTCTTGATGTGTACTCAAAAAACATCATCGAGATAGTTTTGAAAAATGTGCCTCTTGGCACACCTCAACCCCTTTACAGCTTGTGCATAGTGATTTATGTGGTCCACTTCCAGTTGTTTCATTCTCTGTCTACAAGTATTTCTTAACTTTCATTGATGATTTCTCCAGACACACTTGGGTATACTTCTTAAAACTCAAGAGTGAAGTATTGAACATTTTTTGGCCTTTAAGGCCTTTGTTGGAAAACAATCTAGACATCAAATTCTTAAGCTAAGATCTGATAATGGTGGAGAATCTATTAACAACAAATTCATCAACTTTTGCACTGAGAATGGAATTCAGATGCAACATATTGTTCCATATACTCCACAACAAAATGGTGTAGCTGAAAGGAAGAATCGCACCTTAAAGAAAATGGCTAATTGTATGCTTCAATCTAAAGGACTTAGTCTTAATTTCTGGGCAGAAGCAATTAACTGTGCAAATTACCTAATAAATCGCACTCCTACTAAGGTTTGAAAGAATATCACTCCAGAAGAAGCATGGAGCTCAATTAAACCAAATGTAAGTCACTTTTGTGTTTTTGGAAGTGAAGCATGGGCCCATATTCTAGATGAGAAACATAAAGCTTTAGAACCTAAAAGTGAAAAATGTATTTTTGTTGGATATTCTGAAGATGTCAAAGGATATAGACTTATTCCACTTAAGTCCAAAAATTTTATGATTAGAAGAGATGTAAAGTTTGCTGAAAATATGTCGGCCTATGAGCCTAGTTCAGCGGATGTGCCACCTCTCTCTATCTCTTGTACTTTTGAAAATATTTCTTCTTCAGATGATGAAAGTGAGGATGACAATCCTCCCCCACCTTCTCAGGATCCTTCTTCAGCTCCTCAGCTTCCAAAATGGGTTTGTGCTACTCGGGATGCAGCAAGCGCTCTTGCTGGTGATCCTACAGATCAGCAATGTACACGCTTTGAATTCGATAGAGCCTCTTCTTTACTGGCTCAAGCTTTAGTGAATTATGATCCTGACACCTTTGCTAAAGCTTTAGGCCATCCAGATTGGGATGCAGTTATGAATGAAGAATATTGTTCATTATTGGAAAATGATACATGGGATCTTGTTCCTCTACCAAAGGGATGAAAACATGTTAGATGCAAATGGGTTTATAGAACCAAGTATGGACTAGATGGGACAGTTGATAAACATAAAGCTCATCTTGTTGCTAAGGGTTTTTCACAAGTTGAAGATATTGACTATATTGAAACCTTCTCCCCTGTTTCCAAAATGAACTCTATCCACTTTGTTCTTTCCCTTGCTGCCTCTTTCAAATGGGAAGTCCATCAGATGGATGTTAAATCTACCTTCTTGCATGGGTACTTACATGAAGAAATATATATGGAACAACCTATTGGCTTTATAAAAACAAACTCTAGCCTTGTATGTCAGCTTCAGAAATCCCTTTATGGTCTCAAGGAAGCTCCTTGGGCTTGGTATGCCAAAGTGGATAGCATTCTTTTAGAAACTGGCTTTTCTATGTGTCATTCTGACAATACTGTCTACACCAAGAAAATGGGCAAGTCTCTTATCATTCTTGTTCTGTATGTTGATGATCTTATCCTCACTAGTAGTGATCCCAACCTTATAAACCATGTGAAGTCTAGCCTTAAAAAGAAGTTTGAAATGATAGACTTAGGACACTTGCATTATTTTCTTGGTCTTCAAGTCTTGTAATCCAAGGAAGGTATTTCCCTTTCCCAATCCAAGTATGCTTGTGATCTTCTAGGCCATTTTCACATGGAACAATGTAAGCCAGCCCCTTCTCCCTTTCAGTCTGGAGCCAAACATTTTGTCACTTGTACTTCCCCTGAAGTTGATGCTACCTTATACCGTCAACTTGTAGGAAAAATTTTGTATCTGGACCATACTCGTCCTGACCTTTCCTTTGTTGCTGGCCTTATTTCTCAGTTTATGCAAAACCAACATGAAAGTCATTGGAAAGAAGCTAAAATAATACTTCATTATGTTCGAGGTACAATCCAGTTTGGGATTCATTACAGTGCAGAAGCATCTCCTCTATTGGTTGGTTTCACTAATTCTGATTGGGCTGGTGACCTTGATGATCGGAAATCTACTGCAAGTTATGTGTTCACTCTTGGTTCAGGACCTATTACATGGGCTTGCAAGAAACAAAGTGCCATTTCTCTTTTTTCAGTAGAAGTAGAGTATCGTGGGGCTATAGAAGCTAGTAAGGAAGTCCTGTGGCTTTGTCAGATCTTGTCAGAGTTTGGCTTTCAATAACAGCATCCGGCTACACTTTGGTGTGATAATCAAAGTCCCATTCAACTATCCAAATATCGAGTCCAACATCAGTGTAGCAAACACATTGAACTGCACATGCACTTCATCAGAAATCTCATTTACGACCATTTTCTTGAAGTACAATATTGTTCAATAGATGATCAAGTTGCAGACATATTTACAAAGGCTCTCATAGAGGCAAAGTTTACTACACTTCGATTTATGGTTGGAGTTCAGGAAGTTGTCACTAAGGGGGGATAGGCTCTAATGCTTCCTTCCTTCTCCTATTGTGTCATATTGGTACATCCTTCAATCCTATCCCAAGTTGTTCTTAAGGGGGGATGTTAGGATATTCTGACACATAGGAAATAGTTAAGTATAACTTGGTCTAGTTTAGAGTTAGGTAAAGTTTGTTTCTTTACTATGTACTTTTGTAACTGACAATTTGACAGTCACGATATGTAGTGATTTGACGGTTCATTCTCTCCTTGGTATTACCGACACTTGATCCATGTCTTAACACCCGATTGGTCAATGATCTCTATTTAAAGAGCATGGAGGGTCATTTGTAGGGAAACCATTCATGAGAGAAGCTTATGTAGATTTTCATTCTTTTATTAATAAATTGCCTGAAGTGGCCGCATTGGCTCAGGCTGTGGACTGTTTCCCTCTTTGAGGGTTTTAACCACGTCAACAATACTGGTGTATTGATCTTTGATCTGCTTGTGAGCGGTGTCCTTTGGTTTTCTACCTGAGGAACTTACCCTGTAAATTCCTACAATATTAAAAGAGTATAAACTAATAATAGATTCATTATTATTATTAAAATAATATAAATTAATATTATTTAGTTAGTTATATCAAATCAAAGGAAATTTATTAGTTAAATTCATTTTTAATTTCTTATTCATGTATATTAAAGATATAATGGGGTAATTAGCACCAATCATTAAATTTCTTTATTAAGGAGAAACTTATTATATTAATTATTACACCCTCCTAATAATTAACTAAGGTTTAATTTGACAGATTTATTATTCCTATTAAATCTATACAAATTAAAAACAAAATAATATTATTAATGTAAAATGAAATAATAAGAAATTTTTAGAATAATTTATTAAGGGGCCAACTTACTCGGTTAGTTAGATCATGGCAATATCTTATCATTAATATCATATGAAATGATAACGAGGTTTTCTATAAAACTTTATTTAGGTAGATTAACTAATTGACCTCATACTAAATTAAAGAAATCTAACAGTATGGAATTAGAATATTAGATTTGAAGAATTAATGAGAAAGAATATAGCTATTTCTAATAGGTTAGTTAATTCATTATTGACAATAACCAAAGGGTTGGTAAGATCCATAGTTCACAACTTTAAAATTCATAGTACAACAATTCTACATCATTTATCTATATCATAATGATAAGGAAAGGATTATTATTAATTATTAATCTAGAGGGAGGGAAAGTCCAGAAGACGAGGGGGGAAAAAAGAGCAAAGAAGACCTCTAAAAAAGGAACAACACATGGGGCGGGGGGAGGATGTTGGGGGGGGGGGGGGGGGGAGGGAGGGAGAAGGAAGCTAGGAAGAAAGGGCAGGGACCCAACAACTTCTAATAGTCCAGTCGTAATCTCTATTGAGATTGGTTGGGCTTTTCTCAATTTCTATAGCTTCCCTAAATTTCTAATGATGGAAATGCACAACATTGGAAATCATGCGGGCCACTTCAATACATGCATGATGTTTAGTCTTTTCTACATGTTCTGCCAATGCAGAAGACTGGGCCCTCCCATGTTTTATGTTGGCTGAGTGCTCATTAATCCTTTGAGTAATAGAACGACCAGTCTCACCAATATAAGGGATCCTATAGGAACATGGTATAATATAGACACCTGGATTCTGGGAATATTCTTATCTTCTTGAGCCTTCTAGAAGATTCCCACACTTATCATCTCCTATGAGCTTGAAATTGGATAGGGAATGAGTTAAGTAACCTCTTATCCTCTAATCCCTTCCTCCATGGAAACTAAATCTAAGTTTGGAAGGCCATTCAATACCCTCATTTATGACCAAACCTCCTCCATTTTCCTTTAAATTGAGCACTCATCTAAGTGATCAGGGGCTGGACTTTGAGAATTTTTAAGGAGATACTATTGGTGTGAAGTTTGAGATTGTAAGCAAGTATTGTTATGCTACCAAAGTGTTTTTCTTTTGATTTGATGTTGGTTGGAACCCAAGCTCGAAGAGTGACAATGGATCAGACTTCATGGTTGTAATTCTTCCTTCCACTTAATAAAGTTGTTTACAACTTTTCCCATATTCTTATCTTTATGTATGATGATTAAATGTGTAAATTCTTTCGATTCCATTTGCTTATAGTAGATAGATCTCTTGCTTTGATTGGTTTTTGTCCTCTATTTATGATTGCAGGTACTTTTCGAACAGATTAAGTTCGAGAAGGAACGACGGGAGCCATATAAAGGAGACAAAGGGAAAGAAAAAGATAACAAGTAGGTCCTTTGTCTTATTTATCTTCTATAGAAAAAGGTTAAGTGCTTTAAATCTATTGTTCTAGGTGTAGCTACCCACCTAGGGAAATTGTATTTATCCGTAGATGCAAAATTCCACATAAAACTTGGTGAAGGTGTTGGCTAGCTTCGACAACCTGATATAGTTGGACCTTCTGCTGACAAGTATTCTTGATCTATGTGTCCATGACCCGATCAGTTGTTGCATGTTTCATGCAATTTGGGTTTAGCGCTATTGGTGTGATTTGTTCAGAACCGTTAGATGTATCCAACAATGGTGGAAACTATGGCTGAAGGTGGTCTACATTGAACACTCGGTGTAGACCAAGGAATGGTGGAATGCTAAGCTCAAAGGAATTGTCCCCTACAACCTTGGTGATGTTGTATGGCCCATATTGGAGTGGGCAAAGCTTATGGTGGGGTCCAATGAGGCACTCCTTCTACAAATGTAACCAAACTTTGTTGCCCACCTGGAACTTGTGTGGCACCCGATGCTAATCATGGCTCTTCTTGTACTTAGCATTAGCTCTATCGAATATATCATGGACCTATTGGAAGATGTATTGAATGTGCTCAATGAAGTTGTTAGCCCTGTTGGCTTCGGACTGGACATGAGCTGAATCTACATGAGTAGCAGCAAATGGTATGGCCACATCAATGGGACATAATGGATGAAATCCCAGTCCTACCTAAAATGGGTTATGGCCTGTTGAGCTATGGAGAGCTTTGTTGTAGCTCTGTTGGACATAGGGGAGGCTTTCATTCCATGTGTGTGGATGCTTCAATTTGTACATGTGTAGAATGTGTACAATCATCCTATTGACAACCTCTGTTTGGCCATCAGTTTGAGGATGGAAATCTGTGGACTTGGTAAGTTTTGTATCTAGCATCGACCAGAGACTTGACCAAAATGCACTCAGGAATCTGTCATCCCGATTTGAGACAATGGACTTTGGGATCCCAAAGTGTACCCACACTCGCTCAAAGGAGAGCTTATCAGTGGCCTCTGTTGTGATACTAGTTTTTCAGGCCGCCATGATGGCCAGCTTAGAGAATCTATTGACGACCACGAAAACTCAATCGTTGTCGTGCTTAATAGAGGGAGCGCCTGAAATGTAATGCATGGAGACAAATTCCCAAGGCCAACTAGAATAGGTAGAGGAGTATACATGCCTTGCTTCTTGATGGTTGGTTTGGAAATAACGCAGGCGATGTAGGATCTAATGTACTTCCCAACATCCTGACAAAGTCTCGGCCAATAAAAATATTTCTGCAATACTGCCACTGTTTTCTCTACTCCAAAATGTCCAGTGACCTGACTGTAGTGCGCCTCCCAAATAATATTCGCATGCTTGGTTGAAGGAACACATATGTGTCGAAGGTGGCATAACAGTGCATCCTGAAGGTGAAAATTTGGAACTTTCTTCCCTTCCAAGAATGTCTGGTATGTGCTTTTGAATTCTAGATCACTCTTGAAAAGATGCGGCGACCCTAATGTCTTGTGCCCACAGGAGTCAAGCATAATGATCAGTGCCATGACTAGTGGTCGGCTGAGGCAATCAATGACATTATTGGTGTTTCGCTTCTTATAATTAATGTTCAAATGGAACTGTTGCAGGTAGGTGGACCATTTCCGATGGAGATCGTTTTGCAACTTCCCTTGTGTCTGTATCAATTGTAGAGGTTGGTGGTCTATGTGGATGACCATTTCCTTACCCATAATGTAATGCTTCCATTGACGACAAGCCTGCACAATGGAATACAATTATTTTTCATAAGTGGTATACTTTTAGATTGTGTCTGAAAGTGTCTCGCTATGGTAAGCCACTAGATTCCCATGCTGAGTAAGAATCACACCAATAGCATAGTTAGAGGCATCTGTCTCAATGTAAAATTATTGTTGCAGGTTTGGTAATGTGAGAACTGGTGCAGAATAGTGGTGATTCTTCAACTTAGATAATGATTTTTGTTGGGTTTCAGAACAAAAAAACTTTTCATTTTCTCCTCCCTTGCTGAATTGACTTGAAGTCCAAGTGATATGAGAGAACCCTAACACGAACATATGGTAGAAGTTGGCAAGACCCAAAAAGCTATGGAGCTCTGTTAGAGTGGTTGGGGCTGGCAAATCCTAAATGACTTGTATCTTGGATGGGTCCACATGTACACACTGCTCATCAATTATGTACCCCAGATATTTAACATGCGTTAGGCCAAATGTGCATTTCTCCAATTTAGCACACAGCTTGTGTTTTCGCAAGGTTTGAAGGACCTGTCAAATATGGTGGAGGTTCTTGTCCCAACTCTGGCTAAAGATCAAGGTGTCATCTAAATACACCACCATGAATGCATTGGTGAAGGGTCACAAGATGTTTTCCATTAGTCTCATGAAGGTTGTAGGGGCATTTGTCAATCTGAATGGCATGACCAACCATTCGAAAAGGCCCTCCTTGGATTTGATGGAAGTCTTCCACACATCAGAGGGTTTGGTAGGCACCTAGTGATAACCTGACTTCAATTCAATCTTGCTAAAATATTTGCCCCCCTTGACCTGGTCAAGAATGTCATCAATCCACGGGATTGGGTACCTATTTTGGACGGTGATCTTGTTCAATGCTTGGTAGTCAATATAGAGCCTCCAGGTCCCATCCTTCTTCTGTACCAATACAATTAGGCTCCCACAGGGTGATGAGCTTGGCCTGATGTGCCCTTTCTAAAATAGTTCCTAAATCTGGCTCCTAATCTCATCTTTCTCCAGAACAGAGAGTCGATAGATCGACTTATTGGGAAACAACATGCTTGGGGTCAGGTCGATGGAGTGCTTGACCTGATAGTGTAGAGGTACCCCTATAGGTGAGGCGAAAATATCCCTGTACTCCTCCATAACCTTGTTGATTTTTAGCTACTATGCAGAGGAGATATGCCTAGAAGCTGCGGCCACAGCCGTCTTCTTTCCTTGAGGGCGAATCATAAGGAAAATACATTTCCTAGTTTGGGAAATGATCTTACTGCATTGTTTTGTAGTGATCAAAGAGATGGCAGTAGGCGGGGCTATCTCCGGTATCCTGTTCAACTTGTTGGCCAAGGTAGTAATTAGAGAGTGAGGTCTAGACTCATATACACATGTCACTTCCACAAGTATGGTTGTCCTAATAATAAATCAAAAACTTCAAGAGGGGAAACATCACACAGTACCTCATTCCTGAAGGGCTTGATGCTGTAGAGAAGGTGACACTGTTGGCCAACACGCAGATCTCATCCTTCGTGAAGCGACCTGATGGTGTATAGTTGTGGATGTGTTATAGTCTTTATGCCCATTCACTTGACTACCTCTATTTAAATGAGGTTATTTTGGCTCCCACTGTCAACAATGAACTGCAACGAAGAACCCTTCACCCACATATGTGAGTGGAAGAGCAATTCCCCCTCCTCTGGATCTTCAAGCTCAATCTTTTGGATCTTGGTGGTGGCCATGGTGGCACTGGGCTTCAAATCAATGATCTTCTTCCCTTCTTCAATTCCCTTATCAGGTTCTAATTTAGAGATGAAACATGTGTATGATTTAGAATCCTTCAGCTTGACCACCAGTGATTGCTTGGCCCAACACTCACTTGTATTGTGAGTGGAGCTCTTATGTAACTCACACCATTTTCCTGTGTCCTTCTTTATCTTCGTGGCATTGTTCTTTACTTGCAATTTCGACAGGCTATCTTGGGTAGCCACACCTTGGCTTAGTCCTTTTCTCTATGGTTTGGGGGCACCTTTTCCCTGCTTTGGATTCGCGAATCCAAAGTCCCACTTCTTCTGTTTAAAATTCTGCTCAATCTTGACAGCGTACCAGTAAACTGTGTCGAGTGAGAAAATTTCAAAGAACTCCATCTTGTCCTGGATGTACTTATGTAGACAGTCATGGTACTTGAGCACCAGATGTTGCTTAGTATCCTTGATACCCTACTTCATGCGAAGGGTATGGAAAATATTTGTGAACTCTGACACATCTTGGTCCCTTCCTTGCCACAGTGTGGTCCACTTTATGTATTTATCTTCATATCTCCTGATAGGGTAATATTGTTCCTTGATGGAATCTTGGACAGAATCCCAAGTGGGTGTGGCTGAAAATAGCGAGGGCTCACTCTCATCCTTTTGTTCATAGTAGGTTTCCCACTAGTCCTTGACGTGTGGGACGACTTTGACAAGTGAAAAATTAATCTTTTCCTGATTAGAAACGTCATGAACTGAAAAATATCCTTCCAACATATTTAACCATTTATCTACGGTGTTTGTATCTATCAAACCTTCAAATATGGGAATATCGAAGTTAACTTGTACCTTAAAAGGAGTGGCACCTCTAGAGTGGCTGCTCAATGAAGATGCATCACCTGTGGATAGTCTTCAAAGGATTTAGGAAAATTTATCCATCATCACATCCTTCTATCGCTCGAGGGCTTCCTTGAGCAACATTTTGAAAGGATCTCCTACCCCCTCGTCTTTATTTTGTTCTGCCATGGGAGGTCGTCGGGGTTTGTGAGGTTGATCTTGCAATGGTTCAACTAGATCAAGCCATAACTCCTTATACCCTAACCACGTTGGGGACATGCAAAGAAAAATAGAGAAAGAGAAAACCACTCTTATACCACTAATCCAAATATAAACATGAACGCAACAACTTACAAATATAATCATAAATACAAAGATGCAACAAAAAAACACTTCATTTCATTAATAGAAAAGTATTGAACTATGCTTACAAACATAATGAACATAAGATAACTCGGGCGATTGTAGCTTATCTCTGAGAAGATATGTGGCAGCTACATGCCTCTGAGCTGTGTTATAATGAGGCTCAAAGGCTTATTTATTATTAAGAAACAATGGAAAACCCTAAACATCCAAAAACCTAACCCTAGGAGATGAATCACCAAAAATGTGGGCCTTGTTTGGGTAAATTGGTACATCAACTTCCTAGGGTCGTAACTTTGGCATACGATCTCCATTTGACTATCATAATACCTTGTTTGGGACGTTTCTGCCCTCTTATTTTTCCCTAAAAATGTCATTTAGGGCCTTAAAACGGCTCCAGAAGTTCAGGACCCAAAAAATTGCCAAAAATAGTAAATTGTGCTACAATTAAGGAAACCAAAAAACTGAAATAGATAGTGTTGGGGATCCAAGTGGAATAGGCAGACAGCCACCAATATCCACTTGGATCACCTAGCCCATCATAGTAAGGTAAATTATGTACCTCTGTTGAGAGTTAGTGAAGATATTTTGTAAGTCTATTACAACCCAGAGTAGAAACTTTGTGCAACCGGTTCTGCCAGTTCTCCAATTCCTCATTAGAGTCTGATACACATGAATTATCATTCTCCTAGTTTATCATCCCATCTGCAGTAGGGTTGATCGAATCCTCATCCCGCACAATTAACTTATAGATATGGTCAATATCTTCAACACCATAGTCATCGCAGACAAGTTCTATATACCACACTCATTCAAAAGGGTCCAAAGGAACAATGACCCTGGTACCATTTTTCTCGAAAACCATAATTATCCTTTCTTATTGATTATGGCATCCATATCATAGGCCTAATCGATTCCAAGTAGAGCCAGATATGGATTGTTGTTGTCCACAATCTCAATGACTTCAAAGTCCGCCATCACCTTTCTCGTTCAATGTCCACAACAATGCCCTGCAATCAACCCATCACGATATTTTTTAGCCAATTGGCCATGCATAGTTGAATCAGTGACCATTATAGCTTTGGTTGCCCCATCCACTCCCAAGTCTACTTTGATAATACATTCTCATCTGATCCCAAGTCTAGAATTAGTTGATCCATTTCGAATTCGCCAATTTGTGCAGTTAATCGCATTTCTCGACCAATTCTTTTCTTAATTTTGTTAACATTGTTTACTTCTTGTTGTTCAGGTTGTGTCTTCTCTTTACTAGCACAGTTGTCGATTAGTTCTTGCAATCCTTCCACTACTTTTTGATCCCTTAGAAACTCATACATGTCTGTATAAAGGACTTCAGAATGGTCGAATCAGGGTCCTCCGTCATAGTAACTATTTCAAGATTATTCTTCCATGGTACTAGTTGCATCGATGTCTTTGATGTCAAAGCTCCTGGGCCCATCAAAATCTTCTTTGTTTCCAAGAAGGTTTCTTTCTCCCTTTGCATATTGAACCTAATACTCTTTTCTCTAGCCTTCCTAACCCATGTATCTGCCACAAGTTTCTTTCCTTTTGTTTTATCTTCTCCTATAACTATGCCATTGTGTGTCTCTATGTGAACACTTGGATCATCTTCATGTGGTTCAGTGCTCATCATTTGCAAGTTCTACATAGGCTATTGATTCTTCTATTCCTGCATTTTATCCATCAGCATAGGACGATCCTCTATAACATGGTCGAACTACCTACAATACTTACAGGAAGGGCTAGTGGGGTTCTAACAATCTCATGAAAAATGTCTAGCTTCGCCGTAGTTATAACATATAATCTAACCCTGACCTCATCCAGTGCCCCCTGAGTGGGCCACAGGTCAACCATGATCGTGTTGAACGCGGACTTCAGCTTACATTTTGTACATTTCTATTTTATTTGTTAGGCCCATATACTACTAGTGTAAACCCTTATTGTTATTAGTACAACCCCCTTATTATATTGATGTACCCATGTAGTGCCCATATTGTTACTATTGTGCCCCATAGAAGCCCACTATTGTTATTATTGTGCCCTTACATTATTATTGTTATGTCAGCTCTAATTATATTATGAACCCTTAGACTCCTATATATATAAAGGAGGCCTTTTCATTTGTATCATCCAAGAATTTTTCATTATTGTAATGTAAAGGAGGTTGCCCCCTCGAAGAGGCTGAATTCTAAGGTGTTGATATATCTTTTCTATCTTTTCTTGAGCTGGTTTCATAACATTTGGTATCATAGCTTCAGATTCTAGGGTTTCCCTGCTCCAAATAGGTGATCGTGGAATTTTCGCTATAATTTTTTTTCTGCGAGGTTTCAGAAGCTAAAACAAAAACCCATTTGAGAAGAAGTCATACTAAACCTCGAGTCTAAATTTCAGAGCTTTTTGCACTATATTTGCAGAGATATGATCTGAGGAAGTTGGTATTTTTGTAGACTCCTGAATTACATTCCATACAGGTGACCTGGGGAAAATCGTCATAACTTTATCTCTGAGCATCGGATTGAAATTTCATAAGAAGGTACAGAAAGATGAGGGATACTAGTTTCTTCTATATATTTTTTAGAGCCAAAGGTTGAAACAGGGACACATGGCATGTCGTACACGTTCTCTCTACTAAATTAGTATGTAATCAGGTCACTATGGGAGATTTGGCATAACTCCTCCTTGGAGAATCCAATTTGGATCAGACTAGTGGCATTGGAAAGAGGACACATAGGGCTACTTTAGGTTGAAATTTCAGAACTAGAAGATCCGAAATTACAGAGTTACAGTCATTTCAAGATCGAGCTACTAAAATCAAGAAAAAGCGAGATGAGGAAGTTTGATGGCAAGGATCCGGTAAATTGGATACTACAGATGGAGAAATATTTTGATTTACATGGTGTACCATTATTACAAAAGGTATGTATTGCATATTTATATTTAGAACCAGATAAATTTTTATGGTATAAAGGGCTTCGTTCTCGTAAACCTCTTGTTACGTGGTCAATTTTCACGGAGAAAATGATAGCACATTATGAGGATACAAAGAGAAACACCTTGTTTAGCCAATTGATAAATCTCAAACAAAAGTGTTAAATGGAAGAACACATTGAGGACTTTCAAAAATTGAATATAAGGGTAAATGATATTCCAGAGAAGCAAAGGATTGATGTCTTCATAGGTACTTTAAAGGATAACATTCAACATGAACTTCGTCTTTGGGAACCTGATTCATTGGAGAAGGCATTCAAGTGGGCAAGAAAAATTGAAAGCGAAATTATGGAAACAAGGAATTCAACGGCTCACGACTATCATTATGGAAGTTTTTCTTCTCCTAGCCTTCCACAACCTACAAGGGTGACACCACAACAATTGGAAGAAAAAAGAGAAAAAGGGTTTTGTTACAATTGTGATAGTAAATGCACTGAAGGTCATAAGTGTGCTGAGAAGAAATTATTTTACATAGATTATGAAGAGGAGGAAGAAAAGGATCAAGAAACATCAAAAGAAGAGTATATACACCAAGAACCAACCCCAGAGAAAGAAGAAATGAATCCGACCATATCTTGTAAAGCATTGGCAAGAATTACCACTCCTCAAATTATCAAGATAGAAGGACATATCAAGAAGAAAACTGTTCAAAAAGTGAAAGATCACATTGAGCATAAAGAAATGAATCTAACCATATCTTGTAAAGCATTGGAAGAAATTACCACTCCTCAAACCCTAAAGCTAGAAGGACATATCAAGAAGAAAAAAGTTCAAGCGGTGAAATATCACGTCGAACATCAACAACAAGTTCTCCAACTTTTAAAGGATAATGCCACTTTGGTGCAGAATCGAATGAAACAACTGGTAGATCAACATCGCAGTGAAAAATGTTTTGGTGTAGGTGATTGGGTGTTTTTACGGCTACATCTCAAGCAAGGTATTTATGAGAAGGAAATGTTGGAAATACTACATGCACTTAAAAAATGGCGACCTTTCCGAATGGGAAGACACTTCAAGGTAAAAATGGATCATGATAGTCTTAAATACCTTTTAGAAAAACTATTATCTTTAGAAGAATAGAAAAAATGTGTCACAAATATGTTGGGTTATGACTTTGACATCATCTATAGAAAATGGAAGCAAAATTTTGTTGTAGATGCACTCTCAAGAAAGGATGAGGATGTGGAAGCATTGTTTTGTGTTATTTCTATTATCCAACTAGATTAGATAAACGAAGCAAGGAATGAATGGAAGAAGGATGAAGAATTATGGCCACTTTTCCAAAAGTTGCAAAAGATACCAATTCAAACAATATTGCCAGAAATTGAAGAGGAAGGAAAAATCATATTGGAACCTAGAGCAGTCACAGAAGCAAGAACCCGACAGCTACACAATCAATCAATTTCAGATTATCTCATCAAGTGGAAGAACTTACCTGCTGAAGATTCCAGATGGGAGGACAAGAATTTTATACAGAAGCATCAAGAGCTACTCAAGCATTGAGGACAACACATTTTGAAGGAGAGGGGCATGTTAGGCCCCTATACTACTAGTGTAAACCCTTATTGTTATTAGTGCAACCCCCTTATTATATTGATGTACCCATGTAGTGCCCATATTGTTACTATTGTGCCCCATAGAAGCCCACTATTGTTATTATTGTGCCCTTACATTATTATTGTTATGTCGGCTCTAATTATATTATTACCCCTTAGACTCCTATATATAGAAAGGAGGCCTTTTCATTTATATCATCCAAGAATTGTTCATTTATGTAATGTAAAGGAGGTTGCCCCCTCGCAGAGGCTGAATTCTAAAGCGTTGATCTATCTTTTCTATCTTTTCTTGAGCTGGTTTCATAACATTATCTATCAGAAAATCATAGTTGCGACCATTCCTTTCTCCATGTCCTAATGACTGGCAGAAATTACAAATTAATTTCTTTGACGCCTACACATACTTTTGTAAAAAATAACGGTGGTCAATTGGGTGCTAGCCTGCAACACGGAAAATCCTACACCAAACGCTTGATCCCGTACTTGGTCCAATGCTAGGTTCCAGCTTTAGAGGATTAGGACCTCCAGTAGCCAAATAATTAGGATAGATAGGACACTGGTCCTTATAGTGAACTTCCACTTTACACTTGATGCACCAAACGTTTGAGTGAATATCAGGCCAAACTTCTTTTCCCTTATTTAAATCTTGTAGCTCCATATGTAAGCTTGCTAACTGGGCCTGTATCTATTGAACTCCTATGTGAGTATCATGTACCAACGATGCTTCTAGCTTCATTGCAATTCCTAATGCCTCAGCTTGTGATGCGATCCTTTGCTGCGATAGCGATAATCTGAGATGCGGTAATAGTGCAACTATATACCACTCTTTGTGCCTCTCATCAAAGATTTGAAATTTAACATGTCCCCACAAACATTTTAGTCTCTGATATAATTCCCATGGAGTCTCGTTGACTGCTTTGTTGATCTCTTTTATCTCTGTGATGTACTATGACTACGATTTTGGTTTCTTGAACTCCAAGTTTAGTTCTTTCTTCGTCTCAGATAATGAAGCAAGTAGGCTTGTTGTACTGTACTTAATATACCATGATAGTGATCTGTCCTACGGTGTTGTGACAAGCTGAGCTTTCTTCATATCCTCATCATTCTTCTATTGCACTTTCCATACAGCTTCTATGACAAACCAAAATTACTTAGGATCTTCTGATCCCTGACTGTTAAAAATAGGCATCTTTACTACGTTAGTGATATTAAATGGGGGAAGTGGAGGTGGAGGTGGAGATGGAGTAGTCAGGCGGGGAATCCTAGAAGTGCCTTGATTATCCTACTACAGCACGCCTCTAGGCATACTAGGGTTGCTCCCTTCTTCTTCACTTTCTGATTCACCCAATAACAAATTGTAAATAACGCCAGTGAAATTATCGTAGTCTATTATGAATATCTTTTCGTTCCACATAGAACTAGTCTTGTTCTCTTTAAACATTAATTTTATTGCATGCACAGTTCTTCCTTTTCACATAAAAACATCTTAATCCATAGCTTTAAGGAATTTAAATAGTTACCTCGCGGACCCTTGAAAAACTGACGCTCGGCTTCACTGTAGGATATTTATGTGTCAATTGTGAATTCAGTAATAAAGCCTACGAGAATACTATCGATCGAGTAATCAACAACTCTTGCGATCTTATTTTCAGTTTCCTTGAGTCACTTAATCAACTTTGGGGTCCATGCAGTAGGCTCTTTGTGCTTCCAACAATTTTGTTTCTAGCTAGTATTGAAAGCCACTCATGCAAATCATAATTGAATGATGCAAAAAACCATCTCATGTTGTTCTGTATAGATATACCTCTACAACCACCTTTCTATTGACAAACGTGGATTTCTATTCTCTTCTGTTGCAAATTCGCGCAACTTCAGATCAGCCCAATCTTGAATCTCTTTTATGGTAAGATGCCAAATCACATATCCCTCAGATAGATCCTGGTCCTGATAATGGAATCATTTGTTGGCTTGAGGGGCCTAGAACCAGGTTCAAAATTAGCTGCACTAACCAAAAAAACCCTATACCACTGACCCTTTCAGAAAATATCTGCCCGCGTAGACTGTAGTCTCATCCGAGGTGATATTGGGCGATGCTAGAACCATGCTTCCGTATCTAGAAGGATATGGACTGTGGATTTTGACTTAGTCTTAGATCTATATCTGTGCTGTGAGATCTTACTTAGGATTATACTGAATCTAATATATTCATACAAAAATGCTATTCACATCTCTAAAATATATATACTATGCATAAATCAATGGATTTTACATATAAATAATTGTAACAACATTTATACATCAATTCTGATCTATCTTTTACTTGTGCAACACAAAAGTAAACAGTAATTGCATAAAATAAGGTACAAAAGGTAAGCACACAAATCTGCCTTCAAAATATTATTTATTAACTTCATATCCTTACAGTTACAATCTTCCTACCTTGCGCACACTGTTGCAGGGGCTTGCACACACAGTTGTAGACTTACCAAGGTCTTTACGAACACAACTGTAGGAGCCTTTTGCTTCACCCGAATATAAAAATACATAACAATTATAAACTCAAAACTGTAACATAACATGACATGAATTCCTTTGAATTACTAAGACATCCCTTTATATATATTTTACCCTTACAATGCCATTGTCTGTAAACCATGGGTAGAATCAAAATATACCATTTTAATCCCATTATTTTACAAAATAAGGGGTTTTGACCCGCCCTAAAACCCCTATGACTCCTAAAACACTACGCGAATTGAATTCCCCTCCTCAAAATGCAGATTCTTTAATAAACTTTGACAAAACTTGGACCTAGGAGGACCCTACCCAACAAGAAGTTAATCATTCTAATTAGATCTCCATTTTTCATAATCATATGATTGCAATGTAAGCAAAGCAAACTCAAAAAAAGAAAACTATGGAGGCCAATCATATCACTCTGCAAGACAGATTTGTGAAAACTAAGCTCAACCAAGCGAAATTAATAGTAAGGCATCCTAGAGAAATAAGTTCCATACATAAGAGGTTTGAAGAAAGGAAATCACAGGTACATAATTTTCAGTCTGATCCAGATGATAGATGGCAAAAAATTGGGACGCTTTCAATAGATCATAACTCTCCCAAGCCATTAAAGTAGGTCCCTTCTTGTTGTGAATATCCTGAGAAAGTGGTTGGCCCCATTAACGAAGTTTTAGCTGAGGATGACATGATCAGAGAAGAAATTGAACATAACACTTGCGAAATTGATCCATCATTTATCACATAACAAATGCAGAATGAAGACAGGCACGTCACAAATATCTTAAATAATTCGTTCAAAAGTTCTCAAGAAGAATGTTCCACATCATCAATGATACAACCTTCCATGAAGAAAAGCCTAAATATAAAAAGAAAACAAATGAGGAAGTGGTTTGGTGCATCTGATGGTTGTGAGCAGCTCAATTTCCGGATAAGAAAAATTCCTACCATATGCAGGATTGGACATGGCACATCCTAAAAACAAGCCACAAATTTTCCTGAAAGCAGGAAAATGCTCAATGTGCACTATGCTGAACACATATGATCCCACAATGCATATTTTGTATTTTATCTCTAACCTTACACCCTTTTATTTAAGCATTTTCACTTTTTAATTAGATTAAATTTTCATGTTAGTAGAATAGTTAATAAATGAAGAGCTTCTATTTTTATGTACTTAATGTTATATGCTGATTTTTGGACTATATTTGGATGGATACTACTTATGTCATTCTGTGTTTTCATTGGGTGCAGATTTTGGATTCTGACATTCCTTCAATGAAGCGACATGTCCCCAAGTAGAGCCAAATCTTGACCACTCAAATTCAACTACCCCATAGTTGTACATTTTTTCGTGCATGGATTTCCATCATGTCCGGGCACTCAAATGATCCAGGGATTCATCATTATTAGCTATATGTACACTAGATTTTTGTAAACCCATTCTACATTTTGTAATGTAAATGATCCTAGTAAGACAAATGTATGTAAAAACCTAGGTAAAATTATTTTTCTGATGATGATTTCTATTCTAGGAGGTTTTTAGTCTCACTAATTCATGTGTGTTTCTAAACACGGATGATCAGAACAAATTTTCCTTCCAGCCTCACCCCAAAGCTACGGTGGAATTTCTCGACATGATTTTAAATGAGTCCTAGTGTTATTTATCAAGTTTCTGTAAAAGTGATTTGGGAATAATTTTAACTATATTTGGTTAGATTATATTATTACAGGTCACTTAGTCTAGTAGATCATATTTTGTGTCATAGAAATGGGTAATTATTGAGGGTCTATAACGAACAAATGTTTCCCCTTCATGGGTTAGAAATGTAGCACTTCATGTAATTAATATTTTAGCTTGGCTAAAAAAAATTAAAATGCTAAAATGAGAATTTTAATTAATTTAGGTCCTAGGAAAGTTTAAAATCTCCAACATTTAAAATTCATGAGTTTTAAAGTTTTTTATTTTTGGAGGTCCCCATCCAAGGAAATATTGAAAATTTCAAAATATTTTGAACCCTTGGGCCATAATAGTTACGTCAAAGTCGGATTTTCGTGGAAATTAACTCAAAATAATCATTTTTGAGTTAATTAAAAGTGAAATTCGAATTTCCTGAAAAAGTAACTTTATTTCAAGGGTGATGATTAAAAGAACATTTGATCTTCATTAACAGTTGAGATTGGTTTGATGAGGATCAAGCCAACCATCCGTTGGAGAATTTTTCTATGAATGAGGGGCCTCTCTCCATTATTTGGATTGGATTTCTGAATTGTGTACTTTCTCTAATAAAGCTCTTGTGATTTTTTCTGTTTAATAAAACGCAAAGACTTTGGGGTTTCAGACCATGGTGTTCCTCTTTTAGATTCATGTGGTAATATTGTTTTCAATGCTCTGCTGCTTTTATTTTTATTTTTTGGATAATAGCCTTTGAGGATTGATCTATGTACACGTATCTTTCACAAATTTCTGGGTTTTTTAAATATCATTTTGATTTGATAGAAGTAGTAGGTATCTCTATTTCTTGATGATTTTATGATCATTTTTGAATCTCTATTAATCTAACAAGAAAATCTAAGTGTGCAGAAGTTATCATTCAGGATTTGGGTGTTTGGGGAAGTCCTCTACTAGACCAACTGACTCTTAGTTTACATAATCTAAAGGACCCAATTTTTTTAATTTATAAAGTTATCTTATAAAATATTTTATTTGCAGGGTTGTTCTTAGACTTGTGCCTCTTTAAAATTTCAAATTTATTTCTAAATTTGTGCAAAATTTGTTTAAATCTGGCTAATATAGGGTTTTGATTTGCAAATCTACTAGATCTGTAGAATATTATTGTAGATTTGTAAATATCAAGTTTTCTAATTAATTGGGGCTCAGGGTATTTCATATTTTTGTATATACATGTTTTGGGGTTTGCTATCTTTTGTTTGTGCAAGAAAATTTTTGAAGAGTGTAGGTGATTTTTCTAGATTCTGGAGAGATATCTAAGCCCTTGAGGGAATCTCCATTTTGTTTGCAGGTTGAAGAGAAATTGCAAGAGGATTGTGGGAAAAAAATTTTAAGGGCCTGGAAGCGATGTGTTGGCCATCTCTAGCTCCTTCTCACCCTCCTTTCCATTCTTGGCCTCCCTTCTTCATTCTCAGCCTCCCTCCATTTTTCAGCTCCCCTCCTTGCTCTTGACCTCCCTCCCTTCTCCTTCAAGCCCTTTATTCACCCTCCTTCATCACTAAATTTTCTCATAACTTTTCCTTAAAAATTTAATAAATTTTTAATAAAAGGTTTTCACAAAAAATTCCGAGTTGAGGAATTTTAGTGATTCAAGCAACATATCTTCAAGTTTCTTCAAGCCCCTAAGGGTTGAATAGTGCACACCCTCTAACCTTTCCTAATTTAATTTTGAAAGCAAGGGTAATACTAACATATATTTACAATTAGCTGGAGTTTAGTAACAAATTTAATTTACATTTTTTACTGTTGTACAGTTGCAGAAATAGAAGTTATCTTCAATTACTGTTTGCATGCTAATTGACAAATTTATAAACATTGTTACACTAGTGTCCAGTAATCTATTTATGATTTTTTTAGATCAAATAAATCAGTAGATCAGAAATAATTAAACTCAAAAAATTTCTGAATTTTATTTATCAGTTTGTCATTTAATTTTTTGTTGTTGTTATGCATAGAAAAATCTGAATATTGCATGGTTACAAGACTATTGTTTCACATTAAGATCACCATTTTTCTGAGCCTTAAGTTAAATAACATTTAAGACATATTTCAGAAATAATTTTAGGCCCTCATTTAAGTAAAACTAACCAAGTCCATGCATTTCACATAGCTTTAAGTTTTGCATTTGCATACGAGACAGTCAAATCATTCAACAACAATTTCTTATCCTTTACTTGGACCTTATTTCCTCCACAAGATATTTGACTCCACAAGGCACTGGTATCATTTTTCCCAGATAAAATTTAATCCTTGAAAATCTTGTGTAATCTAAATAAGCATTGTTTTCTTAGTTGTGTCTCCTCAACCGGTTGGTTCCCAACTAGTTTTCATTTATACCATTTCTATAGGGTCTACCCCCTTAATCTGCTATTGGGAGACAACTCAAATGGAGTGATTGGGGACTAGTGTAACAAACCCCGATCTAAGCCATTGTTGCAGTGCCTAGACATTTTGTGCAACAACGACCAACATAGATCCATCTTAAATATGAATCTAACATGAGCTGAGAGGAACCAAATTTCTTCACGTCCAAACTTTTTGAGTGAAAAATACAATATGTTATTTTTCATTGTTTAAATTGTATTTTTGAATGCCAAATAGAGTATATAAGGCTAAATAAAAAATTTAACCATACAAACTTAATTTGTTTTTCTATATATAGATATATATGAAGTTGATATCAACATAAATTAGTTAACGTAGACCTTCAAATAGTTTATTTAAATCTGTTGTTTAAATATTTTTGAAAAGCATAAGATTTAAACAATCACACATTTTTTTACTTCTCATTACTTTACATCATATTCACCTTTTTTACTTCTAATTACTTTACAACATATTCATTTTTTAAATTATAGCCAACATTATTTTTCTATCTAGAACATCCTTTTTATTTTATTCTAAAGGAGCATGGATGAATGGACAAACTTACACATTCCCTCATACTGGGGTGTAGAATGAGCCTCTTGGCTCAATAATGATGTTGATTAATGTTCATATATATATATATATATATATATATATATATATATATATATATATATATATATATAGGTTGAAGAATGTAAGAAATTAATGAGAATTCTTTAATATTTTATTTCTATATTCAAAAATTCAATAAAGAAATGTAATTTTAAATATATTTTTCAACTATCATCATTTGAAATAGTAAAAAAAATTAATAATTTATTGTAAATTTAAATGATTAATTTTTTTATTTTAAATTTTAAATTTAAAAATATTGCATTTATCTTAACATTCAAAAGTACAATTTACATTAGTTAGTTTCCTTATGCAACATTTTACATTTTTGTATTTATTTTACCTGATATGTTGAAGAAAGTAAGAAATTAATGGGATTTTTTTAATATTTTATTTCTATATTCAAAAAATTTAATAAAGAAATGTAATTTTAAATATATTTTTCAACTATCATCATTTGAAATAGTAAAAAAAATTAATAATTTATTGTAAATTTAAATGGTTAATTTTTTATTTTAAATTTTAAATTTAGAAATATTGAATTTATCTTAACATTTAAAAGTACAATTTACATTAGTTAGTTTCTTTATGCAACATTTTACATTTTTGTATTTAATTTACCTGATAAACATAACAAAATAAACTAGAATGGCAGAGTGAATAATAGAATAGCCTTTATTTCTTTTAAAATAGGTTAAGGGGGATAATAAAATAGAATGATAGAGTGAATAGTAGAATAACATTTATTTCTTTTAAAATAGGTTGCCAATCTATGTGTAAAATCCCTCAATAATCTCACATGAAAATGCATAGAGTTAAAAAAATTACATAGTTTACCCATGGCTATCCAATTTACTATTCCAGATTCCTCATTAACCATTAGATAGAATCTTCATCATTACATAGAGTAGCTTTACTAAGGAATAGTAAGTTATATAACCATTAACAACCACTGTTGTAGCATATTAACATAAACTTAAATAATTTAACCTTGCATCATTTTCATGATTCCTTTAACTAGATTAGTTAATCACATACTTGATATTATAGACATCAACTCATGCAAGGAATCCACTTCATAAAAGTAGCACGAAAGGAAACCACATCAATAGACACTAATATACCCTGGAAGCGTTGTATGGTGAAAATTAACAAAAGTTTAATTTTATTATTAAACACTCATGAGGGTGTTCATCCGTCACTCAACAACTTGTAAGGGAGTCCATCCCTTAACCATTACCATAAAATATTACAAAACAATATCATTTAAATACAACATATCTTGCTAAAATCTTACTCACAAACCCTTGAACATTGAGTCTTCAAGGCCTGGTTCTTCCCATCAGTGAATTATTCTGTAGCTGACATTCCTTCAACTTGCATACACCACCAACACGCCACTTTCCATAATGGTAAACATAATCCATATTTGCATATGTCGCAGTCTTTTCCTGCAATTTCTACTGTCAAAAAACTTTGATATCATGACTACATAACGTATTATCCACCAATAATCAATCTGTAATAGTGATTCTTCAACATATATTTCTGTGCATACAAGAAATGTAAACAAAATATCGTGACATGTTTATTTTAACAACATTGTACATGCATTAATCATAAGCATATAACTATCAAATGTTGGCATTATGATACAAGTTTTGTCCTTGATGGCAACTCACATAGATGACAGTTCACAGTGCAATAGGTTAACATCAAAAGATTACAGATCAGACTCCAGAGATTGAAGAAAGATAATGGTTTAAGAAATATACGCTGGTTCAATTTGTCCAAGTAGCCTATACACGCGGGTTCATAGAAAAAAATAGCGTATATGTATGCACACACTTTCAAAAGAGGAAAAACATGCATGGGTTGGAAAATTAAGGAAATTCAAGAGTAAAGAATACCAAGGGTCAATACCATGGTATTAGCCCGCAATATTGAGTGGAGTAACGACTAGTTGATCCCGTCCAAGAATACCACAGGTCCTAAGAGTTGTTTTGGTTCGAGGTATTGAGAAAGGCCAAAACTATATAAGGAGGAGAATATCAAAGGGCCAAGTGTGCAAGTGTAAGGGCATCTCAGGAATACTTCTATCTGAAGTATATTTTATGTTGCAGGGCTATGATTGTGATATGATCTGAAATATTTTGTGCACCTTGAATTCAATGTTGGATAAGGATCATGAGACCTGAAATAACTTGTTATTAAATGATATGATATTGGTTGGGATAGATCTGATTTCTAACACATGTTTTATTTTGTAAATGTTATGATCTAGGTATGGCTGAAGTCTGGAATAGTTGTGAAGTTTTAAATTAGTATTTGCAGATTTTTCGGCTGGTTCGCCTTGGTGAAGGCACATATAGACACTAGTTTGGTACTTAAAAGTAGCGTATACATTATGAAATATGATGTTTGAAGTTGCAGTTGGTTCTAGTTGTTGATGTAGAGTTCTAGGTTCTGCTCTGTGTTTTGGTGACAGTGTTCTGAATGTTCAGATTGATTGATTATGATTTGCTTTAGTGACGATGGGTTTTCAATGATTGGTTGTATTGCATTGGTGATTGATGTTGAGCTTCATGTTGCTGATGGGTTTAGTATAAAAATTGGATGAAACATGGCATTCATATTGTGTTGTTGTATACCAGGAGTATCCAATCTAAAAATTTATGAAACATGGTCCCTGGAGGAAGAGAGAAGGTCGTAGATTTCTGTAGGACGATGCCTACGTACTAGTAAACATATTGGCTAGTACAAGAGCTAGGGGGTTGTAGCTCCCTTCTAGTAGAAGCTGGAGAATCAGAGAAGATTGTAGCCTTCTGCAGGTGGGTTCCTGCGTATGGGTATGAGTCTGCACTAGTACAAGATTGTAAACAGGTTTTCCTTATATTAAAAGAAGACAGAGACGACAACACCATGTGGTTTTTATCCCGCATTGGGTTTCCACCTTAAATCTTGGTGTTCATGTGTGATTTCTTATTATGTTATTATTGCACATGGTTACTATTTAAATGGTTATTTAAGTACCGATGCACTAATTAAAGATCAACATATGATGAATTAACTGAATCATAAGTTCACTGGATATACGTTGGTTTCCTTAAGAACAGTTGTGTGCACATGCGAGGTCCCTTCACTAAAGTAGTGTAAATAAATTTGATTATGAAAAGAAAAATTCAGTAAGTTGATAATACTGATTCACCCCCCCTCTCAGTATTATTTCCAACAATTGAAATCAGAGTGAGGTCCTTCAGAAGAAGCTTGATCGCTTGAAGGGAGATATTTCAAGATGAACAATCATGAAGGCGTAGGATCTATCAAACCACCAATCTTTAATGGGAACAACTTGCTATATTGGAAAACACAAACTAAAGCTTATCTTCAGCCACTTAGAGCTGATGTTTGGGCAATTGTGGAAAGAGGATACCAATATCCAGTAGCAGTCCACATAGCAGAAAAGAAATCACATGAAATCAATGCCAAAGTTGTCAACGCTTTGTTGGGAAGTCTATCAAAATCATAATTCGTCAAAGTCATGCAATTCAAAATAGCCAAGGAAATATGGGACAGAATGATTTAGAGCTACGAAGGAGACTCCTAGGTAAAATGTGTTGAACTCCGAACTCTCAGAATCCAGTATGAAACTCTTAAGATGCATAGTGATGAAAGTATTTCTAGTTATTTCGTATGAGTAGATGGAGTTGTAAATCATATGAGAAATTTGGGTGAAGAAATAAAGGAGGATACTATAGTTGAGAAAATTTTGAGATCTTTGTCTTCTAAATTTGAGTCAAAAGTATCTACCATTGAAGAAAATAAATATCTACAATCTATTACTATTGTTCAACTTCATGGAATTTTAACTGCATTTGAAATGAGGAAAGGAGGTCCATCAGAAATTAGAGAAGCCACTTTCAAAGCTTTTGCAAAAGGAAAAGAAAAGGGACATCTCAAAGAATCAGGATATATATCAAAAGAAGAAGAGGTAAACTTTGTGAAGAATCTTTAGCGAGGTTTCAGAAGATTCATAGGTAAGCTTCCCTTCAAATGCTTTTCTTGTGGAAGAGTTGGTCATTACGCTGCTAAATGCCCTCATGACAAAGGAAAGATTTCTGCAGAAGGTAATAGAAGTTATTATACTCATGAAGATAGTGATGGCATGTATAATAATGATGAAGATGATGAATATATTAAAATACTCATGGCATATGAAAATGATACCTTAGAAAAGGAAGATTTCCTTAAAGAAATCACTCAACTCAAAATATGTTTGGCAGAAAAGGATACAGTCATAGACACAGTGACACATCAGCTCACTGGAAAGGACAAGGACAATGAATTCTTAGAATGTGAAGTAGTAAGTCCAAGAAAATAACCTGAGAAGACAAAAACTTTGAATCTTAGATTTGCTAAAGGATCGGAAACGTTAGATGAAATCATCAAAGTTCAGTGTTCTACTCTTATAAAGACTGGTCTTGGTTTTCATGAAATTTTTGAAGGTGAATCTAGCTCACAAGATGAGGCAAGGAACTTTAATGCAAAATCTAAAATTCTCAACAAGGAGATAAGAGGTCAACCCCATCAATAACCAAGGAAATAAAGACTTCAAAGAAAATAATTTCCTCCTAACTATGGAAGGGATAATCAGTTCTTTCCTCTGACAAATAATGTTGAATGTTTTATATGTCATAATTTTGGAAATGTTGTAGCCATATGTAGAAATAGAATGGTTCAAGACCCTCACATAGAAAGATCATCAATTTCCAAGTACTTTAAGGGATATTGTTTTTCTTGCAATATGTTTGGTCACAAAGCTATTTATTGTGATAGAAAGAATATGAAACATGTAAGATGTTATGCGTGTAACAAGTTTGGACATATAGCAAAGGAATGTAGGAGAAAATTTCAGCCACCATACCAAAAGGAGCAAACATCATCACAATCCAAGGTATTGAAGAAGAAGGAATTGTTGTCAAAAAGATGTGGCATAGCTCAGTATATAGACTTAACAGACCCAAGCGGAGCTGAAACTGTAAACTTCAATATTCCAATTCTCATACGCAATTATTATGAAGACAAGTCATGTATATACGTGAGTTAGAAGCTGCATAGTCACGCATATGGTGTTTTGAGGAAAAAGCAGTGGGACAGACTTAGGAAAAGGGGTTTGATATGGTTCAGTCAATTATCAATTATCTGTTCTGTTCTGGTCGATGATGATTACAATATGATGATGATATTTGGAAGTGTTTTTACCCCTCATAAGCTATTAATAATTTGATGAATAACTGGTTGATGGTGATGCCTTGATGATTCTTACTAACAAATGCAATGATCAACTTTGATAGTGAATGGCTGGAACATGCTCAGGGGGAGCATATGCTTCTAATAATGCATTGTTGGCATTATATTAGAAGACCTTGGTACATAATGATGCTTATATTGCTTGTTCCACATAGTTATTTTGATTCAGATGACTCTTTTCATGATGGAAATTTACAGGTTGTTGATCTTGATGCTGCTGACAAATGCTTATGGTGTAGATAATATTTGGTGTATGATAGTTGCTAATGACTATAATGGTCTTGTTTAGGTTTTTAGTCCTTGTTATAAATGTCATGTATATCATTTGATGTAAAGTTTATGTAAAGACCTACGATGTAGCCCCACTATGCATGGGAAGGATTATGTAATAATTGCAATTTTTTTAATCATGTATGAACATTTGGTATATACCCACTTGGTTGGGTGATTGATGTATGTATGAGTCATTTATGATATGAAGGTCATACTCACTTAGTTGAGTGATAGAGTCATGTACTTGATTTTCACATCCATCAAAGATTTCGGTAAAAGCTTAGGGGGAGCATGATCAAAGAATTCAACATGTGCATAGAATCCATACTGGGGATAATATCTTGGTCTTCCCTTTGCCCTTGATGTCAAAGGGGGAGAGTATCTTGGTGTTGTGGTTGCCATCAAGTCCAAAGGGGGGGATTGTTGGCATTATGATACAAGTGTTGTCCTTGATGGCAACTCACACAGATGACAATTCATAGTGCAACATGTTAACAAAAAATGATTACAGATCAAACTCCAGAGAATGAAGAAAGAGAATAGTTTAAGAAGTATATGTTGGTTCACTTTGTCAAAGTAGCCTATACATGCGGGTCCACAGAACAAAAAGAGCGTATACTTATACACGCACTTTCACAAGAGGAAAAGCATGAATGGGTTGGAAAATCATGGAAATTTAAGAGTAAAGAATACCAAGGGTCAATACCATGGTATTAGCCCATAATATTGAGTAGAGTATCGACTATTTGATCCCTTCCAAGAATACCATAGGTCATAAGTGTTGTTTTGGTCTGAGTTATTGAGAAAGGCCAAAAATTATATAAGGAGGAGAAGGTCAAAGGGTCGAGTGTGCAAGTGTAAGGTTTTCTCAGGAATACTACTATCTGAAGTATATTTTATGTTGCAGGGGCTATGATTATGATATGATCTGAAATATTTTGTGCACCTTGAATTCAATGTTGGATGAGGATCATGAGACCTGAAATAAATTGTCATTGAATGATCTAATATTGGTTGGGCTAGATCTGATTGCTAATGCATGTTTTATTCTGTAAATGTTATGATTTGGGTATGATTGAAGTCTGGAATAGCTGTGAAGTTTTAAGTTAGTATTTGTAGATCTATACGCTGGTTCGCCTTGGTGAAGGCACATATACACACTAGTTTGGTACTTTGAAGTAGCGTATACATTATGAAATATGATATTTGAAGTTGCAGTTGGTTCTAGTTGTTGATGCAGAGTTCTGGGTTCTGCTTTATGTTTTGGTGATAGTGTTTTGAATGTTCAGATTGATGATTGTGATTCACTTTAATGATGATGGGTTTTCAGTGATTGGTTGTATTGCAGTGGTGATTGATTTTGAGCTTCATGTTGTTGATGGGTCGAGTATGAAAATTGGATGAAACGTGGCCTTCATATTGTGTTGTTGTGTACTAGGAGTATCCAGTCTGAAAATTTATGAAACGTGGTCCCTGGAGGAAGAGAGAAGGTCGTAGCCTTCTATAGGCTAGCACCTACGTACTGGTAAACATATCGACTAGTATAAGAGCTAGGGGGTTGTAGCTCCCTTACAGTAGAAGCTAGAGAATGAGAGAAGGTTGTAGCCTTCTGCAAGTGCGTACATACATACTGGTATGAGTCTACACCTGCACAAGATTTTAAACAGGTTTTTCTTATATTAAAGGAAGACAGAGATGATAACAGGAGGTGTTTTTTCTCCCACATTGGGTTTCCACCTTAAATCTTGGTGTTCATGTGGGTTTCTTATGTGTGACTGCTTATTTTGTTATTACTGCACATGGTTACTGTTTAAATGGTTATTTAAGTATTGTTGCATTGATTAAAGATCAACATATGATGACTTAACTGAATCATAAGTTCACTGGATATATGTTGGTTGCCTTAAGAACAGTTGTGTGCACACGCGAGTTCCCTTCACTGAAGTAGCATATATAAATTTGATTCTGAAAAGAAAAAGTTAGTAAGTTAATAATATTGATTCACCCCCCCCCCCCCCTCCTTAGTATTATTTCCAACATCAAAGCATGCCTATAAAATAAATACCACATTAACTAATATTCCCCTCACACAAGCACACATTCCTTTCCAAGAGGAAAACCACTACAATTGTCCCTGATCTTTGTGCATGTAATTGAATAAACTTTATTCAAAGAAACTAGCCCCTCAACTATTTTCTTGTGCATGCATCTATGTAATCTTTCCAGCACAATAGATATTATTATTATGCATGCAAATGCATGTCTCTTTCTAAAATAAAGCTAACATAATAGCTTATTCTTTTCATGCAAGAACAACATAAATAACTGAGCACAAAACAACATGTTCTTTTCCAAGAACACTAACACATTGGCAATATTCTATGTATACAAACACCTATTCTTTTCAAGGGGACTTACATCATGGCTATTGTTTTGTGCACCTCTACAGATATTCTTTTCCAAAATAATTCATAATAATTATTCTTTCCATGCATATTTATTTTCAAAGAATCCAACATCATAGTTGTACTTTTCATGGATGCAAAGATCATATTTCCTTTCAAGAGATCAAACACAATATTTCTATTTTTCATGCAAGCAAATAACATATTTCTTTTCAAGAAATATCAAACATAGTATTTCTATTTTGTGCATGTAAATAACTTATTTCCTCTCAAGAAATATCAAGCATAGTGGTTCGATTTTGTGCATGCAAATAACTTAATATTTGCTCTCAAGAAATATCAAACTTACCAATTATATTTTTCTACATCCAAATAACTTACTTATTTTCAAGAAATATCAACATAATATTTCTACTTTCATGCATATAAGTACTTATTTCATTTTTCAAAAGAAAACTACCTTGATAGTCATTCTTTTCATGCAACTATTAGAATATCCACATATTCTTTCCAAGAAACATGGCTACTTCTCATACCATTTTTTCGAGAACTTTACATGGTTTCTCTAACATCTTGGATACTTAGCCTTTACACACAAAGATCAAATACAATTTCTTCCAAGAAATTGAGAGGGCTACTTAGCCTTTACACAGAACTCATGGGTAATCCTTTTTTAAGAAAAATATAAGGTTATCTATTCTTTTTACATACCAACCACTACCAAAAAAAATTAAAAAATCGTAGGAATGTCACAATTATTACGAAGGGTAGTAATTAAATAACCTACCCTTAAATAATATGAATTTTTTTTTAAAAGAAAATATATTTACTTATCTCTAGTAGTTGGTAAAGTCAATGAACCCATGCTAAAATTGACTCCCACAAAACAAATCTGGAAGTAGTAGCTACAATTCTTCTTTAAGAGCATCAACAAAGCATCATACCGTCACTTTACAGAGACATGTAAATCTATTTCAACTAATCCCTACTGTCTTGGGATCCTCGACCCATCATTCAAGGTGATTCATCCTCAACAACTTGAAGGGTTCTAGAGTGAACATGCCATGGAGGATTTATGCCGAGGTTTTGAACAATATGCGAGTTTCTTCCCTGATGAAATTCGAAGTAATGAAAAGGAAGTGAACTTCTCCCCAAAATAACCACTATGTTCCTTACTTTCCAACTAATTAGTACTCGGTTCTAATGAATGTGGGTCTCATCTTGGGAATTGTGATATGCCTAAGTGACTGCCATAAACATGGTGAGTCCAAGATAGCAGTGGATGAGCTTTAGGGATGGCATTATGATGTAATGGTTGTGAGGTTTGACATTGGCATCAAAAAACTTTATGGTATATGTAGATAGTCCACTCTACAATCCCACAACCCTTTTCTTTGTACAACATCATGAGGAATATGTTGGTGGAGTAGACCGCAAGAATACATTTGTAAAACAAGGTCATATGGATTGATTTAGAACATCCCCGGGACTGGAGGTAGTTGTTGATATATATCAATTCATGAATTTGTAATAAGAAATGAAAACTTGTCAATAAATTTTTATCACACCCCCAAAAGGCCGCCTTTCGACCCATTTTCTTGGAACGGTCAATAAGGTTTGCATATGGCGGTTATAAGTCATTCCAACTAATTCTTGGAGCTCATCAAGACCTTTTAGTTTTTGATAATGATTTTATGTTATTAATATCACATAGGGGTGTTCATACTCCCCCCCTTAAATAGAAAATTTCCCTCGGTGTTCACCTCTAGCTAGAACTTTTACTCATGATATGACAATCTAAACAACCCAAAATGGGATACTTCCCTTTTAGAATGAAGTATTTCATTCCAAGAAAAACGAATAAGAAAAAATAAATAATGTTTTATCAATATTCATAAGCATTTATAGCTGAAAAAATATGAAAAATATTCATTAGTATGTAAATGTCAATAACAGTTAGGGTAAGAATACAAACATTTCTAATTTCCCACAGTGTACTGTTTCCAATAGACCAACACATGAAGTAACTACCATAATCATTTGTTCACAACTTTCAATAATTTTTAATCAAAAACAATTCATGCATATAAGTTTTATTAGTTATTCATACAACAATAACTAATCAATGCTACTAACCATCTTAATGCAACCATGACAATACTCAATCAACAACTAGATGTTATAGTCAAGTCTCATTTCTTGACTCATTGCTTATTTTTAACATCTAAAGGGGTTCTTTCAATGTCCTTTTAAAACAATCTATTGTCCTCTTCAAGGACATTCCCCATATTTTACATTCATCCATTTATTCATTATAAATAGTGCATTGTAACTTTTAAACATGTTGATTAAATGTATCGTTAATATTGTCATATTTGCAAAGGTCATAAGCATTTATAGCTGAAAAAATATGAAAAATATTCATTAGTATGTAAATGTCAATAACAGTTAGGGTAAGAATACAAACATTTCTAATTTCCCACAGTGTATTGTTTCCAATAGACCAACGCATGAAGTAACTACCATAATCATTTTTTCACAACTTGCAATAAGCTTTAATCAAAACCAATTCATGCATATAAGTTTTATTAGTTATTCATACAACAATAACTAATCAATGCTACTAACCATCTTAATGCAACCATGACAATACTCAATCAACAACTAGTTATTATAGTCAAGTCTCATTTCTTAACTCATTGTTTATTTTTAACATCTAAAGGGGTTCTTTCAATGTCATTTTAAAACAATCTATTGTCCTCTTCAAGGACATTCCCCATATTTTACATTCATCCATTTATTCAGGTGAAACAAAGGTTTTATTGTCTTTTATCCTCAACATGATTCAAATGTCATGAACACAGTTTTGCAGGGAAAATTTTAAGAACCCCCCCTGAAATTATATGTATGATAAATGGGTGGATCCCCATGGTACATATAAAAATGTACATGCTATTTTCTCAATTATATAATATGTATATATCATTTTTTGGCGAATCTTTTATTGAATTATAATTTTTTGTTAAATCTTGGCGAATTTTCCACTAAATTATAAAACATTGTAAATTCGTTGCAAATAATGTTACTTTTCAACATAGTGTTCTGGTGGCTAAGTCAATGATGTTATGTTAAAAGTGTTCAACACCTTCACAGGTTATATTTTTTCACCGGGTGAGATCAGTGAAACATCTTGGAAAAGTTCAAAGGACCATTAATCTATGTGACATTATTTCCCTACCCAAATGTTTCAAATTTTCGGCTTTCTCATTTTTAGGAACATTTTCTCCACTGAAAATGGCAACAAGAAATGTTAAACATAGCATCTAGAAATTCCAATTTATTTTTTCCTTGAATTAAATTGTAATTATTTTCTCATAGCAACTTGTAATAGTTAACTAAGTTAAGCTGACTTAGTTAGCTTAGGAAATTCGAGTTGGAAATCTATATGGAGTCATGTAAGCGTGATCCCAAAGTTTTAGGGGCCCAGATTGAGTTTATTAGAGTTCTAATTAGATAAATCAGTTTGAATGAGTTATAGTCAGTTAAACTAGTTCTAAATGTTAGAGGAAATAGTAGAGGTCTAGTAGTGAGTTGGTGCAGTGGTGCATCCTGAGTGCTACTCCAACTAATTGGAGATTCACTCAAGAGAAACTCATGCATGCTAGTTTAGAGGAAGACCCATTTGAGATTAGAGTGCAGGGACAATGTACTATTAGTTGTATAATTTTCCGAGTTGTACAAATGGTGCATGAAATTAGTTGAGGATTTCAGTTTGGATTGTGCAGTTATGGAAGAAGGATACACTCATTAAATAAAGGCTAATTCCTCTAGGAATTGCGCAAGGAAATAGGGTTTGGAGAGCATCAGAATAGGCTAAGGTTTGGCTTGAGCTAGCTTGTGAAGCAGAGAGATGATCATACTTGTGCGAAATTTTTCTTGTGAGAACAAACATTATATTTTCATCTTGGATTTATGATTAATGCAATATGGATAGTAGGGGTTTTGAGTTGTGGCTTTCCTTGAATAAATATTGTGTTATTTTCCATTGATGTTCTTCCTCTTGCTTATTATTGTTTTCATCAATCATTAGTTTCTGTTGTTTGAGAGTAGAGTAGATTCTTGTCTTGTGTTTTAGCAAATTACAATAGTTGTGAATCTACATAAAATCTATAGGGTATTGGAGCTGAAGACAATATAATAGAGGTGATTTCGATTTTGGGGTTGTAGGTAAATTTCAAATTTGCAGTTCACATTTCAGGGTCAACATATGGCTTTCTATGGTTTGAGATTCGAGTATGCCTAAAATGACAGCTCAAATTACATAGCCCAGAAGGAAAGGATGAAGGCAGTGCTGGAAGATAATGCCCTCAAGGAATTCATTGATTAATACATTCCTAAGCCTCCAACATCGGATGCCAAAGATCTGGTTGAGTGGAAGAAGTGTGTGGCAAGGGCGAGGCGAATTATCCTTGAGGGAGTACAAGACCACATTGTCTCGATTCTCCATGGCAAGAAAACTCTGTATGTTGTGTGGAAAGCATGGACAGACCTGTTTAAGAACAACAATGACCATAGGAAGTTGGTACTGAAGGAAAAATTTCGAAAAATCAAGATGGAGGTGGGTGAATCAATTACAAATTACTTGAACAAGTTCACCCATTATCAGAATGAGCTTGGAAGTGTTGGAATCACGGTTTTCGAGGATGATATGGTGAGCCTATCTCTTCTACGACTTCCCAAGAGTTGGCATAGTTATCAAGATTCTGTTAATGGGAGGGAAAAGCTATCGGATTGGGAAAGACTATGTTCGGATTTGGTACAAGAGGAGTTTCGACGGAACACTAGAGATGGGACCTCTTCCAAAGAAGTGGAAGAGGACTTTTCCCTTAGCATGTAAGGAAAATAAATCGAAGGGAAAGAATTCCCAAGGTGAGGCGGGTGACAAGTAGGGAAAATTTTAAGAACCCCCCCTAAATTTACATGTATAATAAATGGGTGAATCTCCATGGTATATAGGAAAAATGGAAGGCGATTTTATCAATAATATGATATGTATATATAATTTTTTGGCGAATCTCTCACCAGGCATGGCGAATATTTTACTCAATTATAAAATCTTGTGTTTATTGAATACACAAATGAAATCATTGCATTTCTGTAAAATATCTTTTGAAATCAAAATTACCAAAATTACATATCGATAACCTAGTGGGTGTAGGATAAAATTCACCCGTGCCATTCTGAGAAAAAACCTAATACTATATATAAAACCAAGAAAAATTCAAATTCATCACTTATAGGGACCTCGTAACCACCCTGCCAATACACAAGTATGTTCCTGTTTGCAATTAGAAAAATTACCCAAATTACAATCTGTTTACTCCAGCATATGTTGGAAAGTTATAGAAGGATGACTAGTGCAATCAATCCATTCCTTTTAGCCCCGGATTTGTTTCAGTTTAAAACAGAAGTATACAAATATACTTGTCCAATGTCTATGCTTTAACCATTCACCTTAAGATGCTTTTACAGTATAATTTCCTAAGTCTATTTAATATCTTCATTATCATAAAAACCAACCTATATCCATCTTAACTCCACATCTACCACTCTTAGGGGGATGAAATCTATTTATCCCTCTGAGAACTTGGTAGAACCAGAATTAAGATGGATCTAAGATGATAGAATTTCCCCTTTAAATAGTCTATGCTCACATGAATACCATGGTATTACCATGGGTCAATACCATGGGTTATCATAAACCTAGAGCTTAAAAATTACTATTAGTAATTTATAAAAATTAATAAAATTAATAGTTGATTTTTATTTTATTTTTTATTTTACAAAGCTAAAATGTTTAACATACATTAAATTACAACATCCATTTTTACTCTTGATCGGATCAAATATTTTTTCACTCTATGCTAGTTTGCATATCACGATATTTGATACCTCTCGGGGGTTAGTAGATCTAGAATAAAGATGGATCTATGCTGGTTTAATTCCCCATTTAAATAGGCTACATTCCAGGTGAATACCATGGGTCAATACCATGTGCCATTTTGGTGAATACCATGGGTCAATACCATGTGCTATTTTTATTTTTATTAATACTAATATTAGGGTTAATAATGTTTTTTTGCATGGTATTAATAACAATCTAGTCCATGGTATTTGTCCCATAGTATTTTACCCATAGGTTTCACCTAAATATAACGCATTTTTTGAGTGTTCGTAAATATAAGGTGACTTATGGAGTAAATATAAAAAAATGTTTTATTTGTTTACCATACCTCTAGTTTATTTATATTTTTATTAATTTACCATACCTCTTTTACAAATATGGTACTTGGCCCATAGGATTCACTTAAATAAAACCTCTTTCTTGAGCCTTCATAAATAGAACTACGGTTATGGACTAAATATAAAAAGAGGTTTTATTTATTTACCATGCCTCTAGTTTATTTATATTTTTATTTATTTACCATAGCTTTTGAGTAAGTATAAAAATACGTTTTATTTATTTACCATACATCCAATTTACTTATATTTTTATTTGTTTACACCCTTGCATGTATATAAGGTGACTTATGGAGTAAATATAAAAAATGTTTTATTTATTTACCATACCTCTCATTTATTTATATTTTTATTAATTTACCATACCTCTTTTATAAATATGGTATTGGGCCTTTGACCCATAGGATTTACTTAAATAAAACCTATTCTTGAAAATGGGCGAATGGATTCACTTAAATAAAACCTATTCTTGAAAATGGGCGAATGGAAGCTTGTAACTCCTAATTTCAAGGGCTAAATTTACCTTTTTTATCCTCTCCCTTAAAATAAGGTGGGCTATTTGAGGTGATTTGTAAAAATGTACTATGATACAAAATATTCGCCCACTAAAAATTTAAAACCCCTTAATTTCGCCAAAGGGCGAACATTCACCCCTAAAATTTTCTATGGTGACAAGAAGATGGACTTATCAAAATTCAGGTGTTTTCACTGTCACGAGCATAGGCACTATGCCACGAATTTCCCACAGAATAAAGAAAGTAAGAAGAAGTTTATAGTAGATGCAACAGGTGAATCTCTAACTTCACAATTCAAACAAATACTAATAATATAATTTATATTTAATCTTGTGCGGAATTGTTCTTGTGAGAATAAGCTTTGTATTATCACTTAGATTTCTGATTAATGCAATAGATAGTCATTGTTTTGTTCAGTGGATTTCCCCAGAGAAACAATTGTCTTATGTGTTTTTTGTTTATCTTCCTCTTGTTGATTATTGTTTTCATTGATTCTTGCTTTCCATTGTTTACATAGTAGAGTATATTCTTCTCCTGTGTTTTAGTACATTACATGAGCCGTGAATCTACAGGAAAATCTACATTCTCCACTTGTTGAGTTGTAGTAGGATTGGTTTGGTGGCATTTAGGGGGAAATTAGGTTGTGTAGGAGTTATGTTTTTGAAATAAATCTCAAACCCTTACCATGACTAATACTAAAAATTAGTGTAGGTTAAATTGTTCCATCAAATGACTACTCAAATAACTACTGACAATTAAATTTAAATTTAAAAACCCCTATTCTAAAAAAATACATCTATAAAAATAATAATTAGTAAATAATATTAAAAATATTTACTATTATTATTTAAATAATAATAAATAAATAATAAAAACAATTTTTTTTTTTATTATTATCTTTTAATAGTTACAACAATAGATAGAATGCTATATTATGTATATTATTTTTACATTAAAACATAAATTAAATAAATAATCTTTCCTATATAAATATTTTAATTAAGATTTAATAATAATTACTGTATTTATATATAATTTTTTTATTAATTATATAAAGTATTACTTATATTTTATATGTTTTTATTTATATTCTATTTTATATTGAGTTATATAAAGAATATGGTTAGAATGTCAAAATAATATTTTGAGTTATATAAAAATACCATTATAATAATACTTAGTGTATTTAGGTAAAAATTTAAAGATAGTAAATATAAACATTATATCTTACATTAATTATTTTTCTATCATAATGAAATAGTTTCATTGTATCTCTACATCCATTATTCTTTAAGCATTATATGTTTATATGAATTTGAGTCATTTACAAGTGTTATGGAAATTTTTGTTAGAGGAAAATATACATAGATATAAAAGTTTTTGTAAAACCAATAATGTTTTTAATTATATATATATATATATATATATATATATATATATATATATATATATATATATATATATAATAAGTGTATGCATAATTTGTTTAAAAATATATTTCTTGTAATTTTAAAAATCAAAATATAAGTCATATTATTGACATTATATATATTATAAAAAAATTCTAATCTAATCAAAATATAAATTATATTATTAGTATTTTTTTAAACTCATTTTTATATAACTTGTCTTTTTAATTATAAATCTAATTAAATAAGTATGTGCAAATACATTTTGTAATTGGTAAGTCAATTTAGAAAATGACATTGAAACATATTTGGATATATAATTTAAAAAAATGGAAATCACTAAAACAATAATTGAGATTGTTTAACTAATATCTTAAAAAAAAAAAACTTACCCTACTAGGTGTTTTCAAATTTATAAAATTATTAATTTTAAATGAGAAAATTTGTGAAACATATATTTATTTGCTCAAAGTAGTGCAGATAATGATGATAATAATAATAATAAAATAAATCACTAATATTATTACTATGAGAAATAAATAATTTTTTTTCTTCCAAATACAATGCAATCAGATGAAATAAAACAAGTGAATTGATTAGGAAAAATGCACAAAGTATTACTATAATTTTGCATCAAAACCCATTTAAAATTTTTACATCAAAATATATTTAATAACATTCTAGCACTAGACTACAATGTTTTGATTATATATGGTTCTCTCTCTCTCTCTCTCTCTCTCTCTCTCTCTCTCTCTCTCTCTCTCTATATATATATATATATATATATATGAATTTGACATATTTATATAATTGTAGGTGAGAAAACATGGCGTTGAATTCTAAATGAATTTATCTAAATTGTACTAGAAAACATAGTCAATCTACCTTTACAAATAGAAGGAAGGGAAGGAATCACCCCCACTTCGTCTCCACCAACAAATCATCTATATAAATAATTATATTTTTTTATTCCATGCACAAACTTAGTATCTCTTTCATCTATATAAGTAATTATATTTTTTTATTCCATGCACAAACTTACTATCTCTTTCATCTATATAAGTAATTATATTTTTTTATTCCATGCACAAACTTAGTATCTCTGATAATGTTTTGTAAAAAATGTTTAATTATTATTCTTTTTATCTATATATGTTTGTTGATTATATTTTTTAATTTTATACACAAACTTTTACAAAAAAACTATAGCATGTAAGCAATAGAATGTTTCTAAGAAGTGAGGAAAACTAATATCCACAACCTATTGTGCTAAAGTTGTTTAAATCTAAGATTTATAGTAGATACCTTAAACGTGAATAAGCTTTTAACAAAAGAAATAAAATTGTTATGCTCAAGAAAAACACAAATGTCAATATAAAATCAAATGAATTTAGAAATTATTATTTCTGAAGGTGATTTCAAACCTTTAAAGCTGCATGAAAATGAGTTAATGTGAATCTCAATGTGTAGAAACTAACTATTTTGTAACCTTTTTAAAAATGTTATGGTAAGTAAAAGGGAGACATTACAAGTTAGTAGTTTTTATATCTACATTGGAATATAGCTCCACCACCCTCATTGCCATCATTTATAGCTAACTGAATTAGAAAGGAGAGATTACTATAGTTATGAGAACAATCACCCTTTCATGATACATGGTGGATCAAGCCCATTGAATGTCCTAGAGTGTCCATTTTAAAGGAATTTGTGAACTCGCACAACAATCTTTGCTAGACTATTATTTTATTGATTCTTGAACAATTTTGATAGCTTTGATGGTGAATGCATTGACGCCTACAACTAACTCTATCTTACAACTAGAGTATTTTAGGATTATAGAATCTGCTCTCTCTTTTATTTAAAGGGTTAAATTATTTAGTAAATGAAACAAATTTTCAATCTAAACATATAAAAATATAAAATATGGTACATCATGTACTATTTATATAGAGATTTATTGATAGTCTCTACTATTACAATAAGAAAAATTTATAATAGTTTATCTAAGTAAAAAATAAAAATATAATTAATTTTAATAATCATATTCAATTTTTATGCTTGAAAGTTTCTTCATTTGAACATTTAAAGAGCACGGGTGTGGTGAATGCTTACCAAATTAAAATCCAAATAGTCGAATAATTGTGTTCGCTAGATGTCAAATCAATAGGGAATAATTGACAAACTAATCCCTCCATTGAAATGGTTGTTTAAATAGCGATGGAATGGATTTGATATAAAACCCCAATTCCTATAAACCCATGATTCCAGATTCCATGAAGTGTGGGATACATTTTACTACAAAAAAAAAAAAAATCCAACAATTTTAGGTTAATAGAAAAATATAATAGAGTGAAAATAAATTTCATGAGGAGAAATAAATCCAAATAATTGGTATTCCCATTAAAAATATGGTGGAATATATCTTGATACTTGAAATTACCATAAAAATATGGTGAAATGTATCCTGATACTTTCCATTACCATAAAAATAGGCGAATGGGAGAATGTAGTTTGAATTTTACTAAAAAATAAATAAATTCCAACAATTTTGGGCTAGTAGAAAAATATAATATAGTGAAAATAAATTCCACAAGGAGAAACAAATCCAAATTATTGGTATTCCCATAAAAATATGGTGAAATATATCTTGATACTTGTTGTTACCATAAAAATAAGGCGAATGAGAGAATGTAGTTTGAATTTTGCAAGGCGAAATTTCGCCCATTGGCAAAATTTCAACGCTAAAATTTTCTATGCAGTTTTGCAACATACTTTATTACTTACTACTCTTCAATGTGTTTATAAACATGCATAATGCATCTCATATCAAACATAGTCTACTACACATTTCAATATATGTAGATTGTTAGAATAATACTTGATCTCATTCCTACTAGTGTCATACCTCTATTTCTTTTCCACTTACCAATTCCCAAAAGGTGTCAATGTTGCAATCTTCAACTCTGATACCACTTGTAACATCCCCTGGTAACCTCACATTAAAATGCATGGAGTTAGAAATCTTTTACACAATTTTCCCATGGGTAGCTATCCAAATTACTATTCCATATTTCTCTTTAACCATTAGATATAATATTCATCATTACATAGTGTAACTTTAGTAAGAAATAGTAAGTTACATAACCATTAACAACCATTTTTTTAGCATATTGAGATAAACTTTATATGTAACCTTGCATCATTTTCATGATTCCTTTAACTATATTAGTTAATCATATACTTGATATTATTGACATCCTCTCATGCAAGGAATCCACATCATAAAATTAACACAACAACCACCCACATCATTAGAAACTGATATACGCTAGAAACCCCATAGGGTGAAAACCAACAAACATTTAATTTTATTATTAAACACTCATGAGGTTGTTCATCCCTCACTTAATGGATTGTAAGGGAGTCCATCCCTTAACCATTGCGATAAAATCTTACAAAGAAATGTCATTTAAATAAAACATATATAGCTAAAATACATTACAATCAACATGATCCCATTTACCCACAAACCCTTGAGCATTGTGTCTTCAATTCCTAGTTCTTCCCATCAGTGGATTATCCTATTCCTGAAATTCCTTCAACCTACATAGAAAACTAACATATCGTCTTCCATAATGCTAAACATAATCCATGTTTGCACATGTCACAGTATTTTCCAGCAACTTCTCATTAGAGGAAATTTCAGCCTAAAAGTGCCCATGAAATTTTCATGTAATTTCCATGTCATAATATGTAAACCAATCAAAATCCTTTAAATGTAAAAAGAGGTAAATGTAGATATTTTGGAGGGAAAAGACGATAAATAACTTTTTTAATTGTATTTTTGGCTTATCTCCTTATAGGTTTACTCAAATTTCAAGTATAGTGTTGAAAATGGCAACAAGGAAAACTTGATTTAATTTTCCCTTGAATTAAATTTGGAGAAAATCGCAATTCCACATCACAAGAGAACGAGAATGAGTTAACTAAGTTAATTTCACTTAGTTGGTTCAGTTAGTTTGATTTGAGGACCTAACTTGAGTAATGTAGAGTGGTTCCTCAATTTTAGAAGCCTAGGTTGAGTTTAATTTGAGTTTCAATAGTTTAATTCAGTTAAACTGAGTTAAAGTTAGTTAAACTAGTTCCTGTTGTCGGAGGAACTAGTAGGAGGTCATGTAGTGGGGTGCAAATTCTATGTTCAATGATTTAACTGATGAATCAAACATAATTAACTCAGGAATGCATGAAATTCGAGTTACCCAATTGAGATTGGAGTTTGAGGGAAATGTACTATCAGTGGTATAATTTTCCAAGTTGTACAGGTGGTGCATGTAGTCAGAGAAGGCCATATAGGGATTGCACAATTATAATTGGAAATTTCCCTAATTAATGGGGGACTAATTCCCAAGGGAAAAACCTAAGGAAATAGGAGCTTGGCAGGAAACAGAATTGGCTAAGTATTGGCCAGAGTCAACTTGTGAGGTAGTGAGATAGATTATACTTGTGCAAAGATTGTTCAGGCTTGAACAAGCATTGTATTTCTTCTCTATTTTCTCACTAATGCAATACAGATAGGAAGGGGTTTTGAAAAACAATATTTCCCTTTATATAAACATCTGAGCATATGTGATTAAATCTTATCTCATTTTTATGTTGTGATTTCTCAATCGATTAATTGTTTCTGCTGACAAGTAGCGTAGATTCAAGTCTTTTGTTTTAGCATACTGCATAAGAAGTTTGAATTTATAAGGAATTTTTACATTGTATCAAAGCATGAACCACAATAGAAGAGAAGAGAATTCAAAGTTTGTATACGAGGTTCGAATTACAAGATCAATGTTGTAGGTTTTCTCTAAGACTGAGAAGATGACTTCCACCGAACTCAGGCTCGAGTATGCTCTAGAAGGAACCACAAATTTTGTGGCATGGAAGATCTGTATGGAGGCGGTATTAGATGATAATGGGCTACTATATCACATCAATATAGGTGTAGTTAAACCCCCAGCAACTGACACCTAGGATCTCGCTCAGTGGAAGAAGGATGTAGCTAAAGCGAGGAAGACCATATTAGAGGGAGCTCGAGATCATATTGTCTCAAATATCCACGGGAAATAAACTCCATTCGCGATGTAGAAAACACTCACCAAATTGTTTGAGAACAATAATGACCATTGGAAGTTGGCACTGAAGGATAAGCTTCATAACATCAAAATGCAGAAGGTTCAATCCATTCCGCAGTACCTAATAAAATTCACACAATGTCATGATGAACTTGGCGGGGTTGGTATTATTGTTCGAGAAGAATATATGGTAGCTCTAGCTCTGTTGGGTCTTCCTAAGAGCTAGCACAGTTATTATGATTTCTTGAATGGTAGAGACAAATTGCCAAGATGGGAGCAATTATGGTATGATCTATTATAGGGAGAGATCAGGCAAAGCATCAAAGATGGAACTTCATCCAAGGTTGAGGATGAGGATAATTATGCCTTGGCTAGAAAGGCAAAGAAAGGGGAAGGGAAGAATTCCCATTCCAAAGTAGATTCTGATTAGGCATGCAATAAGAAATACTTGTCGAAGATTAAATGTTTTCACTGTCATGAGTTGGGACACTATGCCATGAAGTGTATGCATAAGAAGTCTGACAAGAATCCCTCAGGAGGAGTGGCAAGTGAAGCTCTATCTTCACAATTCAATTTATATTTCACACTCATTACATTCATGGTGACATTGGTGATGGGTAGTGTGTGGTATCTGGAGAGCGGACCCTCATTCCATATGGAAGGAAACAAAGAGTTTTTTAGTGACTTGGAGGAGAAGGACCTCTAGATGCAAATCAAGATGAGAGATGATGGAAGGTATATTGCAACTGGTATCCATGCAATTACTTTTCAAAGGGATTTTAGTTCTCCTCTTACATTAAAATATGGCATGTATGTTTCGGGTCTAAAGAAGAATTTAGTTTGAGTTTCTATGTTAGGAGACCATGGCTATGATGTGATATTTAGAAATGGAAAGACTTTCCTTAGACATATCACCACGAGACAAGTGAAGTGGATTGGGGTTCAGGTGAATAACCTCTATACATTGTATGTAGAATATTGTATTGTTTTGAGTACGAAAGAATTATGGAATAGGAGAGTTGGTCATTTGCACCATGGAACTTTGAATATCTTGCAACATATTTCTATAGGACTTCACAAGGGTGCACTAGAGCAGTGAGATACATGCAAAGGGTATACACCAAGGAAGTACACCAAATCCACCTTCCATGATAAGGAAAGTAGAGTGCAAGTAGTCCTTGAAAGAGTTCACTCAAATGTGTGTGGATCTTTCATGAAAATATCCATGGCCAAGCATAGGTATTATGTTATATTTGTAGATTAGTTCTCACGTAAGTGTTACATTTTCTCCATGCAGGAGAAAGACCAGACATTCTCCATATTTTTAAGAATTAAAACTACTTGTTGAGAAAGACATTGGTAGGAAAGTGAAGGCTCTCAGGAGTGATAATGGTTGTCAATATGTGTTGAATTAGTTCAAGAAATTATGTGCAATAGAAGACATTCGATAAGAGTTAATAACACCCCATAACCCACATAAAAAATGAGTGGATGAGAGGAAGAATAGAAGTATTGTGGGAGTTTCACAGGCGATGTTACATGATCAGGGCCTACCATTGTACTTGTGGGTTGAAGCATCCAAGAGCGTTATATATGTGTAGAATAGGAGTTCTCATCGGATTCTTGGGATAAGTACACCAGAAGAATCATTTTAAGGGAAGAAACTAGATGTGTCACACTTTAGTATCTTTGATTCATCAATTTACTTTCATTTTTCCAAGGATGCAAGGAAAAAGTTGGAGCTAAGTACTTAGTTGGGCATATTTGTGGGGTACACTAATAAACCTCACAACTATTAGATGTACTTCCCATCTCATACGATGAAATTTGTTCATAGAGATGTGAATTTCGATGAAGAGAATGCCATGAGATGTTCCTTTGAGAGGGGGCTTCAGTTACATGCAGATGAGGAGCTATTGGCTCCAAAGGAATAACCTTGGGATTTTGTGGAGAAGCCACAAGAAGAGGAGCAGGAGTGGAAGCACCCACTCATGGAGAGACATCCAAATATGGAATGAAATTGCATGATGCTAGAGAGAATGTGGGATCACCCACATCACAACGTAGGCATAGGAGGTCACCAGATCAGTACACTATGTAGATGGCTTTGACGAGTGAGCTAGTTGAGACAAAACCATTCTCATTCAAGGAAGCAGTGCAGAAGCTAGTATGGGTTGATGCCATGGTAGAGTAATAGGATTCCATAGTAAAAAATAGTGCTTGGGAAGTTGTCCCAAGACTAGAGAACGAGTCAGTAGTAGGTTCGAGGTGGATCTACGCGATTAAGGAAGATGCAGACGTAAGCACCAAGAAACACAAGGCCAAATTTGTGGCCAAGGGGTTCTCTCAGGTGGAGGAAATTGATTATGAGGAGACATTTGCTCCAATAGCAAGGTACTCTTCTATTAGATCAATTCTAGGTCTTGTAGGGTAGATGGGATGGAAGATCCATTAGATGGATGTGAATACTACATTCCTGAATGGAGTGATTGAGGATGAGGTGTACACTGAGAAGCCAAAAGGATTTGAGACCTTTGACAGAGGGTCAGATGTGTGCAAACTCAAGCAAGTGTTATATTGATTGAAAGAAGCACCCCATGCTTGGGACACTAGGATCGAAAATAATTTCACTAGGCTAGGTTTCACCAAAAGTGAAGCAGATGCAAACCTTTACCATATTGTTGTTCAAGGTAAATTATTGATTATAGAATTATATGTTGATGATTTAATTTTAACTAGTGATGAGAAGTTGATCAAGTCTTGCAAAGAGGATCTTGCAAGAGAATTTGAGATGAAGGACATGGGACTCATGCATTATTTCCTCGGTTTGGAACTATTTAAAGGAGATGGGGAACTGTTTGTCTCTCAAGGAAAGTATGCCAATGAGATACTGAAGAAGTTCCACATAGAAAGTAGCCAACCCATGGACACTCCTCTACCAGGAAATTTGAGGAAAGAGGATTCCACTTTAGGTGAGGAGGTGGATGCCATTATTTACTGGAAGCTTGTGGGATCACTTATGTATTTGGTGAACACACAACTGAACATGTGTAATGAAGTTAACAAACTTAGTGAATAAATGGTTAAGCCAACCAAACTATATTGGAAGGAAACCAAACATGTGTTGAGATACCTCATACTCACTACTCAGTATGGTGTTTGGTACAGACGGACAGAGGCAGTGAAGCTTCAAAGTTTCACAGATTTAGATTGGGCAAGTAGTCCATTAGATCGGAAGAGCACTTCAAGGGGAGTCTTCAGTATTGGGTGAGAAATAATTTCTTGGTACAACAGGAAGCAGAGATCAGTTGCACTTAGCTCAACATAAGTAAAGTACATGGTTGCTAGTTAAGTAGCTTGTGAAGCTATCTGGATGAGGAAGATTCTTGTTGGGATATTTGGTGAGACGATGGATTCCACTGTGATTTACTATGACAATCAGAGTTGTATCAAACTCTCTGAATATCTAGTTTTTCATGATTGATCCAAGCATATGGACATCTGGTATCACCATCTATGATATTGTGTGCAAGGGCAAATCATGTTGTTGGAATACATTCCTACATAGGAACAAGGTGAAAATATTTTGACAAAGGTATTGTTGAGAGAAAAATTTGAGTTCCATAGAGATAGGATTGTGGTATCTAGTAATCCATTTCTTATCGAGAGGGAGTGTTGAAAATGGCAACAAGAAAATCCTGATTTAATTTTCCCTTGAATTAAATTAGGAGAAAATTGTAATTCCACATCACAAGACAACAAGAATGAATTAACTAAGTTAATTCACTTATTTGGTTCAGTTAGTTTGAGTTGAGGGCCTAACTTGAGTAATGTAGAGTGGTTCCTCAATTTTAGGAGCCTAGGTTGAGTTTAATTTGAGTTGTAATAGTTTAATTCAGTCAAACTAAGTTAAAGTTAGTTAAACTAGTTCTTGTTGTCGGAGGAACTAGTAGGAGGTCGTGTAGTGGGGTGCAACTTCTGTGTTCAATGATTTAACTGATGAATCAAACATAATTAACTCATGCATGCATGAAATTCGAGTTACCCAATTGAGATTGGAGTTCAAGGGCAATGTACTATCAGTGGTCTAATTTTCCAAGTTGTACAAGTGGTGCATGTAGTCAAAGAAGGCCATATAGGGATTGCACAATTATAATTTGAAATTTCCCTAATTAATGGGGGGCTAATTCCAAAGGAAAAAACCTAAGGAAATAGGAGCTTGGTAGGCAACATAATTGGCTAAGTATGGGCCGGAGTCAACTTGCGAGGTAGTGAGATAGATTATACTTGTGCAAAGATTGTTCAGGCTTGAACAAGCATTGTATTTCTTCTCTATTTTATGACTAATGCAATATAGGTAGGAAGGGGTTTTGAACAAAAATATTTCCCCTTAGATAAACCTCTAAGCATATGTGATTGAATCTTGTATCGTTTTTATGTTGTGATTTCTCAATCGATTAATTGTTTCTGCTGACGAGTAGCGTAGATTCAAGTCTTTTGTTTTAGCATATTCCATAAGCAGTTTGAATTTATAAGGAATTTTTACATTGTATCAAAGCATGAACCACAATAGAAGAGAAGAGAATTCGAAGTTTGTATAGGAGGTTTGAATTACAAGACCAATGTTGCAGGTTTTCTCTAAGACTGAGAAGATGACTTCCACTGAACTCAGGCTCGAGTATGCTCTGGAAGGAACCACAAATTTTGTGGCATGGAAGATCCATATGGAGGTAGTATTAAATGATAATGGGCTACTATATCACATCAATATAGATGTAGTTAAACCCCCAACAACTGACACCTAGGATATCGCTTAGAGGAAGAAGGATGTAGCCAAAGCGAGGAGGATCATATTAGAGGGAGCTCGAGATCATATTGTCTCAAATATCCATGGGAAATAAACTCCATTCGCGATGTAGAAAACACTCACCAAATTGTTTGAGAACAACAATGACCACAGGAAGTTGGCACTGAAGGATAAGCTTCATAGCATAAAAATGCAAAAGGTTGAATCCATTCTGTAGTACCTAATAAAATTCACAAAATGTCATGATGAACTTGGCGGGGTTGGTATTACTACTCCAGAAGAATATATGGTAGCTCTAGCTTTGTTGGGTCTTCCTAAGAGCTAGCACAATTATTAGGATTTCCTGAATGGTAGAGACAAACTACCAAGATGGGAGCAATTATGGTATGATTTATTATAGGGAGAGATCGCGCGAAGAAACAAAGATGGAACTTCATCCAAGGTTGAGGATGAGGATAATTAAGCCTTGGCTAGAAAGGAAAAGAAAGAGGAAGGGAAGAAATCCCATTCCAAAGCAGATTCTGATTAGGCATGCAATAAGAAAGACTTGTCGAAGATTAAATGTTTTCACTATCATGAGTCGGGACACTATGCCATGAAGTATCCGCATAAGAAGCCATACAAGTATCCTTCAGGAGGAGTGGAAAGTGAAGCTCTATCTTCACAATTCAAGTTATATTTCACACTCATTACATTCATGGTGACATTGGTGATGGGTAGTGTGTGGCATCTAGAGAGTGGAGCCTCATTCCATATGGAAGGAAACAAAGAATTTTTTAGTGACTTGGAGGAGAAGGACCTCTAGATGAAAATCGAAATGGGAGATGATGGAAGGTATATTGCGACTGGTATCAGTGCAATTACTTTTCAAAGGGAGTCTAGTTCTCCTCTTACATTAAAAGATGGCATGTATGTTCCGGGTTTGAAGAAGAATTTAGTTTGATTTGCTATGTTGGAAGACCATGGCTATGATGTGATATTTAGAAAAGTAAAGACTTTCCTTAGACATATCGCCACGAGACAAGTGAAGTGAATTAGGGTTCAGGTGAAGAACCTCTACAAATTGTATGTAGAAGATTGTATTGTTTTGAGTACGAAATAATTATGGAATAGGAGAGTTGGTCATTTGCACCATGGAACTTTGAATATCATGCAGCATATTTTTATATGACTTCCCAAGGGTGCACTAGAGTAGTGAGATACATGCAAAGGATGTAAACCAAGGAAGTACACCAAATCCACCTTCCATGATAAGGACAGTAGAGTGCAAGCAGTCCTTGAAAGAGTTCACTCAAATGTGTGCGGACCTTTCCCAAAAACCTCCATGGCCAAGCATAGGTATTATGTTATATTTGAAGATGATTTCTCACGTAAGTGCTGCATTTTCTTCATGCAGGAGAAAGACCAGACATTCTCCATATTTTTAAGAATTAAAATTGCTTGTTGAGAAAGACACTAGTAGGAAAGTGAAGGTTCTCAGGAGTAATAATGGTCGTGAATATGTGTTGAATGAGTTCAAGAAATTATGTGCAATAGAAGGCATTCGACAAGAGTTAATAGCACCCCATAATCCACATCAAAATTTGGTGGATGAGGAAGAATAGAAGTATTGTGGGAGTTTCATAGGTGATGTTACATGATCAAGGCCTATCGTTGTACTTGTGGGTTGAAGCATCCATGAGAGTTATATATGTGTAGAATAGGAGTCCTCATCGGATTCTTGGGATAAGTACACCAGAAGAAGCATTTTAAGGGAAGAAACCAGATGTGTCACACTTTAGTATCTTTGATTCATCAATTTACTTTCATGTTTCCAAGGATGCAAGGAAAAAGCTGGAGCTAACAACTGAGTTGGGCATATTTGTGGGGTACACTGATACACCTCACAACTATCGGATGTACTTCCCATCTCACAGGATGAAATTTGTTCATAGAGATGTGAATTTCGATGAAGAGAATGCCATGAAATGTTGCCTTGAGAGGGGGCTTCAGTTACATGTAGACGAGGAGCTTTTGGCTGCAAAGGAATAACCTTGGGATGTTGTGGAGAAGCCAGAAGCAGAGGAGGAGGAGTGGAAGCGCCCACTCATGGAGAGACATCCAAAGATGGAAGGAAGAGAACAAGGGAAGCTAACATACTATTGAATGATGCTAGAGAGAATGTGGGATCACCCACATCGCAACGTAGGCATAGGAGGTCACCAGATCAGTACACTATGTAGATGGCTTTGATGAGTGAGCTAGTTGAGACATAACCATTATATTCAAGGAAGCAGTGCAGAAGCCAATATGGGTTGATGCCATGGTAGAGGAATAGGATTCCATAGTCAGAAACAATGCTTGGGAAGTTGTCCCAAGACTAAAGAACAAGTTAGTGGTAGGTTCAAGGTGGATCTACGCAATGAAGGAATGGGCAGATAGAAGCATCGAGAAACACAAGGACAAATTTATGGCCAAGGGGTTCTCTCAGGTGGAGGAAATTGATTATGAGGAGACCTTTGCTCTAGTAGCAAGGTACTCTTCTATTAGATCAATTCTAGGACTTGTAGGGAAAATGGGTTGGAAGATCCATCAGATGGATGTGAAGACTAGATTCCTAAATGGAGTGATTGAGGATGAGGTGTACATTGAGAAGCCATAAGGATTTGAGACCTTTGACAAAGGGTCACATGTGTGCAGACTCAAGCAAGCATTGTATGGATTGAAAGAAGCACCCCGTGCTTGGTACATCAGGGTCAAAAATAATTTCACTAGGTTGGGCTTCACCAAAAGTGAAGCAGATTCAAACCTTTACCATATTGTTGTTCAAGGTAAATTATTAATTATATAATTATATGTCGATGATTTAATTTTAACTGGTGATGAAAAGTTGATGAAGTCTTGCAAAGAGGATCTTTCAAGAGAATTCAAGATGAAGGACATGGGACTCATGCATTATTTCCTTGGTTTGGAACTATGGAAAGGAGATGGGGAACTGTTTGTCTCTCAAGGAAAGTATGCTAATGAGATACTGAAGAAGTTCCACATAGAAAGTAGCCAACCCATGGACACTCCTCTACCAGGAAATTTGAGGAAAGAGGATTCCACTTCAGGTGAGGAGGTGGACGCCATTATTTACTGGAAGCTTGTGGGCTCACTTATGTATTTGGTGAACACACGACCAAACATGTGTAATGAATTTAACCAACTTAGTGAATCAATGGTTAAGTCAACCAAACTATATTAGAAGGAAACCAAACATGTGTTGAGGTACTTCATACTCCCTACTCAGTATGGTGTTTGGTACAGATAGACAGAGGTAGTGAAGCTTCAAAGTTTCACAGATTTAGATTGGGCGGGTAGTCCATTAGATTAGAAGAGCACTTTAGGGGGAGTCTTCAGTATTGGGTGAGCAACAATTTCTTGGTACAACAGGAAGCAGAGATCAGTTGCACTCAGCTCAACAGAAGTAGAGTACATGTTTGCTAGTTAAGTAGCTTTTGAAGCTATCTCGATGAGGAAGATTCTTGCTGGGTTATTTGGTTAGATGATGGATTCCACTGTGATTTACTATAACAATCAGAGTTGCATCAAAATCTCTAAATATCTAGTTTTTCATGATTAATCCAAGCATATCGACATCTGGTATCAACATCTATGAGATTGTGTGCAGAGGCAGATCATGTTGTTGGAATACATTCCTACATAGGAACAAGGTGCAAATATTTTGACAAAGGCATTGTTGAGAGGAAAATTAGAATTACATAGAGATAGAATTGGGGTATCTAATAATCCATTTCTTATTGAGAGGTAGTTTTGAAAATTGCAAGAAGAAAATTCTGATTTAATTTTCCCTTGAATTAAATTAGGAGAAAATTGTAATTCCACACCACAAGACAATAAGAGTACGTTAACTAAGTTAATTCCACTTAGTTGGATAAGTTAATTCAAGTTTAGGGCCTAGCTTGAGTCATGTAGAATGGTTCATAAGTTTTAGGAGCCTAGGTTGAGTTTAATTTGAGTTGTAATACTTTAATTCATTTTAACGTAGTTAAAGTCAGTTAAACTAGTTCCAACTATTGGAAGAACTAGTAGGAGGTCCAACAGTGGGGTGCAACTTCAATGTTCAATCAGTTAATTTATAAATCAACCATAATTAACTCATGCATGCATGAAATTCGAGTTACTCATTTGATATTCTAGTTCAAGGGCAGTGTACTATCAGTTGTATACTTTTCCAAGTTGTACAAGTTGTGCATGCAATCTGAGAAGAGCCTACAAAGTTTGCACATTTCTAATTGGGAATTTCCCTAATTAATAGGGGGATAATTCCAAAGGAGACAGTGTAAGGAAATAGGAGCTTGGTAGGTAGTAGAATTGGCTAAGTATTGGCCATAGTCATTTTGTGAGGTAGTGAGATATATTATACTTGTGCAGAATTTTTTCAGGCTTGAACAAGCATTGTATTTCTTCTCCATTTTTTGACTAATGCAATACAAGTAGGAAGGGGTTTTGAGCAACAATTTTTCCTCATAAATAAATCTCTGAGAAAATGTGATTGAATCTTGTCTCATGTTTATGTTGTGATTTCTCGATTGATTAATTGTTTCCATCGATGAGAAGAGTATATTCAAGTATTTTTCTTAGCATATTACATAAGAAATTTGAATCCATGAGGAATTTCTACATGTAGATACTAGTTGGATGTGAAATTAAAATCCAAATCCAACGAGTACCCATTATGAATACTTTTGAGAAGACTCACATTGATAAAAATTGAAGATACATTAAAAAAATGCATTGAACACATTTTTTAATGTAACTTCAATTTTTATCATTGTGAGTCTTATCAAAAGTATGCATAATGGGTACTCGTTGGATGTGAAATTTAATTCTGCATCGAACGAGTATCTACACTTGAAATTTTAGTAAACCTATAAGGGGATAAGCAAAAAATACAATTAAAAAAGTAGTTTTCTTTTTTCCCTTCAAAATTCATAACACTTATTTTATTATTTTAACTATATTTTATTATTTTTCCTTAGGAGGCCACTTTTAGGATGAAATTTCCTCTAATGATTGTCAGAAAACTTTGATATCATTATTAGATAAAGTATTAATCAACCAATAATCAATCTTTAATAGTGAATCTTCAACATCTATTCATGTGCATACATGACATGTAAACAAAATATCACAGCATGCTTCCTATAACAACATTGTACACGAATTAATCATAAAATTAGCAAGTTAGAAAATAAAATCAGCAAGTAGGCAGAAGAAATAGGTAAACATGCTAAAGGGAAAGCAATTTTTAGACCTAAATGTTCCATAGTTAATCATGGTACAAATTTAAGGCACATCATTGAAAAAGTTTGGGAGAAAAACGAAGAAGCTTTTTGTTGCTTTGTTGATTTTAGAAAAGTCTTTGGCACGATTCCTAGGGATAAGCTTTGGCATAGAATAAAGGAACTCGAGGTTCCCAAGTATTTGAGAGCAGTTGTACATAGGTTGTATGAAGAGTTGAAAGTCAAAATTAGAACTTCAACATGCAATTCTGAAAATTTTAGAAGCAATATCAGGGTCAAGCAAGGTTTCTCATTATCTCCTACCCTTTTTGGTTTATATATTGACAAGCTTGAAGAGTGGCTAAATTTGCAAGGAGGTGACAATATCCATTTGGGCAAGTTCATTATAAGGCGTGTTTTGTACAAAAATGACCTTATTCAGATTGCTAAATCTACTCTTGGTTTGTAAGAGCACCTACTTTCCCTTGAGCATTTTTGTAGAAGGGTGGGGATGCACGTAAATATCAGCAAAACAAAAGTAGTGGTTTTCTCTAACAAAAGGAAGCACAACCAACATAAGTTCTTCTTTGAAGGAAAAATTCTGGAAGAAGTTGCGGATTACAAATACCTCAAAATTGACTTCAACATAAATCTAAGCTGGGATGGTTGTAGAAAGAAAAGAAATTTGGGGGGTTGGAAAGCATTTTCTGCTTTTCAAAAAAGGTATAGAGAAGTAGAGTTATGGGACTGGAAAACCACTCTAACTCTTGTTGGGCTTTTAGTGATTATGGTGATTCTCTATGGTTGTGAATTATTGGCCAGAAATACATTTGAGATGCAATGGAAATAAATTGAGAAAATTCAGAAGTATTTGATTACAAAAAAATTCAAAATTAAAAGCGCACTTCCTTATGCTATCTTGTTAAGTGAAATAGAGCTGCTCCTATTGAAGCAATTTCTATGGTGCGAGTCATAAGTTATTTAAAAAAAATTGAGCAAACAGAAGAGGGTAAATGGCATAAGGTTTTTTTTAAGGACATATTGTGCAAAAGAAAGAAGATTTGGATGCGGAAAAATAATGAATGGTTTAGTAAATGGGGTGTTTTCTTGAGCATGTGTCCCACAAATAGTAAAGAGATAAAAACTTGTGTTATGTATAAGTTACATACACGTACTTGGGAGAAGGAGCTAGGGAGAAAAAATAAGTACTATATTGAATATTTTAAGCGCACTCATAATCATCAACAAAAATGTAGATAGGGGCTTGTTGTCACCTGGATTGTACAGGCACTATGACAACGCTCAAGACAGGTGTTGTCACTCTGATCCCCACCCACTCCATTCTAGTTGTCTCCCAACAATAGGCTATGGGGGCTAGTCCCTATGGAAGGAAGTGAAGGAAAGAAAGTTAAGTATCAACTTACTTGGGAGACACAGATGAGTGGCCTAGCCACTTGGTTGAAATAAAGCAATATTATGATTAAATTGGATTTTCTATTATGAGACCAGTGCCTTAATGGAGCTACCAATTCTTGCTTCTTGTGAATTGGAACCAAATGACTCGATGGAAAACAACTACTCGAATGATTGACTAACCTATGTGAGATTCTTATGCAAGATACTATGAGTGAGGTTTATCTTGAGTTAAGATTCGCTCAAGTTATTTAAGTACTTTAATTAGAAATATTTTAATGGTACTTAACAATAGCGAATTATGATCTTAAACAAGATAAAATGCTTGCAAATTTCAATAATATACCAAGATACCAAAATACCCAAGATGTCAAATGCTAATAGTAGTCAATCAAGTTGTTGATCACATATTTATGACAATTTATATCAACACTAATACTTCAGAAAATTCAGATTTACCAATGTATAACAAAAATGCATAAACCACTCCAAATAATGAAAATTACTCAACACATTGAAACATAAAATTTCCAGTTCAACCAGCAATGTAAATCATCTTCTTTAACACAATTTACGATGGAGAGTTCAACAATATTTCAAATCACATTTTAATATTATAGAAGTAAGTAAAGAAAGATTAGTAAGATAAAAAATTCCCAAAATAGATATCCAATATGCCCAAAAATAGCAAAATGCACCAGAACTTGAGAATTTCAAATCTAGGAGAGTTGCATGTGAGTTTGTCTTAGCAATTTTCAGATCTGATATGATTATTACAACAATGAATTTACCACATATCAACAAATTTACGTAGCCAAAAATAGTTGTCCTATACTTTCTAAAAATAGAAACTTTTCACCAAAATTCAAAAAGATTGATTGTTTGAGTTTTTGACAATATGATTCAAAAAATTTAGCACTGATAAAATAATTAAAAAAGTAATTTAGTTACATATCAATAAGCTAAAAATATTTAATATGCTTCCCCAAATGTCTAAAAATAGTAAGTTTTTACAGGGGAACTTGTGGTGTAGGTAAAATTCTAAGTGCGGACACAATCAATTCCTCTAGCCCGAGAGGGAGTCTAGCCACAAACAAGACATTCTATGGAATATTTACTTAGGTTAAAACCAATTAATAGGGCCTAACTCTTTTAATACGTTATCCATTTAATGACGACCCTGTTTCCTTACTCCAGCTATCTTCTGTTTCTTCTTGCGAACACCTGCAACAAGTAGATGACAGCAGACAACAACCGTGATAATATACAAATTATATTCAACCTACTTAAAAAGTCAAGAAACATTAAGCCATAAACATGTGAAATGACATCTTATGTAGGAAATCAATTGATAGCTTCATCTTTATTAAATCAAGAAGAGATTACAATTGGTGCCTTGACATTTTTGTTCTCCTCTGACAAATTTGGGTTCCCACACACTTCTGATAGCATTCCATGGATGGCCTCAATAATGATAGTCTCAAGGCTCTTCCCTTTAGGCTTCACACCAAACCAACTCACAATTCTCCCTTAATCACAAGCTAGAGAGCTACGAAGTATGGATAACTTGTTGATTACACCAAAAAGAACTTAATTAGCACTAGCACACATACACTAACACTAGCTTGTGCTTGGGAAAAGTGGAGGTTTATATAGCTTGAATGGATGGGAGATGGTTCCTATTCTCATAGGAGAAGGTCTTATCTCCTGAGGTAGCTCCATCCTAATAGGGGAAATGAGCCCAATCTGACCTCCTTGGCTCCACCCGGCCTAACCATTTACCAAACTTCTGTTACGAAGCTTCTAGAGTTGGAAGCTTCGACTCCATATTTAAAAAAAAAATCCAAAAGAGGATCGACGTGATTGAGAAAGGGCTCAATCGATCTGATCAACTCTAGGGACAGTTGTAAGCCCTGCATATCGGTGTGGGGAGGACACAGGTCAGTAGTGTCGGTCTTGTAAACTGGGATAAACAGAAGATTTTTGGGAAATGATGCAAAAGGGAATTGTTTTGCTCATGAAGAGGGACACAATGGTAGTTTCTTCATGATGGGAAACCATGTAGGGTTCACTGTAGAGGTCCTCAAGGATCAAGGAATGGGGAGTTCAGGGACAGTGACAAAATACTGTGTAACAGAACTGAAAATTCAAAATTTTGGTCCTAATTAAGTATATTCTTTAGAAATATTTCAGACTTCAATTTTACAATTATGTAGTAATTTCCAGCAAGCTAAAATGTTAGATCTAGGAAAAAAATAGAAATGCCCATGTGGCCAAAACTTGTGAAAAAATAGATTTTTCAACATCAATCAATTTTGACCAATTATAATACAATTTTAAGGCCTAGAAATTAATGATTTAATTGTTGTAATGCAACTGAAGCAAACTAAGGGCTTGGAGGCAAAACCCTAGGCTGAGGGCCTTGAATATCCCACCATTGAAAATCATTGAAAATTTGGGATTATCATGCCACTTGCTAGATATGAAATTTGAGACCTTAATCCTGCAAAACTGCCAAGTATTTAGCCTTAATTCTTCATATTAGGGTTTCATGTCAAATTTGGGGAAAAGAGGTCAAAATTTGGAGGACTAGGACAAGTGAAGTCAATTTGCGAGGATAGGTGGCCTATGATGAGAGATCAGGCCATAAGGAGGCTAGAAATGACCTAGCAGGGCCAATGTTTTTCCCAGAGAGGCTAGCATTTGGGAAAAATGGGTCTAGGGGCCAAACCCCAAGGCCTAAGGCCTAGGGTCAAGGGCCTAAAGGCTCCACAAGTGAGCTGCAAGCCCTTACAGGCTATGACTAAGGAAGAGGAGGATAGATGGCCAAAGGAGGAGGGCCAAAAAGGAGGAGGGGCCTAAGCAGACCTAGGAAGGGCTAATAGCTAGCTTAGGAGGGCCAAAAAGATGACGCAAAGGGCAAGGAGGGTTGACGCAAACCAAGAGAGAGAGAGATATGTTGGGTCTGGAAGAGGTAGATCAGACCCCAGGAGAGCCAAAAACTAAAAGCCCTTGCTCTGAAATTTTTTTATGCTTCAACTCTTTGATTTTCTGAAAATTCTGTCGTGGGAAACTTGCAAAAAAATCCAAGAGACTAGATCTTACCCTCAAGGGTCTAGATCTAACTGGTTTTCCACTTAGCTCCTTGATCTAACCTACAAAAATAAAAATAAAAGCACCCAAACCCCAAATATATACAAAATAAATCTAAAACCCCAACGCAAGATAGAAAAAAAATACAATTTAAATTTACAATCTTATTTACAAAATATACATGGGTTTTTAAATGGATTTTGAAAAAAAAGAATTAAATGTTTTTTTACTTGAAAGAATGGCTAAAATGCTTTAGAAAAATTAATGATTCACTATAGCCCAAGCGAAGATTAAATCCACCATATAAAAACTAGAGATCCAAACAACAATGATTCTTGTCCAAGTTTGTGAACTTGAAGGCCAAGCACTGAAGTACCTGCAAACACTATGCATTTATCTCAAAAACTAATTTGTTAGATCACATGGGAAATCAAATCACCTAATATTAGCCCAAAACTATCAACAGTATGATTTTATCTCCATCTAATGAAAAACAAATCTTACCAATATTCAACACAACTTAGAGATACTCGTATTCAACACATACCACAAATCAAAAAGCAAGAACACCTTGAATTTTCACCCAAAGTCTTTTATTATGATAGGAAAAATAGTTTCCAGTGGGACAATAGTTTACACAATTCTTTAGCAACAATTCTAGCTAGAGATCAAGATGACTAGAGACTCAAATTACTCTCTAATTTATAGATAAATCCTCTAAATGGAAAAATAGTAGCTAGTGTCTTTGATCCTTGTCAAAATAATATTGGTTGTTGATAAACACTTCAAGATATTTTTATCTTGGCACTTGATTTTTTATTTTTGACGAATTTTTGAATTTATCATTTAATTCCATTTTAATTAGCTCAAAATTAATTATTTAGAGCTAATATCCTAAACAATTTGACTTTGACTTAACCACCAAGGTCCATGGGTCCAAATTTTCTTGAAAAAGACAATATTCCCTTGGTGGAGGACCTTTAAAAAATAATTCCTTCAAGACCCACAAATTTTTCCATTTGGAGAGTTTATTTTCTCAGAAAATTTAATTTTGACTCTGATTAATTAATTTTATGGCTTAGGATTTAATTTTATTTTGTCAGAAAAATTAATAAATCTACACATGAGGGGATTAATTATTTTTTCTGACCCTCTAATACATATGATTTTTCTTTTACAAGACTCAAAGAGGGAATACATATTCATCTTAGACCCTCAAGACACATAACCCATTTGCAACTCAATATGATTTAATAAACCAAGTGATTTGTGATAAAATATTTTAGCCAATTAGCTTAAATTATTTCCAAACCACTTTTATATCAGGCTCGACTAAAACACTAGGACTCACCTAATAATTTGATAATAAATTTCATCCTAGCTTTGGGTGCTTAAGCTGGAGGCAAAAAAATCTTCTAATTAGTCGTGTCGAAAAACACAGGTAACCAATCAAGGAAAAAAACTTCCTAGGATGGAATTCATCATCAAATTATATGCTTACCTAGCTTGTTACATAGAATCATGGTTTTACTAAGATCATTTACAATATATAACTTGCAGAATGGGATGACTATGACACACATATTGTTGATATGTGATATGGTCCTTGTTGAAAAAGTTGGTACTTCCGTTTCCTTGGAATTTTTGACAATTTGAGTGCGACAGGGCCAATATTTCTTGGAGAGCCAAAATTTTTATTGCTCAATTAAGGACTAATTATCATAAAATCCATTGTCAAAATAGGTGCTGAAAAGGCCAAAATAAGCGTGGGAGGCAAGAATATGTATTTTTTTTTATCTTCTAGTAAAGTGGAAACAAAAAATAATTTCATTTTAGAATGCAAGGCCTTCAAAGACAACAGGGGAAGTTATGCAGATATTGTGGCAGCTAGCTCTTGGGATAATCTATTCAACGAGGGGCTTTTCAAGTAGCTGGGAGCGTTTATTGTGAGACTTTACAGGAAAAGGGTCTAATACAAGAACCATATGGAAAAGCAATTTGTTCCATAGGCTATATTTAGCCTCATGGACATTAAAATAATTTAATTTCATTTCACTATCTCAACATTCCTATAAAATAAATACAACATTAACTAATATTCCCCTCACACAAGCATGCATTCCTTTCAAGACGAAAACCACCACAATTTTCCATGTAATTGAATAATGTTTATTCAAAGAAACTAGCCCCTTAGGTATTTTTTTCTATTCTTCTCAAAGGGGCTTACATCATGGCTATTGTTTCTTGCACCTCTACATATATTCTTTTCCAAAAGATTTCATAATAATTATTATTTTCATGCATATTTCTTTTCAAAGAATCCAACATCATAGTTGTACCTTTCATAGATGCAAAGATCATATTTCCTTTCAAGATATCAAACACAATATTTATGCTTTTTGTTCAAGCAAATAACTTACTTCTTAGCATAGTATTTCTATTTTGCGCATGCAAATAACTTATTTCCTCTCAAGAAATGTCAAGCATAGTAGTTCTATTTTGTGCATGCAAATAACTTATTTCCTCTCAAAAAATATCAAGCATAATAGTTCTATTTTTGTGCATGCAAAGAACTTATTTCCTCTCAAGAAATATTAAACTTAAAAGTTATATTTTTTGTGCATCCAAATAAATTATGTTTTTTCCCGAGGAAAAAATCGTAATTTTATTAATGAAAACAAAATTACATGTTGCATTGACTAAGAAACATAGCATCATCTAGACGAATGATTGATGATAATTAGAAGCATGCATTAAGAAAAGTAATATACATGATGGGAAAAACTAGGCTTTTCTCTCCTTCGTTTTCTCGACCTTTTGCCATTCCCCTTGAGACGACATCGACGAGAGAAGTGCAAGCTGATTCCCAACTTCCTGTCTTGCATTGTCTTTGTTTGAATTTGAATTTTCTGATGAGTGAATACATTTGTTCCCATTGGTGTCCCTTTCTTATGGTATCTTGTTTGATTGCACCATATGGTTCCGAGTTTCTGTTGGGTCTTGTGGGGTTTCCCCTATGTTTTTGGTTCTGTTGTTGTCTGGTTATTCCCCTTGGGTGGGGATTCATCCTCAGCATCGCCCTCTTCCTCTTTAGATTTAGGTGGGGGATATTGACAACCTTTAGCCTGTTTCCCAAACTTCTTCTTTCTTCGGGTGTCTTTTTTAGCTTCTGGACACATATTATTAAGGTGCCCTATTTTCTTGCAATTTCTACACCTAAAAGTTGTGTTCTAATAATCTAAAATCTGTGTCCAAATCTGCTTGTTGTGGATCAGGTGAATGTTGTCCACTAGGCCTTTGCTAAGGTCTACTTCCGCACATATACGTGCAAAAGTGTAGACCCTTTCCTCCACTCTTTGGGTATCTACCTTGATGTACTTCCCAATGTTGTTTCCTATGCCTGCGAGGACCCGGTTGTCCCAGAAATGGAGGGGAAGATTGTGTAGCCAAACCCAAACTGACATTCTAGAGATGACCATGGTGTTTGAGTTTGAATTGTCTGATGAGTGAATACATTTGTTCCCACTGGTGTCCATAGAAAATTTTAGGGGCGAATGTTCGCCCTTTCGCGAAATTAAGGGGTTTTAAATTTTTAGTGGGCGAATATTTTGTATCATAGTACATTTTTACAAATCACCTCAAATAGCCCACCTTTTTTAAGGGAGAGGGTAAAAAAGGTAAATTTAGCCCTTGAAATTAGGAGTTACAACCTTCCATTCGCCCATTTTCAAGAACAGGTTTTATTTAAGTGAATCCTATGGGCCAAAGGCCCAAATACCATATTTATAAAAGAGGTATGGTAAATTAATAAAAATATAAATAAATGAGAGGTATGGTAAATAAATAAAACATTTTTTATATTTATTCCATAAGTCACCTTATATACATGCAAGGGTGTAAACAAATAAAAATATAAGTAAAGTGGAGGTATGGTAAATAAATAAAATATCTTTTTATACTTACTCAAAAGGTATGGCAAATAAATAAAAATATAAATAAACTAGACGCATGGTAAATAAATAAAACCTCTTTTTATATTTAGTCCATAACCCTCGTTCTATTTATGAAGGCTCAAGAAAGAGGTTTTATTTAAGTGAATCCTATGGGCCAAATACTATATTTGTAAAAGAGGTATGGTAAATTAATAAAAATATAAATAAACGAGAGGTATGGTAAACAAATAATTTTTTTTTTTATATTTACTCCATAAGTCACATTATACTTACGAACACTCAAAAAATGCATTATATTTAGGTGAAACCTATGGGCAAAATACTATGGGACAAATACAATGGACTAGATTTTTATTAATACCATGCAAAAAAACATTATTAACCCTAATATTAGTATTAATAAAATTAAAAATGGCAGATGGTATTGACCCATGGTATTCACCAAAATGGCACATGGTATTGACCCATGGTATTCACCTGGAATGTAGCCTATTTAAATGGGGGAATTAAACCAGCATAGATCCATCTTTACTCTGGATCTACTAACCCCCGAGAGGTATCAAATATCGTGATATGCAAACTAGCAGAGTGAAAAAATATTTGATCCGATCAAGAGTAAAAATGATGTTGTAATTTAATGTATATTAAACATTTTAGCTTGGTTAAAATAAAAAATAAAATAAAAATCAACTATTAATTTTATTAATTTTTATAAATTACTAATAGTAATTTTTAAGCTCTAGGTTTATGATAACCCATGGTAATACCATGGTATTCATGTGAGCATAAACTATTTAAAGGGGAAATTCTATCATCTTAGATCCATCTTAATTCTGGGTCTACCAAGTGCTCAGAGGGATAAATAGATTTCATCCCCCTAAGAGTGGTAGATGTGGAGTTAAGATGGATATAGGTTGGTTTTTATGATAATGAAGATATTAAATAGACTTAGGAAATTATATTGTAAAAACATTTTAAGGTGAATGGTTAAAGCATAGACATTGGACAAGTATATTTGTATACTTCTGTTTTAAACTAATACAGGGCTAAAAGGAATGGGTTGATGGCACTAGTCATCCTTCTATAACTTTCCAACATATGCTGGAGTAAATAGATTGTAATTTGGGTAATTTTTCTAATTGTAAACAGGAACATACTTGTGCATTGGTAGGGTGGTTACGAGGTCCCTAGAAGTGATGAATTTGAATTTTTCTTGGTTTTATAAATAGTATTAGGTTTTTTCTCATGCTTTCTGTGAATGATGAATTTGAATTTTTCTTGGTTTTATATATAGTATTAGGTTTTTTCTCATGCTTTCTGTGAATGGCACTGGTGAATTTTATCCTGCACCCACTAGGTTATCGATATTTAATTTCGGTAATTTTGATTTCAAAAGATATTTTAAAGAAATGCAATGATTTCATTTGTGTATTCAATAAACACAAGATTTTATAATTGAGTAAAATATTCGCCATTCTTGGTGACAGATGCGCCAAAAAATTATATATACATATCATATTATTGATAAAATCGCCTTCCATTTTTCCTATATACCATGGAGATTCACCCATTTATTATACATGTAAATTTAGAGGGGGTTCTTAAAATTTTCCCTACTGGTGTCCCTTTCTTATGGTATCATGTTTGATTGCACCGTATGGTTCTGAGTTTCTGTTGGGTCTTGTGGGGTTTCCCCCTATGTTTTTGGTTCCTTTGTTGTCTGGTTATTCCCCTTGGGTGGGGATTCATCCTCAGCATCGCCCTCTTCCTCTTCAGATTCAGGTGGGGGATATTGACAACCTTTAGCCTGTTTCCCAAACTTCTTCTTTCTTCGGGTGTCTTTTTTAGCTTCTGTACACATATTATTAAGGTGCCCTATTTTCTTGCAATTTCTACACCTAAAAGTTGTGTTCTAATAATCTAAAATATGTGTCCAAATCCGCTTGTTGTGGATCAGGTGAATGTTGTCCACTAGGCCTTTGCTAAGGTCTACTTCCGCACATATATGTGCAAAAGTGTAGACCCTTTCCTCCAATCTTTGGGTATCTACCGTGATGTACTTCCCAATGTTGTTTCCTATGCCTGCTAGGACCCGATTGTCCCAGAAATGGAGGGGAAAATTGTGCAGCCGAACCCAAACTGACATTCTAGAGATGACCATGGTATTTGCATCAAAGTTTGGAAACCGATAGGTGAAGAGGCCCGTCAATCCCCAAAACTATGGTCCTTCTTGAAAGATTGTGTCTCTTGCCTCAGATGTTGGGAATCTTACAATAAAGAACCCTTTGGAGCAAAGATGAATTTCATAATCTAATGACCAATTAGTTAAAATCCAGTGAAAAAGTTCCACTGGTTTTGGCCAGAAGCAGTTGAATAGGCATATAGTGGCTTGTGATTCAAATGAGGCATAATGCTCATCTATTTTTGGAGTGGCTATGTTTAGTTTTGGGGTGTAGTCTAGTTTCTCCACTATGTATGGACTTGGTGAATTTCCTACTTGTTTGGTTGGTTCTGTTGCAGCATTTTTTCCCTGTAATATGTTCTTGAGGGATAGTCCTCCATTTGTATGATTCTATTTTGATTATGTTTTTTTTTTATTTGTTGCATCCCATACTCCCCCCCTCCCCCTGCGCTTTTGATTTTAGTGGGTGTTGCGGCTCCTCCTCTAAGTGTTAGGTTAAGGGCTATGGAGGATGCTGGTAGGATGTGATAATCCATCATGAGTTGGATATCCTGCATTATTCTGCCCCCATATAACAAGTTTTGCATATGAACAAGGTATCCAATTTTTTGAGTGATGTATTGCTTCAGTTGTATCACTTTGTCTAATGTATTCACCCAAATTAATAACGAACTCTTGACATGGGCTTTTAGGAAAATTTGAAAGTATGTAGGAATTACCAGTTGCTTGAAGACGATATCTTCCTAGTTTCCACAAGGTTTTTCTGCTTCATATGTTCCATTTGGTCACGTTCTTTGTTTGTTTCGGATGATGTAATAGGACGGAACAGTGTTCGACCCTTCTATCCCAATTCGTAGAGCTTGTGCCAAGTCTGCCTTGATGGAGCGGAGGAATGTGTGACAATCCCAAATCCATGGCCATTTTGCCCCTATGTCATGAGAAGACTGGGTGCCCAAATGCGATGTGCTTCCCTCTAGCACAGAGGCAGTGGCCAAGTATGTAGGTTTCGGAAGCTCCACTGCCACAACAAAGTCGATATGTAGGCCATTCTGAAATTCAAGGCAGAGTGTAGGGTGAACACACAGGGCCACAAAAATAAACGAGATGCAGTGGCCGCATTGTATGCCCGAAGAGGAAGATTGATTTTTCCCATCGAAATTAACACTCGGCATTGTCTTCAAAATTAACATTTTCTATCCAAATAACTTATTTTCAAGAAATATCAACCTAATATTTATAATTTTCATACATATAAATACTTATTTCGTTTTTCAAAACAAAACTACCTTAACCGTCCTTCTTTCCATTCTTTCCATGCAACTATTAGAATATTCACATATTCTTTTCAAAAAACATGGCTACTTCTCATACCATCTTGTCAAGAACTTTACATGGTTTCTCTAACGTCATGGCTACTTAGCTTTTACACACAAAGATCACATGAAATTTCTTCCAAGAAATTGATAGGGATACTTAGCCTTTACAAACATAACTCATGGTAACTCATGGGTAATCTTTTTTTTAAAAAATCTAGGGTATGGACTAGAGAGTAAGAGGCAATAAGCCATTCGTAAATAAAGGGCGTATGGACTGATATGGAACATCCTCGAGATTGGAGGCGACTGTTGATATATATCAATTCAGGCATTTGCAACCAGAGATGAAAACTTGTTAGTAAACTCTACAACATGCCTCATTTTCGTTCATTTTAAATAAGTAATTTTAGATATAATTTTCAACCATCATCATTTGAAATGTTGCAAAAAGTTAACAATTTATTGTAAATTTAAATGATTAAATTTTTAATTTTTTTAATTATTATTACATTTCTCTTTACATTTTAAAATACAATTTAAATTTAAAAAATTTATACTTTTACAAACTATTATAGCTTAGAATTTTAATAATATTACATTTTTTTAAATAAAATATTTTAATTCATTGTAATCAAAACCAATATAATAACTAAAATAAAACCATAAAATGGCTCCAAAAGATAACTACACTTTTTAATTAGGGAAATTATGTAAAACCTCTACCCAATGTGTTTCCACTGCTTCAAAATCTGGTAAAAACTAAGAAGAAAAAAAATTGGTCAGAGGCTAAGCATATTTCCAAAATTTTTAAGTTTTAGCTAAAAATGTATAAGAATAGTAAAAATAACTCCATTTATTTAAAATTTTGGGAACACTTTAAATATAAATAAAGCATTAAAATTTTGTCCATTTCTTCAAAATTTGGCAAATTCTAGAGAGATATTGTCTATTTTTCCACTTTATCTTAAAAGTAAAACCTCCTTCCTCTGTCTTCGTGAATTCTTCTGTTAAATATATTTTTCAACCAACATCATTTGAATATTGAAAGAGAATTAACAATTTATTGCTAATTAAATGGTTATATATATATATATATATATATATATATATATATATATATATATATATATATATATTCCATTTATCTTTTAATTTAAAAATACAATTTAAATTATAAAAAAATGATAATTTTACATACTATTATAAATTTAAATTTGAATAACATTATATTTTTGTTGGGAGACGGGACGGGAGAAGTCACGAGTTGGTTTAGGTTAGGGTTACTGAACCCTCTGCAGCTGCTGAACCGCGATGCCCTCCGTTTTTCCCGCCATCCTCTGTTACCGTCTTACCTTAACCGCCGTGAACCCTGCCGCTATCGTGCTGGAAGTTTAATCGAAGGGGCGATACTGTGCCGCGACAACCAGTAACAATCTGTGGCAGTTTGGAACTGCCCTGCACGGTCCATTACTGTTAACTGTGAACTGTCGTTTTCTCCGGGTTTCTCTACTCACCGAGGTGTCCGCAGTTCCGAGACGCAGCTGGCAATGGAGGATCTAGAAGCCGTTGATTATTCAGCCGACCCGATGGAAGGGGTCTCCATCTGGCGCTCACCCTATGCCACATCAGAAGGTATGTTCGGATCAGGCCTCTCCGAAAATTTCTCTCCGTTTTCGCTTGGTGATCAGTCGAGATCTTATCCTGTGGTCCTCCCGGATGTACCACCGACCTGGCCTGCCCTCTCTACTCCCCCTCACTCTTCGGCAAGCCTCGGTTTCGTTTCCGGCTGCCTAAACCCTAACCCTGGTTTTGAACCTCCGCCTTCTGGCTCCACTTCCCGTCCGCTACAAACCCCATCCCTGCCCGCCTTCTCAGCCCGATTCCCGGACTCTCTTGGTCTTTCTTCTAGAAGCTTCACCTCCGTACCTCCGCTCTCGGGCCCCCTATTGTTTTAGGCATCTGTGACCCCTCCTCCTCGCATCAGATCCCGGCACCGTTGAATGCCTCCGCCCCTCCCCCCGGTCGCCCTCAGAACATTCCCCCCCCTCGGGGCCCTAAAAGGAAATATAAGTGTTTCAAATCCGAGGAGGACGATATCTTTCTCAGACTGGAAGAGGACATCCAGTGGGGGGAGACAATGGATTTTGTAGATCGAGTACTGGTCGGGCACATCAGGGGTCGAAGCTACTCGGCAGCACGTTTGAAGACCTGGGCAGCTGAAGTTTGGGGTCATCATTTGGTGGACATCCCTTTCGTGCAAACCTTCGTGAGGGGATGGTTCGCATTGAGGTTCGCTCGTGCTGATCATACCAACTGGGTATTGTCCTCCTACTGGCACTTTGAACATGCCCCGGTGCTCCTTAAGAGATGGACTCCATTATTTGACCCCGAGACAGAACAGATAGGCATCGGACCAGTATGGATTCGGCTCCCAGGGCTACCTCTTCAATACTGGTCAGAAGATATCTTCAGGAGAATCGGCAATGCCATTGGCACCTTCATGGACTACGACAAATCATATCAGCAGACTGGCATGATGGCTTATGCCAGGTTACTCATTAACCTGGATACCAGGGGAGGACTGCAAGAGTTCATTACAATTCAATGGAGAGACACGGCACGCAAACAAATCATTGACTATGAAGGCATTCCCTATCGCTGCCGCAGATGCCACAAAGTGGGACATCTTTACAGGGACTGTCCACTCCTTCGGAAAGCGGTGAGGAATGACAAGGATGGAGTGGCCGATCAGCCCCCGGACAACTCCCCCAGGCTGCACCCAGTGCAGAACCAAGAGGAACATGTGCACACACAGGAAGTTGGTGAACCACGGAGCTCTCCAGAGGCAGCAGACACTGCTATAGTCTCCACTGCTCCTCCTCCTGCATCACCAGCACCTGTGCATCCGGCGACTGAACAAGCGGGCACAACGACAACGGGTAAGTCTTTTTCATTCCCCTCTCCGATATCACCTATTTCTTGCATATCATTGGGCATCTCATCTCAGCATATTACTAGCTCTGAACCTATCTCCACTCTATCATCTCCTGTAACTCTTCATTACACCCAGGGCTTACACCCTCACGCATCTCTCATATGCTCCCTCTCGCTTCCTTCACCGGTGGCACCCCCATCGCTGATCACTTCGTCCCTCGTATCCCTATCCTTTCTTTCGACCCAGCCATCCCCCCGTTATGCTCTTCGATCCCGCTCGAAGGACAGAGGTCCTGATGCCGTTGGACTCGACCCGGTGAATGCTCCTATTACCCTTAAGAACTCCCGTGGACGACCCTCCCTCAATACCAAAGCAAGACACATTGTTGATGAAGAAGTTGCCCTTAGGCGACAACAGACTATCTTCAGGGCCCTTAGAGCAAAGGATGGCCCGCTATCCCTCCCCTCATGAAGATACTATCCTTCAATTGTCGTGGGTTTGCTAGTTCAGCCAAAAAACTAGCGCTCAGGAGATTTCTCACCTCATCTCAGCAGGACATTATTTTTCTACAAGAAACACTCTGTTTGGCCGAACCTCTTATCCATACCCTCACCTCCTGGCTACCTAACTAGACCTTCCATGCACTGGATGTGTCCGGGCGATCTGGTGGTTTGGCTATTGGGGTTTGTAACAGAGCTCTGGAGATCCGGAACATTTGGGGAGGTAGGGGTTACATTGGGCTAGACATTTTCGCCCATTCTGTAGTGATGGACATTAGAATCATCAATGTCTATGGCCCTTGTGCTGACCGAGCCAACTATTGGCGGTCCTTACTGGAATCTGAATTATTTCAAGCAGACAACATCATACTTGGAGGTGATTTAAATTTTTCCCTTGGATTCAGCGAGTCATGGGGTCACTTGGCGCAGGTCGATTCCCTTACAGATACATTGTCCAGCCTACTAGAGGAACATCAGTGGGTGGATATTCCATCTGCTGGACTTCAGTACACCTGGTCAAATAACAGAAGTGGAGAAAAAAGCTTGGCCAGAAGACTTGATAGATTCCTTATTAAGGAAACACTGATTAACATTCTCCCCAGAATACGACAATGGGTTGGAACGGGAGGCATATCCGATCATCGGCCTATATTCTTGGAAGCAGAGGACTTTAACCACAAAATCAAAAGCCCATTCAAGTTTAATGCCTCTTGGTTACAGGACCCTTCTTATATACAATTGGTTCATAATTACTGGCAGAACAACCCCATCAGGGAAGATGAGGACCTCTCAGCGGGCTTTGTCAGAAAACTAACTGAACTCAAGCAGATTACTAAGAACTGGGCTCATGAAAAGCGCATCCAAGATAATCAAACACTGAAAGAGGCGGAAAGAGTCATTGCTGAGTTCGAGGATTCATCATCTGGGACCTTCCCCACCCCTGAGAGTAAGGAGAAGTACACCTCACTTATTGCGAAGCGCTCTCAAATCCTGAAAGAACGAGAAGAAAGCTGGAGGCTTAGAAGCAGGGTTATTTGGCTCATAGAGGGGGACCATAATACTAAATTTTATCATAAATTTGCGAATGGTCGCAAAGCCATTAACACTATTTGCGAGTTAAGAGATGATCGAGGGCACCCTGTTTCATCACAACAGAACTTGGCCAGACTGGCCATAGAGCACTTTAGGGGTGTATATAAAGCTCATGGAGACATTAATATATTGGAGATCATGAGGGTGGCTGAACTTTTCCCTACATATGTTGAACAGGAAGAGTCTGATGATCTACTAAAGTGACCAAGGAAGAACTGGAGGCTACTCTGAAATGGTTTAAAAAAGATAAAAGCCCTGGCCCAGATGGATGGACCATTGAACTCTACATCGCTTTCTTTGAAATCCTAGGAAGCAACCTTTTGAAGATTGTAGAGGATAGCAGAAGGAGGGGCAGAATATCCTCTGCTATTAAATCCACCTTCATCGCCTTAATCCCCAAATCTAATGCCCCGATCTCCTTCGATGACTTTCACCCCATCTCTCTCTGTAATTGCCTCTATAAGATTATTGCCAAGACCATTGCCAATCGCCTCAAGCCCATTCTCTCGCATCACATATCCTCTTAACAATTCGCCTTCCTACACCACAGACAGATCCACGAGGCTATAGCCACAGCTCAAGAACTCATGCACACTATGCAGATTAAGAGGCAGAAGGGAATGATTCTAAAAGTAGATCTGTCCAAGGCTTTTGACAGAACAAATTGGTTGTATTTGAGGTTGCTGCTAACACATCTTGGTTTCCCCTTCGAGTTTATCAAATGGACGATGAGCTGTATCACCGATGTATCCTATAGTGTGTTACTCAATGGGGAAGCTACCTCATTCTTTACTTCAGAGAGAGGACTCAGACAAGGATGTCCGCTCTCACCTCTGCTGTTCTTGCTTATTATGGAAGGATTAAGTAGAGTTATCTCATCAGCTCGTGATAGGCATCAATTGACTGGAATTAAACTTGCGGATAACTTATACCTCACTCATCTGTTATTTGTTGATGACATCCTGATCTTCCTGAATGGTAGCATTGGGGACTCCACTACCCTTCATAACTCCATTCTACTTTTCCAGCAAGCTACAAGTATGAAGATCAATGATAATAAGTCCATGATTACTACAGTTGGCTGTTCCATTCATGAAACCGCCTTTACTACACAGTGCTTCCCCTTCATCAATTTGAACTTGTCGGATGGGATAAAGTACCTTGGCTTCAGACTGAAACCTATAGGTTACAGAATAGCAGACTGGTTATGGCTCATTGCTAAAGTGGAAAAGCGACTACAGGTATGGTACCACAGATATCTCTCTCGTGCTGGCAAATTGGTCCTTATTAAAGCTGTGATTGAAGCCACACCAGTCTATTGGATGGCCCTAGCCTGGATACCTAAGGGCATATTGAATAGGCTTCAAAGTATTTGCTGCAGATTTCTTTGGAAAGGTCACCAGCCAAGAAGGCTCTTCGCCTGGGTCAAATGGGATACCATCGCCAAACCCAAACGCTGGGGGGGATGGGGTTTAAAGAGGCTCGACCTCTTCTCCAGAGCACTGGCTGCCAAACTTGGGTGGTAGCTTCTCACCTCAAATGGTCTATGGACGCGAGTAGCATATGCAAAATATATCAAGCCTCAGAACGTTTTGGACTGGATCTGCAAACAACAAGGAACTAATCATAACATATCCAATATCTGGAAAGCGGTTATAGGCACCTTACCTCTGCTTCGAGAAGGAATCAAATGGCACATTAAGGAAGGTAATGCAGTGCGTATTGGTCTGGACTCGTGGGTCGGATGTGGAAATGCCCACAGGTTATCAGCTGACCTCATAAGGCACCTACATGACAGAGGGATTACACACATTATGCACATTGGAGATAATGAGAATTCCTCATTCCTCCAGCAAGCATGGTACACTGCTCAAGTATTAGAAATTCCTGAACAGTGGTAGAATGAATGGATGGAGTATACGGATGCCCTCACACAAGCTCACATCAGGCTCACAGAAGGACTTGATGAAATCATCTGGGCCTTTGCCAAGCATGGAGCATACGCCCCGAAGCTTGGATATTTAAGGCTCATGGAACCTTATAGGCCCCCGGATATCCATCCCACCTGGAAAGCGCTCTGGAAACTAAAGTCGGCTCCTCGCACGCGATTATTAATGTGGAACATTCTATTTGACAAAATCCCTACAGGCACCAATCTCATGAAGAGATCCTTTTATGGTCCATTCTGTTGCCAATTATGCCAAGGGGAGGAAGAAAGCACAGATCATTTGTTCTTGAATTGCAGCACTACTCTACAGTTTTGGCACGCCCTCACCTCACACTATCCGCTTTTGAAAAATTGGCAAGGTAATAACCTCATGGATGCATGGAAAAACTGGTGCCTGAACCACACTGGGAAATCTATCAACATTCCGCTGCTGGCCTGCTGGGCTGTTTGGATCGCGCGCAATCAGGCTATCTTTAATCTCAAAGCCCCACAATAGCCCACTATATTACACCATACGATTGTTGACTTCAACATGATACCTGAAGAGGAATCCATAGCCCCTCCTCGTATCATCAGACCTGTGAACATCGACAAAACAAAGCCATGGGCTTTCTTTGATGGCTCGGCACAAGATGCGGGCTATGGGGGAGGAGCTATTCTCTATCTCAATGAAATGCACTGCTTTAAGATACAAATAAATCTAGGCAGAGGCACCAATAACTTTGCTGAACTGTGCGCGGCTAAACACATCATACACTTTGCTATCCATAAACAATGCAGACACCTTCAGCTGTACGGAGACTCTAAAATTGTATGCAATTGGCTGAATGATGCATCTCATTGTCATGCATTTTCATTGAGACACATTCTAGATGAAGCTAAAAGACTGACTGCATCCTTTGAATCATTTGTCTGTCGACACATTTACAGGGAACAGAACACCGTCGCCGACCAGCTCTCCAAAGAGGCAACGCACAGACAAGGAGATGACTGGTTGATCCAGGAGGAAAACGATGGAACTTACTACCATCACTACCACAGACCTTTTGATGACCACATGGGAGATGGGCTATAAATCCCACACACTTACAGTACCATTTTTGTTTATAGCATGTATATATTTCTACTGTCTAGTCATGAGTACAGCTCTACTTTTTTTTTTTTTGATATTATCAGCATATATATGGCTCTCTGCGCAAAGCATGGACACAATTTTGATCACTGCTAGTTTTACTGTTTTGATAATGCTCCCTGCGTGGAGACAACTTGTTTTTCTCTTCCTATATTTACAGACTATGAACTTGACAGGCACTGTTGCTTCCATATGAATATGCTTCGGCATCTGCAAAATGTAATTTCTCAATACTAATAGAAATTACGACTTTTTCCCAGGGGAAAAAAACATTATATTTTTGTTTTAAATAAAACATTTATTTTCATAGTAAGCATAATTGCTATAATCACTAAAATAAAATCCATAAAATGGCTCTTAAAATAACTCCGCTTCTTCTTAATTAGGGAAATTATGTAAAAGCTCTATGCAATATGTTTCCACCTCTTCAAAATCTAGTTAAAATAAAAACAAAAATAAAATTGGGTAGGGGCTACACACATCTTCATTTTTTTTAAATTTTAGCTAACTAGCAATTGCACAACATGTTGCAAAGGAAACATCATAAGGCAATAGCATAGGAAAGAGTAACATAGATGAAAGAAGTAAAATATCTATGCAATTTTGTTTTGAAATTTAAACTTTGCAGAATTGAGCTATAATAATTAGGAATGACATATATGGATATTGTTGATACAATTGGTGGTGTCTTCTTGCAGGTGGAAATAATATGGTCTAACATTCATCAATTTTCTTGGTTTGCCATCATTGAGCTCACTCATACCTTTAACTTTAGAGAAAAAACAAAATCCCCATCCTCAATTTGGAGCCTCTCCTCATCATCCACACATGACAACAGAGTAGGATTGTCATTGGTAATAGAAGTAATGATACCCGTTTGTTAGATGCAAGCATATCTTCTCCACATATTTATGCATAAGAGTCATTTATGTACATATTATTTCTGATTTTTACATGAAATTTTTATCACCTTTCTTCTTGTTCTCTTATTTTGCATCTTCCTTCAACATATAAAGGAGTATCTATGAACTTTTTGACCTATTTTCATATAAGCCTCTTTTTCTTTCTTATTAATGGTCATGGAATCAACTAAGAAGAAACAAAAACACAATCAATCAATTACCCATCGCTTGACTTTGTAATCCATATAACATGCACACAAGACAAAATATCAAACAGAGCCACAATCTAAGAAATTCCTAAAAAAACAATGAATCATGAAGACCTTTTCACATGCAGAGATTAGTCAATACAAGAAGGGTTGTTCTTACAGTGAATGATAATTAGAAAATTATTCTAACCACACAGTCGTTCTAGTGAAGTCCATACTTGGTGCAATATAAAAAGAAATAGAAGATAAAATGTTGCAAGGAAAGTCCAATTTTAAGTTGAACATAAGAAGGTTGCTTCATAGCCAACACTCACATGGCATTAGTAACTATAAATATGAGATTTGAGAATGGTAAGGGCAGTGACAAGTACAACCCTTTCTTTTTAACCAGTTTCATAATGGTGGAATTCCAGTTGGGATTTAATCATATCTGTCACTCCTTCCATATCACCCGTAGTTCCTGCTCTACAACAATATATGTTTTGTGCCATATAATGTATTTTTTCCTAGTATTGATCACATACAAATGGACCTTTTCTTGCATGAGTGTTTTCTCCAAGAATCCCTGAAATCGAGGGGCATTATCATCATTCCTATCATACAAAATGAAGGAAATTGAATACCTTTCTTCTGCACATTTCATTCTCCTTGCAAGCTCACTCAATTCTTCCTAGGACAACAAAAAGGAAAAAAGTTCATAGCACAGATTTTCTACAAAATTCTCATAGCTCAGGCTCATTTTAAAAGATTAAAAGATACATAATTTTTATAGTGGAAAGACTATAAAGACCTTTTATACCCCAAAGAAGATAGAGAACTTTCATATCTCAGTTATCAAGTTCAAAGCCACACAGTAAAGCTTGAACAAATTAAAAAAATTACTAGTATTACATGTATTTTGAGAAATTGACATTGCGTTTGAACACTTTTGGGTTATCTCTCATCATAGCAACAACTTCCTGGTTATGGGGATCCTCGTGAATTGGTTTCTACAATCAATATCACACTCACCATGGTAAGTACTATATTTGAACATAAATATAGTTTTTTAATATAATTGAAAGAACTAACTAAAAAAAATTCCTATACCAAAGATATCATAATAGAAGGAAGTCCCACAATCTTCAAAAGCTAAGTGCAAATGCTTTGTAACGAGACATATTGACATCAATAATATGCTATGCTTTGAAAATATGTAGAAATCAGGAAACTTAGTGTGAAGAGATGATCCAACCCATAAATGATGGTGTTGATATTCAGGACAGGTTTCCAGTCTTCACACAAAATATTGAGGCACACATTGCCTTCCATGTCAATATTGGGGTGGTAAATATGAGTAGAGATTACAAATGACAAACTAAGAAATAGATAGTTGAGATCCATATATTTATCTAGAAATTCTGAAAATTATTTCCCTTAAAGAAAAGTATTTTCATGTAAGAAATCACAAAGATTCTTGGAAATATCTCCAGGGCTCATACCTTTGTCTTACATTTCACCTTTGGTGCATCGTAGAGGTAAAGTGGAGACACCTTGAATGTAAACAAAAAGGAGCCACCTCTACACAATATTCAAGATCAGGAAATCATTTAGATTAATTTATTTAAAGAAAACTATCATCCACTTTTATGCCCCTGTTGCTGCTGGACTGATTAGAATCATATAATGCACAAACAATATCAACTTTGACAATTATCAATGAAACACTCCATTTAGGATACATACTTCTGGATGTAAACTCCACTCCCAACGCACTAGTTTGCAATGACTATACAAGTTATACATTTTCAACATATTCAAAACAATAGCACTATAAGGCAGAGATGTTATCTACAAGTCACCAATTTGTCAAATAATAAAAAATAATAAACAATCACATTGACATTGTTGTGTTTAGGTAATCAATTAAAAACATGAAATTTATTCTGGACAAGTCAATCATTTGTCAAAGAACTAAAAATAGCAATCTCATTAACAATCGTGAGCTTAAGTAATCAATAAGCATGCTTACAGGAATGAGGGGCCTTTCTTACAACTACTCTAGTAAAATAATCAACTCTAAATTTAGTGTGATGAATAGCTAAAATGAAAATTGAGATGAGGAAACAATTTTGAAATGGAGTTCTTCAAGGGATTCAAACTTTCATATGAATCTAGCTAGCATATATCCTAAACACATTAATTTGCAAAAGGTAAGGTGGTTATGTGGATTTCATGTTCTAAATTAGAATGATTTTATCATATTATAGTGAAAAAAAAATATTAAACTATGTAATAGAAACAATATAGTTATTTAACTTTTAACTGGATTAACTCTGTTGTATCTACATAATCTCAGTATATATCTAATATAAATGTGGAGATTTTCTAACTAGTTACATAAATCATGTTTATACTCTCTTGTAAATGTGGAGATTTTCTAGAAAACTAATTACATAAATCATGTTTATACTCTCTTCGATTTATTACTTCACCCATATAAATAAGAAAGAGTAAATCACTAAGATGCTATAAACTAGTAACTTAAATGGTAGTTAGAATACAATATGTAGTAAAAAGAATTAGAAGAAATTGCATCAAAATTTCATGCAGGGAGATTTTATTTTAAGGATGATGGTATATACTTATCCTAGTAAAATTATGTAAATGTTTTATTCTTATCCTAGTTAAATTATGAAAATGTTTTTAACATTTACCTTGAGCCAATAAAGGGTTGATATAGTAAAAGAAACAAACTGTTTTTTCTTTCTTGTAAATCGAATTGAACTAGTGATAAGATATAGTGTATCATTATTAGCATACACATAGGTAATTATTTGTTTAAGTTTTTTGTAATCACTGATAGATTTACATTAATTATAAATGGAAATGAATTCTAGTAATGAACAACTAGTTGAAAGAAGTGAGTTCTAGTAATTGGACAACTAGTTGAAACTTAGTTGATAGTTGAACAACAAATAGGACTATAAGAAGTCTAGAATTCTAAAAATGAGATAGTCTGATTATAGAGGAACAAATTCAATATCAAATTAAGAAATCAACTATAAAACCTAGGAACAATAAAATTTTATAGTATGAGATACCTAGTCATTCAAATCAAGTTTTATATATATATATATATATATATATATATATATATATATATATATATATTGAGTTCTCATTTCAAGCATCATAGACATTTATATAAAAAGAATAATGGAGAATTGAACTACAAGAGATATATATTTCGCAGAATTCAGATATGATGAATAATGTATGGAAAAAATCCCTTGGCAATCAAAAGTGAGGTATACATTTGTGTGTGTTGTAGACTTGCATTTAAAACAGAATAAAAATAAAATAAGAGAAATATATATTCAATGCTTACGACCATAGCTTATTTGTAGCAGCTTCAAGGTGAAAGTAAATATTACGGTAAGTCTATCTGTCAGGAAGACATGGAAAACATAGTGAGAAACTATCAAAGTTGTATTGGAAAAGAGTGATGAGGACAAGAAAGGAAATAATGTAAATCAAGGAGGAATCCCCAATTTTGGATTTTTCCTAAGCACAAACCACTTCGATTCCTATTTTGCGCAAAGTATATTGTTGAGTTAGGGAAACATTAATAATAATTTCATGAATCGAGAAGTAATACGATTCAAATGTTAATTTTAATAAGAGAAAAATCAAATAAACATTAAATTTTATATAGTCTACTAATGTTCTGCCGAAATTGGGATCTCAACAGATGCAACCATAGCTTGAAGAGGGAGAGAGTGAGCCATATGGGTAATCTAGTATGTAAAATAAGGTAGAGAATAAGAGGATATTCATTATGGAAACCTTAGAATCTCACATAAATGTCCTTTAAGACCAGATCACAAGGAATAACTGAAATTCCTATTTAGTTGTGCCCTAAGAACCAAGACAAGTGGTTAATATGTAGAATTGCAAATAAAACCCCAAAGGGAATAAATCAAGGTTTTTGTGATATAAAATAGAAGCTACATTTCAAGTAAAATTAGAAACTCAAAGCCTAGACTTCCTAAAATAAAAAGATAAAAACAAATGCAGAGCTTGTGCTATTGTAGAGAAAAAAAATCCCAAATGAAGATTTACAAGAGAAATAAGAAGACCAATGAAAATATTATTACAACAATGGATACAAAGGTTTTAATACACTTCTACGCAAAGTATTCAGTATAAGAATAATACCTTTATTCGTTGAACGATAGTTGGATTTATTCCACCACCAGATGTCACAAGATTTGCAAGAATCACATTTTTAACACCTTGCAGGAAGAGCCGAGCGATGCCCCATTCATGGAGAATACAAAAAAAGGGATTTCCATAAGCCAATTGAAATTGGAAATCAGAGTTCTTTACCTTGTTGAAAGTTTGTAAAATTTCCACCATTGGGTTTTCACAATAAATCCACACCGTGGGACACAAGAAAAACTGTGGAAATAATAAAAATCAAAGCCCAATGAAATACCTTTACTTCCTGAGATGGAGGAAACCTTGGATCAAATGAATAGAAGAACTTTCAATTGAAATTGAAATGGGTCACTCAAGAAAGCCAAGACGCCCTGTGAATTTGTAGAGCAACATGCTCCTCCCAAGACAAGTCAACCAAAAAGAATGCCAAATTTTACATTTGAGGCATTTTGAGTAATCAATGTAGTAGACGATTATCAAGAATATAATGAAGAAAACACCTCTTGGAAAGCAGGTTTAATCAGTGCAACAAATGACCATCTGTTCCAATTGTAACTGTAATACCAATTTTCAATTGACTGCTGAGATTATTTCAATTGTCTAACATCAAAATTAATGGCTAAAAACCTGCCGGTAGCAAGGGAGGGGAGTTGTTTTCAGAGGGAACGCCCTAAAACGTAAATATAAATATGTATAAGAACATGAAAAATATCTCCATTTATTTAATCTTTCATGAACACTTTAAATATAAATAAATAAATCCTTAGAATTTTCCCCATTTCTCCAAAAACAGACAAAGTCTAGAGAGTTGTCTATTTTTTCACTTTATCTTAAAAGTAAAGCCTTCTTCTTTTATCTTTATGACTTCTTCTTTTAAATATATATTTTCAACCAACATCATATGAAATATTGCAAAAAAAATAATTATATATATATTAAAAATATTATTACATTTACAAATACAATTTAAACTATAAAAAAAAAATACTAACTGCTATAAATTTAAATATGAATAATAATACCAAAAATTTAATTTAATTTAGATTGAAAATGTTGCTTATATTTCTTGTCAGGTCTTTCTTCTTAGTCCTCCTCAGAAGTGTATTCCACAAGGATAACAATAAACAATCTCATACTGAAGGTTGAAGAATACTATGGGAAAAACCATTGGCTAAGACTCTGAGACCATTTTTTCTTTCTGCTTGCCAGCATATAGAGGCATCAAGATTTGTTTCAAGGGGAGAGATTGCATTCTGTTGAAAATGTAGCTAGAAAATATTAGTTTGACTTTGCCTTGGTCAAACTAGAGAAAATTCAAATTTTTATTTCAGCAGAAATCTTGGAGGTAGTTAACTGAGGTGACATGGAACCTGTCACTTAGTTAACTCAGCGAACTCGAGTTGGGGAAGCTTGAGTTTAGTTTAGCATGTTTGATTTCTAATTTGTAGCAATCTATTTCAGTCAAATTGAGTTATGGCTAGTTAAACTAGTTATAACTATTAGAAGAGCTATTAGAGGTCAAGTTGTGGAAGTGGAACTTCAACCACACTTAGTTATCAACCAATCAACTAATAAATCAACCCAAAATAATTGATGCATGCAGAGAATTCGAGTTACCCAATTGATATGAAGATTCCAAGGTAGTGTACTATCAGTTGTAGACTATTCTAATGTGTACAAGCGGTTTGTGCAATCAAAGGAAGGACCTAGAGGAATTGCCTAATCCAATTGAAGGGATTTCCTAAATAATAGGGGTTAATTTCCTCAAGGAACATCGCAAGGAAATAGGAGCTTGGAGGGCTTGAAAATTGGCTAAGTGTTGGCCAAATTCAGTCAGTCAGGAAGAGGGATAGACTATACACTTGCAGGGAGTGCTTAGGCTTGAGCAAGCATATGTATTTCATCTGTATTCTCTGATTAATGCAATACACATAGGAAGGGGTTTTGAGCAGTTGTTTTCCCCTAGATAAATATTTGTGCATGTGTTATGTTTCCTTTTGCATGACTATGAATTGTGTTCTAGATGTTGAATTAACTTCCGTAGATCAGTAGAGTAGCTTCAAGTCTTGTGATTTAGTAAATTTCATGAGAAGTTTCAAATATACACATTAATGTTTACGTGGCATGAGAGCATGAATCATAGTAGGGTATAAATTTTGAAGTTGTTATTGCAGGAGGATCAAATTTGTAGGATCAATTCTTCAGAGCTATAAGAATGGATCTCTATGGACTAAGACTTGAGTATGACCTTGAGTGAAGCTCAAACTATGTTTCTTGGAAGGACCACATGGAGGAAGTGCTGGAAGATAATGGATTGAAGGGATTCAATGACAATGATTTCCCAAAACCAACAACAGCTGATGCTCAGTATCTAGCAGAATGGAAGAAGTGTGTAGCCAAGGCAAGAAGAATCATATTGGAGGGAGTATAAGACCATACTTCCTCAAATATCCATGAGAAAGATAATCCATATGTAATGTGGTAAGAATTGACATATTTGTTCCAAAATAGTAGTGGCCAGAGGAAGCTGGCGCACAAGGATAAACTTTGAAATATCAAGATGCAAAAGAACGAGACTATTCCAGGGTATGTAAGTAGGTTCACATAATGTCATGATGAACTTAGTAAAGTTAGTTTTATTGTCATAGAAGATTATTTGGTAAGCCTAACCCTTATAGGTCTTCCCAAGAGTTGGCACAACTACCAATATTTGGTGAATGGGAGGGAGAAACTACTAAATTGAGAACGCCCATGGTCTGATTTGGTATAGGAGGAAATAAGGTGGAATACCAGAGAAGAGACTTCATCTAAGGGTGAGGATGAAGAAAATTGTGCCTTGGATATAAAGGTAACCAAGGGAAAAGGGAATAAATCCCAATCCAAACCAAAATCTAGTCAAGGGGACAAGAAGAAAGACTTTCTAGAATCAGGTGCTTTCACTGTCTTGATTTCATGCACTATGCCACGAAGTGTCCACAGAAGAAAACAAACAAGAAGAACTCAAGAGGAGCAGTAGGTGAATATTTGGCTTCATAGTTCAAGCTTGACTTTAATCCCATTGCATGCATGTCCAACACAATTACGGGGAATGTGTGGTACTTGGCTAATGGTGCCTCATTCCATATGATGGGGAATAAAGAATTTTTCAATGATTTGGAGGAGAAATATCTCTAGATGCACATCGAGATGGGGGATGATGGAAGGTACATCCCAACCAAGATTGGTATAGACATCTTTCAGAGGGAGTTGGGCTCCCCTATCAGACTTAAGGATGTGATGCTTGTTTCGGCTCTAAAAAAAATCTCATCCTTGTTGCAGTTTTGGAAGACCACGGTTATGATGTGATCTTTATCAAAGGATAGGCATTCCTGAGACACATAGCCATAGGACAGGTAAAGAATATCATGGTTCATCTGAAGAACCTATACAAGCTAGATGTGGAGGATTGTGTTGCATTTAGCACAAAGGCAGAGAAGGTGAAGAGTCACGATGTCAGTGAACTTTGGCATGAAAGACTTAGCCATTTTCATCATGGCCCTCTAAAGATCATGTAGCAGAAAACCACATGCCTCACGAAAGGAGCACTTGAGTAGCAGGATACATGAAAAGGTTGTACCTTAGGGAAATACACAAAATCCAATTTTCATGATCGGGACAACAAATCGCATGTAGTCCTTGAAAGGATCCACTCTTATGTTTATGGACCTTTTTCAACATCCTCCAATGCCAGGCACAAATATTCTGTCATTTTCATTGATGACTTCTCACAAAAGTTTGGATATTCTTCATGCAGAAGAAGGATGAGACATTCTTCAAGTTCATAGAATTCAAGGCACTGATTGAGAAAGAAACAAGAAAGAAGGTGAAGGATCTTGGGAGCGATAATGGAAGTGAGTATGTGTTGAATGAATTTAAAAATTTATATGGAAAAGAAGGCATTTGATGAGAGTTGACAACACCCGACAACCCATAGCATAATTGGGTGGCTGAGAGGAAGGACTGTAGCATTGTGGGAGCATCAAGGTTGATGTTTCATGACCAAAGACTACCTCTACACTTGTGGAATTGTAGAACAAGAGTCCTAATCAAATTCTTGGCATGATTACACTAGAGGAGTCTTTCTTGGGGAGGAAGCTAGATGTGTCGCACTTCAGAATAATTGGAGTGTCTGTTTGTTGCCATGTCTCCAAAGAATCAAGGAAGAAGCTAGAGCTAACAACAAAATTAGGGGTATTTGTGGGTTACACAGAAACTTCCAACAACTATCATGTGTACTTACCATCCCACAGAATGAAAATTGTGTGAAGGGATGTAAAATTTGATGAAAACAAATCCATTTAGTGCTCTCTTGAGAGGGAGCTTTAGATCCCACTAGAAGAGGATATTTTAGCTCCAAAGAAGGAACCTCAAGAAGTTGTGGAGCAGCTACAAATTGAGCAGTAGATATTGGAGAAACCCACTCAAGTAAAACCATCCAGAGAAGGAAAGAAAAGGACTAGGGAAGCTGAGAGACTTGTGCATCTTGTGAGGGAGAATGTGGGTGCTTCCTTCAAATCAGCGTAGGAAAATAAGGCCACCAATTTAGTACACTCGCTACATGGCTTTAATGATTGAGCTTGTAGAGACTAAGCCATCCTATTTCAATGAAGAAGTAGAGAAACTTGTATCGATTGATGTAATGGTGGAGGAGTATGAATCCATTGTCAACAACAGTGTTTGGGAAGTGGTCCCAAGACCAACAAATAAGTCCATTGTGGGTTTGAGATGGATTTTCAAGGTGAAGCATGCAACAAATGGAAGCATAGAAAAGTACAAGGCCCGATTTGTGGTCAAGGGATATACTCAGGTTGAGGGGATTGACTATGTGGAGACCTTTGCTCCTACAACAAGGTACTCATCCATTAGATCAATCCTTTCTCTGTTTGCAAAAATGGGGTGGAAGATCCATCAAATGGATGTGAAAACAACATTCCTCAATGGATTTATTCTGGAAGAGGTGTATATCGAGCAACCAGAAGGCTTCGAGACTTTTGCTCAAGAGTCTCATGTGTGCAGACTCAAGCGAGCATTGTATGGTCTTAAGAAAGCACCCCATGCTTGGTACACCAAGATCGATAGATACCTCACCGGTTTTGGCTTCATCAAAATTGAAGTGGATGCAAACCTCTATCATATTTTCATAGAAGGAAAATTGTTGATTATTGTCTTATATGTTGATGACTTGATTTTGACTGGTGATGAAGAATTGTACAGATCTTGCAAGGAGGACCTTGCAAGAGAGTTTGAAATGAAGGACATGGGTCTCACGCACTACTTCCTTGGATTGGAAGTATGGAAAGGTAATGGGAACTATTTGTCTCTCAGGGCAAGTATGCCATCGAGATACTTCACAAGTTCTACATGGATAGATGCAAACCCATGGAGACACCTCTAATGATGAAATGGAGGAAAGAGGATGCAACTTCAAATGAGGAAGTGGAGCTACTGTTTACCGATAATTCATGGGTTCACTAATGTATCTTGTGAACACACAGCTAGATATTTTTTATGTAGTAAACCATCTAAGCCAAGTTATGGTTAGGCCAACCAAACTATTTTGGAGGGAAACTAAGCATGTCCTATGGCACCTCAGAGGCACTACCTAGCTTGGACTATGGTACAACTAGACAAAGTGAGTGAAGTTGTGTGGATTCATAGAAGCAGATTGGGTGGAGAGTTCATCAAACAGAAATAGTACATCAGGAGTAATTTTCAGTGTTGGGTCTACAACAGTTTCTTAGTACAACAAGAAGCAAAGATCTATGCACTTAGCTTGGCAGAAGCAGAATGCATGGCTACAATTCAAGCAACATGTGAGGTGATTTGGATGACAAAGATACTTTTTGAATTGTTTGGTCATATCATGGATCCAACTATGATAATCAAAGTTGCATCAACCTCTCTGAAAATCCTATTTTTCATAATCAATCTAATCATATAGATATCTGGTATCACCATCTATGAGATTGTGAGGTAGATAATGTTTTTTCATTACATTCTGAAAGAGGAACAAGATGTTGACATTTTGACAAAGGCCTTGTCAAGAGGGAAGTTAGAGTTCCATAGGTGCAGGATAGGGGTGGTTGATAACCCCTTTCTTGCTGAGAGGGAGTGTTGAAAATGTAGCAAGAAAATCTCAATTTGACTTTTCCTTGGTAAAACTAGAGAAAACTCGAATTTCTATTTCAACCGAAATCTTGGAGGTAGTTAATTGAGGTGACCTGACACTTTTCACTTAGTTAACTTAGTTAGTTCGAGTTAGGGAAGATTGATTTCAATTCAATATGATTGATTTCTAATTTGTAGCAATCTATTTTAGTTAAATTGAGTTATAGCCAGTTAAACTAGTTCTAACTGTTAGAAGAACTACTGGAGGTCAAGTTGTGGAAGTGGAACTTCAACCAAACTCAATGATGGGCCAATTAACTAATAAATTAGCCAAAAATAATTGATGTATGTAGAGAATTCAAGTTACCGAGTTGAGATTGATATTCCAAGGTAGTGTACTATCAATTGTAGACTATTCCAATGTGTACAGGTGGTGCATGATGTTGTTGGAAATAATACTGAGAGGGGGGGTGAATCAGTATTATCAAGTCAAATATTCCTTTTTGAAAATCAAATGATATACGCTAATTCTATTAATTAAACCCATGTATATACGCAATTATGCAGAAGGAAACCCGCGCATATAATGCAAACTTTTAATTTACTTTATCTTTCTGATGTTTATTGTTAATCTGTGATTCAGAAGCAAATAACCAGTAACCAGAAACAGTAAAACAGAGCAGAAAGACAATCGCACACAAGAACACAAGATATAAGGTGGAAACCCAATGTGGGTAAAAACCACCTGTTGCAATTCGTCTCTATCTTCTCTTTAATTATAAACTTCTTTTTACAATTGTACTGGTGCAGTCCTTTACCAGTACGCAGCCTGCAACCTGCAGAGAGCTACAACCCTCTCTCATTTTCCAGCTTCTCCTGGAAGGGAGCTACAACCCCCCTTGCTCTTGCACTAGCCAAGATACTAGTATGTAGGTGCTGGCCTACAGAAGGCTACAACCTTCACTTTCTATCAGGGACCACGTTTCATAAATTTTCAGACTGGATCCACAAGTAATATCAATCAAGCATCAAGAATTTTTGCATCACCCAATCACCTTTTCACCAATCAAAATTGAATCAAAATAAACACTTCTCTGATGACTGTACCCAGATCACAGTAACAGTAACCACACACCAAATCTGAACCCAGAACACTGCAGCAATAAACAGAAGCAGCAAGATCACAACTCAAAATATATACGCTACTTTAACAGCCTGAAACCTGCGTGCATACACTTCTGCATATGGAACAACCTGCGTATATGCTGTTTTCCTTCACTGAACCTGCGTATATACGTGCCTTAGCTGAACGGAACCTGCGTACAGATCTACAAAAGATAATTCACTCTTTCAAATATTCAGGCACTGATTAACCCAGATTATCAGATTTATAGATCACGCATGCGCCATATATAACAGATCAAAATCATGGAAAGATATTATCATTCAAGCCAAGAGATTATGACCCATCAATAGAACTTATCCTTCTCTTTGTGCTAAGGTTCCTCCTTCATTCAGATCCAGATCTGCACCATGACCCAATTACCAGTGTTCCAGATCTAGCACTTTATCAGATATTCAACAATAATTCAGATGATCTTTTGCCACATGATCTCCTTCCTCTTTTATAGTTTTAGGCCTTCCACAATACCACGGTCCAAAACCATAATAAACCAATACCACGGACCTAATACCTGGGATCAACACTTCTGACGAGGTACCATGGTCCAAAACCATTGGTTCAAATACCAAGGACTAACTACCACGGACCAAAGGTAAGTTCTACAACATATACGCGCTTTTCCTTGTATGAAAGTGCGTGTATACGCATACGCGCCTTTGAGACGTCTAACCCGCGTGTATATGCATCTTCGTCTAGATGAACCTGCATATATGTCTTTTCCTTCATTCTGAAAACCTGAACTGAGATCTGTTACCAAAGAGAGTTGCCATCAACGACAACACCTGTGCCATAGCTCCAATCTTATGCCATAATGCCAACAATCTCCCCCTTTGGACTTGATGGCAACCCAAAATCTTCAAAGTCATTCTCCCCCTTTGACATCAAGGGCAAAGGGTTGTGCTCCCCCTGAGAACATGCTGAAAATTCTGTCGTGCTGTGCTAACCATGCTCCCCCTGACAGTAGGCAAGATCTGCAAAAGATGTTCTTCAAGAAGAACCATGACTTATACATCATAAAAGACCTTCCTATCACCAAAGACTTAGTACATACATCCATCACCCAACCAAGTGGGGATCATCCACCCAACCAAGTGGGGATACATCAGAAATTTGCATATGACAACCAAGTTCATTACATGTTCATCCCAGGCATAGTGGGGAAACCAAAATAGGCCGTTACATGACCTTGACACCATAAAAGAGATACCACAAAAGAGATACATAACATAGAGACAAAATATCTAGAACAAGACTTATGAAAGTCACCATTAACTGATAGCAGCAGCATCTGTCAATCAGCATTCAGATCAGCAACCAAGAATTCATTCTGTTCTCCCTCTGCCTCTGTTCCATCTGAAACCAGCAACAGCTGTGAACTAGAACCGAAAGCTTCTAAGATAATGCCAACAATGGATTATCTGCTCCCCCTGAACCTGTGCCAGATGGTCTCTATTAGACCCATATCAGACTCTCTTCAACCAGAGTCTATCCTTGCTGATTTTCTTCAGAACTCCATATACGCGACTGCACTTGCATAAGTCGGCGTATGTACACGGATCTTCCTCATTCAACTCGCGTACACCCAATTTTCTCTGAAACAGACAAGTTTTAACAGCAAGATGATGCATCAACTACTCCCAGCTTCTGTCTGAGGTATTCAAATGTCTCCTTGGGCAGTGGTTTGGTGAGAATATTAGCAACTTGTTCCCTAGAAGGAACATACTCCAATTTGACCTTTTGTTCCAACACTTGTTCCCGAAGAAAGTGATAATTGATCGGTATGTGCTTGGTATTTGAATGCATGACTGGGTTCTTTGAAATGCTGATTGCACTTGTATTATCACATAAGATGGAGATAAGTGGTGTACAAGTGATTTGAAAATCCTGCAAGGTTTGCATCATCCAAAGAAGTTGAGTGCAACAAGATGCAGCAGCCACATATTCCGCTTCAGCTGTAGATAAAGCAATCGAACTATGTTTCTTGCTGAACCAAGATACTAATCTGGAACCCATAAATAATGCACCACAACTTGTGCTCTTCCTGTCATCCACGCTTCCATCCCAATCTGCATCTGTATAAGCATGAAGAGTGAGATCTGTATCTCTAGGATACCATAAGCCATAGTTTTGAGTTCCTTGAAGATACTTGAAAATTATCTTCACTGCCTGAAGATGAGTTTCCTTTGGATTTGCCTGAAATCTTACAACTATTCCCACTACATGCATGATGTCTGGTCGGGTACCTGTCAAATAAAGTAGACTTCCAATCATAGATCTGTAGGTTGGTTGATGCACTGCTGCTGATTCATCATTTGCATTGAGGCTGCATCTTGTGACCATGGGGGTACATACTGGTTTTGCATCATCCATGCCATATTTCTTCAAAATCTGCTTGAGATACTTGGTTTGAGACAAGAAGATACTGCCTTCATTTTGTTGGATTTGCAAACCAAGAAAATATGTCAGTTCTCCAAGTAAAGACATTTCGAATTCTTTCTGCATCACCAAGGCAAAGCTTTGACTCATAGCTTCTTCATTGCTGCCAAAGATAATATCATCTACATACACAATAAGTATTAGCAATTTGTCATTTTCAATTTTTATGTAAAGATTGCTATCTGTTGATCCCTTTGAAAAACCTTGTTGATGAAGATATTTGTCCAAACGGTAGTACCAAGCCCTTGGAACCTGTTTAAGACCATAGAGAGCCTTTTTTAGTCTACATACAAGATTTGGATCATTCCCAAGGATGAAACCATTTGGTTGCTCAATGTACACTTCTTCTTCTAAGTCCCCATTCAGAAAGGTTGATTTCACGTTCATTTGAAAAACTTTGAACTTCTGCAAGGAACATTCGGATGGCCTCAAGTCTAGCAACGGGAGCAAAAGTTTCTTCAAAGTCTATTCCTTCTTGTTGAGCATACCCTTTACACACAAGTCTGGCCTTGTTTCTAATTACTTCCCCATTTTCATTCAACTTATTTTTTGAAGATCCATTTTGTCCCTATGACATTCTTATCTTTTGGTCTAGGAACCAACTCCCAAGTGTTGTTCTTTTCAATCTGCTCAAGTTCTTCATCCATCGCCTTGACCCAGCATTCATCTTTACATGCCTCTCTTATATTTTGTGGTTCAGTGGAGGAGAGCAATGCCAAATAGCTTGAGGCTTCTGCAATTGTTCTTCTTGTTTGTACACCTGCTTCCTTCTTCCCCAAAATCTGAGATTCTGGATGATTCTTCTGAACGTACCTGGTTGTGGTTCCTTTATTCTCCATGTTCGGGTACTTGAGGCTTGTTCCTTTGTCTGCCGAAACCTACTCCTGCATTCAGAATCTTCATGACCGAAGTTATTACAAATAGAACATTCAATTTCATTTTCAAGAGCCGAAAAGTTGTTATAGGTCCTTTTTGTAATCCCAGTCATACTTCTTTGTTTTTGAGCTTCTCTAATCATGATTGTCTTATAGGCAACACATTGAGCTGCTTTGTGACCAAATTTATGGCAAGAGAAACATTGGCCATTGAAGAAACTTCTGCGATTATCAAATCTACCAGCCAAATGATTGTAATTTCTATTGTCATCCATTCTTGAAGTAAATTGAGAAGTTTTTACCTGTGGCTAGTTGTAGCTTTTGTTCACCCTTAAGATGGATTTCCCCTAGATTACTTGGTAGTCTCTGTTTGTCCTTGATGTAATTCGTCCATGCTTTACCTGATGATCTCCATTGGGCTTTTGCTGATTCCTCCTTGCTGCATCAAGATAACTCTTTGAGGTGGATGCTTGAGATGTTTCTCCATTATAACCCAGACCTATCTTGATTAGTGGAGAACGTTGTACATTGATAATCTCATCCAGAGTTTCAGATCCTTTAACAAACTTAAGATTAAGAACCTTTGTTTTCTCAATTTCTTTTCTAAGGCCAACAATTCCACATTCTAACTTCTCAAGAGATTTTTCCTTTTCATCAAGTTGAAATTGCAGAGTATCAATGATCACATTCTTTTCTTCTAAACATGTCTTGAGTCTAGAAATCTCTTCATAAAAGTCATTCACATCTATAGCATCCATGTAATCATCATCTTCAAAAGCCATTAAAAGTTTGTAATCATTACCTTGTTCATCTTCGTCACTATTTGATAGGCCATCACTGTCTTCATGAATGTAGTAACTTTTCTTAGTTGCATTCTGTTTCTTGTTCCATCTAACAGGTTCCTTCCCTTTGTCAATCTTATCCTTGTGAGGACATTTGGCAGCATAGTGACCGACTCTTCCACAAGCAAAGCATTTGAAAGGTAACTTACCTCGGAACCATCCAATACCTTGTAGAAGATTTCTGACAAAATTTGATTCTTCTTCTTCTTCTGACACGTGTCCTGACTCGTAGTACTCGCCTTTGCCTGAAGCCTTGAAGGCAGCTTCTCTCCTGTCTGATGGACCTCCTTTCCTCATTTCATAAGTAGTTATAATTCCATGCAGCTGTGACATTTTAAGGCTTTGTAGATTCTCTTTTTCTTCTATTGCAGAAACTTTAGATTCAAACTTAGGGGACAAAGATCTTAGAACTTTTTCAACCACAACAGCCTCTTTTATTTCTTCACCCAATTTTTTCATACAATTAACAATCTCATCTACACGAAGAAAATAGTTAGGCACACTTTCATCATTATACATCTTGAGATTTTCATACTGAATCCTGAGGGTTTGAAGTTTTGCTCATTTTACCTGATCATCTCCTTCATAGCTCAGAACAATCTTGTCCCATATCTCTTTTGCGGATTTAAACTGCATTACCTTGACAAATTTTGATTGATATAGGCATCCTAATAGAGTATTGACCACCTTTGCATTTGTTTCATATTTCTTCTTCTCAGCCAGATCTGTAGGAGTTGTTGATGGAAAAGTATACCCTGTATCTATGATATCCCAGACTTCTATACCAAGAGATTGAAGATAGGCAGTAACTCTTACCTTCCAATAAACGAAGTTTGTCCCATAAAAAATCGGTGGCCTGATTGATGCTTCCCTCTCGTAGTTTCTCATGATGAACAATCTTCCTTCAAGCGATCAAGCTTCTTCTGAAGGACCTGCTCTGATACCAATTGTTGGAAATAATACTGAGAGGGGGGGTGAAACAGTATTATCAAGTCAAATATTCCTTTTTCAAAATCAAATGATATACGCTACTTCTGTTAATTAAACCCACGTATATATGCAATTATGCAGAAGGAAACCCACGTATATAATGCAAACTTTTAATTTACTTTATCTTTCTGATGTTTATTGTTAATCTGTGATTCAGAAGCAAATAACCAGTAACTAGAAATAGTAAAACAGAGCATAAAGACAATCGCACACAAGAACACAAGATATAAGGTGGAAACCCAATGTGGGTGAAAACCACCTGCTGCAATTCGTCTCTATCTTCTCTTTAATTAGAAACTTCTTTTTACAATTGTACTGGTGCAGTCCTTTACCAATACGTAGCCTGCAACCTGCAGAGAGCTACAACCCTCTCTTATTTTTCAGCTTCTCCTAGAAGGGAGCTACAACCCCCTTTGCTCTTGCACTAGCCAAGATACTAGTACATAGGTGCTGGCCTACAGAAGGCTACAACCTTCACATTCTTTCAGGGACCACATTTCATAAATTTTCAGACTGGATCCACAAGTAACATCAATCAAGCATCAAGAATTTCTGCATCACCCAATCACCTTTTCACCAATCAAAACTGAATCAAAATAAACACTTCTCTGATGACTGTACCCAGATCACAGTAATAGTAACCACACACCAAATCTGAACCCAGAACACTGCAGTAATAAATAGAAGCAACAAGATCACAACTCAAAATATATACGCTACTTTAACAGCCTGAAACCTGCGTGCATACACTTCTGCGTATGGAACAACCTACGTATACGCTGTTTTCCTTCACTGAACCTGTGTATATACGTGCCTTATCTGAACGGAACCTGCGTATAGATCTACAAAAGATAATTCACTCTTTCAAATATTCAAGCACTGATTAACCCAGATTATCAGATTTATAGATCACGCATGCGCCATATATAACAGATCAAAATCATGCAAAGATATTATCATTCAAGCCAAGAGATTATGACCCATCAATAGAACTTATCATTCTCTTTGCGCTAAGGTTCCTCCTTCATTCAGATCCAGATCTGCACCATGACCCAATTACCAGTATTCCAGATCTAGTACTTTATCAGATATTCAACAATAATTCAGATGATCTTTTGCCACATGATCTCCTTCCTCTTTTATAGTTTTAGGCCTTCCACAATCCCACGGTCCAAAACCATAATAAACCAATACCATGGACCCAATACCTGGGATCAACACTTCTGACGAGGTACAATGGTCCAAAACCATAGGTTCAAATACCAAGGACTAACTACCATGGACCAAAGGTAAGTTCTCTAACATATACGCACTTTTCCTTGCATGAAAGTGCATGTATACGCATACGCACCTTTGAAACGTCTAACTCCCGTGTATATGCATCTTCGTCTAGATGAACCTGCGTATATGTCTTTTCCTTCATTCTGAAAGCCTGAACTGAGATCTGTTACTAAAGAGAGTTGCCATCAAGGACAACACCTGTGACATAGCTCCAATCCTGTGCCATAATGCCAACAGATGTTAGAGGAAGGACCTAGAGGAATTGTGTAATCCAATTGAGGGAATTTCCTAAATAATATCGGCTAATTTCCTCAAGGAACAATGCAAGGAAATAGGAGCTTCAAGGGCCTGAAAATTCACTAAGTGTTGGCCAAAGTCACTCAGTCAAACATAGTGATAGACTATATAGATGCAAGGAATGCTTAGACTTGATAAAGCATATGTATTTCATCTCCATTATCTTATTAATGCAATATATATAGGAATGTGTTTTGAGCAATTGATTTCTCGTAGATAAATCTTTGTGCATGTGTGATGTTTCCTTTTGCATGCCTATGATTTGTGTTCTAGATGGTGAATTAAATTTTGTAGATCAGTAGAGAAGTGTCGAGTCTTGTGATTTAATAAATTTCATGAGCTGTTTCGAATCTGCGTATTAATTTATACACATTCCTCTTCCATAGAAAACAAAGCTCTTTAGAATTTTACCAAATTTTGAAGAAATGGAGATAATTTTAATGCTTTATATATTTATTTATATTTAAAGTGTCCACAAAATTCTAAATAAATGAAGGTAACTTTCATGCTCTCATACAAATTTAGATAAACTTTGAAAAATTGGAGATACGAGTAGGTCCTTTTTAAAACATATTTTTCCTTATGGGAGAAAAACAGAAATATTTATAACTGATTTTATTTTTTTAGTGAATTTTGAAGAAGTGGAAACATAGTGGGTAGAGTTTTTACATTACAGGTATTTTATTTTAGTGATTATAGCTATTTTGTTTAGGATGAATTTACATGTTTTATTTTTAAGATTTTTGTAATATTATTCAATGTAAATGTTATCACCAAAAAATGATCACCTAGCCATTTCTAACTAGGTGGATTGAAATACACCATGTATGATTAATTTTAACATAGTAAAATCACTTTCACCATGGAAAATAATTTAGTAAACCATTTTTTAAAAATTATTTTTGATTAAAATTAAAAAACCCCATGAGAATAATTGAATAAATCATTATTTATTCAACTTTCTCTAGAAATAATTATTAAATCCTTGTTTGATAATTATCCCTTGTCACATTTGACTAAATCACCTAGCAATAATTAAATAAATCACTATTTATTTATTATTCTATAATTCTAATATTGGAATAATTGTTAAATCACTATTTTACAATTATTTCAATTTTACTTCGTTTTTAATCCCCACGAAATAATTAATAAATCATTTTATTTGTTAATTATTTCTAAATAAAGATATTTGACCATTTTGAATATCTTTTCTCTCTCCAGAAAATATAATAATGTATTCCTAACAATTAGACCTTGATTTTGTCAATATTATTTTTATTATTTTCCATTTTCACAATCAACCCATTATTTTGTTATAAATAAGAGGGTTTTCTATTCATTCTTCGCCATGATCATTATAATCGTCACCACTAGAGTCTTCTTGCATTTGAGCTCCCACTTGACATTGTTTTGGGTTTTTCACATATTGAGATAGAGAAGTGATTACTAAAGCATTAAGGACATCAAAGGACTTGTCCCACAGAGGGGGATTTGTAGCCCCTTTTGTAGATCTCCTTCAACAAGGGTTATCAATAAAAAAAATATTATTCATTTAAAAATCTTTCGATATTGGGTCATTACATTGGATATATATTGTTGTTTGTTGTTTTAGATTGCACATGTCTTTTTGTTGCAGGTTTTTCTCATTTTATTATTGTAGATCTGAAGCGTAAGCAACCAAAATTTGATTTTGGGGTCACTTGTCACCTTCACGACCCACAATGTGGCCCAAATACTTGAATTCTTCCATGCCAAATGATCACTTGGACAATTTGACAAATAATTTATGATTCCGGAGCAGTTGTAAGAGCAGGTCTACATGCTGAAGATGTTTTTCCTAGGTGAGGTCATAGATGAGAATGTCATAAAAGAAAACAAGGACAATTTTTCGGAGATATTATTTCAACACGTGATTCATGAGGATTTGAAAAGTGGATGGGGCATTATAGAGACCAAATGGCATGACCAAGAATTCATAATGGCCTTCATGAGTTTGGAAAGCAGTCTTGGGAATGTCTACTTCTTTCATGCATATTTGGGGATAGCCTGAGTGAATATCTAGCTTAGTAAAGAATTGAACACCTTGTAGTTCATCCAACAAATCATCAACAACTAGGATAGGTAATTTTTCTTTGATCCTGAGCTTGCCGAGGGCCCTGAAGTCTGGACACATGCACTATTCCCCATATTTCTTGAACACCATGACCACGGATGATGAATAAGGACTAATGCTAGGATGAATGACACCGACTTCAAGCAGTTCCTTGATGATTTTTCCAATTTCATTCTTTTGGGCGAAAGGATATTGATATGGCCGCACATTCAGTAGTTGTGCCCCTGGGACCAAAGTGATGCTATGATCATGTTCCCCCATAGAGGGTGGAATCTCTTTAGGTTTGTCAAATACCTACTGGTGTCGATTCAAGACCTGTTCCATGTTAGGATGAATATGAATCATAGTGGGTTCGATGGCCTGGATGGCATTAAGATCATTGATAACTCCCTGATGGCCCTTTTTCAACAACTTTTCCATGCAATGCAAGTTAATGATAGAAGGAACACCTACTTGGAGTTCACAGAGAGTATGCATGTCGTCATTCTGCTTAAAGCTCATATATAACTCTTGGAAATCCATGGTGATTGGGCCTAGTGTGTGAAGCCATCTAGCCCCCAAGACAACATCACAACCACCCATGTTAATCACAAACATGTGAGTCTTGAGGTGGTAGCCTCCCATATGAAGTTTGATATTTTCGCAGCGGTCTTCACATTTCATTGTCCCGCCATCAACAATCTAGACCTAGAAATTAGAGACTGCCCTGACAAAACAATGAATAGCTTCAGCGACTCACTGATGTATAAATTTATGAGTGTTGCCACTATCAATCAATACTACTATAAGGCGATGTTTAATAAAGTCTCTGATTTTGAGAGTTTGGGGCACAGAAATGCCCGCCAAAGCATGTAGCGAGATAAATGGTTCCTCTCGCGTAGCTGGGAGTTCATTGTCCTACTGGGTTTCCTAAACTTCATCCTCTGGTCCCTCAAAGGGTGGGGCTTCCTCAGATGAGCTGTGATCAATAACATCAATTTGAAAGAATTTGGGTTCCTTGCATTTATGCTCGGGGGAGCATTTGTCATCAAAGTAGTGGCACAATCCTTGGTTTTTTCTTTCAACCATTTTTGCTAGAGACACCTTTTGAGCCTTAAGTGTTTGGGTAGGACCCCGAGCCTAGGTGGGGCATCCCTTGGCTATGAAATTTGGATGATGAGACTGGGTAGCTAAAGCACGTTCCACTTCAATAGCCTTGTTGCAAGCGTCTACCCATGTAGGTGGGTGGTGCATCTGGACATGTGCTTGGATGGCTTATTTGAGACCACTTATAAAACATTCCAAGTAGAATTCATCTCCAGACCTTCTGTGTGGATGGCCAACGTCTCAAAGGATATAATGTATTCTTTTACTGTGCCTATCTGTCAGAGCTTAGTAAGATGACCCAAAAAATTAGAGTCTCTATCAAAGTGATCACAAAGAGATTTTGAGAACACCTACTGAGTTATTTTCCCGTGATAGCATTTATGATGCCACTGCCACAATTTCCATCTCTCTTGCTCCAAGTAAAGGGATCCTACACGTATTTTAGTTGGATAATCTTGGATATCATTCAGAAGGAAATATTGTTCCATTTGTGCTACCCATGCTATCGGATTAGAGCCATCAAATTTATACATGTCGAGCTTGGGCGACCGAGGGTGGGAATGTTGGTGATTTCCATGGAGGTGAATATGATGGCTAGATTCTCCTTCAAGGTCTTCATTAAGACCATGTGCCTCCGGATGCCACCCCAACATGCTCACTTGTAAATTTTCCATGAATTTATGCATCTAGTCTGCTATGTTCTTGAAAGAAGCCAGTAGTTTTTCAAGGTTCTCAATCTTCTCGTTGGCCATGGCTTGAGCTTTGGTTTCTACCATACACAGATCTTGGTCACTTGTCGTCACTTTGAAAAAATTTGGGACTGCCCGGAAATTGAAGCTGACAAGTGAAAGGTACCACTGCAATCAGCTCATCGTCCTGATTCTTATGGGTTAAGTCTATTATAAGCATCCTGGGAAGGCCTCAGACTTTTTTTTTAATACTCCGAATGGAGTTTTACTCCCCGCTTATCAATACTACAGTGGCCAATTTCCAGAAAACTTGATCCTACCCAATGTCCTACAAGAGTCGCCCCAGGATATAGGAGCCACAAGCCTCACTGCACAAATGGTTAGATCTTCCTGTGAAACCCCCAACTGTTAAATGTGAGTTGGACTACCATGGTGACAGAACCCTAACTACTAGATCTGAATGGTACTGTGGTGGTAGAACCTCAATTGCTGGATTTGATTGTTACTATGGAAACAGAACCCCAACTACTAGATCTGATCTGGAAAATAAGATCATGGCAAGATCTTCAGAGAGTCGAGGGAACTCTTGTCTCAAAGGAGTGTGAGGTGCTAGACATTGCAATATACATAAGGGTCCAACAATATTACTCAGCCCAATATTTCAGGGCACTAACTAAGGAAGATCAACCGTTCCCTTAGCCGTACTACCCGACTACCCTATCATATGTCTGAGTAATCTCCCCGAGTGCTATTCTCGGTGTACTATTGCAGCAAGATGGTCGACAGTTTATCTAAGGCGAGGTTTCAGGTGAGCCTAAGGGGCTTCTGATATACCCAGAGGTTATGTGGAAGGCAATCTGTGCACGGTTCTATCTAATATGCTACTACTCGAAGGGGTACCCATAGGGGTTACAAGGGAGTCCAACAAGGATGATCACCTCTTGTATTTCTTGCGTGCATGCCTCCCCAAATCCGCATGTTTATGCGCTCAATGGAAAATCCCATGGTTTAAAGACGCTGAAACACGTCTCTAGCCTAAAAACGTTTTGCCAAAAATGGAGATATCACTGGCCCTGGAAAGTGCTTTGATACCATTTTTTATGCTCTTGACCTATGAGAAAATTCGAGAATACTAATTATGCGAAGAAATACAACCCAGAACATAGAACAAAATGAGAAAAACAACAAATATTTTATTATTCAGAGATGAAAGCAATGTTCACTGCCTTTTCGAAGGGGCAACCTCCAGCAAAGCAAAGTTTATTTACAAAATAAGACACGGCATTCCTCAATGGGGAGTCTTTATCCTTTATATAGGATTCATACATACAATACCATGGGTCAGTACCATGGTTCTCTCAATACCATCTATATAATACCATGGCCCATTTGCAACTAACTGCGGTCCCTTTCCTAAATGCAGGTCAACCACTTGCAATTATTAATACGAGATTTATTGACTCTTTAACTAACTACAACTATGATTCGACCCTATTACATAAATAAAGGGGTGAGGGTTGGACCCTAACACTTAAGTGAAGTATTTTTGGTACACCTTCCAAGAAATTTCATACTAACAAATGGTGACTCCATTGGCTTTTTAAAGCTACATTTTTCATCAACAAATGGTGACTCCATTGGTGTAGTAATTTAGTTCCTTAGTGACTAAATTTTTAGTAAATTTCAGGGTTTTCTGCAGCTATTTCTAACCTCTCAATTTCTATTTATAGTTTTCTTTCCTTTTTTTTCAAATTTTCAGATTCTGGTGGTTTTTTGGTTCTTTCTTTAGGTCAGAGGTACCGACCAAGTAGGAGACGACAAATATCTGTGCAAGATCTACTAACCGAGAGTCATGAAAAAAAAATGCACTTTTTAGCCCTAGATCTGCATTCCAGAGTGCATTTGTTTGCCCATTATCTTTGTTTTCCACTGTTTCCAGGTCAGTACCTGCATTTTGGATTTTTTCTGAGAAATTTTCAGAATTTTTCAGACTTGCCAAGAGTGTTGTGTGTGGAATGGGACAAGTTTCTTATCTCTGTTTCAGTCTCCCCTAGGCCTATATTCTTTGAGATTTTCTCTTTGAGGAAGAAAAAATCCCCCTAGGGTTTAGAGTACACCTCAACCTTTTTAAAAAGAGATTGGTTGGGTGTGGAGTCTAGGGTTTCAACATTTTTAGGCATTGATTTTGAGACTCTAATCCATTACTTTACAACACTTGTGGATAGCTTTATTTCACCTTGTCTCCCTTTAGATTTTGGGTATTCCCTTTCCCCCTTAACATCTCCTTGAGCATCCTAGGTTTTGGAGCTTCATACCTATCCTTTACAACATTTGTCACCTCTGATTTTTGTTGTGTGTCTACGCCATTTTTAGTAGATTAGTGCCTCTAGATATCAATCTCTTTGACATTAGGTCTTTTAGTAATTTTATATGTATTTTAGTAGCTTGTTTCTCTTCTCTTACTTAGCTGCTTGATAGCCTTTTTGGATGGGGTTTTGTGTGCTTGATTAACTAATTTTTTTTCTCTCCTTTTGAGCATTATTTAAAGTATTTCAACACTTTAGTTTCAGTAGCACATGGCATCATAAAACATTCTCAATTAACTCATCCACTTGACACATCATTTTCACACACTCACACCCTAAGTGAACATGAGCTTGGTTAACACCACCAAGACAAGACTTGAAACACTACACTGTAATAATTTAACATACATATATTAAGCCCAGTTGGTCACCAGGGCCAAAAAGTCTATGTAGTTTAGGTGTAGGATAAGTGGGATAGGCTTCCAATAACACACATTGATCATGTACATTGAGACATAGAAGTTGAAATATTAGGGAGCTTAAAATCCTTCACCATCCCATGGTCCAAATTTGGAGTGCGTCAAAAACTTGATTCAGAGGGGGTTAGGGTAGTTCAGCGTGCAAGCAGTTCTCCTCGGGGTTGTCCAACCTGTGGTAGGGAATCCCATGCGGTGGTTTATCACCAAGAAGATCAAGACTCGACCATCCCTGTGGGACAAAGGTAACCATAATGACCAATATTAGGAAAACACTCTATAGGACTAGTTTTGGGAAGTAGTTTGTTCTCTACCCTACCTTTCTATGTATGGCTCTGCTTGTGCGGATCAAAATCCGTCAAGTAAGAAGTTATTTGGAAGGTTATCTGAAACAAAAAATTTAGGATTGTTTGAGGATTTAAAACACCTATAGGCTAGAGGTATTTTTCTTTGATAGGATGTGATTACTTGTATAAGAGTAGCATCATTAATATAGTTAGTTTACACTTGGCACCATTGCACTAGGTGTTTGCTTGTTATTTGTTGCTCTTTTGCTCCTATCATCACCTTTTAGTCCTTAGATTCATCATTGTCTTGACATCATTGTGCACCCTAGGCATTTTTCACAGAGAATTCGAGGCCTTCACCATTAGTTTCTATTAGGGCATATTAATCTTCCCCATCGAGTTAGAGTCCATCCTCCCAGTCTTCCATTGGGTCCTCATTCTGAATTAGGTTATACTAATTCTTCCAATTATTCCTTTGATTCCACGTCTTCTCAACCCCATACTGTTACCATTTCAGGCACCAACTTGGGTGCGGGAAAACAAGGTGGTAACGTAGGTACTAGCCAGGATAACCTCAAAAGTAGAACCTCCACCAGTATGGTCACTCCTACTCCATTGCTTCCTTTTATGGCTGGTTTGAGTCTCCCTGATTTTAGCTAGCTCATCAACGATCCTTTTCTCCATAACCCCAATTGGTCAGCTATGCCTACAATGCTTCCTTCTAACATCCCTAAGTTTGAAGGTAATCTTGGAGAAGATCCCACAAATCATGTTCACTTATTCCATATGTGGTGTTCATCCAATTGTATCACTAAAGACTCCATCTGACTTCACCTTTTCCAATGCACTCTTACTGGAGTTTCTACTAAGTGGTATGTCGATCAACCCAAAGCCACTCATTCTACTTTTGTGACTCTTGCCAAAGCTTTTCTAGCCTATTTCTAGTTACCTCTCTGTGATGACACTAGTGCCAAACAATTGACTTCTTTCCACCAAACTTTTTCCACTCACCTATCCAACCATGTTCAGGAATGGAATAGAAGGAGGAGCATATGTAAAGCTTCTGAATTCGATGATCGTGTCTATATGGATTGGTTCCTCAGATCAATTTTGGCCCCATTTCTCAATATTTTGCTTCTCACTTCTCTCCATCTGAGGAATATGTGCTCCAATTAGCCTTGAATTTTGATATGATCTACGCCCAGTCCGGTTATGTTTATACTGTCATTCTTGATCTGCCTTAGCTTGGTGTTGCTAATGTACAAGGGCATCTCATGCAGCTGATGGTATCGTTGGATCCATTTCACACCCTCAACTTCAACCATATGCTCCCCCTCTAATGAGTTATTGTCAACCCTAAGGGGAGACTAGTTCCTCTTACACTTATCACCCCCCCAATCTTCCACATCGAAAATCTTATCTAGGTTCCATCACATCATATGAATTTCCCCATCCACATCAGCAGATGCCAAGGCCATCTATTGCTCCACCTATCTATCCTAATGTTGCCCCATCTCCTTATCATCCGTATGCACTTCCTAGTGCTCCAACCCCATAGGCATTAGTGCCCCATGATCCGGATTTAAACACGAATACAAAAAATTACATATATAATCATAAACATAGAGATGCAACATACAAACACTTCATTTCATTAATAGAAAAATATTGAACTATGCTTACAAACATAATGGAAATAAGATAGCTCGGGTGATGGTAGCTTATCTCCGAGAAGATATGTGGTGGCTACATGCTTCTCAACTGAGTTAAAATTAGGCTCAAGGGCCTTTTTATTATTAAAAAATAAGAGAAAATCCTGAATAACCAAAACCCTAACTTGAGGTGATGTAACACCAAGAGTTTATGGGCCCTGTTGGGGTTAGTTGGGCAGCCAACTTCTCGGGGTCGTAACTTGGTCATATTATCTCCGTTTGACGTGTATGATACCTCGTTGGAAATATCTCTACGAGGAATACAACCAAAAGCACGGTTGCTTCGGCAATCATTCAATAATGTTTCCAAAAAAAATGTCGTTGAGGGCCTCAAAACAGCTCTGGAAGTTGAGGACCCAAACAATTGCTAAAAATAGTAAATTGTTCTACAATTAAGGAAACTGAAATACTGAAAGAGGAAGTGGTGGGGGTCCAAGTGGAATAGGTGAGTAGCCACCAACATCCACCTAAAACATTTCTCCCCCCTTAGGAAGAAATGGTCCCCATTGCATTGAGTTCCTCCATGGGATGGGGAAACTTCTGCTAAACATGGTCCCTGGTGAGTTGTTATGCAATCTCTGATGTGTCCAGTAATGGTGGGAAGCATGGTCGAAGGCGGTCCACATTGAATACTGGGTGCAAGCCAAGGAATGGGGGAATTTTGTGCTCCAAATATTTGTTTCCCATAACCTTGGTAATGGTGTAAGGACCAAATCGAAGTGGTATGAGCTTCTGATGGGCTATTGTAAGGAGTTCTTTCTAAAAATGGAATCAGACTTTATCGCCCATCGGAAACTTTTTTGTCACCCGATGTTGATTGCATCACTACTTGTACTTGGAATTTTCCACAATGGAGTGACGATATATCGGCCCGTTGGGTAGAGGTGCTCCGAGAGTCAAATCAAATGAATGTTTGACCTAACAGTTCAACGATACCCCTGTGGGTGAGGAGAAGATGTCCCTGTATTCTTTCATGACTGTATCCACCTGCTTCTTCTACGTAGAGGAACCCTTCCCAGGGGCCATGGATGTGGCTACAATATTTCCCTTACTTTGAGAGAAAACCACAAAGAAAATAAATTTCCTAGTTTGGGAGATGATCTTGCTACATTTCTTAGCAGAGATCAAAGACGTGGTGGTAGGTGGGGCTACCTATGGTATCCTATATAAAGTATTACCCAAAGAAATAATCAAAGAGCAAGGTCTAGACTCATATACAACATGTCGCTTCCACAGGTATGGTTGACCTAATAATACATCACAAACATCGAGAGGAGAAACATCACACAATACCTCATATGTGAAGGGCTTGATGTTTTAGGGAAGGCGACACTGCTAGCTGACTCGGATATCTCATCCTTGGTGAAGCCACCCAATGTTGTATGGCTTAGGGTGTGGTATGGTTAGTAGGCCCAACTGATTCATGACCTCTGCTGAAATGAGGTTCTTTTGGCTGCCACTATTGACAATGAATTGCAGCAGTGAACCCTTCACCCACATTTTTGAGTGGAAAAGACACCCCCCTCCTCTGGATCTTTGGGTTCATTCTTCTAGATCTTGGTGATGGCAACAATGGTGTTGCACTCTACATCAATCATATGCTTCCCTTTATCATTCCTCTTGTTAGGGTTTGACTCAGGGTCGAAACTTGCTTCTGATTCTGAAGTCTTCAACTCGGCCACCAACGACTACTTGGTTCGACACTCACTCGTATTATGAGTGGGGCTCTTATGGAACTCACACCACTTTCCCGTATCCTTCTTTGAATTTGTGGTGTTTTTATTTTCTTACGGCTTCGATGGGTTGTCTTGGGAACCCCGTCTTGGCTTTGTCCTTGGTTCTACCATTTGGGGAAGCCTTTCCCGTGCTTCGGATTCACAGATCCAAAGTCTTTCTTCTTTTGTTTAAACTTCTACTTGATCTTGACAGTGTATCAGTACATTGTGCCAAGCGAGGAGATGTCCAGGAACTCCACCTTGTCCTAGATGTACCTGTGTAGGAAGCCGTAGTATTTAAGTACCAAATTTCGCTCAGAATCCTTGATACCCAACTTTGTGTGAAGGGTATGAAAAATATTGGTAAACTCCAACACGTCTTCGTCCCTTCCCTACTGCAGCGTGGTCCACTTTATGTATTTATCCTCATAGCTTTCGACAGGGTAGTATTGCTCCTTGATGGCATCCCATAATAAATTCCAAGTGGGTACGACTGAAAATAGTGAGGCCGTATTTTCATCCTTATGCTCGCACTAGGTTTTCCACTAGTCCTTGACGTGGGGAGCGGCTTTGAGAAGTGCAAAAGTGATCTTTTCCTAGCTGGAAAAATCATGAACAGAAAAATATCATTCTACAAATTTAACCATTTATCTACGACATCTGCATCTATCTGATCCTCAAGTATGGGAATGTTAAAGTTAACTTGTACCTTAAAGGGTGTGGCACTTCCAGAGTAGCTTCCGGAAGTAGATGTGTCACCCCTGGGTAGTCGCTGAAGGATCTAAGCAAAGTTGTCCATCATCGTGTTCCTTTGTTTCTCAAGGACTTCTTCGAGCAATATTTTGATAGGATATCCTACCCCCTCATACTTCTTTTCATCCACCATGGGAGGCTGTCAAGATTTGCGAGGTTGGTCTTGCAAAGTTTGGTCCAGTTCAAGCCCTAACTCCTTATATCTTGACCTCATTGGGGCATGCAAAGAAAAATAGAGAAAGAGCAGACAACTCTGATACCATTGATACAGATTTAAACAAGAACGCGAAAAATTACAGATATAATCATAAACACAGAGATGCATAAAAAAAAAATTCATTTCATTAATAGAAAAATATTGAACTATGCTTATAAACATAATGGAAATAAGATAGCTCGGGCGATAGTAGCTTATCTCTGAGAAGAGATATGGCAGCTACATGCCTTTGAACTGAGTTACAATGAGGATCAATGGCCTTTTTATTATTTAACAATAAGAGAAAACCCTAAACAACCAAAACCCTAACTCCAGGAGATGTGACACCAAGAGTTTATGGGCCCCGTTGGGGTTATTTGGGCAACCAACTTACCAGGGTCATAACTTGGTCATATTATCTCCATTTGATGCGTATGATACCTCATTGGAAAGATCTCTCTAAGGAATAAAATTGAAAATGTGATTTCCTTAGAAATCACTAAACAATTTTTCCAAAGAAACGTCGTTAGGGCCTCAAAATGTCTTTGGAAGTTGAGGACCCAAAAAACTGCTAAAAATAGTAAATTGTGCTACAATTAAGGAAACTTAAAAACTAAAAGTGGCAGTGGTGGGGGTCCAAGTGGAATAGGTGGGTGGTCACCAACATCCACCTAGATCACCCTAGGCCCCCATGCCTCCTCCATAAGGTCAAGTGTATGCTCAGCAGAGTGCAACCAATCCTCCCAACCTCAAGAAAAGGAACAAGGGGAAATGTAATCGTAATTAGAAATCTCAAGGTAATCAAGTTAGACATGGTCCACCACCTAATGCACCTCAGGGACACCATCCTAATCCAACGACCCAGCAACAAGGAAGACAACCCAAGAAAACAAGGCTCTTCATACAAACAAACCTTGTGCTTGTTGCGGTGCATATGGTCATTATACTCATGAGTGCTCCCTTTTACCTCAAATGCATCAAGTATGGGAAGCTCGAGCAGCTGCTTTTAGAGGACCGCAACCCATAGCTCCCCCTCCTCCTCCTGCTTTATCTCAACTAGTTGTGCTTACCAATCCTTTTCCTCACAAAGGATATCTCGCTGCTCAACCTGCATAAGGTCATGCAGCTCCCCCACATCCACCATCTAGTCACAACAATTATCATATTCTTATGATGAATTCTGATGAAGTCAACCTAAAGACGTGATCGTGCCAATATGACAATCGACCTACTAAGTCTGCGACTAAGTCCCAACCTCAAGTTTCCATTGAGCCTCTGTCATCATCCCCAAGATCCTTAAAGGTCCATTACGTCAAAATGATGCTTCTACTAAAGCTGCCCATACCTATAGCATAGTAGATGACTTGGCGAATCTCTTTCTTCCATGTCAATGTTAGAAGTCCTATAGACATGCCCATCCTGATGGAAAGATCTACTCTCTTCTTTGGGTGTTTTGGATCCCTATGACAATTGTATGATTGTCTTTTATGTTGACAAGTCATAACACCCCCCCTTCCTTCATCCATTGCAATTCAAATACCCATCTCCATAAGAAATGCCATTGTTTAGCGGTGTATCATAGACGAAGGCGCCACCACCTGTGTAATGGTTGCTAGTGTTTGGAAGCAACTTCGTTCACCTAACCTGTCTCCTTCCACCATCACTCTTCATGCTTGGGATGGTCATCTCTCTCAACCCCTTGGATTATATAACAGTAGATGATGTAAACATTGAATCACTTTAGCTCTCCAAGATCTTCTCTTTCTCTTTAAGACTCTCTTTATCTCTCTCTCTCTCAATCTTCCTCTACTCTCCAACTCTCTCTTTCTCAAGTTTGAATTATCCTTCCATAAGAACAAGTAAGTGTGTCAAGTGAGGATGCACAAATATATAAGAAGAGAAAAGAGGTCAAATTCATGAGGGAGTAACTCCTATTCCTTGAGGAGGAGTTACATATGCAAAAATAGGAGTTTAACTTATGCCATAAAGGACAGAAGTGTAACTTGTGAATTTAGGAGAGAAGTGTAACTTATGCATTAAAGGGGTGTAAGAGTGTAAGAAGTGTGTAAGATCATTAAAGAGAGAGAGGAATGAATCCATTAAGAGAGATAGAGAGGGTAGCATATGCATTAATTGAGGGGAGTTGCACATGACATGATTGAGTCTCATGATTGAGAGACTTGAATTTATTTTTAATAATAATATAATAATATCATAAAGAGGATAATAGTAATAATAATAATAATAATAATAACAATGATGATGATGATGATTAAGTTAAAAATTAAACAATTGAGATTGATTAACGACAACTTAAGTTATTTTCCATCATGTATATATGATTACAAATTGATGGAAGATGATTTAATATTTTTGGAAATCCATGGTTGCAAAGATAGACATCACTTTCTATTTTTATAATTCACTTTAGAAAGGTCAGAAATGAAATTATATTCACGAAAATTCATCCCATAGTTGTCAAGTTTCAAGAATGTCTTCAATAATAGCGAAGCATAAACTTTCCAAGATGAAGCTCCTCTAGTCTTTAGGTCATTGTAATATCCTTCTGCAATTTGATACTGAGAAAACCCTAAACATTTTAGGATCCTTGCACATGATAACATTATACTTTTAAAATGTCTTCTCTTCCTCCCTTCATATGGCTCTTCTAGCCTCTAAGTACCTTCACACTTCCTTTAGTTGCAGATGGAAAGACAAGATGTGAGTGTGTTTCAAATGAGGTCAAGCCTCCTCTCTTTTTATAGCCTTTTAAGTGGCTCAAATAACCCTTTTTGGGCCAACTTCGCAAGGTTGGATATCTTTTCTTGGGGATCCCTCTTAGACACTTACAATTGGAAACAATAATATTTATTTAATTGATCCAAGTGCCCAATAGGGTCTTACTGACATTGACTCATGATACAACCCTAAAACCATACAATGGATGCTTTACCTATTGACCAAGTAACATAAGCATGAAACCCATGCTTTATAAACAATTTTTCTTTTACATTTTTTATTTATCAATACATAAGAATTACATCGTGATATAAGACAAATGACGATTATGAATACTGAAACTAGTTACAAATTCTAGCACTCCCTCTTAACTAGGAAGGTATTCATAATTGTCCAATTGGTACAAGGACGGTACTCCGTTTGAATTTTTTTTATAAGAAGATACCTATATTGATAAGCATCACTCATCATAACCAACATTGTAACATTTCCCAAGACCTTGACAAGCACACTCTATCTCTCAAAAGATCAGAGCACAATGTTGGGAGGGATTCCATAGGACAACATACCACCTCATCATGGTACATACTCCACCTAGGATACCCAGAGTAATACTACCACCAGACCATTCTTCTCCATGTCCATGTGACTTAGGATCTTCATCCTAATCCATCACATTACATGACTCTAAGAATGTGTTTTCAAGATTCTTACCCAATCCAACATTATTCTTATCCATCTCCATTGAATTGAATTAGGACACCAATCCTAATCCATCATAGTACTTGACACAAGGAAAACCAAGCAAGTCATCACTATCCCTATCCATGATGAATGCACTAGACTTACAGTTGTTAGTCCTTGTATAATACATGATAGAGGGAGAACCTGTGTCCAACCAAACTCCTTGTTAATCAGGGAGGACATCCATATTCTATTTTTATTCAGAGAATAGATCTTTCTCTAATTCAAGGAGACTCATTTTACCCCCTCTCAAACCTAGAGGAGATTTATCGACTTCCTTTTCTTTCATAAAAGTACCACCTATTAGTTCTTTACAACTTGCATGACTCCCTCTTTCCTCCACATCTTATTGTACAAATCTGGCTTACTTTCATGGATCATGGAGTCATCCTCTTACAACATGTTATCACAAAATCACAACTGAAGGGCTGCTGATCAGGCAGACTCTGTGTAACTATTTCAGACCAAGCTTTTGACTAAGGATTAGCCTCCCTAGCCTGAGAGGGCTCTCTCAAGAAAAGGTTATTGATTTTGAATGTTGATAAGAGGGCTAACTCTTGTACAATAGATTTAATGTAAGCATAACTGGTTGGAAACACACCAAAAGATATCTCATTGGGCTATGGAGTCTATAATATCAAGTAAACAAGAAAAACACAGTGAACTCATAGAAATCAAGGCTCTTAGCATTACAAGTCAAACATATTCCACCACACATAGCTTGCTGTATACACAGGAAGTCAGAGCATATAAGTATGAATTCTGAGTGATTGCATACAACAAAACCATAAAATAACATAAGGTATAACACATCATCACTTCATTTGACCATGACAATCCTTCGAGAATCTTGAGAAGAGTATAACTCTGTTTTACTATTACTGTCAAAAAAGATCTTACAGTGGCCCAAAACAACACACTTTTTCTATTAAGTATCCAACCTTTTTTACATCTAAGTTATTCCTATATATAGCCTATCAAAACACTGCTGTACGAGACTCCTCATCAAGCATGAAGGGAGCTCGGGCTTTTGACATAAATGACCTTAACAATAACATAAACGAACTAATTTATTACAAGAGATATGATGCTACGAAAACAGAGGATTCCATCATATTGGCACTTTAAGTCTTCTTCCTTGTATACCCTGATGTGTCCTTAGAGCTTGCCACCTGTAGTACTGCAATAATAACCATATCCAAGCTTAAAATAGATTCAATGTACATACAGCTCCGGATACTTGATGCATAGATGACTTCAACAACCGAAAAGAAAATGAAGCCTATATTCTTGGTTGCTGCCTCCCCTCGGTGTTCATATATTAATGATCCATCTTTAAGCCATTCAAACCTTGGATAGTCCCGTGTGACTGAAGAAAACTCATAACCCAGCCATCCCACAACTGGACAAGTGTATCATTTAACACCTCAGCAGCTCTATCCAAACCCTAAAATTTCGGAGATAAAGTGACTTTTAGGCAAAAGACAACACTTCGGCTTTTTCTTTGAATATTTACACCTGGCCTCCTTTTCAAAATATCTGACTGATCTTCTATAGTCTACATGCTGATATTAAACCATCTCTTTAAATATATGCTGATCTCAGCATTCCAACTCAAGCTTTAAACCTAACCAGTCATCTACAGCAGTTTCGTAGCGCGCTACGAAACTGCTGTAGGTCATCAAAATTAAATATATGAACCTCAAAACAGCAATATTTCAAATCTATGATTCCTTTAGTCTTTCCATACAGGTGTGAAGACACAAAAAAGTCTCAAAAACTTTTTAAAAAGACAATGGCCCAAAATATATCAAAATTTGAGAAAACACATTCCTCCTTGAATCATTTAGCTAGCTTGTCTAGCTTTTCTTTCACGCTGATGACTTCCTCCTTCAACTTCTTGTTCTGTGCTCTTAGACTTGCATTCATTTGTTTCATAGTTTTTGCCTGTTTTAGCGCTGGTACTGTCCATACATAGACGTCAGATACCGAACTAGCTTGACTGATCAAACTTGTTTTACCTTTCATCACAGCTTTCTTATAACTAGTATATCTCACTGCCTTCTCTTTAAAAATATTATGAACCTGAGGTATCTCCTTACTTGCTCCAGCTTGTTTTTTAATGGCAACCACATTTCCACTTTGACTAATAACCACCTTATTGTCCTTATTCTTGTTTTTAACTGCTTGGACTATTCCAGAGAAGATTTCAAGTGCCTCTGTCCTAGGCATGTCTGAAGGGACTTTCTCTTTTTGAGCCTTTTCTGCTTCCTTTATTTGCCTCCTAGTCATTGGTCTGTGAGGTTTAAAGGCATACTCTTCACCTGGTTCTTCAAACTTTAACCTTTTGGAAGCCTTTGACTTCTTAGAACTCTCAGGTGAAGATTGTGTTAGATCAATATGCATAGGTGACACCAATTGATCTAGTTCTATTTCAAGTGGTTCAACTTGGATTGGATGTTCTTGTTCTAATTCAATGGCTTCCAGCAAATCATTTAGACTACCCTTAGAAACAGGACTCTCTTCCACATGAGCTGATTTTCCTTTTTCTTTGTTCAGCTGGCCTCTAGTTCTTGCTCTTGAAACTCTTTCAACTTCACTAGACTTAATTTCATCTTTTCTTTTGTGAGTCTTCTGTTTAGATGATTCTGGTGTTTCTTTAAGCGGCAACTTAGAAGCTTCTTTTTCAGATACTTTGGATGATTTTGAAGTTTTGACTACTGACGCCTCAGGAGTTTCTTTAACTGCTAACTTAGGAGTCTTCTTTGTTGATGCTTCAGGTGTTTCTTTGACTGTTACAGACCTCTCTGGCTTCTTTGTTTTAGCTTTGGGCTTCTTATGGTCTGTTATTTCTTTCCTAATCTCAGCCAAAGTAGTATCCTCACTCCTATCTTCTCTTTCTCTTACAGGTAATGGAGTGAGGCCCGTTTTACTAGGGAAACCGGCCATGAATACAAACGAATCCCAGTCTTTACCAATTTTATGTAGGCTATCCAACACCAATAATTTAACCAGACCATGATGAAAAAGAGATGTTTCATAAGCTTCTTTTTTCAACTGAATCTTGTCACACATCTTAGAAATACTCCTGAATAAGTAAAAAGGGATGTCTATTGAGCTCTTACCAGTGAAGTGTAGTAGCAGCTTGAAATGATATGAGTAGACTTTGTTGTACCGACCTTCACATGTCAAGTACTTCTGGATGCATGTCAATAATGTAGCATAATTCTCCTTAAGATAGCTCCTTGGGACAGCTTTAGTAAGATCTTCGTCTACATATGGTGCCTTTAAGAACTCCTTACACGGACCCATATCAAACTTGAAATTCTTGAACCATTCTTGGCCACCTCTTGGGATTTCTGTGACTGTAGAAATGACTTCAGGGGAAACCGGAAACTCCAGCATGGCCACCTTTGAATTTAATCCCGTGAAGTTCACTGCAAATGCCTTGGTCACTTCTGCATGTCCACCTTTGAGTTTTTCATAGAACCGCCAACAACCAGCACCTCTGAACGCCTTTGCTACTTCCTCATCCCTGAGGGTTACATCTAATCCCTCCGGCTCTGTTCTCACACATCTACCCGAACGGTGCTCCTTTCTTTCCATGTTTCTCTGCACAATTCTACGCAAGGAAATGACGGTGGTTTGCAGCACGATAACACTCTTCGGCTGTAGAACTCAGGCTCGCTTGCAGTAGTCTGTTTAGAACAAAGCTCACGCTTTTCATAGAGTAGAAGACATTCATATGTTATGAAAAACACATTATGGAATGACCACTGCCTATAACGTCCTCCAAACTGACACCTAACTCAATGAAATCAGACCTGATGGCAAAGTAATGGCTAATCATGACACGTAAATGGTGTGAGGAAACAATCATAACCGGACTCGTGACTCACCACTTCTCGGATTAGACATTCCAGGAAAAAAAACTAGACAACAGCCCGAAACTCCGATTTCGTAGCGCGGGCAGTTCAAATTTAAAGGAATGCGCTACGAAATCGCTGGCAAACGGGCCGCTACGAAAACACGCAAACATTATTTAGCAGCAGAACTGACCAATCACACTCGCGCTACGAAACTGCGCAAGTACCTAAGAGATCATACCCGCGCTGCGAAACTGCGCAAGTACCAATGACATGACATGACATAACTAACCATGATGGAAGATGACTAATGCCCTTGCCTTTACACGAATTTCATTCATAACTCTTGAATTTCAAAATTTGAAATTGACATAAGTTAACAGACTTATTTACAAGACCTCAAGACTTTATAAAAAACTTATGGATAATTAACATATACATGAACTATAGATTCTAGTGATAACACAACATATTCTAGGTCATTCATCTTACACATTACTTTCGCCTCAGCTTTATCAATGAAGGAATTCTATTGAACCTTCCCAAACTTCAAGATGACCATATCTTCCTTATGAAAGTGATATGCCTTCTAGACCTTCAGGTTATCTTTTCACACTGCTACCTTCCAATACCAATATGAGCACATCTTGATATTCAAGGATGTCATGTACCAAATGTTGAGCTTTTCTTCAATATCCACACACAATTGGACTTGTCTCTATTGTCATCATATACCCCTACAACATCTTTCCAGGTAGCATGACAACATGCTAACCAAATAACCAATAATAGATACCAACGTCAGACTTAATATTTGGCCCTAGGTATGTTATCATATTGTCTATCCAAACCTTTCATTTATGATCCATATTCATACCCTTACAACATATTTCGTAACTATCATATTGCCAATTTTCCCTAAATGCAATCATTTTACCTTGTGGTTAATTATTAATGATTTCTTGTATTTTTACTAATTAAATGATTTTTTAATGTGTTTTTATCAATGATAGTTTACTAATGTGGTTATTTGGCCAAGGAGCATGTTTGACTATGAAAATTTCTATCTTTGTATCAGTTCAACAATCTCGTACTTAATTCTGCACTTGCACAAATGGAGGGAAAATAGTTCAAAATTATAAAATATGTTTTTATTTTATCTAGCATGGTAAATTAGGTGCCACATCAACCTAATATTCTAGTACAGTCCTTGGAATGTACTGAGCTCACACATGGGATCTTAACACATGATTTAAGTTACAACCAAAAATAGGTGACAGTGTTGGAACTACCATGTTTTTCCTTGATTTGCGTGCAAATGGTGGAGAATATCAAGAATATGGAAAATGGGGTTTTAGAAAGCATAGTAATTTATTTATATCTCAAACCGCTTCCAAAAATTCAATACGGTTAAATGTTATAGCTAATTCTTCGAAGTTTTTTTTTTGTATAAAATATGTGCAAAACCCAGATTGGAAAAGGATTCAATAAAATATTTTGGGCATGATTTATGAGGCCATGGAAGAAAATCAAGAAATTTCAAGAGAGGTTTTTATTCATAGTATAACAAATTTGACTCCATAGAAACATATTTCCAAAATACATCATGGTAGAGAAGATATGGTTAGTTATTTAACATCAATTTATATAAAATTGCAAAAAAACCAAAACTGTGAGATTTTCCTCTAAAATTGTAAATTCATTTTCTGAGTTAAGGGGATTGGATCTTATCTTTCTCCAATGAATTTTATGTGTAAATAAGGTCTCAAATGAAATAGATAAAGAGGATTTTGTTCATTATTGTAATAGAGGAGATCAATGATTAATTTTTGGAGAGATTTAGAGAGTTGATTTGTAAGAAAGATTTTTGACGTGAATAAAGAATTGATGGTTGCTGAATTATGGTACATCTTCTTAGCTTGATCTAAGATTTTATTAGCAGCACTAACTTCCTCAAAAGGGCCCCTCATTTTGGGTAAGTGTTTATATGCTTCATGTGTTTTGTAGATTAGTTTTACATTTACCAATTTAGTTTTATTTTGCAATGAATTTTTGTTAGATAAAACTTAGATCTATTCACTTTCATGCTCTCAATTTAGTGTTTAGTACTTCCCTTTAGGTTTAAGAAGTGAATTCCATTTGATTTCATATTGCATTTGATGTTTCTTCCAATTTTCATTAGATTTGTATTTCACATAGTATTAGTATTAGATTTGTTTGCTTTTTCTTGTAGTTGTCGGCATTTACTTTTCTACAATTTACTTTTCTGCGATGTGTTTAATGGGTTTTCATCACTATAGGGTTAAAACCACTGAAGTCTCTAGCCCCAATAAGATACATATGTACAACCACATGAACATTTTTAATGAAGGACTATGGTTCAAAAGCTGATAATCATTAGAGTCCCATAGTCCAGTGACAAGTGATAATCTTTATTGATTAGTTCTTTCTAGTGTTAGTTGTTAACATAGGCTAGAATAGGCTCTAGTCCTACAGTTCCTGTGCTTGAATCTCTAAGTCTTACAAATCCAGATTTGATAATTAAATGTTGGAATTAGAATACATATAATTCCACCAACATTTTTGGTGTCATTTCCAAGGAGATGCTAAAGGGATTATAACATAGTTGCTTTCACAAGTTTTCTGTGTGATCTTAGTTGTAGGGCAACTAGAGGGTGAATAAATATGGTAAGATGGGAGTGAGGAGGCACACATCCACTTTGGTTGTCTCTAATTTATTTTCTAAGTTTCTTTTTCATATACATAGAATTAAAGGTAGGATCTAAAGCCTCATTTTTCTTTATTTTTCTATGCAAGTGTGTTTTCCTCTAGATTGATTCATGGAAATAAGAGAAGCCTAACTTGTGTGAACAGATAACTTGGTGACAGTAGGGTCCTAGTAGCATGGTGGCGCTTTGAGTACATGATTGGTTTGCTTGCCTTTGTTTTAAGTGTGTTTCCTCCTTATTTCTTTAGGATTTTTAATAAGAATTTCATACACTAATCCGTGTGCATGACAAGGATTAGCAACCAGCAAAGCAATATTCAATGATGATAAAGATTTGGAAGAAATCTCTCAAATCCTAACAGCAACTGGGATCTCTTCTTCTCAGGAAGAAAAAATATTCACAGTAGCCAAGAAATTATCTACCTTCCCAGAATCGATAGAAGAAAAACAACTCCATGAATCACATCCACACGAAGATCTTTACTCTTGCAAACTTGTTGAGGAAATTGAATAATAATGAATTGCATCCCATGGAGAGTAAGCATTATAACTTGAGACTGGAGAATTTTTGACATGCCTATCTACATATCCTCTAAGAACACAAGAGGGTAATCACCTAATTCTAGAAGATTTGCATGGTACAATAAAGGAGGATATGCCAAATGAGCGAAATAAAGAGGCAAACCAAGAGAATTTTGATTTTATTGAAAGTTTGTTTCAAGAAACTATAAGGCCATACCACTTCTTCATTCTTCCTTACCTCTTGACATCATCATTAAAACAACTAGTTCGTCATACTATGGTATGCATTGAAGATTATATTCTAAACGTGAGTATAAATGCATTTTTATACTTGTTACGTAAATGGTTACATTGGAAATACTCAAATACTTAAGGAGAGGAATTTCTTTTTCTCAAGTAGAGTAGGATAATAAATAAATAAATGTTGCATATAATAGTTGGTTTAATTCTAAAATATAATGCAACATCATTCTCATTTGTTTTGTATAAGTGGAGATGTTAACAACTAAAAATAAATTAATTGAAAATGGATATATGTGTTCATATTGCATATTTTTGTTGGGGTCTCTTTCAGTTGCATATTGTTTTAATGAAGATTGTCACTCATTCTTATTGCAAATAGTAGCATGGTTTAACTATTACTTTTCTTTCACACTTATTATTTATTTATGATAGTTAGATTTGCTTCTAGTTTTTATTTTCAATAAAGTAAGCTAACACCATTATGTTCGGAATCTTATGTGAAGTTGGAAATTATTGCATTGCAACATTGTCTAGTATTGCATACCAATTGCTTAGTAGCATATTTATCTAACCAATATCTAGAATGCCGGTACCAATTTCTTATTTTTCAACAAAAAATAGGATTCAAGGATATTGTTCATTTTGCATGCTTAAATATTGGAAGAATTTTTAAAAGCAGAAAAGACATCACCATTAACACTTAAGGGAGTATTTTATGATATATTTATTTTTTCCCTTAAGTTCTTAAAAATGTTGTGTTCATGCTTTATCATTTAGACATCTATTTCATGAAGATGATTGAATAAGAAATCATTTTCATAAAAGTTGAATTAAATGATAATTCCAAACTATTCATAGTTGAGATACCTCTTCTTTTTTTGGAAATTCATTTCTCTTATTCATATAGATTTATGATTATAAATACAAAGCAGTTGCTAAAAATATAGTTACCAAAACATACTACGGGAATTAAAACAAAGTTAAGAGGTTCATACAATGATACTAATGAAAAAGAAACTTGAATAATATAACCATAAGACCAAAGCATGATATCTGAAGCATCTTTATTAAGACTTTCAAGAGAGTTACTGAAGTCTCTACTCATAGTGGAACACTACTTTAAAGGTGAAAGCATACATGGAAACTATGATTAGTAGGAATTTAGGTGTCTTTTGGTTATTCTTTGGCAACCTCATCCATCTCACATTAAAATGACTCATTCATGCTATGTCATTTGAGTACTTATAAGTACCTTATGTGTCTAAGATATTATGCAGGTAATATAAGTCGCTTTGAAAGGTAGCATCCTATACCTTTAAGAGGCTTTCTAAAGCCACTCCCAAATCTACCAATTGCAAAAAGAAATATCCATAATCTAAACCTAAAATGGTAGGAAGCATGGGAATAGAGCCTTTAGTGAAAAATAGGTTTAAGAGGTTAACCCATCGAGGCTATGGACATCTGCTAGAAGTGGGTATTGACCTGTGATACCACTAAGAAACCCCATCGGGTCTATGGATGCTCACAGGAAATGGGGCACTCTTCCTAAAGAAGTGTCAACCAAGCCAAGGCTTTTGTCTACACACTTGATGGTTACTTTATAATGTTACAATAAAAGAAGCATGTGTGTATGAGGTCAAGGGTAAAAAATAACTCCATAAATTTGCTGCTAAATAATGGTTTTAAGGTAACCTTGATTCCTTCATTGGTTTTTCATACTATATATAAGATTTAATTATCTTAGAAGTGTGACCTATGATCATAGAGAATTAATAAGATTCATCTGCAAAGCTTATCTATAATACTTAGATAACTATAATACTTTGGTATTTTATTAGTAATAACTAATTTTTCATTGGTTCATCATTTGTTGTGATCATAAAAGTCCTCCTACCTACAAAGAAGGAGAGCCCCTTAAATTTATAAAATGTTTCTTTCTTGAGCATAAGACTATTAAAGATTGTTGAAATCATATGTAATGAGTGATTTGGAATTTATTTTATGATTACTGTTAGTTTTAGATAATTTTAATAAAACTGAGATGATTTATGTTTGTTCATTATTCATCTCATTAGTTCCATTGTTTTGTTTTTTAGGTTCCTTTATACTAGATCCATCTCAACAATCCTCCTCACTTCTTCAATACCTCACTTGGTTGCATGAGGACACGAAAAACCTCAGGCATGGGGGAATGTTTGTTGCGGCCTTTTAAACATATTCATTTAATTATCTTTAGATTCCTTCGATATATCATATTGGACCTCATCATTTCCTACTATTTCAGATCATTCCAGACTCGCATATTTACTCTGCCTCATATTTTGTTTCATACAACTTCAATTGCAGCCTGTAGTACAAATCAACTTCAAAAGGTATACTTGAGGTAAAACATGTTTAAAGGATCTTTAGCTCATTAAAATTTAAGGAATCTTGATGATTAAATACTTCCTATTTATTCACCTTTCTTAAACCACCATTTCCATATCCATTAATGCTTATTCTAGTTTCAAGTCCATATTTATTTAGCCGTTATCTTCATTTGTCACCTTATATCATTCAACATTCCTTTCTAGTCCATATTTTTTTTGCATGAGGACATGAAAAGTCTTAGGCATGGGGGGATATTGGGCCCCAGATATGTTATCATATTGGCTATCCAAACCTTTCATTTGCGAGCCATATTCATACCCTTACAACATATTTCTTCATTATCATATTACCAATTTTCCCTAAATGCATTCATTTTACCTTGTGGTTAATTATTATTGATTTCTTGTATTTTTATTGATTAAATGAGTTTTTAATGTGATCTTATCAATTAAGGTATAGTAATGTAGTTATGTGGCCAAGGAGCATGTTTGACTATCAAAATTTATATCTCTTTATTAGTTCAACAGTTTGGTACTTAATTCTGCACTTGCACAAATGAAGGGAAAATAATTCAAAAATTTTAATTTTTGATTTTATTTTCTCTAGCATGGTAAATTAGGTGCCACATGGACCTAATACACTGATAAAAGCCTTGGAATATACCTAGCTCACACATGGGTTCCTAGCACATGATTTAAGTTACAAACAAAAATAGGTGATAGTTTTGGAACTGCCATGTTTTCCTTTGATTTCCGTTCAAATGGTGGAGAATCACAAGAATACGAAAATTTTTGTTTTTATATAACATAGAAATTTATTTCGATATCATACCATTTCCAAAAATTAATTATGGTTTAAAAGTTATATCTGGTTCTTCGAAGCAATTTTGTATAAAATTTCTGCAAAACCCAAATTGGAAAAAGATTCAAACATTTATCTTCGGGTGCGATTATTGAGGCCATGGAAGTGAATCACTAAATTCCAATAGAGGTTTTTGTTAATAGTATAACCAATTAAACTCTTTAGAGACATATTTCCAAAATACATCATGGAAGAGAAGATATGGTTAGTTCTTTAACACCAATTTGTATAAAATTGCAAAAAAACCAGAATTATGAGATTTTCCTCTAAAATTGTAAATTCATTTTCTGAGTTAAGGGGATTGGATATTATCTTTCCCAAATGAATTTTATGTATAAATAAGGTCTCAAATGACAAATATCAAGAGGATTTTGTTCATTATTGTAATAGAGGAGATCAATGATTAGTTTTTGGAGAGATTTAGAGAGTTGATTTGTAACATAGATTTTTGATGTCAATAAAGAATTGATGGTTGCTGAATTGTGGTACATTTTCTTAGCAGCATTAACTTCCTGGGAAGGGCTCCTCAGTGTGGGTAAGTGTTTCTATACTTCATGTGTTTTGTAGATTAGTTTTGCATCTAGCAATTTAGTTTTAATTCCAATGAATTTATGTTAGATAAAACGTAGATCTATTCACTTTAATTCTCTCAATTTAGTGTTTAGTACTTCCCTTTAAGTTTAAGAAGTGAATTCCATTTGATCGTATATTTTATTTGATGTTTATTTCAATTTTCATTACATTTGTATTTCACATAGTATTAGTATTAGATTTTTTTGCTTTTTCTTATAGTTGCCGACATTTACTTTTCTGCAATTTACTTTTCTACAATTTCATTTTTTGTAGTTTGTTTAATGGTTTTCATCACTATAGGATTAAAACCACTGAAGTCTCAAGACCTAATAAGCTACATATATACAACCACATGAACATTGTTAATGAGAGATTGTGGTTTAAAACCAGGTAAGCATTAGAGTCTCATAGTCCAGTGACAAGTGATAATCCTTAGTGATTAGTTCTTTCTAGTGTTAATTGTTAGCATAGGCTAGAATAGGCTCTAGTCCTACATTTCCTGTGCTTGCATCTCTAAGTCTTACGAACCCAGGTTTGATAGTTAAATGTTGGAATTAGAATACATATAATTCCACCAACACTTACCTCACCATGACTACCTTTTCAACATCCTCATGGTCCATCTCCACATGAGTCTACCTTTATGCATGAGAGTGCCCAAGGATTCAAATTGATTACCAAGTTACCAATTTTCATTTAATGAAATTTGATAGCAACAATTATCTCAGGGTATTTATAGTTTACTCCCTCCAATGTGCTCATCAAAACATGGGATTTTCTTTTCTTAGTCATCCTTCTAATTTTGCTTCCTTCTGCAATATTCAATGATAACTACCACCAATTAAAATATACAAGTATAAGAGCATGATTATAATTTTGATAGTCTAGGGACACCATGGTATCTTAGAGAGATAATTCTTAGGGATTTCAAATCCAAACCCTAATTTCCTTGATATTTCCCTTTGAAACATCATCCCTAGGGTTTGAACCAAAATCTCCATCCAACTCCACCCTCACTAGGGTTTTCCATACACCCTAGACTACCTACAAACTCTAGAAACCAAAAGTTAGGAATTAAACAAAATAGGGTTAGGGTTTATTTCTTGATAAGGGTGTTCCTACTTCAAGCATCATCTAGGGTTTATAACCTATAGATTCTAAATATGAATTCTACAAACCCTATGATGATAGAAAACTCTAAGACATGTAAAAGAAAACCTTTTATCCATTCATGAATAAAACAAATTCACATACCATAGTCGACCATGATCACTTGAGGTTGATGCAAATCCATCTCCTTGATTTCATTTTCCAAGGTATTTCCACTTCCATAACTACCATGATCTTCCTATTGATTCCAAAGCCAAAATTTTACTTCCAATCATCTTTTAAATGCCCAACAATATTACTCTTTCAAGAGACTATTTTATGCTCTTTTACTAAGTCAGGTTATCATGTAGGTGTTGCTACATGGCTTCTTTACAATAGAAGGTGTAAATACTTCCTTTGTCGATAATATTAAAACCTTCAAGATGCTCTCCATAAGGTGACTAATATATTTTTTTATTGTTATCATCCTTTGTCATCCAAGATCCTAGGAAATTATGTTAATTTCAGTCTTTGGCACAATCATTTTAAAATGCTTCTTGACTGCTCTTAGAATGAACTTCTAAAATGGCCTTTAAACTAGGGCTTCTCAACTACCACAAAATTACTTTTGTAAAGAGCTCTAGAACTCTTCATAAAGGATATGGATTTGATCCTTCTTCAAAGTGTCACAATTTGTTAGAGTGAAAGGTTGCTTCTAGCCTTGGAAATGGCTTATTTAGGTCTCTATATTTCTAAAGATGATTGTGGCCTTTTAGAGTGGTTGTAGCTTTAGATCAGACCTTTCAAATAGGCCTAATATGTCTTTATGTAGTTTGGTATTGGTCCCTTTACAAGTAGTTTTCATGTTGATTGTTAGGACTACTTATAGTCCACTAAAGACACCTCAAATTTGTAATTTATTCATCCTTATAATATTGCACAGAACTATATACTTTTTAGATCTCTAAGATAGTTTGAAGCCCTTAAATAATGCCTAGTCCTTCGATCTTCTTCACAGGAATTTTGGATATTCTTGGAACCTTGAAAGAATTCTTCTTAGCTCCCTTTTTCTCCTCGGCCTTCTAGCCCAGGTCTGTGGCCTTAATCATATAGAATTATGACTTATAAATAAATCTAGAATTATATTCTTAAGCTTGATACTACTTCTATATGGTTCGGTCCTCAAGGTGATAGTGGACATTAATATAAGAATAGCATTTGTTATGATACCAATATTGGAAAGGAACCATTACATCATTATCATGCCCTTATTATACTTAATAAATGCTTATATAGGTAAGGAAAAACTACTCTCTTTGAGTTCTCTTCTTGGTCAAGATTTTTAGGTGTTTGGAAAAGTTGTGATTTTGGGGTAGTTCTAGAGTACCTTTTTTATCCTATGTGGTATTTAGTCCTTCACCTACAAGGAAGTGCACCAAGTCATATGGTAGAACCTAATTTTAAATATTAGGAACCCATGAATACATTGTGAAACAACGATGTGAAAATTGAATCTTCTATTAAGAAATAACATTAAAATATGGAATTTGGAATCAAATTTTCCATTTGGATGGTCAAAATAAACATCTTCTATTGGACCTTTGTTCATGGAAAGATCCTAGTAATTTAAAATTTGTGCAAAAGGGGCATTCATGGCCCTTCAAGGTGTGTTTTTTATGTTTCTCATCTAGTGTATCTTCTACTCACCTTATTTTGGAATGTGATTCACAAGGTTGGCTTGGAACTCTATATTGCAAGGAGTTGGTCATAAATTTAGTGGCCATCATCTAGGTCACATATTTTTTACAACTGGAAAAATATCTATATGGGGACTTTTCAATACAAGCCTTTATTCAAAAGAGTATGGCTATCCCTAATAATTTCTTTTAGCTAGAAGGTCTAGCTGGCATGAAATCAATGGCATCTTCCATAATGAGAAGGTGCCCCCTAAATTTTTTGTTAGTAATGCAATATCATTATTAATAGAACACCTTAACTCTCATCAACTTAACAAGATTTATACGCATTATTTCCTACTTAGAAATCTTAGTTTCTTTTGAACAATTTAAGCATTTGTTAGTGGACACCCGACTCCTAATTAATGAGGAGAAATTACTTGTCTTTATGATGAACTCTATTATTCAGATATTTATTAGTGTAATTAATTATTCTTAATATCCATTATATGAGAACATTTTTGTTATTGTGGTTGCACAAACCATTTATTCATTGGCATATGTCAAGTCTTCTTTACTCAGTTATTGACTTTTGACGAATTGTTCGCTACTAGGACTATGGAGTATGGCACTGGTTACTACATAGTTGTACCCTACTTATCTTGGTCATGATATTATTTAGGATGTGATTAGATTGAAGTGATGGTATGTGTCTTGCGCGTAGAATGTTTCAATCTATGTGAATCTTCAAAAAGAATAAAATATTTAGAGTGATGTGATATGTTATGCAACTGTAAACTAAAATTCCAGATGATATGTCACAAGTGAAAGCTTTTCCTTGTGATACATTGGGATTAAAAAAAATATTTTGTTTGTATTTGTGAGAAAGGAAAAATTCCAAGGATGCAATGAGAAGGTGCACAAAATTTCACTTCAAAAATTCCCTTTGTCATGACTAATGAAAAGTTGAAGTGATGCATTTTGTTACAACATAGGAAAGTTTGGAAGGAAGCATGTGATGCACCCCAAAAGTGTTGAGGTAAATATGCACTATATCACGAAGAAAGAAAAATTAAACATGATACAAAGAATAGAATGAAAGATCCTACATTATGTGAAAAGAGAGGTTATGAAAAATTTTATAAACTAAGAATGAATTTGGAGCAATACAATAAATTTCATATAAATAAAAATCTTATCATAAAATTTCAAATAGCATAAAAATATTATTTTCCTATAGAATTTGAAGTATTAAGAATCTATCCACTAGCCAAGACACCTAACTATCTTCCAACATGTGTCCTTAGAAATAACTTTTTTATTCTTGGCTTGCAAAAATTGACACCAATGATCAATTAATAGCCTTCTCTTTTCCAAAGAAATAACTATGCAAATTGTTCTGTCCCAGTCCTTATAATAGCAGTCTCCATTGATTGTAAATTCAAAATGGTAAGCTACCAAAACATCCATAAATTATATTTCAATCAATACTGATACAATGAATATGATGCTAGAAGTGAAGGATACGAATACCCTGGAGGATATGTAAAGTAAGCTCTGTGAAGGGGCGCTTCGGTATAGTCAACCTCTCTTGGCACATAAGTCCTATTGATATCATCAAGATAATTCTTCTTTAAAAACATGTTCTCTTATTCTCTAATGGTGTAGATATTGAAGCCCTGGATCTACTGCACAATAATCAATACCAGATACCATCCCATTTCTCACTAGAAATGGATTAGAAGGAGGTAGATAATGCATCTAATACACAAAGGCATAAGGATATGATTCTTATCAATAATAAGCATCAAAAAATGGTGCATGATGAGGCATTACTATGTGAGGTTGATATAATGGAACTTGGGGAACCTAATCAACATATGATATGTATCTTGCTTCTCTTGCCACCCTATCATTATGAGTGCCTTGAAGAACAATTATCCCCACCCCACTATCACATGGAGCATAAGATTTTTGAGAAGGTATTGGTTGAAACATATAGAGCCATCCATATAAATATATTGGGAGGCCCAACTAACTTTGGCTAGACCTGAGAGTGCTTTGGATCAAATTATATAATTTTTTAATGCTTAGGTTCCTTTCAGATATTCAACATCAAGTCGAAACCATCGAATATATAACTCCACGCCAATGGAACACACCCTAAGATATTCAACTTTGCATCGCAAAACTAACCGCAAAGTGTCGGATGAGTAAAGGAATTTTTTGGCCATCTTAGGAAAAGGATATTCGACAGCAATCCCATAAAATATCCGACACTTAATAAAGGGTCAAATATTCGACACAATTCCACCAACAAAAATTATGAATCCAACGTGTTAGATATCCTATGATAGTAAGTCAAATAGCCAACGAATATATGTCAGATTTTCACCCCATTTTTACTAGCGTGAAAAGGGGGATTCTAAGTAGCAATGGTTGAAGATCTATCATTCAGCAAATGGGAAAAGGTCATCAAATAGGAATTTAGTATTATGGAAAAAGTAAATAGCCATATAGTGGGTTTGGGAAGTAGATCCATGAACATAATCGAAGAAGGTCTTATCTATGGTAGGTCATGAAATGCGTAACATCTCACGGGGGAGAGAGGAAATCTATTGCAAGAAGAATCAGATAATGATATCTTGTTAGGGGGATAAACCTTTGTCATTAATGTCAAAGGAGAATAGAAATCGGGAAAGGAAGATCAAAAGCATGGAGTCATCGGGTGCAGTAATCATAGGAGTATGTGTGTTTCTGTCAATGACAAAGTGGGATATTGTTGAATGGTGTTGTCATTGATGTCAACATCATCCTTGAACACTCCTAATATTTGTCTAATTTTCATTGATTGGAAGCTCCAAATGACAAAGAGGAAAGGAATCCCTAGATGCCACACACTTTTTGAGGAAAATGGATGTATATGATATGGAATTTGGTCATGATACCATCATCATTTTATGCTCCTCATCATGTTGATTCCAATTATATGTGGCACATCACATAACTCCTCATGGTTGAGGAGATATGTGCCCCCTTCTCGTGGTCAAAACCCACAAAGCTAGATGATGGGGCAAGTTGTTTTTTGCCTGAAAATTAATAATGAACCTATTGTTTCCAAGCTCATTCACAAAATTGTTAAAGGAATTTTATTTCACTTTATTTTTGTGGCCCCTAATTAAATTTATTCTCCAAGTCAATTCGGCCTCCAATATTTTGGCTCCAAAATGAAATTTAAAATGAGATTTTGAAATTATATTTCCCTCCAAAAGACAAGTCAACCTTTGTCCCAACGGCCTCCATGAATATTATATATATACGGCACTTTAGCCCTCCAATTGTTGTACTCATGCACTAATGTTGAGTGATTTAATTTAGTGATATTCTATGACCTTGTGGAGCAACGCACATCCTAAGAAGAGACCTAATATGAAGGCATTTGATTGGGTTTTCTTTGTTTGTTAGGTTAAAGGGCTACGTTGGGGTTTCTAAGGCCATTTGGCCTCCATTATGAACTAATATAAGTTCATTTATAAGGTAATAATCACACATTTATAAGATTATCCTTGAAATAGGTGCAGATAACTTGAGGCTCAAAGTCTAGCCTTAGACATTGATCAACATGAGGCTTCCTGAGAAACGAACCAAGGTAAATGTCTGAGTAAAAGTATGAGACTTTCTCTAATGGTATTCATCCTTATTCTTTGAGGAAAATATGAGATTTTATGGCATTATTTTGAGGTCTAATTGCTTTATTTTAACCCTAATCCTAGTTCATTTTGAGGCAAATTGTGTGAGCACATCCTAAAGCTATTCGTGGAGAAATTTCTATAGGGAAAACTAATAAATTTTATGGGATCTATGGCATGTTTGGTTGGGATCTTATTTCTAAAACTTTTGACCTTAAAAAGACACATATTTGAGGCATATATTGGCATATAACTAAGACGACCTTATGATCTGGGTAGAACACAAGTGTAGGATCTGGTCTATGGCATGCTGACCCTCTAAAATACTTGAATAGGTGCGACAAAATTTGATATTTTTTCACTCTATTGGGGCATCTCTGTTTTGAAAATGCAGCAAGAAAATAAAATTTTGACTTTTCCTTCTTCAGACTAGATTAAAATTCAAATTTTTATTTAAACGGAATACTTCGAGATAGTTAACTGAGGTGACATGGAACTTGTCACTCAGTTAACTCAATAAATTTGAGTTGTAGAAGCTTGATTTTAATTCTACATGATTGATTGCTAACTTGGAGAAATTTATTTTAGTTAATTTGAGTTATTTCCAGTTTAACTAGTTGTAACTGTCGAAAGAACTAGTGGAGGTCAAGTTGTGGGAGTGGAACTTCAACCACACTTAGTGATCAACTAGTTAACTGATCAATGAACCCAAAATAATTGTTGCATGCAAAGAATTCGAGTTAACTAGTTGATATGGATATTGCAAGGTAGTGTACTATCAATTGTAGCATATTCCAATGTGTACATGTGCTTCTTGCAATAAGAGAATGACCTAAGGCAATTGTGAAATTCTAGAGTGTGAAATTCCAAAAAAATATGGAAAATTTCCCAAGGGAATAGAGCAGGGAAATAAGAGCTTGGGAAGGCTTAAAGTTGTGTAAGTGTTGGTAAGGTTCAATCGGCCAGGCAGAGGGATAGACTATACACTTGTAGGGTGTGCTTAGGCTTGAGGAAGCATCATATTTATTCTCTATTCTTTAATTAATGCAATATAGATAGTAAGGGGTTTTTAGCAGTTGCTTTCTGCTAGATAAATATTTGTGCATGTTTGATTTTTTCTTATGCATCTATATGATTCTTGTTTTATATTAACTTCTGGGGATTAGTAAAGGAACTTCAAGTCCTGTGATTTAGCAAATTTCATGAGAAGTATTAAATCTACACATTAATTTCTACATGGTATCAGAGCTGGAATCGCTATAAAGCAGGGATTTCGAAGTTGTCATTGCAGAAGATTCAAATTTTCATATCATGGTTGCAGGTTTTCTTCAGGAGTTAGAATATGTATTTCAATGGACGAAGGCTCAAGTATTCCCTTAAGGGAATCTCAAATCATGTTGCATTGAAGGACCGCATGGAGGCAGTACTGGAGGATAATGGGTTGAAGGAATTCATTGATAATGATATTTCAAGACTAGGAACATATGATACTAAGGATCTAGTAGAATGGAAGAAGTGTGTTTCCAAGGAGAGGAGGATCATATTGGAGGGAGTATGAGACCATATTGTCTCAAATATCCATGGGAAAGAGACTTTGTATGTAGTGTGGCAAGCATTGACAGATTTATTCTAGAATAGTAGTGACCACAACAAATTGGCACTCAAGGACAAACATCAAAATGCAAATATGTAGAGGAACAAGAAAATTCCACAGTACTTAAGCAGGTTCACATAGTGTCATGATGAACTTGGTCAAGTTGGTGTTACTGTAGCCGAGGATAATTTTGTGATCCTACCCCTTCTAGGTCTTCCCAAGAGCTGGCACAACTACTAGGATTCGGTGAATAGGAGGGAGAAACTACCAAATTGGGAACACTTGTGGTATGATTTGGTATAGGAGTAAATAAGGTGGAATACTAGAGACACGACTTCATCCAAGGGTGAGGATGAGGAGAAATGTTCCCTGGATGGAAAGGAAAATAAATGGAAAGGGAAGAAATCACAATCCAAAATAGAATCTGGTCAAGGGGGCAAGAAGAAAGACTTGTCCAAAATCAAGTGCTTTCACTGTCATGAATTTTGGCACTATGCCACAAAGTGTCCACATAATAAGGAAAGAAATAAGACTGCAAGAGGAGCAGAGGGTGAAGCTTTGGCTTCACAGTTTGAGATTGATTTTACTCTCATGGCATGTATGGCCATCACAGTGATGGGAAGAGTGTGGTATCTCAATAGTGGTGCCTCATTCCATATGACATGGAATAGATACTTTTTCAGTGATTTCGAGGTGAAGGATAGATGCACATTGAGCTCAGAGATGATGGAAGGTACAACGCGATCAGGATTGGTATAGTCACCTTTCAGAGGGAGTTGGGCTCCCCTTTCAGGCTCAAGGATTTGATGTTTGTAAGGGGTCTAAAGAAGGATCTTGTATTTTTTGCAGCTTTGGAGTATCATGGCTACAATGTGATCTTTAGAAAAGGAAAGGAATTCTTGAGACACATAGCCACAGGATAGGTGGAGCATATTGGGGTTTGTGTGAAGAACCTCTACAAGCTAGATGTGGAGGATTGTTTTGCATTGAGCACAAAGGTGAAGAAGGTGTAGAGCCATGATGTCGATAATATTTGGCATAGAATACTTGGCCATTTTCATCATGGTGCTTTGAAATTCATGCAACATATTACCACATGCCTCCCCAAAGGAGTAATAGACTAGTAGGACACATGCAAAGGGTGCATTTCGGGGAAGTACACAAAATCCACTTTCCATGATTAGTACAGCATAGCACATGTAGTCCTTGAAAGGATCCACTCTGATGTTTGTGGACTGACTTCCAGGCACAAGTATTTTGTTATCTTTGTTGATGAATATTCGTAGAAGTGTTGGGTCTTCTTCACGCGGAAGAAGGATGAGACTTTCTATAAGTTCTTAGAGTTCAAGGCACTGGTGGAGAAAGAAATGGGAAAGAAGGTGAAGGCTCTCAAGGGCGATATTGGAGGTGAGTTCATTTCAAATGAGTTTGAAAGTTTATGTGTAAAATAAGTCATACAATGAGATTTGACAGCACCCCACAACCCACAGCAGAATGGGGTGGATGAGAGGAAGAGTCGAATCATTATAGGAGTAGCACGAACAATATTGAATGAAAAAATCCTAGCTCTACACTTGTGGGATGAAGCATGTAACACAATGGTCTATTTCCATAATAAGAGTCCTCATCAGATTCTTGGCATGATCACACTGGAGGAAGCTCTCTCGGGAAGGAATTCAAATGTGTCGCACTTCTAGATATTTGGAGCCTCTGTCTATTTCCATGTATCCAAAGATTCAAGGAAGAAGTTAGAGTTGACGGTAGAGTTGGGAGTATTTGTGGGTTACACAGAAAATCCCCACAACTATCGTGTGTATTTTCCATCCCTTAGAATGACAGTTGTGCGACGGGATGTCAAAATTGATGAAGACAAAGCCATGTGGTGCTCTCTTGAGAGGGAGCTTCAGATCCCACTAAAGGAGGAGATTTTAGATCCAAAGGAGGAGCCTCGGGATGTTGTGGAGAAGCCACAATTTGAGGAGAAGAGAGTGGAGACAACCACTCAAGCAGAACCATCCAAAGAAGGCAGGAAGAGAACTAGAGAAGCTAAGAGACTTGTGCAAGATGCGAGGGAGAATGTGGATGCTCCTTCAAATCAGTGTAGGTAGAGAAGGTCATTGGATTGGTACACTGGACCATGGCTCTAATGACCGAGCTAGTAGAGATTGAACCATCCTATTTTGAGGAAGTAGTAGAGAAATCTGTATGGGTTGATGCAATGGTGGAGGAGTATGAATTCATTGTGAATAAAAATGTTTGGGAGGTGGTCCCAAGACTAGCATACAAATCAGTTGTAGGTTCGAGATGGATCTTCAAGGTGAAGCAAGTATCAGATGGAAGAATATAAAAGTACAAGGCCAGATTTGTGGCCAAGGGGTACTTTCAAGTGGAGGGGATTGACTATGAGGAGACCTTTACTCCTATAGAAAGGTACTCATCCATCAGATCAATCCTTTCTTTGCACATATGGGGTGGAAGATCCACCAGATGGATGTGAAAACAACATTCCTCAATGGATTTATTGAGGAGGAGGTGTATATCAAGCAACTAGAAGGGTTCGAGACATTTGATCAAGATTCTCATGTGTGCAGACTCAAGTGATCATTCTATGGTCTCAAGAAAGAACCTTGTGCTTGGTACACCATGATCAATAGCTACCTCACTGGTTTTGGCTTCACCAAAAGTGAAGCGCTTGAAAACCTCTATCATATTTTGGTAGAGGGTAAATTGTTGATTATTTTTTTATATGTTGATGACTTGATCCTTACTGGTGATGAGCACCTGATCAAATCTTGCAAGGAGGACCTTGCAAGAGATTTCGAGATGAATGACATGGGTCTCATGCACTACTTCCTTGGTTTGGAAGTATGGTAAAGTAATGGGAAGCTACTTGTCTCTTAGTGAAAGTATGCTAATGAGATACTTTAGATGTTCTGCATGGATAGGTGCAAACCCATGGAGACTCCTCTAGCTACCAACTAGATGAAAGAGGATGCCACTTCAGATGAGGAAGTGGATGAAATTGTTTACCGATAGTTGATGGGTTCACTCATGTATCTTGTGATCACATGACTAAACATGTGTTATTCAGTCAACCAGATGAGTCAAGATATCATTAGTCCAACCAAACTATTTTGAAGGGAGGCTAAACATGTTCTACGATACCTCATAAGAACTTACCAGTTTGGACTTTGGTACAGATGGAGAAAGGGAGTGAAGTTGTGTCAATTCACTGATGCAGATTATGTCAGAGGTCCATTAGAATGGAAGAGTACATCAGGTGGAACTTTTAGTGTTGGTTCCGCAATTGTTTCTTGGTACAGTAGGAAGAAGAGATCAATGGCACTCATCTCAATAGAAGCAAAATACATGGATGTAATTCAAGCAACATGTGAGGCGATCTAGATGAGAAATATGCTTGTTGGTTTATTTGGTCAGATGATGGATCCTACTGTGATTTATTGTGATAATCAAAGTTTTATCAATCTCTCTAAAAATCTTAATTTTCATGATCAATCCAAGCATATTTGATATCTAGTATCACCATCTAGGGGAATGTGTGCAGAGGTGGATTATGTTGTTGCTGTACATTCTGACAGAGGAACAAGATGTAGATATCTTGACAAAGGATTTGTCAAGAGGAAAGTTTGAGTTCCACAGGTGCAGGATAGGGGTGGTTGATAATCGCTTTCTTGCTTAGAGAGTGTTGAAAATGCAGTAAGAAAATATATATTTAACTTTTCCTTGGTAAAAAATAGATTAAAATTCGAATTTCCATTTCACTAGAATACTTGGATATAGTTAACTGAGGTGACATGGCACTTGTCACTTAGTTAACTCAGTAAATTCGAGTTGGGGAAGCTTGAGTTTAGTTATACATGATTGATTTCTAATTTGTAGCAATCTATTTTAGTTCATATGAGTTATTGTCAGTTTAACTAGTTCTAATTGTCAAAAGAACTAGTTGAGGTCAAGTTGGGGAAGTGGAACTTCAACCACACTCGGTGATCAATCATCCCAAAATAGTTGTTGCATGTAGATAATTCGAGTTACCCAAATGAGATGGAGATTCCAAGGTAGTTTACTATCATTTGTAGCATATTCCAATGTGTACAGGTGGTGCATGCAGTGAGAGAATGACTTAAGGAAATTATGCAATTCCAGAGTGTGAAATATCTAAAAAATAGGTGCAATTTCCGAAGGGAACATCGCAAGGAAATAGGAGCTTGGGAAGGCTTGAAACTAGCTAAGTGTTGGCTAGGTTTAGTCAGTCAGACAAAGGGTTAGACTATACACTTGTAGGGTGTGCTCAAGCTTGATCAAGCATTGTATTTCTTCTATATTCTCTAATTAATGAAATATAGATAGTAAGGGGGTTTGAGTAGTTTCTTTCCCCTACATAAATCCTTGTGAATGTGTGATGTTTCACTTTTCATGCCTATAATTATTGTTTTATATGGTAAATTAACTTCTGTAGATCAGTAGAGTAGCTTCAAGTCTTATGATTTAGAAAATTTCATGAGTAGTATTGAATCTACATTAATTTATACACTCTAAGTAATGTCACTTACATCTCTACGGCCTATCCTTGTGATCTATGTCACTGAAGAAATAAGGGTTTCATGATAATTTAAACATGGTACCAAGACCTAATCTACACACAGTGGCACATTTCATGGTATTTTATGATCATTATACATATCTGAACTCCTCTAAAGGTCTAATATGAAGTTGAATGAGGTATGAATTATTTGTCTCATTCACATGGACCGTTATAATGGTTCTTGTAGGCGCACGTTTAGGTGAATATTTCAAGCTTCTAGAGGTTCGTTTTTAGTGACAAAATATGAGTCTTGAAGTCCATTCAGTTTATTCTTCAAGTTTGGGTGTTGACGTATGAAGTTTTGATCAATATATACTCTATGGAAGTTGTTGAATTAATTTGTGATACTATTGCTGAAATGTGTGACAAAAATAACATCACTTTTGTAGTTTGTGAAGCATTCCAATCCTTGATTGTATTGTAGCAGAGAACAAAAGACTTTAGTGACACAAGAAATGACTAGTTAGGGGCAGATATAATCAAGGATCCATAGGGGTTATCTATGCATTAGTTATCTTAAAAGGTTTCAAAAATTTATTTGAAGGCTACATACATCCATTGTCTATAAAACAAATTGTGATTTTACAGGACTGGTCTAAGGATACTACTACGGTAAATCAAGTCATGGTTAAGGAGCAGTGGAAACCAAAGATAGGGATATTACTTGGTTAAATACATTAGTGGAATCATTCAAAGACTCCAAGCAACTAGAAAAATCTAAAGAAATCTATAGGTACAACAATGACATGATATTAGAGGTATATGTATTTCTCAGAAGCATCATTTGAATTAAATCCTATACATCTAATTACATTAATCTAGAAATGGTTCTATAGACTATAAATAGTTCTGAGGTATACATCAGTCGGCTTGAGGTATTTTCGGTCTCTCCTTTTGAAATTCTAGAGCATGCTTAAGGATTGATTGAAGGGTTTCTCATCTCAACTGAAAGTTTGAAGCACTAGTGGGATAATTGATGATGCTAGTATCAAGTTGCTGAGAGTGTTGATATTACTTGTATGTTGATAATTGTGAGTTAATACACAAAAAAGTGTTAGTAGTTGTTATGTGATTCTATGCTATAATCAATATACAAAGATGTGTTTGATGACCTAGGGTTTCTGCCTAAGTCTAGTCCCATTAGCAATTAATGTATTGTTGAGAATCCTTGACCTTAGTAGTTCCTTAGATATAATCAATGTTTAGGTTTCAAAGGTACTATATTAGAGACACCAGATTGGTTATGGATTATTTAGCAGACTTGTATTATGAACAAATTTATTCTTGAGTTAGGGTTTGACTAAAATTGTTGAGCAATGTTATTGGCCTAAGCAGATGATATGTGCTAGGGTTATCTGGCTAAATTTTTATGTAACTTAAGAAAAAGTTAACTAACCTTTTATGAATTTAGGGATTGATAGTTTTGGTAGAAATAAATTTGATTAGTAACCAGAGATTGCATTATCTAATGTTAGTATTTGTATGAGATAGATTTTACATTGATGGTTATATTATGTTGTTGAGTGTTTTTCAATTGTGTATGATGCTAGTATTTTCTTATAGACATGTGTATGTTTATATAGGGATTGGGCATAATTATTTTTGTAGTGTTTTCCCGAGAGAGTATGTTGCTAATCTAAGGTTTGATCCCATAAGCAAGAAAAGTTGGTATTGCTGTTGATGACCTTGTATTGTAGATTGACAAAGTTGGCGGAGAATTTTTTATATTGTTTATGTTGATATTGAGCACAGGTGGATCTGGTCTGAAAATTGTGAAACATGGTCCATTGTGGTGAATTTAAGATCGAAGCCTTTAGGTCAAGTGGCAACTTGTTGAGAAAGGAAGGATGTGTGAAAGGTAGTGGAGTAGAGTCTCCTTCAGGTTGGAGTCTAAGAACACTTCGAAGTGGCAAGGTGGTCCTAGGGAAGGTTAGAGCTTGTGCAGGGTGTTGGAGCATCCTTTCAGTCAGAGCTAATAAATTAGGGCATTAGAGAACCCTTCCAATCGGAGTTGGTAAACCAAGGTGTTGGAGAATCCTTTCAACTGGAGTTGATAAAATAAGGGTGTTGAAGCATCCTTCTAGTTGGAGTTGGTAAATTTGTTGAAAATAGCAACAAGAAATGCTAAAAGTAGAATTGCTAAAAATAGCACTACTATAAATAGTAGTTCAGCTAGTGTTGATCTTAGCAACAATGGATGGAAAAATGGAAGTGCTAAAAACAACATTCTATAAATAAAATTTCGGGATACCTTCCTATTTTAGTCAGTCCCTAAACTAAAATAGTGAAGTAAAATTCGAATTTGATCTTAGCAGCTGTTTGTAAAATAATTAATTAATTCATCTTGAGTTAATTAGTTAAGGAAAATCAAACATGAAGTCTGTGTGGGGACATGCAATAGTTTCTCCCTTAATTGAGGAATTTATCCATCAGTTAAAGAGATAAGGATGAGTTTTAATATTGAGTTGTAATTAGTTGGCTCAGTTAACTGAGTCAAGTCCAGTTAGATTAATTCAAACAATTTGTTGAATTAATGTAAGTTCAGTTAGTTAATGCTTGCATGCATGTAACGCTGCACTTCAGATAACCAAGTATTATCTCATAAATAACTCATGCATGTCAGTTCAAAAGGAGACCCAGTTGAGATCAGATGGAGGAGAAATGTACTATTAGTTGCTAGAATATTCCATTGTGAATATTCCTTGCATGTATAAGGAATTCTTTCCTTGAGGATTGTGCAGTTACTTCTTCAGCTTTAGTGAGTGTGATGAGGCCAATTCACACATGTGGCTTCACTGGACCCCAAGAAAAATTGCGCAAGGAAATAGGAGGCTTTGAGGGCTTGAGGAGGACATATACAGTGTCTATTTAGTCTGTGAGCTATATTGTTTGATTGCAGAGAGAGCAGGATAGCTTGAGAGCTGATTCTTTTTGTAACTTGAACAAGATTTCCACTCGTATGATAATACAGAGTTGGGGTTTTAGGCTGAGGCTTTCCTCGGGTTATTTCTTCTGTGTTATGTGTGATTGATTTCTAATTCTCAGTTATATGTGTTCTCTTGATCTTGCTCAATTCAATTAAGCTTCCGCAAAGTGTTGTAGAAGTAGATCTTGTATTGTGTTTTAGTATATTACATAATCTGTTAATCTACAGTGGGAATTTTTACATGGTATCAGAGCAAAGGTGATTGAGGTGAAGAACAGTATACAAGAAGGAGAAGTTCGAAGTTTGTGGTTCCTGAATATAGAAATTGAGTTCTTATCACATCTCAATTTCACCAATGGCATTTAGCGGTTTAAGAATCGAGCATGCCCTTGGTGGCAGCTCGAATTATATAGCCTTGAAGGATCTCATGGAGGCAGTATTAGAGGATAATAGTCTAAAGGATTTCATTGATCAAGAAGTCCCCAAGCTGACTAATGTTACTCAACTGGTGGAATGGAAGAAATGTGTGGCTAGAGTAAGGAGAATCCTCCTAGAGGGAGTTCGAGACCACATTGTATCGAGCCTCCATGGGAAGGAGACTCCATTTTCGATGTGGAAAACATTGAAAGATTTATATCAAAACAACAACGATAAGAGGAAGCTGGTGCTGATAGACAAGCTTCGTAAGATCAAGTGTGAAAAGGGCGACACGATCTATACATATCTAAACAAGCTCACCACCTACAGGGATGAGCTTGGAAGTGTAGGGATCATGATCGTTAATGATTACATGGTGAGTCTTGCACTCCTCGATTTTCCTAAGAGCTAGCATAGGCACCAAGACTCAGCTAATGGAAGAGAAAAACTGCCAGATTGGGAACAACTTTGGTCGGATCTGAAGCAGGAGGAAATAAGAAGAAGCACCAGAGATGGATCCTCATCGAAGCAAGATGATGAGTAAAATCTAGCCTTAGTGAGTAAGGTGAGGAAAGGGAAAGGGAAGGCATCCCATCCCAAATCCGGTTCTTCCCATGGTGGGAAGAAGATTGACAAATCAAAAGTTCGATGCTTTCATTGTCATGAAGTGGGCCATTATGCTACAAATTTTCCACAGAAGAAATCCAAGAAAGGTTCCTCGAAGGGATCTAAGGGTGAGGCACTGGCCTCACAGTTTGAGTTGGATTTCTCACTTATCACAGGCATGGTTTCATCCATGGTTGGATGTGTGTGGTACCTGGACATGGAGTTTCATTACACATGTCAGGTGACAAGAATCTTTTTAGTACCTTGGAGGAGAAGGATATCCAGATGCAGATCGAGATGGGTGATGATGGAAAGTACTGTGTTTTAGGTGAAGGTACGGTTTTGTTTCAGAGGGAGAATGGAGCTCCCCTCAGCCTGACTAATGTAAAGTATGTACCAGGTCTGAAGAAGAATCTTGTGTCTGTCGCTATGCTAGAAGATAAAGGCTATGATGTAGTCTTTAGTAAAGGAAAAGTATTCTTGATGCATATCAGTACTGGATAGATAAAGCGAATAGGGATTTGAGTCAAGAATCTCTACAAGCTAGAGGTAGATGACTGTGTTGCTTTGAGTTCCAAAGCTAAGATGGTGCAGAGCCAAGATGTTGGCGAGAAGACTGGGCCACTTGCACCATGGAGCCCTGAAGATCATGAAATATATTTCTACTGGATTACCCAAGGGAAAACTTGAGCAGATGTGTACATGAAAAGGTTGTACGTTGGGTAAGTATGCTAAATCTTCCTTTCCAGATCAAGACAGTAGAGCTGGAGCAATCCTGGAGCGAGTTCACTCAGATGCTTGTGGACCCTCCTCTATAGCCTCCACCACTAAACAAAGGTACTATGTTATTTTTATTGATGATTTTTCTTGTAGATGCTAGATATACTTTATGAAAAAGAAGGATCAAACCTTCTTGAGGTTTTGTGAGTTTAAAGCCTTGGCAGAGAAAGAATCTGGAAAGAAAATAAAAGCCTTGCGTAGTGACAATGGTCGAGAGTATGTCTCCCAACAGTTTAAAGACTTTTGCTTTGTAGAAGGAATTAAATGGGAATTGATGACACCCCATAACCCATAGTAGAATGGGGTGGCTGAAAGGAAGAATAGATCGATTGTGGGAGCAACTCGAGCGATGTTGCATGACCAAAGCCTACCACTGCATTTGTGGGCTGAGGCATGCAATACAACAGTATACTTGCAGAACAGAAGCCCACACCATATACTAGTAATGAAGACACCTATGGAGGCCTATTTTGGGAAGCGACCTGATGTAAGTCACTTCCGAATCTTTGGATCATCAGTTTACTATCATGTGACCAAAAATGCCAGGAAGAAGCTAGACCCAATAGCTGAGTTGGGAATACTTGTGGGGTACATGGATACAACCCACAACTATTGGGTGTACCTACCTTCCACTCAGAGGATTGTGGTACGCAGGGATTTGAAGTTTGATGAGAAAAAATCCATGTGCTTATCACTTGAGAGGTAGCTCGAGTTGCATGAATATGAGGAACTTTTAGTTCCTAAGGATGAGGAGCGTCAGATTGATGTGGAGCAGCTGCATGTAGAGGATCTGGGAGTGGAGACATCCACTCATGCTGATACTTCCAGAGATGGGTAGAAATGCTCAAGGGAAGCTGACAGGTTAGTGCTGGATGCACAAGAGAATGTGAGACAACCATTTTCTCAGTGCAGATAGAGGAGGTTGACCGAGGGGTACACTAGGTACATGGCCCTGGTTAGGGAGTGTGTAGATACCAAACCTTCTTCATTCGAGGAGGCAGTGCAGTAACCAGTCTGGGTTGATTCAATGGTAGAGGAGTACAACTCTATCATTCGAAATAGTGTGTGGGATGTTGTCCCAAGGCCTCAGGGCAAGTAAGTGGTGAGTTCCAGATGGCTTTACAAGGTAAAGCAGGCAACTGATGGTAGTGTTGAGAAACATAAGGCAAGGTTTGTTGCCCAGGGTTTCTCACAGGTCGAGGGGATCGACTATGATGAGACTTTTTCTCCCATAGCAAGGCACTCATCGATTAGATCGATATTGGCACTATCAGCTTAGATGGGGTGGAAGATCCACCAGATGGATGTGAAGACAACATTCCTCAATGGGAAGATTGAGGAGGAGGTGTACATTGAGTAGCCAGAAGGTTTGGAAACCTTCGATCATGAGTCTTATGTGTGTAGACTTAAGAGGGATCTGTATGGGCTGAATCAAGCACCCCGTGCTTGGTACACTAGGATTCACAGCTATTTCACTGGGATGGGCTTCACCAAGAGTGAAGCAGATGCAAACCTTTACCACATCATGGTAGAAGGTAAACCATTGATCATTGTTCTTTATGTCGATGATCTGGTTTTGACAGGTGCTGATCAATTGATACCGTCTTGCAAGGAGAACCTTGCAAGAGAGTTCGAGATGAAGAACATGGGCTTAATGCACTACTTTCTAGGCATGGAGGCGTGGTAGAAAGATCATGAAGTATTTGTGTCTCAAGGCAAGTATTCCAATGAGATACTCAGGCGCTTTCACATGGAGAAGTGCAAGCCCATGCAGACTCCTCTAGCTGGGAATTGGAGGAAGGAGGATGTTACTTCAGGTGAGGTAGTTGTTGCTACTATTTATCAGCAGCTGGTGGGTTCACTTATGTATCTGGTGAACACACAACCAAAATTATGCTTTGCTATGAACCAACTGAGTCAAGATAGGGTTCAACCTACCAAGCTGTTTTGGAAGGCAATGAAACATGTGCCGAGATAACTCAGAGGCACATTTCAGTTTGGATTGTGGTACAGACAGACAGAGGGAGTGAAGCTTCAGGGATTCACAGATGCAGATTGAGCAAGGAGTCCATCAGACCAGAAGAGCACATCTGGAGGAATCTTCAACCTTGGTTCAACTGAGTTTTCTGGTACAACAAGAAACAGATATCAGTTACACTTAGCTTAGTAGAGGCTGAATACATGGCTTCTAGTTAGGCTGCATGTGAGGCGATTTGGATGCGGAAGATTCTAGTGGGATTGTTTGGTCAGATGATGGATCCTATAGTGATCTACTGCGATAACCAGAGTTGTATCAAATTCTCTAAGAATCTAGTTTTTCATGACAGGTCCAAGCACATAGATATCCGGTATCACCATCTTCGCGATTGTGTGGTCGAGAGGATCATGTTGTTGCTGTATGTTTCGACCGACGAACAGGGTGCAGATATTTTGACTAAGGCATTGTCAAAATGCAAGTTCGAGTTCCACAGAGACAGGATTGGGGTTACTGATAATCCCTTTCTTGTTGAGAGGGAGTGTTGAAAATAGAAACAAGAAATGCTAAAAATATCATTGCTAAAAATAGCACTGCTATAAACAGCAGTTCAACGAGTGTTTATCTTAGCAACAATGGATGGAAAAATGCAAGTGCTAAAAATAACATTCTATAAATAGAATTTTGGGATACCTTCCTATTTTAGTCAGTCCCTAAACTAAAATAGTGAAGCAAAATTCGAACTTGATATTAGCAACTATTTGTAAAATAATTAATTAATTCATCTTGAGTTAATTAGTTAAGGAAAATCAAACATGAAGTATATGTGGGGACATGTAATAGTTTCTCCATTAATTGAGGAATTTTTACATTAGTGAAAGAGATAAGAATGAGTTGTAATATTAAGTTGTAATTAGTTGGCTCAGTTAACTGAGTCAATTCCAGTTAGATTAATTCAAACAGTTTGTTGAATTAATGTAAGTTTAGTTAGTTAATGCTTGCATGCATGTAACTACTGCACTTTAGATAACTGAGTATTCTCTCATAAATAACTCATGCATGTTAGTTCAGATAGAGACCTAGGTGAGATCATATGGAGGGGTAGTGTACTATTAGTTGCTAGAATATTCCATTATGAATATTCCTTGCATGCAGAAGGAATTCTTTCCTTGAGGATTGCGTAGTTACTTCTTCAGGTTTAATGAGTGTTATGAGGCCAATTCGCACATGTGGCTTCACTGGACCCCAAGAAAAACTGCGCAAGGAAATAGGAGGCTTGCAGGGCTTGAGGAGGACATATATAGTGTCTATTCAGTCTGTGAGTTGTATTATTTGATTGCAGAGAGAGCAGGATAGCTTGAGAGCTGATTCTTTTTTTTAACTTGAACAATATTTCCACTTGTATGATAATACAAAGTTGGGGTTTTAGGCTGAGGCTTCCCCCGGGTTATTTCTTCTGTGTTATGTGTGATTGATTTTTCATTCTCAATTATATGTGTTCTCTTCATCTTGCTCAATTCGATTAAGCTTCCACAAAGTGTTGTAGAAGTAGATCTTGTATTGTGTTTTAGTACATTGCATAATCTGTTGCTCTACAATGGGAATTTCTACAAAATCAGGGAGATGGAGCTTCCTCTAGGTTGGAGCCTAGTTGATGTTGAGAATCATGGAATTTGGAGCTTCATATTGATGTAAACTTTAAATACCTATTAAGAATTGTTCGGTGGTTTTTCTCGAGAAAGGATTTCCACCTAAAAATATTATGTCTATTGTCTTTGATATTATGCATTGTTTAATGGTGTTGTTGATTTATGTTTTGATTTGATGCTAATGCTTATTAATGCTATAAAAATAAAAAATTAACTAATTGAAGTGAAATATTGATTCACCCCTCTCTAAGTATTTCCAACACCAATAGTGGAGAGGGTTATATCAATTGGACATAATAGCAACAATAGAGGAATTTAGGCCCAACAAACTCAATTGTACAATTTTTAGGAAGTGGTTGTATCATTCGAATCAACGTGAATCCATACAAGTCAGTCATATAGGGCCATATGATGGGAAATTTTTGTTGTGGGTTTTCTTTTTCAATGGGACAATTTTTCTAATGTGGGAAACCCTTGAATATTGGAATATTTTCAATGTAAAAATAATATGAAGGTAAAAGAACATTGATTTCGTATTTGGAAATTTATTTTACTTCCACTAATTTATTTTTCCATCAATTATGTGATAATTCTTTGGTATGAATTTTTTTGTTTAAAATTAAATTTCAAAAAATAATTTCACTTGATATCATAAGGGAATTATGTTGAGTTTTCAAGTGCAATAGATAAAAGAACAATGTTTCTGAAATATTGATAATTACTTCTAATTATATAGATCTTTTTTTAACAATTCTAGATTATCATTAAGAAATTGCACTTCAGAAAATCAACCATAAAACCATAAGGATAGTAGAGATCACAATTCATAAAGAGAACACAATATTTACCCTAAGAAAATCCAACAACCTTTTTCTTAGAGGAATCATCATTTCAACAAGAGTTACATCTAATGCTTCTAATCAACTATGAGGTCAAATTGGCCAGCAATTTTATGGCCAAACCTGGTCAACAACCCTCAAGTCAATCCTCCAATGCACACTACAACTTAGCCTGATATGATCTACCCTAGGTTGAAATTTGGCCTCCTAGAAACTGTCCAAAAACCCAGAAATTTGCCCTCCTAGTTTGTCCATAAATTTTTCGTGTGCACAATATGTTGCCTAGAAAACTGCCGAAAATAACATGTGTGACCTAGGAGAGAGATATGCAAGTTAGAGAGAGTTTAAGGTCCCAACTTACCATATATCAATCATATAAAGAAGTAGAGGTCACATTAATCATTAATACTCAACTTTTTCTTAATGTTTTTTACTCATAATACGACTAACATTACTAACTTAGTTATCATGTAATCATGTTCCTTCATCTGTTTTAATATAATAATATCACATAATAATTTAGGGATAACTTTCCCTTAAAACCAATTTCAAAACACATTTCCTCTCAAGTTTAAAATATGATAGCATGTGTTATTTTTATACTTATACATGAGCTCTAAGGAAGACTCGAAATCAATTCCACCATAATGCCATGTGCAAACATTAAGCTATATCAACCTATTTGATTTCCTAGATTATGCTAAATAAGCTCGACTTATTGACTCTTGATATCATAACCAAAAGAGTATCATGATTCTATTACAAAATTCACATATAACTGTATGAGTATTAAGCTACCTATAGAAAGGTAAATGAGGGAAGAATAAGCCTCTCTTCAGTAGTAAATCTAATAAGTATGAGATGTTTATTAAATGGAATCAAAAAATATATTGACCCAACAACATTTCCAAATTCATCAATTCAAAATTCTCAACCCCGATTATTAAGGCAATGCTTCAATCATGATAATTGTATAATGAATGTTGTAGCAAGAGAAACTACTATTACCAATTCATAAGCATATTATTCTTCAAAAAGTGCCAAGTAAAACAATGGACCTGCATAAATTGGGCACAAATGGTTGTTTTCTACAGTCATTGAAGCATAAGATTACACCCATGAATACATGGAACTCGACCAAACTTATTATGCTCACTTGCACAAATAATTAAATCCTATAGAATTGGTCACTGTAAAATTGTTTCCAAGAAGAACCCATTTTTTTTCATAATGGATTTAGATGATAAAAGAAACAATTTTCCTACTGAAATTTTCTCTATTTACACTTCAGCAACATTATTAAATTCATTTTCACATTCATACAAAAATTTGCAAACATAGGAAGCTATATCTATTGAAATTTATAGTACATAAAAGCTACAATCATTAAGACATTTAATCTAATGATTTATGTACATAAAAGCTACAACCATTGAGGACTTTTTACAAAAGCTTTGCAAACATGCAATCTACATCCATTGAGGTCTTTTGACAAACACTTTGCAACTATGTAATCTACAACCATTGAGGCATTTTATCAAACACTTGCCAACAATGAATTTGAGATTCTTCTTCAACCTATTTAACTCATAAAATTCAGAAATTGAAACTTCAAGTGTTGGAATCTTAAAAGAGGGACTACATAATCTTAGTCTTTCATCAAAAGCTCAACAAAATATGCACATAATTGACAACAACAATCTGCAAAATCAACCAGATTTACGACTTGGGTTCTAAAAAGAGTTTTTTTTAATCAAAGCAGGGGTTTCAAGTTCAAAGGTACAAATACCCCCTGATGTTGAGCATAATCGCAACAGAAATACCCATGGATGTGATTTCTTAAAACAACAACAACAAAAATAAATCCTACTATCTCATTTATCACTTTTGTCAAACACTTAGTCTGCAAACTTCATCTACCACTGTACATGGTGAAATAAAACCCAAATTTATGCTAATATGATATTTCATCAACTCATGGAAACCTGCTATGGACAAAAAATTATGATAAACTAAACTTAAAAAGTTTGGCAACACATTCTTGTTTTAATCTCCTTGCATGTACATTCTCAACTACATCTACACTCCATTATTGGTTAGTTCATAATCGACTTTGTAATATCTCATAAACATTCACAAGTCGAATAAATTGAAAGTTATACAATACTTTAAACTAATAAAAAACTAAAATTTCAAGAATTATTATAAACATACCTGGAAGTGTATTTATACAACTCCAAAAATATGGGAATATGCTCCAACTTCAATGAGAGTATGCTTCAACTTCAATATCCTTACCAACTCATTATGGACCATCTGGTTTTCCACCCAACTACATCTAGGGAGAACTTATCCCCCTACAACCTTCGAGGTTTAAGAGCTCACAAGAAGTACCAAAATATAGCAGTAGAGAGATATACAAGGCAAGCTAAGGAAGAGAAGTTTGGCTTCCTCTCAATACCACTCATTGACAACTCCACCAGGTAGAAATGCTTAGTAATTTAGTTTAAGAATTTCATATTCATTTTGACAACATTTGGCTACTCTCCAAGACTCTCCCTCTCACAATCCTCTTCAAGTCTCTCCAACTCTTGGTATTAAAATGCACCTACTTCTCCCCCAAGTGAGAATACATGAGACACATATATAGGTGGAGCAACCAACTTTTTTCATAAAGGAGGAGTAATATGCACGCCTTGTATTCCATTTAAAGGAGTGTAACTCATGCCAATAAGGAGAGGTATGCATGCCTTAGTTAAGGAGATTGTAACATATGCATTAAAGAGAGCATAAGAGGAATCTTGTATGACATGTCTTTAATGAGTGTAAGAAGAATATTTCATTCTTTGATGACTACATAAAAGAGTGTAATGTATTATTAAAAGAGAGAGTGAGAGTTACATAGATCCATGAGAGTCATCAAGGAGAGAGGTGTGAATTTATTGAGGAGATGAAGGTGATTTCTAATTCCATTTTAATAATAATATCATAGTATCATAAAAGATAATAATAATGTTAATAATATTGAGAATAAAGTTGAGATTGAACTATTAGGATTTATTAATGATAAGTTAACTTATTTTCCTTCAACTACTCTTGATTACCAATTTATGCAAGGTGATTTACTATTTTTGGAAAGTCATGCTTGAGATGCTAGACATGACTTTCTGTTTTTAGAAATTCACTCTAGGATTGTTAGAGAAAAAGTTTTATTAAGGAAATTCATCCTTGAGCTACCCATGAGTGGTATTTTTCTTCCGGACAATAGGGATCCTGCATGCCTATTGCATGCATCTTCGTTCCTTAGTAGATTGAGGACTCTACATCCTGATCTACTCTAAAGCTCCAAGATTCCACACCTTGATCTTTTTAAATATTCATGACTTCACACCATAAACATTTTATTATAGATCCAAGAATTTGTGTCTTTATCTTTCATGTATTTAGGACTTCGCACCCTAATCCTTTTATTATAGATCCAAGACTCCACGTCTTTAGATTTCATGGATTTAGGACTTTGCACCCTAATTTCCTTGGCTTCTCATCTACTTCGCTTTGAAACTCCATGATTCACCTTAAGGTGTTGATTGTGAGCTCATACCCATCTGATTGTTCGTTGGTAAGTTCTTGTTCCAAGACCTGCACACATCACAATCTCATAGATCAAAAAAATCAAATGAGTTTCATAATTAACTTATTCACATTTTACCAAGGATTGTACATGAATTCCACAATCATTTTGGTTTTGGATAAATGACTTCTTTAGTCATTTATAACTCGAGCATCCTTGCTAGCAATGGCTAGGTCCCCTGCAACATTATGCTTAGTACAAGATTAAGCATATATAATCATACAAATCATGTATCATCCATAAATCATAATTAACCATATGTTCCACATAACCATTATCATCCATTGATCTATGTGTCTCAATCTTAGATCACCATCCATGTCATACACCTATGTCAAAACTAGGACACCAAAAGAGAAAACATTGATAATATGTACTTAACCAAAATCAGTCTTATACACACAACCATAAATATTATCATAAGCACATAGCAACCAGGTGACCCAAACTAGGTCTATAACATACAAGCATATACATAAGTTTGACATGCATAATCTTATATCATTGCATCAAAATGACCCTCTCCAAGTGTCACAAAACTAACCTTGCCAAGGTGGGACACTACATACTCCCCCTCTTGGATTAAACTTGGCCTAAAGCTTTCTTATATATATCTATATATATATATATATATATATATATATATATATATATATATATATATATATATATATATATATAGATATATATATATATATATATCTTTCGAAAATCCAATCAGGTTGTCCATGAAGACAAACATTCCATTATTAATCAAGTACCATGTATAGTCATGCCATACTAGATAGATTTTGACATACACCACAATACATACTATATCAAAACAATCATCTAATCAAGCATATTATATCTAGATAATATTATATGTAAATGATATAACATATAAAACATATTCTCATACAAATGACAATGATATCACATTACACATGATTTTATTTTCCATATCTAATGCATTAATAATTCAATAATATTTCATGTGTCACTCTATTAGGTTTCTATAGGAAAACTGATTTTTCCAACTCACAAACAACTCCCACATTAGTTGTATAAAGAACAAGGATGGTCCATCCCATCTCACAATCAAATTTGCATACAAGAAGCATCAAATCATTGACATACAACTGCCATTGCAACTACACAACAAAACATGCCATATATATAACCCACTCTTACATCCCACTTGAGTTATCTCTTCTCAATCCAAGTTTCCCATTTCATTTCATAGTACATCCCTACAATCAAAATCTTTAAGACCTAACTACAATTTTTTACTAAATGTTTACTCTTTAGGAAAACATCACAAGTTGAGGTTCAGGACACCATTTTTGTATTATAGACCATCCCTTTAGTTCCCATAATCTTCATTATTGTTCACTTCTCTTACTTTAGAATCAATTATGAATGACTATGTTAGAAGATATTCATTATGAAAACAAATTAATGATATCTTTTTGAAGGAAACTTGTAATCAAGAGCAACTCTCATAATTATGCAAATACGATATCTATATTATTGAATCTATCATGATAACTGTAAGTCAACTTGTTTCCCAACTATAAAATTGCTCATGATTTCTATTCAATAATTAAAAAATTCATTTGGTTTCAGGTCTTATTCCTTACTATTAACACATACACAAAAAAAAGCTATGAAAAACATACATTTATCAAAATATGAAGAATCTTGTTGAATTTAAATAAGATTTAAACTATCAGAAGGGAATTTCTAGCCTAAATCTAAGTCTTTTTTTTGCTCTTTTTTTTTAAGGAAAATTACCAACCTCTCAAAATAGTACAACCTTTTGTAGAATTAATAACTACTCATACAACTATACATACAAGCACAAAATTCCTAGATCCAACAATCTCTTCCATTCCACATATAATACAACCATCTTAGGCTTCTAAATCATGCGAGGATTACAATTCATCAAAATGTGATCTCACTCTCCTTCAATTTCTCCCTCAAAAAAAATATCACAAGCACATATTCTTGTAAAACAAGAACTCAAATAAGTTTTTCATTAATCACATACCTTTTCCTTTAAGTTCAAATAAAACAAAGTTCTCACTGCAGAAAATGTTTATCTCCTAAACGCGGTGTTCTCTTAAAAATTTACAAGTTAATCAAATTCCAAGAAAGTAGTTCATCAAGTTCATAAACAATATGAATTTTGACTCGATCACCTAACTAAAAATAGTTTACAATAGTTCATGAATTCAATCCTAATAGTTTCTTTAATTAATTTGGTTAAATAGAATTTGACCAATATGAAATTGAAAAAATCATTAAAGAGACTATTATGGTTAGGGAAAATTTTAAGGATGAAAATTCAACTTAAAATTTATAAGTCTTGGTGAATCTTACTAGAACCCAAATTGCAAATTATAAAATATTTGTTGATATATTTGTAAAAACATGAAAATTTCTAATAGTTTTATATATGGTCTTTATACAATTTTGGAAATTATTAAGGTAAAATAATTTTATACTATAAAATTTGGGCGAATCATTTTTAGAAAAAATGGAAATTGGCGAATCTTTTTTTTTTGAAAAAACATGGAAAATTAGCCCACTTGCGAATATTGGCCCCTAAAATTTTCCACGATTATGGTTTTCCTAGACCTGATTTGTCTTTAAGCCAATAGATATGATATTTCATCAACTTATCACAATAATCCTTTTCTACATTTCAAGCATTTGCAAATCAATTTAATTCTACCTAAATCCAACACATAGAAAATAATTACAATACTAAAGTATAGATACCTAGTTCACACTTGACTCCATATATCAAAATCAACTATTCCAAACATTTTAAACCACCTAATGGTGTTCACTATACCAATCATAGTATCTTCATTTGTAATAGAAATAAAATAATGGATTTAAATCTCAAGCAAATTCATGTTACGGATCTCTATCCATTTAACTTTAATTACACATAATCAATCCTTCGTAATCATGTCTATGAGATTCCATATATATATATATATATATATATATATATATATATATATATATATATATATATATAGATATATATATATATATAGATATAACCAAAAGAATTAATTAGCTCATAGATATATTCTGGTATGGATTCCACACCCATACATAGCTTGAGGAAAATATAACCTTTGAGTGTTCCTTAAAATGATTTCCAGAGGCATTCATGCACACGTCATTTAAGTCTCTTGTTTATTAGGAAGGTCATACCACAACCTAGTATTTGAGTAATTTCAAAGTTATTTGTTGCAAAATGTCAACCCAAATTTACAAATTAAAAACTACAAAAATCATGTCAAATAAATCATAGGAATTCCATTCTTACTTGTTAAGAATAGATTTCCAAATCATATTTTTAACACACCAATTTAATGCAGATACATTACTTGTGAATCTACATTCATGGTTAAAAGTGACATCCTTCAAGGTAACTTTTGTTAAGTTTCCATTATTATAGATAATAAACGAGTCAAAATTAACATGAGGAACTCAATCATCACATTAATTGAATCTCAACCTTACACTTGTTACACATTCCCAAAGCATACACACTAAAGTCATCAAAATATACTCTAGATTAAGCCAATATTTTCTTGGTAGATACAATTTAAGCTAGTAATGATGACTACTAAGCCCATATTACATTGATAATAATGCATTAAACATATATGAAACCATGCATGCACTCCACATATCTCATTCACCCATTGAAAATCAAGCCATTCATATGCTTGGGTTTAACCCCAACTTCTCAAGCACATTCTTTCCCAGCATGCCTTTAAGTACTTTATCATATTTCTAATAATTTTTCTTAACAAAACTATAAAGGAATATAAGAAAGCACTATTTTTCTTTCATGAGCTTCTAAATGACATAATAATAATATCCCTTATGCAGCCAATATGCTTCATAGTCAACATACACAACAATTCAACATGCGTGCAAAATAAACACTCATAAATCATCAACATACAAGCAAGTATGTTTGCTTGTTAGGCCCTAGTGTTGTAGCTGGCTCTGATACCATATGTAAGGTACCACCTTACCATCCATCAATAATATAGAGAAGTAGAGGCCACATTAATCACTAACACTCAATTTTTATTTTTTATTTTTTATTTTTACTCATAATACGACTAGCATTACTAACTCAGTTGTGATGTAATCATGTTCCTTCATCTATTTTAATATAAGAATATCACATACAAAGTCTCGGATAAGTTTCCCTTAAAACTAATTCAAAAACACATTTCCTCTCAAGTTTAAATATGATAGCATGTGCTCTTTTCATTCTTATACATGAGCTCTAAGTAAGACTGGAAATCAATTCCACCATAATTCCATGTGTGAACATTAAGCTAGATCAACCTATTTGATTTCCTATATTATGCTAAATAAGCTCCACTTATTGACTCTTGATATCATAACCACAAAAGTATCATGCTTCTATTACAAAAATCACATATAAGTGTATGAGTACTAACCTACTTATAGCAAGGTAATTGAGGGAAGAATATGCCTCTCTTAATCAGTAAATCTAATAAATATGATATGTTTATGAAATAGAATCACAAAATATATTGACCTGATAACATTTCCAACTTAATCAATTCAAACTTACCAATCCCAATTATTAAGGCAATGCTTCGATCATGAGAATTGTATAATGAATGTTGCATAAAGATCAATTACAATTACCAATTCAGAAGCATAGTATTCTTCAAAAAGTGCCAAGTAAAACAATGAACTTGCATAAATTGGGCACAAATGGTTATTTTCTACAATCATTGAATCATAAGATTACACCTATAAATACATGCAACTTGGCCAAATTTATTATGCTCACTTGCAAAAGTAATTAAATCCTATAGAATTGGTCATTGTAAAATAGTTTCTAACAATAACCCCCTCTTTTTTTTTTCATAATAGCTTTAGATAATAAAAGCAAAAAATGTCCTCAAGATTAGATAGGGTTTGGATGTTGAGCGAGCAGGTAGGGTTTCAAAGGGCCTCTACGGCTTCACCCTGACATCCCTGCACGAGCATCATCAAACGAAGGATAGGAAAATTGACTTGTGACACTCTGCTGAAGGAATAATGAGTGGAATGGCAGAGGGGAGAGATCCCATCCTAAAGGAATATTGTAGCAGGTGAATCAAGCCAACACGGAGAAAACGATGGAAGTGGCGGAAAAGGGAAAGGAATACCAGTCTTGGGAGACAAATGGCAAGCGGGTCTAGGAGGAAAATGTCTACCAAGAGTTGCAAAAAAACCCAGATTCATTATCCCGAACAACAAACTAGAGGAATATCAAAAGTACATGAAGGACCATGCCTTAATCTGCAAGTTCATAGGAGAATGGCCGACGAAGAAAGAGTTGATTAAATGGATCCAGTAGCAATGGAAGCCAAAAGGCGACATCGATCTCAAGCTTGGAGCAAAGGGATTTTTCACAGTGATCTTCTCAAACTTGGAAGATAAAGAGAGGGTATTTGAATATGGGCCATACTTCTTCAATAATGCAGGCTTGTTCATTAGACATTGGGAAGAATGTTACAACCCAGATCAGCAGAAACTCCTGGCTGCCCCAATCTAGGTCTGGCTATTTGACTTACTAATGGAATTCTAGGATATTGAGATCTTAGAAGGTATCAAGAACTCCATTGGAACCTTTGTTAAAGTAGAAAATTCGACAAGAAAGGGAAGATACACTTCCTATGCTAGGATCTGCATCCATATGAATATCATGGAGCCTCTCCTAGACAACATAGAACTGGAATATCATGATGAGATATGGCTGAAACCTTTAGACTATGATCACATACCTTTTAGGTGTCGTCGTTTCCACAAATATGGCCACCTATTTCGAGCATGCCCCCTTAATCCAAAGGAGAATGTTGCCCCAGAAAAAAAGGAATGGGGAATCAACAGAAAAGGAAGATGGAGAAGGGTTCCATGAGGTACAACGGAGAAAGAGGACACAAAGGTGGGTAAGGAACCAGAAAAAAAAAAAAAAGAGGAAGAGCATCAACCCAAAAATAAATTTTTAGTGCTTCAGGAGGGTGACATGGGAGAGAATACGCTAGACAGCACCCCAGAAATGGAAGAACCAAAAGACAAAGAACAGGTGGGCACTAAAATGAAGAATTTGGAGACTGAAGTAGATTAGGGAATGGAGGATAATATGCAAATGGTGGAACAAACCCTAATGGAGATTGATAACCAAAAGGAGGACCTAAGTGTCGAATACCAAGTCATGAAGTGGCTTCTACAGGAATGGAGACATCTGGATGAAAGGTTCATCCCAGAAGATGAAAAACATATCTATAAGGATACCTTCCAAAAATATAGAGACAAACATGGATTAGCAATAATAAGCTAACCAACACATCTAGGGTCCCAAGCTAGCCAAGGGAAAGAGATGGGAACACATGGAAAATGGGTGGAAAAAAGAGGAAGAAGAACAATGAATGAATCCATCCAAATGGTGGGGGAATCACCGTGAATTTGGGAAGACTAGTCACGTTGTCAAAAGTTTGTCACCAACCCCTAAAATCGTTGAAATGATTATTACAACCTAGAACATTTGAGGCCTCAACAATAGAGGCAAGAAAAGATACCTCAAGGAGAGATTGAAAAAAGATAAGCCCAGTATTATGATATTACAGGAGACTAAAATATGTGGAAAAAACTAAAAGAAATTTTGGAGAAATTTAAGTTTGAATATCAAGTAGTGGCTCAAGATGCTAATGGCAGTGCATGGGGGTTGGCGATCCTATGTAACCCAAAGGAAGTCTTGCTCAAAGATTGGGTAAGCTTACCAAGAATTCTCACAGGGGAATTTTGGAATATAGGATCCAATGAATGGGTCTTACTTACAAGGGTATATGGGTCGCATATCCCTGGAAAAAGAGGAGCCTTCCTACAAAAGCTGGAAAATCTGAGGACCCTTTACTCAGAGGAATTGAGGATAGTGGGAGGGAACTTCAACATGATTACAGCTCTACTGGAAAAAAAGGGAGGGGTGAGAAGGGTGGACACGGATATGGAATCCTTCAACGAAACCATAAAAAATCTACGACTAGTAGATATGCCCACAATCAACGGTATTCACTCTTGGAATAATAGATGAGGAGGGGCACATCAAATAGCATGCAAACTAGATAGGTTCCTAACCTCGGAGCAGCTGATAAGCCAAGATATTTTCATGGAAGCCTCGATCCTCCCATGCATGGGATTCGACCACTGGCTGGTAAGATTAGAGGTGGACCTGAAATGAAGACCCAATAACCACCCTTTCGGGTTTGAAACCTGTTGGCTCAGAGCCCCGGCCATCCTCAAAAGAATAGAGGAATGGTGGACACAAAGTGAATAACAAGGAAAAAAACAACATGCATAACGTTCAACTGAATCTCAAAGAGCTAAAAAAGAACCTCAGGAAGTGGAATAAAGAAGTATTTGGCCACATTACCAAGGACCCAAATGAGATAAAAAAACGAATGGCGGAAGTCCAACAACAAATCATCCAGGAGGGGATGTATGAGGAGCTATTCCAGGAAGAAGGACTGCTGATAAACAAGATGGAGGAAAGAATAAAGCACGAAGAGATCCTCTAGAAGCAAAAATCTAGGGTCCAGTGGCTGAGGGAAGGAGAAATAAATACAAGATTCTTCCACAAAGCCATGGTGCATCACCATCATAATAGAATATACTCCCTAAAGGATGAGGAAGGACAACGAAAATTCCATCATGAAGAAATGGAAGAACTCCTGGTTAATTACTTCAAAGACCTACTCTCGTATGGCCTCAAGAATAGAACAGAAGTTATTCAAAGAATCACGCAGCACATACCTAACCTAGTAACTTGAGAACAAACATGGCTCTGATGCGAGCTACCACTCTAGAGGATGTGGAAGAGATAGTTCAAGGAACGTAGAGGAACAAATCCCCTAGACTTAATGGGTTCACTGTAGAATTATATCAAGCCACCTGGTATTATTTCATGGGGAAATATATCCTAGAGGTGGTGGAGGAATCACATCGCAACCAAAAGGTATGTCCCAGTCTAAATTCTACATTTATAGCCTTGATTCCTAAAACTGCAAAGTCTGAATATCCTCAGGTATTTCAACCCATAGCCTTATGTAATGTCATTTTCAAGGTTATTGCTACTCTTATTGTAAAACGCTTGAAACCTCTCCTCCCCAACTTCATCTCACTTGAGCAAACAGGATTTGTTGAAGGTAGACAAATCCTGGATGGCTTCATCATGTCTTAGGAGGTACTCCACTCTCTCAAGACCCATAAGATCCCTGGTACGATGATAAAGTTGGATTTATCCAAGGTGTATGAGAGACTCAGCTGTGGGTATCTATCGAGCACCCTCAGAGCCTATGGATTTTCCCAAAGATGGATAAACTAGATTCTGGCCATGATATCATCCCTGATAGTCTCTATCCTACTGAATGGGACTCCTACCTTGACTTTCAACCCTATTGGGGGCCTTCGGAAAGGGGATCCCATATTGCCCTTCTTGTTCATCGTTGCAGTGGAAGGCCTTGTTCATTTCATTAAACATGAGGTTTGAGAGTCCCATCTACAAGGCCTCAGGATATGGGGCAATGACCTACCCATCACCCATCAAAAGTTTGTTGAAGACATTATGTTATTCTGTGAAGTCTCCTTGAAAGAAACCCGACACATCAGAGAAATCCTTAACACTTTTATGGAAGCCTTTGGCACTATGATAAATAATGGTAAATCTTGCATCTTTTTCTTCAATACCCAAGGGAATGTTAGGAACTATCTTTCCAGAATCCTCGGGTTTAGTACTGGTACTCTACCCTCTAAATACCTAGGCATGCCCCTATTTGACAACCCTTTGAGAAATGTTTGCTGGCAAAACATCCTCCAAAAAATACAAGGAAATATCAATTGTTGGACTTTCAAATTCCTCAATTTGGCTAGCCAAACAATGCTCCTCAAAGTTGTGCTTTGGTCCATCCCCATATACCAACTCTCAGGCATGGTTGCCCCCAAAGGAGCATGCTCCAAAATGGTGGACATATTCAAAAAAATCTTATGGGAGGAGCACAACAAATTAGGAAATGGGCTTTGGTTTCGTGGAAAGGGCTGACTAAGAAGAAATTGGATGGTAGGCTAGGACTTAGAGACCCCTACATTTGAACCAAACAATGGGAGAAAATCTTTGGTGGAGATGGATAGGTTGGGGAGCTGACCTATGGAAAAAAATCTGGATGACGAAATACAATATGCTGGGGATAATGGAGGACATCCTGAGATACCAACATTCCCCAAAAGGATTGGCGGTGTGGAATCTGGTAGCTAGCAACAGGCACCTCATTAACCAGCATGCCTTCTGGGAGATTCGTAATGGAAAAACAACAAGATTTTGGACAGACTCATGGCAACAGATAGGAAAAATGTGAGAGAGATAGGAGTTCAGGGACATATATCAGTATACGAGGGACAGTAACAAGCATGTGGTGGAATAATTCTGGAAAGAAGACCAAGGTATGGAAAGTTGGAGGAGATGGAAAACAAAGGAAGACTAGGACCAGACAATAGAAATGGAGCAATGGAATGAATTTGAAAAAGAATTGAGGACATGACAGCTAACAATCTGACAGGATCGGGATATCTTGAGATGGGGACACACCACTAAAGGAAACTTCACTATAAATGAAGCCTATGACATCCAAGTAAGACAAGACTAGGATAGGCAAGATATAATATGGAAAAAAAATATGAAAGGGAGGATGGTGGCCCAAGGTAACCCATTTCCTCTAGATGGTCTGCAAAGGGTGTATCTTGACTTGGGACCAACTGTAGAAAAGAGGATTCCAAGGGCATTCCTTTTGTTGGCTATGCCACCAACACAGAGAAGACATAGAGAATATCCTCAACACATGCCTGTTTGTAGAGAAAAAATGGAGGCAAATGCAAGGCGTTTTTGAAAGAATGGACTAAGATAAGAACATAATAAAAGGTACAATTCTTCTATGGAAAAACCACATCTACTTCAGCCCAATAATAAACCAAGCCTAGGGTCTGGCCCTCGGATTCAATCTTTGGGCTATCTGGAAGGAAAAAAATCACAAAATATTTAAGAATAAAACAAATACTTAGGAGAAAGTCTGGGAAGGTGTAGTCCATAATATTAGGGAAACAATCCTGGCTAAGTAATGGCACCAACAAGATTGGCAAGTTTGCCCCCAAGAAACTCATATCCTACAGAAACTCAATCTAGCCCCAGGAATGATTACTACTTCGGCATGGAAAACAAACAGAGTAGGGCCAACATCCCGATCTCATTTCACTCCAGCAGAAGAAGGTTTTATGAAACTAAATTTTGACGAGGTGTCCAAAGGGAACCCAGGAGAAGCAGGGTTAGGGGGCCTCTTCTAGGACCCTCAGGTGGATACTAGGTTTATCTATGCTAAAAGTTGTGGGATAGAAAGTAAAAATGAGCCAGAGTTTGATGTAGTCTGGTAGGGTCTCATAATAGATCTCAGACTGGGATATCAAAACCTAGAAGTGGAAGGGGATTCAATCCTAGTCATCAATACAATGGAAAAACTAAACAATAGCACTAAGTGGGATAAGCTAAGATAGAGTTGGAGGACATCATGACTCATCCAAGAGATAGGGAAAATCATCCCCAAGTTTGATTATATCCAGGTCAGGCACATTAGGAGGGAAGGAAATAAAGGGGTTGACTTCTTGGCGAACTGGGGGTGCAATCATCAATAGGAAAGGTAAAAACTAATGGTCAGTCCAACCCTGGGATGTAAACTTCAATCATTTGGAGCTAATCCTAGAATAGGGCTATAGACAGGGTCGAGAAAGCAAAGTCCAAGCAACTCAGGATCCCAATCGGGATGCGGGCGGACAACTGGGAGCACATGGGTGTAGTTATGTTGCTACCCGAGCACTTAATACTGCCACCCCCCACATGCTCAAGGCAAGGGGTGTGGTGTCCTTCAGTATGATGGAGAGCTGGGGAAGTGGGCCAGGTGGCGGGAATGGAGGAGTGACAAGGTATATCGAACACAGGGGCATTTCAACATGCAGTCTTAGTGCGATAGTTCGTGGATAAGGGTGGTGGCTCAAATTTGGTGGTGAGCATCAGAATCTGAGGAACTAAGGCCATTTTCATCAAACAACTGTAAACTCTGGTGCTCAGGACAACAGGATATGGGGCATGTTGTGGGAGGCCGTGGATGTGGTAGAAGAGGCCTGACTCCTAGGCAAGATAAGGGGTCAAGCATGTTGGAGCCATGCAAGGGCAGAAAATAAGTTGAACACCTGATAACAGAGGCAACAAAATCTTACCGTGAGGGGACGGATGAGGGAATTCAGAAGCTACTGGAAGAATGGGAAGAGGAAGTGAAATGAGGTAGTGCATCTGAGGAGGAGATGGACAAATGGAGGACCGTAGTCCCAGATCCGGGAAACACCTTCAGAAGAATCACTCAGTTTAAGCAAACTTTGTACCTGTATTGGCTCATGAAGAGCCTATTAAGCAAGGCTATGGAGAAAATCTCAGTTGGGATGGTAGTTACACTACAAGGATTGCCGAATTACAAGAAGGATATGGAGAAACTCCTCTTCCAGCTACACAAACAAGATATCGGGATGGATAGAATTGACCACCACATCCCATGCATTCTGGAGTTGTATGGCATGCCAGGGGCAACAGCTGAAGATCCTGCTCTCGTTGCATCTGCCTCAGAGGAACAAAAGGACTAGACTCATCCCATGCATAATTTTGGTCTATGCGGTTAGCTTTTAATTTTTATGTTGCAAATGTTAGTTTTTACAGTTATGTAGTGTCTAGACATGAGATAGAGATGTATCTAGCATGGCTAGAAAGGTTGAAACAATATTATTTTTGGATGGCTTATAACATTGACTAGTGGCCAACAGACTTGGTTTCCCCTTGGGGCAAGTTGAGGCCACCCAGTTAATCTATGTGGTGTAAACTTGTTTATTATATAATAGAAAATGGAATGGACTTGACAACCTTAACAAAAAAAAAGCAACAAATGTCCTACTAAAATTTTCTATATTACACTTCAGCGACATTATTAAATTCATTTTCACATTCATACAAAAATTTGCAGACGTAGGAAGCTATATCTATTGAAATTTCTAGTACATAAAAGCTACAGCCATTAAGACATTTAATCTAACGATTTATGTACATAAAAGCTACAAGAATTGAGAAAGAAAACCCAAATTTATGCTAATATTATATTTCCATCAACTCATGGAAAATTTCTATGGACAAAAATTCATTATAAATTAAACTTAAAAACTTTGGCAACACATTCTTGTTTTAATCCCCCTGCATGTACATTCTCAACTACAACTTCCATTCATTATTAGTTAGCTCTAAATTAACTCTGTGAATATCTCATAAACATTCACAAGTCCAATAAATTGAAAGTTGATCCAAGTGGATATTGGTGGCCACTTGCCTAGTCCACTTGGACCCCCACCATTGTTTCTTTCAGTTTTCCAGTTTCCTTATTTGTAGCATAATTTACTATTTTTGGCATTTTTTCAGGTCCTTAACTTCCGGAGTTGTTTTTAGGCCCTAAAAAATGTTTTTTGGGAAAATAGGGACCAACATGGCTTATATACCAATGGTCATTCAGAAGTTGTAGTCCTTGGATAGATCTTTCTAACGAGGTATTGTGCATGTCAAACGGAGATTGTATGCCAAAGTTACGACCCCAGGAAGTTGATGTACCAATTTACCCAAATGGGGCCCATAGTTTGGTGCTTCATCTCCTAGGTTTAGGTTTTTGGATGTTTAGGGTTTTCCATTGTTTATAAATAATAAATAAGCTTTTGAGCCTCAATTGTAACATATTTCAGAGGCATGTAGCCACCACATCTCTTCTCAAAGATAAGTTACCATCACCTGAGCTAGTCTTATTTCCATTCTGTTTGTAAGCATATTTTAGTATTTGATATTAATGAAAGGAAGAGTTATTTCTACTACATCTCTGTATTTATGGTTATATCTGTAATTTTTTGTGTTCCTATTTAAATATCGATCAATGGTATCAGAGCAGTCTGCTCTTTCTTTGTTTCTCTTTGCATGTCCCCAAAGAGGTCAGGGTATAAGGAGTTAGGGCTCGATCTGGTTGAACCTTTGCAAGATCAGCCTCACAAACCCCGACGGATGCCCATGGGGGAAGAAAAGAAATACAAGGGGACAGGAGATCCTATCAAAATATTTCTTGAGGATGCCCTCAAGAAACAAAGGAATGCGATGATGGATAACTTTTCCCATATCCTTCAATGGTTGCCCACCAGCATGCATCCACATCTAGGAGCCACTCTGGAGGCTCCACTCCTTTTAAGGTACAAGTAAACTTTGACATTGCCATATTTGAGGGCCAAATAGATGAATAAATGGTTAAATCTGCTAGAAGGATATTTTGTTGTTCATGATTTTTCTATCTGAGAAAAGATTACTTTTTCTCTTCTCAAATCCGCCCCCCACGTCAAGGACTGGTGGGAAACCTAATGTGAGCAGAAGGATGAAAGTATGACCTCACTATTTTTAGCTGCACCCACTTGGAATTAATTTTGAGATTTCATCAAGGAGAAGTACTACCCTATTAGGAGCTATGAGGATAAATACATAAAGTGGACAACGGTGCAGCAAGGAAGGGACCAAGATGTGTCAGAGTTTACCAATGTTTTTCATACCCTTCACACGAAGTTGGGTATCAAGGATTCTGAGAAACATTTTGTACTCAAGCACTGCGGCTGCTTACACAAGTACATATAGGAAGAAATGGAGTTCCTAGACATCTCCTCGCTCAACACATCATATAGATATGTCGTAAAGATCGAGCAGAAGTTTAAACAGAAGAAGAGAGACTTTGGATCTGCAAATCTAAAGCAAGGGAAAGGTGCCCCCAAACCGCATAACAAAGGACAAAGCCAAGGCGAGGTGGCCCAAGACACCCCACCAAAGTCATAAGCAAAGAACAACACCGCGAAGCCAAAGAAGGACACATGAAAGTGATGTGATTTCCTAAGAGCTCCACTCACAACACAAGTGAGTGTAGGGCCAAGGGTTCAGAATCAGATGCATGTTCCGACTCTGAGTCAGAACATGACAAGGGGAATGACAAAGGAAAGCAAATTATTGATGGAGAGCCCAATGCCACCATTTCCACCACGAAGATCCAGAAGGAGGAACCTGAATATCTAGAGGAGGAGGAGCACCTCTTCCACTCCCACATGTGGGTAAAGGGTTCCCCGCTACAGTTCATTGTTGAAAGCGGTTTCCAAAATAACCTCATTTCACCATAGATCGTGAAGCAGCTAGACTTACACACCCACAATTGTACACCATCGAGTGGCTTCACTAAGGATGGGATCTTCGTGTGAGCCAGCAGTTTCACCTTCCATACAACATCAAACCCTTCACAAATGAGGTATTATGTGATGTTTCTTCCCTTGATGTTTGTGATGTATTATTTTTTGGGTGTGGAGCCTGAGTATCTTTTGTATTCAAAGGTATCGCCGCATTGGACCCCAGTTCGTAATGGGGCGGAAATTCCGCCCATAAAATATTTGCTGCAGGGGGGTCCAGGGGGGTGACTGCGACCTTTGGGAGCCCCCCCCCTGATGGGGGGATCGGGGGCAGTGCTACTGAAGCTAAGAATAGATGTAAAATTGCCTTGAAAAATGTTGTAATTTCGCAGTCAATCTCGGCCGTTCATTAGGTGGAGATCTGACGGTAGAAGTTATGCTTAATTTAGGTTTTTTTCCCTAGAAGGTAGCCCCTCGTTATATATGAGGGAATTGTATTGTGTCTATATCTATCTGTATTCCGAGTGAGGAAGAGAGAGGAGATTGAAAGCAAAGAGGGAATTACAATGAATCTGTTGTAGGTTGTATCTCTTCAGTCTTCTAGATAATATAAAAAGGACTGGTTGTTTCTCCATGGACGTAGCCCAAACTGGGTGAACCACATATATCTATGTCTCTTTTGTTTTATGTGGTTTCTATGTTTATATTTCTGCAATATTTTATGTGTTCCATTGCTCTGTAATATATAATTCTCTAACAACTAGTATCAGAGCCGAAGGTATTTTTGGCTGATAAACTTGTAGGAGAGAAGGGTTCCTGGTTCGAGTGGGAGAAATGGCGGAAGATGGTAGGTTTAGGGTCAAAAAATTTAACGGCCAAAAATACCAGCTATGGAAGATGTAGATGGAAGATTATTTGTACCAGAGAGATCTGTACCAACCATTGAGCGGAAAGACAAAGGAGCTGACGAGTATGATAGGCACAGAATGGGATATTCTCGACAGAAAAGCACTTGGAACAATACGGCTGTGCCTAGCGGCATCGGTAGCGTTTAATATTTCAAAGGAAATGAAAATAGAGGGTTTAATGTTGACATTGGCCAAACTATATGAAAAACCCTTGGCCTCAAATAAGGTATTTCTTATGAAGAATTTATTTAATATGAAGATGTCAAAAGGTGGATCTGTTGCTCATCATTTAAATGAGTTTAATGCAGTTACCAGTTAGTTAAGTTTTGTAGAGGTAACTTTTGATGATGAAGTTAGGGTTTTTTTATTTCTATGCTCATTGCCAAAAAGTTGGAATGGTTTAGTTATGGCTATTAGTAACTCTGTCTCTAGATCTAGTACTTTAAAGTTTGATGATGTTGTTGGTGCAATCCTTAGCGAGGAAATGCAATGGAAAAACTCCGGTGAGACATCAGGTAATGCTTTGACTACAAAGACTAGGGGAAGAAAAATAGAAAGAGGGAAGAGCCCTGGATATCGCAGTAAGTCAAGAAAAGGCAGATCCAGATCTAGATCAGGGATAGTGTGCTAGAAATGCGGGAAGAAAGGACACCTGAAGAAAGACTGCAAGTCTCAAAACGGAAAAGAAGGAGATGCGCAACAAGAAAATAATCATGAAGCAAATGTAACAGGTGATGTGTTGCAAGATGTTTTTATTCTTTCATTAGAAAATATTATTTATGCCTGGGTGGTAGATTTAGGGGCCTCATTCCATGCCACACCTGATAGGAAACAATTTTATGATTATGTGCAAGGAGATTTTGGACAGGTTCGATTTGGTGATGATAAACCCTGTAAAATCATTGGAATGGGTATAATTTTCATAAAATAGAAAAATGGAAATCAGTGTCTGTTGAAGAAGGTAAGGCATGTTCCAGATTTGAAGAAAAATATGATTTCAACAGGGCAGTTGGGAGGTGAAGGTTACGTAACTACTTTCACAGATAAAACCTGGAATGTCACTAAAGGATCCCTAGTAATAGCAAAAGGAGGAAAGGTTGGTACATTGTATTTATGCAATGGTATTTCTAATTCTATTAGTGCTTTAACCTCTACAAGAGAAGATATGGCATTGTGGCATCATAGGCTCGGGCATATGAGTGAGAAGGGGATGCAGATTCTTCGCTCAAGAAATTTGTTGCCAGGTTTGAAGCATGTTGATTTAAAACTTTGTGAGAATTGTGTTTATGGAAAACATAAGAGAGTTAGATTTCTTAGAGTTGGGAAAGAAAAGAAGAGCGAAAAATTAGAGCTTGTGCATACAGATGTATGGGGCATACTCAGGTATCATCTCTTGGTGGCTCTCATTATTATGTTACTTTTATTGATGATGCAACCACAAAAACCTATATTTATTGTATTCGAAATAAATCTAATGTATTTGATACTTTCAAGAAATGGAAATCTTTGGTTGAAAATGAGACAGGAAAATGGTTGAAGTGTCTTAGATCAGACGATGGAGGTGAATATTCTAGTAAAGAGTTTGATAGGTACTATTCAGAGAATGAAAATCGTAGAGAGAAGACAGTTCCAAGAACACCACAAGAAAATGGTGTGTTAGAAAGGATGAACAGGACAATCATGGAGTGTTCAAGGTGCACGAGATTGCATGCAGGATTGCCTTTACAATTTTTGGCAGATGTTGTAGATATTGTTGTTTATCTAATAAATAGAAGGCCTTCAAGTTCCTTGGATGGTGGTATTCTAAAGGAGGCATGGACATGTAAAAAGGTAAACTATTCTTTTTTAAATACTTTTGGTTGTGGAGCCTTTTTCCACATTAATAAAGAAAATAGAACAAAGCTTGAGGAAAAATCAAAGAAATGTACCTTTATTGGATATGGTGTTAATGATTTTGGTTATCGCTTTTATGATTATGAAAAACACAAAATCATTAGGAGCAGATATGTCATATTCAGTGAAAAAGTTTTGTATAAGGATCAGCTGCAGGAAAAGAAACAGGGAAAAAAAACAAAGAATACACAGTGGCTTGACGAGATCACAGGAAAAGTGATGGTGCCTGAAATTCATAATGATCAACAACCAGAACAACAACCACAACAGCAACAAGCACCTCAAACACCTGAAAGTGGTGGTAGAAGATCTACTAGGATAAGTAGATCCCTTAAACGATACTCTCCTTCATTATATCATGTATTGTTGACTAATTCTGCTGAACCAAAATGTTATGAAGAAGTAGTGCAAGTAGAAACCAGGAAGAAGTGGGAGCAAGCCATGAAAGAAGAGATGGAATCCTCAGCACATAACCAGACTTGTAACTTAGTTAGGTTGCCTGCAGGTAAAACAACATTGCAGAATAAATGGGCTTACAAGTTGAAGGAAGAAGATGGAGGTAGAAAAAGGTATAAAGCTAGACTTGTGGTGAAAAGGTTTGCACAGAAAAAGGGTATAGACTTTGATGAGATATTTTCTCCTGTTGTTAAAATGACTTCAATCAGAACTATTTTAATTCTAGTAGTAGCTGAAGGTTTTCATCTTGAGCAGTTAGATGTAAAGACAACCTTTCTCCATGGGGATTTGGAGGAAGAGATATATATGCAACAACCACAAGGATATGAGGTAAAAGGGAAGGAGAAACTAGTGCACAGGTTGAAGAAGAGTTTGTATGGCTTAAAACAGGCTCCAAGGCAGTGGTATCTAAAATTTGACAGGTTTATGTTTGAACAAGGTTGTACTAGATGTCACTCTAATCATTGTGTTTATCTCAAAAGGCAAAATGATGGCAGCTATATTATATTGTTATTGTATGTAGATGACATGCTTGTTGCAGGTTCTAACATGCAGGAAATAAGTGCGCTCAAAATAAAATTGGCAAACTCATTTACAATGAAGGATTTGGGTGCTACAAAACAAATCCTTGGTATGATAATAACTAGAGATAGGGAGAATCGCAAATTAACATTGTCTCAAAGTGAGTACATAGAAAAGGTGTTGAAAAGGTTTAATATGCAGGATGCAAAACTAGTTAATATACCTTTGGCTAGCCATTTCAAATTAAGTAAGGAGGAGTGTCTCAAGACTCAAGAAGAAATGGCTGATATGTCTAAAGTTCCATATGCATCAGTAGTTGGAAGCTTAATTTATGCAATGGTCTGCACAAGGCCTGATATTGCACATGAAGTGGGAGTTGTAAGCAGGTATATGAAAAATCCAGGGAAATAACATTGGATGGTGGTGAAGTGGATTCTCAGGTATTTGAGAAGTACCACAAATCAAGCATTATGCTTTGGTGGTTCAAACATTGCTCTACAGGGATATGTTGATGCAGATATGGCGGGTGATAGAGATAACAGGAGAAGCACAACAGGGTAAGTGTTTACCGTAGGTGGAACAACTGTCAATTCAGTCTCAAAACTGCAAAGTTTTGTTGCACTCTCAACAACAGAAGCAGAGTATGTCGCTGCTACAGAGGATAGTAAAGAAATGATTTGGTTACAAAGGTTTCTGGATGAATTGGGTAAGAAGCAGGAGTTGGGCAAGTTATACAGTGACAACCAGAGTGCCATACATCTTGCAAAGAACTCTGCATTTCATTCCAAGACTAAACATATACAGCTCAAGTACCATTTCATACGGTTAGCGTTGGAAGATGGACAGTTGAAGTTGGAAAAGATACACACTAGCCAGAAGCCTACAGATATGTTAACAAAAGTTGTAACCAGGGAGAAACTGAGAATTTGCTTAGTTTCAATTGGTCTTCAAATATGATGAAGAAGATGAGAAACCGTTGGAAATAATACTGTGAGGGGGGGTGAATCAGTATTATCAAGTCAATTATTTTTATTTCACACCCAGATCATATACGCTACTTCAGTTAGAGAAAACCACATATATACGCAACTACAGATAAGGAAACCAGTGTATACCATGCAGACTTATAATTTAATTTATTCTACAGATGTTGATCATTAATCTGTGCATCAGAATCATATAAATAGTAACCGGGAATAGTAAGATAGAGCAGAAGACAATCACACACAAGAACACAAGATATAAGGTGGAAACCTAATGTGGGTGAAAACCACCTACCGCAATTCATCTCTATCTTCTTTTAATTAGAAACTTCTTTTTACAATGTTTCTGTATTGTTGCAGACTTATACCAGTATGCAGGCTTCAACCTACAGAAGGCTACAACCTTCTCTCGTTTTCCAGCCTTTCCTGGAAGGGAGCTAAAACCCCCTTAGCTCTTGTACTAGATGAGATACTAGTACGTAGGTGCTGACCTACAGAAGGCTACAACCTTCTCTTTCTTCTAGGGACCACGTTTCATAAATTTTTAGACTGGATCCATGAATAATATCAATCAAACATCAAGAATTTCTACATCAAGCAATCTCCTTTTCACCAATTAAAACTGAAACAAATAGACACTTCCCTGACAGATGTACCCAGAACACAGTAACAGTAACCATACACCAATTCTGAACCCATATCACTGCAGTAATCAATTTAAGAGACGTACGCTACTTCAATATTCAGGAACCTACGTGCATACGCTTCTATGTTAAGGCCAACCTGCGTATACGCACTTTTGACTCACAGAAATAGTGTGTATACATGCCTTCGCTTCACTGAACCTGCGTACAGATCTATAAAGATAGTTCACTCTTCAAATATTCAGACATTACTTAACCAGATTATCAGATTTATAGATCAAGCGTGCGCCACATATAACAAATCAAAGTCGTACAAAGATACTATTACTCAAGCCTTAAGATTTTGACCCATCAGTAGAACTTATCCTTTTCTTTGCGCTTAGGTTCCTCCTTCGTTCAGATCGAGCTCTGCACCTTAACCTCAATCACCAGTATTCTAGATCTAGCACTTTATCAGATATTCAATAATTCAGATCGTGACCTTGCCTAATGATCTCCTTCCTCTTTTATAGTCTTAGGCCTTTCACAATACCACGGTCCAAAACCATAACAAATCAATACCATGGACCCAATACTTGGGATCAACACTTCGGATGAGATACCATGGTCCAAAACCATAGGTTAAAATACCAAGGACTAAATACCATGCACCAAACATAAGTTTTCCCACATGTACGTGCTTTTCCTTGCGAGAAAGTGCGTGTATATGCATACGCGTCTTTGGAACATCTAACCCGCGTGTATACGTGGCCTGGTCATGATGAATCCGCGTATATATATTTTTCCTACATTTTGAGAGCCTGAACTGAGATCTGTCACCAGAGTGAGTTGCCATTAAGGACAACACCTGTGCCATAGTGCCAAACCTGTGTCATAATGCCAACAATCTCCCCCTTTGGACTTGATGGCAACCCTAAGATCCTCAAAGTCATTCTCCCCCTTTGTCATCAAGGGAAAAGGGTTATGCTCCCCCTGAGTACATGCTGAAATCTTTGCTCTGCTGTGCTGGCTATGCTCCCCCTGACTGTAGGCAAGATCTGCAAAAAGATGTTCTTCAAGAAGAACTGTGACTCATACATCATAACTGACCTTCCTATCATCAAAGACTCTATACATACATCTATCACCCAACCAAGTGGGGATACATTAGAAATTTACATATGATAACCAAGTACATTACATCATTCATCCCAGGCATAGTGGAGAAACCAAACTAGGCCGTTACATGAACTTGATAATAATAAAGATATACATGACATAGAGATGAAATATCTAGAGCAAGACTATGAATGTCACCAATAACTAATATCAGCAACACTATTCAGATCAGCCACCATGTTCTCCTTCTGTTCTCCTTTTGCAGCTGATCCACCTGAACCAAAACAGCTTGTGTACTCAAACCAAGAGCTTCTAATGTAATGCCAACAATACATTATTAGAAGTTTATCTACTCCCTCTGAACCTGTGCTGGATGGTCTCTATCAAACCCATATCAGACTCTCTTCAACCAAAGTCTGTCCCCACTGATTTCCTTCAAACCATCATATACGCGACTGTATCTAAATAAATCGGTGTATGTACACGGATCCTCCTCATGCAACTCGCGTAAAACCACATTTCTCTGAAACAGAAAGGTTTCAACAGCAAGATGATCCATCAACTACTCCCAGCTTCTGTCTGAGATATTCAAATGTTTCCTTCGGCAGTGGTTTGGTGAGTATATCAGCAACTTGTTCCTTAGAGGGAACATACTCCAACTTGACCTTTTGTTCAAGCACTTATTCCTGGAGAAAATGATACTTGATTGATATGTGCTTAGTCTTTGAATGCATGACAGGATTCTTTGAGATACTGATAGCACTTGTATTATCACAAAAAATGGAGATAGGTGGAGTACAAGTGATTTGAAGATCTTGCAATGTTTGCATCATCCAAAGGAGTTGTGTGTAGCAAGATGCAGCAGCTACATATTTTGCTTCAGTTGTAGATAAAGCAATAGAACTTCGTTTCTTGCTGAACCAATATACTAATCTAGGACCCATGAAGAATGCACCACCACTAGTGCTTTTTCTATCATCCACACTTCCTGCCCAATCCGCATCTGTATATGCATGAAGTGTGAGATCTGTATCTCTAGGATACCATAAGCCATAGTTTTGAGTTCCTTGAAGATACTTGAAAATTCTCTTAACTGCCTGAAGATGAGTTTCCTTTGGATTTGCCTGAAACCTTCCAACTATTCCCATTGCATGCATAATGTCTGGTCAGGTACCTGTTAGATAGAGTAGACTACCAATCATGGATCTATACGTTGGTTGATGTACTACTGCCAATTCATCATTTGCGGTGAGGCTGCATCCTGTCACCATAGCGGTACATACTAGTTTCGAGTCCTCCATCCCATATTTCTTCAAGATCTTCTTGAGATACTTGGTTTGTGAAAGAAAGATGCCATCTTTGTTTTGTTGGACTTGTAAAACAAGAAAATATGTGAGCTCACCAAGAATAGACATTTCAAACTCTTTCTGCATTACTAAGGAAAACTTTTGACTCATGTCTTCTTCATTGCTACCAAAGATGATATCATCAACATACACAACAAGTACTAGCAACTTATCATTGTCAATTTTTATATAAAGATTGCTATCATTTGATCCTTTTATAAAACCTTGTTGACGGAGGTATTTATCCAAGCGATAATACCAAGCCCTTGGAGCCTTTTTAAGTCCATAGAGAGCCTTTTTGAGTCTGCATAAAAGCTTTGGATCATTTCCAAGGATAAACCCATCTGGTTTCTCAATATACACTTCTTCATCCAAGTCTCCATTTAGAAAAGCCGATTTCACGTCCATCTGAAATATCTTGAACTTCTAAAAACTAGAGACAGCAAGGAACATTCTGATGGCCTTAAGTCTAGCAACGGGAGCAAATGTTTCTTCAAAGTCAATTCCTTCTTATTGAGCATATCCTTTAAAAACAAGTCTGGCTTTGTTTCTAATAACTTCCCCATTTTCATTCAACTTGTTTTTGAATATCCATTTTTTCCCTATGACATTCTTATCTTTTGGTCTAGGAACCAACTCCCAAGTGTTATTCTTTTCAATATGCTCAAGTTCTTCATCCATTGCCTTGACCCATCATTCATCTTTGCATGCCTCTCTTACATTTTGTGGTTCAGTGGAGGAGAGCAACGTTGGATAGCTTGAAGCTTCTGAAATGGTGCTCCTTGTTTGTACACCTGCCTCTTTCTGCCCCAAAATTTGAGATTCTGGATGATTCTTCTGAACGTATCTGGATGGTGTTGGAAATAATACTGAGAGGGGGGGTGAATCAGTATTATCAAGCAATTTACCAAATCTTCCTTATTTGATCTTTTGAATTATTCTTGCATATCAGTACCATAAAATAATGAGCATGAATAAAGAAAATAGACAGTCACACCAAAGAACACAAGATGTAAGGTGGAAACCCAATGCGGGAGAAAACCACCTGCTGCAATATGTCTCTATCTTCTTTCAAGAAATTCTTTTTACAATGATTTTGTACTGGTGCAGTCCTTTACCAGCACGCAGGCTGCAACCTGCAGAGAGCTACAACTCTCTCTCGTTTTCCAGTCTCTCCTGGAAGGGAGCTACAACCCCCTACTTCTTTTCATGAAGAATCAAATGATCAACAAGTATACAATAGATACAGTCCACTACAGATATCAGATCAGTAATTACAGAAATAACCCAGAACACCTTATGAACAGAAATATACAGTCAACAGATCATCTTAAGACAGGGACGCATATTTTCTTTCTGTGACCTGCGACTGGACGCAGTCTACCTTCCACTGTTCTGCGTGCCGACGCACTGTTCCTCTATGCTTTGCTGCGACCGGCGCACCCAAAAACACTATCGCGCCGCGTCTTTTGCTTCAGAGACGCACCCAATAACACAGTCGCGCCGCGTCCTTTGCCTCAGAGACGCACCTGAGCCTTTACTGTACTGCGTCCCGGCGCACTTTCCCTTCACTGAACCTGCGTCCCTTCAGATATAAAAGATATGAGGACTTCAGACCAACCCAAACACTCAGATCCACAGATCTGATCATGCGCCATAGAGATCACAGTCCATTAGAAGATTCGCCTTCATAGATCTGGACTAGATCTCACCAAAAGATATTCAACCAAGATGATGCTTAATCCAAATGAACTCCTTTGCTTTATATAGGCAAGCTTCTCCCCAAAACATGGAACAATACCACGAGCCGACACCATAGAAACACAAAACCGTCGGCTAGATACCACGCAAGAAACCCCCACGTGCTTTTCTCTGCCTTGAAATGTGTGCACTGGGCGGACGCACCTCCTGAACGGCTGGCCTGCGTCCCTGGACGCGGGTTCTGTATGGTATACCTGCGGGGACGCACTTGCTGAACATATTTCCTGCGTCCTTCTTGATTTATCACCTGAATGGGTTTGCCATCAAGGACAACACCTGAATCATAATGCCAACAATCTCCCCCTTTGGACTTGATGGCAACCACATAATCTTCAGCTTCATTCTCCCCCTTTGACATCAAGGGCAAAGGGTATGCTCCCCCTATGCTCATGCATCTCCAGATCTGTAACCAGAAATCCATCATGAAGGAGATAGAGACATATTGCAGCTATTTCCAAGATCTCCTTCTCCATAATGCCAACAATGCATTATGTGCTCCCCCTGAGCCTATACCACCAATAGGAAGATGATCAACAGTAAGATGATGCATCAACAACCCCCAGCTTTTGCCTGAGGTATTCAAAAGTGTCCCTGGGCAACGGTTTGGTGAAAATATCAGCAACTTGTTCCTTAGAAGGAACATACTCCAACTTGACCTTCTGTTCAAGTACTTGTTCCCGGAGAAAATGGTGATTGGTATGTGCTTGGTTTTTGAATGCATAACCGGATTCTTTGAGATGCTGATTGCACTTGTGTTGTCACATAAGATAGGGATTGGAGGAGTACAAGTGATTTGATAATCCTGCAAATTCTGCATCATCCAAAGGAGTTGGGTGCAACAAGATGCAGCAGCAACATATTCGGCTTCAGCTGTAGACAAGGCAATTGAACTCTGTTTCTTGCTGAACCAAGAGACCAGTCTGGGACCCATAAAGAACGCACCACCACTTGTGCTTTTCCTGTCATCCACGCTTCCGGCCCAATCTGCATCTGTATAGGCATGAAGAGTAAGATCTGTATCTCTAGGATACCATAAGCCATAATTTTGAGTCCCTTGAAGATATTTGAAAATTCTCTTCACTGCTTGAAGATGAGTCTCCTTCGGATTTGCCTGAAATCTTCCAACTATTCCAACTGCATGCATGATGTCTGGTCGGGTACCTGTCAAATATAGTAAACTTCCAATCATAGATCTGTAGGTTGGTTGATGTACTGCTGCAGATTCATCATTTGCACTGAGACTACATCCTGTGACCATGGGTGTACATACTGGTTTTGCATCTTCCATGCCATATTTCTTCAAAATCTGCTTGAGATACTTGGTTTGAGATAAAAGATTCCTCCTTCCTTTGTTGGATTTGCAAACCAAGGAAATATGTCAGTTCTCCTAGCAAGGACATTTCAAATTCTTTCTGCATGACTGAGGCAAAGCTTTGACTCATAGCTTCTTCATTGCTGCCAAAAATAATGTCATCTACATACACAACAAGTATTAGCAATTTGTCATTTTCAACTTTTATATACAGATTGCTATCTGCTGAACCTTTTAAGAAACCTTGTTGATGAAGATATTTGTCCAACCGGTAGTACCAAGCCCTTGGAGCTTGTTTGAGACCATAGAGAGCCTTTTTCAATCGGCATACAAGATTTGGATCATTTCCAAGAATGAACCCATCTGGCTGTTCAATGTACACTTCTTCTTCCAAGTCTCCATTCAAAAAGGCTGATTTCACATCCATTTGAAATACTTTGAAGTTCTGAAAACTTGAGAGAGCAAGGAACATTCGGATGGCCTCAAGTCTTGCAACAGGAGCAAAAGTTTCTTCAAAGTCTATTCCTTCTTGCTGCGCATACCCTTTACAACGAGTCTGGCTTTGTTTCTAATTACTTCTCCATTTTCATTCAATTTATTTTTGAAGACCCATTTTGTTCCAATAACATTCTTATCTTTTGGTCTAGGAACCAGCTCCCAGTGTTGTTCTTTTCGATTTGCTCAAGTTCTTCATCCATTGCTTTCACCCAACATTCATCTTTGCATGCCTCTTTCACATTTTGTGGTTCGGTGGAGGAAAGTAATGCCAAATAGCTTGAAGCTTCTGCAACTGTTCTTCTAGTTTGTATACCTGCTTCTTTTGTCCCATGATCTGAGATTCTGGATGGTTCTTCTGAACATATCTGGATGGAGTCTTTTCTTCTATTCTTGTCCGTTCTTCTGCTTCTTCGTGAGGTTCTTCTTGAGATTCTTCTTGAGGTTCTTCTTCTTCATCATTCTGTCTTTGAGGGTAGCTCTCATCTTCTTCGATGTCTTCACGATGTATTTGCCTAGGAATATATCCCTTTTCATCAACCACTACATCAATGCTGTCAACAATTCTGCCAAGTCTTTTATTGTAGCATTTGTATGCTTTGCTATGTGGAGAATAGCCAAGAAGAATGCCTTCATCTGCTCTAGGATCAAGTTTGCCAAGCTGCTCCTCAGTATTCTTGATATAGCATTTGCTCCCAAATATTTTGAAGTGCTTTACCGAAGGAGTTTTACCACTCCAGAGCTCATGAGGGGTTTGAGTGCTGTTCACCCGGACATTTGTCTTGTTGAGAATAATAACCGCAGTATGTGCAGCTTCACCCCAGAAGGTTGCGGGGGTTCCTGATTCATCAAGCATAGCACGAGCCATTTGTTGGATTGTTCTGTTCATTCTTTCAACAACTCCATTTTGCTGAGGCGTTCTAGCTGTAGAGAATTCTCTCCTTATCCCATGTTCATCACAGAAATCGAAAAATTCATTTGAAGTAAATTCCCCACCTCTGTCAGATCTGAGGCACTTAATTTTGTGACCTGATTCATTTTCATCCAAGGCTTTGAAGGTTTTGAATTTTTCGAATGCTTCATCTTTGTGCTTCATAAGTCCTAACCAAACAAACCTGGAGAAATCGTCAATAAATAATATCAAGTATTCCTCTCCTCTAGGTGTTCTTTTTCTGAATGGTCCACATACATCTGTATGTACTAGCTCAAGAGGCATGCTGGCTGATCCTTCTTTCTCTGGAAAGTTAGTTCTGGTTTGTTTTCCAAACTGACATGATCTGCATATGGTGTTGTCAGGAATTTTGATATCTGGAAGATCGCGAACTGCCTGATATTTGCAAGCTTTCCTTATTTGTGAGAAGCTTAGATGTCCCAACCTTCGATGCCATAACCAGTGCTCTTCATCCTTGCTTAGATAGCATTGTTGTTGTCCTTCATCAAATATGTATAGATTATTTGGAGTTCTCTTTCCTTTGAGAACTGTTTTACCTGTATCAAGATCACGAACAAGGCATCCATTTGATCTGAATATAACCTCGGTTCTTTGATCACACATCTGGCTGACACTTAGTAGATTATGCTTCAATCCATCAACAAACAAAACATTTCCAGCCTTAACATCTTCTTTTAAAGGAGCAATACCTTTTCCTTTTATAGTTGCAGGAGTATCATTTCCAAAAGAGACTTTCTTTCCCTTTTCTAAATTAGAATAAGACTCAAGTTTTTCTTTATCACCTGTCATATGCTTCGAACATCCACTGTCAATGTACCATAGATTTTCTTGTCCTTCTGCATAAAATGCTATCCCACATCTTTCTGTTTGAGGTTCCTTTATTCTCCATGTTTTGGCGCCTGAGGCTTGTTCCTTTTTCTGCTCTTGTACCTTTCTTTCCGGAAACCTGCTTCTGCATTCAAAGTCTTTATGTCCAAAATTATTGCAAATAGAACATTCAACTTCATTTTCAAGAGCTGAAAAGTTGTTATAGGTCCTTTTTGTAATCCCTGTCATACTTCTTTGTTTTTGAGCTTCCCTAGTCATGATTGTTTTATACGCAACACATTGAGCTGCTTTGTGACCAAAGTTATGGCAAGAAAAGCATTGTCCATTGAAGAAGCTTCTGCGATTATTGGATCTACCAGCCAACTGATTGTAATTTCTATTTTCATCTATTCTTGAACCAAATTGAGAAGATTTTACCTGTGGCTGGTTGTGGCTTTTGTTCACCCTTAAGCTGGATTGCCCCTGATAGTTTCTGCTTGACATTTGTCCCTGCTTTACCTGATGATCTTCCTTGTGCTCTTGCTCATTTCTTCTTGCTGCATCAAGATAACTTTTTGAAGTGGATGCTTGAGAAGTTTCTCCATTATAGCCCAAACCTGTCTTATTTAGTGGAGACCGCTGCACACTGATAATCTCATCCAAAGTTTCAGATCCTTTGACAAACTTGAGATTAATAGTTTTTGTTTTCTCAATTTCTTTTCTAAGACCAACAATTTCACCTTCTAATTTTTCAAGATGTTTTTCCTTTTCATCAATTTGGAATTGTAGAGTATCAATAATCATGTTCTTTTCTTCTATGCATCTCTTGAGTCTAGTAATTTCATCATAAAGGTTATCCACATCTACAGCATCCTCATAATCATCATCTTCAAATGCCATTAACAACCTATATTTATTACCTTGTTCATCTTCATCACTGTTTGATAAGCCATCACTATCTTCATGGGTGTAGTAGCTTTTCTTATTTGCGCTTTGTTTCTTGTTCCATCTAACTGGTTCCTTTCCTTTATCCTTATAAGAGCATTTTGCAGCATAATGACCTACTCTTCCACAAGCAAAGCATTTGAAAGGTAGCTTACCTCTGAACCTTCCAGAACCTCTTTGAAGATTTCTGACAAAATTTGATTCTTCTTCCTCTTCTTCTGGATCATGGCTTGCTTCATAGTAATCTTCTTTGCCTGATGCTTTAAAAGCAGCCTCCCTTCTGTCTGATGGTCCTCCCTTTCTCATTTCATAAGCAGTTAGAATTCCATGTAGCTGAGACATAGTAAGAACACGGAGATTTTCTTTTCTTCTATTGCAGATACTTTGGATTCAAACTTGGGGATAATGATCTTAGAATCTTTTGAACTACTAGAGACTCCTTTACTTCTTCACCCAAATTTTTCATACAATTTACAATCTCATCTACCCGAAGAAAATAATTAGCCACACTTTCATCATTATACATCTTGAGAGTCTCATATTGAATTCTGAGAGTTTGAAGTTTGGCTTGTTTTACCTGTTCATCTCCTTCATAGCTTGTGATCATTTTGTCCCATATTTCTTTTGCTGATTTGAAGTGCATTACCTTCATGAATTCTGTTTGGGATATACTTCCTAATAGAGTACTGACTGCTTTTGCATTTGTTTCATACTTCTTTTTCTCAGCTGGATCTGTAGGAGTAGCTGAAGGAAAAGCATAGCCTGTTTCTACAATGTCCCAAACTTCAGTACCAAGAGATTGAAGATATGCAGTAACTCTTACCTTCCAATAATTGAAGTTTGTCCCATCAAAAACTGGTGGCCTGATTGATGCTTCTCTCTCGTAGTTGCTCATGATGAACGATCTACCTTCAAGCGATCAAGCTTTTCTGAAGGACCTGCTCTGATACCAATTGTTGGAAATAATACTGAGAGGGGGGGTGAATCAGTATTATCAAGCAATTTACCAAATCTTCCTTATTTGATCTTTTGAATTATTCTTGCATATCAGTACCATAAAATAATGAGCATGAATAAAGAAAATAGACAGTCACACCAAAGAACACAAGATGTAAGGTGGAAACCCAATGCGGGAGAAAACCACCTGCTGCAATATGTCTCTATCTTCTTTCAAGAAATTCTTTTTACAATGATTTTGTACTGGTGCAGTCCTTTACCAGCACGCAGGCTGCAACCTGCAGAGAGCTACAACTCTCTCTCGTTTTCCAGTCTCTCCTGGAAGGGAGCTACAACCCCCTACTTCTTTTCATGAAGAATCAAATGATCAACAAGTATACAACAGATACAGTCCACTACAGATATCAGATCAGTAATTACAGAAATAACCCAGAACACCTTATGAACAGAAATATACAGTCAACAGATCATCTTAAGACAGGGACGCATATTTTCTTTGTGTGACCTGCGACTGGACGCAGTCTACCTTCCACTGTTCTGCGTGCCGACGCACTGTTCCTCTATGCTTTGCTGCGACCGGCGCACCCAAAAACACTATCGCGCCGCGTCTTTTGCTTCAGAGACGCACCCAATAACACAGTCGCGCCGCATCCTTTGCCTCAGAGACGCACCTGAGCCTTTACTGTACTGCGTCCCGGCGCACTTTCCCTTCACTGAACCTGCGTCCCTTCGGATATAAAAGATATGAGGACTTCAGAACCAACCCAAACACTCAGATCCACAGATCTGATCATGCGCCATAGAGATCACAGTCCATTAGAAGATTCGCCTTCATAGATCTGGACTAGATCTCACCAAAAGATATTCAACCAAGATGATGCTTAATCCAAATGAACTCCTTTGCTTTATATAGGCAAGCTTCTCCCCAAAACATGGAACAATACCACGAGCCGACACCATAGAAACACAAAACCGTCGGCTAGATACCACGCAAGAAACCCCCACGTGCTTTTCTCTGCCTTGAAATGTGTGCACTGGGCGGACGCACCTCCTGAACGGCTGGCCTGCGTCCCTGGACGCGGGTTCTGTATGGTATACCTGCGGGGACGCACTTGCTGAACATATTTCCTGCGTCCTTCTTGATTTATCACCTGAATGGGTTTGCCATCAAGGACAACACCTGAATCATAATGCCAACAGATGGAGTCTTTTCTTCTATTCTTATTTGTTCTTCTGGTGCCTCATGGGTTTCTTCTTCATCATGAATCTGATTTGATGTTGAGGGATAGTCCTCATCATCTTCGAAAACTTTAGATCTCTCCTGCCTAGAGTTATTTCCTTCTTCATCAATCACTACATCAATACTTTCAATAATTTTTCCAAGTCTTTTATTGTAACACTTATATGCTTTGCTATGGGGAGAGTAACCAAGGAGAATGCCTTCATCTGCTCTAGGTTCAAACTTGCCAAGATTTTCATCAGTCCTTTTAATGTAGCATTTGCTTCCAAAAATTTTGAAGTATTTTACCGTGGGAGTCTTACCATACCAAAGTTCATGAGGAGTCTGAGTGCCGTTTACCCGGAAATTTTTCTTGTTAAGAATAGTTACTGCAGCAAATGTGGCTTCACCCCAGAAGGTTGTGGGAGTTCCAGATTCATCGAGCATAGCACGAGCCATTTGTTGAACCATTCTGTTCATCCTTTCCACTACTCCATTTTGTTGAGGTGTCCTTGCAGCAGAGAATTCCCTTCTTATGCCATGTTCTTCACAAAAATCGAAAAATTCATCTGAGGTAAATTCTCCTCCTCGATCAGATCTGAGGCATTTGATTCTACGATCTGATTCGTTTTCAACCAAGGCTTTGAATGATTTGAACTTTTCAAAAGCTTCATCTTTATACTTCATGAGTCCTATCCAACACATCCTTGAAAAGTCGTTAATGAACAATATGAAGTACTCTTCACCTCAAGGTGACCTTTTCCTAGTTGGACCACATATATCAGTATGGAAAAGTTCAAGTGGCCTGCTAGCCGATCCTTCCTTCTCAAGGAAATTAATTCTGGTTTGCTTACCAAACTGACATGATTTGCATATTGTATTGTTTGGAATTCTGATGTCAGGAAGATCACGAACCACCTGATATTTGCATGCTTTCCTTATCTAAGAGAAGCTAATATACCCCAATCTTTTGTGCCATAGCTAGTGTTCATCATTCTTGCTTAGATAGCATTGATGTTGTCCTTCTTTGAATATTTATAAATTATTTGGAGTTCTTATGCCTTTGATCATTGTTTTTCCTGTATCAAGATCACGAACACTACATCCATTTGATCGAAATATTACCTCAGTTTCTTGATCGCACATCTGACTGAAACTCAATAGATTATGCTTTAAGCCATCAACATACATAACATTTCCAGCTTTGGCCTTTTCTTTCAACTGAACAGAACCTTTACCTTTTATGAACGCACGAGTGTCATTTCCAAATGAGACCTTCTTTTCCTTTTCTAAGGCACTATATGATTGAAGTTTTTCTTTATCACCTATCATATGTTTCGAACATCCACTGTCGATGTACCATTGATTTTCCTGTCCTTCTGCATATAAGGCTATCCCACAACTTTCTGGTTGTGGTTATTTCTTTCTCCATGTTTTGGTGTTCAATGAATCTTGCTCGTTCTGAGTTGTTTGCCGGAACCTACTCCTGCATTCAGACTCTACATGACCGAAGTTGTTGCAAATAGAACATTCTATTTCATTTTCAAGATCAGAGAAGTTATTATAGGTTCTTTTCATGATTCCTATCATACTCCTTTGTTTTTGAGCTTCCCTAGTCATGATGGTCTTGTAGGCAACACATTGAGCAACTTTATGACCAAAGTTATGACAAGTGAAACATTGGCCATTGAAGAAATTCCTGCGATTATCAAATCTACCAACCATATGATTGTAGTTTCCATCCATTCTTGAGCCAAGTTGAGAATGATTTACCTGTGGTCTGTTGAAACTTCTGTTCACCCTTGAAGTAGATTGCCCCGATTTACTTGATAATCTTTGATCATTCTTAAAGCAAATTGTCCCTGATTTACTTGGTGATCTGCATTATGCTTTTGTTGTCGATTGTCACCTTGTTCACCTCTCCTTGCTGCATCAAGATAACTTTTGGAGGTGGATGGCTTATGTGCTTGCTTCTAAGCTTGAGATGCTTCTTCAGAATATCCAAGACCTGTCTTGATTAGAGGAGAACACTGTACTTTGATAATCTCATCTAGAGTTTCAGATCCTTTAGCAAATCTGAGATTAAGGGCTTTTGTTTTCTCAATTTCTTTTCTAAGTCCCACAATTTCACATTCTAACTCTTCATTGTGTTTATCCTTTTCAGCAAGTTGGAATGTTAGAGTATCTATAATCATATTCTTTTCCTCCAAACAAACTTTAAGTTTAGAAATTTCTTCATAAAGACCTCCTTCATTTATAGCATCCAAGAAATCATCATCTTCAAAATCCATCAAAAGTCTATTATCATTACCTTGCTCATCTTCATCGTTATTTGATAATCCATCACTGTCTTCATGTGTGTAAGAGCTCTTCTTATTTACATTCTGTTTTCTGTTCCATCTAACAGGTTCCTTACCTTTATCTATTTTATCTTTATGAGGACATTTTGTAGCATAATGATCGACTCTTCCACAAGCAAAGCATTTGAAAGGCATCTTTACTCTGAATATTCCAGTTCCCCGTTGAAGGTTCTTGACAAAATTTGATTATTCCTCTTCTTCTGACATATGTCCTAACTTATAGTAATCTCCTTTTCCTGAAGCCTTGAATGCAACTTCTCTCCTATCTGATGGTCCTCCTTTCCTCATTTCATAAGCATTTAGAATTCCGTGCAGCTGTGACATGGTAAGGCTCTATAGATTCTGTTTTTCTTCTATTGCAGAAACTTTTGATTCAAACTTAGAAGACAAAGATCTTAGAACCTTTTCAACCAAAACAACCTCTTTTATTTCTTCACCCAAGTTTTTCATACAATTAAAAATCTCATCTATACGTAGGAAATAGTTAGCCACACTTTCATCATTGTGCATTCTGAGATTTTCATACTGAATTCTGAGAGTTTGAAGTTTTTCTCATTTTACCTGTTCATCTCCTTCATAGCTCATAACGATCTTGTCCAATATTTCTTTTGTTGTTTTGAGTTGCATACCCTTGACAAATTCTTTTTGAGATAGACTCCCTAATAGAGTATTGACAACCTTTGCATTTGTTTCATACTGCTTCTTACCAGCCGGATCTATAGGAGTTGCTGATAGAAATGTGTACCCTGTATCTATAATATCCCAGAATTCTGTACCAAGAGATTGAAGATAGGTTGTAATTCTTACCTTCCAATAGAGGAAGTTGGTCCCATAAAAAATTGGTCACCTGATCGATGCTTCTCTCTCGTAGTTGCTCATGATGATAGATCTTCCTTCAAGTGATCAAGCTTCTTCAGAAGGACCTACTCTGATTCCAATTGTTGGAAATAATATATAGAGGGGGGGTGAATCAATATTATCAAGTCAATTATTTTTATTTCACACCCAGATCATATACGCTACTTCAGTTAGAGAAAACTGCGTATATACACAACTACAGATAAGGAAACTAGTGTATACCATGCAGACTTATAATTTAATTTATTCTACAGATGTTGATCATTAATCTATGCATCAGAATCATATAAACAGTAACCAGGAACAGTAAGACAGAGTAGAAGACAATCACCCACAAGAACACAAGATATAAGGTGGAAACCAAATGTGGGTGAAAACCACCTGCTGCAATTCGTCTCTATCTTCTTTTAATTAGAAACTTCTTTTTACAATGTTTCTGTACTGGTGCAGACTTATACCAATACGCAGGATTCAACCTGCAGAAGGCTACAACCTTCTCTCGTTTTCCAGCCTCTACTGGAAGGGAGCTACAACCCCCTTAGCTTTTGTACTAGCTGAGGTACTAGTACGTAGGTGCTGACCTACAAAAGGCTACAACCTTCTCTTTCTTCCAGGGACCACGTTTCATAAATTTTCAAATTGGATCCATGAATAACATCAATCAAACATCAAGACTTTTTGCATCAAACAATCTCCTTTTCACCAATTAAAACTGAAACAAATAGACACTTCTCTGACAGTTGTACCCAGAACACAGTAACAGTAACCATACACCAATTCTGAACCCAGATCACTGCAGTAATCAATTTAAGAGATGTATGCTACTTTAATATTCAGGAACCTTCATGCATACGCTTCTGTGTTAAGGCCAACTTGCGTATACGCACTTTTGACTCACAGAAACATCGTGTATATGCGCCTTCGCTTCACTGAACCTACGTACAGATCTATAAAGATAATTTACTCCAAATATTCAGACATTAGTTAACCCAGATTATCAGATTTATAGATCAAGCATGCACCACATATAACAGATAAAAAGTCATACAAAGATACTATTAATCAAGCCTTAAGATTTTGACCCATCAATAGAACTTAACCCTTTCTTTGCGCTTAGGTTCCTCCTTCGTTCAGCTCCAGTTCTGCACCTTAACCTCAATCACCAAGATTCCAGATCTAGTACTTTATCAGATATTAAATAATTTAGATCGTAACCTTGCCTAATGATCTCCTTCCTCTTTTATAGTCTTAGGCCTTTCACAATACCACTGTCCAAAACCATAACAAATCAATACCATGGACCCAATACTTGGGATCAACACTTCGGACGAGATACCATGGTCCAAAACCATAGGTTCAAATACCACGGACTAAATACCACGGACCAAACATAATTTTTCCCACATGTACACGCTTTTCCTTGCGAGAAAGTGTGTGTATACACATACGTGTCTTTGGAACATCTAACCCACGTGTATACGCGGCTTGGTCATGATGAACCCGCGTATATATATTTTTCCTTCATTCTGAGAGCCTAAACTGAGATCTGTCACCAGAGTGAGTTGCCATCAAGGACAACACCTGTGCCATAGTGCCAAACCTGTGTCATAATGCCAACAGAAACATCTAGGTCCAAAGTGGAGTCATTGTCCAGCAAATGAAGCAGCAGTGGAGTTGCTATAATTAGTCTCCAAGTGGGAGATGTTGGGTTGTGTTATATTCTTTCCATGACTAGCCCATGTAGTTAATTGGGGGGTTAGAAGGGGGGCAGAGCTCCCCCTTTGTTGCACCGATTGTGTAGTGAGGGGAGTAACAGGGGGTTTGAGGAGTGCAGGTAACCCCACTATATGGGGTCCGGGGCAGCACCACGGAAAATTTTGGTTTTGGACCCTATGTTAGGTTGGGCAAACCTACCTATGATTTTGTGCATGATTTTTAGCACATGGTTTTGGATGTGATGGTTTTCCAGTCAATGGTTTTGGACGCAATGGTTTTCGGTCCATGGTATTGGATGCTTCGGCATGTATAAATATGTATTGTAACATTGAAAGGAAAATAATGAAAAACCAAGCTAGTAGTCCCGGTTTTGGGATCCAGGGGAAAATGTCTGTGTATATGTGTTTTATGTGTTATGCTCTCGCATTGTTTATTTTCTGTGTTTTATAATTCATATGCAGGTAATTTCTGTATGGGTTTAAAACCTATATTTGGTATCGAAGCTATTTTGGATTCAAGGGGATGCCTTTGTTGTTGAGGGGTTTTGTTCGGGCCTGTGGTAGACCTTGTTCAATGGGAGATTTCTAAGATCAATTCTGGTGGTGAAAGAATATGGCGAGCAGTGGAAATATAGAGATAGAGAAATTTAATGGTCAAAGTTTTGAGTTGTGGAAACTCAAGATGGAGGATCTATTGGTGGATAAATATTAGTGGATCATGGTAGATCTGGGTACTAAACCAATGGGAGTGTCCAATGAATAATGGAAGAAGTTGGATCAGAAGGAAAAGAGAACAATATGATTGTGTGTCTCAGATTCAGTATTTCTAAATGGATCAGGGGAAGCTACGGTGAAGGCTTTGTGGGACAAGCTATGGACTTTGTACCAATCTAAGTCTCCGGTGAATAAACTGTTCCTGTGGAAAAAGTTGTATAACCTGAGGATGAAAGATGGACACTCGGTGACAGAGCATCTGAACGCATTTAATACTGTGGTAAGTCAGTTAACATCTATTGATATTAAAATTTCAGATGAAGATAAGTGCATCAGTTTGTTGTGTTCTCTACCAGATTTGTGGGATAGTCTGGTTATTGCAATAGGTAGCAATGCAACTACCTTGCAGTTTGATGAAATAGTCTCATCCTTGCTGACGGAGGAGATGAAACGGAAAAATATGCAGAGCCAGAATGGTGATGCCTTGTCTGTATGAGGACAATCCTAGAATAGAAACAAAAATAAGTCATCGAGTGGGAGATCTAAATCTAGAGGGAGATCTACATCTCCAGGAAAACCTATAAAGGTGGTGTGTTGGAAATGCGGAAAGGAAGGGCATTACAAAAGGGACTGTAAATCTAAAGCTCTTGATAAAGGAAAGGGATCTGATGATGCTCCTTTTGTAGAGGTGAAAACCACCTCAGATGAAGGTGGGGATGTGTACTTGGCTTCTTCAGGTACACATGTAGACCGTGAGGCATGGTTGATTGACTCAGGTGCATCCTTTCACTTCACTCCCCATAGAGAGTGTTTTGGTGAGTATGAGAAATATGATGGTGGTGATGTATTCTTAGGGGATGATAAGAAGGCTAGAATCATTGGTCACAAAAAATAAAAGTTGAAGTTGCAAGGTGGAAGGGTTAGAACACTTCCAGGTGTTCTGCATATTCCTGCATTGGCCAGAAATTTGATTTCTGTAAGCGAGTTGGATGATGCAGGTGTAAAAATAGTGTTCGAGAAGGATACCTAAAAGATGGTTTGGGGAGCACTGGTATTGATGCGAGGAGTTTAGATTGGAACTCTGTACAAGCTACAAGGTAGCATTGTTATTGATGGGTGCAAAAGCTCTATGGTTCCTGAAAGTGGAGCAAAAAATTTAGTGGTCTCTGGAGAGAAGACCATGCTGTGGCATCAAAGGCTTGGACATATCGGAGAGAAGGGCCTTCGAATACTTAATGGTAATGGTATGGTAGAAGGTTTGAGTAATAGCTCTCTATATTTTGATTTATGTGAAAATTGTGTATATGGGAAGCAGAATCGGGTGATTTTCCCCTCTGGTTGTAAGAGGGAGAAACAGATATTAGAGCTTGTGCACAGTGATGTGTTTGGACCTGTGAAGGTTCCATCACTGGGTAAGTCTATGTACTATGTATAATTTATAGATGACTTCTCAAGGAATACATAGATATATTCCCTTAAGAAGAAATTTGAAGTCTTTGGCAGGCTTAAAGAATTTAAGGCTCTGGTGGAAAATCAGACAGAGAAGAAGATAAAGGTGTTGAGGATAGATAATATTGGAGAGTTTTGCAGTAAGGAATTTGAAGAATTCTGTAAGAAGTGTGGTATAGCAGGACAGAAGACTACTCCATATACACCTTAGCAAAATGGATTTGCAAAAAGAATGAACAAGATGTTGATGGAAAGGGAAAGAAGCATGCTCAGTGGTGCCAGGTTAGGATAGGAATTCTGGGCAGAGGCGGTGGAGACAACATGTTACTTGATCAATAGATCACCTTCATCAGCATTGGAGGATAAGACTCCACAAGAGGTATGGACTGATAAGAAACCCTCTCTTTCACATCTAAGGATACTTTTATGTGATGCATATGTACATGTTCCAAAGGAGAAACTAACCAAGTTGGATAATAAATCTGAAAAGTGCATCTTTATTGGGTATAAGGATGGTTTAAAGAGTTATAAGATTTGGAACCTAGTAACAAGGAAGGTTGTGTATAGCTGAGATGTGGTGTTTAGAGAGGTGAAAGATGTTATTAAACATGAAGTCCAACCAAAGGAACTCGAGAAGATAGAGTTTGAGCTAAAGGAGGAAGAATCAGAGTCTACAACAGAGGAGGAATCAGAAGATGAAGAGCCACAAACTCCAGGTGTGAGAAGATTAGTTCGAGAAAGAAGGCAGCCAAAAAGGTATAGTCCATCTGCTTTCTGTTCAAATTTTGCTTTATTTATTACTGATGATGATCCCAGACCTCTGAAGGAAGTAGTAGATTCAGAGGACGGAAGACTCTGGAAAGAGGCCTGGTTGATGAAATGGAATCTTTGCACAAAAATAAGGCTTGGGATCTGGTGGAGTTGCCGGCTGGAAGGAAACCCATTGGTAGCAAATGGGTGTTCAAGAAGAAGACAAATGCAAAAGGAAAGGTGGAGAAATACAAAGCTCGGTTGGTAGCAAAAGGTTATTCCCAGGTGTTGAGAATTGATTTTGGTGATATTTTTTCTCCTGTTTCTAAGGTAACTTCTATTAGATTACTTTTATCTGTTGTTTCTGCTTTTGATTTTATGGTAGAACAGATGGATGTGAAGACAACATTGCTTCATGGGGATTTGGAAGAGGAGATGTACATGAAGCAACTTGAAGGCTTTGTGGTGAAGGGTAAGAAAGAACTGGTATGCAAGTTAAAGAAGTCTCTATATGGGTTAAAGCAATCATGAAGGATGTGGTATCAGAAATTTGATACATTTATACGGGTACTTGGCTTCACCAGAAGCAAAGGAGATCACTATGTGTATTTTAAATTAATTGGTGACTGTGTTATTTATTTGGTCTTATATGTGGATGATATGTTGTTGGTTGGAAATGACAAATAAATTATCCAGGATTTGAAGACCCATTTGTCCTCCAAATTCGATATGAAAGATCTTGGTGCTGCAAACTATATTTTGGGCATGGAAATTAAAAGAGATCAGACAAAGAGGAAGCTCTGGTTAAACCAGAGGAAGTATTTTGAGACAATATTGTAGAGGTTTAATATGCAGGATAGTAAACTGGTGAAGGTTCCTATTCCTGTAGGTGTAAATTATCTGTTGAATAGTGTCCCAAGACATAAGAAGAGGAAGAGGACATGTCCTGCGTTCCATATGCAAGTGCAATCGGTAGCCTGATGTATGTGATGGTCTGCACTAGACCAGACATTGCACATGCAGTGGGAGTATTGAGTAGGTTCATGTCAAAACTAGGGAAGGATCACTGGAAAGCAGTGAAGCGGGTTTTTAGGTATTTGCGTGGCACTAGTGATTATGGTTTGTGCTACCAAGGAAGAATAGGATTGGACAGAGTGTTGGATATTCATGGATTTGTTGATGCAGACTAGGCTAGAGATTTGGATCAGAGAAGATATACAAGTGGATATGTGTTTAACCTATTTGGAGGTGCAGTCAGTTGGATGTGTAAGAAACAATTTGTAGTGGCACTATCAACTACAGAGGCAGAATACGTGGTAGCCACTCATGCAAGCAAGGAAGCAGTTTGGTTGCAGAGATTGTGTTCAAGTATGGGGTTAGTACAGGGAGCTATAAGGATAGACTGTGATAACCAAAGTGCAACTTTCTTGGCAAAGAACCCTGCATATCATTCAAAGACAAAGCACATTGATGTTTAGTATCACTTTGTGAGGGATATGATAGAAGACAAAAAGGTTTTGCTAGTTGCATAGTGAGGGGAGTCACAGGGGGTTTGAAGGGTGTAGGTAACCCCACTTTATGGGGTCTGGGGTAGTGCCACGGAAAATTTTGGTTTTGGACCCTATGTGAGGTTGGGCGGACCTACCTATGGTTTTTTGCATGATCTTTCGCACATGGTTTTGAATGCAATGGTTTTTCGGTCCATGGTTTTGGACGTGATGGTTTTCGTTCCACGGTATTGGATGCATCATCATGTATAAATATGTATTGTAACATTGAGAGGAAAATAATGAAAAATCAAGCTGGCAGTGCTAGTTTTGGGATCCAGGGGAAAATCTCTATGTATATGTGTTTTATGTTTTATGCTCTCACATTGTTTATTTTCTATGTTTTAGAATTCGTATGCAGGTAATTTCTGTACAGGGTTAAAACCTACAAGAGATTCTTGGGTGTGGAGCCTGATTATCTTCTGTATTCAAAGGTATCGCCGCATTGGACCCCAGTTCGTAATGGGGTGGCAACACCACCCGTAAAATATTCCCTGCAGGGGGGATCTAGGGGGGGTAGCTGCAACATTTGGGAGCCCCCCCCCCCCCCGCGGGGGGATTGGGGGCAGCATCCCCGAAGCTAAGAATAGATGTAAAATTTCCTTGTAAAATGTTGTAATTTTGTAGTCAATCTGGGCTGTTCATTAGCCGGAGATCAGATGGTAGAAGTTATGTTTAATTTATGGTTTTTTTCCCTAGAAGGCAACCCCTTGCTATAGATGAGGGAATTGTATTGTGTCTATATATATTTGTATTCTGAGTGAGGCAAAGAGAGGAGATTGAGAGAGAAGAGGGAATTATAGTGGATCTGCTATAGGTTGTATCTCTTCAGTTTGCTGGATAATATAAAAAGTAGGACTGGCTGTTTCTCCGTGGACATAGCCCAAAATGGGTGAACCACATATATCTGTGTCTCTTTTGTTTTATGCATTTTCTGTGTTTATAATTCTACAATATTTTATGTGTTCCATTACTCTATAATATATAATTCTCTAACATTATTAGGCAAACCATACTTATGGAAGTGACATGTTATGTATGAGTCAAGGCCTCGTGCTGTTATTGTACTTTGGGAAATAAGTTGTATAGGATACCGAAGGTAGCACCGCATACCGCTATCTCTTTACTTACTACAAAATAATGCAGTAAGCTCATCTCCAAAATTGGGAAATTTATTTTCTTGATGATACGCCCTCAGGGAAAGAAGAAGACAATGGCCACGAGCTCTAGACAAGGCCCTCCGCATGTCAATAACAGATGGAAAAGGTCGTAGAGGAGTTCGAGGACATCTTCACCTCCCCCATAGGGGTGCCCCTGCACTGTCAGGTCAAGCACTCCATCGATCTAACCCCAAGTGCGTTGTTACCCAATGGACCAATATATCGACACTCTGTTTTGGAGAATGACAAAATAAAGAGGAAGATTGAGGAGCTACTACAGAAAGGTCACATCCGGCCAAGTTCATTGCCCTATGGGAGCCCAATCCTGTTGGTACAAGATAAGGATGGGACTTGGAGGCTCTATTTTGAATATTGCACATTGAACAAGATCACTATCTAGAAAAGGTACCCGATCCCACGGATTGATGACCTTCTAGACCAAATCAAAGGGGAAAAATATTTCAGCAAGATCGACTTGAAGTCCAGATATCACCAGGTACCAATCAAACACTCTAATGGGTAGAAGACTTCCTTCAAAGCTAAGGAGGGCCTTTTCAAATGGTTGGTTATGCCTTTCGGGTTGAGGAATGCTCTTGCAACCTTCATAACACTGGATGACACCTTGCAACCATTCACCAACTCATCCATGTCTAAGAGGTTCTCCAAACACTGTGGCAACACAACTTGTGTGCCAATTTGAAGAAATTCACTTTTGGCATGACCCAGGTTTAGTATTTGGGATACATATTGATGAATGGGGGGTGCATGTGGATACAATAAATATCCAAGTGATTCGGGATTGGCCAGCCCAAACCACTGTGACAGAGCTCCGCATCTTTCTAGGTCTTGCCAATTTATACCGCAGGTTCATGTTGGGACTCATATCACTAGGTCCTTGAGTCAAGTCACCAAGGAAGGAGTGAAAGAAAAATTCTTTTGGTCTGAATCTCAACAGAAGGCATTCACAAAGTTGAAACACTGCCTTTACTCTGCACCAATGCTCACATTACCAAACTTGCAACAACCACTTGAGATCGAGACAGATGCCTATGACTATGATGTTGGCGCAGTCCTTACTCGACAGGGACATCGAGTGGCATATCATAGTGAGACACTTTCAAACACAGTCTGGAAGTACCCCACCTATGACAAAGAGATGTATTCCATTGTGTAAGCCTGTCGACAATGGAAACATTACATTTTGGGGAAGGAAATTGTCATCCACACAGACCACCAACCCCTATAGTTCATACAAATGCAAGGGAAGTTGCAAAATGATTGCCATTAGAAGTGGTCCACATACCTGCAACAGTTCCATTTGAATATCAAGTATAATAAGGGCAGCACCATTAAGGCTGCAGACTACCTCAGTTGACCACCGATCATGGCGTTAACCACCGTGCTCAACTCTTATGGGAATGAGACTTCTGATTGGCCACTTCTCTACAAAAGTGACCTAGAATTTGGCACAGGGGCTTCACTCAATGAACCTCTGACATAACACGTGTGTTCATGACACATTAAACAATACCCTTAATTTGACTACATATTGGAAAATACCTCTAAAAATTGCATTATTTAACCCCCTACCAATATGAACCGAATACACCTTCCCAACTAAAAAAACCCCTACTTTCGTCAGATATTGTAAGTATCCATTTTTCATTAACATTTTTTATACCCCTTTATAATTTTTCATTAACTTTGAGCTCCATTTTTTATACACAACATATAAAAGCCATTTACCCCCTATTATATTCTTAATATATTATGTCATTCTTTCCTCAATATATATCCCCCAATATGAATGCACGTGGTATGGTATTTCTCCCCCGGTGAGGCCCTTATGGAATTCGGCCACACATACCAAAAACTCTTGGAGGGTCAGAAAGTTCCATATTTTCACCTCTAGGATGCCCTGTTATGCCACCTGGGACACCTTTGTGTTCCTTCAAGTGATCGTGCTAAGATGATTTGGAAGCGCACTACCATCGAGCCACTAGGAATTTCGGGGTTGATAAAATGGTGGCAGTACTGTAGAAGTATTTCTGTTGGCCTAATCTTAGATAGGATGTTAGGAAGTACATCAGATCATGCACTACCTGTGCCATTGCCAAACCAACCATCAAGAAGAAAAGCCTCTATACTTCGTTTCCTACCCCTAGTCGGCCTTGGGAATCCATCTCCATGGGTTACATTTCAGGCCTTCCTTCTACTAAGCATGGAAATGACTGTGTTTTTTTGGTGGTCGACAGATTCTCGAAGATGACCATTATGGAGGCCTGCAAGAAGAATATCACAATAGAAGCCACTGCTAAACTCTTCTTTGAACGATTGTGGGTACACTTTTCGATCCCACAATCTATCATCTCATATCGGGATAGTAGGTTCCTCAGTACATTTTGGTCCAGTTTTCGGTTGATGCTAGAGACTAAACTCACTAAGTCCACAACTTTCCACCCCCAAAATGATGGTTAGACAGACGTCGTCAACAGGATGATCATACACATTATGCACGTGGACAACTAAAATCATCCATGCACATGGGATGAGAGCCTCCCCTATGTCTAGCATAGCTATAACCGAGCTCTCCATAGCTCGACTGGCCACAACCCTTTTCAAGTGGGATTGGGATTCCAGCCACTATGTCCCATTGATGTGGCCATAACACTTGCGGATAGTCAGGTAGATTCAACTCTTGTCCATTTCGAAGCCGATAAGGAAAACAACTTCATTGAGAACATCCCACATATCCTCCAGTAAGTCCATGAAATTATGTATAAATCAAATGCCAAGTACAAGTAGTGACATGATCAACATCGGGTGCCACACAAGTTTTAGGTGGGCCACAAAGTCTGGTTGCATTTGCAGAAGGAACGCCTTATCAGAGCCTATCAGAAACTCAGAGATAAGCTACCATCGCCCGAGCTACTCTTATTTCCATTCTATTTGCAAGCATATTTCAGTATTTGATATTAATGAAATGAAGAGTTATTTCTACAACATCTCTTTATTTATGGTTATATCTATAATTTTTTGCGTTCCTGTTTAAATCTAGATCAAATTTATACAACAGTTAAAATTAATAATAAACTAAAATTTCAAGGATGATTATGAACATATCTAGTAGCGTATTTATACAACTTCAAAAATATGGGAATATGCTCCAACTCCAATATCCTTACCAACTCATTGTGAACCGCCTAGTTTTCCACCCAACCATATCTAGGGAGAACTTCTCCGCCTGGAACCCCTGAGTTATAAGAGCTCACAAGCATTACCAAAATATAACACTAAAGAGATATAAAAGGCAATATGAGGAAGATAAGTTTCACTTCCTCATAATAACACTCATGGACAACTCCACCAGGTAGAATTGCTTAGTAATTTAGTTTAGGAATTTCAGATTCATTTCTACAACATTTAGCTACTCTCTAAGACTCTCCCTGTCACAATAATCTTCATGTCTCTCCAACTCTTGGTATTACAATTCACCTCCTTCTGCCCCAAGTGAGAAGACATGACACACATATATAGGACAAACAACAATTTTTTGTCATAGAGGATGAGTAATATGCATTCCTTATATTCCATTTAGAGGAGTGTAACCCATGCCATTAAGGAGAGAGGTGTGAAGTTATTGAGGAGATGAAGGTGACTTATAATTTCCTTTTAATAATATTATCACAGTCTCATAAAAGATAATAATAATAATAATAATATTGAGGACTAAGTTGTGATTTAATTATTAGGATTTAATAATGATAATCTAAGTGATTTTCCTTCAACTACATTTGATTACCAATTTATGCAAGGTGATTTACTATTTTTGGAAAGTCATGCTTGAGATGTTAGACATGATTTTCTATTTTTAGAGAGTCACTCTAGGATTGTTAGAAAAGATGTTTTATTAAGGAAATTCATCCCTGAGCTGCACATGAGTGGTATTTTTCTTCGAGAGAATAGGGATTCCACACACCTATTGCATGCCATCTTGGTACCTTAGGAGATTCAGGCTTCCATGTCGTGATTTACTATAAAGATCCAAGATTCCATACCTTGATATTTTTAAATATTTAGGACTTTGTGCCCTAATCATTTTATTATAAATACAAGACTCCATTTCTGTATCTTTCATGGATTTAGGACTCCGTACCCTATTTCCATGGCTTCTCATATACTATGCTTTGAAACTTTGTGCTTCACCTTAAGGTACAAATTGTGAGCTCATACCCATCTAATGGTTTGTTGGTAAGGTCTTGTTCCAAGACCTGCACACATCACAATCTCATATATCAATGGAATCAAATGAATTTCATAATTAACTTTTTCATATTTTACCAAGGATTGTGCATGACTTCCACAGTCATTTTGGTTTTGGAAAAATGACTTCCACAATCATTTATAACTTGAGAATACTTGTTTGAAAATAACCAGGCCCCTTGCCATATCTTGCTCAGTACAATATTAAGCATATATAATCATTCAAATCATTTATCATCCATAAATCATAATTAACCAGATTTTCCACATAACCATGATCATCCATGTCTCTATGTGTCTTAATCCTTGATCACCATCCATCTCATACACCTATGTCAAAATTAAGGCAGAAAAAGATAAAACATTGATAATATGTACTTAGCCAAAATAAGTCTTATGCATAAAACCATAAATATTATCATAAGCACATAGAAACTAGGTGACCCAAACTAGTTCTATAGCATACAAGCGTATAAATAAGTCTGACATGCATAATCTTATATAATTTCATCAAAATTATCCTCTCCAAGTGTCACAAACTAACCTTGCCAAGGTGGGACACTATAGAGAGAGAGAGAAATATGATCTCCATACTTATTTTTATCCTAGTTGTTCTTCTTTTCCTACACTTGGATGCCCATAAACCTTCTTTCTTGTGAGATGTCGAATGGTTCCTTTGGGAGGATGTTGAATGTCTTTATGTAGTGTTATGCCTATATAGAATGGGTGTGTCTCTTTGCTGGTCCAAATTTACTTGAGCGAGGGCCGACTTGACTACTTTGGAGCCAAAAATTCAAAATTTAAATTTCAAAATTTTCTTTTTTAAATATGACATGAAGAACAATTATTATATAAATTATTTCAAGGGCTAAATAATCAAAATTACATGAAGAACACGTCTTAAATTTTTTTTATACATTAGAAGCGATAAAATATAAATATTGAAGATTGACCATAGCTACAAAATTCAACACTCCCTCTTAGCTAGGGAGGTATTCATAATGACTAGATAGATGTTATTCTTGTGAACAATTTTTTCTAAGAAAAGGTTATAATAAATCATCAATAGTGTTAGCATCATTCGACTACCATAATTTTGGTCAAACAAATTTTACACAAGGTAGATCATTAGTATCCACATGCTACAATAATTTCGGTCAATACCTCTGACACATGGTGCATTCTCACCATAATTTTGGTTGGCAGTCCTGACACATTGTAGATCAGCCATAATTTGGGTCAATGTCTCTGACACATGGCACATCATTAACATCAACTAGTCACCATAATTTTGGTCTATCTATCACATAATATATAGACTAGTCTTGGTTCACCATTATTCTGGTCAGTACCTGACACATGGTGAACCCCAAAGGCCGCACTCTATTTGAGTAATTATGGACCTAATGCTAATGAAATTGATTATGGAAGAACAAACTATATTTGAATAATTATGGGCCTCTAGGAAAATGTTCCCTAATTCTAGAAATATACTTGACATAGGAGAAATATATATCCTCTTCTAGACAATTCTCCCTAATTCTAGTTATATGTGACATAGGGATAATGTCTATCCATGATGTTATCTCATCGGCACTCCCCCTTTATGAGAAATGTATTCTCAACAAGTCCAAGCTTGTCCCTAAAGTATACAAACTTTGCATCAGATAGAGGATTTGTAAGAATATCAACATTATATTCATTAGTAGAGGCATAATAAAGTTTCATTTCTCTCTTTTGCACCATGTCATATGTTATCATTCCTCTGGATCTCCAAGGCCGAGGAAGAGTCCACCTGAGGTACCCATAGACCAACCTTTTGACTTGGTAGCTAGCCCTACCAAGTCGAAGAGGTCTCTCTCCAAATAATCATAGCCAAGAGGACTGAATGGATTAGGGCTTTAGGCTAGGTATAAAGTGCAGAGGTTGTTTTGATTTGATTTGATTGGGTTATTGCTAGATGAGGATATTAGGTCAAAGAGGCTAGGTCAGGGAAAATCATATATGGTTGGAGACATTCAAAGGGGAAAAATAGGCATAAGGCTTGGCACTTAAAAGGTGATTTCGTGAGATGGTTTAAAACTGATGAGGAGTTAGGAATATCATAGGAGATGTATTCTTCCTAAACTGAAGAAAAAACAGACAAATTATGATAACTTTCCCAAAACACAACATGCGCAAACATGTATTCTACCTATCAACTTTAAAATTACCATATAACAGACATGAAATGGTTTATGAACTTATAAAACATTCATGAAAATGATAACATAGAAGAAACAATGATAAACATCCATACCACATGTATCCCAAATAAATAGCTACAGCTCATCTATTAAAATTGGACAAATTCTGATACAATAGTGTCTCTGATCAATGCTACAACATCCAACTGATTCCAACCTCTAAAAAGAGTGAAGAAAGGAAAGATATAGACATCAAAACAAACTTATCTCATCCTAATGTGTCGAATCCCTGAGTTGAGGAAGAGATCCACAAAAATATAAACTGATACTTAGAGTGTAGGGACCTCTAAGTGACTCCTCCCTAATTACATTGAAACTGATTCATTTGACTTGATGATAACTTTTACCTAATGAATATAACTCTAGGTAACTTATCCACATCATTATTACATTTAAAAAATCAATTAAATAAGTAAAAAGTTGCTTTCCAAGGATGAAAATAAAATTTGGAGAAAAACAATGAAAAATCAGGCAAATGGTCAAGTGCGCCATCTTTTTGTCAAGTGTGCCCTCCATCTTGTAGACTACTTTTCACTGCCTTCCTAGTGTCCAAATTGAGCCCAGGAAAGCTCATTGGAAATATTGTCCTGTATAGTTTCCAAATTTGCCTTTAGTTTCCAAAATGGACTTGATTTGACCCTCCAAAAGGTTTTTCTCCTAAGACTGGTCTGTGTGCAGAAACATGATTTTTTTCTTTTTTTTTTCCTTTTCACCTGCTACTTTTGCAAACTAAGGCTGGAAAATGGTTTTATTAGATGTATTTGTCGTTTTGCATCCAGTGATGTTCTCCATTTGCTCAAAAAGTCCCCCCAAAAAGTGTGTAGTGCTGAGGGTGTTGCGCGTTTGACCATGCTGCTGATATAAAATTGTCCAAAAACACACAGAAAGACAAAAATTGCAAAAATGAGCCAAAATGCTTCAAAATTGGTGAGGTGACTGATGTTGGTGTGGCTAGGATTGGAGTGAAGCCTCTACAAGTATATCAAGTTTCTTTTTCTCTTCTTAGTGAGTTAGGGCTTCAATCTTTACCTTTGGTGCCTTGAGCTTTGCCTTTGCATTTCTTTCTCTGTTGGCATAATGTTTTGCCATCTATTATCACTTAAGAAGAAATTTTTTAAATTGTTCACATCAGTTTGATTGTAAAGGTTAGGTGTTAGTACGAGTTCAGTCTTTTCCATTTTTACTTTAGTGTCTAAGTCCTATGAGTCTTGCTGGTATGGTTAAATAAAGGTCAACAATCCATTCTCACTCATCATTGCTCCCACAACTCACGTAGGTTCCATGTATCAAATTTGTTTCAAGGATCTTAAGTGCTATGAAACAGTCTAGGAGTTTTCGTAGCGCAGAAACCCAGTCTAGGTGTTTTCGTAGCGCAAAACCCAGATTTTTCACTGGTTGCGCTACGAAATCAGAGATTCGTGCAGATTCATAACAAATCTCATCTAGTTGTCATATCTGTCAAAATCCGTTATTGTTACATCATCAGTTGTCATTCCACACACTTTGCCTATTACATTCAACTGCTTATCATCATCATTAAGGTCGTTCAATGTCTTGGTACGCTCAGATTGCAAGTTTCAAAAAGAGGCCAAATATTCACAGTCATAATTATGATTGCGTTCATCGCATGAGGAACAAATTGGCAATCATTCAATTTGAATTCCTTGAACATCAAGCGAGGCAATTTTCAAGTGAGGCAGCTATCAAGCGAGGTAGTGATCAAAGATTAAGACAGTGCCAGTCTTTCAAATTTTCATTCCGCTAAAGTTTCATGGAGGGGTCTACAGAAAGAAAGGATCACAGGTCAGGAAAATGTCTAAGGAATGAAATTGAGGGTTTAGATATCCTCCTAAAGAACAATGAAGTCGAACAAACCTTCAAACAAGTTGGTTGTTGGAGGTTTTGCGAAAAACTTCAAGGAGGCCATATGCAAGACACCAAGGAATTTGCTTTACATTTCATAGGACTGAATTCGAAAGTTGGTGTGCTCGAATTGCCCATCTCTCCAGAAGTTATATCTATAGCCACTGAGATTCCAAGGGGACGGGAAAGATGGTTTAAAAATTTCAAGTTTGATATGACCCCCTGTAAAGAATTTCTGAAGCCGGAGTTCATCGATTCGGACTTAAACAAGTCCGTGCCCAGGAGTTTTGTCAAAGACTCATATGCCAATTTACTTACCTGCATACAAAGGTACTTCACCTGCGAGGGAAGGTATCATAAGGTGTATTCATATCACTTCAAGCTTCTGTTGCATTTCACAAGAAACATATCTCTTGATTTTCCTTTCTACTTATTTCGTAGCCTAGGCAAAATGTGTGACAAAGTTCAGTTAAAGAAGGAAGCCTGTGAGACCTCATTGTTTCATCATGGCTTAGTCAAATTGATCGTTCTGCATGAGCTCCAGAAAGTAGATAGGGAATGGTCCGTGTTTATGTTTATGTCTGGTTTCAAAAATGAAACTAGTCTCAGCCCTCGGGCTACGAAGAGTTCTCCACCGGTAGTTAGTCATCATGCAGAAACGAGATCGAGGAGATTCGTAAAACTGAAAGCTAGGAAACAGGTAAAGGAGCCCACTAGACTATTAGTATTTCACGAGACACCTCTAAAGTCACAGAAAGAGAAATCTCAAAGAAAAGAAGGCATACACGAGCATTATTCAGGGGAAGCAGTTCAGAGAAGAATAACCAGAAGCTAGTTAGCTAAAGAAAAAGGCAAGACAGTGGTGACTAAGAAAATCCCAGTTTCAAAGGGAATTCTGAATGAATTGCTTCAAGCTATTGATATTGAGGAGTCTACTTTGGTTCGAGCAGACTTAATCGAATCAGGTAAAGACAAAACCCAGAAGACCAAAGCCTCTAAAAAGCTCAAATTTGATGATCAGGTTTCTAAATTTGTCTTTAAACCAAGAAGACCTGTGACGAGGCATTCAAAAGAGGTACAACTAGAGTCAAGTGAAACAGAGGAGGTAGCAAAAACCCACGAAGAACCTCAAGAGGAATATAGTGTTGAAGAGTTGAAAAAGAAGTTGGAATTAACAAACCTTGAAATTGCTAAACTAAAGAAAGCCTCAAGGAAACATGCAATCAAGGAAGCCCATTTTAATAAAATGGAGGCCCTGTGGGAAGATAAAACAATTTCAATACCTGAGGTTGTCAACTGTCATGCACAATACTACACTTGGTTAGTCCCTGCAATAAAGGAAGAAAAATTCATTAGAAAGGTTAATATGAGACGGAGCGCTGGGATCAGAATTATGAAGAGGCAAATCAAGGATTTGAAGATACAACTAGGCCAGCAGGAAGGATTTCCTTAGCTAAGGAAAATCACATAGCAAGTAAGGTTAAGTCATAAATTTTGATGATTTACCTTTTTGAAGTTTTCCTTGAAGAATGGTGCCTCTATATTCAGTTTTGAACAGTTTCAGTGCAGATGAAAAGGACATTTCAAAATAAAGAAACTCAAGACAGTCAAATTTTGGCATTAAACTGTGTTCTTGAAATTACACAGCAGTTTCATAGCACACTACAAAACTGTTGTAGGTGATGCCCTATCCACAACAGTTTCGTAGCATGCTACAAAACTGCTATAACTGCATATTATAAATTATGTTGACCAATTGCGAGTGACAAAGGGCAAATCTTTTTGAAAAGAAGTTTATGAAGAGGATCATTAACAAAGTGTGAACATCCAACAATGGCAAAACAAGTAGAGAAAGGACATATATGAACTTTAAAGCTATGTGTTATAAAAATGGTCATTATTCATAGCCAGTTTTGTTCATGATACTTCAAGCAACATTAAGGAGTTTTTGTCTTCACACGTGTATGTGGCCAGGTCTACAATACATGAAAACATGGCAGTCCAATACATTTTTGTCTAATTAAAGAAGAACAATAGGGATAATTGATTTCGAAGATCCTTGTGGAGGCCAAAGCAGAAAAATAGGAACAGCTGCCTAGTTTTCAGGAACAGTTTAAGGATGAGGCATCAAAGGGTTAGCAGGCAGTTTCAAACCATCACCACAGCTAAGCTCAAGAAATCAATTTGTCAGAGAACGAGTTTGAAATGTAATTAATGCTAATGACAACATGATGAGGAGTTATATTACTAATTATCTTAGGTCACTAAAACTGTTAGTCAACAGTCAGTTACATTAATAGTTAGTTTAAGGTGTGAACAGGTGTCATAGTAGGCAAAATTCGAGTTCCCCTCATGCTGGAGGAGGAATCTCAGCTATGTAAAAAATTATATATATAGGAGAAAGAGCAATGTACCCAGGGTTGGAAAAATTATTTAGAAAAGCTCTCATATTTGGCTTTATGTAAAGACTCTATTTTTAGTAATACAGTACTTTGGCTTTGCTTCTCAGGAATCAGAAGGAATTCGATGCTTTGAATGTCTTGTATTGTTCTCTTCCTATTATCTACAGTGGTATGAATGTGTGATTACTTAGAAATCACTAACAGTGCTCTAATTTCCTTCATGCATTTGTAAACTGTGTTGGTCCTTTGTGTTTCTGGTGTATTCTACATGCATTGAGTTCTAAATGCCCTGACTTCTATGTAGAGCTAACCTTACTGTCAATACTGAAGCATATCTAACTCCATAAACCCAATGGATACTTTCTAATTGTGTTTCCACCACTCACATTTTTACATTTGTTTCACAAGAGTTAGCCATCTTACTCGTAATAAAAAATCATTAATCCTTTGAGAGAGCCCTCTCAGGTTGAGGAGGCTAAGCCTCAGCCAAAAGTAGGTTTGAAATAGTTACTTAAGGTCTACCTGATCAGCAGCCTATCAGGAACTGATTTTGTGATAACACCATCTTTCCCTGGATGTCATTTTGTTGATTGGCCTTTTCTAAGAGCTTTTCCAAATGTTGGTTTACCTTGTCAAGCCAATGCTCCTATTTCTCATTAATCATGATGGCAAAATTCTCATTCCATGTGAGCTGATTTGAAATCTCAACCTCCTTTTGTTTCTCTAGTTCTAGAGCTCTTTTTAGCCCTCTAGTCCTAGGTCTAATTTTTGTTTCTTGCTCTTGTTCAGGTTCACCATACCTGTCATAAGCCTCATTAGGAAATTCCTTGGCTTTCATTTCTTCTCTCTTTGCCTTGATGAGCTGAATCTCCATGACATCATGTTTGGCTTGAAGCTATTGATTTTCTTTCTCATAATATGAAATAATATATTTTGACCTCTCTAAGTTGGTATGGAGCTCCCTGATGAGTGCATCTTTTTCCTTGATGACAATGCTAGTGTCCTCATTGTCATCATGCTCACCTAGGTCAACCAAGTCAAAATCCTGCTCTGTCTCATGGAGGTCCTCCTCCTCATGCTGAATCTTTGTCTCTGTCATCTTCTCTTTGCCTTTGTGTACCTACTTTGTTGGTGAAGAAGGAAAGGCCCCTCCCACAATCTGTGGGGAAAACACCTGCCTATGGCCTCTCTGATAAGTGTGTGCCAATGTGCCCAAATCTTCCCTTTTAGGCTTGATGACCTCAACCTGCTCAATCTGCTCCAGCTCACTGATCTCATCTTTGCTAGGTGACTCAATATGCTCATGAAATGGTGATGGTGAAAGAGACTAATTTGATGATGATGCATGATCTGTGGGCTAAGATGGAGGAATGGATGATGAAGGATGAGATGATGAATGTACCTTTTGAATATTCTGAATAGATGGATCAGTAAATATGGGATTGGCTATGAAGGTACTCCATGCAATGTTTAGTTCATTGAGATGATAGAGGACTATGATTTTTATGAGGGAATGATGAGAAATACTTTTCATCTGATGTTCATGCTCTCTTTTATGGACAATATATGCCATCTTATCAATGCTCCGGAAAAGGTAGTAGGGTATGTTGAGCATCTTTACTCTAGTGAAATGCATTAAGAGTCAGATGTGATAGGAATAAAGTCTAGAAAATCTACCTTCACATGAAAAGTATTTCATGATAATCTTCATCATTGGGGCATATCTATCTAGGAGGTGAGAAAAAGGAAAAAAACTCTTTTTCTCATTTCTGTACCTTGGTTTTATGAAAGGCTCATAGTAATGTTTCTCCAACTCACCTTGCTTGAACCATTTCTCCCCAACATCTGGGATCCCGGTGGCAGCTGATATAATGGTAGTGGATATAGTAAAAGTGACACCAGCTAGAGTAACTTGGTTGTCATGGAGTTTAGATATGAAGAGTCTAGTCAACATAGCATGGTGTTGGACTTTTTGAATTTGCTCACAGAATTCATAACAACCAAGATTTTTGAAACATGTCACAGCCATAGGAGATGCCAAGAGTTCCCTGATATCTGTTGGCTCAAATTTTAGTACTCTCCCCCCTTTGTGTGGTCTCTTCACCTCCGTTTCTTCTCCCTCACTATATGGTCTGTTTTCTTCTTCTACCATGGTGTTTTAATGTCAAAACCCTAGAGAGGTATGATGTTGGTGGAATGTGGTTTTTGGGAATAAAGAATAGGAAAGGAAAATTGAAGGAGATGGGGTTAAGGATTTATGAAATGGGGTAGGGGACAAGGAATAATAATATGATGGATTTAGGACAAAAAATTGTTAACAATGTTGTGGGTTTGGGAGCCTAGGTATTTGTAGCACCTAGGGCTTAGTGTTGGGTTGTGTTATATTCTTTCCACGACTAGCCCACGTAGTTAACCGGGGGGTTAGAAGGGGGGCATAGCCCCCCCTTCGTTGTGTTAATTGCGTATCGGGGGGAGTCACAAGGGGTTTAAGGGGTGCAAGTAACCCCACTCTATGGGGTCCAGGGCAGCGCCCCAGAAAATTTTGGTTTTGGACCCTATGTTAGGTTGGGCAGACCTACCTATGGTTTTGTGCATGATTTTTTGCACAGTGTTTTGGACGCGATGGTTTTCGATCCATGGTATTGGATGCTTCGGCATGTATAAATATGTATTGTAACATTGAAGGAAAATAATGGAAAACCAAGCTAGTAGTCCCGGTTTTGGGATCCAGGGGAAAATCTCTGTGTATATGTATTTTATGTGTTATGCTCTCACATTGTTTATTTTCTGTGTTTTAGAATTTATATGCAGGTAATTTTTGTATGGGGTTAAAACCTACATTTGGTATTAGAGCTATTTTGGCTTCAAGGGGATGCCTTTGTTGCTGAGGGGTTTCGCTCAGGCCTGTGGTAGACCCTTTTTAGTGGGAGATCTCCAAGATCGATTCTAGTTGTGAAAGAAGATGGAGAGCAGTGGGAGGATAGAGATCGAGAAATTTAATGGTCAGAGTTTTGAGTTATGGAAAATCAAGATGGAGGATCTGTTGGTGGATAAAGATCAGTGGATCGCAGTAGATCCAGGTACTAAACCAATGGGAGTGTCTGATGAAGAATGGAAGAAGTTGGATCGGAAGGAAAAGTGCACAATATGATTATGTGTCTCAGATTCAGTATTTCTGAATGTATTAGGGGAAGCTACGACGAAGGATTTGTGGGACAAGTTAGGGACTTTGTGTCAATCTAAATCTCTGGTGAATAAATTGTTCCTATGGAAAAAGTTGTATAACTTGAGGATGAAAGATGGAGACTCAGTGAAAGACCATCTGAATGTGTTTAATACTGTGGTAAGTCAGTTATCATCTGTTGATATCAAAATTTCAGATGAAGATAAGTGCATTAGTTTGTTGTGTTCTCTACCAGATTCGTGGGATAGTCTAGTTATTGCAATAGGTAGCAATGCAATTATCTTGCCTTTTGATGAAATAGTCTCATCCTTGCTGATAGAGGAGATGAGACAGAAAAATATGGAGAGCCAGAGTGGTGATGCCTTGTCTTTACGAGGATGGTCCCAAAATAAAAACAAAAATAAGTCATCGAGTAGGATATCTAAATCTAGAGGGAGATCTAAATCTCTAGGAAAACCTGTAAAGGTGGTGTGATGGAAATGTGGAAAGGAAGGGCACTGCAAAAGGGAATGTAAATCTAAAGCTCCTGATAAAGGAAAGGGATCTGATGATGCTCCTTCTGTAGAGGTGAAAACCACCTCAGATGAAGGTGGGGATGTGTACTTGGCTTCTTCAAGTACACATGTAGATCACAAGGCATGGTTGATTGACTCAGGTGCATCCTTCCACTTGACTCCCCATAGAGAGTGGTTCAGTGAGTATGAGAAATACGATGGTGGTGATGTCTTCTTAGGGGATGATAGGAAGGCTAGAATCATTGGTTGCGAAAAAGTAAAGTTGAAGTTGCAAGGTGGAAGGGTTAGAACACTTCTTGGTGTTCTACATATTCCTGCATTGGCTGGAAATCTGATTTATATAAGCAAGCTGGATGATGCAGGTGTAAAAACAATGTTTGAGAAGGATACCTGCAAGATTGTTTGGGGAGCACTGGTATTGATGCGGGGAGTTCGGATTGGAACTCTGTACAAGCTGCAAGGTAGCACTGTTGTTGATGGGTGCAATAGTTTTGTGGTTCCTGAAAGTGGACCAGAAAATCTAGTGGTCTCTAGAGAGAAGGCGATGCTGTGGCATCAAAGGCTTGGACATATTGGAGAGAAGGACCTTTGAATACTTCATGGCAAAGGTATGGTAGAAGGTATGAGTAATAGCTCTCTATATTTTTATTTTTGTGAAAATTGTGTATATGGGAAGCAGAATCAGGTGAGTTTCCCCTCTGGTGGTAAGAGGGCGAGACAGATATTAGAGCTTGTGCACAGTGATGTGTTTGGACCTGTGAAGATTCCATCACTGGGTAAGTCTATGTACTATGTATCATTTATAGATGACTTCTCAAGGAATACATGGATATATTTCGTTAAGAAGAAATCTGAAGTCTTTGATAGGTTTAAAGAATTTAAGGCTCTGGTGGAAAACCAGATAGAGAAGAAGACAAAGGTGTTGAGGACAGATAACAGTGGAGAGTTTTGCAGTAAGGAATTTGAAGAATTCTGTAAGAAGTGTGGTATAGCATGACAGAAGACTACTCCATATAAACCTCAGGAAAATGGATTTGCAGAAAGAATGAACAAGACATTTATGGAAAGGGAAAGAAGCATGCTCAATGGTGTAGGGTTAGGATAGGAATTCTGGGCAGAGGTGGTGGAGATAGCATGTTACCTAGTTAATAGATCACCTTCATCAGCATTGGAGGATAAGACTCCACAAGAAGTATGGAGTAGTAAGAAACCCTCTCTTTCACATTTGAGGGTATTTGGATGTGATGCATATGTACATGTTCCAAAGGAGAAACGAAAAAAGTTGGATAGTAAATCTGAAAAGTGCATCTTTATTGGGTATAAGGATGGTTTAAAGGGCTATAAACTTTGGAACCCAGTAACAAGGAAGGTTGTGTACAGCTGAGATGTGGTGTTTAGAGAGGTGAAATATGTTATTAAACATGAATTCCAACCAAAGGAACCTGAGAAGATAGAGTTTGAGCTAAAGGAGGAAGAATCAGTCTCTACAATAGAGGAGGAATCATAAGATGAAGAGCCACAAACTCCAGGTGTGAGAAGATCAGTTTTAGAAAGAAGGAAGCTAGAAAGGTATAGTCCATCTACTTTTTGTTCAAACTTTGCTTTATGTATTACTGATGATGATCCCAGAACTGTGAAGGAAGTAGTAGATTCAGAGGATGGAAAACTCTAGAAAGAGGCCTTGGTTGATGAAATGGCATCTTTGCACAAAAATGAGGCTTGGGATTTGGTGGAGTTGCCGGCTGGAAGGAAACCCATTGGCAGCAAATGGGTGTTCAAGAAGAAGACAAATGCAAAAGGAAAGGTGGAGAAATACAAATCTCAGTTGGTAGCAAAAGGTTATTCCTAGGTGCCGAGAATTTATTTTGGTGATATTTTTTCTCCTGTTGCCAAGGTAACTTCTATTAGATTACTTTTATCTATTTCTGCTACTTTTGATTTTAAGGTAGAATAGATGGATGTGAAGACAACATTTCTTCATAGAAATCTGGAAGAGGAGATCTACATGAAGAAACCTGAAGGCATTGCGGTGAAGGGTAAGAAAGAATTGGTATGCAAGTTAAAGAAGTCTCTATATGGGTTAAAACAGTCACCAAGGATGTGGTATTAGAAATTTGATACATTTATATGGGGACTTTGCTTCACTAGAAGCAAAGAAAATCACAGTGTGTATTTTAAATTAATTGGTGACCGTGTTATTTATCTGGTCTTATATGTGGATGATATATTGTTGGTTGGAAATGACAAAGAAATTATCTAGGATTTGAAGACCCATTTGTCCTCCAAATTTGACATGAAAGATCTTGGTGCTTCAAAATATATTTTGGGCATGGAAATTAAAAGTGATCAGACAAAGAGGAAGCTCTGGTTAAACTAGAGGAAGTATGTTGAGACAATATTGCAGAGGTTTAATATGCAGGATAGTAAACCGGTGAAGGTTCCTATTCCTGTAGGTGTGAAGTTATCTGTTCAACAGTGTCCGAAGACACAAGAAGAGTAAGAGGACATGTCCCATGTTCCATATGAAAGTGCAGTCGGTAGCCTGATGTATGCCATGGTCTGTACTAGACCAGACATTGCATATGCAGTGGGAGTATTGAGCAAGTTTATGTTAAAACCAGGGAAGGAGCACTGGACAGCAGTGAAGCAGGTTTTCAGGTATTTGCATGGCACTAGTGATTATGGTTTATGCTACCAAGGAAGACCAGGATTGGAAAAAGTGTTGGATATTCATGGCCTTGTTGATGCAGACTGGGTTGGAGATCTGTATCAGAGAAGATCTACAAGTGGGTATGTGTTTAACCTATTTGGAGATGCAGTTAGTTGGATGAGTAAGAAACAATCTATAGTGGCACTATCAACTATAGAGGCAGAATACATGCCAGCCACTCATGCAAGCAAGGAAGCAGTTTGATTGCAGAGATTGTGTTCAAGTATGGGGTTAGTACAAGGAGCTATAAGGATAGACTGTGATAGCCAAAGTGCAATTTTCTTGGCAAAGAACCTTGCTTATCATTCAAAGACAAAGCACATTGATGTTTTGTATCACTTTGTGAGGGATATGATAGGAGACAAAAGGGTGTTGCTGGTAAAGGTGGACACTTTGAAGAATACTGTAGATATATTGACAAAATCTATGAGCTCTGAGAAGTTCTCCTGGTGTAGAGAAACAATGGGTGTTGCAAGGATAGATAAATGACTAAGCTCTCTTGTGGCCCCCTGTGGAAAGAAAACAACAAGTGGGAGAATGTTGGGTTGTGTTATATTCTTTCCACGACTAGCCCACGTAGTTAACTGGGGGGTTAGAAGGGGGGTAGAGCCCCCCCTTTGTTGCGCTGATTGCGTAGCAGGGGGAGTCATAGGGGGTTTGAGGGGTACAGGTAAACCCACTCTATGGGGTCTTGGGCAGCGCCCTAGAAAATTTTGTTTTTGGACCCTATGTTATGTTGGGTGGACCTACCTATGGTTTTGTGCATGATTTTTTTCACATGGTTTTGGACGCGATGGTTTTCGGCCCATGGTTTTGGATGCTTCAACATGTATAAATATGTATTGTAACATTGAAAGGAACATAATGAAAAATCAAGCTGGTAGTCCCGGTTTTAGGATCTAGGGGAAAATCTTTGTGTATATTTGTTTTATGTGTTATGCTCTTGCATTGTTTATTTTTTGTGTTTTAGAATTCGTATGCAGGTAATTTCTATACGGGGTTAAAACCTACACTTAGGGTATTTGGGATAAAGGGTTTAGAGTATTAATATAAAGGGTTTAGGGAAAATGAAAGGGAATTGTAATAAGTGAAGGTTATCAAAGCGTAGGGGAGTGAAATTTGGGAATTGAGAGTGCAATGGTGGTTTTGAGAGAGATACTAGGGTTTTGATATGAGTAAAGCACCAAATATTTAATAAACATTTAGAACACCATAAGAAATGATTGTAGGAGGAAGGAAAATGATATCTTTATCTTTTACTCACTTGCTGGAGGTTAATGACAATGTTGCTGAAGCTTTGGAGGAAATTTGGTGAAGTCTGGAAACATTTCTGTCCTTTTTGGACAAGTGAGCAGTGCCACAAGGAAGTGTGCCCTTTCTTTGGCAAGTGCGTAGCACCTGAAGGAAGTGCACAACGATTGAAGGAAGTGTGTAGTGCCTGAAGGAAGTGCACAGTGCCTGAAGGAAGTGCACAACACCTGAAGGAAGTGCGTAGCACCTGAAGGAAGTGCACAATGCCTGAAGGAAGTCCGTAGCACCTGAAGAAAGTGTGCAGCGTCTAATGGAAGTACGTAGCACCTGAAGGAAGCATGCAACTCCTGCTCTGTTTTTGCAATTTCACCCAGAATCTTGAGAAATGCTCTCTTGGGGTTTTCTCAATCGATGGTAGGAGACAAATGAAATTGAGTTTGATGCTATGAAGGGTCTTATACTTGAGTGAATTTTATTTTTTGATTTTAAAACCCACTTTCTAATGTTTCAATTCACCTTTGAAAGCTTTGCTAATTACCCTTTACACTTTGATTTTATCCTTTGCAGATTGATGATGATGGAGTTTGGCACTATTTACATTTGACTTTTCTTTGATGAAGTTGGCATATAGAGTTTGAGTTGCCAACTTAGGAACAATACTTATTACATATAGTGAACACAAAATTAAATAAAAATTTAAAATAAATTACATCCCTGTTTTTGGAATAAAATTACAATCTGAAATAAAACTCATACGTGAAATGAAAATTAGAACTTGGGCAACCATGGTTACATGTTTGAAAATCCTCTTTAAATGAAAAAGGGATATTAATTTTCTCACTCTCATACTTTTTTGCTGGCCTGGTGTAGTGAAATGGAGTATTATTGGACCTTGCAAAATGAAACCTAGTGACCTAATGGGACCTTGAATGACCAGACTCCATGTTGACTTGACTAACATAAAGATATGATGGAATGTGCTTTTATGATTGATATCTTGTTAGTAAGACATGAAGGTGGGCTAGAAAGTATTGATTTTTGAGGGAGAGTGAGGCTTTTTCACTAGGGATACCATCAATGAGTAAATTTTTGAATGAGGACCTAGGTGGATTGAAAGACAATTCAGAATGGGACCCTAATATGATATCAAAAGATGATTTTTGATAATTGATGACAGTATGAAAACACTGACTCTGATATCACAAATGAAGTGGTACTTAATCTCAATGTGATTTGACCTATCATGGAAAACTAGATTCTCTATTAGCTTCACACATCTCTGATTATCACAATATATAAAAATCATTTCTATCCATAATCAAACAGTCATGTGAGTAGCTTCTAAAGTCACATTTCTTCACAACTCGCCAAGCTAGCTACAATATATTCTACCTTGGTAGTGTTGATTTTAATAGATGCCTACTTCTTTCTCATCCACGAAATCATATCGGAGCCCCAACTGAAGCAGCCTATGGAGGTACTCTTTTTTTCTTCATCACTTCTTGCCCAATATACATCTATATAGTCTCATAGTTGTATGTTCTATTTGAGACATATCTCAAACTATAGTCAACTGTACGATGCAGATATCTCAATATGTGCTTTGCTTCAATCTAATGATCATGTCATGTTTCCACCTAGAACTAGCTCAACATTTTTAGTGCAAATAAAATGCATAGCTCTATATTAACCAAATACATTAGCAAGCCAATCAGTGACTGGTACATAAATGGATCTACCAAATGAGACTCAGATTCTCTTAGCTTTCTAATATTTGTTACCATGGGAGTTAGCATCAAGTTACAATCCAATATTCTAAATTTATGCAAGATATTCATAATATGTCTTCCTTGACCAAGAAAGGCTTCACTGTGTTTCTACCATACTTCTAGCCCCAAATAGTAGTGCATTAATCCAAGATCCTTCATATCAAATTCAAAATTCTGTTCCCTCTTACATTAAATAATGAGATCCTCCACACTTATTAGAAATAAGTCATCAACATATAGTAATGGAATCACAAGTGTTGAATTTTGTAGCTATGGTCAGTCTTCATAATTAATATTCTTGGTCTTGATGTATATATAATGATAAATGTAAAGCATGTTATTCATGCTAGTGTCAAAATAAAAATATTAGGGATTTTTCTTCATGTCCTCCTTAAAAGAGAAAATTTTAATTTTGAAATATGATTTTCCTGTAGGGATTAATGCACATCTGTATGGAAAAAAAACCCTCTCAGGTTCCTAGAACCTAATGCATATGGATCAAGGGATCTGTAGTTGTTCAGTTCATGAGCATGTTAGATAAGAATTGACAAAGGGAGGATGAGTGAAGACCTTCTTATCCTTCGCACAGCTCTGTTGGAGTAGTCAGTGTGGCAGGGAAGGAACCCTTAGCCAACTCTAAGAACAAGACCTGCACACGAGAAATAAGTGATGTTCACTACATATATTATCTTCAACAATTTATCATATTAACATATAGAAACATATAGCAATTGAATGTATCAATATAAAAGCATTAGTCTAAATCATGGAATCACAACACACAAAATGTAAATATTTTAATCATGATATGGATAGAATATCAATATATCTATATTATTTAATGTGAGAATGAATATTACAACCATTGTGTCCCAACAAGTGTTCCCTTAGCTCCTAGCTCCCATCTCTCTCTCTCTCTCAATAGTATCTTGGCAACATAACAATACTAGATTTCTGATCCATATTATAGTGGCCTAGCCTCCAATATATAGGCAAAGTGAGGCCAATCATTTTCCAATTTATTCATTAGTTCACTTTGGGAAAAATCCAAAAGGTTGTAGGATGTTTCCTCTACTTTATTTCTCTTTCCCTTCTCATTAGCCTATTTTAGGATAAGAAATTTCCAAAGACAAGTTTTAGGAAATCTCTTCCAACTTTTTAGAGTCAAACTTGAGTAAATGATTGAGTGTCAGTGAGTTAACTCGAGATTTTCCTTCGCAAGCTCATGAAATTTAGGTAATGTGACCTTATGGAAGATACAAAGCATTCATGACCAGGTTAACACGGTCTTCTTGTCTACTTAACATCGTTAGCATGCCCTCTACTAGTTTATGGGGTGCGTTACCATGGAAAATAGGCTTCTAAGTTAGGGTTTCTTCCAGTCCAAGTTGGTCTTCTCCTATGAGATAATGAGGAGGCCTTTTCATGTGTAACAGATGCCCCCTAAAGTGTTAGGCCAGAGAAGAAGATGATGGCTAAAATATTTTATGTAATGTGAATTAAAAGAGAGATTTAGAGCATGAGAAATGAAGGAGACCTAAGAACAACAACATATGTTAGAATATATAAATATGTCCTGAGTCGAGCATTCCCACGCTCTGTAGAAAAACCAGAGTGATATCTAATGAAGGTATGATAGTTGTGTCTACCAATGGGAAAAATGTGGGTATATTTCATAATGTGATCAACGTGATAAGCTGTCTCCGAAAACAATATCTTCAGCTTGGGAGATGAAACAAGGTTGAGTTATGTAAGCCTTCACCCAAGGTCTTCATTGCCACTTCTGAAATAGCATATTTATGCACATATGAATATAGGAGTTGAGGTTGAACATGTGATAAATATTTTGATCACCATCCAATGATGAAAACCATTAACATACATGAGAATTTCCACCAATAGAGATGATGGTCTCCAATATGCACATTACAATCTAGAGACTTTGAATAAGAGGATTTGGTGTCGAACACTCACATAATCGTTCAAATGGGAGCGAATAATGAAAACCCCTAGTCCATTAGGGCTGTTTTGAGCTCTAAAATGGGCCTCCTAAGGAAATTATAAAATAATAGTGGAAATAATAAAATAAGATTTTATTACATCAACAAATTTTAGAGGGAAAAAAGAAAAAAAATCAACTTGTATTTCTAACTTATCTCCCTATTGGTTTTCTCAAATTTAAAGCAGCAACACTCTTTGGATGCATAATTTGATTCCTAATCCAAGGAGTGCCCACGTTGCATACTTTCGATGGACCCTGCTACATGAAAAATGAGAAATACATGAAAAACGTGATTCCAATCATGTTTGTTCATGTACTTCTCATTTTTTGTGTAGCAGGGTCCATCAAAAGTATGTAACATGGGTACTCGGATTAGGAATTAAATTTTGCATCTAACGAGTACTCTCGCTTGAAATTTGAGTAAAACCTTAGGGAGATAAGTTTAAAATACGAGTTGATTTTTTTTTTTTATTATTTTATTATTTTTTAATATTTTTACTTTTTTATTACAAAAATGGTGAATCATCCCGCATGGTTGACATCATCATCTTGAATCCTATTGCTTCTTATAAAGTTTATTTTGGTTGTACATTTTTGTTAGGAGGCCCATTTTAGACCTCAAAAATCCCTTAATGAAACACATGGAAACCTACACTGAGAATTGCAAGCTCCAAGGTACTTAAATGTTTCTCGATCTACTTTCTAGATAAGATGTTGAAGTCGATAGGAAGATACCCGTTAATGGTAGGAAATGAGGAATCCTACATCAATTGATGTGAAATGAGACAAAGTGATTTCTTTGGAGATAGTTTAGAACAACGAGATGAACTGACTCAGGGAAAATATGGCATATGAGTAGATGGTCGATATGAAAGTAGAGAGTAGTCTTATCCCTTGAACAATATAAGGCACAAAACCAGGAACACTAGGTAGCTTAGACTCGAGAACACCAAGAGGAGCTAGACACAAAGATGCAGGGAAATTTGGGTATCAAGGAAAGACTCATAAATGATATGGTTCTTAGAGAAGCTAACCAAAAGAGGAATATCCTAAGAAAGTTCCATGTTCAAGGGATTGACAAGGTATTTCTACCAAAAATTCCTTCAAAATATAAATAGTATCACCATTATTCTATCCAATATTTCCCAACTTGTTTAGGTTTAAAGAGTTTAGAAAGGGTACACTTGGTGGTATTTTCATATTTTGAGAGTCTAAAAAGATTTTAAAGACAACTCCAAGGGGGTACCTTTGCCATAGTTGATGACCAAGTGAAACAAAGGGTTAATAATATACCCAACATAGTTCCTTTTCTGTAAGTAGTCCAATGAGTCTAGATAAAATGATAAACCTATGCTCAATAGGTGTTTGCCTCATTTTGTTACCAGTATGAGGAGATGAATTGAAATCGATATTATTCATAAAAAATTTAACTGAGTTAGATGAAGAAAACTCATAAATATATTTTTTCAGTTTAATGAGTGAGAAAAATTCTCTAAAAATAATTCTCAATTTTAATCAATGCTCATAAATTCTATATAAAATCACTTAAAACAACATTAGATCATATAAAATCATTTTCAAAATAGTTACCGGGAGCATTAGAAAGAAAACAAGGAAACACTACTTATAAATGACAAAAGAGAGACTTAAGTCATACCTCCAAATTCTATAAATAGGAATTTTGGTCCTCATTTGCACTTGGTTGAGTTGGTGAGAGATTTTGGAGTGAAAGTATAGGCAAATATTTTGAAGGTGATTGTGGGAAATTCTGGCAACAATTCGACTTCTCATTAGTTCCAGGTAAGAGCACTAATCCTATTCTTTCATTTAATGGCTAAATTTTAGTTTTTCACCTATAGTTTTAATTTTTTTAGGCTCTCCCTAGATGGCTTGGTCAGGTACCGTGAGTACCTAGGCTAATGGTGCACATTAGCATGTTACTCCTAAGAGGGAAGGTTGTGTTAGCATGCGCTGTGTGGTAAAAGGAGCTTGCGTTAGCTAACCAAGCACAAAGAATAAAAGAAATTTCTCCATTTGTAGGGTTACGCAACCAGTAAAAATTGAATAAGGGTCATAATGATGTAGGAATCAACTCATCAAAATGATCCCCTGGATAGAAATATCCCATGATCGAGAGGAATTGAAAATGTTAGATTGTCTAGCATATATGGTTGCTCTAAGATGATGCAGTTTTCTAAAGTATGCCAAAATAGATCCAATGAAGACCCAAGAAGATTTCTAGGCATGGATAATTTAGCGGTGGTATGAACATCTAGGTGTGTTCAATATTGGGGACCAAGAGCTCTCAATTGAGAGAGATTTCATCTATTTCCTCACTATCTTGTCATGTAGAAATGCATGAGAAAATTTGACAAGAGGGAGAGCGTATCCGAGAACTGCCATGGATTTGATCGTTAGTCATTGCACATCAGCTGCCTATGTGGGTAGTAACACTATTCCAGTGGAACAGGTGGAAGCAAGACCATTTAGGTCTATTTTTTGGATGATAGTTTGATTGGTAAGGACTAAGAGCCAACATGTGGCCATGAAGGCCCAAATTCTACTATCGTTGGATTTCTTGTAACTGCAAATGTTTAATTGGTGTGAGAGTGTCTCTAGCAAGTGAAAGCATAGTTGACATCTTATAAGACATGGGCCCAAGGAGAGTTTTGGTATGGTACATTGATTGTCTCCTTCATGCTATAAAGAGTGCTCATTCTGAGGCCAAGGTTGAGTGTAGATATAGAAGGTCCCAGGGATCCTAGGCAAGATAGGTGGGTAGCCTTAGTACCTCACACAGGAGGTAGACCTATCAGAGACTATTTTGATGATGACTTCTTTGACTAGATAGAAGGAAAGATTCCCATGATTGAGGACTTCCCATATGCTATAATGGACTATTCATGGGATCCAAAGTTGATATTTCCACTTAACACACAATGGGGGCCAATAGGTAAGAAGGTGAATCCGTGACAAAAGTATTTTTTTATTTCGAATTTTATGCAATTTTTTTGTTTAGGGTGAAAACAATCTGACATGAGTTTTGGGATGACACATATGTGGCACCTTCTAGTCTTGCGGGTATACCTCGGCATGCAAGGCATGATGAGAATCTACCTAGGGCTTGAGTAGCAGTAGGGGTCGCAGAAAATGCTGAAGAGGGAGATGACACACGGAGTGTTGGGAGGAGAAAAATGTATGTTTTCTCCTTGTAGATAGCCTAATTTAGCATTTGTCTTCATATGTTTATCTTCATTTTATCGATCAAAATAGAGGAAACAACAACAAAAGTTGGGTAAAATAAATTAGTAACAAATTAGATAAATTTGGGCATAGAAAAATGACTTTCATTATCTTTGTATGCAGGGACGTGGATTGGATGATAGTTGTTTAATCGATGGGACAACAGTAGCTAGTAAAAGAAAAGATACAATGTCCTAAGCATGGAAAAAAGCGGAAGACCAGGAGGTCCAATGCTATTTTATGATGAAATCAGATCAAGTATTGCGAAATCCTCAGGATCCCCTGATCCCGAGGATTCACTTTTATCTATTTACTTTTCTAAATGTTATATAAAGACGTAAGATGAGCTAAACAACTAGTTTAGGAATTCGCAGATTGTAACTATTCTTTTCAGACATATAATACTTTCATCTCGGTGATGTTGTAACTATGTTATTGATTTTAATGAAGAAGATTGTGTTTAATTCATAATTGTATTATGGGTATCTAACAACAGGGACTTCTCGAGACTTTGGACCCAGTCAATAGAAGATCTATTGCTCCAACCATGTTATAATTATTTCTGTTTATTCTTCACAGTTCATTATTATTAGTTTGCAAAGTTAGTATCATTCTGATTACTATGAGGATTGATGATTCTGATTTGCGTTGCTTTTAAGTTAAGATTCTAGATTTAGTTGTGTGATTATATATGCGTGATGCTCTTTATTGAAATGGTTATGTTATATGCGTGATGCTCTTTCTCGAATTGGTTATGTTCATTCCATATTGTTGTTCATTCTAAGGTAACGCTATCATAGATTTCAAAGCTAGAGTGATTGCTTTCCATGAGATGTTATATGGTTATTTGTTGTTCAATTATCATAGCTTTCCTTCATGTTAAATGAGTAAGTTTCAATACAAGTTAGATTTTCAAGTGTGATTCTTTCCATTTGCATTCTAATTCAGTTGCTTGCAAAATAGATTAAGTAGCTTCAAAAGTGTGTTATGAATTCCTTTCAGAAGTGTTTGGATTGAATTTAGATAAATAGAAATTAGCAATTGCAATGATTCCAACATAGATTGACCTTTGAATTCATTGCATATATAGTGCTGACACTCTTGAAATAAAAATACTTGCCCTTGGTTGATAATGAATGTAGGTATTGAGATTTCTTTTAATAATACATCTTGGTGCACCAACATTTTGGCATCGTTGTCAGGGAGAGTGTTTCAAAGTGATTTCTTTTTATCTTGCTGTAAGAGAATTGGGTTTTAAAAATGAGAGGTAAGAACCTGCGTGACCAGCAAGTAAAGTGCTTGCTCATCAGCCCGCTTTTCAGCAAAAGCATAGAGGTTAAATAGAAATAGTTTTTTTATGAATGAATAGGAATAGAAAGATAGAAAAATATCAAAACCCCCCACCTAAATCCACAAAACCCAAGGGATCAGTGAGCCTTGGGAGAACAACTATTATAGACGAAATCGTAAGAAAAGAAGAGTCTCAGGCATCGGTAGGATTCGAGACTATCACTGGAAAAAGACCTACTATAATCCCTCAGGCAATAGGCTCACCATCTGTAGCCTAAGCTAAGATTCATTGCCAAATTGGAGGATCTAAATAGAGTTTTTAGGTTACAACAAATTTACATTCTGATCCTCTACAAGAGGGAAAATCGTGCAACTTAAAAGAAGGAGAGGGAGAAACCAGTGGAACTGCTAAGGCAGGACCTCAGCTATCTGAACAAGGATCTCTTGTGATCCCAAATCTAGGCAGTGTTGCAAAACCAACTCGGATTGTGAATCCTCTACTTACTCAAATAGCACCCCCTGAAATCCCTGAAGGATATTGGCACATTTTTTACCAAATGGAAAATCTACCACCTCAAGGTCAGACCTCAACATTGGAATACCCCATAGTCAACCAAGTGGCCAATCCCTCGATGAAACTTATTCCCTTACAAATCATCCCAAATTTTCATGGGATGATCATGGAGGGTCCAGATGCCTTCTTATTCGAGTTTGATTTCCTCTACCGAGGATATGACTATACCACTGACCCTCAAAAACTAAAATTGTTCCCTTCTACTCTAAAAGGAGTAGCTTTGAGGTGGTTCATGGGTCTAGGCAAATGTACTATTAACTCTTGGGATGACATGAAAACCTCTTCTCTCATAAGATACCAGGACTTTTGCAAGACTAGGGAATTGAAAGATGAAATCTTTAAGATGGCTTCAAAGTATAATGAAACTCTAGAAGTATATGTTGAACGGTTTCACTATAACTTGTAGAGACCCCCTCACACCACTTTACCAAAAGAAGTCTTGAGAGCTATCTTAATTAAGGGAATGAAATAAGAATGGACAGAAACTCTAAATTTGATGGGGAAAGGAGATATTTCTCAAGAATATTATGATGAAATTGTTTTCTTGTGTATCAGGTGTTCATGAGGTAGCACATACACATGGTTAGGAAGTCGAGATCCTATAACTAGAGGAAGTAAACCACACAGTGGAGGCATAACAAGAATGAAAATTGGTAACCTCTTGGAAGAATTCAAGGCGAACATCTTGGGCACCCTCACAACACAGCTCGACGTCCTACAGGCTAAACAGAAACAAGTTTAGAAGAACAGAATTTGGTTGTTTTCTGCCCACGCTGTCGGAAGAAGCACAACCAATGGGAGTGTCCATTGGACATGGTCTAGACATTCGCCATCTACACAAAGGATCACACCACTGAAAAATGTCCATCACTTCCCAAGCTAAAAGCAGTTTTCAAAGAAGAGGAAGAAGAGACAGAGCCAATATACTTAATGAACCAGCGTCAACAGTTGCAGACCAAACTTATAGATATGTCACAAGACGCATCCCAGTTCTTTCCTTCTTCACCATTTAATCAACAATAGAAACCAGGGGCATCATGGCAAGGCCAATCACCTTACTCAAATTGGCAATCCTAACCATTCCCTATGACACCTTGGCCAACTCAGTCCTTTTCGGGTAATGCGACAGATTCTCCATTTTCTCCTGTTTGGCAAGGTAATCCATATCCATCCCAGTGGCTTGCCTCTACTTCTCAAAACCCAAACTGGTCTTCGAATTTGCAGTGACCTTTGGGGATATATAATACACCTATGGGAATAGGTCCTCAACCTCAACTTGCATTATCAGTCCCATATCCATTACAGCAAAATCCTCAGCCTCTTCTGCATCCTCAATTGCCAGCTCAATTGAATTCGAATCCCAATAATAGACCGGTTCAGTTGGTGAAAATTATCGAGAGCTTAGATTATGAGATTGAACAAGAATAATGTAATGAAATTATATTGAGGTTAGGATGTATCATTACCCCTGGGGAAAATAGAGACCAACCATCAATTGAATTAGAAACCCCACCTGTATATATACCATCTAGTGTAAATGATATAGAAATAAAACATTGAGAAGATACAAATCAACAAAAAGATCCTGAGAAACTCATAATCACTTCTCCCCTGTTCCCTGAAAGGCTAACAATATCCAAACCAATTGTTTATCCAAATTTTGATCTTGTAGGGGAACTAAAAAATCTTTTTATTAAAATTCCTCAAGATATTCCTATTTATGCTAAAATGATTAAAGAGCTATATGTAGAGAAGCCAGTGAGTAAAGCAAAAAATTCACTCACCATTCATGTTGTAGGGACATTATTTGATTTACTCTTGGGAGGGGAAACTCCAGTAAAATATTAAGATCCTGGGAATCCCATTGTTACAATTCAAATATATGGTCACTTATTTCCAAACACACTAGTTGATATGGGAGCAACCATTAACATATTAATAGTAGAAACCTGTCAGACACTAGGTATTACAGCTCTGCAACCAACCACCACCCTGATAGAACTTACTGATCATTTGGTGGTGAGGCCAGAGGGAAATTTGGAGGATATTAAGGTTTCCGTTGATTCATGGTAGTATCTGGTATATTTTCTTGTTATAAACCCAAAGGTTCGATTGGATGGAAACCCTCTGACTTTGGGCCGACCTTAGATGGCAACAACCGATGCTTACATAGGCTGCCGAGAGGCCATCATGACTATTGATAAAGGGGATGCTATAAAAAAATCTTATTTTATATCATCCCGCCAAACCAAGTCTGCCCATTGTAAAAATATGTAAACAACCACCTGCATACCTGAAAGAAAGCATTCATTCACCACTTACATTAGCAGAGGCACTTGAATTCAAGGATCAGATTGAAGATGATGTTATCCATAACTTTATCAATCAGCCAACTAATGTGAACAATGTGAAATGTCAAATGTTAAGAGAAATTCTTGATAATGAAACCTTGGAATACCATTTGAAAGACACTGATGATTAGCATATCCAGACAACAACTCTTCATAACAATAAAACTGTTGAAATCGAACCAGGCAAGGTTTTCAACATTAATGATAGCCTGGACAACGACCAACGACAGAAACTCATTCATGTCCTACAAAAATATAAAGCGTTTTTACTTGGGACTACCCTGACATGAAGGGCATAGACCCACAGTTATGTACACATCATATCTACACCAAAAGGGATGCTTGTCCTATCTGGCAACCTCTGCGGAGATTGAATTGGAATCTCAAGGATATTGTAAAAGAAGAGCTACACAAGTTGCTGGATGTGAATTTCATTTATCCCATTTCAGATAGCAAATGGATCTCTCCATTGGTAGTTGTCCCTAAGAAAAATGGGAAGTGGTGTATTTATGTGGATTATCGGGAATTGAACAAGGCAACACAAAAAGATCACTTCCCTCTTCCATTTATTGATCAAGTCCTTGATACTCTGGCAGGGAAGTAGTTCTTTTCCTTTCTAGACAACTTCAATGGCTACAATCAGATTCAAATCACCCCTAAAGACCAAGACAAAACAATCTTCACCTGTCTGTGGGGTACATTCTCTTATAGAGTATTACCGTTTGGCTTCTACAATGCACCAGCTACATTTCAAAGGGCCATACTCAACATTTTTGTTGACCTGATAAATGAAGGGCTTGAAGTTTACATGGATGACTTTACCCCATATGGGGATGACTTTGATCAAGTGCTACAAACATTAAATAAGGTTTTGGAATGATGCATTGCTACCAAGCTATGTCTAAGCAATGGCAAGTGTCACATGATGATGACCGAAGGCGTAATCCTAGGACATTACATTTCCGCAGTAGCGATACAGGTAGATCTAGCAGAGATATTGGTAATTCTTTTGCTACCTACACCCTGTACTTAGACAGAGGTACATAACTTCCTTGGATATGCAGGCTATTATGATAGGTTTATCAAAAGAAATTCACAAATTGTTGCACCTTTATATGTTTTAACTGGAAATGTTGACTTTAAATGGTCTGACAAATGCGACGCAACTTTTATAGATTTAAAGAAACTAGTTTTAACGGCACCAGTATTACGTGGACCTAATTGGGAACTAGCCTTTCACATATCCACTGATGCATCATATGCAGCAATAGGCGTTGTCCTCGGTCAAGAAGAGGACAAAAAACCTTATGCTATATATTATATCAGCAAAAATCTTATTGTTGCTAAACTTAATTATATAGTAACAGAAGAGGAATTCTTAGCTGTAATTTATGCCATAAACAAATTTAGACATTATATAATTGGCTATCAATTTTTTCTATATACTAGTCATTCTACCATTAGGTACTCAGCCAACAAACCTATTACAAATGGTTGAGTGAATTGTTGGTCATTGCTTTTGTAGGAGTTTGATATCACCATCAAGGATCATTCTGGGAAGGAAAACCCAATTGCATATTTTCTATCTCGAGTTCCAAAGGTAAATGATCCATTGGCAATGGACGAAGAATTTCTAGATGAACATTTGTTTGTCGTAGCAGTAAAAATGCCATGGTATGCAGATGTAGCAAACTATTTGGCAGTAGGGAAGTTGCCTAGGCACTTGACAGCAAGGAAAAGAAAACAGGTTGTCCAGCACAGCGCCTGGTTTTCTTGGATTGGTGGATACCATTTTCACACAGGGTATGATATGTGTATATGCATATGCATTCATGAGGATGAGATTTATGACATCCTGAAGGCTTTCCATGATGAGCCCTATGGAGGACACTTCACAGATCATAGGATAGGGCATAAGGTACTACATATGGGCTATCATTGGCCCACTATTTTTAAATATGCTAAGAAATATGCTCAGGCTTGTGATAACTACCAAAGGATGGGCCGGCTTGGTCAACCCGATGAAATGCCACTTCAACCCCAATTGGTGATAGAACTCTTTGAATGATGGGCACTAGATTTTGTTGGCCCATTTCATCCACCATCAAACAAAAATGCCTACATACTAGTTGCCACAGAATATGTGATGAAGTGGGTAGAAACAATATATTTTCCAAGAGCTTCAAAAGAATTTATAATTCATTTACTTTTTGGACTATTTGTGTGGTATGGTTTACCTCGGGAAGTGATAACAGATGGGGGAGGGAAATTTGTAGGACACAAGATTACATCCACTCTCAGAAACCACCACATTACACATAGAATCACTTCCCCATATCACCCGCAGGTGAACGGGTAGGTTGAAAGCACCAATAAGGTCATCGAAGCAATTTTGACCAAGACAATCTCAACACATCGGCGAGACTGGGCTGCTAGACTACCAGAGGCCTTGTGGGCCTATCACACCACTTGGCGAAATACTACTGGATATTCTTCGTACCAACTTGTGTTTGGAAAAGAACCTATTTTTCCTATTAAATTTGAAATAAAGACTCTAAGAACGGCTCAGGAAGTGGGACTAGATCTAACAGAAGCCCAAACCAAGTGACTTCAACAAATAAATGAATTGGATGAGGCTCAACTACTTGCCCTACAACGTACTACAATTATTCAGCAGCAAAGGGCAAAGTGGCACGATAGTTTTATAAAAAATAAGACGTTTGAAAAAGGAGATTCGGCACTCCTCTATGACTCTAGATTCTAGAACTTTCTAGGAAAGTTATAAACAAGGTAGCTTGGTCCTTATGAAATTAAAGAAGTACATAATAATGGTACTCTCACCTTGACTACCATTAAGGGGTATAGCCATTCTTTCAAGGTGAATGGACATTGGGTGCGTCTTTATCACAAACCACTCACCAAGGAGTCTTTCTGCCAGTAGGTATGTGATGAACCCACCATGCAAATTTTAGCTGCAAGGAGTGATGACCTGACAACTTTGCTCTCATGAAATTTCATTTTTATTTAGTTGTAAATAATGTATATATTCCTGTACAATTGATTGCAATCTAGTTAGGCATCACCATGTAAATATGAGGACTTTTCTTGTCTTTGGGTATGTTTTGTAGGTGTTGTTCAATCGATTGAATGATTGTTGTTCAATCAATTGAACAACACTTATTTTCATGTGTGTATTGTTGCTCAATCGATTGAACGATTGTTGTTCAATCAATTGAACAACACTCATTTTCATGTGTTTATTGTTGTTCAATCGATTTAATGATTGTTGTTCAATCAATTGAACACCACTTATTTTCATATGTGTGTTGTTATTCAATTGATTGAACAATTGTTGTTCAATCAATTGAACATCACTTATTTTCGTGTGTGTATTGTTGTTCAATTGATTGAACGATTGCTATTCAATCAATTGAACAACACTTATTTTCATATGTGTGTTGTTGTTCAATCGATTGACCGATTTATATTCAATCAATTGAACAACACTTTTTTTGTTTTTATGATTTTTATGTTCAATCAATTGAACAATTGTTATTCAATCCATTGAACAACACTTTTTGCATTTCCATGTGTTTCTGTTCAATCGATTGAACGATTGTTGTTCAATCAATTGAACAACACTTTCTCACTGTATGTTGTTCAATCGATTGAATGATTGTTATTCAATCAATTGAACAACACTTTATGAGTGTATGTTGTTCAATCAATTGAACAACCCCAATTTTTCTTTTTTGTGTTTGTTGTCTAAATCGGTAGAATGAATAAACTGTGATTTCTTTTTGTTGTTTTATCACCAGTCATTCTTTTTTCCATTTTCTTTCTCTTTTATGTTTTGAATAAAAACCATCTGGTTGGATTTGCGCCTAAGATAAAGAAAAACAGTAATGTTAATACCATTATGACCTATGAAACCTTTTGATGGTTATATTTATTCAAAAGCTGACATGGTGCATATCTATAATGACTAGCTGAATATCTTCCCTTTGGACACATCATAAAATGATTTATTATTTTAATACCATGTTGGTTTATCTTTCACACTTTCAAATGGGTAAATCCCTTTGATATGATGATATGGGGGTAAAAGTATAACTTTCATTGGCATTGTTTTTACTTCTTACGCCATCCCTGACTCTTAAGGAGTAAATGAGCCTCCCTCTTTTTACAACAAAAGCATCAAAATATGTAAATACGAAAATATAGAAATATGAGAATGCAACAAACATTGTCTTAAAGAGGACAGGGGGTCTCAGTACGAGCCAACCTACTATGCTCATAAGGATGTAACGGGTGACATTCCATTTTGGACACCAAACCAAGGTATTGATATTCTTGATAATTAAAATTGTCAGAAGAATGAGGGTCTCATCACGAGCTAGCCTGATCACTTTGTTATATCCTCATAAATGGCACTATGATTATCTGGTTACCATGCTAGCATAGTGGTCTTTTATAACAAGAAAAGAGAGAATCATCTAAAAATCAAAAGGAGGAATCTGGCTCATTTGAAGGGTTAAAAAGCAACCCTGTCGAGGCTATGGATGTGTGATGGTAGCAGTGGATCTACTTTTGGTATTGAAGTACTATGTGACACTACCAAATTCTCTCTATCCTATTACCCCCCATGGATTCGTTTCTAAAGGAAAATTTCCTCTTCAAACAACATTCCTAAAAAGGCAACATGCACGGTAACTTATATCTTATATCCATTATATCATATTTGTACAATCACTTTAATGACAGTCATTAATGCTTACCGCCGATCACGCTGATCATGCATTTGATACCTTTCCACATAAGGTAAAAATCTTTTTGACATAATGGTTTAAATCTATGTTTTAATTTACAGGCATTTCAAATTTGTTAATGTGTACTGCTTTGATTGTCATTGTCATATATTGTGCCACTTTTATTGATTGGTTGCTTGCATTTATGATTTACCGATGCTTTCTCTTATTTTTCCCATTCTTGGCGGATGTGGATGCCCTTTTTTGATTGGAGGGGGGATGGTCTGCATATGAACAACATGTGTGACAATTTATGGATAGTTGTGTGATGATTATTAAACTGATTTCTGGTTAAAGGACTGCATGATGATTGTGTATGTGTAATAATTATCAAACCATTTCTGATTGGAGGAAAAAAGGCAACCATTATGGATAACATGAGAATTGATTATGATCCCGCATAAAAGATTTCTGATGAGACAAATGACTTAATTGCCTATGATATTAATTCTCAAAACAACATCATTCTCCTGTTAAAAGATTTAACATTCTCTATTGCTATTCAAAACTATGAAAGAGTGAGAGAAGTGCATGCAAGTGAACCAGCCATAGAGAAACAAAAAACATGGGAGGAAATGCCATTCAAAATGAACCCACAGTGCTCAGGGTATCAGAGCAGGCTCGCCCGATTCTTGAACGCACCAGCTGGTTACAATATTTGACCAGATTACAGGGATTTCATGAGGAGGTGACATTGGAATTTCTGCAGAATTTGCACAATGGCCACACAATGGTGAGAGGCAAGAACATAACAGTCTCCGAAGCAATCATAGCTAAAGTCACTGGACTACCAGTAGAAGGAACAAGATGGACAGACAAACATGTTCTTCTGCAGGAAGCCATCATAGTCTTTCAGGATCCAGATGAGTAATTGGTGTGACAAGGGAAAGGCATTCACCCTACAACTCTGAGATAGTCATGGTAGGAATTGGCAGCCATTGTACAGAGGTACATCACATGCAATAGATGACAAGACATGGTAAAACCTTGCCAACTTAAACTATTAGCCATTTTAAAACAGAAAATTACAATTAACCTGCCATTTTATTTAAATTATGTATTGCATGATGTTTCCTGTCAGGTTAGAAAAGAAAAGGACCCACATACAGTCATCATCCATCATGGGCTGATCAAAATAATCATCACTCATGGACTGGCCCAGCAGCAACTAACCTGGGATAACCTTGTGAATCCTACTCTAGCCCCACATATAGAAAACCTAGCAATTGAAGAGAGAGGGCCAAGAGTGACAGGTCCGAAAAGGACACAGAAAAGGAAGAATCCCTCTTTGGCCTCAAGCCCATCAAAGAAAAGATGCTCTATGAGGGTAAAGTCATAGAAACACACCCTAGTTCAAATAGACAAGGCAGGGCCATCTCACATAGCCCCTCCAAGTCCACAATATGTCTCTCTATAGGACTATGAGGAAGAGGTTGCCCGAGTGCTGGAAAACATGGGGATATTTGGTGAAGGAAGGGAGCAATCTGGGAATTCTGAAGGGTAGAATTATGCCCCCAACTAGTCTTCCCCTATTGGAAGTTCCGGTCATGATGAAACTATCCCGTTTACTGATGCTGTGGAAGAACAGAGGGAACCAATTCCTCCTATGGAGGAGCCCCTTGAAGTAGAAATGCATGCAGAGGAAACCATTAGGGAAGGAAATCAAGCAAAATATGCTGGTCCACTGGAACCCCCAGCTAAGGAAAACCTTGCAAAAGAAACCATGGAAGGTGAAAATCAACCAGGGAGCACTAGTTTTATGAAGTCCCCAGAGGACGAGGCCCACCTTGAAGTAGACGCTGAAAACGATAATTTCTCAGAAGACACCATTCCATTTGGGTCTCCTAAGAAGGAAACTCATGGAGATAGAGACCTGGAAGGTCAAAATCCATCAGGGGACATGGTCCCGTTAGAACCCCACCCTAATGTTGATACAATTCCACCTGAACAGGGACCTGAAGTAAATACAGTCATGCCACCATCGGTTAGAAGCCTCACAACAAAGCAAACATACAAGGACAGACTTAGGAAAATGCTCAAGAAATATAGGAGGCAAAAGAAAATAATTAAGCAACTAAGACAGTGGTTGAAGGAAGCAGTCAGGGTTAAGAAAGTGAAAGAAAAATTGGAGACCACAGGGACCCAAACTGAATATTTCCCTGGGAAGATGTTGAAAGCCAAACTGAGACCATGTTGGTTTATTCAAAAGAAACCCAAATAGAGCCATGTCTTTTAGAAGACAGTGAAATGCAGACAAAGGATCCTTGTGTTTTCCCACAAGAAACTCAAACGGACATCCCTACTGTTGATGTTCCCATTCAAATTGATGCTGAAGAAAACACCCAAGCTGATTGTTGCATGATTCAAGAAGCGGCTGAGGCTGCTATTCAAATTGACCCTATGGAAACACAAGATGATGAGGTGCAACCAGATGAGATGCCTGCCTACATTACCTTGGTAAGGGAAGCATCATTAGGAAATTGCAGAATGAGTTAGTGAAGGCTCAGGGGGAATTGACTTGGCATAAAGAAGAAGTAGTTCCCCTGCGAGTACACCAAGAATTACGAAAGAAATTTGAGGCACTCATGGTCATAGAGGATGAAACTTTTACAAATTATAAGGATGAACAAAACAAAGTTGAAAAAGAATAGGTCAAGTTTCATAAAGCTAAAGAGCAATTGGAGACTGTTTGCTCTATTTATTCAGATACCCTGTCATGCCAATATCTCACTACCAACTACGCATTGTTCTTACTAGAGAGATACCTCCTTTTGAAGGTCAAAGTTGTTAAAGCTGACAAGTCAGTAGAAATTAAGACCACTCCAGATTTTGTTAAGTGTTTCAAGGAGTAGATCGAATAGGTACAACACCTCCTGTGTCAATTGTACATGCATAATTTCTTTTTAGAAGACGATTTAGACAAAAATTCTGGCCCCTTCATAGGGGATATCCAATTCCAAGCCTTTCTTTCCTTTGTCACTAACTAGATCAAATGGGCCAAGGCCCATTCTACTTTTAGAAAATGAGAATATGGCATAGGCCTGTGGATTAGGGGAGAGCCTACAAAACCCTTTCACCTCTCTGTCCAACACAAATAGTTTATGAAATGAACAGGTGTTGTGTGCCAATTAGGACCATTGCACACAGACATTATACAGTCTGGGAAGGAGTACTTCCAAGAAATCAAAGAAGAATATTTATCTGCAGCCAGGCAGAGATGGGAAGCCTTCAACAATACTATCAAGAACACAGATCCATTTGGATTCAAGAATTTCAAAGCTACCTCCACTCACTTACATAAGTACAAAAACATGGTCTTGAGCATGGGACCTGAGTGGATATGGTGCCGGTATAGAAGCCTAATTATCTGGTAACCCCCAGATGGGTACCGCAGTGATTATAACTTGACAGATCAACAAGTGAACCAGGCTTTTGCAGTGCTTAAAAGGAAAAAAGGGTTTCAAGATGTACAAGGAGGAAGTATACCCAGCCTATTCCTTAACTCAATTACACCTTAATCATCTGATTGCATGAGGACATGAAATAAGGTAATCTGGGGAGTATGTTGGGAGGAGAAAGAGGTATGTTTTCTCCTCGTAGATAACCTAATTTAGCATTTGTCTTCATATGCTTATCTTCATTTTATGGATCAAAATAGAGGAAACAACAGTAGAAGATGGGTAAAATTGATTAGTAACAAATTAGATAAGTTTGGGTGTAGAAAACTGAATTTCACTATCTTTGTATCTAGGGACGCGGATTGGACGATAGTTGTTCAATCAACAAGACAACAACAACGAGTAAAGGAAAAGAGACAATGTCCTGAGCATGGAAGAAAGCGAAATACCAGGAGGACCAATGCTATTTTATAATGAAATCAAATCAAGTATTATGAAATCCTAAGGATCCCCTGATCCCGAGGATTCACTTTTATCTATTTACTTTTATACATGTTATATAAAGCCATAATGCAAGCTGAACAACTTGTTTAGGAATTCGCAGATTGTAACTATTCCTTTTGGACATATAATAATTTCATCTTGGTGATGTTGTAACTCTGTTATTGATTTTAATGAATAAGACTGCATTTAATTCATAATTGTATTCTGAGTATCTGACAACGGGGACTTCTGGAGACTTTGGGCCAATTTAATAGAAGATCTACTGCTCCAACTGTGCTATAATTATTTCTGTTTATTCTTCATTGTTCATTATTATTAGTTTGCAAAGTTAGTATCATTCTAATTTCTTTGAGGATTGATGATTCTTATTTGCGTTGTGGTTCAGTTAAGATTCTAGATTTAGTTGTGTGATTATATATACGTGATGCTCGTTATTGAAATGGTTATGTTATATGTGTGATGCTCTTTCTCGAATTGGTTATGTTCATTCCAGATTATTGTTCATTCTAAGGTAGTGCTATCATAGATTTCAAAGCTAGAGTGATTGCTTTCCATGAGATGTTATATGGCTATTTGTTGTTCAATTATCATATTTTCCTTCATGTTAAATAAGTAAGTTTCAATACAATTTAGATTGTCAAGTCTGATTCTTTCCATTTTCATTCTGATTCAGTTGCTTGTAGAATAGATTAAGTAGCTTCAAAAGTGTGTTATGAATTCCTTTTAGAAGTGTTTGGATTAAATTTAGATAAATAGACATTAGCAATTGCAACGATTCCAAAATAGATTGGCTTCTAAATTCACTACATATATAGTGATGACACTCTTAAAATAAAAAGACTTGCCTTGGGTTGATAATGAATGTAGGTATTGAGATTGCTTGTAATAAGATATCTTAGTGAACCAACATAGAGTCTCCACAAGGTTGCTAGCAACCTCGAAGGTCTTGGAATGGGTGTGCTACCTCTTCCCATGAGAGAGATAACTATCCATTTACTACAACACACAACTGGTGTACAAGAGAGATTTTTGGTGCCTCTTAGGAGGTTAGCTAGGGCTATGAGCAATAGGCTAAGGAGCATTTGAGGATAGATGATAGCCACAGGGTGTCAGTGTCAGGCTCAACGAAGCCATTTTGTATAAAACTCCCAAGTTTTGGGAATTTTTTGGATGTACAAGATTGGAAATATATATATATATATATACTAGCAATTTTTGGTTTATTTGATGTTTTTTATGTAAATTTCTCAATGCAAATGTACACATGCATGCATGCAACTAAAAAGAATGTGAAAAATGTCAATCTAGTACATAGTTGGCTAATGAATCATCTAATGCATTAGATTCTTTTGTAATTTTTTCATAAGTAAGAAACTCAAAATGACTCAACAAAATCTGATTATGAAAGTGATAATAATTGTTCAAATGCATAACAACCAACTGGGAGTCTACCTGATTACTAAATTTGAAATGTCGAGTGAGATGGCCTCTGTAAGGAGTTCGATAACAGACATGTACTCAATAATATTGTCTATGGCATGACCAAGGAATATTCCCCCAAAGTTAAGTAGCTCTTACTTAGGTATGTAAATAACCCAAGTAACTGATGTAATGTGTTTTGTGTGACGACTGGCACCGTCCGCATATCTAATGTATGGCGAGAGTGAAGTGGACATCTGTACAAAAATAAGTACATGAGAAAATAACCAAATACATCAAAAATAAATCAAGAACATAAAAAATAAACAAAACTTACGTACATAAAATTAAAAGGCATGCTCAGTGCAACACTAAGCATAATAATTTTTGAGATAAAGCCCTTTGTGGGGCTCAGCGAGCATGATTCTATCACAGTCCTAAAGTTTATAGGCTCCTTTGGAAATAACACTAGTGACAATATATGGATTGAGCCACAATGGTTTAAGCAATCCTTCCCCCAAGAGGTCATTTTTTTTGTCATAAACTAAAACAAGGGCACCCTCTTGGTAAGAATGATGCTTAAGTCATTTGTCATATTGACCTTTGACCCAACATTTGTGTGCTTTGAGAGCTAGTGCAACATCTTGACGAGTCTCATCCAAATGATGTAGTGATAACAAGTGTTACACTTCAGCAGCAGTGTCGGGTAGGATTTCAACAATGAGTTTTAGTGATGGGATCTGACACTCTATTGGAAGAATTACTTCTAGGCCATAAACATGCTGAAATAGTGTGAAGACTATATCTATTTTGACTGACATTTGATATGCCCAAAGCACATAATATAACATTCTATGCTAGCTAGTTTTTTGGTTTCCTACCAGCTGGTGGATCATGGTCTTGAGGATGCCATTAATTACTTTGACCTAGCCATTAGTGTGTGGGTAGTATGAAGATGAGTGGTCTTGGTGAAAACCAAGCATAGAATTTAAGTTAGACATCATGTGATTCTACAAGTGGGAACCATGGTATATAATGATTGTGTGGGGCACACCGAAGTAGCAGATGACATGATTAAATAGGAATAATGTGGTAATCATGCCATCATCCTTATAAATAGGAATGGCTTTGTCCCATTTGGTGAAGTATCGATGGTAAAAATAATGAAGTCGTGATCATTAGTTGAAGTGGGGTTGCAAGTGATGAAGTTTATTCCCCATTTAGAGAAAGGTATGATAGTAATTACCAGGGTAGGGGGAATGGGTGGAAGCATTATAAACTTGACAAGGGTGATATTGCTAGGTTGTAGTGATGCAATCTTTAAATAAAGTCGACCAATAGTATCCTGTGCACAAGATTTTTTATGCAGTAACCATGGCCGAAGGTGACCATCACATGTCGTAGTATGGCAGTCATTAAGAATGTGTTATGCTTCTTCATGGGTGAGAAAATTTCGAACAACTGATTCATCACCATGATGATACAAGTTATCATTTAGAAGTAAGTAGTGCTTATCTTGGTGGTGGATGCCATGACAATCGTCTTTCGATAGATTTGGGAAGAATCATTGGTTCTGAATATACAAAAGGATATATTTGTACCACAAGCCATAATATTTGACTAGATAGAATTATTCATCTAGCATGGGATCGTGGGCTACCTCATCTTTGTTGACACTAGAAAGATCCGAAAATATCTCCGTGAAGACTAAATATTTTTTTGAATTAGAAGTGGTGAATACCAAATAAAATTGCTAGAGGATGATTATCCACTTAGAATATTTACCTCTAATAATATGACAAGACAATATATGTCTCATGGGGTTCTCCAAGACAACAACAATAGTTTGACATAGAAGAATGTAATTCTAGAAACGTTTGACAAGAAAGACTACTACTAGTGAAAGCTTCTCCACATGAGAATATCATAATTTAGGTCCAACAAGACCTTTTGAAAGGTAATAGACCACGTGCTCACTATGATATTCAACTTCTTGGACCAATATCATGCTTATAGAGGATGGTGAGGCTATAATATATAATAAAAATTCATGCGAGTAGTCAGGAGGGCTCAGAAGCGGGGTTGATGTTAGTACCTTTTTCAAGGAATCAAACAATCATTTGGCTTGATCGTCCCACAACAAGGACACTCCTTTATTCCATAAGCACATAAAACATTTATTTAACTCAACATATTTGACAACAAAGCATCTTAATAAGTTTGTCTTCCCCTACAAATTTTGTAGTTGAAGTAAAGATTGTGGTGCAGGCAATGGAGTAATCACCTTAAGCTTATCGGGATCAACATGTATCCCATGTTTAGATACAATGAACTTAATAAAAATATATATTCAAAAAACAACACACACTTATGTAAATTTAGACATATATGGTATAAAAAACACCTAAGAAAGATAGCTCAAAGGTGAGCTAGGTGTTGCGCCTGGTGCCTGGAATGAGTAGGAAAGTCATCCAAGTATGCCTAAATGATATGTCTAATATCATGAAAAGAGTAGTCCATTTCCCTATGAAAATTTGCGCCTGCATTCTTAACACTGAATGGAATATTGTGATATGCAAAGGTACCCCAAGGATAGATAAAGGAAATTATATGTTGATCGATCGGTTTGATAGTGATCTGGTTATAACCCGAGATGCCATCAATAAAGTAAAATGATTCACATCCAACACAGTCGTCGATAATTTTGTCAATGAATGGGTAGGATAGTTGTATTTGGGGCAAGCAAAATTAAAATAATGGTAATCGATGCATACCCATATAGTTCCTTGTTTTTTATCAACAAGGACTAGATTAGATACCCATTCCATGAGGGGAACAAGATATATGAAACCAACGTTCAATAGCCTTTCAACTTCTATCTTGATGGTATTTTTCTTTCGAGGGTGGATTGGCCAAATTCTTTGTCGAATGGGCTTGGAATTCACATAATTCTTGATCTCATGCTCAATAAAAAATTGCTCTATGTCAAGAATTTCCTCATAAGAACAAGCAAAAACATCGCATAATTCCTTAAATAAGCATGTGAAGCTTGCAATCTCCTCGAGTATGTAGTCAAATCCAATATGAAAGTTTTCCATGATACCTGTCTTTTTAAAGATGTTGATAAGTAAAGTATTTGATATATTACATAATTTACCTTCTTCATCAATCTCATGAATACTCGTGTAGGTGGAAGGAACAATCTCAGGTTGATCAAAGGATAGGATTTCTAAAGAGTTTGCATTCGAGTCAAATGGGTAAGAGATTGAGATGCGGTGATGAAAATCATCCCAGGGATGCTTGTCCAGAGACATTATTTCAATGATAGCCTCATGTGAAGGTAAGACCTCATGTAGAAGATTAGTAGAGGGAGAAGTGATGGGAGAGGAAGAGGTACCATTAGTCGTAACCAAAGCAGATAGAGAGTTGGATGCAGACTAGATATCCTAATAAGCAAGTTCTATTGGTGACAACGACATCTTCTCTCCATAGGAATCAATGGAAGAAGGGGTTAGGAGGATCCAAGGATTTGTTGGGCCATTCAAAATAGTATATAAAATTGACACGATCAATGGAACCTTAGGTAATGGGAGAGGAAAACAACCTAAAAGAGAGGAACTCTTTAGAAAAACAATACCAACACTAAAATAAGATTCTGGTATGCAACCCACTAAGGGAATGCTGCCACTTAGTAATGGGTGAAAATCAGTGGTGCAGAAGGATAATTTATCCATAGTTACAATTTTCCCATCCAAAGGAAAAAGGATGAGTTGAAAGACCGATGAAACAATGGTAGTGATAACATAGGTACAACTACAACCAAAAAGCAGATTCTATTCTAGATGGCAATCTATGACTTTGATATCCACTGTTAGAGTTCCCACCAAGAGTGATGGGGTAGCTGGAAAGGTATCCTTTTGGGATGAAAGTGTGGCCATCAAAAGCTTCAATGGAATTTGACGATGGTGAAAGAGTAGGTGAACCCAAGGCGAGACAAAAAGAAGTATCCATGACATAAGTTCACACACCTTCATCAATGACAATACGGTGAATGGCTTTACCTTTCATCATAACTTGCACTTGGATTGTGAGTTGATGGGAGATGCAACATTTACTTTTCTCCATGTTGAAAATTGCTAGATTGAAATCCTCGATGTTATCACCAAAAAATTGATCACCTAGCCTAATTTACTAGATGGGTCGAATTACACCATGTAAGGCCAATTTTACAATAGTAAAATTGCTTTCACTCTCAGAAATTACTTAATAAACCACATTTGTTAAAGTGAATTATAATTAAACCCATGAAGAATAATTAAATAAATCACTTTTTATTTAATTATCTTCTAGGAATAATTAATTAAACCATTTTTTATATCCTTGTCATATTTGACCCATTTATGAAAAATCAATAGATAAATTATTAATTATCTTATTTTTCTCTAGGAATAATTAATTAATCACTAATTAATTATTATTCCTTGTCAAATTTGACTAAATATCTGAGGAATAATTAAATAAATCATTATTTGTTTATTACTCAACTATATTTCTTGAGATGATAAATAAATCATTTATTTATTTATTATTTCTAAATAAAAGTTTAAATACTTTTTCCCTCCTAACCAAATATAATAAAATATTGCAAGTGGTTATTCCAAGAATGAGGTTAATAATATTTTATTATTGCTCATTATTCGATGATAACTCAATATTTTGTTATAAATAAAAGGGTTTTCCATTCATTATTCACTTTTGATTATTTTCATTGTTGCACTCATTGTTGTAACTCTGATTATTTTCATTATCACATGCCACATTTTTGTTGGGTTTACACATTATAGAGGAGAGAGACTCTACATAAGTTGAAGACATTTGAGGATAACCAAGAACCCATCCCGTAGAGGGGGACTGGTAACATTTATTTATTCGCTTCATGGGTGTTATAAAAAAACTATTCTTTGTATATATGATTTCCATTGGATGATTGGAGTTATTACTATTTCTTTTTGTTGTTTAACTATGATTGTGACATAGATAAGAATTTTGGCAGGTTTTGTTTCTATTAGTTGCTGCAGATCTATAATGTTTACCAGCCATTTATATTGTTGAGATTGTTTGTCATCCACAATATTAAGTGGGTTCTTCTCATACATCTTTGAGAAGAAAACAATATAATAAAATTGGCAACTCCGTTGGTTTTATGCTTTAGATCCAGAAACCTGGGTGACCTTCGGTTTTCAGCTTAGGGTTTATTCTTTTTTCAATCTCTTAATGTTTTCTAGCTTTTGAACCCTAGATCTGTTAAATTTTTGGCTTCCACAAGCTTTCTGGTCTTTTCCACTGGTCATAGGAACCAGGCACGACATAGACAACAATTTTTTCTGAAATTTTCCAACTGGGAATCATTCTAGAGTGCATATTTTAGCCCAAAAAGTGCTATCTCACCTGAAAACAGGTCAGTACCTGCAATTTTAGGGTTTCTGGATTTTTATCAGATCTGTTTCTGGGTTTCGCTAAGAGTTGTTTGCTGAGTTGTTTAACCTCTGTCTCATACCTCTTAGGCATTGATCTACTCTAATTTGCTTGTCAAAGTGGAATTTAGTCCCCTAGGGCTTCTAGTACACTTCCACCTTTATAGGAGGAGTTTAGCTGAGTGAGTAGTCTGATTTATTGCAGCACTTTCAGGCATATTTTCTAGATCTGTAGCCTTTTTTTTAGATTTATAATGACAGGTTGTCACCATCCATAGTTTCATATTAAAACTTGTTTTTTCATTGGCCTTAGGGTCCCATCGGTTGCCATAGGTGTTTAACCCATCTCCCTATCTTTTTGCAACGATCTTCCTCTCTGGTTTTTTGCCTTTGCTGCACCACTTTCCAGCGACCTAGTGTCACTTGATCCCAGTCACACCAAAATTAGATCTCTGGACCTTTTTAGTGTGTTTTCCGTCAATTTAGCCACCAACCAACACAGTGTTTGCAAACCTAGTTTGGGTGGGGTTTAGTTAATTGTTTTGTTGTTCATTTTTTGTTGTTAATTTTAGTTTATTTTCAGCAAGCTTTTTTATTTTTTACAAACATGATCTAGGATTAATCAATAAATACACTTCCACACACAAGCACACGTTAAGCAAAGGGAACTTGGTTTACACCGCCAAGCCAAGACTTAACATAATAAATTTATCTCCCCTCATCGAGACAAAGGCATATTGTTGATCTCCCTTCATCATTTCTGTGTCATGTGTGTCTTACAACCATTGCACCACCAAGGCATTTGTCATGGAGACTATTATACCTTCACCCTGAATTTCTGCTTGGGAATATTATCCCTCCCCATCGTGTTTGAGTTCACAGCCATTCGAGTCCCCATACCGAATATTTTCCTGGTTCTTTTGATTCCTCATCTGATTCCAAGCCTCCTTCACCGCATATCATCACCATGTATGGACCCACAACTGGTGCAGGAACCCAACATGGTGTTGGCTTCAGTACTATCCTAGTGGTCACATCGAGCAGAACACTATCAGGAACCATTTCGGTAGCCCCCATGCTCCCCTTTATGGCTAGGTTAATTCTACCGTATTTTAGCCAGTTGATAAATGACCCCATACACCATGATTTTGGTTAGCCTTCTATGCCAACTAAGCTTCCCTTAGACATCCCAAATTTTGAGGGTAATGCTGGAGAGGATCCTACCAACCATGTCCAATCCTTCTACATGTGGTGTTTCTCGAACGCCTTTACAGATGAATCCATTCATCTTAGGCTATTCCAAGACACGCTCACTGGAGACGCTGCAAAATGGTACGTAGACTAGCCCACCACATCTCATTCTGTTTTCACGACACTTGCTAAAGTGTTCCTCTCATATTTCCAGCTACCTCTCTGATATGACATTGGTATGAAGTTATTGACGTCATTCCATCAATCCTCCACCAACTTCCTTTCTAACCATGTTCAAGAGTGGTGTAGAAGGAGGAGCACATGTCGTGCCCCACCTTTCGAAGACCATGTCTATCTAGATTGGTTTCTTAGGAGCCTTTTAGCACCCATTGGAAAAGATGTCGCATCCCATTTTCCTCAGATCGAGGAAGAATCTCTCCAAACCGCTATAAGATATGACCTGATTTATATGCAATCCGGTTATTTCTATACTGTCATTCCAAACCTCCCTCGCCCTGGAAGTGCCAATGCATCAAGGGAATCTCACGTTGCCAATGGTATCATTGGAACCATTTCACATCCTTTTCCATATACTCATCAAATTTATGGCTATTTGCAGGGGGGGACCAGTTCCTCTAACACTCATGCCTCACCTGCTAGCAACATGTTTTCAAGGCCCCAACCTATCTAGCAAATTGTTGCTCCTCCTTATGCACATGTGAGTGCTCTAGCCCCTCAAGCATTAGTGTCATAGCCCCCCATGCATCCTCAGCCCCAGAAGCCACTGCGCCCTCTTGGTCAAGCTTTTTCATAGCAAAGTGCAACCAATCCCCAAATTCAAAGAAAAAGAATAAGGGGAAGGGCAACAAGGGTAACTAGGGTAATCAAGGTAATCAACCTATTGGACCCCATGGGAACTAGCCTAACACCAACAACCAGAAATAGGGAAGCTAGCCCAAGAAGAACAATCTTCTTCATACGAACAAGCCTTGTGCATGTTGTGGTGTACATGGCCATTATACACATGAGTGTCATCTCTTACCCTGTATGTGCCAAATGTGGAAAGACTAAACTCCTATAACCTTACATTTTTGTAAACCAAGACCTTAATGCGAATTACTCTTGACTTTTGGATTAAGGTGCCCAGGCCAAAGGTGGAGGGTAGGAATTATGAAATAAAGCGAGTTCGCTATTGAAAATTTCAATTTATTGAACTCGGGGGGATAACTTATGACTCCCCTACAATCTTTTCTTTATCAAAGGTGCATTTGGCCGAGAGGATAAGGACCACACCTCACAGGAGGTACCCGAGAGAAGGAGTTAGTTCAACCATTGATACAATGAACAGATTCACCATGTTCCCAAGCTCAAGCAACTTCTAGAGGTCAACAATCACCTCAGAATCCTGTGCCATCTCAACCAGCAATGCTTACAAATCCTTTCCCTCATCAAGTATTTGTTGCTACTCATCCCCCCAACCTTCTAGTCCTGGTGATTACCAGATCCTCATGATGAATTATGATGAGGTTAATCCCTTCGATATCAACTTGCAAACTCGATCATGTCAATATAACAAGGCATTGACTTTGTCTGCCACTGAGTCCAAAACCAAAGCATCTATTGAGCCTCTTATGACTCCAAATGGCCTGTTACAGATCCCTCAACCTAAATTTGAGTCAATACCTAAGATCCCCAAAGGTCCACTACGTTGTAAATAGGCTTCTAACTGAACTACCCATACATAGACTATAGTAGATGACTTGGCGCAATCAACTTCCACCATGTCAACACTGGAGGTACTCTAGTCATGACCATCTCAAAAGAAAGATATACTAACTACTTTGGGCGCAGTAGATCCTACTAATGATCATTTGATTATCTTCCCAGTTGATACATCAGAACATCCCCCATTACCTTCGTCCATTGCTTTCCAGATACCAGTTTGCATCCGTAATTCCATCATCTCCTGATGCATTATTGATGAAGGTGCATCCACCTGTGTGATGCCCGCTGCTATTTGGAAATAGCTTAAGTCACTTGAGTTGTCCCCATCCACCATCACTTTGTGTGCTTGGGAGGGACACTCCTCCCAACCCCTTGGCATGTATCACAACTATCCAGTGACCCTTGCGAGAAAGACTACCCATGTCGATATTAAGGTTATTGATGCCCCTTTGGATTATAACATTCTTTTAGGTCATAGTTACACATATTCCATGTCAGTCGTCACATCTGTGATGTTCTGAAATATGTGCCTCCCCCAAGAAGGGAAGATCGTTACCATCGATTAGTTGACTTACTACAAGCTGACATATGTGACCTCCCCCGAGCCCATTATCTCATCAATGTCAGATAAGCGATCCTCAGTTCCTCTCATCGGTGTCTCACCTAGAATCTATAAATATTCCTCATTATTGGGTGATTTCCATGGTCCTCCCCCTCCCATCTCAGAGCCTAACTCTATGAGTGTTTGCATGTTACAAGCATCATGGGCTTCTCTCAAGCAGTTTGGTACATCTAATCAACAACTAGCTCCTCATCAACCTGTTGTCGCCGTCCCAGCTGAGCCCTCTAGATCTACCCCCTGGGACCTCCTCCATTTGTGAGTGCCTCTCCTATGTTCCCACCAAGAACTCTTCCTCCAGGTCTCAACCATCTAGGAGCTACTCCACCAAGACATTACCCTGCAAGCTAGATACTGTTCTTATTCCCTCCTCCAGGAGTATTTTATGTCTCTATCATGGATTTTCTGGTCCTTCCTAACATGACTTTGGGGATCCCAGTATGGTACATTGATTTCCCTATAAGAATTTTTCCTAGTTAGCTAAGACCTTCTCATGCTTTGACCCCAATTCAACCAGTATCTATGGTCCCTGCCACTACTTCAATTCCGTCACAACCTCAACAGGAACCCACTCCTATCGCGCAAGCATTTAGACAAGGGGGCAAAGCTAAGAGGAAAGAACTGAAAGACAAGGCTCCCCAAGCTCCTCCAGTCCCTAAGGTCCCAAAGCTATCACCTTCATGTGCTTTGTATAAATTGGTTGGGCATGCCATAAATAATTGTCCCAAGCTTCCTCATCTCAAACCTTTGGTTCATGAAACATTCCCTGAGTCAAATATCCCTAATGTCCATTTTAACTTAATAGGTACACCTAATAAACTCATAATGTCGCAGACAAATCACCCTTGTGCCATGTGTCATCATCATGGTCATTATTCCCATTGTTGCCCTCATCTCGATGAATTTCATGATTACCTTGAAGCGCTTCACAAATACGAGGCCACTCATAGTGGAACCCTTACTCCTCTACCTATGGATTCTAGTACCCCTAGTCAACTAGAACAGGGGGAATCTAGTCCCACCATTGTGATCCCTCCCCTTGATGTCGGTATGATGGACACCATAGGCCATATCCTTTACCTGTCATCATCCTTGAGTTTCTCACAAGAAAACCTTTCTGAGGTTTTTTCACATGCTTCCATCGAACCTCCTTTGACAAAATCCCAGGTCTCAACATCTGTTATCTTCCATTCAAGATGATGCATATGTGAACCTTATTTCTAAGGTTGATGCACCAAGTAACATTTCTGCATCATGAGTCAGTCTTCCTCACATCCACCCATCCTCCATTCTGATGATGACGTCATGGAAGCTATGCCTACCCCTGATTACCCTTGAACTTAGTAAAGGGGGCATAGTTTTGGAGGATTCTAAAGGCCATTTCCTTCCTAATTCTCCTATTGCACTCTACCTCAAGAACATAGAATATCCCTTTGGTTTGCGTGTCTTTACTTTTGCCATGAAGTTAGGTAGATTGCATAATCTCATCCGTTGTCTTTTACACCTTTCAGATGGATCCATCATCCACACTGTATATCGGTCATGCCGACAGTGCGATTCACTTCTCCAAGAATCTAGCCTCGGCAGCCTGGGCCATTTTTACCCCCTTGCATACATTAGTCCTTTCGAACGGCATGTGTATTGGATCTGACACTAATAACCAGGCTGAATATGATGCAATGACAGGTTTGTTAGGTGATTCCCTCACTCATCTCATCCTTCATATTCATGTTCATTTAGATTCCTTTCTACTTGTCATGCAATTGAGTGGTGTGTATCATGTGCATAACTAAGTCCTATTTAGAAAATATCTACGAGTTTAGTTGTTGGCACGTGAATTTGAAACCATTACTTTCAGTCATGTCCCTAGAGCCAAAAATAACTATGCAGATACCATAGAAAATAACATTCTAGATTGGCATTTATCACATGTTTACCACAGAAGACAATCATAAACACAACACATGGTGAACCATCATCGTCATATAAAAATGCATAATCATATTATGTATCACATAAAACATATAAGTGCTTGTAGTCCACCATTCTAAATACATCCAGTACGCCCATAGCATACTGGGGGGCACATATGCCCCTACATCTCCTTATCATCCTTTAGAGGATATCGTGCCAAGTTGGGTTGAGATTCTTGAATCCCTTTTTCGAGCACTCAGAACACAATGGCACTCCACAAACTCCTCCTGCTAGGGGGCACCATTCCCACCTTCTCATACCAGATCAATCCCCTCCATCACATATGTTTGTGGGCAGCATCCCATGCTTGGGGGCATGATGTTTTTCCCCTGGCCATCTACTCCATTGATTAAACATAAGTCTTGGCCTAGATCCCACTAGATCTAGGTATGGTTGATTATCCTCCCATTCCTTCGATAGTTTGTCCTAGCTACCTCTCTAGTGAGACATATGCAAATCACATATTGTATATGTTTGATACCATATCTTCAAATATTATACTCTATCTCCACATAGTCCCCATGTCTGACTTAGTGGATGATGATGATTCTAGACCTCCTATAGTAGTTCATTCTCGTTTTCCTCTTCCCTTAATTCTTCACTAGGAACCATTGTTGCAAGAAGCATTAAGGCCACATTTAGACAAGAAAGCCCACTTGCCTAAAAGTCGTAGATCCCAATTCCGATGGTCAGTTTGTCCGCAATCTCCACAAGAGTTAGGGCCTTCTCCTCCTCTCAAATTGGAGGGAAAACGTCCTTTCATAGAAAAATCCACAATTTTTCTGTTGCCCATTACGACCAAACCATAGCTCAATTTGATGAACTGTCCACACCGTTGGAAAATTTTCATCGGGTACTATAATGGGTCTTTCCCAGTTTTTGATGATTTGACACTTCACCTGAAAGAAACTTTTCTAAGAAGGGTCACTTCGTCTCCTCTTAAAACCAAATTTCTTCATAAAGCGACACTTGTACTTTGAGGCTCACCTCCTCTTAATACTTTTCGTCTCACGTTTGAATTTTCTTCATGACTAACCATCATTTACTCATGCCTTCATGGTCCCCACCGAGCCTATTTTTTGTGGTAGTGTCATCGAATCACCCTTGTTCAGAGCATCCACGATGAGTCACCCTTGCATCCATGGAGCCTGTTTCACGATATCATGTCACAATTTTCCATCCATTTTTTCATATCGTTCATCCTTTGTTTCCCATCATGGCCTCCAGTCATACTATCCCCCATCCCTCCGGAGTCGAGTTAGTCGTTGTTAGGTAAACCATGCACTTAATACTCTGATAAGGGAAGTCATATGTTTGTTCCCCAGTCCCATTTTTTCCATTGTCCCTGGTGTCAGTCCATCAGTCACATTACTATTTTCCCTTGTGCCTTAGTTGAGGATCCGCATTGCCTCACCTATTGCAAGCCCTATTTTGTCAACATCAACTCATTTATTCCAGAAGAATGGCCCAGAGGGCGGTGTATCTTGGTTCCAACTTCCATTCTTATTCAACACCTCGAATCAGGCAAAGGGACTCATCATTTCCCTTTGAATTGGTTGTTTCATGATCGTGATCCATACATTTGATCGTCTAGTGATGCAACAGATTGTACCAGTGATTCCCAGGTGTCTGTGAGATGTTTCAGACCTCATGAGGGGGTGGCCCTTCAAGAATCCCCCAACATGCTTGGATTCCTTCATATTATTCTACAGCCTCAGATGAAATTTCGCAGATTTGATGGGTTCGGTTCCTCCCAATCGTAGTGTTCATAGCATGCTCGTCTCCTTCATATCATTCATTCAGTTCTGCAGACCCCTTCCCTATTCAGTAGAGCTTCTTTGGTTGTTCTACCTTCCCTCCCACCCATTTTTTGAGGGAAGGGCTATTATATCTCATGTACTCATATATTATTGTATTCGGTCCTGGCTCATGTTTTTCTAGGTGCATTATGTATATGGGACACATTGTATTATTTTCTGGCTTAGTGTTATAGGAAAAATTGGGCACATCAACTCTGACTTCTAGATCCGTATTATTAAGGTCCATCAACCCCTAATTCAGTTGTTTTCAGTCCCTAATGAAGTTAACCTACATCATGCTTGCCTCCCAAGAGTTTCATGACACCATTCATCCAAAAAATGCCCCTAGAGATATTAGCGTAGATGGCCCTTTATCAGGCTACAATGCATTGCAGGAACTACACTGTTTGGGTGCTATGCATCGCACCTAGCCTTTGTTCTACCTGCACTGAGGGAGATTCATCGAATTTTTTAAATGAATCGATTGGATTCCTCATCCAATGGATCCTTCTGGAAATTTCCAGATGGATGGGGCTCGCTTTTGGATTTGGAAGGAGATGAATGAACCTTAATCCATTATCCCTTCCTCCATGGAACCACTTCCAAATTTTGGCAAAGCATTCATGAGGGCCATTAATGGCTTAACCTCCTCCATTCAGCTATAAATGGACCAAGCATTCAAAGGCTTGGGAGGTTGGAACTTATTGAGTTAAGGAAATTTTGTTTGAGTGGGATTTGAAAGAGAGTAATGTTATCATATCAAATTGTTGCATCATGAGGAGAGAAGGGTTTGAAACTAGAAGGAAGATGTTGAATCGAACATGGCTTCAAGGGTTGTAATCTTTCCTTTATCAATAAAGAGTTCTATGCTTTTTCCCATTCATGTGTTTATTTGATGTATATTGTACTTTTGATTCTATAATATATTTAGTTAATAGATCGATATGTATGCTTTGATGGTTTTCTGTCTCGGCTTGTGTGCAGGTACCTTCCAAGAAAGTTAAGTACGGAAGGGAGTGACGAAAGTGATCAAAGGGAAGAGGGATCGAGTGAGAGATACAGGTTGGTTCTTTTGTTCTTCTTTCTTATATCTATTAGCTATAGGAAAAGCATTGGAATTACTTTAGTTGTTGTTCTAGACTAGCTACTAGGTCTAGGGGTTAGTCATTTGAAGAAACACTAAAATTTCCCATAACAAAATGGTGAATCCACTAGGGAGTGATCCTATCCCTTATAGTAGCTTATCACTCTCTTAAAACACTTTGACATATTGTACTTTCTATTTTTCATTGAATTCAAAGTCAATTCACTGAAAATTGAGTCAGTTTTGAGCATAAAATTGTCATTCTGTAATCAACGCACCTTTGTAACTGATATAGTGCTACATTGCACCCTCTACATAGACACAGTGCAATGCATAGCACTGTCTCTAATTGTGCCCTGCGTTGATCCCTTTAGGATCAGTTTTCCCATCTAGGAGCTGAGTCCTTTAGTCAATTTTCAGTTGTTTGAATTTCCTGTTGGATATAGATGAGGTTTTGTCTCTAAAAACAATCTTTGTTTCCTTGTTTTGACTCGATTTAGACTGGATTATTGAATGTTTTTTATGTATTTGTTTTATCATTTGCAGTCCATTGTCGAAAAGTAGTTTCAATCGATTGTTTTGTCAAAAACGAAGTGTCATAAAGTCTTCCTTCATAAATAATCGATTGATCTATTGGTACATTTGGTTCATATTTTTGTTTAAAGTGTCGAAAAATTTTGTTTCTTTAAAAGTTGAAAGTGTCATTTAGTCTTCCTTTCTATTTAAGAGAAATTTTCATAAATCGACATTTTTTGTGAAAAGAGCTTTTGAATCATTTGTGCATTAATTTCTTAGTGCATCATTCACATTAATAAAATCTTAAAAGAAAAGAAATACATGTAATTGGATTTTAGAGTTTGAGTTTGTGTGTTCAAAAGGAATGGTTTAGGGAATTGCATTAGTTTGTGCTCTTTTTTGTTTGATCCAAAAAGTACTTGTATTCTCTATCCCTCATAGCTAGGATTTTCATTGTTGAAAACAAATGGAAAGAGTGCTTCTCATTCTAGTTGCATTATTAGGAATTTTGTAAAACATCTTGTGGTGAAACCCAAAGGCAAATTTTAAGCAAGATCACCCTAAAATTTACATCAATTAACCTAATAATGCATTGGAACTTAACGCAAACATCTAGAGGTGTCTAGGCTAGCGACATGTTCTGGCATCTTAAAACCTAGTGGTTGTCATTTTCATTGAGGTTGGGTGATTCCTACTCTCTGATTCGATAAGTACTAGTACGGATTTGAGCTCCCTGTACCGTCCAGTATATAATGGGAGGCCCTAATAGGTTTAAATCCTTTATCCCTAGGAAGCCAAGTCTGCCACCTTACCGATCACAATGCACTGAACGCAACATTCCAGAGGACTGACTGCTGTACGATAAATCCTTGGTAATTTCTCTTTCATTTACCACCAAGGTGTATATTGCATTTTTGTGATTAGTTTGGTAAACCCTCTTGTCTAGTATCTCCAGAGCAGTCACTTTTGTTCCTTTTCGACTCCTTAAAAGAAAAGGTCCATATGAGCACTTGTCCCTTCAGGCACATTAAACATCGAAGGTGACTAGAGTCATCTTTTGTTTTTTCTCGACTCTTTAAAAATGAAAAAGCAAAGTTATGTTCTAGTGTTGTAAAAGTTAATTGACCACGAATAACATCCTTATTCCTTAGTTAAGTTTAGGTTGATAAGAACAATCAACAATTCTGGAGGAAGATCAACCTCCACTCTGTCATTCGAGGAGAGTTACGAGAAAATTGCCCTTGCCACTGGAAGTGACACCCATTCGGTCAAGGAAAACTCATCAAACTGAGTCTGGTACTTCAAGAGTTTTTGGTACTTCATATGAATTACCAGAGTTTCCTATCACAGCTAGTACTAAGCCTCAAGTTACTCCAACTATTTCTGGTACATCTATTACACAAGATGATGTTACTAAACTACCTGAGGCCACTATAATGGAAACAAGTGAACAAGTACCTGAGGTTGATCCACAACTTGAAGTTAATCAACCAACAATTACTTCATAACTTGAACTTGTTCAATTGGAATTTGACCCAGAACCCATAGCAGTTGAAACTGAAGACATTTCTGAACCTGAATTTGTTCACGAACCTTCCCTTAAAACTGAAGTTCTTTTACCAGAACATCTGGACTTTGACCTTGAACATTCCGAAGTTGTTACTGAAATACCTCAGTCATTTGTAGTTCCTGAAACTCCATCTTTAACACTAGAAGTCTTTTTTGGACCTGATGGTGAAATCCTTCCACCTCAATTAATTGTTATATGGGAAGAAGTTGAAGAAGATTCTACCCCCGGAACTCCACATCATTTTGGACCTGGTTTATATCTTTATTCTAAATCTCTTCCTCATTCTGCTGTTGCCTATGAAATAACACTTAATTCATTAGGTCAACTTTTGGGTTAGTTAACCATGGCAGAACAACTGTAAATATCCCAGACTGCTTCATTTGATGCAACTGCGGTAGAATCCTATTCCAAGGTTTAGTGGAAATCCTGGAGAAGACCCGTCAAATCACGTTATGACTTATCATTTATGGTGTTCTTCGAACTCCTTGAATGATGATTTGGTAAGACTTCGTCTTTTCCAAAGAATGCTCATTGGTTCGGCTGCTAAGTGGTATATTGAATTGCCCAAAGCTTCTTTTAATAATTTCACCCATTTAGCCACTATCTTCTTGACCCACTTCCAGTTACCCATTAGATATGAAACTGGAACGAAACTTTTGACCAACTTTAAACAAACGACTTCTACTCATATATCAGATCATATTCATGAGTGGCGTCATCGTCGTCGCATGGTTAAAACCTATGTTCTTGATCAACTTTTAGCTAAGTGGTTCATTAAGTCCTTATTGCCATCTATCACTGAGGATGTGGCTAAAGGTGGAGTTGTTACAGAAGAGCAAGTGATTGCTCGTGCCCAATATTTGGATTTAATTTACACACAATTCGGCACGCTCTATGACAAAATTCCACATGCACCACACCTAAATCAATCCATTGCACCTCCATCATCGAGTAGGGACTCTCGTTCCAGAGACGGTGTGATCGGTTCCTTGAGAACGCAAATGGCAAGTGGACCATCTGGTCAATCACTTGACACAAATCAGACTATAAATACACCTGAGGTTCCAGCTTCTGAGATTAATGTTGTGTGATCTGACAAAGGTAAAAGTCAAAACCAACTAGGAAGCAAGAAGAAAGGGAAAAGTAAGAAGAAAACTGAAAACCCTCCTCAAGAGAAATCATATGATTCCTCTAATTCAGGAAAGAAACCTCGTTATCCATGTCTGATATGTAATGACGAGCATTTTACAAGGGATTTTCCTCACCGCTCAGAATTTTCTAAACTATTAAAAGCTTCTACCACATCTGCAGTGTTGATAGATCCGTTTCTGAACCCGGATACCAATATGGTTGCAATTGAAAATGCTTCCACATCCCAAGTATTAATGTTATCCATCACAAAACCTAAAGATGAGATTTTGGTTTAGACATGTAGTAAAGATTATGGTAATCCACCATCGTCATCAAATAATCAGGCCACTGATCAACATGGTTCTTCAACTTTGACCGCATTGGAAAATATTCCACTTCCCATCGCACCAGAGTTAACAATAAATTCACCTAAGGGAGTTGTGCATAAATCAACGTTTAACCCTCGAGTTCGAGTTGCTCAAAATGATAACATAGTAGAAGATCTTGCTCAGTCTCCTTCTGCTATGTCAACGCTTAAGGTATTACATAATTGCCCCTCCCAGAAGCAGGCTTTACTATCAACAATAGGTGGAATAGATCCGGTAGATTCTAATCTTGTGGTTTTTAATCACTCAGGATATACACCATAGTCACCAGCTCAATTAGCTTTTCTAATTCAGATTAAAGCTCTCAACAAAAATATTCATTGAACCATCGTAGATGAGGGAGCTTCTACCTGTATTATGTCAATGAGCTGTTGGAAAACACTGGGGTCACCTACGTTGTCAAGATCACCAACCACATTGAAGGCTTTTGATGGAAGAACTTATACTTCATGTGGGATTTTGAATAATTTGCAAGTAGAACTAGGGGGAAAAACAATAACTGTTGAAATTGAGGTGGTTGACAGACCCCTTGATTACAACATTTTTCTTGGATGACCATGGGTTTATGCTATGGTTGCTATTGCTTCCACGTACTTTCGTATGATTGCATTTCCTTATAAAGGTGGAATAACAGTTATCGACCAAACCTCATTTTTTGCCTCTAGTTCTCAAGTTATGGGAAGCATTCCATTTGTTAACGAACCCCCACTTTCACTTCAATTTTTTGGTGTAGGTCTTTTTAAAGATCCCTCCTTAATGGGTACTTTCACACTTCCTCCACCATCTGGAACTTTGGAAGTTGCGAGAATCGAGACATGTAATATGTTATCCTCTACTTCATCTGATTTAAAGAGGATCACAAATAATATTGATGATGAGAGTTTTGTTTAGGTTATGCCACTAAGTCCTATCGAACTTGCATAGCAATCAATTTTTCTTTCTTGTGCGGCATTTCTACATCCACATTCGCCAATTGTATGGGTAGATCGTTCACTTGAATACGGTACTTCTTCTAATCCTTTTGCTTGTATATATTCTACAGATGAGGAAATCATCCAATCAATGATGATAGGAGAAGAACCTTGGGAAGATTATCATCATCGTTCCCTTCCTCCAGATTCTAGGGAAGATTATTCAGATGAACTAGTACACCCTTCAATTGTAGATTTTTTTTCGAATTCTGTTAGAATAGATTCAGTAGATTCGGAGTGTAATTTGTCTAATATAGAAGAAACCATTTCCATAGACATTTTGACCAAGCCTAACATTGTAGAAAACATTCATGTCGGCAAATATTGTTCTCCTTTGGAACTCGATCTTTATCGTGCTCTGTTTCATGAATTTAGAGATGTATTTGCATGGTCTTATGAGGAGATGCTAGACATTGATTCAAGCATTGTTGAAAATCAAATCAAAATGTAGCCTGATGTCAAACCAGTGCGACAGCAGCTTCGACCTGTACAACCTTATCTTGATGATTTGCCTGCTCATTCACGAAAGCGGACTAATCACCCGCAACATCTTAGAGAAATATTCTTACAGTGCCAACACTACAAAATAAGACTCAATCCACACAAGTGTGTGTTTTGTGTTGGCTTTGGCCGATTGCTTGGATTTGTGGTCTCAAAAGATGGAATTTGACTCAATCCAACTAAGGTTCAGGAAATACTTGACTTGCCTCCACCTTCGAGTTTACTAGAGTTACAGAAACTTCAAGGGAAGGCAAACTTTTTGAGGAGGCTCATTCCAAACTATGTTGAATTGGCTAAAGGTTTTATGCGTCTGTTGAAGAAAGAGGTACCCTTCCATTGGGATCAGGTTGTGCAAGCTTCCTTTAGTGCTCTTAAAGATTCCCTTATTAGAGCATCACTAATGTATGCCCCAAACTATCAACAAGACTATTACCTATATCTCGCCACTGCAGATACAACCATCAGAATGGTTTTAGTCCAAGAAGAAGATGGAATATAACATACTATATATTACTTGAGCCGTAATCTCAATGATATAGAAAGAAAACATTACTATGTGGAAAATTTAGCTTTGGTAGTCGTTCAGGATGTGCAGAGGTTTTGTCACTATATTCTACTGCATAAAACTACAATTATCTCCGATTGTAACCCTATGACATACATTTTGTCACGTTAATTGCTGGGGGGAAAGTATTCGAAGTGGATAGTTATATTGCAGGATTTTGATTTGGAATTCATTAATTCTAAATCAAAGAAATCTCTCATATTTGCTGAGCTACTTTTCGATCTTCCCTCATCCTCCAAAAATTCAACATTAGAAACATCAATCGTCGATGAGTCTCTTTTTCTCATTTCGTTAAGTGACTCATGGTATGGGGATGTACTAATCTATCTCCAGAACGAAGCTTTCTAGCCCGATACCTCTCGCTCTAAACAACGACATATCAAATACCAAGATAAAAATTATCTGATCATTAGTGACATGCTTTATCACCATGGTATTGATACAATTTTACGTGGGTGCCTCACTCATGAGGAGGTTGAGAAAGCTTTGAATGATTTTCATTTAGGTGCTTATGGTGGACATCTATCTGGATATGCAAGAACACAGAGAATTCTCCGTGCTAGATACTTTTGGCCAACAATATTCCAATATTGTATAATTGTTGTCAAAATTTGATCTGAAAATCACCCTATGAGTGATCTCAGTTAAAGATTTATTAAATGAAGGTATTACAAACTCATGTGCTAGTGTGTGTCTATGTTATTTAGGCAATGGATCGATCAGATTTCAAATACACAGACACTTGAAATGGAAAACAACAGAGAAATATAGTAAGCAAATATAAGAACACAAGAATTTAATAAGGAGTTCACCCTATCCTCCAGGGCTACATCTCCGGTCCAGCTCTTAGTGGTGGCCTTATTTTATTGTGTCTTAAAGCAGATAATTACAATGAAGGAGCTCAATATGAGTCTCCTAAAACAAAATTTTCTTGACAGGATGGTTCTTGGATTCCCCCAAGCCACTAGAGTGCACAGAATCTTTTCCTCACCAGCTCTTTGACCTCTCTGGTCTTTAATGGAAGGATCCCAATGTGGTGCTCAATCCTAATAGATCCTCACATGGATGGCTTGAATGTCTCAAGCTCTCTGGTGCTCGACACTACCTTTGGTCAGCTCAGCCCTTCGTCTTCTTTCTGCCTTTTGCTTCACCAGCTTCTTCGCTTTTGCTCCCTCTACCTTTTGTTTCCTTCTTTTCTCTGTTCTTCATCTCCGTGTCTTCTGCTTGTCTGTTCATAGCTTTAAAGCCATTCGAGCTCATGGCTATTCGATTCCCCTTCCACTTCCGTCGGATCGCCTGCTGCCGCTTCGCTTGGATTTCCTTGTCTTGGCGTCATCATTAGGCTCACAGGGAGTGGCCACTTGTCCTCCTGCCAATTGCACCAGCTTGCTTCGTCGGTTCGGTTTTTCAGTTACGTCGTGGAATGAGTCATCTGCCACCTTGGTGGTCAAATCAGACCTCAAATTCTTATAGATCATGGCTTATTCCCCTGTCAATTCTGGTTTCCCCATCGGGCGTGATCTCAACCGTTAGATATGGATCACCTAGATCTGACGCCATTCACTCATTTCACATGGTTGACTTGATCAACCATTAGCATGTGATGAGTGGCAGCTTTCTCTCTCCTTCCCTTGTGTTAAATTGGAAACTAGGGCCAAACTCCATGTGGGTTAGCTTATTTCTGGTAGCTGATATTTTTATTGGATCCCTCTCGTCGAGAGGTGTAGGATTGATCCAAATACCATCCGATTCTGATAAGTATTTATGGATATATGAATTTATTTTGTTTATGTAATTATTATCAAGCCGACTAGCACTTATGTAGGCTCTAGAAGCCCAACTGACGTGTCTATTCATCATCCTCATTTTTAGTATAAATAAGAGAAGACTTTAAGTCATTTGATACACATTCTTCATGTGATCTCCTCTCCACATCCTGGGTTTTTGGTGAAGGAGATACACTAATTAAGAATGCCCTAGCTGCAGTCACAGTAAATGTAATACCTTCATTCATGGAGATATATATACGCTGAAATCGCACGGCATGGAAATCTATATATGCACACAACATTCAAGGGATTCATATGCGGTTATATGTGTGAACATCATGGAAAACGCAAATACGTTGTTTATGAAGAGACATCTACATGTTGTCATATGCAGGTCATAAACAATGAAATCAAATACATTGGGTCATGAATCTGCAAGCAAATGAAGATACCCTATCTGTAGTTTAAGAGATACTGGACTCATATATATACGCATCAATAGAAGACACAACGCAACATCATGGCATTACGCAAGAATACGCTAGCTCAGCATGAAGCCCTAACCGCAGAAGATGCCCTAACTGATCCAACGCAATCAATTACTTTCACTGTACCTGGAAGACCTCATACGCTGTATGGAAGATCGAATATGCTATATGTGAAGACATATAAAACGCAGTCATGGAGACATGTCTAACGCTGTACATGGAGACATATAAATCACAGTCTATACATGGATACGCAGCAAATATATGCACAGAATTACACGCAGGTCTTCATGGGTTGTCATAGTTATATATATATATATATATATATATATATATATATATATATATATATATATATATATATATATATATATATATATATATATATATATATATACTCTATATATATACGCTGGTAATGAGCCGAAGTGATGAAGTGACTGTTCATGATCTGGACGCAGGCAATGATATAATACGCAGTGATAATACTCGCAGCAACTATACACACATCAACGCAGTTATATGAACGCTGTTAGCCACAACTATCGTATGAACCCAACAGTGGGTCATCTATAGAACCTGTTGTTTGGAACGCAGTCATACATATCCCGCAGTTATATATGGAACGCAGAACCTGCAGTTTGAAACATAGTCATATATGGAACCCACAGAGATATGGAACACATTCATATGTGAAATTGGAACGCAGTTACATATGGTAACTACGTAGTCATGGTACATAGCATGGTACGCAGCAATCAATGTAGGTGGATCTGGCAGCATGAAGGAATCCGCAGTAGGGTATGGTCCAGTCATGGCACAATCGTTGACACTCTCGGTGTAAAGTGGATCTGGGCTTAGAGACTCTAGTCACGCAGTTTCATGAAGACTTATTCATGGAGACAGTTAGCAGTCTATGGAGACTCCTTACGATGTAGATCAGGGAGACTCATATATGCTAAAGGACTTTATACACAGATCATTGATGACATTTATATGCAGATAATGGAAGCTTATGTACGCTGCACATGATGACACATACGCAGATCATAAAGGACTTTATACACAGATCATGGAAACTATATACGTTGTACATGATATGTAATCTGGGCACATCTAAGAACGGTCTTGATGTGTTATGTCACGTTGAAAAGAAGATCTCGGTATATAGATCATGGTGTGTAATCCTCTCATCAAAGTAGAGCAGCATTATGATGGATAAGATCATGGACCTGGACAGCAGCATGGTGCAATATGCAGTAGTGCAACTAGAGGACGAGATGCAGCACGATGATAGGTATCAGTTGAAGCAGAATGTCTTCAACTGATCTCGTCGTTATAGGAGATGATCTATGCTTAGATCTAGACAAGTCAAAGTGTTGACTTTTGTTGTAATTGTACTATCTCTCTCTCTCTTTCTCTGCTGAAATTTGAAGATAAAAGAAGAATTGATCAAAGGGTTTCCCCACACATTGTGGGGTTTGTCCCTGGCTCGCGCCATATCTTGTGTCCTCTTGCCTTGGCTTGTCTTCTGGGTTTTATATTTATGTTCTATCTGCAGTTTATTGTAATGCTGATGTGATTGCTAACTGTGAAAATTTAAATAAATTGCTCTAGCATAGAACATACCTAAACTTAACACCTTGCCACGCATCGGGCACTGAGTGGAATCGCTCCATTTTCGCCAAATCTGCTTACCGCCCAAGGGTGCCCCCGATAAATACTACCAGCTTTTGGGGCGCAGGTCCGTCCTTAACCTTTAGCAATTTCCCCATGGTTTTCCCGGCTCCCATGCGACTGAGTGCTCGGGGCCTCTCCTTCTCAAGGGGTTTTGTCCAGTGATGCGCGATTAGCGCTAAGCACTAATTGTGCATCAAAAACTGCCTCCTTTTCCCGATCTGGGCTCCCTAGGGGCTAGTTTCACCTTCTGCATAGTATCCATGGGCCTTGGTCAGTGCGTTTTGACCAAGGTCCTCATCGTTCCACACTGGCTGTTAACTGCCACTATTTAGAGGTGTTTATGATCGCTGCACTTAATTCTTTTAAACCTATCCCAACCTGATACAGTCATGGTTCTCTGATAACTCTTCTTGGATCCAATTTGGATCATGGCCTTCCGAGTGAAAAAGCTTTTGGACCACCAAAATTTGGTTTTCAAGCATTGACTATGTGAGGGTAGTGTTTTCTCAATTGTCCAATCTCAATCTACTTTGCATTGCTCAACTTTGAACCTTTGAGCCCTACTCTGAGGTACTCAACATCTCCTCTGTGAGTTGTCCTCACCTTCCTGTCCAACACTGTGTCTTCCTATAATACATTAAGAAATTCAGATAGCAGGTCATCAATAGAAGGCAACTGACTTTTCTCTTCAGGATCCTCAATCAGTGAGGGTTCAAACAATCTCAAGCAATTGACATTTACGACTGAGTAGATGTGCATGTAAGCTAGTAGATCAAGGCGAAAAGCATTCTCACTAATCTTCTCAAGTATTTTGAAAGGTCCATACCTAATAGGCTTTAGCTTTTTACCTTCACCTTGCATCCTGTCCTTGCTGATATACAGCTAGACCTGGTCGCCAACTTGGAAACTATGCTCCATCCGATGCTTGTCATGCCTAGCCTTGTATTTGGCTTGGCTCTTTCCCAGCTGTTCCTATACTGCCTGGTGGATCTCCTAGATTTGTTCAATGAACCTAGTTATTTTGTCCACATCATTGTGTCCATCAACCATGGTATCTTTACCAAAGACAAAATCCAAAGGAGACCTTGGTGTGAAACCAGAACAGGTCTCAAAAGGATATCTTTGTGTAGAAGAATGTTTTTCTCTATTGTAAGCATGTTGCACATAACACAAATGTTCATCCCAAAGCTTAGGATGTTTGCTGAAATATCCTCTGAGTAACTGGATCACTATCCTGTTAACAACTTCTGTCTGGCCATCAATTTGTGGATGAAAAGTCGTGCTTTTCTTTAGTTTGGTGTCCATCAGTTCCCACAGACTTGACTATAACTTCCCCACAAATCGAGTGTCTCGATCAGATACAATAGAAGTGGGTAATCCAAAATGAACCCATACATGTTCAAAGAACAATTTTGCAATTTGTTCAACTGTAATCTGTTTATTACAAGGTATCAAAATACATATTTTGTTGAACCTATCCACGACAACATATAGATAATCATGACCTTTCCTAGATTTAGGCAGTCCTCCAACAAAATCCATGGAAACACTTTCCCAAGGGTGAGAAGGAACTGGCAGTGGAGTGTACAAGCCTAGTTTTCTATTGTTGGGATTGCCTTTAGCAGACATAGTACACCCTATTACATATCTAGAAACTGTCTCATTCATTTTTGGCCGATAACAAAATCTTTGCAGCTATGCAACTGTTTTACTTACCCCAAAGTGACCTGATATCAGAGAAGTGTGTGCTTCTCTAATTATCCTTAATCTCTCAGTTTGTGGAATGCAGAGTTTTCCACAATGGTATAAGAGTCGGTACTTCACATGGTAATCCAATTCTTCTACCCATTTTCCTTGACTCAAAGTTGCATATACATCTTTAAAGTCTATATCTTGAGCATATTGTTCAATGTAGCTTTCATGTAGCACATAATTATGCTTAAGTATAGTAGATGCATTTATAATGGGTCTAGATAACATGTCTGCAACTTTATTATGTATTCCCTTTTTATATCTGATGACTAAATGAAAATATTGTATAAAACCCATCCATCTGTAGTGTCTTGATTGCTACAAATTAGTTTGGGAGTGTAGATATTGAAGTGGTTGATGATCAGTATGTATTACTGTCTCTTTGCCCATTAAATAATGTTTCCACTTTTTCACACTCTGAACTAACGCATACAATTCTTTATCATATGTAGGATAGTTAACTACTGCAGGATTAAAAGTCTCAGAATGATAACATACTTGGAAATATCTATATATCAATATCTACATAGATATTGATATATAGATATTAATATATGGAAATTCCATATATTGATATCTGAAATCCCATATCTCCGCTCACGATTTGGACCTGACTAGTAGGGTGTTGTTGGGCTGAGATGCTGTGTACGAACTTGAACCATCACTAGCTTCAGTTCGTGGGCTAAGAAACTGTGACCCAGCAGTGCTAGTACAGGTGTTGTATTAATCTTTTCTTTCAAGGTGTCGAAGGCTTTCTGGTGTTTTCCTCCCCACTCAAACACCTTGTTCAATCTTGTTAAAGCATGTAAGGGAGATGCAATTGAGGAAAAGTTAGAAATGAACTTCCTCCAATATTGTGCTCCTAAGAAGATTCTCACTTTTGTAACAAACTTGGGTTTAGGCCAGTTTACAATGACTGCCACTTTAGAGGGATCTATTTTCAGTTCACCACACCCTACTATATGACCCAAATAATTTAGATATGTTTTGCCAAATTCACATTTTGAGAGTTTAACATGAAGCTTTTCTCTTCTCAAAAGATCTAATGTATGATTAACATGCTTTAAGTGTTCTTTCCATGTTTTACTAAAAATCATAATGTCATCTAGATACACAATAAAAAAATCATCAAGAAAAGGTCTGAGTACATCATTCATTAATCTCATGAAAGTAGCAAAAGCATTAGTTAAGCCAAAAGGCATAACTAGCCACTCATACAATCCCTGCTTTGTTTTGAAAGTAGTCTTCCATGCATCTTGTTCTGCAACCTTGACCTAATGGTATCAACTATGCAAGTCTAGCTTGATGAAATAAATAGCTTCCTTCAATTGATCTAAAATATCATCTATACGAGGAAGGGGATAACAATTTTTTATTGTTATCTTATTCAGTGCTCAATAGTCAATGCACATTCTCCATGAGCCATATTTCTTTCCCACCAAAACGATTGGTGACCCACATGGTGATGTGCTAGGCCTGATGAAACCTTTCTCGAGCAACTCCTGCACCTGCTTCTTGATTTCAACATTCTCTAAAGTAGACAACCTGTACATTCCAATGTTAGGCAATGGAACATCTTGCTGCAAAATAATATCATGTACTATTTCCTTTTTGGGTGGCAGAACTTTAGGTTCTTGAAACAATATATCATACTCTGAAACAACCCTTTCTAAATAAGCTTGATGTTTAGCATTACAGCCCTCAAATACATTGGTTTTATCAGGTTTCTTCTCCTTTACAACCATCAGTAAGAATTGTTTGCATGAATTTATCATTCTTTTCATCTGCCCTAAGTTTATGAGAGTATAATTATTCTTGAGCTTATGAGCTCTTACAAAGTATTCGATTCCATCTTTAACAAGTAGATACTTGTTCTCAGCTCCATAGAAAATAACTTTTCTATCATACAAGTAAGGACTTCCTAAAACAGTTCCACATATATCCAAAGGAATTATGTCTAACTCCACCTCATCTACAAATGCTGACCCAAAAGAAAAATTGAGTTTGCACTGTCTAGTCACTTCTAGTTGTGCTTTATCATTCAACCATCCTAATGGGTATGGTTTCTTTTGAGGTGTAGTTGCTAATCCCAATTTCTTTACAATTGCTTCAAAAATTAAATTTACTTGTGAGCCACGATCAAACAAAGTATCAATATTTTGATATTTGGAAACAACTCGAATATGGAAAAGATCATGTCCTTTTCTCTCATTTTCTTCATCATTAACAGATTGAGAAGAATTACTAGTAGATGCCTCAGAATTCTTACCTTTTATACTTGTGGCTGCAATAGTTGTTTCATCTCCTAAGTCTGACCCCAAATATTTCTGAATAGCTACAACAGTCTTCTTCTTCTTGCCCTCGAACTTCTTAGGTCTCAGCTCTGGATGCAGAATCCAACAATGCTCATCATCATGCCCATCCTTCTTACAGTGAGTTCATGAAGCTTTGCTTTTATGTGCAGTGTTAGCCTTCCTTGCTTTCCACTTCTTCTTTCTTTTCTCCTTGCTCTTGCTTGCAGTGGGTTGGGATGGTCCCCCAACTTCTAGATTTCCATTCTTTCCTCTAGCTTCTAGATGAGTAGCTTGTACAGATACCTCATCTATACTAGTGGGATTAAACATGAGGATGGTATGCCTCATGTAGCTGTGTAGACCACCAATGTACTTCAACAGAGTTTTTGGTGAGTCTAATGAGATTCCCAGAATCAATGCTCTCTTTCTAAATTCTTGAGTGTACCCTTGCACACTTTTCCCTTTCAACTGCCGAAGAGTTTTCCAACTCATCATGGCTTATTGCATGTAGTCCAATCGATAGAACTGATTTTTGATTGCAGAAACAAATTCACTCCAGACAGAAATAGTCTTACCATGTCTTTTCATATCAGCTTGGGTTATACCTTCCCACCAAACCAGGGCATTGCCTCCTAGGCGTAGGCTTTCCAACTGAATCTTTCCCTTTTCTGAGTTGATGTTCTGTACTCTGCAATAAACATCAATTTGTCTAATCCAATTGTCCAACTTTTATGCATTTAACTCTCCATCATATAAGGCAAATCAAATTTAACATATAGCTTGATCAAATATGCTTTCTTGTTATGCACAAGGCTATTAGGAGGTGCGAGGAAGCTTTCCTCTTTCCCTTTTCCTTTAGAGTGGTCATGGAAGTGAGACTCATCTTCTTCTTTGTCTTGTTTAGAGCCTGATGAGTCTTCATCCTTATGTTTTCTAAAGTCCTTGTACATTTCTTCTACCATGGACTTTATGGCTAGGAAACTTTCTATGAATTGAGGGTCTGTCCCTATAGAACCTTCCTCTGACATTGTCTTCCGAGGATAGACTCTCCCAGTTTTAGGATTAGTTTCGACCAACTCTCCTTCTCCTAATTTGAGCTTTGATCTAGTGAGAATCCAACATCTAAACCAACACAAGCTTGTCTAACCTTACAGCCTAGAGCTCTGATACCACTTGATCTGAAAATCACCCTATGAGTGATATAAGTTAAATATTTATTAAATGAAGCTATTACAGACTCATGTGTTGGTTTGTGTCTATGTTATTTAGGCAATGGATCGATCAGATTGCAAATACACAGACACTTGAAATGGAAAATAGCAGAGAAATACAATAAGCAAATATAAGAACACAAAAATTTAATAAGGAGTTCACCCTATCCTCCAGGGCTACATCTCCGATCCAGCTCTCAGTGGTGGCCTTCTTTTATTGTGTCTTAAAGCAGAGAATTACAATGAAGGAGCTCAATATGAGTCTCCTGAAACAAAATTTTCTTGGCAGGGTGGTTCTTGGATTCCCCCAAGCCACTAGAGTGCACAGAATCTTTTCCTCACCAGCTCTTTGACCTCTCTGGTCTATAATGGAAGGAGCCCAATGTGGTGCTTAGTCCTGACAGATCCTCTCAAGGATGGCTTGAATCTCTCAAGCTCTCTGGCACTCGACGCTACCGTTGGTCAGCTCAGCCCTTCATCTTATTTCTACCTTTTACTTCACTATCTTCTTCGCTTTTGCTCTCTCTGCCCTTCGTTTCCTTCTTTTCTCTGTTCTTCCTCTCCGCGTCTTCTGCTTGTCTGTTCATGGCTTTAAAGCCATTCGAGCTCATGGTTGTTTGATTCCCCTTCCACTTCCATCAGATCTCTTGCTACCGCTTCTCTTGGAGTTCCCTATCTTGGCGTCATCATCAGGCTCACAGGGACTGGCCACTTTTCCTCCTACCAACTACACTAGCTTGCTTCGTCGGTTTGATTTTTTAGTTATGTCGTGCAATGAGTCATCTTCCACCTTGGTGATCAAATCAGACCTTAAATTCTTATAGATCGCAGCTTATTCCCCTATCAATTCTAGTTTCCCCATCAGGCGCAATATCAGTCGTTAGATCTAGATCCCCCAGATCTGACGACATTCTCTTATTTCGCGTGGTTGACTTGCTCGACCATTAGCACGTGATGAGTGGCAGTTTTCTCTCTTGTCCACTTGCCACCCGTCAGGCTCTGAGTGGAATCACTCTGTTTTCGCCAAATCTGCTTATCGCCCAAGGGTGCCCCCGATAAATACCGTCCGTTTTTGGAGCGTGAGTCCCACCTTAGCCTTTAGCCTTTCCCCATGGTTTTCCTGGCTCCCATGCAAACGAGTGCTCGGGGCCTCTCCTTCTCGAGGGTTTTTGCCCAGCGATGCGCTAAGTGCTAATCGCACATCAAAAACTGCCTCCTTTTCCCGATTCGGGCTCCCCAGGGGCTAGTTTTGCCTCCTGCATAGTCTCCATGGGCCTCAATCAATGTGCTTTCACCGAGGTCTTCATCGTTCCACACTAGCTACTAACTACCACTATTTAGAGGTGTTTTTGATCGCTACTCTTAATTCTTTGAAGCCTATCCTGACCTGGTACAGTCATGGTTCTCTGATAACTCTTCTTGGATCCAATTCGAATCAGAAGTTGTCATGCATGTCAAATATTTGATCAGAAAACTAGATTACCACTTGCACCTTTGCATCCAGTTGTTGTTGTTGGACCATTCGCTAAATGGGGCACTGATTTCATGACATGTAACCCCACTTCGACCGAGGGGCATGGGTATATAATAGTCGTTGTTGACTATTTTACCAAATGGGTCAAGGTGATGCCTACATTAAACAACAGTGGCGAAATGGCTGCATTATTTTTCTTCAACCATGTGGTTGCTAGGTTTGGTGTACCACAGGCCATAGTTATAGATCATGGGTCGCATTTTCACAATCACATGATGGTTGAGTTAACTACCAAATTAAGATTGTCACATGATAGTTCTACTCCATATTATCCGCAAGCTAATGGACAAGTTGAGGCTATCAACAAGGTCCTTAAGCACATGTTACAACAAATGATTGGAGTTCAAAAAATAAATTTGCATTTAATCTTGTACTCATCCTTGTGGGCATATCGAACCTCGATGAGGAATGCTACCGAATTCACACCCTTTCAGCTGGTGTATGGTTTGGAAGTTGTCTTGCCAATTCAATGTGAAATTTCGTCACTCAAACTCGTAGTTGACCTACTACCTGACACTTCTGAGGAAGAAGCACGTTTCTTGGAATTAATCCATCTGGATGAAACTCGTCATGATGCCGCATTGGCTAACAAAGCACACAAGAAACGAGTGAAGGTGCAATATGATCAAAATGTCAAGCCTCGAGTCTTCTCAGAAGGTGACTTGGTTTTTCTTTATGATCAAGAGTCAGATAAAATTGGTGCAAGAAAATTCAAACCACTTTGGATGGGCCCTTATATTGTTAAGCGTGTTTTGACGAAAGGTGCCTATGAGTTAGTAGATTATGACGGAAGTCCATTGTTTAAGCCCAGAAATGGGTTGTATTTAAAACATTACTATGCTTAATTGAGTATGGTAAAACTCATGTAAATATGTTTTGATTGCATGTGTGAGTGTGTTTCCTTTAGGGTTTTTATTTGGTTAAGTAATCCACTTTGAATTTATTGCAGACGTTGAACTTTTCGGAACCATGTGTTGGTTACGCCGATGGTGCTAGTCGTAACATGCAGAACCTATCTTCTACAGCATGGGCCATTTTCGCCCCGTGTGGCGAGTTAATTAGTTTTAGAGGGATTTTTATTGGTCGGTCAACAAACAATATCACTGAGTATAGCACGTTTGTTGAACTTCTCTATGATGCCATTTCACTTGGCATTCACCGAATTATCATTAGGCTGGACTCACATCTCGTTGTTCTACAAGTTACTAGCATTTATATTGTCTAAAACCCAGCAATTCATTGTGTGTTCCTTAGAGTTCATATTTTGGAAAGGTATTTCGAGTTTATTCAATATCAACATATTTCCAGAAGTCTAAACACATTAACCGACTCTTTAGCAAATTATGTGTTAAATAGACATTTGCAACATATGTAAAGTACGTATTTTTAATTAGCATCATCAGTTGAATAGGAATGCATCACTCAACCATAATAAAACCCTGAAAGATAATTGTAAAAGTTTTTACAAACAGTTTGTGTCCAACACAAAAATTGGTCATCTGACCCAAAACTAAATGTATGTAGAAATTATCTTAGTAAGCTAGTGGTGCTCATGATAGCAAGTCACTTCTTGTGCTATCATGCACAAAAGTCTCATCCAATAACCCAGAACACTGATGGTGTGGCGTTGCAATTGCATAGGTAGCTCCTCGATCCAGATATCCAAAATACCTAGGGTTAAACCCTCTATGTGATTTTTCAATTCAGCCAGAGTCTCGACCAAATCCAAGTCTCGGAGAATCATTCTCCCTACAGATCTCTGTGCTGGTCCAGCTACATCTCGTGGGTCTCCCACAAGTCGAACAGGTCTGATATCTGTGTACATAAAAAATTGATTTTGTTTAGTCTTGGAGTTAATCAAAAACACAAAAAATGCAAAAACTTTAAAAAATTAAAAACACTTGGTCAAACAATTTACCAATAGCACCCCACATTGCTCCAACTAGTAGTGGTAAATCTGGATCACCACGAAAATCCATTCCTAAATATCGATATTCTATGAAATTCATCTCTTGTCGATTGAACCATTCAAAGAATGTAGAGGTGAAAACGATCGTAGAATAGGAACCATGCCTAGCCATTAGATCTGTCCACCTCTGCATCCGTGTGTCTCTTGGTCCAGATACACCCACTGAAATGAGTTGTGGTTGCAAGAGAGGTATTCTCTCCAAAGCAAACAAAATCACGATTGACCCATAGCTGAAATTTTTGAGATTTCCTTTTCTCACTTTGGTCAGTTGCACTTTCACAGATGAAAGGACAGCCCTGCACCAGTTGAATACTTTTGGTTCGAAACATTCTAAGGCATACTGCATGTATGATTTGGTGACCAAATGAAGCGCGTAACTGCCAGCCAATCTGGAAATGGTAAAAGGGATCGTCCTTAGCAGTAAATCACTAACATCCTTGATAAGTATCTTTCCATCTCTGCTAGGCTGGGCACCTTGCCTATAGAACTGTCGTACACAGTCTTTCACCAGTCTACCTCCGTCGGTAAGACCGGTTAGTGAAATGGGGGCACCTCGCCTTGACAGTCCAGTTAGAAATTATATATCATCGATGGTAAAAGGGATTTATTTGCCCCGAATGTGAAAAGTATGATCGGTCAGATCCCATGATTGAATAAGAAACCGTAGAAGATCCATCTGCTGATATAGGTTGGATAGCTTAAAGTACTTGAGTAATCCACAATTTCTTAGGGCCTCGATTGTTCCCTAATTACTCAAGGCAATGATATATTTTTCCTCATGCTCTCATTCTCTCCATATGAGTACCATTTCAGATTCATGTATTAGAAAAAGAAACCCTAGGGACCTTAAAACCCTAAAATTTTCTTGACTAAAATAGGAGATAAAGAGAATGAAATGAAAGAGAATGGAATCAGATCCTACTTGATCCAAACAGCACAGGAAATGATCCCTTCAATCCTTCACAAGCAACTAGTGAACTTCAGGAAAAACTGCTCCAGAAGTTAGAAGGTAAAAATGTGATGGTGAAAATGAATGGTAAGAACCAATTTTTATGTTTATTTATGGCACATTAATCAAGTAAACAATTGGTTTTCATTTATTTAATCCATGAACATGTATTGTTTAATATTTTGATGGTATCTTGAGCAGGATTAACAACTGGCAAGTAGTTATGATGTGCTTACATGTAAATTGAACATATTTGACCACAAAGAAAACTTTTATCACTTTTTCGAGCTTTGTTAAAAACGAAAAAGGAACCCCCTTGGAGTCCTCTTTAAGCTCTTTTCAGACTCTCTAAACATGAAAATATTTCTGAGCACTTGTCGTTTCTAGCTCGTTAATGGATTAGAATCGATATCTACTCAGTATAGTTTTACCCCTTCTTCAAGCTGAGATAGATTAACTACGAAAAAGGTACTCGTTGGTCAAACATGATCAATAGGTTCTCTCTTGTATTGTTTTATGCTTTTTTGGGCTTGAGAGACAAATGTACGAAAAATAACTTGTGGAGTTTTCTTTTTGTCCCTTTTCAAACTCTCTAAACATGAAAAGGACCGAGTTATATTTATCGTTAAACTCATTAAAAACATTAAAAAGCGAAAAACCTGTCCATCTAGACAAGACTGAGTTTCACCTTTGCTAGACTCGTTAAAACATCAAATAGCGATGGATTCACCCGAAGGGTGGAATTATACAACAAGCATATGTTATCCTCCTCTAGCTTGATTAAAAATAAAGAGGTACTAGTCAAAAATGACTAGGGAAAATGGGAAAAAGCTGGGAACACTTTATGGTAGCAGGTTGCTCTTGAATATGACACTTTCACCTCATCACTATGACTATGTGGGTTAGGTCATTCAGCTTGATGGTTATCACACCGTTGGTCTATCATACCATCCATCACTTTGTTTTGGGTCAATGTTACCAATTCACTTCAGTGTCGCTGATATGTTCAAGAGAAGTCATTCTGTTCAAAACTTCATCCTTTACAATACAGTAAACCTTCATTTTCATGCCCACCATTCTTGAACCTTGTGTCGTCAATCGATGTTTCATCTCCAGAATCATTTACATCATTTCTTATCATTGATGTGGGATACATCAAGGCCCTCCTGTGATGAAACACCCCTTCAGTACCTTGAAGCTTGTATACATCAATGGTAGGTTTCTCACTTCCAGTGATAGGTTGACATCAATGGCCTTTGACCGAAAGACTTCGTATGGTGTTCGACATCAAATCACTTATTCACACCATGTGGAATGTATTGCAGTACGCTACGGGTCATTATCATTATCGATGATTCCTCTCGCATCTATTAACGGCTTACATCATTGGCTGGTAATCAAACGATGTCTCTCCATGTTCGACTTGAGATCATCTATTCACATGGTTAGACTTGTACTTGAGTGAAAGATTAGATGAGATTGAAGACCCCAGATCTAGTTTCATCCATCCAGGTTGTGATATATTTTCAAGAGTACTATATCAAATGTACAATGGCCTTAGATTCATGATCATCCATTCATGGGTCTACATCTGTAGATGACTATATTTGTACATGTAATGAAAGTTTATAAATCTAAGCATAGGTATGCCTTCCCTCAGCTAAATTGTGAGAAAATCAAAGTATCATGATATATGTATTGTAATTGATGTAGTTCTCCTTCTGTTTCGAAACCTTCTCTCCAAGTGGTAAAGCATCTCACTCGACATGTTTATTTTCAACTTCATTCTTTAGGGGGAAACTATTACAGGAAAATTTGGGCACATCAACCCCGACTTCCAGATCCGTATTATTAGGGTCCATCAACCCATAATTTAATTGTTTTCATTCCCTAATGAAGTTAACCTACATCATGCTTGTCTCCCAAGAGTTTAATGACACCATTCATCGAAAAACTACCCCTAGAGAGATCAGCGCAAATGGCCCTTCATCAGGCTGCAATGCATTGCAGGAATTGCACTGTCTGGGTGCTATGCATCACACCTAACCTTTGTTCTACCTGTGCTAAGCGAGATTCATCGATTTTTTTAAATGAATCCATTGGATTCCTCATCCAATGGATTCTTTTAGAAGATTCAAGATGGATGGGGCTCGCTTTTGGATGAGGAAGGAGATGAATTAACCTCAATCCATTATCCCTTCCTCCATGGAACCACTTCCCAATTTTGGAAAAGCATTCAAGAGGGCCATTAATGGCTTAACCTCCTCCATTCAGCTATAAATGGACCAAGCATTCAAAGGCTTGGGAGGTTGGAACTTCTTGATTTAAGGAAATGTTGTTTGAGTGAGACTTGAAAGGGAGTAATGTTATCATGTAAAATTGTTGCACCATGAGGAGAGAAGGGTTTGAAACTGGAAGGAAGACACTGAATCCAACATGGCTTCAAGGGTTGTAATCTTTCCTTTATCAATAAATAGTTCTATGCTTTTTCCCATTCATGTGTTTATTTGATGTATATTGTACTTTCAATTCTATAATATATTTAGTTAACAGATTGATAAGTATGCTTTGATGGTTTTCTATCTTAGCTTGTGTGCAGGTACCTTCCAAGCAAGTTAAGTACAGAAGGAAGTGGCGAAAGCGCTCAAAGGGAAGAGGGATCGAGCAAGAGATACAGGTTGGTTCTTTTGTTCCTCTTTCTTTTATCTGTTAGCTATAGGAAAAGCATTGGAATTACTTTAGCTATTGTTCTAGACTAGCTACTAGGTCTAGGGGTTAGTCATTTGAAGAAACACTAAAATTTCCCATAACACTCAATTATTCCAGCATGTCATGTACCATTCAACATGTACTTCATTGCTCAATTTTATGTTCCTCGGCGCATCATTATTCTTGTACTAAGTTATATCAACGGGGATAGGTATGCCTCCCCTACCTCACTGAGATCCGTACCACAACATAAAAGGAGACTTGCATTGGTCTCACCCCCTCTATCCCTATCCTCTTTCACTTCAGCTCTATTGGTCTCTCTCTCTCTCTCTCTCTCTCTCTCTCACTCCACTTTGTTTTCTAGTGATTGTGTCTTTACAACGTAGTTCTGTCATACGTTTTTCTTCTAACACTCGTACATTGGGGGGCAATCTGTTATCACCAAAAAATTCATCATCTAGCCTAATTTACTATATGGATCGAAGTACACTATGTAAGGCCAATTTTACCATAGTAAAATTACTTTCACTATGAGAAATTACTTAATAAACCACATTTGTTAAAGTAATTTATAATTAAACCCATGAAGAATAATTAAATAAATTACTATATATTTAATTATCTTCTAGGAATAACTAATTAAACCATTGTTTAATTAATATTCTTTGTCATATTTGATCCAATTATGAAAAATCAATATATAAATTATTAATTATCTTATTTTTATCTAAGAATAATTACTTAATCACTAATTAATTATTATTCCTTGTCAAATTTGACTAAATCCCTGAGGAATAATTAAATAAATCATTATTTGTTTATTATTCCTTAACCATATTTCTTGAGATGATAAATAAATCATTTATCTATTTATTATTTCTAAATAAAAGTTTAAATACGTTTTCCCTCCTAACCAAATATAATAAAATATTCCAAGTGGTTATTCCAAGAATGGGGTTAATAATATTTTATTATTTCTCATTATTCGAGGATAACTCAATATTTTGTTATAAATAGTGTTGAAAATAATACTGAGAGGGGGGGGGGTGAATCAGTATTATCTAATTCTTTTAATCAATCTTCCTTATTTGTTCTTTGAATTATTTTTGCATGTCAGTACCATAAAATAATGAGCATGAGCAAGGAAAAACAGATAGTCACACCAAAGAACACAAGATGTAAGGTGGAAACCCAATGTGGGTGAAAACCACCTGCTGCAATATGTCTCTATCTTCTTTCAAATTAGAAACTTCTTTTACAATGGTTTTGTACTGGTGCAGTCCTTTACCAGTACGCAGGCTGCAACCTGTAGAGAGCTACAACTCTCTCTCTCTCGTTTTCTAGTCTCTCCTGTAAGGGAGCTACAACCCCCTACTTCTTTTCATAAAGCATCAAATTATCATCAAGTACATAAAGGTTACAGTCCACTACAGTTATCAGATCAGAAATAACAGAACTAACCCAGAACACTTTATCAACAAAAAGATTCAATCAACAGAACATTTTAAGATAGGGACGCAGTTTTCCCTTCTGTGGCCTGCGTGCCCACGCGCTGTTCCTTTAACCGCACTGCGTACTATTACTGCAGGGACGCACCCAAATATACTATCGCGCCGCGTACTTTTACTATGCGGACGCACCTGAACCTTAGTCGCTCTGCGTACCGACGCAGCTCTCCTTCTTCTGCTCTGCGTACCGACGCAAGTCTCCTGTGTCTGCTCTGCGTACCGACGCAGATCTCCTGTTTCTGCACTGCGTACCCCCGGGCATAGATGATTTCAAGACTTCAGAAGAACCCAGACAGTCAGATCTACAGATCTGAACATGCGCCGAAGAGATCTCGGTCCATCAGTAGATTTGCCTTGTTTAGATCTAGACCAGATCTAGCCCTCATGAGATATTCAACCCAAAACATGCTCAAGCCAAATGATCTCCTTTGCTTTATATAGGCAAGCTCCTCCTAAAATCATGGAACAATACAACGAGCCGACACCATAGTAACCCAATACCGTCGGCTAAATACCAAGAGTAACACATAAGAAAACCCCACATGTGAATTTCTTTGCCTTGAAATGTGTGCACTGGGGGGACGCACCTCCTGAACGGCTAGTCTGCGTGTCTGGACGCGGTCCCTGCATGGTGTACCTGCAGGTACGCACCTTCTGAACTGATTTCCTGCGTACTTCTTAATTTTCAATAAATTTCTTTGCCTTGAAATGTGTGCACTGGGGGGACGCACCTCCTGAACGGCTGGCCTGCGTGTCTGGACGCGGTCCCTGCATGGTGTACCTGTGGGTACGCACCTTCTGAACTGATTTCCTGCGTACTTCTTAATTTTCAATAAATTGAGAGCCTTGCCACGGGAGTTGCCATCAAGTACAACATCTGTAACATATAGCCATACCAGAAACATAATGCCAACAATCTCCCCCTTTGGACTTGATGGCAACCTCACAAACTTCAGCTTCATTCTCCCCCTTTGACATCAAGGGCAAAGGGGTATGCTCCCCTAAGGACATGCTCCCCCTGAATATGAACCAGATCTGTAACAAAGAACCATAATCCTTCATGAAAGAGATAGAGACATATTGCAGCTATTTCCAAGATCTCCTTCTGACCATCCTCCATAATGCCAACAATGCATTATATGCTCCCCCTGAACCTGTACCATCAATCAGAAAAGGTTCAACAATAAGATGATGCATCAACAACCCCCAGCTTTTGCCTGAGGTATTCAAAATTGTCCCTGGGCAATGGTTTGGTGAGAATATCAGCAACTTGTTCCTTAGAAGGAACATACTCCAACTTGACCTTCTGTTCAAGTACTTGTTCCCGGAGAAAATGGTACTTGATTGGTATGTGCTTGGTTTTTGAATGCATAACCGGATTCTTTGAGATGCTGATTGCACTTGTGTTATCACATAAGATGGGGATAGGTGGTGTACAAGTGATTTGAAAATCCTGCAAAGTCTGCATCATCCAAAGGAGTTGAGTGCAACAAGATGCAGCAGCAACATATTCCGCTTCAGCTGTAGACAAGGCAATCGAACTCTGTTTCTTGCTGAACCAAGATACCAATCTGGAGCCCATAAAGAACGCACCACCACTTGTGCTTTTCCTGTCATCCACGCTTCCGGCCCAATCTGCATCTGTATAAGCATGAAGTGTAAGATCTGTATCTCTAGGATACCATAAGCCATAATTTTGAGTCCCTTGAAGATATTTGAAGATTCTCTTCACTGCCTGAAGATGAGTCTCCTTCGGATTTGCCTGAAATCTTCCAACTATTCCAACTGCATGCATGATGTCTGGTCGGGTACCTGTCAAATAAAGTAAACTTCCAATCATAGATCTGTAGGTTGGTTGATGTACTGCTGCAGATTCATCATTTGCACTGAGGCTACATCCTGTGACCATGGGTGTACATACTGGTTTTGCATCTTCCATACCATATTTCTTCAAAATCTGTTTGAGATACTTGGTTTGAGATAAAAAGATTCCTCCTTCTTTTTGTTGGATTTGCAAACCAAGGAAATATGTCAGTTCTCCTAGCAAAGACATTTCAAATTCTTTCTGCATGACCGAGGCAAAACTTTGACTCATAGCTTCTTCATTGCTCCCAAAAATAATGTCATCTACATACACAACAAGTATTAGCAATTTGTCATTTTCAACTTTTATATAAAGATTGCTATCTGCTGATCCTTTTGAAAAACCTTGTTGATGAAGATATTTGTCCAAACGGTAGTACCAAGCCCTTGGAGCTTGTTTGAGACCATAGAGAGCCTTTTTCAATCTGCATACAAGATTTGGATCATTTCCAAGAATGAACCCATCTGGCTGTTCAATGTATACTTCTTCTTCCAGGTCTCCATTCAGAAAGGCTGATTTCACGTCCATTTGAAATACTTTGAAGTTTTGAAAACTTGAGAGAGCAAGGAACATTCGGATGGCCTCAAGTCTTGCAACAGGAGCAAAGGTTTCTTCAAAGTCTATTCCTTCTTGCTGCGCATACCCTTTACAAACAAGTCTGGCTTTGTTTCTAATTACTTCTCCATTTTCATTCAATTTGTTTTTGAAGACCCATTTTGTTCCGATAGCATTCTTATCCTTTGGTCTAGGAACTAGCTCCCAAGTGTTGTTCTTTTCGATTTGCTCAAGTTCTTCATCCATTGCTTTCACCCAACATTCATCTTTGCATGCCTCTTTCACACTTTGTGGTTCAGTAGAGGAGAGTAATGCCAAATAGCTTGAAGCTTCTGCAACTGTTCTTCTTGTTTGTACACCTGCTTCTTTCTGCCCCATAATCTGAGATTCTGGATGATTCTTCTGAACATATCTGGATGGAGTCTTTTCTTCTATTCTTGTCTGCTCCTCTGGTTCTTCTTGAGGTTCTTCTTGAGGTTCTTCTTCTTCATCATTCTGTCTTTGAGGGTAGCCTTCATCTTCTTCGATGTCTTCATGATGTACTTGCCTAGGAATGTATCCCTTCTCATCAACCACTACATCAATGCTGTCAACAATTCTGCCAAGTCTTTTATTGTAGCATTTGTATGCTTTGCTATGTGGAGAGTAACCAAGAAGAATGCCTTCATCTGCTCTAGGTTCAAGTTTGCCAAGCTGCTCATCAGTATTCTTGATATAGCATTTGCTCCCAAAGATTTTGAAGTGCTTTACCGAAGGAGTCTTACCACTCCAGAGCTCATGAGGAGTTTGAGTGCTGTTCACCCGGACATTTGTTTTGTTGAGAATAACAACCGCAGCATGTGCAGCTTCACCCCAGAAAGTTGCAGGAGGTCCTGATTCATCAAGCATAGCACGAGCCATTTGTTGGATTGTTCTGTTCATTCTTTCCACAACTCCATTTTGCTGAGGAGTTCTAGCTGTAGAGAATTCTCTTCTTATCCCATGTTCTTCACAGAAATCGAAAAATTCATTTGAGGTAAACTCCCCACCTCTGTCGGATCTGAGGCACTTAATTTTGTGACCTGATTCATTTTCAACCAAGGCTTTGAAGGATTTGAATTTTTCGAATGCTTCATCTTTGTGCTTCATAAGTCCTAGCCAGACAAACCTGGAGAAATCGTCAATGAATAATATCAGGTATTCTTCTCCTCTAGGTGTTCTTTTCCTGAATGGACCACATGTATCTGTATGAACTAGCTCAAGAGGCATGCTAGCTGATCCTTCCTTCTCTGGAAAGTTAGTTCTGGTTTGTTTTCCAAACTGACATGATTTGCATATGGTGTTGTCAGGAATTTTGATATCTGGAAGATCACGAACTGCCTGATATTTGCATGCTTTCCTTATTTGTGAAAAGCTTAGATGCCCCAACCTCCGATGCCATAACCAGTGCTCATCATCCTTGCTCAGATAGCATTGTTGTTGTCCTTCTTCAAATATGTACATATTATTTGGAGTTCTTTTGCCTTTGATTACTGTTTTACCTGTATCAAGATCACGAACAAGACATCCATTTGATCTGAATATAACCTCGGTTCTTTGATCACACATCTCGCTGACACTTAGAAGATTATGCTTTAATCCATCAACATACAAAACATTTCCAGCCTTGACCTTTTCTTTTAACTGAGCAATGCCCTTTCCTTTTATAGTTGCAGGAGTATCATTTCCAAAAGAGACTTTCTTTCCCTTTTCTAGAGCAGAATAAGACTCGAGTTTTTCTTTATCACCTGTCATATGCTTCGAACATCCACTGTCAATGTACCATAGATTTTCTTGTCCCTCTGCATAAAATGCTATCCCACATCTTTCTGTTTGAGGTTCCTTTATTCTCCATGTTTTGGTGTTTGAGGCTTGTTCCTTTTTCTGCTGAAACCTGCTCCTGCATTCAGAGTCTTCATGACCAAAGTTATTGCAAATAGAACATTCAACTTCATTTTCAAGAACCGAAAAGTTGTTATAGGTCCTTTTTGTAATCCCTGTCATACTTCTTTGTTTTTGAGCTTCCCTAGTCATGATCGTTTTATATGCAACACATTGAGCTGCTTTGTGACCAAAGTTATGGCAAGAAAAGCATTGTCCATTGAAGAAACTTCTGCGGTTATTGAATCTACCAGCCAACTGATTGTAATTTCTATTTTCATCTATTCTTGAACCAAATTGAGAAGATTTTACCTGTGGCTGGTTGTAGCTTTTGTTCATCCTTAAGATGGATTGCCCTTGATAGTTTCTGTTTGTAATTCATTCCTGCTTTACCTGTTGATCTTCATTGTTCTTTTGCTCATTTCTTCTTGCTGCATCAAGATAACTTTTTGAGGTGGATGCTTGAGAAGTTTCTCCATTATAGCCCAGACCTGTCTTGTTTAGAGGAGACCGCTGCACATTGATAATCTCATCCAAAGTTTCAGATCCTTTGACAAACTTGAGATTAATAGCTTTTGTTTTCTCAATCTATTTTCTAAGACCAACAATTTCACCTTCTAATTTTTCAAGATGTTTTTCCTTTTCATCAATTTGAAATTGTAGAGTATCAATGATCATGTTCTTTTCTTCTATACATCTCTTGAGTCTAGTAATTTCATCATAAAGGTTATCCACATCTACAGCATCCATATAATCATCATCTTCAAATGCCATTAACAACTTATATTCATTACCTTGTTCATCTTCATCATTGTTTGATAGACCATCACTATCTTCATGAGTGTAGTAGCTTTTCTTATTTGCGTTATGTTTCTTGTTCCATCTAGTAGGTTCCTTTCCTTTATCCTTATAAGGACATTTTGCAGCATAATGACCTACTCTTCCACAAGCAAAGCATTTAAAAGGTAACTTACCTCTGAACCTTCCAGAACCCCTTTGAAGATTTCTGACAAAATTTGATTCTTCTTCCTCTTCTTCTGGGACGTGGCTTGCTTCATAATAATCTCCTTTGCCTGATGCCTTGAAAGCAACTTCTCTTCTGTCTGATGGACCTCCCTTTCTCATTTCATAAGCAGTTAGAATTCCATGTAGCTGAGACATAGTAAGAATTCGTAGATTTTCCTTTTCTTCTATTGCAGATACTTTAGATTCAAACTTGGGGGACAATGATCTTAGGACCTTTTCAACCACAATAGCCTCTTTTATTTCTTCACCCAAATTTTTCATACAATTAACAACCTCATCTACCCGAAGAAAATAGTTAGCCACACTTTCATCATTATACATTTTGAGAGTCTCATACTGAATTCTGAGAGTTTGAAGTTTAGCACGCTTTACCTGTTTGTCTCCTTCATAACTCGTAACAATTTTGTCCCATATCTCTTTTGCGGATTTATAGTGCATTACCTTCATGAATTCTGATTGAGATATACATCCTAATAGAGTACTGACTGCTTTTGCATTTGTTTCATACTTCTTTTTCTCGGCTGCATCTGTAGGAGTAGCTGAAGGAAAAACATAGCCTGTCTCTACGATGTCCCAAACTTCTGTACCAAGAGATTGAAGATAGGCAGTAACTCTTACCTTCCAATAATTGAAGTTTGTCCCATCAAAAACCGGTGGCCTGATTGATGCTTCTCTCTCGTAGTTGCTCATGATGAATGATCTACCTTCAAGCGATCAAGCTTCTCTGAAGGACCTGCTCTGATACCAATTGTTGAAAATAATATTGAGAGGGGGGGGTGAATCAGTATTATCTAATTCTTTTAATCAATCTTCCTTATTTATTCTTTGAATTATTTTTGCATGTGAGTACCATAAAATAATGAGCATGAGCAAGGAAAAACAGATAGTCACACCAAAGAACACAAGATGTAAGGTGGAAATCCAATGTGGGTGAAAACCACCTGCTGCAATATGTCTCTATCTTCTTTCAAATTAGAAACTTCTTTTACAATGGTTTTGTACTGGTGTAGTCCTTTACCAGTACGCAGGCTGCAACCTGCAGAGAGCTACAACTCTCTCTCTCTCGTTTTCCAGTCTCTCCTGGAAGGGAGCTACAACCCCCTACTTCTTTTCATAAAGCATCAAATGATCATCAAGTACATAAAGGTTACAATCCACTACAGTTATCAGATAAGAAATAACAAAACTAACCCAGAACACTTTATCAACAGAAAGATTCAATCAACAGAACATTTTAAGATAGGGACGCAGTTTTCCCTTCTGTGGCCTGCATGCCCACGCGCTGTTCCTTTAACCGCACTGCGTACTATTACTGCAGGGACGCACCCAAATATACTATCGTGCCACGTACTTTTACTATGCGGACGCACCTGAACCTTAGTCGCTCTGCGTACCGACGCAACTCTCCTTCTTCTGCTCTGCGTACCGACGCAAGTCTCCTGTGTCTGCTCTGCGTACCGACGCAGATCTCCTGTTTCTGCACTGCGTACCCCCGGGCATAGATGATTTCAAGACTTTAGAAGAACCCAGACAGTCAGATCTATAGATCTGAACATGCGCCGAAGAGATCTCGGTCCATCAGTAGATTCGCCTTCTTTAGATCTAGACCAGATCTAGCCCTCATGAGATATTCAACCCAAAACATGCTCAAGCCAAATGATCTCCTTTGCTTTATATAGGCAAGCTCCTCCTAAAATCATGGAACAATACCACGAGCCGACACCATAGTAACCAAATACCGTCGGCTAAATACCAAGAGTAACACATAAGAAAACCCCACATGTGAATTTCTTTGCCTTGAAATGTGTGCACTGGGGGGACGCACCTCCTGAATGGCTGGCCTGCGTGTCTGGACGCGGTCCCTGCATGGTGTACCTGCGGGTACGCACCTTCTGAACTGATTTCCTGCGTACTTCTTAATTTTCAATAAATTGAGAGCCTTGCCACGGGAGTTGCCATCAAGTACAACATCTGTAACATATAGCCATACTAGAAACATAATGCCAACAAATAGAAGGGTCGTCCATTCATTATTCACTCTGGATTATTTTCATTGTTGCACTCATTGTTGTAGCTCTGATTAATTTCATTTTTGCGCACCACATTTTTGTTGGGTTTACACATTATAGAGGAGAGAGACTCTACACAAGCTGAAGACGTTTGAGGATAGCCAAGAACCCATCCCATAGAGAGGAACTGTAACATTTATTTGTTCCCTTCACAGGTGTTATAATAAAACTATTCTTTGTATATCTGGTTTCCATTGGATGATTGCAGTTATTGCTATTTCTTTTTTTTGTTTAACTATGATTGTGGCATAGATAAGAATTTTGGCAGGTTTTGTTTCTATCAGTTGCTACAAATCTACAATGTTTAGCAACCATTTATATTGTTGATATTGTTTGTCATCCACAATGTTAAGTGGGTTTTTTCATACATATTTGAGAAGAAAACACTACAACACTCAGGATCGATTCTACCTATGGTTGAAAGCAAAGCATCCATTGTGCTAGGAAAGTTAGTAATATTTTGAATGCTAAAATAGCATAGGGCACTGTGCTAGATCCTCTACAATATTGTAGTTTTGGGTAGCACAAGTAGATGGATTGTGTGTTGTGTGTCAAAGTGTCCCTTTGGGGGAATGAATCACAGGTTTAGAAATGGGCCTTTCAATATGTAGATCATTGGGGGGCGGTGGAACAAAACTCAAGGTAGTGTCAGAAGCATTTGGGACAAGATTTCCATAGTTTTTGGCTCATGTTTGCAAATCAACTATTTCAAATGCATAAACAGCTAATGATCCTTCTCCTGGACAAAGGGAGATACAAACTGCCATTTCCCCCTTGTAGAGGTGGTGGTGGGTTCAATACAATATGTTGTTGTTACTAAGCAGGAAAAGGGTTATTGAGGATAGTGGGGTCTTGCCACTATCCATTTGCGTAAGGAGGTCAGTGAACGCTTGGATAGGACATTTATAGGTCAAATGGTCTTTTGTGCATATCTAGCAAGGGAAATTGATACCTTTCTCCTTTCCTTTCTCAGATTCAGCATTAGCAGTGGCTTTTTTATTTGGGTTGTTCTAGGTTGTATGCTACTCTTTAGAAGGAACATTATTTTTCTTATTCTTCTTGTTCTTATGGTTGTGTTTTTGTGTAAACTTCACAGATATGATCGTAGCGGTTAGAGGAGTAGTACATTGGGTAATAGAATCAGTATTTACAGTAATAGACAATTAGGCAAGTTTCCCACTAAATTGTTTTACAAAAAACCTAGAGGTGGTTCTGACAATATTGTCAGCATGTGGACCAAGTTGTTGAGTAGCGGAAGAATTGGAATTTCTAGGGGAATTAGGGAGAAAATCATAGATCATGCTAGATTATGAATATATCAAATATAAATGTTGGGCATGTCGAATAGATTGATCTTCAATAACCATGCCAAACATGGTAACATCCTTTGCAATGTGATGTAGAAGAGACTTGCAGAACTATTATGCTAAGAGGTGATATGGAATGGGGGCCTTTGCAAGCCTCCATTAGCATCTCCATTCAAGGATGTGATCAAAGATGTGGGTGGAAGTGTATTGGAATAAGGTAGTCAAAATTTTTGTTCCAGTTTCATAGTAGATAGGTAACTGAAAGTGCTTTAGGAATTCCATGGCAAGGGAATTGAAAGTATTCAATGAAGCTTGTGGTAACTCAATGTACCACTTGGTAGCGTTTCCAGTCAAGGTGTGGAGGAAGAGCCTAAGCCAAATAATATCATCAATCATAGAGTTTGATACACACCAAAGGTGGTAAGTTGTGATGTGTGTTTCCTAGTCATATCCCTATTTTCCTTTCGACTTCGACATATATGTAGGAATATTATACAGGATTTGAGGCCAAAGTAAGTTATGGTTGATGGGGTCATTCGTTAGCTTGTACAAATCTAGGATGTCTAAAGTAGATAAGAAGGGTAGAGGCATAGGTTCCCTCGAATCAGATCAGGGCAGTGTAGATGACCTAAGGGACCGAGAATCCCCCCCCATCAATTGGTTTCTAGCAAGGTACATAGGTTGCAATTAATAATAGTTTCTTGGTGGTGGAGGTGGGGTGATATGAAATGGGAGGCAATAAGGTATACTAGACTAGGTAAAAAAGGATTGGTTTCCCCTAGGATAGAAGTCTCCCCTTTGATTCAATAGTTGTTGAGAAGGGGGGGGGGGTCAGATAGATGCAACAAGACCAGGTTGAGGGATATTGTTTGCCACATAAGGTGCAGTGGGTGTACGACCACTATTGGTAGTATTTCCACCAGGAGGAAATCGATCAATCAATAAAGGAACATATTGTACCATAGGAGGTATAGGGACTGTCATGCTCCCAATGGGTATGTACATGTTGGAAACATTGCCCCCAGATATAAGTGCCTAGGGGTTAGATCTTAACAAGGGGTTCCAACCAAACATATTGTTGAAGGTAGTTGTACTAACTACACCTATAGGGATGATAGGCATAGGTCCAGGAGTTGACAAAAAGGGGGTATAGATAGAAAGGTTCAGTATTCCATTCGTAGAAGGTGTAGTTGGAATGCCTTGACTAGGCATAATTTGAGTAGTAGGATAAAAAATCAATGGTGTTGAACTAAATATAGGTCAGGAAAGCAGTAGTGGAGCAAAAGTGTCCACAAAATACCATCACCCACTTGTAGACATAGGGACAATGGGAGTGGAAACTGCTGAAGACATCGCAGGCAAGGGTACAACCTGAACCAAAAAAGGACCAAGAGGATCAGTAAGTGGAGGATTAAAGTGAGGCGAGACACCTTCGACGAATAATTCCCCTGGTAAAAGAGTCTCTTTAGAAGTATTGTTTGATTTAGTATTTGATACTAGAGGTTGATTCCCGTATGTATAGGGGGAATCTGATTCACTAAAGCTCGATAATTCCTCCACAGTGTCTTAGAAGCATAAGAATTCTCAAATTCTTATCCATATTACAGTGGCCTAACCTCCAATATATACGTGAAGGGAGGCCAAGATTTTGCCAATTTCTTCATTATTTCACTTTTGGAAAAATAAAAGAGGTTGTAGGATGTTTCCTCTACTTTATTGCTCTTTCTCTACTTATTAGCCTCTATTAGGATAGGAATTTTCCAAAGACAAGTTTTAGGTGATCCCTTCTAGCTATATAGAGTCAACCTTGAGTAAATGATGGAGTGTTACTGAGTTAACTTAGGATTTTCCTTTGCAATCTCATGAAATTCAGGTAATGCGACCCTATAGAAGAGACCAGAGTGTTCATGACTATGTTAATGCAGTCTGTTGGTCTACTGGACTATGTTAGAATGCCCTATGTTATGTTATGGGGTGTGTTACCATGGAAAATATGCCTATAAGTTAGGGTTTCTATCAGGTGGATAAATAGTTCTTGCAAACAAGACCGATCTCCCTAGTATCTATGGATATCTACCCACAAGCAAACCAAACAAATTCTATCTTTCTCTAAATATTGTGATTTATAAATAAAAGCCAATAGATGTTTTAGACCCTACCTCAAGTCCAATGCCAGTTTGTGGAAGCCACGCTCTGTTTGTCCAAATGAGCTCCCTTTTAAAGAACCTACAAACACAAACAGGCACACATCAAATAACACCTGCATAGCCAATATAATAAACCATATTTATCATGATGATCAAGGAATTCATGAAATAAACCATAGAAGACAATTTATTAAGAAAAATGAATCTGATTGTATTAACTTTAAACAAAGAAGAAATTTACAACCTTGGTGCCTTGATGTTGTACAAGCTCCTCCCAGGGTCCCGCAAGAATCTCCTCTACTATCACAAGTTTCTCTCTCTTCCCAAAGAGATCAAAAGGTATGTAATCTCTCCTCTCAAGCTCAATTAGGAAGTCTAAATTCCAACAACATTTACCCTCAAAAATATTCAGCTTTCAACCTCCCTAGCAACCAGCCCAATGCCTCATTTTATAGTGCAGAGGAAGGAAGTTATGAGGTCCACCTTCAAAGGGATAGAGTCCTCCTTCAAAGGGTAAGCTCCTCTCATCAAGGGGTTAGCTCCTTTAGTTATGGGATGCATGAACCACCTAGGAGCGAACTTTCCACGTCAAGATTCCTTCTAGAAGTCTCTAGAATTAATCCAAAGTGAGTTTTTAATAATAAACTTGTGCCTTTTTTACTTTTAAATGGGTCCACACCCATTCCTTTAGAGACAGAGCGGGCAGGTCTGCAGGGAACATGACCAAGGGATGCGGGACTGCAGGTAATGCTAAGAGAAAGTGTGGAACCAGAGTTTTAGAGATTTTCAAGGACTTTCTCTCATTTTTAAGGCTTGAAATGAAGAGCTGAGGTTTAAGACTTGCAAAAGAGGACAATATGAGTGGTGATAGACTCACACTAACTGCAGAAAGTCATGGTGACAATATTTTGTGTAACAGATTGCCCCCTAAAGTGTGAAGTTTGTAATAGATAGTATTTGTCATCTAAGAAGAGTGAAGTACTTTATTATTTAGAGGATCATCTTGTGGAGAGCCTGGTTGGAACCTGTAAAAACATTCAATACAAAATATATATATATATATGAGATCATATCATCGCTGAGGTAGGCATTCCTATACTCAGATCAAAACTGACTAGAAAACTAACTAAACTGCTTTGATATAGGAATGATCTTGTAATACATCACAAGTATAGACACATGTAGACATAGTATGGGCGCAACCATCTGTTTATGAATAGTTCACTATATAATGAATACAAAATTCCTCGCAGCCTGGATGGTGGAAACTAGATCCAAGGTCTTTATTTCTACTTCCTGAAATAGTACGATTATATCCATGTGAACGAATTTGTTGAAGTCAAACATGGTAGAAACCACTTGATTACCAGTCAATGATGTAAACTATTAACAAGTGTGAGAGAAACCACCAGTAATGTCAATGGATCTCAAAGTACTCAGTACAATCCATGAAATGTGAATAGATGTGTTGATGTCGAACATGTCACGGAATCCTTTGATCGAAGGTTAATGATGCAACCTATCGTCGAAGGCGAGAACCCTGCCATTGAGGCATGCAGATTCCAAGGTACTGACGATTTCTAGATCATCTTTCTAGATAATGAGCCGAAGTCGATAGAAAGTGATCCGTCGTAGGCAAACCCACAACACAAAATCATAGATCAAGTTTGAAGAAATATAGTTGCAAGGACTGACTCAGGGATGGTCAAGATGGATGATAGATATTTTGCAGATGAATAGTTTATTTGCACTAACCTCTTAAACACATAACGACATTGCAGATGGTTTGGTGACAATTGACCCAAAGCTAATACCCAAAAACTAGCTGAAGACTTTCAATATGGTTTGATTAATTGTTAGGCAAAGGATTTCCCAACCCAGGTGAACAAAAAGTGTCGTTTTCAAGAGTGGTTAAATGTTTTTCTGAGACAAAAAGTATGATAAACAGATTCATTTTCTCTCTTTTCCCCCACCATTTCTGGAAAGTACCTCTTTATTTTTTACAAGCTTGAGGAGGATAACATTTGCTTGATTATAAGCTCATCCTTCGGATGAGTCCAACTTAGTTTAAAGTCGAACCCTAAGAAGGAGTGGTCTGTTCCTATTTGTAATTGAACAAGTCCTTTACTGTTAAATTTTAATGAGTCCAGTATAGGAGAAACTTGGCGTTTTTCATTTTTAGGGAGTCGGAAGAAAAACTTAAGAAAACTCCATGGTTGTCCTTTTTCGTCAATTTGTGTCTCCCAAGCCCGAAAAAGTATAAAATAATACTTGAGAGAACCGCTTGACCATTACGATCAAGGAGTACTTTTCATAATTAGTGTCTCTGATCTGAAAAAGTAAAAAAGTGATCAACGACACGTCGTTTTATAACCAATATCGAATTTGAAACGACAAAAATCCGGCAATCTTTTCATGTTTATACGGTCAGAAAAGAGCTTTAATTGGACCATATTTTTAAATCCATTTTAACGAGCTTAAAAGGAAAAACTCGGCAATCTTTTCATATTTTAGGAGTCAGAAAATAGCTTAAAGATGACTCTAATGTTTTTGTTGAAAATGATCATTTTTCCCTAAAAAATCCGATATCCTGCACAAAACTCAAACATTACTCATACCTGTTTAAAATATAATAAAAATGCTTCAAAAGTTACCTCTTTAAAGTGAAAAATAAACAAATTCAAAATTAATTTATTCAAAAAAGATTATAAAAAGGGCTTTTGTAAATTCATTTTTACTGTTTGACTTCAGAGTGAGAAAGAGAGCTTTTGGGTAAGAAACTTCCCGTGAAGATTGCGGAAAATCCATCCATTGGAATCGAACACCGTCACCTCTAGGTAATCCACATCACTTTAATCTTGCATTTCAACCATTTGAATTTTTTTTTAGGTTTATATTTTGATTTTTAGGAAGAAATTTGTTTAAAAGTCCGCTCGCAGCGGTTCGCAGGCACAACATGTGAAACCTGCAGACCCCGACTTTTTCGTATGCAGGAAAAAGCCAAGGGCCCACACCTGTTGTTCAGGCAGAGTGCGGACCTACACACTATCTCTAACTAGAGAGTGCGGTCCCCGCGGCATAGGTTTTTCAATTTAAAAATCTTCAATTTTTGCCCAAAAACTTCGTTTTAAAATGTTCTAATCTGCCTTTTCTTTCAATGTAGGGTATACACCATGCTTAGCTAGTGGGAACGGGAGCACGAGGATGTGGACCTCGCCACAATTAATCATCAACCTTTGATAGATGCATTGAAGGCATGCGGGTTATTTAAATTCTGGGCCATACCTGGCATGAGGGCCCAAGTAGACTTTCTGCAGTGGCTAGTGGACAGGTGGAATGTGCAGGACCAGTGTTTCATTATTGGTGGCCACCAACTCGAAATGAAGCCAGAGGAAATTTACTTTTTGACTGGTTTTCCTAAGAGAGGTGAACAATTGACTCTATTCAGGACTAGGCTAGGTGGCCAATCTGTCGATAGCCTCCAGCTAGAGTTTTGTAACGACCAAACCAAGGACAAAGGGATTGATATCAAAACCATCTCCCGTCTTGAACTCAAAGTGATTGCATTTACTGTTACCAGACTCTGCGGAAGCACAGCACTACATATGGCGACCGGATCCCAAATGTGGATGGCAGTAGACTGTTTTCGAGGCACCGTCTTCAATTGGTGTGAAGCTGTGTTGGCTAATGTAAAAGGCCAACTGACTAGAGAAAAGAACGGAAAACTGAAAAACTTTGGATATGGTTTCTTAGTTGTGAGCTTTGGTCTGGAGAGGGTCCCAATGTTGGTCCCACAGCATCTTTCCGTTGAAGCTAGACTTCCTCGAGAGCCCAAACTGATGCGTTGGGTTGCAGTTATGGCTCGTCATCCTAAGGAAGGTTCAGAGGTTGTTTAATTTCCTCCTGAGTATTTTCATTGGTTAGAGAACCAAATTTTTGCGATTCATGATTTTCCTTATGCTGGGATGGATTATCGTGGTGACCCAGACATGGCTCTTCCACCAAGAGAGCAATGGGATGACTCAGGTAAAATCATTTTCAACATTTTCTAATTTAAATTTTTTTGTTTTGTTTTTAAATCGTCCCAAAATTGATATTAAAAAGTTTCAAATGCAGATGTAGGTCCACGGAGACCAACCACTCTCTAGCCCTATGAGAGGAAACAGCCAGCTGCAGCAGCACCAGCCCCACGGGACAAATCTACAGAGACCCTATCTGAATTGGAAAACCATCTAGAGCGTTTGGCAATAGACATTCCAGAGACTAGCATAGATGACATTCCTCTTAGGTTATAGCGCTATGTGATTGGGGTCCCAGGACCTTTCAGGATGTTCCTTTGTAGGGTGGCCCGTACAGTGGTTTCTTATCGTGATCATCACCAGTGATAGGATGATCACCTGTTGTAGACTCATATGACATTTTTTCTTTTTGTATTATCATTTTTCCCAATCATAAGGTGTTTTTCAACCTATGATCAAAGACGATGTATATTTGACACACTTCTATGCTATGCTATATCACTATTACTGGGTATCTTGTAAACATGTTATGGAATGTTTTTAAATTTATTGTTTGATTATTGCAAATGTCTACTTAACATTCGAGAAGCAATTGCATCTGCTAATGTATTTAAATATCTTGGAATATGTTGATATTCAATATAGTCAAATTCACGTTCCAAGAGGTGAACTCTCGAAAATAATCTCAATAACACTGGATTTCTAATGGCATAAACTCTATTAATCTGCAATACAACGAGTTCAGAATCTAACCTCACAATCAAATTCCAAATCCCAAATGATATGGATTCAGATAATAACTCAATCACTGCACTATACTCTGCAATTCTGTTTGTTGTTTGACCGAGGCTTACCCCATGCATAGATACCAACTCATCAGAGGGTGAATAGATAACCCAAGCTGCAGAAGAAATGTTCCATGTATTACGACAAGCACCATCAGCAAAACCAATGTATGTTTGGAGAGACGTCAACATCTGCAATATCAAGAGTAAAATCAAGATAAGCAAGAATAATGACCAGAAAACACTATCTAAACTAAGCACACTTTTCTAATCTAAAACACACCAGCTAGAAAGAAAACTAATCTAATTAAAATCTCCACACCCAGATTTAGGCATAATATTTCTTCAGATAAAGACCATTTCTGGGCTTACCTAAAGAAACACTGTGAAAGTCTACCAATTCATAGGCCCCTTTTGCCAGATTTTGATTAACAACATAAGGACCATGCCACATGGGTACGAATTTTCGAACGCCTAACTTATCATTTGCTTGATTGTACAGTAAGATTAGGTCTCCTTCCGAAAAATTACGAGGTGTAACATTGCAATCGTACTGAGATTTAATACGTTTGGCATGAGTTTCGATTGCTAGTGCAGCATCACGTCGATTCTCATCTAGATGAGCCAAGTACAACAAACATTTCTCCTCTTCGGAAGTGGCTGGAAGTAATTCTATGGCCATTTGCAATGACGGGATTTCACATTCAATGGGTAACACAGCTTCCAAACCGTAAACTAGCTGGAAAGGAGTGAAACCAGTTGATGTTTTTACTGAGGTTCGATACACCCAAAGCGCTGAAAATAACATGTTATGCCAATTCGACCTATGAATCCCAATGATTCGTTGGATCATAATGACTAGAACTTTGTTGATGGCTTCAACCAGACCATTAGCCTGTGGGTAATATGGAGTAGAACTATCGTGACGCAGGCCAAGTTGATCTGTTAGTTCAGTCATCATAATGTTTCAAAAATGATGCCCATGATCAGTGATAATTGCTTTTGGAACACCGAACCTAGCAATTATATGATTGAAAACGAAAATCGCAGCAGTTTTGCTATCTGTTGAAACTGTAGGCATCACCTCGGCCCACTTGGTAAAATAATCTACCACAAAGATGATATATGCATGCCCCCCCGGCCGAGTGAGGGTTACATGTAATAAAATCGATACCCCATCTTGCAAAAGGACCGGCGACAATTATAGGGTGGAGAGGAGCAGGTGGAGCGTGCATCTTTCGATCAAAAATTTGGCAGTTGTGGCATTTTCGAACTGCGTCAGTACAATCTTTAAATAAAGACGGCCAGAAATAGCCACCGTGAAATATCTTTTGGGCTGTGACAAACCCAGACATATGACCGCCACACGCTCCAGAGTGACAATCATTTAGAACCCTTTCAGCTTCCTCATGAGTTAAACAACGTCAGAAAATAGAGTCCGCCCCACGACGATAAAGTGTATCTCCAATAATTTTATATTGTTGGGATTGGAATCATATTTTCCAACGCTGAGATCTTGAAATTTCTAGCCGAAAGGATTGGGTTTGGAGATAAACTATGATATCTCCATACCATGGATCAAAAACTAAAGTTTTCTTTAACTTAGATTTTTCAAATTCCAAGTCAAATTCCTATAGGATAACAATCCATTTGGAATACTTTCCCCCTAGCAATTGTTTTGTCAAAATATAGATCATAGGGTTATAGTTGGAAATTATAGTAGTTTTGCGTAGTAAAATGTAATGGCAAAATCGTTGGACAGCTTGAACAGCTACCAAGGCCAATTTCTCCACATGTGAATATTTTAGCTCAGTTGGATTCAAAGTTCGACTAAGGTAATAAATCACATGTTCACTACCGAATTCATCTTCCTGAACTAATACCATTCCGATGGTGGAATGAGAGGCGACGAGATTTAAGAAGTAGTCTCGGTTGTAGTTGGGAGGATGCAATAACGGTGCATGGGTCAACACGTGTTTTAGTGCATCAAAAGATTTGTCAGCTATCTCATCCCAAAAGAATGGAGCATTCTATTTCAACAACCTGGTAAAACCCTTTGTGATCTCGGCATAGTTAGGAATGAATCGACGTAAAAAGTTTTCTTTCCCTTGCAAACTTTGGAGTTGGCGAAGAGTCGAAGGGGGAGGCAATTTGACAATAGCTTCAACCTTCAAGGGATCGACACGAATGCTGGCTTTCGAAACAACAAGTCCCAGTAAACAACCCGTTTTTATACAGAAAACACATTTTTGTGGATTCAACCTAATTCGATAATGCCTACATCTCATAAGATTGCTCGTAAATGAAAGAGATGATTCACTCTACGTAATGAATGAGCAGGTAAATCATTGAGATAGGGTTGCATAATGTGCTTGATGTCATGAAACGCGTAAGACATAGCTCTTTGAAAAGTTTCTCCGACGTTCTTCAACCCAAAAGGTAATTTGCAGTAAGCAAACGTCCCCCATGGACAAATGAAAGCCATTTTTGGTTGATCAGCAGCTAGAATGTTGATTTGATTATAACCTAAAAAACCATCCATAAAGGAGAATATTTCACTGCCAGCACAATCATCAATTGTTTGATCGATATAGGGAGTTGGATAATTGTCTTTTGGACAGGCTCAATTAATATCCCTATAATCAATACATATTCTTATTGTTCCTTATTTTTTATTAACAGGAACAATATTCGATACCCAATCTGTTAAGGGTATTGGATAAATGAAACCTGCTTTAAGTAATTTTTCAACTTCTGCTTTAATAGCAGCAGCTTTTCGCGGGTGAATCTGACGCAAACGTTGCCGGATGGGTTTAGCATCCGAGTAGGTTTTGATTTCATGAACAACAATTGCTGGGTCAATTCCTGGCATTTATTCATATGACTAGGCAAACACGTCGCGAAATTCTTGAAATAGGACCTTATATGTTTGAAATTCATCTTACGTACAAGAGGCACCTATATGAATGTTTTCAACAATTCCAGGTCTAACTGAAATGTCAATAGGAACTGTTCAAGAAATATTTCCCAAGTTTATCTCAGAATTAGGATTTTGCAATGGATTCTGTGGTTCCTTGACATAATCAGTCGTAAAAATAGATGAAAAATCATTTTCAAAATGATCAATCTCAGGTAAGAACGAAGATATATGATGAAGATCTTCCCATGGTAAATCATCAACAGACAAAATTTCACGAATCTACTCATCAGTGTGAACAAGTTCGGAAAAAGTTGTTGAATCTGAGTTTGATGTTGAAAGTGATTCTTCATAGACCACATTCATTAAGTCAATTTTGGTTGAAGAAGGGTCGGAAAATGACTGTACGGCCTGATATGCAATTTCATAGGGACTCAAAGGCATAGCATCGCCAAATGAATCTATCTCAAATTCGGAAGGTACGATCCAAGAATCATCATAAACAATAGTGTCTGATGAAATCATATGAATGGTTGCAGTAGAAGGTGATACGTTAGGAGGAGGAAAGGAAAAGGTTCCTAGTAAACCAGAATCTTTAACTAGTCCTACTCCAACATCCTTGTAAGGGATAGTTGTTTTGCTGACATGCTGGATACTTTCAAAAGAGGCTGGGTTGGATGAAAAGTAAGTTAGCTGGTCTATAGTTATGATATTTCCGTTATGAGGAAACTTTATAAGCTGAAATACCGATGAAACAACAGTAGTCATAGTGTAAGACCAACTACGACCCAAGAGAAGGTTGTAATCTAGAGGGGCATCAACCACTTCCACATCTAGATTAACAATTTTGCCTTCAACCCCTATAGGTAAATCCTATAGAATGCCAAAAGGATGGAACCCACGGCCATCAAAAGCCTTTAGAATCATCGGGGATGATTAAGTGTAGGAGAACCAAGCAATCTCCAACACTGGATCAACATAATACACGTTGAAGCTCCGTCATCAATTACAGTCCTATAACAAGGCCTGTTTTTGACTAACACTGGAATCTGGAAAGCCATTTGATGAGTTAAAAGAGGTGTACTATTTTCTAAATCAAATATTATAAGGTTCAAGTCCTGAATATCAACAGCTCCTATAGCTGACAATAGCAATTTACGTTGTGCTGGACATGATTGCAGCACCTCCAAAGTCGACATTGCTGAAGGTGAAATAGCTAAATCTTCAACAATGATATAGTTCTAAGCAGCTCTCGCATGTGGATTGAAAGATGACTTTCGATGTATACCCTTAGCGAGCGGTTTGGTTACTAATTCTGGGTTAGGTTTCTCGATCTATATCGGATCAGAACCAAGAGTTGAAGTTGATGGGTTTGAATTAGAAGATTCTGCTTCCTTACCACCAACAGGACTTTTACTTCCATAATCTTGCGATTTTGTCGCAATCCTAACATGGGACATCATCATTATGGGTTCTTCTGAAGCATTTGAGGAAGAACCTATCATCTTACTATCTTGACTAGAAAAAGGATCCTTCAAGACAGCAGGCATTTGAGAACCTTTGACGATATTCACAACCTCAGTGCGATGAGGGCAGTCTCTTGTAAAATGATATTCATCACAAATGAGACAAGGATAACGAGGTTTACGTTTCTCATCAGTAGATTCCATTTTATCTGGTTTCTCTTTCGAATTTTTATCTAATTTATTTTTCTTCTTCCCCTTCTTTTTACCGTCGGTTTTGATTTGGACGTAGATGACTCTACGACATGAATATCGGCAGAAATTTCAGAGGAAGAGTCTCCTGTCGGGGAATCTGGTAAAGCTATAATAGGAGAAGAATTCTTGGAATATTTCTTCTTACTTTTGGTGTTAACTGAACCAATCATACCGTCAGCAGCATGAGACCCTGAAGGAGTTGTATTTATTTGATTTTGTTTAGGAAGGTCAGGGATTTTCTCGCGTAATGTACCCGACTGTGTATAAACGAGGTCAAGGTACGGAGCTTGAGAAATTACTTGCTCTTCAGTAACAACTCCTACCTTAGCTACATCCTCAGTGATTTTAGGTAATAATGATTTAACAAACCATTCTGCTAAGATCTGATCCGGAATAAAAAGTTTCACTAAACACTGTCGACGTCTCCATTCATGAATATGATCTGAAATATAAGTAGACGTTGACTGTTTTAATGAAGTTAATAACTCAGTGCCATTGTCATATCTGACAGGAAACTGAAAATGAGTTAAGAACAAAGTGGCTAGCTGACTAAAATTATAAAAAGTGGCTCGCGGTAAGTCAATGTACCACTTGACCGCAAGACCAATCAGAGTGCGTTGAAAAAGATGTAAACAAATTAAATCATATGAAATGGAGTTAGATGCACACCAGAGGTGATAAGTCATCACATGGTTCAACGAATCCTCTCCTGATTTACCTTCAAACTTTGGGATATCAATGGGCAACTTATTCGGCATTGGCGGCCAAAACGAAAGATAATTAATTGGATTGTTCGTAAGGCGCGACAAATCAGGCAAGTCCAAAGTTGCAATGAATGGTAACTGACGATTAGGGTCTCGAAAACCCTGGGTCATGAGACCAGCCCTAGGAGGAGGATATCCAGGATAACTTCGAATTGGAATTGCATTTGGGATATTATATCCTCCCAGAAAACTAGGATTAACCAGACTGTACTGGGGTTGTTGAGGTTGCTGATAAGTATATCCAAGGTACAGTTGATACTGATAGAATGGGTTCTGCACAACAGGACCAAATTGGTATTGTCCCTTGTACGGTTGATAAGTAAATTGAGGTTGACTTGTGACAACTGTACTTGGACTAGGTTGTCCCACAGGCATTTGAACCGAAGTCTGAATTGTAGGTCCAGATTGAGGTAAATATGCTTGAGGAATTGATGCAGGAATAGTAGAAACTGGAGTTGTCGATACTCCAGAAGTAGGTGGGGTAGATGGAACAGATGTTGCAGCAGTCATTTGAGGTGGAGTTCGAGGCGAACTAGACCCAGGCTGAGAAACTACACCAGGTGCAGAAGTTTGAATAGTAGGCTGGACAGGTTGCTGGGTTGAACCAGAAACCAAGGGTTGTCCAGATTGAGATGAAAACTGCACATTCGCTTACAAGATATGTTGAGATTGAGATGGATCCCACACTATGTTCATTCCGGGGTATGGACCCATAGAAGGTTGAGCATATTGAGGACCATAACCAGGTTGAGGGTAGGCTTGATAATTTAAAGGTACATTTCCAGCTCCTTGAACAAATGATTGACCTGAAGGTGGTTGGAAACCTTGGGTTGGGTACTAACCTTGAGTTTGATAACCTTGAGGCACGTACTAAAACTGGGGTTGACCTTGAGGCATATATTGATACTGGGGTTGACCTTGAGGTACGTACTGAGTCTGGGGTTGACCTTGAGGAATGTACTGTCTCGAACGTATGTACTGTCCTTGAGGTTGCCCCCCAGGTGGTAACTGGGTACCTTGAGGTTGCCCCCCAAGCAATAATTTAGGACCTTGACATTGCCCCCCAGGAAATAATTTAGGACCTTGAGGTTGCCCCCTAGGTGGTAACTAACTACCTTGAGGCTGTGGATTTGGAATGGTACCTGACATCATAAGAATATCTTCTACACTCAATGACTTAGTTCCGTTATTACCAGTTAATAACCCTTGTTCAACAGGTTGAGGAGATGCTCCCGAAAAAGTACCAGTAAGTGACTGATACCCAGAGGGAATAGAAGGACCACCATATAAAAATGTTTCTGGAGATTGAGAAAACATGGATGACTATCTCGACATATTCAAAGGAGGATAATAACCTCTAGGTGTTGGATGAAAAGGAATGCGAGGTGGTGAAAAACTTAGTCCCAGGTTTTCTAGAAAATTGGTCAATGAAAGATACCAAGCGTCCCTCCTAGATGGACTGTAAAAGATCGATTCACGCTCCCTCAGTTCTATAGTTGGTTGATTTTCAGGGATAGATATACCTTCTTCCGGAGTAACAAGTTCTTCAATAGCAATAAGTCCAGAAGGAAGATTTTGGGTAATGATTCTTCCTACCCTAGGTGAACTAGGACCACTGGAAGTTGGAGAGGCAAATCCTGATGATGGAGTAGCATCAGGTTCAGTTTCAGGTTCAGAAATTTCAGGTTCCTTGGCTAATTCACTAGTAGAAGAAAAACTACCAGTAACTTCGGAAAAAGAAATAGGTTCAATAATATACTTTGGTGCTTGAACTTGATAATCAAGATGCACAACTAAAGAAGATTCTCCTTCTTCGGGTGACCCAACTCTATTGTCACTAGGAGTTACAAGGGCTTGTAGCCCTTCAAGCTGGCTTGGTGAAAACTCAGGAGGTTGGCCCCGAAGTCTACGGGATTGCCTCGGTAATTCAGCCACGATTAAATATTTTAATTACTTCACACGCAAACAAAGAAAAATCTCAATGAAAACCACCTAAAGTCTCTAAATAACCAAACAATTTGAAGCACATGCCTAAAGAATCTAGGAGTTAAAACCACACACAAACAGAAACTTTCCATACCAAAAACACTAGTTGGTGATGAAATCCAATGTCGCAGAATTCAATACAGAAATGGTGGTTGGAACAGTTACCCTGACAACCTGCTTAATGAAATAGACTGGCACAATTTTCTCCACTAAACCGTCTCGAGTGAAGAGAACCCCCTAGAGAGTCCAAGTGAGTCTAGTCGACATCTACTCCAGGTACAGTGGGATCTTCCCTCCACCGTCACCTTAGGAAAGAATCCTATAGATTATGGTCACTATGGTTACCAACAGAAACAAATATACCTGGGGGAACAGTCTGTGATCCGATACACACGCAAGGGCAGAGTAGCAAAGCTCAATCCCCTTGAAGGCTCCTTGACATAATCCAAGGTTTACCAACAAGTGACCCCAGGCTCCTCGACAATGGTTAATCCGAGGCTTACCATTTTTAATACGTGTATATCTGCTATCGTTCCTAATGAGGAAGGATTGATTACCCCACTGGTTCGAATATGACCTCGTGCTTGAATCCTTTAAGAGGAGCTTCCCAGAGCATAGATGTAACAATTGGAATTTATCTCCTACCACAACATACATCTACTTGTTTTTTTTTACTATCTTGGAGAGTTAATTACTCCCTACTCCAAGATACTAGCCTAAGCTATGTTGGTGATAAAGAGCCCTAGAAATAAAAAGATTACTAGATAGATTTTACTTTAAGCGTTATTTTTTATGGTTGTTTCTTAAGTCAAAAGGTGTGGAGATGAAACTTTATAGTGTGAAGACTCGACTCCAAAACACTAAAAATGCACCTAAGATGATAAACAATCCTTTTTCTTCAATGAATTTCTAGCTAAAGAAAGAGTTGAGAATGCAATTGCTTGAAAAACAAATCTTTCCTTAACAAACAAATGAAAATAATTTTTTTTTTGTCTTTTTCAATAAACTCTAAAACGAGACTACTAATTATGCTCACGAAAAATATCCCTTTCTTTTTCACTCAAAAACTACAAAAAACAAACCTTTCAAAAGAGAATTTTTTTTTTTTAATTCTAGAACACACTCAAAACTATTAAAAATCTGGTCTTGAGATCTATAACTTCTAAAAACCTAATTGAAGTAAAAGCTTACAAAATTTCTTTTCAAGGATGTTTTACTTAGTTATGAGCAAACTAAGGACTAATTTGTTCAGAATAACAAATTATTAAAAAAATAACCAGCTTATTTTTCGTTTTGAAAAAATGAAATCCAAAACTTTGAAAACAAGTTCTTTCGATGCTTTGCAAAGAGAAAAAGGAGATGTATTGCTCAGCAAAGGCAGATTTTACAAATCAGTCAGATTCATAAGGAAGACCAGCAAAAACCAGGGTGATCTGAGGTTTCTAAGGCTTCTAAGCTCTGAGTTACTACAAAGACCAGACGAAAATCAAGCCAGGCACACAAAACTTCTAGAAATTCACCTAAAACCTAAATGCCAATGGAATTAACCTACAAAAAGTTTCTGACAAGACATGTGTAGATCTGGGCAGAGGTTAAAACACATAAAAAAATCCTAAGCTGACTGAATGTAAAGATTTTAAGTTTTTCAAAAATTTGACAGGGCCTGCAGGCCCCCAGTATAACCAAGTGCGGTACCGCTCTGTGTAGTAAAGCAACAGTGCGGGGATGTCCGCACTGTGTTACAACCAGAACGTGCGGTCCTCTCTCAAAAGCGTGAAAAACAAAAACAATTCAAAATCTAAAGAACCTACCCAATCCCACACACATCAAGCAAAAACCAGAAACAAAGAAAAAGTTTCTCAAGTCAAAGTAAAAGCAAAGGCAAAAACCAAAAATTCAAGTCCCCAGTGGAGTCGCCATTTTGTCGGGTGGATAAATCGTTCTTGCGGACAAGACCGATCTCCCTAGTATCTATGGATATCTAGTGACAAGCAAACCAAACAAATTCTATCTTTCTCTAAATATTGTGATTTATAAATAAAAGCCAATAGATGTTTTAGACCCTACCTCAAGTCCAATGCCATTTTGTGGAAGCCACGTTCTGTTTGTCCAAATGAGCTCCCTTTTAAAGAACCTGCAAACACAAATAGGTACACATCAAATAACACCTGCATAGCCAATATAATAAACCATATTTATCATGATGATCAAGTAATTCATGAAATAAACCATAGAAGACAATTTATTGAGAAAAATGAATCTGATTGTATTAAATTTAAACAAAGAAGAACCTTACAACCTTGGTGCCTTGATGCTGTACAAGCTCCTCCCAGGGTCCAGGAAGAATATCCTCTACTTTGACAAGTTTCACTCTCTTCCCAAAGAGATCAAAAGGTATGTAATCTCTCCTCTCAATCTCAATTAGGAAGTCTAAATTCCAACAGCATTTACCCTAAAAAATATTCAGCTTTCAACCTCCCTAGTAACCAGCCCAATGCCTCATTTTATAGTGCAGAGGAAGGAAGTTACCAGGTCCACCTTCAAAGGGATAGAGTCCTCCTTCAAAGGGATAAGCTCCTCTCATCAAGGGGTTAGCTCCTTTAGTTATGGGATGCATGAACCACCTAGGAGCGAACTTGCCACCTCAAGATTCCTTCTAGAAGCATCCAAAATTAATCCAAAGTGAGTTTTTAATAATAAACTTGCACCTTTTTTACTTTTACAGGGGTCCACACCCATTCCTTTAGAGACAGAGCGGGCAGGTCCGCAGGGAACATGACCAAGGGGTGCGGGACCGCAGGTAATGCTAAGAGAAAGTGCAGAACCAGAGTTTTAGAGATTTTCAAGGACTTTCTCTCATTTTTAAGGCTTGACATGAAGAGCTGAGGTTTAAGACTTGCAAAGGAGGACAGTATGAGTGGTGATAGACTCACACTGACTGCAGAAGGTCATGGTGACAATATTTGTTGGAAATAATACTGAGAGGGGGGGTGAATCAGTATTATCAAGTTCTTTTTAATAAATCTTCCTTATTTATACTTTGAATTATTCTTGTATGTCAGTACCATAAAACAATGAGCATGAACAAGAAAAACAGATAGTCACACCAAAGAACACCAGATATAAGGTGGAAACCCAATGTGGGTGAAAACCACCTGCTGCAATATGTCTCTATCTTCTTTCAATTAGAAACTCCTTTTACAAAGATTTTGTACTGGTGCAGTCCTTTACCAGTACGCAGGCTGCAACCTGTAGAGAGCTACAACTCTCTCTCGTTTTCCAGTCTCTCCTGGAAGGGAGCTACAACCCCCTACTTCTTTTTCTTTCAAGGACCACTTTTCATAAATTTTCAAAATGGATCCAAGAATATCAAATAAACATCAAGTACATGCAAATTACCCAAACTCCTTATACAATCAACCAAGAATTACCCAACTTCTCAGAATGTTGTAAACAGAAAGATAGTACCAGAAATATAAAACCCAGAACTCTGCAGCAATAAATAGAAGATGATCTACAAATGTTTTAGGACAGATACACAATTTTTCTTTATCTAGACTGCGTGGCTTCGCACTTCACCTTCTGCGTATCCCCGCAGAGAGCCTTCCACTACACGCGTACCCACACACTGTTTCTTCAATCACGCCGCGTACTACTACTGTGGCCACGCACCCTCAGATGCTATCGCGCCGCGTATCTACGCACCTGCGGCTTCTGTAGCTCCGCGTACTTTCACTGTGCCTCTGCACCTGAACCTCTGCCACGCCACGTACCTTTACTGTTCTTCCGCACCTGAACCTCTATCGTGTTGCGTACCCACGCACTGCGCCTTCTTCTGTTGTGCGTACCCACGCACTGCGCCTTCTTCTGCTATGCGTACCCACGCACTTGCATAGTTAATTACCTGCGAACCTCTGATTAGGGCCAAATTGGCAGTCCACCAGTGTGCCACAGATAGTCAGATGCCCAGATCTGATCATGCGCCCAAGAGATCACACTTCATAGATTCACTTTCAACTTCACTTTTATATAGATTAAGCTTTTAAACCGATAACCTAATATTTCAGATCTTAAGATATTCAATTTGCAAAAGATACCCTGGCCAAGTGATCTCCTTCCCTACTTATAATCAAGCCCTCATTCACACCATGGGACAAAACCATCAAATAACCAAAACAAGGGATCCAAACCGGGGCTAAATTAGATCCTATACCACGGGCCAAAACCATAGAATCAAGAACGGCGGGCTAAATACCACGGGCCAAACATAAGAAACCCCACGTGAGCGCACTTCTCTGCCTTGAAGTGAGTGAACTGGGGGTCCGCACCTCATGAACGGGTAACCTGCGGGTATGAACGCACTTCCTGGCCGGCGTACTTGCGGGTCCGCACTTTTTGCACCATTCACCTGCGTACCTCTTAATTTCCAACATTTTGAGAGCCTGAACAGAGCATTGCTAATTAAGAGAGTTGCCATCAAGTACAACACCTGTAACATAGAGCCATACCAGAATCATAATGCCAACAATCTCCCCCTTTGGACTTGATGGCAACCTCAAGATCCTCAACGTCATTCTCCCCCTTTGTCATCAAGGGCAAAGGGTTATGCTCCCCCTAAGAACATGCTCCCCCTGACTATAAACCAGATTTGCAAAGAAGAACCATAATCCACCAAACACCATAAATGACCATGAAACAAATAGAGACATATTGCAGCAATATTCAGACCAACATCCATGATCCCCTTCTGCACTTCCTCCATAATGCCAACAATGCATTATATGCTCCATTCGATCTTCGACCAATCCGCAACCTAGCACATGTACGCATATACCCCAGATGAACCTTGCGTACAACCAACCATCAGAAGAGATTCAACAACAAGATGATACATCAACAACCCCTAGCTTTTGCCTGAGGTATTCAAAGGTCTCCCTGGGCAATGGTTTGGTGAGTATATCAGCAACTTGTTCCTTAGAAGGAACATACTCCATCTTGACCTTTTGTTCAAGTACTTGTTCCCGGAGAAAATGATACTTGATCGGTATGTGCTTGGTCTTTGAATGCATGACTGGGTTCTTTGAAATGCTGATTGCACTTGTATTATCACATAAGATGGAGATGGGTGGTATACAAGTGATTTGAAAATCCTACAAGGTCTGCATCATCCAAAGGAGTTGAGTGCAACAAGATGCAGCAGCAACATATTCCGCTTCAGCTGTAGACAAGGCAATCGAACTCTGTTTCTTGCTAAACCAAGATACTAATCTGGAACCCATAAAGAATGCACCACCACTTATGCTCTTCCTGTCATCCACACTTCCGGCCCAATCTGCATCTGTATAAGCATGAAGTGTGAGATCTGTATCTCTAGGATACCATAAGCCATAGTTTTGAGTTCCCTGAAGATATTTGAAGATTCTCTTCACTACCTGAAGATGAGTTTCCTTTGGATTTGCCTGAAATCTTCCAACTATTCCCACTGCATGCATGATGTCTGGTCGGGTGCCTGTCAAATAAAGTAGATTTCCAATCATAGATATGTAGGTTGGTTGATGCACTGCTGCTGATTCATCATTTGCACTGAGGCTACATCCTGTGACCATGGGTGTACATACTGGTTTTGCATCTTCCATGCCATATTTTTTCAAGATCTGTTTGAGATACTTGGTTTGAGACAAAAAGATCCCTCCTTCTTTTTGTTGGATTTGCAAACCAAGAAAATATGTCAGTTCTCCCAGCAAGGACATTTCGAATTCTTTCTGCAACACCAAGGCAAAGCTTTGACTCATAGCTTCTTCATTGCTGCCAAAGATAATGTCATCTACATACACAACAAGTATTAGCAATTTGTCATTTTCAACTTTTATATAAAGATTGCTATCTGTTGATCCTTTTGAAAAGCCTTGTTGATGAAGATATTTGTCCAAACGATAGTACCAAGCCCTTGGAGCTTGTTTGAGACCATAGAGAGCCTTTTTCAATCTGCATACAAGATTTGGATCATTTCCAAGAATGAAACCATCTGGCTGCTCAATGTATACTTCTTCTTCCAAGTCTCCATTTAGAAAGGCTGATTTCACGTCCATTTGAAATACTTTGAAGTTTTGAAATCTTGAGAGAGCAAGGAACATTCAGATGGCCTCAAGTCTTGCAATAGGAGCAAAAGTTTCTTCAAAATCTATTCCTTCTTGCTGCGCATACCCTTTACAAACAAGTCTGGCCTTGTTTCTAATTACTTCTCCATTTTCATTCAATTTATTTTTGAAGACCCATTTTGTCCCTATAACATTCTTATCCTTTGGTCTAGGAACCAACTCCCAAGTGTTGTTCTTTTATATCTGCTCAAGTTCTTCATCCATTGCTTTGACCCAAAATTCATCTTTGCATGCCTCTTTCACATTTTGTGGTTCAGTGGAAGAGAGTAATGCCAAATAGCTTGAAGCTTCTGAAATTGTTCTTCTTGTTTGTACACCTGCTTCTTTCTGCCCCAAAATCTGAGATTCTGGATGATTCTTCTAAACATACCTGGATGGAGTCTTCTCTTCTATCCTTATCTGCTCCTCTGGTTCTTCTTCTTCATCATTCTGTCTTTGAGGGTAGTCTTCATCTTCGTCGATATTTTCATGATTTACTTACCTAGGAATGTATCCCTTCTCATCAACCACTACATCAATGCTGTCAACAATTCTTCCAAGTCTTTTATTGTAGCACTTGTATGCTTTGCTATATGGAGAATAACCAAGAAGAATGCCTTCATCTGCTCTAGGTTCAAGTTTGCCAAGTTGCTCATCAGTATTCTTAATATAGCATTTGCTCCCAAAGATTTTGAAGTGCTTTACCGAAGGAGTCTCACCATACCAGAGCTCATGAGGGGTTTGAGTGCTGTTCACCCGGACATTTGTTTTGTTGAGAATAACAATTGTAGCATATGCAGCTTCACCCCAGAAAGTTGCGGGAGTTCCAGACTCATCAGGCATAGCACGAGCCATTTGTTGGACTGTTCTATTCATTCTTTCCACCACTCCATTTTGCTGGGGAGTTCTAGCTGTAGAGAATTCTCTTCTTATCCCATGTTCTTCACAGAAATCGAAAAAATCATTTGAGGTAAACTCCCCACCTCTGTCGGACCTGAGGCACTTAATTTTGTAACCTGATTCATTTTCAACCAAGGCTTTGAAGGATTTGAATTTTTCGAATGCTTCGTCTTTGTGCTTCATAAGTCCTAACCAAACAAACCTAGAGAAATTGTCAATGAATAATATCAAGTATTCTTCTCCTCGAGGTGTCATTTTCCTAAATGGACCACATACATCTGTATGGACTAGCTCAAGAGGCATGCTAGTTGATCCTTCCTTTTCAGGAAAGTTAGTTCTGGTTTGCTTTCCAAACTGACATGATTTGCATATGGTGTTGTCTGGAATTTTGATATCTGGAAGACCACGAACTGCCTAGTATTTGCATGCTTTCCTTATTTGTGAAAAGCTTAGATGCCCCAACCTCTGGTGCCATAACCAGTGTTCATCATCCTTGCTCAAGTAGCATTGTTGTTGTCCTTCTTCAAATATGTATAGATTATTTGGAGTTCTTCTACCTTTGATCACTGTTTCACCTGTATCAAGATCACGAACACGACATTCATTTGATCTAAATATTACCTCGGTTCCTTGATCACACATATGGCTGACACTCAGAAGATTATGCTTCACTCCATCAACATACAAAACATTTCTAGCTTTGACCTTTTCCTTCAACTGGGCAGTGCCTTTTCCTTTTATAGTTGCAGGAGTATCATTTCGAAAAGAAACTTTCTTTCCCTTTTCTAAAGCAGAATATGATTCAAGTTTTTCTTTATCACCTGTCATATGCTTCGAACATCCATTGTCAATGTACCATAGATTTTCCTGTCCCTCTGCATAAAATGCTATCCCACATCTTTCTGTTTGTGGTTCATTTATTCTCCATGTTTTGGTGCTTGAGGCTTGTTCCTTTGTCTACTGAAACCTGCTCCTGCATTCAGAATCTTCATGACCAAAGTTATTGCAAATAGAACATTCAACTTCATTTTCAAGAGCCAAAAAGTTTTTATAGGTCCTTTTTGTAATCCCGGTCATACTTCTTTGTTTTTGAGCTTCTCTAGTCACGATTTTTTTATATGCAACACATTGAGCTGCTTTGTGACCAAAGTTATGGCAAGAGAAGCATTGTCCATTGAAGAAACTTCTGCGGTTATCAAATCTTCCGGCCAAATGATTGTAATTTCTATTGTCATCCATTCTTGAAGCAAATTGAGAGGACTTTACCTATGGCTGGTTGTAGCTTTTGTTCATCCTTAAGACGGATTGCCCCTGGTTTACCTGATAGTCTTTGTTTTTTCTTGATGTAATTCATCCCTGCTTTACCTGGTGATCTCCATTGTGCTTTTGCTCATTCCTTCTTGCTGCATCAAGATAACTCTTTGAGGTGGATGCTTGAGAAGTTTCTCCATTATACCCCAGACCTGTCTTGTTTAGTGGAGAACGTTGTACATTGATGATCTCATCCAGAGTTTCAGATCCTTTGACAAACTTAAGATTAATAGCCTTTGTTTTCTCAATCTCTTTTCTAAGACCAACAATTTCACCTTCTAATTTTTCAAGGTATTTTTCCTTTTCATCAATTTGAAATTGTAGAGTATCAATGATCATATTCTTTTCTTCTATACATCTCTTGAGTCTAGAAGTTTCTTCATAAAGGCTATCCACATCTATAGCATCCATGTAATCATCATCTTCAAATGCCATTAAAAGTTTATAGTCATTACCTCGTTCATCTTCATCACTATTTGATAGACCATCACCATCTTCATGAGTGTAGTAGCTTTTATTATTTGCATTCTGTTTCTTGTTCCATCTAGCAGGTTCCTTTCCTTTTTCAATCTTATCCTTGTGAGGACATTTCGTAGCATAATGACCTACTCTTCCAAAAGCAAAACATTTAAAAGGTAACTTACCTCTGAACCTTCCAGTACCCCGTTGAAGATTTCTGACAAAATTTGATTCTTCTTCTTCTTCTGGCGCGTGACTTGCTTCATAGTGGTCTCCTTTGCCTGAAGCCTTGAAAGCAGCTTCTCTCCTGTCTGATGGACCTCCTTTTCTCATTTCATAAGAGCAGTTAGAATTCCGTGTAGCTGAGACATAGTAAGAGTTCGTAGATTTTCATTTTCTTCTATTGCAGACACTTTAGATTCAAACTTGGGGGACAATGATCTTAAAACTTTTTCAACCAGAATAGCCTCTTTTATTTCTTCACCCAAGTTTTTCTTGCAATTAACAATCTCGTCTACCCGAAGGAAATAGTTAGCCACACTTTCATCATTATACATTCTGAGATTCTCATACTCAATCCTGAGGGTTTGAAGTTTAGCACGCTTTACCTGTTCATCTCCTTCATAGCTCAAGACAATCTTGTCCCATATTTCCTTTGCGGATTTATATTGCATAACCTTCACGAATTCTGTTTGAGATAAGCATCCCAGCAAAGTATTGACTGCTTTAGCATTTGTTTCATATTTCTTATTCTCGGCCGGATCTATAGGAGTAGCTGAAGGAAAAGTGTAGCCTATATCTATGATATCCCAAACTTCTGTACCAAGAGATTGAAGATAGGCAATAACTCTTACCTTCCAATAATTGAAGTTTGTTCCATCAAAAATTGGTGGCCTGATTGATGCTTCCCTCTCGTAGTTGCTCATGATGAATGATCTTCCTTCAAGCGATCAAGCTTCTCTGAAGGACCTGCTCTGATACCAATTGTTGGAAATAATACTGAGAAGGGGGGTGAATAAGTATTATCAAGTTCTTTTTAATAAATCTTCCTTATTTATACTTTGAATTATTCTTGTATGTCAGTACCATAAAACAATGAGCATGAACAAGAAAAACAGATAGTCACACCAAAGAACACTAGATATAAGGTGGAAACCCAATGTGGGTGAAAACCACCTGCTGCAATATGTCTCTATCTTCTTTCAATTAGAAACTCCTTTTACAAAGATTTTGTATTGGTGCAGTCCTTTACCAGTACGTAGGCTGCAACCTGCAGAGAGCTACAACTCTCTCTCGTTTTCCAGTCTCTCCTGGAAGGGAGCTACAACCCCCTACTTCTTTTTCTTTCAAGGACCACTTTTCATAAATTTTAAAACTGGATCCAAGAATATCAAATAAACATCAAGTACATGCAAATTATCCAAACTCCTTATACAATCAACCAAGAATTACCCAACTTCTCAAAATGTTGTAAACAGAAAGATAGTACCAGAAATATAAAACCCAGAACTCTGCAGCAATAAATCGAAGATGATCTACAAATGTTTTAGGACAGATACGCAATTTTTCTTTATCTGTACTGCGTGGCTTCGCACTTCACCTTCTGCGTCTCTGTGTATCCCCGCAGAAAGCCTTCCACTGCACCGCGTACCCACGCATTGTTTCTTCAATCACGCCGCTGTTACACTAAAATTTGTCACCATGACTATTTGCAGTTAGTATGGCTCCATCAACTGTCATACTATCCTCCTTGGCAAGTCTTATACCTCTGCTCCTCATGTCAAACTCCAAAACAAAGAGAAAGTCCTTAAAAAGTCAATTAACTCTGGTTACGCAGTTTCTCTTAACCTTACCTGCGTGTACACACCCCAAGTTCACAATACTTGCGTACGTTTACGCTCTGTCTATAAAGGGATGGGTGCGTACTCCTGTAAAGGTCAAAAGGCGTGAGTTTTACTTCAAAAAAATTACTTGTGGTCGATTCTAGAGCATTCTAGAAGTTTGTTTGACGTGTATTGAGCGCCTCCAAATGGTTCATGTATCCCTATGAAAGAGGAACTTATCCCATCAAGAAGGGAGCTATCCCATTCAAAGAGGGGCTTATCCCATTGATGGTGGACCTGATTAACTTCCTCTAAAGCACTATAAATACAGGCATTGGGCCAGAGGGAGGAGAGGTTGAAAGCTGAACATTCCTAAGGGTAGATGCTGCTGGAATTAGGACTCCCTTATAGAGCTTGAGAGGAGAGATTCCCATCCTTTCTTAGCTTCATTTGGAAGTGGGTGAGCTGATCAAAGTAAAGGAGAACTCTTGCTGGACCCTGGGAGGGACCTGCACAACACCAAGGCACTGGTTGTAATGGTTTCTTTTGTTTCCACTTAATACAATTAAGCTCATTTTTCTCAACAAGTTGTTATACATAATTTGTTTCATATACTCCTTGGTCTTTATGATGAATATGTTTTATTTTATGAGTTATTCAGGTGCTATGTAATCGTTTGCTTGTTAGTGAATGTAGGTTTCGAAGAGAAGGAGGAGCTCATCCTATCGTAGAGGCTGGACTGCTACAAAGCGTTGGACTAAAGGTATGTTATAAACACCTGATTGCTTGTATTCTAAAAGCATATTTAGGGAAAGATAGTGCTTAATTGTCTTGTTTGTCACTAGAAAGCCTTAGCTTCTAGGGAGGTTGGTTTTGTCCGCAAAATTGACTCTTTCCGCATGACAAAATGGGGACTCCGCTGGGGATCGAACCCAGAATCTCTGGTTGATGCTCCTCTAGACTACAACCTTCTCTTGGGTCAAAGTTGGTCTTACGCTATGACAGCGGTCGTTTCATCGGTCTTCAGAGTAATAAAGTTTCCACATAATGGAAAGATCGTAACCATAGACCAGCTGGCTTACTTTTCATACGATCCAGCCTCTTCAGAGAGTATCCAGCATGTCGGTAAAACGACTATCCCTTATAAGGATGTTGGAGTAGGATTAGTTAAAGATGTCGGTTTACTGGGAACTTTTCCTTTTCCTCCAATCAACGCCGTGTCTGCATTTGCATCAATTCATATGATTATGTCAGACACCATTTTTTATGACGATCCTTGGATCGTTCCTTCTGAATCTAAGATAGACTCTTTTGGTGATGTTATGCCTTTGAGTCCATATGAAATTGCCTATGAAGTTGTGCAGTCTTTTACCGACCCGCGTTCAACCAAAATCGACCAAATGAATGTGGTCCGTGAGGAATCGCTTTTCACGTCAACCTCGGAGTTAATAGCATTTCTCGAAGTTGTGTCATATGAAGAGCAACTTTGTGAAGTCCTATGTGTAGACGATTTACCATGGGAAGATCTTCATCACAGATCTTCGTTTTTACCTGAGGATGATCGTTTTGAAAACGATTTCTCATCAATCTTTACAGCCGAATATGTCAAAGAAGCACAGAGTCCAATGAAACATCCTGATTCAGAGCTGAATTTGGGAAACATCTCTCGAACTATTCCCATTGACATTTCAGTTAAGCCCGGAATTGTTGAGCACATTCATATAGGTGCCTCGTGTTCAGATGACGAAATTCAGACATACAAGGCCCTATTTCAAGAATTCCGCGACGTGTTTGCCTGGTCCTATGAGGAAATGCCAGGAATTGATCCCGCGATTGTTGTCCATGAGATCAAGACTTACCCGGACGCTAAACCCGTCCGGCAACGTTTGCGTCAGATTCACCCATGAAAAGCGGCTGCAATTAAAGCAGAAGTTGAGAAGCTGTTGAAAGCAGGTTTCATTTATCCGATCCTGTTAACGGATTGGGTATCGAATATTGTTCCGGTTAACAAAAAACAGGGAACAATAATAATATGCATCGATTATAGGGACATTAATCGAGCTTGTCCTAAGGACAACTATCCAACACCCTATATCGATCAAATAATTGATGATTGTGCTGGCAGTGAAATATTTTCCTTTATGGACGGTTTTTCCGGTTACAGCCAAATCAATATTCTACCTGCCGACCAACAAAAAACGGCTTTCATTTGTCCATGGGGGACATTTGCTTATTGCAAATTACCTTTTGGGCTTAAGAATGCCGAAGCCACTTTTCAAAGGGCGATGTCTTATGCGTTTCATGACATCAAACACATTGTGAAACTGTATCTCGATAATTTTCCCGCTCATTCATTACATCGAGCTGATCACCTTGTCCATTTATGAGCAATCTTCATGAGGTGTAGGCATTATCGTATTTGGTTGAACCCACACAAATGTGTCTTCTGTATAGAAGTGGGACGATTGCTGGGATTTGTAGTTTCAAAAGCCGGCATCCATGTCGATCCCTCGAAGGTAGAAGCTATCATCAACTTGCCTCCTCCTTCGAGTCTTCGCCAACTCCAAAGTTTGCAGGGGAAAGAGAACTTTTTACGCCGATTCATTCCTAACTATGCCGAGATTACTAAGGGTTTTACCTGGTTGCTGAAACAGAACGCTCAATTCTCTTGGGATGAGATAGCTCAGAAATCTTTTGATGCACTCAAGCACGCGTTGACCCATGCACCGTTGCTGCATCCTCCCAACTACAACCAGGATTACTTTTTGTACCTCGCCGCTGCTCATTCCACCATTGGAATGGTCTTAGTTCAGGAAGACAAATTCGGAACGGAACATGTGATATATTACCTTAGTCGGACGTTAAATCCAACTAAGCTCAAATATTCCCATGTGGAGAAATTGGCATTGGCAGCCGTTCAAGCTGTCCAACGTTTTCGTCACTACATTTTACTCCGTAAAACTACAGTCATTTCGGATTGCAACCCTATGATCTACATTTTGACTAAACAATTGCTAGGGGGCAAGTACTCTAAATGGATCGTTATCCTGCAAGAGTTCGACTTGGAGTTTGAGAAATCTAAGTCTAAGAAATCTTTAGTTTTTGCAAAGTTAATGTGTGACTTCCCGCGTGCTGACATAGAAACTGTGGTAGAGGAACCCATTGCGGACGAATCTTTGTTTCTCATCAGCACTTTAGATCCGTGGTATGGGGATATAATCGTCTATCTCTAGACCCAATCCTTTCGGCCCGAAGTTTCAAAGTCGGAACGTCGGAAAATTCGATTCCAGTCCCAACAGTACAAAATTATTGGAGATACTCTTTATCGTCGTGGGGCGGACTTGGTTTTTCGATGTTGTTTAACTCACGAGGAAGCTGAAAGGGTTATGAATGACTATCACTCTGGAGCATGTGGCGGTCATATGTCTGGGTATGCCACAACCCAAAAGATATTGCGCGCTGGCTACTTCTGGCCGTCCTTGTTTAAAGACTGTATTATTGCGGTCCGGAAATGCCACAACTGTCAAGTGTTTGATCGCAAGATGCGTGCACCACTTGCTCCTCTCCACCCTATAATTGCCGTTGGTCCTTTTGCCAAATGGGGTATCAATTTTATTACATGTAACCCTCACTCGGCCGAGGGGCATGCGTATATCATCCTTGCGGTTGATTATTTTACTAAGTGGGCCGAGGCGATGCCTACATTCGAGGCAGATGGCAAGACAGCTGCAATTTTCGTATTCAATCACATTATTGCTAGGTTTGGTGTCCCACAAGCGATAATCACTGACCATGGGCGCCATTTTCGAAATGTTATGATGACAGAACTTACAGGCCAGCTTGGTTTGCGTCGCGATAGCTCAACTCCTTATTATCCACAAGCGAATGGTCTGGTTGAGTCCATCAACAAAGTTTTAGCTATCATGATCCGACGAATCATTGGTATTCATCAGTCGAATTGGCACAACATGTTATTTTCCGCACTTTGGGCGTACCGAACCTCAGTGAAAACATCAACAGGGTTCACTCCTTTCCAACTAGTTTATGGTTTGGAAGCTGTGCTACCCATTGAATGTGAAATCCCGTCACTTCAAATGGCTGTCGAATTACTTCCAGCTACTTCCGAAGAGGAGAAACGTTTATTATACTTAGCTCAATTAGATGAGACTCGATGTGATGCTGCATAGGCGATCGAGACTCATGCAAAACGTATGAAAGCTCAGTGTGATCGAAATGTGACCCCTCGAAATTTTTCGAAAGGAGACCTAGTGCTATTATATGATCAAGCTAACTGATGAGCCCCAAAAATGTACAATTATTTGGGCTCATTCAACCTCCTAATTTGGCTTAGTCCACCATTCTCATTTGTTTATTGCATGTTTTTGATTATTTTTATGTTAATAGAGTGAATTTGGTTAGTCATTATGCCAACAAGTCCAATGGGTGCTTTGTGTAGCCTTTTTGGTCAACTTGGAGACAAAATTGAAGGTCTTAATGAGCACTTGGCAGCCCAATTCGTGGGAGAACAAGCTAGAGGATTTGTAGGAAGGTGTCCCCCTCATTTATGGGCCCTTACCTCGAATTCTCCACCATCAGCTCGGAGTTCAAAGGCCACCAAATCAATGAGCTCAAGGGCAGCCAAGCAAGTCAAGTTGGACTGTTGTTAACTACAAGTCTTGGGCAGCCAAGTCCCTAAATTTTAGGAGGACTGTTGGGTCCTCAAATTGTATAAATAAGAGGGCTTAAGACCTCATTTCAGTTAGTCATTTTGGGGAGCTAGTGGTTAGTCATTTTGTAGCCAGTTAGTCATTTTGTTTTAGCCATTAGTTAGCTAGTTTGTAGTTCGATTTTTATGTAATAGATTAGCTTCGCTTTCAGCTCATGTTCAAGTTCTCCTTGTGAACAGTTTTGATGTAACTCTTCATTCTTGATTAATAAAGATGAATCCAGCTTTGCACCAACTCTAAATCTTTCTTAGGAGGCTGTACCTCTTGGGTTTGGGCCCATCTCAAGCGCCCAGTACCTCCTTTGTTTATCTTTATGTGTCTTTGCTGCATTCTCATAATAAAATCTGCTATTTAGATTTAAATGTTGTGTTGTTGTTTAGGTTGCTTTTGATGATTAGAAAAGGTTTTTAATGTTCAGATTTGCTTGATAGGTTAATCACAGGGAAGATCTTCAGAAAAAGGCTGCCAAACACCTTGGATCTCACCTCCCCCTTTGTGGAATCATGAGCTGGGGCCAATGTGACTTTGCTGCCAACAAAAACGCTGTTTTGCTTTGCCATGCAATTCTTAGTGTTGGAATCCTCGTTTGTAGATGTCAATATTAGTAGTGTTAAATGCTTCAATTGATGATTTCTTAGTGGCATAAGTTAGTTCATGCATTTCATTTTGAATAAGCTGCTGTCCATTCTTGTTACTGTTAGCTAGGTCATATTAGGGTAGCATAACTAGATCTTTGTTTTCTTGCATGTCTTTGTTTGTCCAGTTTGAAAACCCACTTGCAGAGTACCTGTTATCCTTCTCTATCTACCCATAATCCATCTGATAATCTGCTCCAACCCTTAGTCCATGATTCGTACCCTTCATTTTCCATACTTTCCCCACCTTGCCCTAATTACTACATTCTCGTGCATCATTGCTTCCTCCATCCTTGAACAAATCCAATCGCTCCTTAGCCTCATCCACCGAGTCCTAGGCCTCTTCACACCCCTATTTCACCTCCATACTCATTCGTCCACCTTTTTCCCTCCATCCATCCTCCAAAATCCTCGTTTCAGAACATCCTGTAGAAATCTCCGAACATCCTGTAGAAACCCCTGCAGACATCCTGTAGAAGCCTGCAAACTTGGTTGCCGAGCATCCGAATGTTGTAGACCTCTGTGGACTAATGCTAGGGACCCTCTGGGACCTCTCCTAGCCATCCTGACCTTTCCCAGGCTTTCTCTCCTTTCGCACCACCTCTGCACAGCCAAACCCTAATAAGGAACAAATTCATAATCACTCCATCCACTTAAGCAAAAATACAAAAACAATGTTCTTTTTCATAGAAGTAGTTTGAGTTCATGCATTTCACATCATTAGAGGTAATGGCATCCTTTTTAGACATTTTCACTTTCACTATTGCATCATAGAGGTCAAACTAGTCAAATTAGGGTTTACTAGGGTTTCATGTTTTGGTTGGCTTTCAGTTCATTTTTGCAAAGTAGATTGATTTCCTCTGAGATAGCCTTCGTCCATCAGTTAGAAAGCTTCTTCTGAGAGCATATAGAAGTTGGCTTGAGCCCTAGTAGACTTGTGCCAACTGACCAAGTGACAGCTGCGACAAGAGCTAGTACTTGTGCATACAGCACCGTCGCTTCCAAGTTTGTACGAACTACCGGGTTGATAAAATTAGAGATAAGGAGCCCCAGGAGTTGTAGCATTATTGCTACAATACTGGAGCTCACCATCTTTTTGGCGCCGTTTCCGGGGAAGCGTCAGAGTATTAGTAATTGTTGCTTTTCTTCTACTTCCTTTCTCTTGCCTTCTGCTAAGTAGTTTACTTCATTTCCATTCTGCAAAAGTAGCATAGACATTTCCTGCTTTCATAGATTAGCATTTCCTGCTTTCATAGATTAGCATTTCCGTTCTGCCATTTCATTTCTGCAAGCGTAGATTAGTGTTTCAATTCTGCAAGCGTAGACTAGCATTTTCATTCTTGCAATTTCCTTTGAGCAAAATAGATTAGTCCTTTCCTGCTTTCGTTTCAATTCTGCATTTCCATTTCAGCAAGATAGTTAGTTGCAGTTCAATCTATTTCAGTTTTGCAAGTAGAAGTAGAAAAAAACAAAAAATCAAGCAAAAATATTTCATTTCATGTCTTGTAGGAGTAGAGATAAGTTAGAAAAATGATTGCACAACACCCCCACTGCTTCACACAACCAAGATTCTCTCTTCTTCGATGGTTGTGATTGAAGAACCCCTGGGTGGACATCAAGACATATCTGAAGAACCTCTAGGGGAGAAGAAGAAGAAAACATTCCTCTAGAGCAAATGGCTACAAGCAGAGATGTTGGGAGCAACATCTTGTCCAAAGATGAATTTGAAAATCAGATCGAAGATTTCAAGAGTGATATGAGGCAGTTTCTTGCCATGCAACTGGATACCTTGCGGATCCAAAAGAAGCAAGAAGAAGCCAAGAGGGCTTTGGCCATTTTTTGTCCTAGGTGCACTAGAAGGCATCCTAGGAACGAGTGTCCATTGTACTCCATAGAAGTGTGTTTTGTCTGTGAAGAATACCATCCTACAGATCAGTGCCCTTCCTTACCCAGAATCAAAGCTGCATATCAAAGAGCCAAAGGAGCCACTGAATCACTCTACTATATGAACCAAAGGAGGCCATATGGACCTAGTTCTTACCAACAAGAACTGCAAGGGACACCCGAGACCTATTATGACCCCTATCAAGCCACTTTCATGCCTTCTTGGGGTCCCCCTGCTCATCCTTCCTGGTTTACACCTCCTCCTTGGTCATATCCTCCTTGTTCCTTCACAGATCCATATTACGCCCAACTAGTTGCTCATTCATTTCACTCTTATGCTCAGCCACAGCCTCAGTGGAATGCACCTTATTAGGAGTGGAGGCCCCAGTACAACTCTCATCCCGATCATTTTCCTCCACCACCTGCTCATCCACAACCATCGCCTCCTCCTCCACCAAGGCAACCCCAAATGCCTACCCAACCACAATGCCATCCACCTCCATCTCAATTACACCCCTCCACTCAGTTACCCGTAGCACCATTTCCAAAACCATGCAATGGAGCAGCTCAACCAAATTGCAAAGCTGAGGCACAACATGTGCAAATGACTCCTTTTGAGCTCAATGATGTTCACCAAAGCTCAGGAAGAGTGTTGCAAAACAAAGATTATATTGACAACATTGAAGGACCAAAGGAAAAAGAAGATTCAGAAGAGGAAATCAAAGAACCATGGGCTGCACTTGATCAAGTGAAGAGATCAGAATCAGAGATCAAGAAAGCTTCCTCATGGTTACCATCAAACCCTCCATGTAGTCAAGAGAAAGATCAGCAAAAAGAGGAAGAAGAGAAAGTCATGTTAGAAGGTGACATGAAACATGATTCAGATCAGAAAAAGGACCAAGGATATCAAAGCTATATTGAGACATGGTTCCAGACAGTCACTAAGTTGCAACAGTACTCTCTTCCTCAGCTATGTTTTGTACTTTCAAAGTCAGATCATTTTGTCTCTGAAATTTGGATAGTTGTCAAAGCATGCATTCCGAGCCTTCACATCATTTTGTCTCTAATCTTGATGTGCACATGGCTCCATTGGAAGTATTCTTATACTTGAAAATGATTTTGTTTTTTTCAAGTAGGGTAGGGTAGAAAAAAAAAAAAAAGAAAAAAAAAGAGAAAAAAGAAAAAAAATGAAAAAAGAGGAAAATAGAAATCTAAGGTGAAAACCTCCTCGGAGGCACCTTAGATTGGCTCGTTGATTGAAAACCTCCATGAGGCGGTCAATGGGTTGGAAAAAAGAGAAAATAAAAGGGAATAAGATCTTTGGGTGAAAACCTCCCTTGGAGGCGCCCAAGGCAGGCAATTAGGGTGAAAACCTCCATGAGGCGCCCTAGTTGTTTTTCAAAAAAAAAAAGAGAAAAAGAAAAAGAAAAATAAAAGCTAATCTCCATTGAATAATTTCATGTTGCAGCAGTGACATTGCAGGTTGCAATAAGGACGTTTCATGACAGGAGGAGCACTCAAATCAAGGTCAAAGTAATTGTTCTTGTGCCTTCTACAAGAAGCTCTGTATTTCTACAGGAAACATCCTGTAGAACCTTTGGACGAGCCAAATCCAATTTCAAAAGTGAATCTGATGGTGGGAATCTGTTGATTAGGCCTACAAGCACTTGTGTGTCCATCCCTTTCCTTTCTCCATCATTTTTTTCACCTCCTTGTGCTTCTCGTTGTGCTTCTATAGGAACTTCCTGTAGAAATTGTGGGAAACTAGGCATGCATTTCAAAAAGTGGTTTGGCAAGCATGATAGCTTCCTCAAGGGTTCAGAAGCCCTCATGCAATCTTCCAACTCCTCCTCCATCATCTCCATACCTGCATCACAGCCAAAATTCATTTTGTCATCCCATGCAACCAAAATGCAAAGTGCCTTGAAGCAAAAACACATAGAGCAGAATTTGTTTATGCCATAACTTGAAAACCATGCATCCATTTGACAAACCGTTTTATGGGGAAGTGTACAAGGTTGATGACAACATGCCTGTGCAGTTTCATGCAATTCCGATGCACGGTTTCCAAGAAATCAGCCTCCATCACCATCAGCCATTTTTGCATTTTCTCCATATCCGTGCATCCGTTTTAAAACCCGTTTCATGGGGAGATGCACATGGGTGATAGTAGCCTACCCAAGAAGTTTCAGCCAATTCCGATGCACGGTTTCCGAGAAATTGACCTCTGAAATCTTCAGCCATTTTCCATTTTTCTCGAAATACGTGCATCCATTGATCACAAATTTGCTATGGGAGATGCATAATGATGGTAGGAACATGCTCACCAAGTTTCAGATCAATCCGATCTACCGTTTGGGAGAAATGGCAAAAAGAAGTTCTGGTTTTGTGACCATGCAGCAACAGCAGCTTGAACGGGCAGAGTTGAACGTGGAAACGATTGCATGCAGCTCAGATCCAGCCAGAGGACACCTGCACAAGGAAAAGCAATCAAAAATCATTAGCCACGCCCTCATGCAACCAAGGAATCCAAGCATGCAACAGCAAAAAGCTTCACAACAGCCAGTCGACTTGTAGGTACGTGGCTAAACTAATTCCTCTGTTGCATGAATGTAATTCGAGAACTGCGTGAACAATGAGATGGTTGGATTTAGACAAATTGGTGGCCAGCTAACTGGACACCCTCATCTAGTTCAACAGCACTTGGTGGGTGAATGAGACACGTGCGCTTAGCCATCTCAGGAAGGAAATTGAAAACGGGCAGTGGTGAACAGTTAAACTTCAGCGTGCTTGATGGTAAGTGATTACAGGCAGAGGACTACAGTTCATAATTAGACTACAGTGAGGAACAATACTTCTGGTCGCATGAGGCCACGTACACTTGGCCACTTCTCTCTCTCACGTGAATCACGCCTCAATTAAAGTTGCTCGGCTGAATATTTGCAAGCTTTGGGATAAAAATTGGTTTTAGTAACAATCTCTTCCACTGTAAACCACCATCTAAAAGGTAATTCAGCTTCTAAAGGTGTCTCTTGTTATCCCAAAAAGACCACCAATTCTCAACTGCTTCAATCCGTGCATGCTGCATTCTCTGTGTGCGTTGACATTTTTTTTACAAGTACCTGTGCAACAAAGTGAAAAAAATGAACAAGTACTCATGGAACTCCAGAGACGCTGAAAGATTCAGTTGACTTTGTGCAGCACCTTCTTGATAAGTATGAAAAAATTATTAGCATGGCATTTAGCAATGATAAAACTTTCCAAAATGCTTTGAATTCATCATTTGAATTCTTTATTAATTTGAATACAATGTCACCAGAATATATTTCTTTGTTTGTTGATGATAAACTTCGGAAGCGTCTAAAAGGACTCAGCGAAGAGGATGTAGAAGTAATACTTGACAAGGGAAAACTGTTTCAGATGATGCTGAATCTTCCTGTGCAGCTCTGGTTGTTGCATCCATATCATCATGATCTTACTGCCATGTGTTATCCCTTGCTTATTAGTTCAATGGGTATCATTGCTTGCTTAATCACAACTCTGGTTGCAACTAACATATTTGAGATCAAGGCTGTGAAGGAAATTGAGCTTGCATTGGAAAAGCAACTTATTATCTCCACAGTAGTGATGACTATTGGCATTGCTGCTGTAAGCCTAGTTGCATTGCCCTCATCCTTCACTATCTTCAATTTTGGTGCCCAGAAGGTTGTAAAGAATTGGGAGCTTTTCTTCTGTGGTGCTATTGGTTTGTGGTCTGGCCTTGTTATTGGTTTTGTCTATGCTTACAGCCCTGTCCAAGATGTTGCCGATTCATGCAGGACTGGAGCAGCAACTAATGTTATATTTGGGTTGGCGTTGGGATACAAATTTGTTATTATTCCCATATTTGCTATTGCAGTAAGCATTTTATGAAGAAAAGAAAGCTGCCGCAGTCGGAAAGTATTGTCATGTCAGGAACAGAAACGTGAATCAAGGTTAACCAATGGAAAAACAGTGATTTGAAGGCCTGGAAACACTTTTTCCCATCCAGCTTTGGCATGCAATATCTATTCTCGGGCAGTTCATTGTACGTGTGTGCTTTTATAATACATTAGACTTGCCATTTGTGTTGGATTCATCAGCTTTCAGGCAGCGCAGTTCAAGGAGAAGGCACCCCCAGCCAAGCAAGTAAAATCAGTGAAATTGGTTCTACAGGAAGCTAGCAGACTGTTTCTACAGGAAGTTAGCAGACTGTTCTACAGGAAGACAGAGGACTGTTTCTACAGGAAGCCAGCGAACTGTTTCTACAGGAAGGTTGAAAAGTGGGAAGCCAAAGGAGGAATCGGCCGAGATGTTAGCCAAAGAAGCCACCAGGGCTATCAAAGATGAGGAGAGAGATTTGGTTGCTCAGAGGATGAGCAACACTTTCAGTAGGGGGGTGATGATGAGCCCCAAAAATGTACAATTATTTGGGCTCATTCAACCTCCTAATTTGGCTTAGTCCACCATTCTCATTTGTTTATTGCATGTTTTTTATTATTTTTATGTTAATAGAGTGAATTTGGTTAGTCATTATGCCAACAAGTCTAATGGGTGCTTTGTGTAGCCTTTTTGGTCAACTTGGAGACAAAATTGAAGGTCTTAATGAGCACTTGGCAGCCAAATTCGTGGGAGAACAAGCTAGAGGATTTGTAGGAAGGTGTCCCCCTCATTTATGGGCCCTTACCTCGAATTCTCCACCATCAGCTCGGAGTTCAAAGGCCACCAAATCAATGAGCTCAAGGGCAGCCAAGCAAGTCAAGTTGGACTGCTGTTAACTACAAGTCTTGAGCAGCCAAGTCCCTAAATTTTAGGAGGACTGTTGGGTCCTCAAATTGTATAAATAAGAGGGCTTAAGACCTCATTTCAGTTAGTCATTTTGGGGAGCTAGTGGTTAGTCATTTTGTAGCCAGTTAGTCATTTTGTTTTAGCCATTAGTTAGCTAGTTTGTAGTTCGATTTTTATGTAATAGATTAGCTTCGCTTTCAGCTCATGTTCAAGTTCTCCTTGTGAACAGTTTTGATGTAACTCTTCATTCTTGATTAATAAAGATGAATCCAGCTTTGCACCAGCTCTAAATCTTTCTTAGGAGGTTGTAGCTCTTGGGTTTGGGCCCATCTCAAGCGCCCAGTACCTCCTTTGTTTATCTTTATGTGTCTTTGCTGCATTCTCATAATAAAATCTGCTATTTAGATTTAAATGTTGTGTTGTTGTTTAGGTTGCTTTTGATGATTAGAAAAGGTTTTTAATGTTTAGATTTGCTTGATAGGTTAATCACAGGGAAGAACTTCAGAAAAAGGCTGCCAAACACCTTGGATCTCACCTCCCCCTTTGTGGAATCATGAGCTGGGGCCAATGTGACTTTGCTGCCAACAAAAACGCTGTTTTGCTTTGCCATGCAATTCTTAGTGTTGGAATCCTCGTTTGTAGATGTTAATATTAGTAGTGTTAAATGCTTCAGTTGATGATTTCTTAGTGGCATAAGTTAGTTCATGCATTTCATTTTGAATAAGCTGCTGTCCATTCTTGTTACTGTTAGCTAGGTCATATTAGGGTAGCATAACTAGATCTTTGTTTTCTTGCATGTCTTTGTTTGTCCAGTTTGAAAAACCACTTGCAGAGTACCTGTTATCCTTCTCTATCTACCCATAATCCATCTGATAATCTGCTCCAACCCTTAGTCCATGATTCGTACCCTTCATTTGCCATACTTTCCCCACCTTGCCCTAATTACTACATTCTCGTGCATCATTGCTTCCTCCATCCTTGAACAAATCCAATCGCTCCTTAGCCTCATCCACCGAGTCCTAGGCCTCTTCACACCCCTATTTCACCTCCATACTCATTCGTCCACCTTTTTCCCTCCATCCATCCTCCAAAATCCTCGTTTCAGAACATCCTGTAGAAATCTCTGAACATCCTGTAGAAACCCCTGCAGACATCCTGTAGAAGCCTGCAAACTTGGTTGCCGAGCATCCGAACGTTGTAGACCTCTGTGGACTAATGCTAGGGACCCTCTGGGACCTCTCCTAGCCATCCTGACCTTTCCCAGGCTTTCTCTCCTTTCGCACCACCTCTGCACAGCCAAACCCTAATAAGGAACAAATTCATAATCACTCCATCCACTTAAGCAAAAATACAAAAACAATGTTCTTTTTCATAGAAGTAGTTTGAGTTCATGCATTTCACATCATTAGAGGTAATTGCATCCTTTTTAGACATTTTCACTTTCACTATTGCATCATAGAGGTCAAACTAGTCAAATTAGGGTTTACTAGGGTTTCATGTTTTGGTTGGCTTTCAGTTCATTTTTGCAAAGTAGATTGATTTCCTCTAAGATAGCCTTCGTCCATCAGTTAGAAAGCTTCTTATGAGAGCATATAGAAGTTGGCTTGAGCCCTAGCGGACTTGTGCCAGCTGACCAAGTGACAGCTGCGACAAGAGCTAGTACTTGTGAATACAACACCGTTGCTTCCAAGTTTGTACGAACTACCGGGTTGATAAAATTAGAGATAAGGAGCCCCAGGAGTTGTAGCATTATTGCTACAATACTGGAGCTCACCACTAACGATAAATTAGGTGCTGGAAAATTCGTTCCTTTGTGGCATGGGCCCTACATTGTCAAGTGAAAGCTAGCAAAAGGGGCCTATGAGCTGGTAGACTTTGACAGGGACTCTTTGGGTAAACCCAGAAATGGACTTTACCTAAATAGGTATTATGCTTAAATGATGGGTATGGAGATTTTTGTTAGCTTAGGTTTTTCTTTCTAGCTGGTGTGTTTGTTAGTTTAGACAGTGTGCTTAGCCTAGAAAGTGTGTTGTTCGTCGTTGTTCTGCTTATCTTGGTTTTACGTTTGATGTTTGCAGATGTCGATGCCTCTCCAAACATACATCGGATTTGCTGATGGTGCTTGTCGTAGTACACGAAATATCTCTTCCGCAGCTTGGGTTATCTATTCGCCCTCTGACGAGTTAGTTTCTATGCATGGGGTAAGCCTCGGTCAAACAACAAACAACATTGCAGAGTACAGTGCAGTGATTGAGTTATTGTCTGAATCTATCTCATTTGGGATTCGGAGTTTGATAGTGAGGTTAGATTCTGAACTCGTTGTATTACAGCTTAATAGAGTGTATGCCATTAGAAATCCAGTGTTATTAAGGTTATTTTTGAGAGTGCATCTCTTGGAACGTGAATTTGATTACATTGAATATCAGCATATTCCAAGGTATTTAAATACATTAGCAGATGCAATTGCTTCTCGAATGTTAGACAGACATTTGCAATAATCATACATGTAAATTTAAAAGCATTTCATCACACATGTTTAACAAGATAAGCTGGTAATAATGATATATATAGATAGGAGTGTGTCAAAAAATACATCATCTTCGATCATAGGTTGAAAAACACCTTATGATCGGCAAAAATGATAAGTAAAAAAAACCAAAATGTCACATGTGTCTACAAAAACGACCATCCAATCACTGGTGATGCTCTCTATACGACACCACTGCACAAGCCACCCTACACAAGAACCTCCTAAAAGGTCCTGGGACTGCGACTACATAGCGCTGAAGCCTGATAGGAATATCGTCTATAGTAGTCTCTGGTATATCTGCCGTAAGACGCTCTAGGTCTTGTTCCAACTCAGCTAGGGTCTCTGTGGCCTCGTCCCGTGGGGCCGGTGCCGCTGCAACTGGTAGCCTCCTCTCGAAAGGCCAGAGATTCGCTGGATGGCGTGGGCCTACATCTGCATTTTGAGGATTGTTACTGTCAGTTTTGAGACGATATAAAAAACAAAAAAAGTAGATAATTTAAAAACTTGTGAAAAAAGAAGTACCTGTGTCATCCCATTGTTCTCCTAGTGGAAGAACCATGTCCGGATCTCCACAAAAATCAAATCCGGTATAAGGAAAATCCTGCATAGAAAAGATCTGGTCCTCCAACCAGTGAAAATACTCCGGAGTAAATCGGACAACCTCCGCGCCCTCGTCAGGATGACGGGCCATCACCACAACCCATCGCATCAGCTTAGGCTCTCGGGGAGGCCCAACCTCAACAGTGAGCTGCTGTGGGATCAGCATCGGAACCCTCTCTAGGGAAAAACTCACAACTAAAGGCCCATAACCAAAAGTCTTCAGCTGTTTGTTTTTGGTCCTAGTCAGTTGGCCCTTTAAGTTGGCCAACACAGCATCGCACCAGTTGAAAATGGTGCCCCGATAGCAATCAATCGCCATCCGCATCTGGGATCCAGTGGCAATGTGTAACGCGGTAGCCCCGCAAAGTCTGGTAACTGTGAAAGCAATCACCATAAGTTCAGGTCGGGATATAGTTTTGATCTCTATCCCCTTCTCCTGAGACTGAGTGTTACACCACTCTTGTCGGAGACTAGCGATGGACTGGCCACCCGGCCTAGTCCCGAACAGAGTCAAGTGTTCGCCTCCCTTGGGCAAACCAGTGAGGAAATAAATATCTGAGGGATCTATCTCGAGCTGGTGCGCTCCAATGTAAAAGCACTGGTCCTGGACGTTCCATCTCTCTACCAGCCACTCTAGAAAGCGCACCTGGGCCCTCATGCCAGGTATGGCCCAGTATTTGTAAAGGCCACATGCCTTCAAAGCATCAATGGAAGGTTGATGATTGATGGCGGCCAAATCGACATCTTCGTGCTCTCTCTCGCGCCAATCAAGCATGGTGGGCAATCTACACACCAAAAAACATCTATTAGAGTCAATGAAATCAAAAAGTTTTGGTCCATTTTGAAGAAATTGGGGTTTAAAAATTCATTTTGCGGGTTACGCACCCCGCCTTTAGGAACAGGGCGTGCGTACGCGGGTTCCCTTAAGGCAAGGTGCGTACGCCCGACATTTTCCCAACTGAGAAAATGTCAGGGTACGCGGGTCACCAGTGGAACACCTGCGTACCCCGAAAAGCGGACCTTGAAACCCCAAAGCCTCCAAAAAATGAAACTAGGGCCTAAAAAAAAATTCTAAATGGATCGAAATGAAGAGGAGGATGTTATAGAATACCTGATGAGACGACGTTCGATTTCGACGGTCGGATTCTCCACAATGTCCACGGGAAGTTTCTTGCCAAAAGCCCTTTTTCTCTCCTCAACAGTAAAATGGTAAAAATGAAATGGTAAAAGCCCTTTTTATAGGTTTTTTGGGTAAATAAATGGTAAATTTGTTTATTTTTCACCATGAAAAGGTATTTTTCAAAGTATTTTTATCTATATTTAAACAGTTATGAGTAATGTGTTGGTTTTTGTGCAGGATAAAAGGGTTTTCAGGGAAAATTGTCATTTTTCACAAACAAAAACATCAGAGTCATCTTTTAAGCCCTTTTCTGACTCCTAAAACATGAAAATATTGCCGAGCGTTTCTTTTACACTCGTTAAAACGGAATTAAAAGACGGTCCCCTTATAGCCCTTTTCTGACCGTAAAAACAGGAAAAGATTGCCGAATTTTTGTCGTTTCAAATTCGATACTGGAAATAAAACGACGTGTCCTTGATCGCTTTTTACTTTTCAGGTCAAAGACACTAACTATGAAAGTACTCCTTGGTCGTAAAAGATCAAGCGGTTCTCTCAAGTATTATTTTATACTTTTTCGGGCTTGGGAGACACAAATTTACGAAAAAGTTCAACCCTGGAGTCTTCTTAAGTTTTTTCAGACTCTCTAAAATTGAAAAACGCCGAGTTTCTCCTATACTGGACTCGTTAAAATTTCACTGTAAAGGACCTGTTCGATTACAAACAGGAACGGACCACTCCTTCTTAGGGTTCGCATCTAAACTAAGTTGGACTCATCCGAAGGATGAGCTTATAATCAAGCATATGTTATCCTCCTCAAGCTTGTAAAAAATAAAGAGGTACTTGCCAGAAATGGTGGGGGAAAAGAGAGAAAAATGAGCCTATTTGTTATCCTTTGTCTCAGAAGAAACCTTATCACCACTCTTGAACACGACACTTTTCATTCACCTGGGTTGGGAAATCCTTTGCCTAACAGTTGATCAAACCACATTGAAAATTTTCAGCTGGTTCCGGGTATTAACTTTGGGTCAATTGTCACCAAGCCATCTGTCGTGTCGTTATGTGTTCAAGAGCTCACTGCAAATAAACCATTCATCTGCAAAATACCCGTCATCCATCTCGACCATCCCTGAGTCAGTCCTTACAGCTACATTTCTTCAACTTGATCTATGATTTCGTGTTGTGGGCTTGCCTGCAACGGGTCGCTTTCTATCGACATCAGCACATTATCCAGAAAGATGACCTAGAAATCGTCAGTACCTTGAAATCTGCATGCATCAATGGCAGGTTTCTCGCCTTTGACGACGGTTTACATCATTGACTTTCGATCAAAGGATTCTGTGAAATGTTCGACATCAACTCATTCAGTCACATCTCATGGATTGTACTGGGTACTTTGAGGACCATTGACATCACTGGTGGTCTCTCTCACTCTTGTTAACAGTTTACATCATCGACTGGTAATCAAGTGGTTTCTACCATGTCCAACATCAACTCATTTATTCACATGGATAGAATCGTACCATTTCGAGAAGTAGAAATGAAGACCCTGGATCTAGTTTCCACCATCCAGGCTGTGAGGGGTTTTGTATTCATTATACAGTAGACTAATCATAAACAGATGGTTGCGTCCATACTGTGTCTACAAGAGTCTATGATTATGATGTATTATGAAATCATTCCTATATCAGAGCAGTAGTTAGTTTGTTAGTTAAAGTTTTCAATCTGAGTATGGGAATGCCTACCTCAGCGATGATATGATCTTATATATGTATTTTGTGTTGAATACTTGCAGGTTCCAAATGGGCTCTCCACAAAATAATCCTTGAAATGATAAAGTACTTCACCCTTCCTAGATGATATGAAACCCTAATCTACTACAGGCTTCGCACTTTAGGGGGCAATCTGTTACACTAAAATTTGTCACCATGACTATTTGTAGTTAGTATGGCTCCATCAACTGTCATACTATCCTCCTTAGTAAGTCTTATACCTCTGCTCCTCATGTCAAACTCCAAAACAGAGAGAAAGTCCTTAAAAAGTCAATTAACTCTGGTTACGCAGTTTCTCTTAACCTTACCTGCGTGTACGCACCCCAAGTTCACAATACCTGCGTACTTGTACGCTCTGTCTGTAAAGGGATGGGTGCGTACTCCTGTAAAGGTCAAAAGGCGCGAGTTTTACTTCAAAAAATTTACTTGTGGTCGATTCTAGAGCATTCTAGAAGTTTGTTTGATGTGTATTGAGCCCCTCCAAATGGTTCATGTATCCCTATGAAAGAGGAACTTATCCCATCAAGAGGGGAGCTATCCCATTCAAAGAGGGGCTTATCCCATTGATGGTGGACCTGATTAACTTCCTTTAAAGCACTATAAATACAGGCATTGGGCCAGAGGGAGGAGAGGTTGAAAGCTGAACATTCCTAAGGGTAAATGCTGCTGGAATTAGGACTCCCTTATAGAGCTTGAGAGGAGAGATTCCCATCCTTTCTTAGCTTCATTTGGAAGTGGGTGAGCTGATCAAAGTAAAGGAGAACTCTTGCTGGACCCTGGGAGGGACCTGCACAACACCAAGGCACTGGTTGTAATGGTTTCTTATGTTTCCACTTAATACAATTAAGCTCATTTTTCTCAACAAGTTTTTATACATAATTTGTTTCATATACTCCTTGGTCTTTATGATGAATATGTTTTATTTTATGAGTTATTCAGGTGCTATGTAATCATTTTCTTGTTAGTGAATGCAGGTTTCGAAGAGAACGAGGAGCTCATCCTATCGGAGAGGTTGGACTGCTACAAAGCGTTGGACTAAAGGTATGTTATAAACACCTGATTGCTTGTATTCTAAAAGCATATTTAGGGAAAGATAGTTCTTAATTGTCTTGTTTGTCACTAGAAAGCCTTAGCTTCTAGGGAGGTCAGTTTTATCCGCAAAATTGACTCTTTCCGCATGACAGCCGCGTACTACTACTGTGGCCACGCACCCTCAGATGCTATCGCACCTGCGGCTTCTGTAGCGCCGCATACTTTCACTGTGCCTCTGCACCTGAACCTCTGCCACGCCGCGTACCTTTACTGTTCTTCCGCACCTGAACCTCTATCGTGCTGCATACCCACGCACTGCGCCTTCTTCTGCTGTGCGTACCCATGCACTGCGCCTTCTTCTGGTGTGCGTACCCACGCACTTGCATAGTTAATTACCTGCGAACCTCTGATTAGGGCCAAATTGGCAGTCCACCAGTGTGCCACAGATAGTCAGACGCCCAGATCTGATCATGCGCCTGAGAGATCACACTTCATAGATTCACTTTCAACTTCACTTTTATATAGATCAAGCTTTTAAACCGATAACCCAATATTTCAGATCTTAAGATATTCAATTTGAAAAAGATACCCTGGCCAAGTGATCTCCTTCCCTATTTATAGTCAAGTCCTCATTCACACCATGGGAAAAAACCATCAAATAACCAAAACAAGGGATCCAAACCGGGGCTAAATTAGATCCTATACCACGGGCCAAAACCATAGAATCAAGAACTGCGGGCTAAATACCACGGGCCAAACATAAGAAACCCCACGTGAGCGCGCTTCTCTGCCTTGAAGTGAGTGAACTGGGGGTCTGCACCTCATGAACGGGTAACCTGCGGGTATGAACGCACTTCCTGGCTGGCGTACCTGCGGGTCCGCAATTTTTGCACCATTCACCTGCGTACCTCTTAATTTCCAACATTTTGAGAGCCTGAACAGAGCATTGCTAATTAAGAGAGTTGCCATCAAGTACAACACCTGTAACATAGAGCCATACCAGAATCATAATGCCAACAATATTTTGTGTAACAGTTTCTTCCAGTCCTAGTTGGTCTTCTCCTCTGAGCTGATGAGGAGGTCTTTTCCTGTGTAAAAAAAAAATTGGCTCCAAAAGTAGTCAAGTTGGATCCTGTCTAGTTAGGTTGGCCCCAACTTCTAGAGGCACCCATTTGACCTCCCAAGAGACTATATAAAGACACCATTATGTACTCCTCCATACCAAGTAACTTAGTCCATCTTAGGTTAGTGAAGGAAAGGTTTGAGACCAACAAAAGATATCTATTTGAGGCAAATAAAGTGAGTGAGTTTGATGTTAGGTCCCTATAATATTAGTGATCCCCCCATTAATATTGTCATTGTATCCCTTATTGTTATTATTGTGCCCCATAGAATCCCTCTATTGTTATTTTTGTGCCTTTATATTATTATTGTTAGGTCGACTTGGTTATATTGTGACCCCGTAGACTCCTATATATAGAAAGGAGGTTTTGTCATTTGAATCATCTAAGAATTGTTCATTTGTCTAATGTAAAGGAGGTTTCAACCTCGAAGAGGCTTATTTCTAAAGCGTTCATCTATCTTTTTGTGAGTTGTTTTCATAACATTTGGTATCAGAGCTTTGGATTCTAGGGTTTCGTTGCTCCAAACAGGTCATCGTGGCATTTTCGCTATAACATTTTTTCTGCGACGTCTCAAAAGCTAAAAGAAAACCAATTTGGGCTGAAATAGTTATGAACTTTGGGTCCAAATTTCAGAGCTTTTCTCGCTATATTTGCAGAGATATGATCTGGGGAAGTTGGCATTTTTGCAGACTCCCGAATTACATTCCAAACAAGTGAGCTCGGGAAAATCGTCATAACTTTTATTTTGAGCATTAGATTAAAATATCATAAGAAGTTTCAGAAAGAGGACCGCCTCTAGTTTTTTTGTATCAGTTTCAGGTACTAAGGTCGAAACAGTGACATGTGGCATGTTGTACAAGTTCGCTCTACTGAACTAGTCTATAATCAGGTCACTGTGGGAGATTTGGCATAACTCTTCCTTGGAGAATCCAATATTGATGAGACTAGTGGAATTGTAAAGAGGATGCAAAGGGGTATTGCAGGTTGTGATTTCAGAACTGGGAGATCCAAAATTACAGAGGTACATTAGATTCAATATCGAGCTCCTACAAGTGAAAAAATGTGTGTATTTTTTAAATCTTTGCATAAGCTTGGTTTGAAAAATTAGTTTGAAGGAACTCAAAGGGAATAGTGAAGCATTATTATCGATAACTAATGCCCTGAAGAAATGAAATGGAAATAGCTAGTAAGCACCCTGAAATCACTAGCATGACTCATGCAGAAGAGGAAGAAATGCAACATGATATATTAATATCACGAAACCAAGTGCAACAAATTTCACTTGCACAAAAGGTAACAAAAAATAAGATGGATGGTTTAAAGAAAGACGTAGAAGCTAAGATGGATGGTTTAAAGAAAGGCGTAGAAGCTAAGATGAATGACTTGGAAGCTAAGATGGATGGCATGAATGCTAAGATGGACGCTAAGATGAATGGCATGGATGATAAGATGGAAGAATTGAAGATAAATTTGAATAAGTTGCTACAAGAAATGGTCTCTAATGGTGAAAGGGTAGTAAAGGAAACTCATGATGAGAACAAAATAAATGTTAATCATGATTTCATAGACTATAATGTTGGATTTAAGACCCACCACGTTCCAAAAATTGATATGAGTAACTTTGATGGAAAGGATCCCGGAACATGGATACTATAGCTGAAGCACTTTTTTGATCTCCATAATGTGCAAGACACAGAAAAGGTACGTATTGCAACTTTATATTTGGAACCAAATCAGTTTGTATGGTATCGATGGCTTTGCTCTCGTAAACAAATTGTCACTTGGGCAATTTTTACGGAATAAATGATAGCACATTATGAGGATACAAAAAGAAACACCTTTTTTAGCCAATTGATAAATCTCAAACAAAGGGGTTTAATGATGAAGCACATTGAGGAATTCCAAAAATTGAACATAAGGGTAAAAGATATTCCAGAGGATCATAGGATTAATGTGTTCATAGGGACTTTAAAGGATAATATCCAACATGAGGTTCGCCTTCGGGAACCTGATTCATTGGAGAAGGCATTCAGGTTAGCAAGAGAAATGGAAAGCAAAATTATGGAAACCAGGAAGCCTACCACTCTCAACTATAAAGATGGAAGTGTTGCTGCCCCTAGCCTTCCACAACATACAAGGTTGACACCACAACAATTGGAAGAAAAAAGAGCAAAAGGGATTTGTTACAGTTGTGATAGCAAATACACTAAAGGTCATAAGTGTGCTGAGAAGAAATTATTCTACATAGATTGTGAAGAGGAGGAAGAAAAGGAACAAGAACTTTCAAAAGAAGAGGATATACTCTAGGAACAAACCCTAGATAAAGAAGAAATGAATCTGACCATATCTTGTAATTCATTGGCTGGAATTACCACTCCTTAAACTATCAAGATAGAAGGACATATCAAGAAGAAAGAGGTAATAGTGTTGATTGATTCGAGAAGTACCCATAATTTTATTCATTGTAAGATAGCAAAGGAATTGAATTGCTTCCTATATCCAGCACCTGAGTGTCAAGTGATGGTTGCAAGTGGAGGAACCATAAGTTTCTCTGGAAAGTGCCATAATATCAAGTTATCCATGGGAGAATATGTATTGAATAGCCCAATTCTTTCCATTCCAATGAGTGGTACTGATGTTGTACTAGGAGTCCAATGGCTACAATCCTTGGGTACAATAGCTTTTAATTTTCAAGAACTTTTCATGAAATTTTCCACAGAAGGAAAGGATTTTGACTTAAGGGGTATTATAGGGAAACTGGGAAATATAATTAGCTCTAACGATATGAAAAAGCTTCTAAAGAAGGAACAACGAGGTGTAATTACAAAATTATGTTCGCTAGAGGTTCCCACATTGAAATCATATATTTCTCTAGATCTCCAAAAAGTCTTGGACAATCATTCCAAGGTATTTGAGATCCCAAAGGTCTCCCACCTATTCGTGATCATGATCATGCTATTCATTTGATTCCAGGAAGTGTTCCTCTAAACATTAGGCCATACAGATATCCCTGTGCCCAAAAGAGTGAAATTGAACGGATGGTTGCAGAAATGCTAGAGGCTGGTATAATTCAACCTAGTCAAAGTTCTCTCTCTGCTCAAGTAGTATTAGTTCACAAGAAGGATGGATCATGGCGCATGTGTCTAGATTATAGGGAGCTCAACAAGCTCACTATTAAAGATAAATTTCCCATTCCTGTCATTAGTGAATTATTGGATGAATTGCATGGATCAGTTTACTTCACCAAGTTGGATCTTTGTTCAAGATATCATCAAATCAGAATGAAGACTGAAGACATTCCAAAAACAATATTTAGAACTCATGAGGGTCATTATGAATTTCTGATCATGCCTTTTGGCCTTACTAATGCACCTTCTACATTTCAAGGTTTGATGAATTTCACTTTCAAACCCTTCCTTACAAAATTTGTGTTAGTATTTTTTGATGATAGACTAATCTACAGCAATTCTTGGAAGGATCATTTCCAACATGTTGACATGGTGCTCAAACTATTGGAGGAGAAAAAATTATATGCAAAAATCTCCAAATGTTTCTTTGGAGTGCAAGAGGTGGAATATCTGGGTCATATTGTATCTCATGAAGGTGTTAAGGTAGACCCTAGCAAAATTAAAACCATTAAAGAATGGAAAATCCCCACATCCATAAAGCATCTACAAGTATTTCTCGGGTTGACAGGGTATTATCACAAGTTTGTTAAGAATGGGAGAATAGTAGCACCTCTAACAACATTATTGAAGAAAGATTCATTTTCATGGACTCCAGAAGCAACAAAGGCCTTTGAACATCTTAAAGAGGCAATGTGCCAAGCACTAGTCTTAGTTACACCGGACTTCACAAAAACCTTTATTGTGGAATGTGATGCCTCAAGAAATAGAATCAGTGTTGTTTTAATGCAAGAAGAAAGACCCATTGCTTTCGAAAGTCGTCAAATCAAAGGAAAGTATTTACACAAAGCTATTTATGAGAAGGAAATGTTAGCAATACTACATGCACTTAAGAAATGGTGACCCTACCTAATGGGAAGACACTTCAAGGTAAAAATAGATCATGATAGTCTTAAATACTTTTTAGAACAAAGATTATCTTCAGAAGAGCAGCAAAAATGGGTCACAAAGATGTTGGGTTATGACTTCGAAATCATCTACAAAAAGGGAAGAAAAATGTTGTGGCATATGCACTCTCAAGAAAGGATGGGGATGTGGAAGCATTTCCTTTTGCTATTTCTATTATCCAACGAGATTGGATAAACGAAGCAAGGGATGAATGGAAGAATGACGATGAAGTGTGGGAACTTATTCAAAAGATACAACAAGATCCCAGTACATCTGATACATTTATCTGGAAAAATGATTCGTTATGGTACAAGGATCAGGTATACCTATGTAAGAATTCCCAACTCAAACAAAAGATTCTTAGGGAATTTCACACCTCTCCCTTAGGAGGGCACTCAGGATTTCTAAAAACCTACCACAGGGTTAAGAAGGTTTTTTTTTGGGATGGCCTTAACTTGGATATTCAAAAGTTTGTGGTGGAATGTTTGGTTTTCCAACAAAATTAATTTGAAACAATTAAGACTCCAAGACTATTACAACCTTTATCCATTCCAAGCCAACGTTGGGAGGAGGTTTCAGTGGATTTTATCACAGGTTTACCGAAGTCCAAAGGAAAGAGTGTTATCATGGTGGTAGTGGACAAGCTTGCCAAGTATGCACACTTTTGTGCATTATCTCATCCATTTAAAGCGAGTATAGTTTATACTGCATTTATGGGAACAATTCAAAAGCTACATGGAAACCCAAAGATTATTGTAAGTGACAGAGATCCCATTTTCACTAGAAATTTTTGGACAAAATTATTTTCTTGTCTTGGTACTCAGTTAGCTCATAGCTCATCTTATCATCCTCAATCTAATGGGAAAATTGAGATAGTAAACAAATGTCTGGAAGGATATCTTTGTTGCTTTGTATCTGATAAACATACACAATGGGTCAAATGGTTGCCTTTGGTTGAATGGTTGTATAACACTTCCTTCCATACTGCAACAAAAATGACCCCATTTATGGCACTTTATGGATATCATCCACCATCCATCACATCATATTTAAGAGAAAATTCTAAGGTTCAAGTAGTGGAAGATCACATTGAGCATTAGCAACAAGTTCTCCAACTCTTAAAGGATAACCTCACGTTGGCACATAATAGAATGAAACAACATGTAGATCAACATTGCAGCGAAAGAAGTTTTGATGTAGGTGATTGGGTATTACTACGGTTACAACCATATAAACAAATGTCCTTGAAGCAATCTAAGAAGGATAAAAAATTATCACCAAAATATTATGGTCCATACAAGGTGTTGCAAAAGATAGGTACTATGGCATACAAATTGGAGCTTCATGTAGCTTCTTGAGTGCACCCAGTTTTCCATGTTTCATGCTTAAAGAAGGTTATATGTGACATGCTTCCAGTTCAAACAATATTGCTAGAACTTGATGAGGAAGGAAAAATCATATTGGAACCTGAAGCATTCAAAGAAACAAGAACTCGATAGCTACAAAATAGATCAATTTCAGAGTATCTCATCAAGTGGAAGAACTTACCCGTTGAAGATTCCACATGGGAGGATGAGAATTTTATACAGAAGCATCGAGAACTACTCAAGCATTGAGGACAACACTTTTTTGAAGGAGAGGGGCATGTTAGGTCCCTATAATATTAGTGATCCCCCATTACTATTGTCGTTGTATCACTTATTGTTATTATTGTGCCCCTATTGTTATTATTGTGCCCCATAGAATCCCTCTATTGTTATTTTTGTGCATTTATATATTATTGTTAGGTCGACTTGGTTATATTGTGACCCCGTAGAATCCTATATATACAAAGGAGGTTTTGTCATTTGAATCATCTAAGAATTGTTCATTTGTGTAATGTAAAAGAGGTTTCCCCCTCGAAGAGGCTTTTTAGTGAGTTGGATTCATAACATTTGATGCCAACAATGAAGCATATATTAATCTAATCAAGAAGCATGTTTGAGGCCAGTGAAGAAGTAGACAAAGGGAAAATCTATGATAGAGTTTCTGAGGTTATCTAAGGAAAAGTATTGAAGGAGAAGGAAGTTCAATTTCTAGCAGGGAAAAATTACGATTTAGAAAAATCAAGGATGAGGTTTTGGAACAAATTATTGACCTGACTAGAGGGAAGCATGACCATTTGTGACCTAGGTATATATTTTGGTTTTTTGACCTTATATTTAACTAATGCATCTTTTTTGAACTTGATGATTTCTTTAAGGAAAATTTTGTTTGGTTTCCCCCCATGTGGGTTTTCTATGTTCTTGATTTAATTGGCTCTTATGATCTTAATGTCTATGGTTTGAGATCCTATGTAATTATCAAATAATAATATCCCTAAAAATTCAACATGGTATCCGAGCTTTTGGGTGAAAGAGTAGTTTTTTCAAGTTATCTTGATTGATAGAATCACCATGACAAAGGAGTATGTCTAGAAGCCCTAGTCTAATATTATAGTAGGGAGAAAATCTACCTTAGGACCATATTATAGTAGGCCAAAATTATCATGTGAAAGGATTCCTTATTTGCAAGAAAAATAACATATACATCTAAAATATTTTCATGCATTTGGGGTTTAAAGTTCAGTTGAAACCAAAGATCTGCCAAAGGAATAAGGGACTAAACACCTTAGGTCTTGAATAAGCCAAGATAAACCTCATTATACTTGATTTGAGTCACTAAAATACTCAAGTCTTATTACTCGAAGCCAAAGGTCCTCAAATGGAGGAAATTAGGTTGAAATTTTTTATTGCATAAGATCCAAATCACATTGAAAAGTAAAGGTATCGATAAACTTGCATTTTTTATTGTTGAAATTCATGATTTATTCTTTCGTTTGTAAGAAGGCCAAAATTTTAAATCCTATGTCGAAGAATTTTCATATCTTAGACCAAGCCTCTATTTGAGCCTCAATCCAATAGGAGCCAAGATAACTCAAGGAATCCGAGATTCCATAAAAGTCTAAAGAATCCAAAAAATAGGCTTCAAAATCAAACTAGACCTCAGGAGTAATCTCAGTGTAAGGGTCTAGTCTATCTGAAGAAAGGTCATCAGGACCTTGTAGAAGGAGACCTTAATTTTGATTGAAGCATACAAGGATACACCATCATGATTCTAAGGCTCTATGGCTAAGAGGATTATCTGGAAGCAGAAAAAAGGGGATTTTGAATAATCTATATCTAATTTCACCTTTAAGATCAGTTATGACTTCTAGGACCAAGATACAATACATATGCATTGTCTATCTGAAGGATTTTGTTTCTCATAAAATCACATTATAGATATAAATATGATGAGTATGAGGCCAACAAACAAGAAGTCTACTTAATAATTAGAGAAATTTTGAGGTCAAAAATGGGCGTCAAAACAAAAATGTACAACAAAAAATAACTTTATAAGAACAAATAGGATTCAATATGTTTATTTCAACCATGGGGGATGATTCACCATTTTTGGGGCTAAGAGATAAAAGGATAAAAAAATTAAAAAACTACATTTTGAACTCGTCTTTTCAACTTATCTCCCTAATATTTTACTCAAATTTCTAGATGGAGCACTAGTTGAATGAAGAATTGAATTTTGCATCAAAGGAGTACACATGTTTTATACTTTCGATGGACCTTACTACATGAAAAATATGAAATACATGAAAAAAAATTATTCCAATCATTCTTTTTGATGTATTTCAATTTTTCATTATGCAACATGGGTACTCATTGGATGAAAAATTAAATTTCGCATCCAATGAATTCTCCTACTCAAAATTTAAGTAAATTTGTAGGGAGATAAGTTGAAAATATGAGTTGAAAATGTAGTTTTTAATTTTTTCCTTCCAAAACTTGATGAGGTAATATAATATTATTTTATTATTTCCACTATTACTCTATAATATTCCTTAGGAGGTCTATTTTATACCTCAAAATTTCTCCAATAGTGATGTATGGAATGTAAGGTATGTATCATTACTCATTTGGATCAAAATTTTTACTTCAGCTAGAACAAATCTTGGCTTTGAATATTCCTATTGAAAAAGTCTTGTGGGACTATGATCTACTCCTTAGTCATATAATTTGACCAAGGAACTAAATTTGATTTTTCTAAGCCTATATTAAAATATTGTTCAAAAGGTAGAAATAGGTTCCGGGTATTACTAATAAAAGACTTTGTTTTATTGTCTTGATTGACAAAGTAAATATATTTGTGGAAAAAAAATGACATGATACTTGTCAAAAAAAGGGAAGAATTAATTTCTCTCTTATGACTTGCAAACTCTAGAAGACATAAAAGAATGTGTGTAAAGGAAAGGTCTCTATCATAAAACGAAAATTTGAAATATAATGACTTCTTCACAATAATCAAATGTGTGTGTGCCAAAAATACTTGGTATCTTGAACCCAATTTGAATTAATTCTTTGTATAGACCTTTGTAAGAAATATTTCCTTGATACAACAATATGTCACCTTTGTGGAAAATTCATATCAAGTATGCGAGTAATGTGTTTCATTATGATATCAAAGATATTTAGAACAGTTGGTGAAGGAGCGTGCTGTTAAGGCGCTCCGTAAGCAAAGGTCATCGGTTCTAGTCTCGCTGATACCAAAAAATCCAGCATGGTTTCTGCTAGTGCGGCTCAGGCCGGGTGCGATCCCCGGTTGATTTTGACGGCTTAGATGCCCCTGAGTCGTGGCCTCTCATCCACAGGGTAAGAGTGATTTTCAGGATTCACCCACTTATCAACAAAAAAAAAAAATGTGTTTCATTATGATTGGTGATTTGATATCTAAATTTCCTTTTTGAGCCAAAGGAAATTAAAGGAATTATTTGCTGTCAAATCTCAATAAAATTTTCATGATGTCTCTAATTTAAATGCATCCTAGATACACTTAATAATTTGATTCACACTCAAAGGAAAGTCGAGATGCTCAATTTAAAGAGACATGAATATTCTATGATCCTGAACATGGAAAGATAGTTTGCTACTGACAATGGAAAAGGGTTGGATAAGAGGTTGAGGTCCTCTTTGAGAATTTAGACTAAAAACATCTTAAGAAAATTTAGTCATTTGTAGAACCTCTTATTATGATCACTGACATGTTACTTCGGTTGAAAAGATAAGAATCAATGTTTAGATAAGAAAATCACAATAGTAACCAAGTATGTTACGATCTTGATTGTTTGCTAAAAGCATGGGTATTTTATGATTATGGAATATGACTTGACAGTGGTAAATTTAGGGTTTGGAACACTAAAATTCTTGGATAAGAAAAGATTTAGGGTTTTAGACCTATGGATATCTAGGGTTTGTAAATCCTAGCAGGAAAAAGGTCTTGAACAATAAATAACTAGGGTTTATGGAAAACAACCCTTGGATTAGACATATACCAATGTTTCCACTAAAAGAAGAAATCCTAGCTCATACAAAGAAGGAATCACATCTAGATGCAAGGAAGTTGAGATCAAGAGGGAGCTAACATTCCCTATAAACCTAAAATATAAGTATCTTATATCTCTCTTCCTTGATTATTAAAGTTGTTTTTGATCGCTATTCTCTTGTCCTAGTATCCTTTGCTTGGTTGTAATTGTTCTTCAATTGCCTCCTAGTGAGGATTGAATGTACATGTAAACGTTGTCAAGGCTCTAGCAAGAAAATGGAAGAAATGGAAGGACAAAGAAAAGAAAGAGGACTTTCTCATAATCATGGTTTATACTAGATGAGATATGAGCTCATGGGAAGCAGGCAGATCAACAAGCTTGAAGTACACCTAGAATATGCCAAAGGGAAGTTAGTGGCAACTTCCAAAATAGATCTACAAGATATAGCATGCAAAAAAATAGAAGCAAGATTTGATAAGGCTCTCCTAGAAAGAGGGAGAAGATCATGACAAAATGTTTTCCCCAAGTTATGAGGTTCACTTCTATTATTATTGTTTTGAAAGTTGCACCAGGTTGATGCAGATATTCCTTTACTCAATGTATTTGAGAAGGAAGAAATACATAAAGTTCCCTCTAGTTGAAGAATACTTTGTATGATCACAAGAAGACACGTTGGGGTTCGTATTTTTGGTCAGTAGATAAAGTATGATCCTATATGATTTGTCACTGACAAAATGATAAGGAATCATGTGTCAAAGGGAGCACTTGTGGGAGAAATAATTGCTTTCATAATAGAGAGAGTAGTCAGAGAGCCTTGTTTTAGCTTTAGAGTGAGTTGAACTCTGAGTTCAATATCATGGATTGTCATTGATATTGTCAAACTAGTTAAACTATACATTAAAAGGCAACAATGGTAGAGAGAGAAACCATAATTACCAAAGCAAGATATATTTCAGTGTGAGAGGGAGAATCTAGTTTAGGTAACATGAAAGTCTTTGTGGTGATGAACTGAGTGAAAGGAATTTGATCAGTTTTATGAGCCAAGGCTTGTTACTTAACATGGGTTGGAGCACCAACCTGGTACAATTTATCATGCCAGAGATAGTTATGATTTGAGATTTGTCTCAAATAGTGAGGTGTAGCTGCAACTTCATATTGGACAGAGAGTGTTGATGGCAAAAAGAGTTTAGGTATCTGTCGCACTTAGTATTCTAGAGGTTGAGTATATTACAACTAGATTGGAAAAAAAGTAATATGTCTTTATAGATAATTTACATTACTTTCTTAATCAAGTGCAAGTGATGACCATGATGAAAGGTTGAAGAACCATGTGATTTAGTACCAAGACATGATAAATAAATAAGCAGTGTGGCTTCAATATTATTATACAATATAGTAGTTTTTTGGCAAATCCTCTATCCCCAAGTGAATTCTATATATATCCTTTAAGCGAAATCTTAGACTTTGTTCAATTCCTCCCTAATTGAGAGGGAGTATTGATGAGGTAGCATCGGGGATTGAAATTCTCCCTATATCATGTAGCTTGACCCAAATTAGGGAGATTATCCTTGTGTCAAGTACATTGACCCGAATTAGGGAGAATGTGTTGGCAGAGGACTGACATTCTTCATGTGTCATATATGACCTGAATGAGGAAGTATGCTCTTAGAGCATCATGTTCATTTAGCATTAGGTCATGGATTGTGAAACTAGTGTTTGGCCTTTAGTGATTCAACTTGTTTCATTGACATGAATGATGGTGAACCAAGATTAGTCGGGATGCCATGTGTCAAGTACTAACCTAAATTATGGTGACTAGTTGCATTCTAATGGATATCACATGTATCTGAAGTATTTACCCAAATTATGGTGAGAACACAACATAGGTATAAAGTATTGACCCCAATTATGATGATTAGTTGATGTAGTTTATTTACCAAGTGTATGAAACACTGAGTTAAATTATGGTGAGGATAGTCCGTAGGTCTAAAGTGTTGACCCTAATTATGGTAAATGGTTAACGTTATCCATGTACCATGTGTCTTTGTTGTTAGCCAGATTATGGTAAATTTTTTTACCATGTGTCACAATTGTTGGCCCGATTATGGTACTTGGATTTGTTATAATTTTTTCTTAGAGAAATCTATGAACATGAGAACATTCAGATAGTCATTATGAATACCTCCCTAGCTAAGAGGGAGTGTTGAATTTTGTAGTTATGGTCAATCTTCATAATTAATATTCTTGGCCTTGATGTATTTATAATGATAAATGTAAAGCATGTTCTTTATGCTAGTGTCAAAATAAAAATAGTAAGGCATGTTCTTCATGTCCTTATTAAAAGAGAAAATATGAATTTTGAAATATGAATTTTTGGCTCCAAAAGTAGTCAAGTCGCCCCCCCACTAGTCAGGTTAGCCCTAGCTTATATAGGCACACATTCAACCTTCGAGAGACTATATAGAGACAATCATTAGGGGAATTTTGACGTCTAAAATGTTCCTCCTAAGGAAACTATAAAATAATAGTGGAAATAATAAAATAAGATTAGAGTACATCATCAAATTTTAGAGGGAAAAAAGAAAAAAATATTTTTTCAACTTGTATTTTCAACTTATCTCATTATGGGTTTACTAAAATTTCGAGTGGCAACACTCATTGGATGTAGGATTTGATTCCTCATCCAACGAGTGCCCATGTTTCATACTTTCGATGGACCCTGCTACACGAAAAAATAGAAATGCATTAAAAATGTGATTGCAATCACGTTTTTTCATGCATTTCTCATTTTTCATGTAGTAGGGTCCATTGAAAGTATGTAACATAGGTACTCCTTGGACGAGGAATTAAATTTTTCATCCAATGAGTATTCCCGCTCAAAATTTGAGTAAAACCTTAGGGAGATAATTTTAAAATATGAGTTGAAAAAGTAGTTTTATTATTTTATTATTTTTTATTATTTTTACTTTTTTAATCCAAAAATGGTGAATCATCCCCCATGGTTGACAACATCATCTTGAAACCTATTGGTTCTTATAAAGTTTATTTTGGTTGTACATTTTTATTTGGAGGCCCATTTTAGACCTCAAAATTCCCCTAATGAATTCATCCTCCTTTGTGCCAAGAAACACGGTCCATCTTAGGCCAGCCAAAGATATCTATTTGAGGAAAATAAAGTGAGAAAGTTTGAGGCCAGAAATGAATCATATATGAGGATAGCATAGAATCATGTCTAGGGCCAATGAATAAGTATACAAAGGGAAAATATATGACAAATTTTCTAAGTTATCTAAAGAGAAGAAGGTTGAATTTCTAGCAGGGTGAAATTTTGATTTAGGAAAATCAAGGACGAGTTTTTGGAGTAGATTATTAACCTGAATAGAGGGAAGCATGACCAGGAGTGCCCTAGATATATTTATTGGTTTGTATGACGTTATATTTGACTAATGTCTCTCTATTGAACTTGATGATTTCTCTAAGGAAAAAGTTGTTGGATTTTTCCCTCATGTGTATTTACCTAGGGTAAATGGTTGTGTTCTTGATTTGGTTGTCCCTTTATGATCCTAATGTCTATGGTCAAAGATCTTCAGTGTAATGGATTTATGATGAAAACAAATAAATTAAATATTAAATTAACAAATCATACAAAGTAATTATCAGATAAGAAGATCCCTAAAAATTCAACAATAGGTTCATGTTTCTCAACCTTGAAGTATAGGTTTGGATTAGTATCACTCTTAGAGAAACCAAGTTATGTCAAATAATTGTCAATTCATGTATACTAAGCTCTCAATTATTTATTAATTCCATACAAGGATTTATTCAATCTTCAGACATGAGATCTCTTCCATGAACCTCAAAACCTTGGGGTTGTTCAATGTACACTTCTTCCTCAATTACACCATTAAGAAAAGAAGTATTTACATCCATGTGATGTAAACTCCAACCCATAGAGGAAGCAATAGAAATAATGTATATTATGGTAATGTACTTGTTAACCATAGAAAAAGTCTCATCATAGTCTTCTCCCTCTTTCCGAGAGAACCCTCTAGCCATAAATCTCACCTTGTATTTGTCAATACAACCATCCACTGCATGCTTTATCTTGTATAAAAATTTGGAAGACACCATTGATTTTCCTTCGGGTCTAGGAAAATTTCCCCATACATCATTCTTCATAATTTATTTGTATTCTTCTAACATTGCATCCTTCCAAACTTGTTGCCTATTTTCTTCTTTGAAGGTGGAAGGTTCAACATAAATAAGATTAGTCATTAAAGCTACATATTCAATATACCTATTTGGCACCTTGCTTTCCCTAAAGGAGACACGTGGTGTTATATGTCCTCCTTCTTCCTACAAAGTGGATCTTATCCAAGTTTTCCTTTTCCTGACTTCGGGAACAGCAACCAAGTCCACTGGATTTCTAGGCCCTTATGGCTCTTCTTAATGATCAAGATGATGCTTTGAAGGATTTGATGGACCAAAACCTTCTTCTTCCTTGGGAGCTTCATGTTCTTCATCCTCATCAAATTCCATGGAAATTATTTGGATTTCCAATAGCCTACATTGTCATCAAAGGTCACATTGTTGCTAACTTCAACATGTTTTTGTCCTGGAACATATATTATATAGGACTTTGATGACTCACTATAACCAACCAATATCCATTTATTTCCTGAAGGCTCTAAATTCCTTCTCTTATCTTTAGGTACATGAATATAAATAGGACAACCAAATATTATCAAATGACCAACCTGAGGTTTTTGTTTGATGAATTCTTCTTCAAGATTCTTGTCTTCCAAAATTTGATGAGGATTTATATTTTGAATGTCAACAGTTTTCATCGATGATTCACTCCATAGAAACATAAGCAAGTCTTGGTTGTGCATCATCATCTTAACATATTATTCAATAGTTTCGTTCTTTCTTTATGAAACTCCATTTTGTTGTGGATTGTATGGGACTATCAACCTCCTCTTAATATTATTTTCTTTGCAAAAGGAAATGAGCTCCTTAGAGATGTATTCTCCTCAATTATCTAATCTTAAAATCTTGATTTTCTTTCCCTTTAATTTATCCACTTCAGACTTGAATTCTTGAAACTTGTCAAAGACTTTGTCTTTTGTCTTCATGAAGTAAATCCATGTCTTACAAGAGAAGTAATCAATAAATGTTACATAGTACAAGGATCCTCCAAGATATTTTACTGGCATCAGACCACATACCTCTGAATGGACTAGATCTAAGATTTTGTTATATATAATTTCATTGCTTAGAAAAGGCTTCTTGACATTCTTCCCAAGCGTAAATCCTTTACATACTCCTTCAGTTTCTACCTACAACTCTCGAACACATGCAACCATCTACTTTAAGGCTAGAAAAGCACTATAGTGAAGGTGAGCATATTGTCTATACCAAAGCTCACACATATTAATATCATTATGTATAAGCACTTGGGTAGGTTGTTTCAAAATTTTATACAACCTTCCTTCGCAAACTCCATTCACTATGGCAGAATCTATACTAAAGCCTTTCTGCCAAACAAGAATGTTTCCATCAAAAAATGTTACTCTATCTCTTTTATCTTCCAAGCATGAAATAGAAACTAAGTTCTTCTTCAAAATTAGTACATATAATGTGTTTCTAAGATGAACATAATCACCTAATTCTAGATCAATGGATGTTTTCCCAAAGCCTTTGACTACATAAATATTGTTGTCTCCAAGTTCCACCTTTTTTGATGATCTTATTTTGATTAGAATTGCGAGGTTGTATCAATCTCCTGTCATGTACCTTGATACACCACTATCTACTAGCCACACATCTTCACTATTTGCAATAGAATTAGTAAGAGAAAAAAAATAGAAGAATTATTTAGTACCTGGATCTTCATTCTTAGGCTTCTTTGGAAGTTCATCCAAGTATGTCATGGTAGCATAATGGTTTCCCTTCCTCTTTTTATCATTCTATCTTTCAGGGAAATAGCTTTTATAATGACCAAATTTCTAATAATGATAGCATTGAACCTTTGACATGTCTATATTTCCTTTGTTGAAAATTAGGGGCAACTATGGGATGAATTTTCCCATAGGAAATCCCATCTTGCCTCAAGGAAGAAATTGAACTGGATAAAGGAAATTTATTATTGATATATGAAAATTGGCATGCACTCTCTCATTATTATTTGATAATACAAAGTTAGGCAATAATTATTTGGAAAATATATTTAAATGTTATTTGAATTTGAGTTTTCCCTCCAAATTCACAAGTCGACCTACCCCAAGGGACATGTCCCTTCATATGAACATTCAAACATAGAAGGGCTTATATCCTCCAACATTGTGGCAATAATTTGGTGTTCCCTAAGGAAAATCATCTCACACTCTATGATTCACATATCTTTGTGGCTTACATTAAATCATAGTGGATCGAACTTGATTATCTATGGTGACTCGCATACATATATTTGTGGCTCAACAGTGGCTCACACTTGATTCTTTGTGGTTACTCACATATATATCTCTATGGCTCAATTATGGATCACATAAATTCCTATTGAAAATTGCATCTAGTTTGTGGTTCACATTAATATATGGCTCACATATCTTTTTTTTGGTTAGCTGTTATAATCTTTGTGGCTCACTATTATTATATATGGTTAGTAATTATATCTCAATGACTTTTTTATTGATCTTTGTGCCTCGCATCCATGGCTCGCATATGTATCTCTATGATAATGATAGTGATAAGGATCTCTCTATGACTCGGTCATAATGGAAGTGATAAGGGACTAGGTATACGGAATTAATTATCTATGTAACACTTTGGACATAGATACCTCTGGTAGTAATATATGCTAGCAATGATACATGATGTTAGTATAAATATAGTGATCTATGTGACAATGACTTGGAGGCATGATTGTGATCTATATGATAGTAACCTTGTGGCATAAGAGTGGAAGCAACCTTGTATGTTAGTGACCTCTGATATGATAGTGACTTTGGCATAGCAATGGCTACAACTTTGTATGGCAGTGACCTTTGATATAATAATGAACTTGGTAGTAACCTTGTATGTCTTTGACCTTTCACTATGACAGTGACCTTGTCGCATAAAAATGAATTTGAAGTGTGACAGTGACAATGACCTTGTTACATAACAGTGACCTTGACGAAATATAGTGAGAGTGAACTTGATATAGCAGTGACACTCTGATGTATGGCAATGTATTTGTGATGTATGGCTTGTCTCTATGATAGTTACTTAACATAGAAATATATTACTTGGATATCTACTTCCCTATACTTGTTTGTTGCTAAGTTTGGCCTAATAAGCCTAATGTATTGGATGTTAAAATATGTGTTCATACTTATTGTATCTTTTATCTCAGTCAAAAAATTGATGAATAGCTAAGAATAAAAATTTGGTAGAGTTTCCCCCCTTGTTAGTAGACTAATCGCTCTTGTGGAAGAGAAATATCCCAAGACTTAGTAACTAATTCTAAACAAACAAAACAATATAGACTAACATTTATTGAGAAATACTTGAACAATTAGAGATGCACTTATTCGATTAATGAAATAAGTCTCCAAATTCCTGATTATCTTGAAAGCCTACTCCACTTTCAACCCTTGAAACTAGAATCCACAACAACAAAAATAAGATGTTATCACCCAAAAAATGATCACCTCGCCATTTCGTACTAGGTTCATTGAAATACAGCATGTAGGATAAGTTTTACCATGGTAAACACACTTTCACCATATGAAATAATTTAGTAAACCATTTTTCCTAAAATATTCCTTATTAAAATTCAAAAACCCCATGAGAATAATTAAATAAATCATTATTATTTAATATTTTCTACAAATAATTATTAAGTAATTATTTGATAATTATTCTCTATCACTTTTGACTTAATCACCTTGGAATGTTTAAAAAAAACATTATTGATTTATTATTCTTATTTATTCCACATTTTCCTTTTGAGATCATTGTTAAGCCATTATTTAGTAATTGTTACAAATCCATATTTTCCTTCATTCTCACAAAGTGATTAATATATCATTTTTATTTTTTAATTACTTCAACCACTTTCTAAATAATATATTTGACCATTTTGAATATCCTTTTCCTCACAAAAATATAATAAAGTATTCACAATAGCTAGATTTTTTGTTTAGTCAATAATATTTTATTATTTTCTAATTCCTAATTTAGCTCAATACATTGTTATAAATAAAGGGTTTTCTATCCATTCTTCACCATTCCCATTTTCGTTGTCAACATTATCATCTTATAAAATTTGATCTCCCACTTGAGTTAAAGTGATGAGCCTCATCATTGGGTTATTATATGGGCCTTAATTCACCTCCTAGCTTAGTCAAACCAACTATTATCACAAATTATCGCACACTTTTGATTATATTTTGTTTATGAGATGAGTTAGAGTTGGATATTTTTCTTTGTGGTCTAATGTGCATGTAACGCAGGATTAAAGGATAAAAGAAAGGAATTTTAGCAAAGACCTTGGTCAAAACTCGAATGGGACAAGGGAGAGGAATTATAGGAGATAAATCCTCCTCATTTACTACCGCTCCATTTGAATATTTCTTCATTAGCTCAGAGTGCAACCAGCCAAATCATGAGGAATAGAAGGCGACCGAGCAAGTGAAAGTCAAAGCACTAGTTATCTCGAGTTTGGGAGCTGAGCCTCCCTAATTTTAAGGAAGTTGTTGGAGACTTCAGTGGTATAAGTAGAGAGGCCTAGGAACTTAGTAGGATTCAGACTTTTGAATGTAAAACTCTACATTATTTTCAAGCTACAATACCTATGATAGTTTTTGATGTAATCCATCATTTTGATAATAAGAATGAGATTTGTTTTGAGCCAGCACTGAGTGAACTAAGAGGGATGAAGCTCTTGGGTTAGGGCCCAACCCTAGCAGCTAAGGCTCCTCTTTAATGTACATGTATGCTAGCATAGATTCATGATTTAATCGTTCATTTTCTTAAGTAGTTACATTTCCATTACAGCAAGGTAGTGCATAGATTCATGGTTTAATCGTTCATTTTCTTAAGTAGCTGCATTTCCATTACAATGGTGTAGCGCATAGATTCATGGTTTAACCATTCAATTTCTTGAGTAGCTATATTTCCATTACAATAGTATAGCATAAATTGGTTGTGTTTTAGTTTGCTTCCGTTTGTGCCTTTTTCTTCAGTTAGCAAGTTAGCAAGGATTATACTAGTAGATTTCCTTTCACAACAACCCTGACCAACCATCGTCAACCGCGTGTCACATAGCTTCTTCGTATTGATTTTAACATTTGACTTTATGTGCTCAAAATCTCCATCGTCGATCCGTCTAGCTTGATCCAACAACTATCGTGAATTCTTCCACCTACTTTATGCACTCCAAATCTCCACCGTTGATATGTCATGCCCTTGATCCAATCGCTATCACGTCATCTCACATGAATTATTGCACAACCGATACCCTACGGAGAGCACGTGAGAAAAGTGATTTTCCCGTGCTACATGTCATTCACTTAGGCTAATTGCGTAAAATTTAGAAATATAGCTTACAACCCTTAGGGCGCACAAGATACTGCTTACCACCTTTATTAATTTCCTCATTTGACTTTAGGTGCTCCCCATCTCCACCATCGATCTGCCTCACTTGACCCAACGACTATCACACCACCCAATCACCAACTAGCTTGGCTGATCTCCACCATTGATTAACCTCACCTGATCCAATGGCTATCGTGCAATCTCGCGCGAATTCTTGCACAACCTATACCCACCCGAGATCATGCGAGAAACGTGGTTTTATCGTTCTATGTGTCACTCCCTTAGGCTAATCGCGCAAAATATTGGAATTATGCTTACAGCCTTGAGGGCATACGAGAAACTGCTTACCACCTATGAAAACCCGCTCCATCATTCTACACGTTTTTCACGTGATAAGGTCTCAGCTGCTCATCCTCTGTTAATCATGTTCGTCCATATATTACTTATCTCATGCAATAGGGTCTCCACCACTCATCTTCCGTTAGTACTATTCGTTCATCGATTCACTAAATCGCCCGCGATAAGATCTCTGTCGCTCATCGTTCGTTAACCCTGTTCGTTCATCTATTCACTAAATTGCCCATGATAAGATCTCTGCCATTCATCTTCTGATTAGTCATGTTCGTCCATCTCTTGACTTAACCTCCCGCGATAAGATCTCTGCCATTCATCTTCCGATTAGTCTTATTCATCCATCTATTCACATAATCTTCTACGATAAGATCTCCACCGCTCATCTCCCATTAATATTGTTCCCAATCGATCCAATGGTTCCTATGCACTTATGCTTTGTTATGTCCTCCTTTCACTGATTTCAATCTTCGCTTGCTCTTCCACTTAACTCCTTGCATGCTTGATTTTACCAAAAAAAACCAAAAACACAAAAATGGATTTAGTTTAGTTTCTTTGCTTATTCATTAGTTTAGTTTGATGCTCTTTACTTCTGTAACTTAGATAGTAGCATTAGGTTAGTGTTGATTTGGCAATTCTTCTTAGTATAGTTGTTTAAATGGTTAATTAGGATATGGTGTGATATTAGCCTTACATTTTGTTTTCTTCATTACTGTAGTAGAGTAGCTCTCTTAGAATAGATTTTCTCTTCTTCCAACAAAGAATCAAGCTTCTTTTGACTCTATAGAAGTCTGGCTTGGAACCCCTGGGGTCTCTCACTAGATGAACAAGTGACAACAAGTAGGACCTTTACTTCTACATGTGCATATAGCATTGTCACCTCCAAATTTGTATGAACTCTAGGTTGATAAGTAAAGCTGGTAGCCCAAGAGTTGCAGCATCCTTGCTACAATACTGGCGCTCATCACATTTTTGGCGCCATTGCCGGGGAGGTGTCAGAGTAGAATGTGATTACTACTTTCTTTTCTCCTATTTCTAGTCTTTAACTTTCTTCCATTAGTTTATTTCTGCAAAAGTAATATAGTAGCTTCCTTTCTTTCATTTGTCATTATCTTCTTTCCTTTCCATTCTGCAAGTAGAATTTCAATTCAGCAAGTAGTTTCTTTATGTTAGTAGTTTTCATTCAATTAGCAATTTCATTTCTACAAAGTAATTTCTTGTTAAAAAAAATCTTCCAAAAACCAACTCAAAAAAATTTCCTTTCATGCCTCATAGGAGTTGGGAAAATTTAGGAAAATTCTTGCCACATACCCCCATTGCATCCAACAACCAACCTTCTCTCTTCTTTAGTGGTTGTGAACTGGAGGAACTTTTAGGTGAGCAACCTGACATATTTGAAGAGCCTATAGGGGAGGAAGAAGAAGAGGAACCTGTCTAGTCAATTTAACGTCTTAAATTTCTCTACATAAATTATCAATCCGGGTATCGTAAACTGATGAAGTGTGGTGCACCATATGTGCTTAGTTAACCTTTTTCTTACTTCGTTGTTTTATAGTTTATGTTGTTTTGGGGGTTTTGTTCTTGTTGGCTTCCTAAAGTGTTTAACACAAATGGAAATCCTATTCTAAGGTCTTAAGAATACTTTTAAAGGTCAAATATGGATGTAGATTTCAAGACAAGGTTTATGTCCCTTATGGTAACTTCCAAAACTTAGCACTTCAAAAGATCTCAAAACATGTTATTAATACTTGAATGGGAATGTAAATATGCAGCTACTTAAATCAAACAAAAGATAAAATATTGATCATGAAATCACTGTCTCTGTTGTCCATCTAATTACAGAAATAAAATATAAACTATTGCACTCAAACAAACCAAAAATTTCAAACTAACGAAAGTAATATCAATTTACTTCACTTATAATCCGATAGCTCGCCAAGTAGCTTTTTTGGGTTAAGCCATGGCTCTGGAGATAATGTCAATAACATGAATAATTGATATCTAAATTACCTACTTGCAAATGAAATTAAAATCAAATCACTTCACTTATAATCCAATAGCTCGCCAAGTAGCTTTTCGGAGTTAAGCCATGGCTCTGGAGATAACGTCAATAACATGAAGAACCTGATATCTAAATTACCTACTTGCAAATGAAAGTAAAATCAAGTCAGTTCACTTATAATCCAATAGCTCGGCAAGTAGCTTTTCAGGGTTAAGCCATGGCTCTAGAGATAACGTCAATAACATGAAGAACCTGATATCTAATTGCAGAGATGAAAGTAAAATCAAATCACTCCACTCATAATCCGATAGCTCGCCAAGTAGCCTTTTGGGGTTAAGCCATTGCTCTGGAGATAACGTCAAATGACATGAAGAATTTGATATCTAAACTAACTAACAACAGAAAATAAATAAGACTGAAATCAAAGCATAAATGAAATTGAAAATCTTAAGAAAAAGTTCAGCAAAGAGGCAAATCTCATGTCACTGTTTGATGCAAAAACATGTAAAGAAAAACTAATCTACAATCAAACTTGAATGGAAAATTTAATCTTTCAAACTTGAAAGCAATAAAATGACATACATAAATGAAATCAAAGCAAAATTACAAAATAAAATCTACTCTACCTTCCATTCTAATATGCTCCATGACATCTACTTCACATCTCCTTCCATGTTGAGAACATCAAAGCTTTATTCAAATTCTTCAAAATTACAAAGTACAACAAAGCTCTCCAAAGCTTTCAAAAGCCAACAAGGAATAACTATAAACTCCAAGCTAAGCTAATACTAACAAGCTAACAAGCTCTAAACTAATAAATGAAGGAGAGAGATCTCCTATTTATACAAAAAGATGAGAAGCCATCTCATTAATGCTAGTCTATGAATCTCTCCCTCTACCTCTAAAGTCCTAATCAAAATAGGAACTGATAAGACACATGTCTTCTTAGAGTTTCAATACAATTAGGAGATGTGACATATATCCTCATGATCCCATGATTCTTTCCACTCAAATTCGAATTTGGCCTTAGAGTGCCACATAAGGGTCTTCTAGAAGCCTCCTTTTGACCTACACATGTCAACAATCTCAACCCACCTGTTAGGTATAAGCATATGCACATTATTTTTTAATTTTTAAACACAAATTCACTTAAAAAGGCTTAGAATTAATAAAGTTTGGAAAAACATAAATGTGGCCGAATGATAATGAAAGTGGGATGAATGTGGTGACATAGTAGTGAAATGGAGGTGAAATGGAGGTGATATAATGGACATAATAGTGAAAGTGTAATGGAAATGAATGACATTTTCAAGACCCAACATACCCCCCAACTGAAGCTTTTGCATGTCCCCATGCAATATATATCACATTAGTTCTTTTGATCCTTGAGCTTTGGCTTAACTTTGCATGATATCATTTGATAAATTCATATTTTTGCAAAGTGTTTTACTTGAATTGCAACATGGTTGGTTCTTGTGTTACAACTATTTCTTTTTGTTGTTGCATTCTATTTTGATCTTTGAACTTTTCATAATGATATTTTGATTATTGTTGCAAAGTATATCTTTATTGGATTGCATGATGGTTGTTTCTTGTGTGACAACCATGATTTTGTTTATATCCAATTTATCCTTTAAGAACTTTTTGAAGAAAAGCCATTGTATGCTCATAATAAAAATGTAATATTTAATATATGTTAGAAGTATGTGGGCTCCTAAATATGATATGGACATGGCAAGATATGATATGAATGTATTCCCCCCCCCCCCCCCAACTGATGGTATTGGTAATTTTATGAAATGAGGAAGAGAAATGTTTTTCCAACAATTATCATTTTAGCTTTTTATGGAATTCTATGGTCAAAAGTTAGAAAATGATGTACCTTAACTTACCCTTTGGAATGCATGAGTTGTATGTGTGGTGGCTGCAAAATTCTGATCATATTCTTCTTCAAGTGGCTGAACAAGAGAAGTCATGGATAAAGAGTTAAGATGACTTTTTATTGCTTCTACTAAAACTTGCTTAATCTGCTCCAAAATGCTGAAAATAATAGTCTTCAAGTCTTCAAAACGCATTGGCACAATTCCTACTATGTGAAAAAAATGTTCTGATATCGAACATAGCAGGAAATTGTTGACTTAGTGGCTATTGATGGATGCCTCTAGTCAACACGAGAACTCTCACCATTGATGACAATGAGAGTCAAGATGCCCAAACACATCTTGCTAGGTACGAATAGTTTTGCCGATGTCGAGTCACTTAGAAGATCTGAAGAACAAGGGACATTAATGTATTCCCATTGTTTGTCAGCATGAGAACTTGCCATTAAGGCATGCAAGCCTTAAGGTGCTTTTACAAAGAATTTAGACTCAAAGGACTATGGACTCAATAATTTGCATTGAAGCAGGGCTTATTTGCGAAATGAAAATGACAAGAAATAGAAGATGAAAATGGAAGATGGCAATGGAGAGTAGAAATCGCAATGGGTAATAAGCATGTGAATGAGCCTCTTGCTTTTATTTGTGGGTTATGAATGGACAAAAAGAGATGGAAAGTGGATGTGAATGTAAATGGAAAATATGAAGTGAAATGAGGTGAATGGTTTATTATGAGGTATGGATGTGATGGAGACAATAGTATCTAAAAATTTTTCAAGTGTTTGGATCTGATTCTGCATCAGCATATTTCCTCTTTGTTGCTGATCATCCTCTTATGAAACAAATTGGTATCTTAGAGAGACACCATTCTCTTGTAGTCATTTGTCCTTCCTCTTAGAACCTGCAAAAAAAAACTAATACTTCTTCTACAATGGAATGTAAGATTATCAAAGGAGAGAGGTGATCAATCTCTCTAATTATGACATTTACACACAAAACTAAGAATTTGTATTAATGAAACAAGTTCTCAAGGAAAAATCAAAAGAATTTATACCTGCTTTGGAATTAGTGCCTCAAGTTGATGTTGCTTCTTTTCAGCAATTTATTTCATTATTTACCATTTCAAACTCTAATGATGGATTTCTCATTGTGTAGATCTTGTTGAGATCTTTCCAATGATACTTGAATCATCAAAATCTGACTTTGTATGAGAAAGTTAGGATGATTTGAACAATGAGGTTTTTCAGCTGCGGAATTGGAGCACAGCTGTGGAATTGGACTTTAGCTGCGGAATGTGCACAGTTTCTGTCGCTAAAAATCTTGAATAAAAATTTAGCCATTCATCTTTTATCATCAATCCAAAATTAATCAATACCTTCAGAAAAGTGAGCAAATAACATATTCATTTCATTGATTCAAAATTATTATTTTTTTCTTGACATGTGGTGATTTAGTGTGGCGACTTAGTGATAACACACATCTTGACTTCCCTTTGACCAGGGTCTTTTTCATCGACTTGGATCAAATGAATAGGACACCATCCATGTACTTACATTTTCCCAGCTACCCATGTGGCTCGTTTTGTCTCTCGACACCTGTAACCTACAAAAGTATGAAAATGGTTGCGGAATTGCCAGTTAGCTGTGGAATCAGGCTGCATTCCGCAGCTATAAGACAACCAACCATCAGTTTTGATTTTTTTTTGTATGTATAAAGGATTATTTTGCAGAACAACTACTGCAACACTGAAACTTGTTTTGGATTTGACAATTCTCAAGAAACCATTTCCCAAAATTTCATAGTTGTTGAATGAGATAGCCATGGTTTTTTTCATTTCCTTTGATACAGTTTAGCTTTTTTTGGTTTAGGCATGCATATACTGAGCCATAGCTCATGTTTTAAGACAAATCTCAGGAATATCTAGGTGATGATTCTAAAAACAAACAACAAAACTACCTGCATGGGATTCATTCCACTTTGATACTTTTTCTTCCTCCCTGGTAGTTCCAGGCAACCAATGTAATTAGAGGCAATTTTGGGTTTAACTCATAGGAAATATACATGAAGAAAATTTGAATGAGTTTTCGAATGGCCTCTGCATCGACTGTCAAGAAGCTCCATGTCACGTCTATTGGTTGGTTGCGAAGAGCCGTATCCAATTAAGATTGTTGTTAACAGGTGACACGTCTATTAGCGAAGAGCCATATCCAATTAGAACTACTGTTAATAGGTGTTACATCTATCAGCGAAAAGCCGTATCCAATTAGAATTGCTATTAATCGGTAAGTGGCAGAGCAGGTGTTAGATGGGTGGAAAAAGGCGGGAGATGTGTAATCAACAAACAATTAATTATCAACACGCCATTGATTTCAAATCGGAAGTAGCCAAATTAAATCAACTGTCAGTTAATTAATTCAAATTCCATTTTTTCCTTGCGGCTTACAAAAATGGGCTTAAAAGAACTGATAAATTCTCCCAAACCGCCATGAATTTCTTAAAACGGTTTTTGGGTTATGTAATTGACCCTATTGCCGAAAAAACCCATGTTTTATTTTTCCCAAATTCGTCTCCGTTTGGCCAAATCGTGCATTCGAAGTTTGACATTTTTCTTTGTTTTGCATTTTTTCTAAATTGTTGTGGTTGAATTTCATTTGCAGGTCTGGTGTTTATGCTTATTGATTCCTAATGGTCATGGTTTTGAAATTGTTTGTAGTAAATGAAATATACTTTACAGGAAATGTAGTACTCGTGTGCACGATCAGTTGACAAACCCAGGCACCGACTTCCTTTATCTGATCAAAACTGCTTTCCCACTCAATATTCTTCAGGTTAGTATCGGACTCATGGTCTCTTATAACCAATTTTGCACCAGTTGAATGACAAATTTACTTAGAGTTTACACCTCCTTTCCAGATTAAAACATCAGCAAGTGAAACATCGATATTTATTATTTTTCTTGTAGTTGCTGAAGCACCAAATGTAGCTACAGTTTCCATACTAGGAGGAGTAACCTCATGATAGCTAGGATGACCTCCAGACTTCCCATCTAAGCCACCAACTGGGAACCTACTACCAAAAGGTATTGTTTCCAGATCATCTTTAATATTGTGTGCTACTGCATTTACCTTCCCAAGCTCCTTTCACCATGGACAAAATGGCACTTGTACCCAAATCAACATCTAATATCAGTACCAAAATTACCATAAAGAATGCAGGTTTCTATTGAGGCTATAGTGGAGACTGGAATTGGAGATGGCCATAGATTTTTTTCTTCTCTGAAATTGTGAAATTTTATAAAAATTATTAATGATTTTCAATTTCAGGCAGGCAAAGACTTCAAGGTAAACATGCTAAAATAGGACTTTGACTGAGGACTTAAGTTGATTTTTTTATCAATTTGGGCTAGTTGACTAGGATGGGATCCATGTTGGAATGATTCCGGAGATGCCCATGTGGGCGATTTCTTCATTGGATGCCTGTTACCTACTAAACCTTGAAATTAGTTGTGGAATTCACAATTAGCTATGGAATCAAGCCACATTCCGCAGCTAAGTTGCAAAAGCTTATTAAAACAGGATACAATGTTTTGAGGACCACTACAAACCATAACCAGTCAATCTTGGACAGTTGAACCTATCAAAGAAGTTGGGTTTCATTTTTTATTTTTTTTGAATCAATTGAAATGATGAAGTTTACTTTGTCTCCTTTTTTTTATAACATAACAATTCTTTTTCTGATCCTCTAGATCACACAAAGTACAGGAGGAGAGCATACTCAAGAATTATTATTATTACTTATTTTTTTACATAACAATCCTTTTTCTGATCCTCCAGATCACACAAAGTGCAGGAGGAGAGCATACTCAAGAATTATTAATTTTTTTTAGATGTAAGAAATAAGGTCTCATAATTACACTTCCCCAGCAACGGCGCCAAAATGTCTACTCAATTTAACGTCTTACATTGCTCTACATAAATTATCAATTCGAGTATCGTAAACTAATGAAGTGTGGTGCACCATATGTGCTTAGTTAACATTTTTCGTACTTCGTTGTTTTATAGTTTATGTTGTTTTTGGGGTTTTGTTCTTGTTGGTTTCCTAAGGTGTTTAACGCAAATGGAAATCCTATTCTAGGGTCTTAAGAATACTTTTAAAAGTCAAGTATGGATGTAGATTTCAAGACAAGGTTTATGTCCCTTATGGTAACTTTCAAAACTTAGCACTTCAAAAGATCTCAAAACATGCTATTAATACTTGAACAGAAATGTAAATATGCAGCTACTTAAATCAAACAAAATATGAAATATTGATCATGAAATCAATTTTTATGCTATCCATCTAATTACAGAAATAAAATATAAACTATTACACTCAAACAAACCAAAAATTGCAGACTAACGAAAGCAATACCAATTTACTTCACTTATAATCCGATAGCTCACCAAGTGGTTTTTTCGGGTTAAGCCATGGCTCCAGAGATAACGTCAATAACATGAAGAATTGATATCTAAATTACCTACTTGCAAATGAAAGTAAAATCAAGTCACTTCACTTATAACCTAATAGCTCGCCAAGTAGCTTTTCGGGGTTAAGCCATGGCTCTGGAGATAACATCAATAACATGAAGAACATGATATCTAAATTATGTACTTGCAAATGAAAGTAAAATCAAGTCACTTCACTTATAATCTGATAGCTCGCCAAGTAGCTTTTCGGGGTTAAGCCATGGATCTGGAGATAACATCAATAACATGAAGAACCCGATATCTAACTGTAGAGGTGAAAGTAAAATCAAATCACTTCACTCATAATCTGATAGCTTACCAAGTAGCTTTTCGGGGTTAAGCCATGGCTCTGGAGATAACATCAAATGACATGAAGAATTTGATGTCTAAACTAACTAACAATAGCAAATAAATAAAACTGAAATCAAAGCATAACTGAAATTGAAAAGCCTAAGAAAAAGTTCAGCAGAGAGGAAAATCTCATGTCACTGTTTGATGTAAAAACATGTAAAGAAAAACTAATCTACAATCAACCAGTTGAACACACTTGCATGAATTAAAATTGCATGAATGGAAAATCTAATCTTTCAAACTTGAAAGCAATAAAATGATATACATAAATGAAATCAAAGCAAAATTACAAAATAAAATCTACTCTACCTTACATTCTAATATGCTCAACGACATCTACTTCATATCTCCTTCCATGTTGAGAACATCAAAGCTTTATTCAAATTCTTCAAAATTACAAAGTACAACAAAGCTCTCCAAATCTTTCAAAAGCCATCAAGGAAGAACCATAAACTCCAAGCTAAGCTAAGACTAACAAGCTCTAAACTAACAAATGAATGAGAGAGATCTCCTATTTATACAAAAAGATGAGAAGCCATCTCCTTAATGAGAGCTCATGAATCTCTCCCTCTACCTCTAGAGTCCTAATCAAAATAGGAACTGATAAGACACATGTCTTCTTAGAGTTTCAATACAATTAGGAGATGTGACACATATTTTCATGATCCCATGATTCTTTCCACTCAAATTCGAATTTGGCCTTAGAGTGCCACATAAAGGTCTTCTAGAAGCATCCTTTTGACCTACACATGTCAACAATCTCAACCCACTTGTTAGGTATAAGCATATGCACATTATTTTCTAATTTTTAAACACAAATTCACTTAAAAAGGCTTAGAATTAATAAAGTTTGGAAAAACATAAATGTGGCCCAATGATAATGAAAGTGGGATGAATGTGGTGACATAGTAGTGAAATGAAGGTGAAATGGAGATGATATAATGGACATAATAGTGAAAGTTTAATGGAAATGAATGACAGTTTCAAGACCCAACAGAACCCATTCCTACTGAACCAACGGCTGAAAACTGAAATGACAGAGGGAATAGTGAGAGAGTTTAGGGTGCCTTCCCCATTAGGGAAACCAATGGGGACACTAAGATGAAGAATATAAGCCCCTCTACTCTACCTCATTTCCATGGCCTGACCATAGAGGATCATAACACTTTCCTATTTGATTTTGTTGCTATATTTTGAACCTATGGCTATACAGATGGTGAGAAAAAGTTAAAATTTTTTCCATCTACTCTCAAGGATGCATCATTGCGTTGGTTCATGGATTTACTTGGAGATAGCATCACAACTTGGGCTCCGATGCAACATGATTTTAACAACAAATATAGAGACTACTGTAGGTCAAAGGATACTAAAGAAGAGATTTTCAGGATGACCATGGGCCTAGATGAATCCTTAGAAGACTATGAAGAAAGATTTCATCTCAATTACAAAAGGGCCAGGTGCACACTTGACCTTGAGTCACTAAAGTTGGTCCTGCTCAGAGAAGTAAGGGAAGATCTTCTGGATACCTTACATTTGTTAGCAGAATAGGATATCTATCAATTACCCTATGAGGATATCAAGACTGTCTTTAGAAACCATTCTAGGATAGCCAAGAAAAAGGGTAGGGGTAGTCAACCTATGGCCAGTACATCATCTTCCAACTCATCCATCAAGGGTGAAATTGGAAATATGTTGGAAGATTTCAAAAGTGAGATGCTGCAAACACTTGGCTTGCAATTGAACACCATGAACATTAAAAGGGAGTAAGAGGAGGTAGAGAGAGACTTGGCCATATTTTGTCATAGATTCACCATGAGGCATCCTAGGAATGAATTTCCATTGAACTGCATTGATATTTACTCGGTCTGTGAAGAAAACCACTCCATAGACAAGTGCCCTTATTTATCTGGACTCAAAGTTGTATATCAAGGAGCTGAAGGGGTCACTGAGCAGCTTTGCTACATCAACCAAAGGACACCTCCTAGGCCTAAACCATACCAGTAGCATATGCAAGGGTCATCCCATGCATATTACAACCCCAACCAAACCACAACTATACCTTCTTGGGGACCCCCTTCTCATCCTTCCTAGTCTACACCCCCTCCTTGGTCCTATGCATCTCAGTATTATTCCCAGCTAGCCAACCAGTCATTTCAACTTTATGTTCCACCACAACTTTAGTGGAATACCCCACACCAGGGGTGGATGCCCTAATACAAAAATGCTCTAGCTATATTTCCTCCACCACCTACCCAACCACAACTCCTACACTCTGCTCCACCCAAGCAACCCCATGTTAGGACCCCATATTGTCTATTTTTTACCTTGTATTTTGTCATAATATTACCCTCTTCAACCCATAGTTAAAAGCCTTTGCTAGTGTTTTGACTTAATCATTCCAAAGGTATACAGTAACTCTCCTCATTTCTATATGTTTAATTATTCAGCACATAATCATGCTATCTTTATAATTGATCCTTGAAGTTGACTAAGTTGCTGAACAATTGTTGAAACTGCCTAAAGCTGGCAGGAAACAGTGGAAATAGCACGAACCTCGAAGCTGAAACATCAAGAAAAGCATGCGAACCTCGAGGAGACAGTTGAGATTTGTGTATCAGATCTGCAACAGCAAAGGAATCCAATCAATTATTGAATAAACGGTTACATTGGTCGTCACGATCATGATCCACATTACTGTAACAACATTCTGTTAACGGGAACTGATTTCCCTATTTCTGTACAAAGAGTCGAACTAGAATGTATAATGAAAATATTTTGTAATAGATGTCTCCTCTATAAAGAGGAGACATCTACATTAGAGGGGATATATCGAGAGAGGATGAACAAGCTGTAACACAGGAATTGTAGTAGAAGGACGAGATTGAATCTTTCTTGTAATATGGTATATTGAAAAATGAATAAAGTTTTGTTCTGAGCATTTCATCTTAGTTTCCGTGTCTTGGGGAATCTTGTGAGAAGGACGGGGCCCAGCTTCATCACAAGATTCACCCATCTTCTTTCTGTTGTGTGTTCTGTGTGATTTCTGTTCATACCTTATTCACGAGTATTGCTTCTGATGATATTTTACTTTTGCTGAGACTCTGTTTTTCTTTTAATCGATTGATGCTGTATATGAGTGCCTCACCGGTGACTAGGATTTACAGAGTGTATTGGCGAACTAGATAACAGAGGCAGGTGCTGAATGTTCCTACTCTAGGGATAGGGTCCTGATCCTTTGTTACAGGACAACCATCACTTCCTTTTGCAGATTTATTCTCTTTAATTAATTATTTGTTCTTATTCCATTCCTGCAATAGACTATAACTATTGTAACATAAAGTAAGGGTTTAACAGAGAATGAATTGTTTATACTACAGTTTTTAATGCTATTAAAATCGAGTACATACAATACGTAGTCACCTTTGAAATAATCGGACTTTCCCGGGTTGACAATTTATGTGGCACTCGACTGTTTAATTAATAAACAATTAAAGTGACCAACATTTTGGTGCCGTTGCCGGGGAAGGCGACCGAAGATTTTAAAAGTATTAACGATTTTCTTTTAGAGATGCAGGATGCATGAGAGGACGCAGGAAGGCTAACCTTACAGGCGGCAAGGGCAAGGGAGGAGGAAGAAAAACTTTCATTGACGATATTATTTCAAAAGCTGAGACATCCCAAAGGTTAAGCTCTCGAAGGCCACAGACCCAACACTCTTTCCAAACAGACTATCAAACAGAGGAAGTAGTGGGACTGGAGAGGGTTATAGAACCATCAGAATATACTGAGGAACTGGTGGAAGAAATCAAAGGACCAGTAGAAAATATCGAGGAGCCAATAGAGGAGACTAAAGTGGAGGAACCAGTGCAGGACATTGAAATTCCAACAGAAAACACCGAAGACCAGGCAAGCGCATCAAGAAAACAACCAATGGAGGATAACAATGAAGGACTTTTCGGTGGAGGTCGCAGAGTAGAAGGAAGATGAGAGAATTATCTCTCCACCCTGGAATTCCCTATTGGGTAACTCCCCAGAGGAGAAACTCCTATGAAGAATATCCCACTTTCAGCATTACCCAATTTCCATGGTTTATCCTCAGAAGATCCTGATGAGTTTCTTTTTGAATTTGATATATTGTGTAGAAGCTATGACTATGTTAATGCTGCTCAGAAATTGAAGTTGTTTCCAGCTACATTAAAAGGGAATGCACTAAGATGGTTTATGAGCTTGGGAGCTCATGTGATTACGACATGGGACCAGATGAAGGAGAAATTTCTGGCCAAATACCAAGATTATTGCCGAACAAGAGAAAGGAAGGAGGAATTATTTAAGATGGTTCAGAAGGAGGACGAAAGTCTGGAGGACTTCGTGGAAAGACTACAGTATAATTTGCAGCGATCTGATCATCCAGATATGAGTAAGGATATTCTTAAGTCAATACTGCTAAAAGGGGTACGAGATGATTGTTTAGATATGTTGAATATGCTTGGAAAAGGGGATATATCTAAGGAATCATATGATGAGATTGTCAACCTCTGTAAAAGATTTTCAAGAGTAGTAGCAAGCAGACCAAAAAGCAAGGATAGTACATACTCAAGAGTCCAGAAATCAGCAAGTGGAGGAGCAACACGGGTTGAAATAGGTAACTTGAAGAATTTAAAACTAAAATGTTAAGCTCTTTTGCTTCACAAATTGATACCTTGCAGGTTAAAAAGAAGCAGGCATAAGCAGAAGCTGCTCTGGTTATTTTCTGCTCTATATGCAGAGAAAAACACCCACTAAGGGAATGCCCACTGGACAAGGTACCAATTTGCACTATTTGTGAAAAGGACCATGAGACTCAACAATGCCCTTCTTTGCCAGGAATAAAAGCAGCATTGCAGCCAACTAAAGAAGAAGCTGAAGCAGTGTACCTGCTGACACAAAGGAGGCAATGGCAACCACGAGGACAAGGTACGAATTCTAACATGCCATTTAATCATTGGAATAATCATCCTCATTTTCAAGCAAATTACCCGCCCTTCAATCAAATGTAGTACCCACCCTTTAATCAAATGAATTTCCCACCCATGCAGCAACCAAATCCTCCTTTTGTTGATCCTACGATATGGAATCCCTGGGCTCTACAGCAATCCTATTTTAATCAATGGAACTCAAATTGGACAGCTCAATAGATCCCATTTCCAAACCAATTTCCCCAGTATCAGCAATCTCTCTCCTTACCATCAAATGCTCCACCGAATAATCAGACAATGAGACCCCAGCTGCCTGTACAACCTAACCCCAACCCAAATAACAATAAAGCTCTGTAGGTAATTGATATTCAAAACCAACTTGTTTCTCCTATGCAATGTAATGATATTCATTTATGCTCTGGGAGAATAGTTTTTCCACTGGAAAATTCCATAAATTTTCATTAAGTGGAGAAAATTACATATTGTATATGCAGTAGCATATGTTGTACAATGTTGTTCATCAAGATCCACCACACAGGGTGATCTGGATGGTATATCAAAAATGTTGTTGTATAGTCTATTTAGCAGTCTAGCTGATAATCGCCTGTACATGACCACGCAGGGTCCATTATCAAAATGTCTTTATATATATATCAAAATTTTGACAAAAAATTTTATCAGGTTTTGAACATTTATATCATTGCTATGATCAGGGACTGTTGTCCCTCTGATATCGCTGATCTATGTATGGCCTGTGGTAATAGCGGTATTCCTCAGTTCCTCGTTGCTCCAATATTAACCATTCTCCTCTGGGAAGTAGCACGGCCTCCTTGGATAATTGATCAGCACTGCAGTTATGTTCCCTATATATGTGGATACAAGAGATATGGTTAAATGTTGTCTTGAAAGTTTGAGTTTCATACAATATGTTGTTGAGTGTGTGAATGTGACATATTGTAGAAAGATTGAACCAGTTTACAACAATCTTTGAATCCCCAAATATATTCAGATTTAAACACTGATGTCCCAGAGAGAAGTGTAATAAGTGGCGAAGGGTCATGAGTTCCGCAAAATTGTTAGAGCCCGCACCGAGCCCCAGCTTTACTTTGAATCTGTGGTGTTCATTGATATGTAGAACGAAACCACCCCCACAGCCATTTTGATTCGTGGCCCCATCGAAGAAGGCCCAAGGGACAGTTTTGTCTATAATGGGGGGTGGTTGAATACGCCTCACCCTAGGGGGAGAAGGATCGGGCAGTTCAAGGTATGAGGAAATAATGTTGGCTTCCGTGCAAGGCCAACACACAGCCATGTTCTCAAAGATATACCTGTTGCGGACCTTCCATAAATGCCAGATAACCACTAAGGGGAGGTTCAGTAGTTTTGATCCCGGATGTCTGCGGTTCCAATCTTCCCATGTACTTAGTAAATCATCCCCGGCCCAAGACCCAGCAAATCCAATGGATGTAGAGATGTTTTACCAAAGAGCTCGGATTGCTGAGCAATGTAGGAAGAGGTGTACAGATGATTCCGATGCCTCTTTGCACAGAATACACCAAGATGGCCCGTATATCGCTCTATGAGTTAGATGCTCTCCCGTGGGAACAATACCTTTAAGGACACACCAGAAGAAAAGTTTGGTACGTGGAGGATCATTGAGCTCTGGGAGAATAGTTGAACCCATTATTGATGACATTACTTCTTCCGATTCTGATAAAGAAGAAACTAGAAAAGCGAAGTCATCTAATAACAATGCTGAAACAGTTGAATCATCCTCTAATAAGACTGCTGAAGCAGTAGAGCCACCATTCCCTGAACGTCTGGCTCTTACCAAAACACTTGAGACACCTGCTTTTAATCTTTTAGGAGAACTGCAGAATTTATATGTTAAAATTCCACTCTTACAAGCACTGAGAGATGTACCAATTTATGCTAGAACTGTCAGAGATATTTGTATTAAGAAACCTGGAAGAAAAGCTAAAGATCCCCTCACAGTTCATGTGATGGGTGATCTAGCTACTCTAATGTCAGGAAAAAAAACCCTCCTGTGAAATATGGTGACCCTGGTCATCCTACGGTCACAGTGCAGGTTGGAAAAACTTTTGTTTCTAGAGTTCTAGTAGATCTGGGTGTTGCAATAAACATCATGACACTTGAAACCGCACAGTTACTACTGTTAAAGAATATAATTAGGGAAACCCCAACCATTCTAGAGCTAGCTGACCGCTCCACAATCAAACCTGAAGGATTCATTGAAGACCTGATAATTTCAGTCGAATATTGGAACTACCCAGCTGATTTTGTTGTATTATAGACCAAAACAAAGTTGGGGGGTCATCCATTGATTTTAGGGAGACCTTGGTTGGCTACAGCAGATGCCTTCATCAGCTGTTGATCAGGTTTAATGACAATTTCTAATGGATGTGAAACCAAGCAGTTTACTCTTTACCCTGATGCTACACCTATGATTAATAATGATAACTCTGTATGGTTAGATTATGAGGATGATGAGACCCAACCCATCTTGACTGTCGGACAAGCTTTAACTTTTAAAGATTCAACCGAAGATGAATTAATTAGCAACTTTATTTCTGAACCTTCTTCGGTTAACTCTGAAATACATGATCACTTGACTACAATCTTGGAATCTGAATCCCAACAAAACCTTAGAACTGAAAATTTATCTCAAACATCAGCTGGTATCTCCTCCAAAGGTATAACAGTAGAAATCAAGCCTTGCAAAACATTAAATATAAACCCTAACCTAACAGATGCTGAAACACAATAGTTAATGAAGCTACTCCATGAGAATAAAGAAGCATTCACATGGGATTACACAGACATGAAGGGAATCTCTCCTGAATTATGTACTCATCGTATTTATATTAAAGAAGGATCTCACCCAGTTTGTCAACCCCAACGATGAATGAATCCCAATTTAAGGGAAATTGTGAAGGAAGAACTTCAAAAATTGTTGAATGCAGGATTTATATATCCTTTATCTAATAGTGAATGGGTTTCTCCATTAGTAATTGTACCCAAGAAAAATGGGAAATGGAGAGTGTGTGTAGATTATAGAGCTCTAAATAAGGCCACTCAGAAAGACCATTTCCCCTTACCATTTATTGATCAGGTACTAGACAATTTGGTAGGTAAGAGATTCTTTTCCTTTTTGGATGGATTTAGTGGATATAATCAGATCAATATTGCACCCCAAGGTCAGGACAAGACCACTTTTACTAGTCCATGGGGGACTTTTTCCTATAGAGTTCTTCCATTTGGACTATGTAATGCCCCAGCAACATTTCAAAGAGCAGTGATAGGGATTTTTTCTGATATGCTTAATGATTCCTTAGAGAAATTTATGGATGACTTTACTCCTTATGGTGTGACTTTTGAAGATGCATTACAGAACCTTGAAAAAGTACTTAAACGATGTATAGAATCACATCTTGCCTTAAGTACTGAAAAATTCCATATGATGATGAATCAAGGTATTGTATTGGGACACTTCATCTCAATCCTAGGAATTCAAGTTGATCTGGCTAAAGTACAAGTAATTCAGACTCTTCCTATCCCTAAAACACAAACTGATGTAAGAAGTTTTTTAGGACATGCTGGATATTATAGAAGATTTATCAAGGATTTTTCTAAAATAGCTTCTCCTTTGTTTGTGTTACTTATGAAAAACGTTGAATTTAAGTGGACTGATGGTTGTCAAAAAGCATTTAATGAACTTAAACATCAATTGTCTACAGCTCCCATTTTAAGAGGACCTGATTGGGCACTCCCCTTTCATATATCCTCTGATGCTTCAGATACTACAATTGGAGTTGTCTTGGGTCAAGAAGAAAACAATCTTCCCTATGCTATCTATTTTATTAGTAAAAATATGACCCCTGCTGAACTTAATTTTACAGTTACCGAGAAACAATTCTTAGCAGTCATTTATGCTATTAATAAGTTTCGACATTATATTACCGGTTACACTACTTTTGTTCATACTGATCACTCGGCCATTAAATATTTAATGAACAAATCAGTTACAATTGCTCGAGTTACCAGATGGTTATTATTATTACAAGAATTTGATATCACAATTGTAGATCGACCAGGTAAAGAAAATGTAGTTGCTGATTTCCTTTCTCGGTTAAAAACTGATGAAAATATTCCAGTAGATGATTCTTTTCCTGACGAATATTTATTTGCAGTATCTACTCACTCACCTTGGTATGCAGACATTGCCAATTACCTAGTTGCAGGGAAACTACCATCACACCTATCACACAGAGAGAAAAGAAAGATCGTTCAGCAAAGTGCTAGGTACAACTGGATAAGCGGGTATCTTTTTCACACAAGACTCGATCAGGAAATTCGGAGATGCATTAGAGAAGATGAAGTTTATGATATATTGAAGGTTTGTCACAATGGCCCTTGTGGAGGGCATTTTGCGGATAAAAGAACAGCACACAAAGTTCTTAGAATGGGTTATTATTGGCCCTCACTTTTCAAGGACGCAAAGAAATATGTTAGGGCCTATGATAGCTGTCAGAGAATGGGCCAGCCTAATCACAGGGATGAAATGCCACTCAACCCCTAGGTAATACTTGAACCTTTTGAAAGATGGGTGCTAGATTTTATAGGTCCCATCAATCCTCCATCCAATCAAAGAGTTTATATACTAGTTTGCACAGATTATATGACTAAATGGGTAGAAGTTAAGGCACTCCTCAAAGCTAATGAAGAATCAATGTTAACTTTTTTATTTGAAGAAATCTTTCTTAGGTTTGGTTTGCCTAGAGAGCTAGTCACAGATGGAGGACCTCCTTTTAACTCTCATGGCTTCAAAGATAAACTCCAGAAATATCACATTAAGCATAAAATGATTGCACCTTATCACCCCAGGCAAATGGGCAGGTGGAAAGTACGAATAAAGTCATAGAAGCCATTTTAACAAAATCAGTAAAGGAAAATAGAAGGGACTGGTTTCAAAGGTTACCTGAAGCATTATGGGCTTATAGAACTACTTGGAGGAACACTACGGGTTTTTCACCTTATGAATTAGTTTGTGGTAAAAATGTTGTTTTTCCTATGGAATTTGAAATCAAAACCTTAAGGACTGCTTTAGTTGTTAACCTTGACTTGACTGATGCACAGACAGCTAGGTTGCAGCAGCTTCAGGAATTGGATGAAAAGAGGTTGGATGACATCCATCAAACAACCATGATACAACAAAGAACCAGGTGGCATGAAAAAACTATTAAGCATAATCAGTTCCAAAAAGGTAATTGGGCTCTATTGTATGACTCCCATTTTGAAAATTTTCAAGGTAAATTAAGAACAAGGTGGCTAGGACCTTATGAAGTAGATAATGTTTTTTCAAATGGAACAATCAGACTCCTAACGATTGATGATTCTAGAACACCATTATTAGTGAATGGGTATCGACTCCATTTGTATCAACAACCTATTTCTAAAGAGGATTTCAAAACTACTTGCATGACAGACATACACTATGTCGTTTTGGGGGGACCTACTATCCCTCATTGCACTTAATTTTTTGTTTATGTATTTATTTTTGGATTAGATTTCTTAACTAATAATACCTGTCAAGGGTTGCCATGTTACGATTAATTATTTTGCAGATCTTAGCTTCGGAGGGTGGCTGAGAAGAAAAATTCCAATATAGGAAGAACTAATTTGCGGCTTGGGAAGCATTGCCATGTCACTTCAGATCATAATTCATTCCCTCTTACATTTTTCTCCACCATTTCCCGTTGCTGAAACACCATTTCCTGTTGCTGAAACACCATTTCCCATTGCTGAAACACCAAATCCCAGTGCTTAAACACCAATCTTTTCCATTTTTCCTAAAAAGCACCAATTTCCCCCATTTTTGTTCCCGAGAATGAACTATTACTCTGATAGAAACATATCATTCTTCATTAAAGGAATCAGCCATTCATCCTGATAATTATGTTCCTTCACTACTACTTCTTGTGAATAATGAAAACCTTGTGTATAAAAACCCTCATACTTTACAGACCCTTTTTATAATTATCATCGACCTATTAAGGATGAGATAATACTTTTCGGCGAAACAACCAAAGGTAAATATAAAGGTATGCATGTTTAAGTGTGAATATTAAATTGTAGTTAATGAGGAGATAATTGATACGACTGCCGAAAGTGTCGTACCACCAACCATATCATTCAGCCGCAGTTGGGGGGATTACCGAAATATTGTAATCATTACATGACACACCAATCACCGCCATCTCTATTTCTCCCGGTAGTATCTAAGCCACCTCGTCTGTACCTTATCATGTCATAATTTCATTTGTAACGTTCTGCTCTATTTCGACCTCGACAACTCGGCTCTGCACTTTGTATTTTGTCTAAACCAGTAACTATGGGAGGAAATGCTGTTAGACATGAACCTGGCTCGACGGCATTATTGTATCTCTACCAGGAGGCATACCAAATATTTCTACAAGTAGGATGGGTGGATTACTTCAGAAGACTTCCGGATTTTGATTCACAGCAGGTTCTAGAATTTGCATGCAATTTGAGGGAAGGATACTCCACTGTCCAAGGGGTGCGAATTCCAGCAACAGAGGAAGACATAGCGCAAGTTTCGGGACTACCAACCAATGGTACTCGCTGGTTCAGCAGGAAACACCTCATTCTCAATGCACAGCAAGATTTTCTGTTACCAGGGGAGCACGTTGAAACCAAAGGCAGGGGTGTTGCACTTCGATCACTACCACCACCATGGCCAAAGGTTGCAGAATTTGTTAATCATTATCTCACCTGTGAGGGTCGTTATCAGGTAGTCTACCAACACGACTTTGCTTTATTAAATCCTTTGAGGCATGGTCGTCTAATAAATCTGCCCTATTATCTGCTTGACTATCTAAAAAATATGGCACACTATACCATGAACGCAAGGCACCAACTCCTCTTCCTCATGCACCATCATTTGGTCCAGCTCTTAATAAATAGAGGCTTTTCCCTGCACAATCCACCTCCCCTCAATAACCCCCCTCAGCAAGCTGAGGAAAATCCTCAGCAAGACGAAGAAAATTCCCAGCAATCTAAGGAAAACTCCTAGCAAGCTACCGAAAATCAGCAACCAGCAGCAGAAACACCCCAATTGAGCACTAAAAATCTGTAGTAGACCCCACCCCTTAATAAAGCCGAACCATCCACTCCCATAGTCCATATCCCCACTGATGATTCGGATGACAATACCCCCATCATTCTCCTTAAGAGGAAAAAGCAATAGAAAGCTGCAACCCCACTAAAAAGAAGAACCAGGACCTCAGTTAAGGAAGCCACCATTTCTGATAATCCCCCTACCCTAAGGAAAAGTGCTCGTAAGAGAAAAAATACTATTTTTCCTGATTCCTTACCATGGCAACAAACAAGGTCATCTGCAGCAACTGAGGCCATTATCCCAAATTCCCCACTTATCATTCTAAATTCCCATATTCCGCCTAGCCTTGAACCTTCACCTTCCTCACCCTCGGGTGCCGAAATGCAGAGCATTCATGATTTTGTGACATCATTTTTTTCAAAAGAGGCAGTTGCTCCACAAGAACCAACTGCCGATACATCTAAAGTAGACACCCAAAACGATATAGGGTATGTGGCTGTTACACAAGAACTAGCCACTGACCTAACAGGTGCCACACAAGAACCACCTGTTGGAGAACAAAAAGAAGATGACCAAGATGTGGCTGATACACAAGAACCAGCCACTTACCCAACAGGTGATACACAAGAACCACTTGTCAGACAACAAAAATTAGATGACCTAGATGTGGCTGATACACAAGAACCAGCCACTGACCCAACAGGTGATATGCAAGAACCACCTGTTGTGGACGCAAATGATGAAGTTGATGCCGAACAACAATTCTCTCCTCCATTAGAACCTGCAACTACATAAGCCCCGGTTACTTTAGCCTCCCTGCAGGAAGAAAATGAGATTTTGAAATCAGAAATTAAGGCTTATCAACAAGAGTTAACAATGGCTAGGGAAACCTATAAAAAGGAACTCAATCTATACATGTTAGCTCAGGTAGCATCTGCAGCTAAAAAGAGTGCAGAAAAGTATCAATACAGTGAATACATGTGTAGTGAATGTGGTGATATCTATACTCGAGTAGGTTATAAGATAGTTGAAGTTTCGTTGTCTAGAGCCAGTCTAGTACCTTCTCCTGTTATAGTCCAAAAGGAACACCCTGCTGTTACACAAGAACCAGTAGGGTCTTCAATAATTTTAGAGGAAGAAACAAAACCACCTCGGCCTACCCAAGTTGTTACAAAACAAAAACCAGTTCCAAAGTCTTTTACAACTATGTATACACAGACTGAACCTTCCCGTGTCAGCAATGCTTACACATAGACTTCTAGTTTTCAAAAACTAAGTGACACATGGAAGACAGAATATGAGCTCTCACAAGGAAAGGCATTTCAGCAACAGAAGTCATTATGGCTCAACTATGCATACAGAAATTGGGAAGTGCTTGAACAGTTTCGTGCACAACATAAGGAGAACAAGAAATTAAAAGCCAGATTGTCCCTCATCTTTGACTTGGTCCAGCGGTTACTCGCTACAAGGAAACCCTCTTTTAACTATTCTGTATTTTGAGAGAACACTTAGTGTTCCTCCAAATAAAAGCAATCAAGGATGGAAGACCCCACTAGGTCTCTACACCGCAACAATTTATTGAGACTTTCATAGAAGCACCAAATAGTGACCAGAACTTGTTGTGTGAACTCTATCTTCACAATGAGGCTATGCCTGAAGATAGAAATATTAGTTTACTTCCTCTTGTTGGCGATATCCAAATAAGAGACTTTATTTCCTTCTTGGCCAATCAGTTTACTTGGCAGAATGCTTTTATGTCGGAAGCACACAATGAGGAGAACTGTCTTCTCTGGATTCGTGCTGAACCACAAAATGCAGCTATCTTCATTGCAGAACATCAACAAATTCTACGAGAACTAGGGATGACTGATCATATCAAGAAACTACAAGTAGCAGTCTTGGAAGACTGCCAATATTATGTGAAAACTAAAGGAGCTCTGGCTATAAAAGAAAATAATCTATTCTGGGAACACTATCATAAAGAAAGACAGGAATATCATCCTTATAATCCTCTCAATATTTAGGCAGCAATCTCATGCATACCTGATTATGTTAAATGCATTAGACAATGTGTTGAACGATGGATTGGTTACCACTTTCATTTCCCTCTCTTATGGCTCCCTGGACAACAATATAAGGCTCAATTTAAATTGACCAAACAGGAGGAGTTGGTAGCATGGCAGAAACTTCAGAGTGTCATGGGTTTAGAGACATGGTTGACAGCACCTTCTATAGTTACTGCATAAGCAATTTACACTGTTCATCCCAGTATTCTGACTCAGATCCAGAGTAGAAATTGCATGTGGACATGCAACCTTTTCAGTTGGGGGGGATGTTAGGACCCCATATTGTCTATTTTTGACCTTATATTTTGTCATAATATTACCCTCTTCAACCCATAGTTGAAAGCCTTTGCTAGTGTTTTTACTAAATCATTCCAAAGGTATACAGTAACTCTCCTCGTTGCTATATGTTTAATTATTCAACACATAATCATGCTATCTTTATAATTGATCCTTGAAGTTGACTAAGTTGCTGAACAATTGTTGAAACTGCCTAAAGTTGGCAGGACCATATTTTGTAGTTGCTGAAACAATGGAAACAACACGAACCTCGAAGCTGAAACAGCAAGGACAGCATGCGAACCTTGAGGAGACAGTTGAGATTTGCGTATCAGATCTGCAACAGCAAAGGAATCTGATCAATTATTGAATAAACGGTTACATTGGTCGTAACGATCATGATCCACATTACTGTAACAACATTCTGTTAACGGGAACTGATTTCCCTATTTCTGTACAAAGGGTCGAACTAGAATGTATAATGAAAATATTTTGTAATAGATGTCTCCTCTATAAAGAGGAGACATCTACATTAGAGGGGATATATGGAGAGAGGATGAACAAGCTGTAACACAAGAATTGTAGTAGAAGGACGAGATTGAATCTTTCTTGTAATATTGTATATTGACAGATGAATAAAGTTCTGTTCTGAGTATTTCATCTTAGTTTCTGTGTCCTGGGGAATCTTGTGAGAAGGACAGGGCCCACCTTCATCACAAGATTCACCCATCTTCTTTCTGTTGTGTGTTGTGTGTGATTTTTGTTCATACCTTATTCACGAGTATTGCTTCTGATGATATTTTACTTTTGCTGAGATTCTATTTTTCTTTTAATTGATTGATGTTGTATATGAGTGCCTCACCGGTGACTAGGATTTATAGAGTGTATTGGTGAACTGGATAACAGAGGCAGGTGTTGAATGTTCCTACTCTGGGGATAGGGTCCTGATCCTTTGTTACAAGACATCCATCACTTCTTTTTGCAGATTTATTCTCTTTAATTAATTATCTGTTCTTATTTCATTCCTGCAATAGACTATAACTGATGTAACACAGAGTAAGGGTTTAATAGAGAATGAATTGTTTATACTACAGCTTTTAATGTTATTAAAATCGAGTATATACAGTACTTAGTCACCTTTGAAATAATCGGACTTTCCCGGGTTGACAATTTATGTGGCACTCAACTGTTTAATTAATAAACAATTAAAGTGACCAACACCCCAGATGCCTGCCAGCCAAATCCGAACATGAACAATAGGTAGGCTCAACAAGTATATAGTGGAGAGACATCATACCCAACTTATGCTGTATAAATCTAGGAGATCAACCTAAGATCTGGGAGAATTCTCCCAGATAACAAACCTCCCTCTCCACATAGGGAGGTTGAGAAAGAAAGAGGAAAACAACCTTAAAGTAAATCCACCCTTTCTTGAGAGATTAGCCCAACCAGTCTAGCCTACCCTAGAAGAACTTGAACTTCTAGGAGAATTGAAAAATATATGTGTAAAGATACCCCTTCTCCAAGCAATAAAATATGTTCCCATTTAAAATAAGTTGATTAAGGAGAAGTTATTCAAGCATCCAGGAAGAAGAAAAATGGATTCTCCTACCATTAATGTCATTGGGTAGCTATCTGACTTAATGTTGGGCAGGGAATATGTCTAAAATATTTGGACCCTAGAAGCCCTGTAGTAAATGTTCACATCAATGGCATGATTGTCCCACACATTCTGATTGATTTGAGGGATACCATTAATGTGATGACCAAAGACACCATGCTCAACCTCAACCTCCAAGGGTCATTGAGGAAGACCACAACAGTGCTGCAACTTGCAGACCGTTTCACAGTCACCCCTGAGGGAATTGTGGAGGATGTGATGGTCTCCATTGACTCTTGGGAGTACCCTGCAGATTTTCTAGTTCTCCAGCCTAAGGCTAAGCTTACTGGTTACCCTCTCATCCTTAGGAGGCCATGGTTGACCACAAACGATGCTTCCACTAGCTACGAAATTAGGAATATGACTATCAAGAATGGGCATATTTCCAAGTAGTTAGTCCTATACCCTCCTACTTAACCTTATCTAGAACATGATTTACCTTTATGGTTGGAGGAGGAGGAAGAATATGAGGCTTATTCAACCCAACTTTATTCTTTGGAAGCAATAGCAAGATGAGGATGACTTAATTGAACACCTGCTCCGAAGTCCAACTCCTAGTTCGTTACCATTAAAAGAAGAAGTAAGGGGAACCCAGAACAATCATCCAATTGACTTATTCTCGACCAATTACAACCCACTCCGTGTCAAAACCATAGAATTTGGCCCAGAAAAAACTTTGAAAATTAATCCATCTCTTTATGCTCTTGAAGAGGAAAAGCTATGCAACATGTTGAGAGAAAAACTAGAAGCCTTCGCTTGGAGTTACAAGGAAATGAAGGGAGTCCCCCCCTTAGTGTGTACTCACCACATATACATCAAAGAATGTTGCAAGCCAATCCGACAACCACAAAGGAGTATGAATCCAGCTCTTAAAGATATAGTAAAAGAGGAACTACAAAAACTGCTAGATGTAGGATTCATTTACCCTATCTCTGATAGTGAGTGGGTCTCTCCTTTAGTGTTAGTTCCCAAAAAAAATGGTAAGTGGAGGATCTGTGTAGATAACAGGGAGTTGAACAAAGCCACAAAGAAGGATCATTTTCCCCTACCCTTCATTGACCAAGTGCTAGATGGCCTGGCAGGGAAGAAGTTTTCTCTTTCTTAGATGGATTCAATGGGCACAACCAAATTCAAATCTACCCAGAAGACCAGGATAAGACCACATTCACCTGTCCTTGGGATACTTTTTCCTACAGGGTCCTTCCTTTTGGCCTATTCAATGCTCCTGCCACTTTCCAGAGATCAGTCTTGAGTATTTTTTCCAAACTAGTACATGAAGCAGTGGAAATCTATATGGATGATTTTACACCTTATGGCTATGATTTTCAACAAGCCGTGACTAACCTAGGCAAAGTATTGCACAAATGCACTGAACTGAACCTATCTCTCAATCCAAAAAAATGTGAATTCCTAATGACTGAAGGGACCATGCTAGGTCATTCAATATCTCAGCACGGACTACAGGTGGAGCCAAACAAAATAGAAATCATTCAAAGTGTCCCACCTACTCAAAAGCAGAGGGATGTCAGGAGTTTCTTGGGGTTAGCTGGATACTACCGAAGTTCATAAAGGACTTCAGCAAGTTGGCCTCTCCTTTATTTGGGTTGTTGGCCAAAGATTCAAAGTTTATATGGTCAAAAAGCTGTCAAGAGGCATTACACACCAATTCTTTGAGGCCGAAACTAGGCCCTCCCTTTTTATATTCATGTTGATGCCTCACACAAAGCCATAGGAGCAGCTTTAGTTCAGGTAGAGGAGAAATTTCCCTATGCCATCTATTTTATCAATAAGAATCTGTCACTGAGCTAAATTATACTATGACCGAAAAGGAACTCCTGGCTATTGTGCATTCGTTAAAAAAATTTAGGCATTAAATTATAGGCTATCAAACATTTGTGCATACTGACCATGCTGCAATCAAATATTTAATGAAAAAACCAGATGTGAATGTTAGAATTATAAGATGATTGCTTTTATTACAACAGTTTGATCTAACTATTGTTGATAAGCCTGGTAAGGAAAATGTTGTTGCGGACTTTCTATCTAGGATGAATTTGTCTGTATGTGAAGAAGGAATGGTGGATGACTAGCTACTAGAATAGCATTTGTTTGTTATTTCAGTTATCTCCCCATGGTTTGCTAATATAGCAAAATATTTGGTATCAACACAGTTCCCACCAAACTTGCCCTCCAAAGAAAAGAGCAAGATAGTTAAGAAAAGTTCCCCCTTCACTTGAATTGGGGGCAATCTTTTCAAACTTAGCCTAGACCAAATCTTGAGAAGGTTTGTAAGGGAAGAGTAAGTTTTGACATCCTTATGACCTGTCATGATGGGCATTGTGGAGGTCACTTTGCAGCAAAGAGGACAACATTCAAAGTGTTACAAGCAGGCTATTATTGGCCCACTCTTCATCAAGATGTGAAGAAGTACATTATTCAATGCGATCGGTGCCAGAGGATGGGAAAGCTTACTCTAAGAGATGAAATGCCCCTACAACCTCAAGTGACTTTTGAGCAATTTGACAAGTGGGGCATGGACTTCATTAGGCCTATCAGCCCTCCTTCAAAGAAAAAACAGTACATTATTGTGTGCACTAATTATTTGGCTAAGTGGGTTGAAACTAAGGCGATTAAGGCAATAACCGAAGAGAAGGTGGTTGAGTTCCTCAGGGAGAATGTATTCTACAAATTTGGATACCCTAGAGAGCTAGTCACAGACCAAGGAAGCCAGCTTATCTCCAAAATGATTGAAGAACAGCTCAACCATCACAAAATCAAGCATAGGACCTCCACTCCCTATCATCCATAAGCTAACGTACAAGTGGAGGTGACCAACAGGGCACTGGAGAGACTCTTAACCAAGGTAGTGAGTAGCAGTAGGAAGGATTGGGTAGAGAGACTAGTTGAGGCCACCTGGGTCTATAATACAACATGGAAGACCACCACTAGATTTACACCCTATGAGCTGGTCTATAGGAAAAAGGCTTTGTTGCCCATTGAGTTTGAATATAACACATTGAGGATGGCAGCCCAACAAGATCTGGATCTTAGTCATGCACATAAAGAAAGATTATGCCATTTGAATGGCTTGGATGAATTCAAAATGTAAGCCCTCCTACATACAGAGATAGTTCAGCTTAAGAGGAAGATCTGGCATGATAAATATATTAAGGAGAAGCAATTTCAAGAGGGAAATTGGGCATTATTATATGATTCTAGGTATAAAGACTTCAAGGGCAAGCTAAGGACAAGACGGCTCAGACCTTATGTGGTGGAAAGATGTCATGATAATGGTTCGGTGCAAATCAAAACTATAGATGAAGAAGCCATTCCATTGCTTGTTAATGGACACCGATTGAAAATGTACAAGAGGCTTTATCAAAACAAGAGTTCATTGACAATATCAATAAGACAATGATGATGGTGAAGCAAGTTCTAGCTCCTCCCTCATCAGGTCACTGAAAAAAAAGGAAAAAACAAGAATAAGGATTCAAGTGAAAACCTCCATGAGGCGCCTAAATCCCATCTTTGGGTTCAAAACCTCGTGAGGCGGCCCAATCATGAAAAAAATGAAAAAAGAATAAGAAGATCCCTAGGTGAAAACCTCCCTTGAGGCGCCCAGGGCAAACATCTAGGGTGAAAACCTCTTTGAGGCAGCTTAGGTGTTTTTCAAAAAAAAAAAAAAGAAAAAAAAAAGAAAAAACGAGATAAAAAGATGTAATTGTTATTTGCAGTTGGACAAGAAAGATAGTCAAGGAACAAAAAGAGGATCTAAAGGGCACCCTGCCTCACACATATCCATCTCCTCCACTCCTTACCATGCATCACTCCATCATTTCTATCGTTTTCCACTCCATTGCTTCTATTTAGGCAAAGATTGTGTTTTCTACAGTCATGAGCTACATGTCTTCACTAGGATGATCCAGGAGCATAACAAAGAAGACATAAGACAAGAGAGGAGAAAGAAGAATGACCATGCAGCAAATAAACAATGCAGCACCTCTAATCTTCGACAACTGCAGCATGGCATCGAGACCACAGGTAAGTATCCAGCTCACTCACTCATATGCATAATTTGATCAAAAGTGTGAAGGTTACAAGGTAGTTGGTTTATAAGTGAAAAGGTGGCCAATTAACTTGGTCACCTTCGTTCAGTCATCATATACAAAACCAGGTGTCCTCTCACAAGTGGCCACAATCAACTCAATGATAGAGGAGAAGTAGGACAAGAAGTTGTTAACTACAGATCTATGAGGTGGGAGCTGATTACGAGGAGTGGGAAAAAAAAACATCCTTTGCATGCATTCCACCTCCTCAAAACTCCCTCACTCAAATCGCTCTTATAACTCTGGCCACCCACCTGAAGCAAGGATCCATTGTTTTTCAAGATAATTTCTATAGGAGCATGCACAGGAACAATCTACAGGACCAGTCTATAGCATACACATAGGCACTCTACACAATAGACAGACAGGGGTTCAAGAGGTAATATCACAAGAACTGTCCACTGCCACCATTCTAAAGAGGTAGGATCTAAAAATCCATCCCCATTTACAAGAAAATGAACTAGAAATACTCTAAAAGCTGGTGGATATAACAATTGTGGGAGGTGAAGTACATACATAGGAAACTCTATTTTCTCATGAATTTAAAATTCTTGTGTCAAAACTCTCATTTCCTCGTCAAGCCTCACAAGCAAGATGACAGGAGGGTTTAATAGGAGAGAACCCACAAGCACTGTGAGGATACAACAACACTCCCAAGTGCTTGAAATATTTATAAGACACCAATGGATGGGGTTTTTCAAAAAATTCACAAGGTATGATGATGAGGTGGCTCAAGAATTTTCTCATTCCCTCACTCCACATAGCAGAATCCATGCCACTGTTATAGTTAGAGGGCTCACTATAGATATCACCCCAAAGCTCATTGGTAGGGTCACCACACTTCCCCTAGGAATTTCATGGAGAAAATAAGACAAAGTAGATAGTCAAGTGGCAAAAAGGAAATTCTTATTAGAAGGTGAAGAACCCATAGAGGATAAAAATGGAGTAAGGAGGGATAGTCTGCCATACCCATGGAGTGATTCAGTTTACCAACTCATCAAATATATCTCACTTGAGGGTAGATACAGTGTTTTTTATGGCTACCATTTTAGGATGCTTGAAGAATTAAGATTTGGCATAGAAACACCAGTTCACCAAAGACTCAGCATGCCCTATTTCTTGATGCAATCACTCATAGACTCCAACAACAATGTAAAGGAAGGGAAGTCCCAACAATTGGCTCACCATAGGTTGATCAGGATCCTCATTGAGGATGCCCTCCAAAACCTCGGGATCACTATAACATGGTTAGTCTTTAGAGACTTACCAGCAGAGGATGAAATCAAAACCCTCACCTATGATGTTATCCTTCTGTCAGTGAGGAGGAGGCAAAACAAGAAGGAAAAGATACAGAGCTAGATGGGGATGAGATGAATGAAGAAGAAAATAATATAGAGGAACATGATGAAGTAGAAGAAGAAGGAGGAGAATAGAAGGAGGATGATATTAAAACAAAGGAAGAAACTAATGGAGATGAGAAAGACCAGCAAGAGGAAGAAAATAAGAAAAACAGAGAGGAAGAAGGCATTGAAACAAAAGGGCAAGAACACATGAAGAGTCACCTAGAGTGTCTCCAGAGACCCTTGTGAGGGAGGAAACATCTGCCCTCACTGCTCTCAGCATCCCAGTCAAGAAAAAAGGGAAAATAAGGAGGCAAATCCCTCTATATTTCAGAACAAGAAAGAGAACAAGAATCAAACAAGGGAAGCCACAAATATCAACAAAAATCCCTATTGAGATTGAATATTCCCCTACACCAAGGGACAAAGAAGCAGTAATGAGAGATCGACTTGAGAGGGAAAATGCATGGTCAAGAGGAAAACTTTAGAAAAGGGAAAACCAACTAGCATGTATGGCCAACCTGCCCTTGGAGGCCATCCAGTGTAGGATGCCGGCTAAATCCTATGCTCTTTAACTCAGAGAAAAATGGATGCAATTTCATATTAAAACACTAGCACAAAGGGTCACCATACCATTTCAGGACTATAGGCAATTTATTGGTCTTGGTGACCAAAGTACACTAGAGGATATGGCCAAAATGGCTGAGTTTTACTTGCATAACATGGCCCTCACAAACATGATTGTTTGGAATATTAATGCTGAGCTAGGAGATCTACAATTAATGTCTTTGGCATCATGGATGAACCATGAGGAGTCAAGGGCTGTAGAGATGAAAAGAATATTGGCCAAAGAGCAAAATGAACATCTTTTCATCAGAGCTGAACAATCAAATCCCATGGCCCTAATCAACACCCATAATCTAATTGCAAATGATCCTCAGCTGGAACCTAGATATCTTGCTACCCAAGAGCAAGCAATTTCACATTTTGAGGATATTTTTAGGCTACTAGGAGAAGATAGTATACAAGCTGGCTTAAGGAGATGGAACACACTACCAAATAGCTTGAAGATCAGAGAATATCATTCCCATCAAAGGTTAAGAGAGGCACTCAACAGGACACCTATATATAAGTAATCAATGCAAAGGTTGAAGGTCAATTGGATAGGCCTAAAACTCAGTCCACCACTACTACTAGGAATGCTAGAAGGGAGAATAGAAGAAGAGGAAAAGAGGTTATGGGAAGAATTAGAAAGGAAATCAGGATTCTATGCACAAGAAGAAGAGACCACAATAGAGGCATGGGATGTAAGAGAGGCTACCAAAGCCATGAAGGACATGGACATTGACTAAGTTGCTCAAAGGATGATCAACACTTTCAGTAAGGGGGTGATCATGAGCCTCATCATTAGGTAATTATATGGGCCTTAATTCACCTCCTAGCTTCGTCAAACCAACTACTCTCACAAATTATTGCATACTTTTGATTATATTTTGTTTATGAGATGAGTTAGAGTTGGATATTTTTCTTTGTGGTCTAATATGCATGTAATGTAGGATTAAAGGATAAAAGCAAGGAATTTTAGCAAAGACCTTGGTCAAAACTTGAATGGGACAAGGGAGAGGAATTATAGGAGGTAAATCCTCCTCATTTACTACCCCTCCATTTGAATATTCCTTCATTAGCATGGAGTGCAACCAGCCAAATCATGAGGACTAGAAGGCAACTGAGCAAGTGAACGTCAAAGCACCAGTTATCTCGAGTTTGGGAGCCAAGCCTCCCTAATTTTAAGGAATTCATTGGAGACTTCAGTGGTATAAGTAGAGAGGCCTAGGACCTCATTAGGATTCATAATTTTGATTGTAAAACTCTACTTTATTTTCGAGCTGCAAGACTTGTGATAGTTTTTGATGAAATCCATCGTTTTGATAATAAGAATGAGTTTTGTTTTGAGCCATCAATGAATTAACTTAGAGGGCTGAAGCTCTTGGGTTATGGCCCAACCCTAGTAGCTAAGGCTACTCTTTACTATACATGTATGCTAGTGTAGATTCATGGTTTAATCGTTCATTTGCTTAAGTAGCTGCATTTTCATTACAACAGGGTAGCGCATAGATTCATGGTTTAATCGTTCATTTTCTTAAGTAGCTACATTTCCATTACAGCGATGTAGCGCATAGCTTCATGGTTTAATCGTTCAATTGCTTGAGTAGCTGGATTTCCATTACAACAGTATAACGTAGATTGGTTGTGTTTTAGTTTGCTTCCATTTGTGCCTTTATCTTCAGTTAGCAGGTTAGCAAGGATTATACCTGTAGATTTCCTTTCACTACAACCCTAACCAACCACCATCAACTGCATGTCGCATAGCTTCTTCGTATTCATTTTAACATTTGATTTTATGCGCCCTAAATCTCCACCGTCAATCTGTCTAGCTTGATCCAACAACTATCGTGAATTCTTCCACCTACTTTATGCACTCCAAATCTCCACCATTGATCTGTCGTGCCCTCAATCCAACAGCTATCGCATCATCTCGCATGAATTATTGCATGATCGATACCCAACCGAGAGCACATGAGAAAAGTGGTTTTCCCGTGCTACGTGTCATTCACTTAGGCTAATTGTGTAAAATTTAGAAATATAGCTTACAACTCTTATGGCGCACGAGATATTGCTTACCACCTTTATTCATTTCCTCATTTGACTTTAGGCGCTCCCCATCTCCACCGTCGATCTACCTCGCCTCATCCAATGGCTATCACGTCACCCAATCGCAAAATAGCTTGGATGACCTCCACCATTGATCAACCCCGCCCGATCCAACGACTATCACACAAATTCTTGCACGGTCGATATCGGCTCAAGAGCACGCGAGAAAAGTGTGTTGGAAATAATACTAAGAGGGGGGTGAATCAGTATTATGAAATTCTTTTCAATATGCCTTCCAGATTTATACTTTAATTTATTCTTCAGATATTGATCATTGATTTGTATGTCAGTGCCATATAATAATGAACAAGAACAAGAAAAATAGATAAGCACACCAAAGAACACCAGATATAACGTGGAAACCCAATGTGGGTGAAAACCACCTGCTGCAATATGTCTCTATCTTCTTTCAATTAGAAACTTCTTTTACAAGGATTTTGTACTGGTGTAGTCCTTTACCAGTACGTAGGTTGCAACCTATAGAGAGCTACAACTCTCTCTTGTTTTCCAGTCTCTCCTAGAAGGGAGCTACAACCCCCTTTGCTCTTCTACTTCTTTAAGGACCACGTTTCATTAATTTTCAGACTGGATCCAAGAAGATCAAATAATCATCAAGTACATGAAAATCACCCAATCTCCTTATACAATCAACCAATGAATCACCCAAATTCTCAGAATGTTTTAAACAGAAAAGTAATACCAGAAATCTAAACCCAGAACTCTGCAGCAATAGATAAAATACAGCCAACAAATGTTTCAAGACAGGTCCGCAACTTCACCGATATAAACCTGCAGATATCCACAGTCTTTATGTGCCTGAACTACGCAGATCCGCACTGTATCCTTCTGTTGCTCTGCGTACCACCGCACTTACTCCTTCTGCTGAACTGCGTACCTCAGCTCAGATCCGCACCTTCACTATCTGTCTGACAACGTACCTCCGCACTGGTCCTTCTGTGCCCCTGCATACCTCCGCAATGTGCTTTCTTCTGCGCTGCGTACCTCGCACTGCACCTTCTGTTGTGCTGCGTACCCCCGCACTGCGTCTTCTCCTGCACTGCGTACCCCCGCACTTACGCCATGGATTGCCTGCGAACCTCTGATTAGGGCCAAATTAACAATCCTCCAATGTGTCACAGACAGTCAGATCCACAGATTTGATCATGCGCCCGAGAGATCACGACTTATCAATAGATTTGCCTTAAATTTTCTCCTTGGTTTAGATCTAGCTTTTAAAACCAATCACCCAAACATTTAGATCTTAAGATATTCAAATTTCAGGAGTGTCTAGCCAAGTGATCTCTTTTCCTTTTTATAGGCAAGCCCTTATTCAAACCATGGGACAAAATCATCGAAAACCAATACAAGGGATCCAAACAGAGGTTCAAATAATTTAGATCCTAAACCACGAGCCAAAACCATAGGATCATGAACGACGGGCTACATACCAAGGGCCAAACATAAGAAACCCCACGTGAGTGCGCTTCTTTGCATTGGAGTGAGTGAACTGGGGGACCGCACCTTATGAACGGATAACCTGCGAGTATGTCTGCAATTCCTGGACGGCGAACCTGTGGGTCCGCACCTTTTGAACGATGCACCTGCGGACCTCTTATTTTCCATCATTTTGAGAGCCTGCATAGAGTTTTGCCACTTGAGTGAGTTTCCATCAAGTACAACACCTGAACCATAGAGCCAAACCAGAATCATAATGCCAACAATCTCCCCCTTTGGACTTGATGGCAACCTCAAGATTCTCAACATCATTCTCCCCCTTTGACATCAAGGGCAAAGGGTTATGCTCCCCCTGAGAACATGCTTAGGCCTTTGCTTTGCTGATCATGCTCCCCCTGACTAAAGATCAGATCTGCAAATGAAAAAATTCTTCAAGAAGAACCATAGTCCACCATACACCATACATGACCGTGAAAGAGATAGAGACATATTGCAGCAATATTCAGATCAACATCCATGTTCTGCTTCTGTACTTCCTCCAAGATATTCTACCATAATGCCAACAATGCATTATTAGAAGAATATATGCTCCCCCTGAACCTGTGCCATTCGATCTTCGACCAATGTACATGTATACCCCATATGAAACTTGCGTACAACCAACAATCTCTGAAACAGATGAGATTCAACAACAGGATGATGCATCAACAACCCCCAGCTTTTGCCTGAGGTATTCAAAGGTCTCCCTGGGCAATGGTTTGGTGAGTATATCAGCAACTTGTTCCTTAGAAGGAACATAATCCAACTTAACCTTTTGTTCAAGCACGTGTTCCCTGAGAAAGTGATACTTGATCGGTATGTGCTTGGTCTTTGAATGCATGACAAGGTTCTTTGAAATGCTGATTGCACTTGTATTATCACATAAGATGGAGATAGGTGGAGTACAAGTGATTTGAAAATCCTGCAAGGTTTGCATCATCCAAAGGAGTTGAGTGCAACAAGATGCAACATCCACATATTCCGCTTCAGCTGTAGATAAAGCAATCGAACTATGTTTCTTGCTGAACCAAGATACTAATCTGGAACCCATAAAGAATGCACCACCACTTGTGCTCTTCCTGTCATCCATGCTTCCGGCCCAATCTGCATCTGTATAAGCATGAAGTGTGAGATCTGTATCTCTAGGATACCATAAGCCATAGTTTTGAGTTCCTTGAAGGTACTTGAAAATTCTCCTCACTGCCTGAAGATGAGTTTCCTTTGGATTTGCCTGAAATCTTCCAACTATTTCCACTGCATGCATGATGTCTGGTCGGGTACCTGTTAAATAAAGTAGACTTCCAATCATAGATCTGTAGGTTGGTTGATGCACTGCTACTGATTCATCATTTGCACTGACGCTACATCTTGTGACCATGGGGGTACATACTGGTTTTGCATCTTCCATGCCATATTTCTTCAAAATCTTCTTGAGATACTTGGTTTGAGATAAGAAGATCTCGCCTTCATTTTTTTGGATTTGCAATCGAAGAAAATATGTCAGTTCTCCAAGCAAAGACATTTCGAATTATTTCTGCATCACCAAGGCAAAGCTTTGACTCATAGCTTCTTCATTGCTGCCAAAGATAATATCATCTACATACACAACAAGTATTAGTAATTTGTCATTTTCAATTTTTATGTAAAGATTACTATCTACTGATCCCTTTGAAAAACCTTGTTGATGAAGATATTTGTCCAAACGGTAGTACCAAGCCCTTGGAGCCTATTTAAGACCATAGAGAGCCTTCTTTAGTCTGCATACAAGATTTGGATCATTCCCAAGGATGAAACCATCTGGTTGCTCAATGTACACTTCTTCTTTTAAGTCCCCATTCAGAAAGGTTGATTTCATGTCCATTTGAAAAACTTTGAACTGCTGAAAGCTTGAGAGAGCAAGGAACATTCAGATGGCCTCAAGTCTAGCAACGGGAGAAAAATTTTCTTCGAAGTCTATTCCTTCTTGTTGAGCATACCCTTTACACACAATTCTGGCCTTGTTTCTAATTACTTCTCCATTTTCATTCAACTTATTTTTGAAGATCCATTTTGTCCCTATGACATTCTTATCTTTTGGTCTAGGAACCAACTCCCAAGTGTTGTTCTTTTCAATCTGCTCAAGTTCTTCATCCATCGCCTTGACCCAACATTCATCTTTGCATGCCTCTCTTACATTTTGTGATTTAGTGGAGGAGAGCAATGCCAAATAGCTTGAGGCTTCTGCAATTGTTCTTCTTGTTTGTACACCTGCTTCTTTCTACCCCAAAATCTGAGATTCTGGATGATTCTTTTGAACGTACCTGGAAGGAGTCTTCTCTTCTATCATTATTTGCTCCTCAGGTGCCTCTTGAGGTTCTTCTTCATCATTTGTCTGATTTGGAGATTAGTCTTCATCCTCTTCGATATTTTCAGGATTTACTTGCCTAGGGATGTATCCTTTTTCGTCAACCACTACATCAATACTGTCAACAATTCTTCCAAGTCTTTTATTGTAACACTTATATGCTTTGTTGTGGGGAGAATAACCAAGGAGAATGCCTTCATCTGCTCTAGGTTCAAGTTTGCGAAGCTATTCATCAGTGTTCTTGATATAGCATTTGCTCCCAAAAATTTTGAAATGCTTTACCGAAGGAGTCTCACCATACCAGAGCTCATGAGGAGTTTGAGTGCTGTTCACTCGGACATTTGTTTTGTTGAGAATAACAACCGCAACAAATGCAGCTTCACCCCAGAAGGTTGCGAGAGTCCCAGACTCATCAAGCATAGCATGAGCCATTTGTTGGACCGTTCTGTTCATCCTTTCCACCACTCCATTTTGCTAAGGAGTCCTAGTTGTAGAGAATTCCCTTCTTATTCCATGTTCTTCATAGAAATCGAAAAAATCATTTGAGGTAAACTCCCCACCTCTGTCGGACCTGAGGCACTTAATTTTGTGATCTGATTGGTTTTCAGCCAAGGCTTTGAAAGATTTGAATTTTTCGAATGCTTCGTCCTTGTGTTTCATAAGTCCCAACCAAACCATCCTGGAGAAGTCGTCAATGAATAATATAAAGTTTTCTTCTCCTCGAGGTGACCTTGTCCTAAATGGACCACATACATCTGTATGGACTAGTTCAAGAGGCCTGTTGGCTGATCCTTCCTTCTCAGGGAAGTTAGTTCTGGTTTGCTTACCAAACTGACATGATTTACATATGGTGTTGTCTGGAATTTTGATATCTGGAAGACCACGAACTGCCTGGTATTTGCATGCTTTCCTTATTTGTGAAAAGCTTAGATGCCCCAACCTCCAGTGCCATAACCAATGTTCATCATCCTTGCTCAAATAGCATTGTTGTTGTCCTTCTTCAAATATGTATAGATTATTTGGAGTTCTTCTGCCTTTGATCACTGTTTTTCCTGTATCAAGATCACGAACGCTACATCCATTTGATCGAAATATTACCTCGGTTCCTTGATCACACATCTGACTGACACTCAGTAGATTATGCTTCAAGCCATCAACATACAAAACATTTCGAGCTTTGACCTTTTCTTTCAACTGAGCAGTGCCTTTTCCTTTTATGACTGTAGGGGTATCATTTCCAAAAGAAACTTTCTTACCCTTTTCGAAAGCAGTATATCATTCAAGTTTTTCTTTATCACCTGTCATATGCTTCGAACATCCGCTGTCGATGTACCATAGATTTTCCTGTCCTTCTGCATAAAAAGCTATCCCACATCTTTCTGGTTGTGGTTCCTTTATTCTCCATGTTCGGGTGCCTGAGGCTTTTTCCTTTGTCTGCCGAAACCAGCTCCTGCATTCAGAATCTTCATGACCGAATTTATTACAATTAAAACATTCAATTTCATTTTCAAGGGCCGAAAATTTGTTATAGGTCCTTTTCGTAATCTCGGTCATACTTCTTTGTTTTTGAGCTTCTCTAGTCATGATTGTCTTATAGGCAACACATTGAGCTGCTTTGTGACCAAATTTATGGCAAGAGAAACATTGGCCATTGAAGAAACTTCTGCAATTATCAATTCTACCAGCCAAATGATTGTAATTTCTATTGTCATCCATTCTTGAAGCAAATTGAGAAGGTTTTACCTGTGGCTGGTTGTAGCTTTTGTTCACCCTTAAGATGGATTGCCCCTGGTTTACCTGGTATTCTCTGTTTGTTCTTGATGTAATTCATCCCTGCTTTACCTGATGATCTCCATTGGGCTTTTGCTCATTCCTCCTTGCTGCATCAAGATAACTCTTTGAGGTGGATGCTTGAGATGTTTCTCCATTATAACCCAGACCTGTCTTAATTAGTGGAGAATGTTGTACATTGATAATCTCATCCAAAGTTTCAGATCCTTTAACAAACTTAAGATTAAGAACCTTTGTTTTCTCAATTTGTTTTCTAAGTCCAACAATTTCAGATTCTAACTTCTCAAGAGATTTTTCTTTTTCATCAAGTTGAAATTGCAGAGTATCAATGATCACATTCTTTTCTTCTAAACATGTCTTGAGTCTAGAAATCTCTTCATAAAAGTCATCCACATCTATAGCATCCATGTAATCATCATCTTCAAAAGCCATTAAAAGTTTATAATCATTACCTCGTTCATCTTCGTCACTATTTGATAGGCCATCACTATCTTCATGAGTGTAGTAACTTTTCTTAGTTGCATTCTGTTTCTTGTTCCATCTAACAGGTTCCTTCCCTTTCTCAATCTTATCCTTGTGAGGACATTTGGCAGCATAGTGACCGACTCTTCCACAAGCAAAGCATTTGAAAGGTAACTTACCTCGGAACCGTCCAGTACCCCGTTGAAGATTTCTGACAAAATTTGATTCTTCTTCTTCTTCTGACATGTGTCCTGACTCGTAGTACTCGCCTTTGCCTGAAGCCTTGAAGGCAACTTCTCTCCTGTCTGATGGACCTCCTTTCCTCATTTCATAAGCAGTTAGAATTCCGTGCAACTGTGACATTTTAAGGCTTTGTAGATTCTCTTTTTCTTCTATAGCAGAAACTTTAGATTCAAACCTAGGGGACAAAGATCTTAGAACTTTTTCAACCACAACAGCCTCTTTTATGTCTTCACCCAAATTTTTCATACAATTAACAATCTCATCTACACGAAGAAAATAGTTAGCCACACTTTCATCATTGTACATCCTGAGATTTTCATACTGAATCCTGAGGGTTTGAAGTTTTTCTCATTTTACCTGATCATCTCCTTCATAGCTTAGAACAATCTTGTCCCATATCTCTTTTGTAGATTTAAACTGCATTACCTTGACAAAGTCTGATTGAGATAGGCATCCTAATAGAGTATTGACCGCCTTTGTATTTGTCTCATATTTCTTCTTCTTAGCCGGATCTGTAGGAGTTGCTGATGGAAAAGTATACCCTGTATCTATGATATCCCAGACTTCTGTACCAAGAGATTGAAGATAGGCAGTTACTCTTACCTTCCAATAAACGAAGTTTGTCCCATCAAAAATCGGTGGCCTGATTTATGCTTCCCTCTCGTAGTTTCTCATGATGCAAGATCTTTCTTCAAGCGATCAAGCTTCTTCTGAAGAGCATGCTCTGATACCAATTGTTGGAAATAATACTAAGAGGGGGGGTGAATCAGTATTATCAAATTCTTTTCAATATGCCTTCCAGATTTATACTTTAATTTATTCTTCAGATATTGATCATTGATTTGTATGTCAGTGCCATATAATAATGAACAAGAACAAGAAAAATAGATAAGAACACCAAAGAACACCAGATATAAGGTGGAAACCCAATGTGGGTGAAAACCACTTGCTGCAATATATCTCTATCTTCTTTCAATTAGAAACTTCTTTTACAAGTATTTTGTACGGGTGCAGTCCTTTACCAGTACGCAGGCTGTAACCTGCAGAGAGCTACAACTCTCTCTCATTTTCCAGTCTCTCCTGGAAGGGAGCTACAACCCCCTTTGCTCTTCTACTTCTTTAAGGACCACGTTTCATTAATTTTCAGACTGGATCCAAGAAGATCAAATAATCATCAAGTACATGCAAATCACCCAATCTCCTTATACAATCAACCAATGAATCACCCAACTTCTCGGAATGCTGTAAACAGAAAAGTAATACCAGAAATCTAAACCCGGAACTCTGCAGCAATAGATAAAAGACAACCAACAAATGTTTCAAGACAGGTCCGCAACTTCACCGACATAAACCTGTGGATATCCGCAGTCTTTCTTTGCCTGAACTGCGCAGATCCGCACTGTATCCTTCTGCTGCTCTGCGTACCACCGCACTTACTCCTTCTGCTGAACTACATACCTCAGCTCAGATCCACACCTTCACTGTCCGTCTGACAGCGTACCTCCGCATTGGTCCTTCTGTGCCTCTGCGTACCTCCGCAATGTGCTTTCTTCTGTGCTGCGTACCCTCGCACTACCTCTTCTCCTGCGCTACGTACCCCGACACTTATGCCATGGATCATCTGCGAACCTCTGATTAGGACCAAATTAATAGTCCTCCAATGTGTCACAGACAGTCAGATCCACAGATTTGATCATGCGCCCGAGAGATCACGACTTATCAATAGATTCGCCTTAAATTTTCTCCTTGATTTAGATCTAGCTTTTAAAACCAATCACCCAAACATTCAGATCTTAAGATATTCAAATTTCACGAGTGTCTAGCTAGGTGATCTCTTTTCCTTTTTATAGGCAAGCCCTTATTCAAACCATGGGACAAAACCATCGAAAACCAATACAAGGGATCCAAACAGAGGTTCAAATAATTTAGATCTTAAACCACGGGCCAAAACCATAGGATCATGAACGACGGGCTAAATACCAAGGGCTAAACATAAGAAACCCCACGTGAGTGCGCTTCTTTGCATTGGAGTGAGTGAACTGGGGGACCGTACCTTATGAACGGATAACCTGCGGGTATGTCCGCAATTCCTGGACGGCAAACCTGCGGGTCCGCACCTTTTGAACGATGCACCTGCAGACCTCTTATTTTCCATCATTTTGAGAGCCTAAACAGAGTTTTGCCACTTGAGTGAGTTTCCATCAAGTACAACACCTGAACCATAGAGCCAAACCAGAATCATAATGCCAACAAAGTGGTTTTATCATGCTACATGTCACTCCCTTAGGCTAATCGCACAAAATTTTGGAATTCTTCTTACAGCCTTGAAGGCAGGCGAGAAATTGTTTAGCGCCCATGAAAACCCGCTCCATCATTCCGCACATTTTTCCTGCGATAATATCTTTGCTGCTCATCCTCCATTAATCCTGTTCGTCCATCTATTACTTAATCTCATGCAATAGGATCTCCACCACTCATCTTCCATTAATCCTATTCGTTCATCTATTCACTAAATCGCCCGCAATAAGATCTCCACTGCTCATCATTTGTTAACCCTGTTTTTTTATCTATTCACTAAATCGCCCACGATAAGATCTTTGCCATTCATCTTTCAATTAGTCCTGTTCATTCATCTCTTGACTTAACCTCCCGCGATAAGATCTCTGCCATTCATCTTCTGATTATTCTTATTCATCCATCTATTCACGTAATCTTCTACGATAAGATCTTCGCTACTCATCTCCCATTAATATTGTTCCCAATCGATCCAACGGTTCCTATGCACTTCTGCTTCGTTACATCCTCCTTTCACTAATTTCAATCTTCGCTTTCTCTTCCACTTAACTCCTTGCATGCTTGATTTTACCAAAAAAAACCAAAAACGCAAAAACAAATTTAGTTTAGTTTCTTTTCTTATTCGTTAGTTTAGTTTTTACTTCTGTAACTTAGATAGCATCATCAGGTTAGTGTTGATTTAGAAATTCTTCTTAGCATAGCTATTTAAATGGTTAATTAGGATATGGTGTGATATTAGAATTACATGTTGTTTTCTTCATTACTGTAGTAGAGTTGCTCTCTTAGAATAGATTTTCTCTTCTTCCATCAAAGAATCAAGATTCTTCTGACTCGATAAAAGTCTGGCTTTGAACCCTTAGGGTCTCTTGCCAAATGAACAAGTGACAACAGGCAAGACCTTCACTTTTACTTGTGCAATATAGCACTGTCACCTCCAAGTTTGTAAGAACACTGGGTTGATAAGTAAAGCTAGTAGCTTAGGAGTTGTAACATCCTTAGTGCAATATTGGCGCTCATCATCAAGCACCGTTTTGTTTTTCCTACCCATTGAAAATTGAGAGAGAGAAGCACATTTTTGAAGCACAAGGACATGAAAAGGACCCATCCCGTGGAGGGGGAACTACCAACCCATGTTGTAATTTCTCCTCAGGAAGTGTATTCGTTAATAAAATTATCATTTTATTAAGTCCTCAATTGGGTTATTGCACTTTTATTTTATGTTGTTATATGTTTCTATTTGCAATATCTATTGTGTTGCAATGTTTTCTCTCATGTTTTATTGCATATTTGAAGCATAGAAGTAGCCATATTTTGTTGTTAGGGTTATAAGTGACCTATAACTTAATTAAGGTATTTTTCATGCTTGAGCACACCAATGAAGATCATCATGATTCCTTACAAACCATTGAAGCGGCCAAAAGAACACCAAAGCTCAATATGACCATAAATTCCATTGTCGTACCTTTCACAAAGGTGACCTTGTTCTTATATATGACCAAGATCACGATGTCCCAGGGCATGGGAATTTTGAACCATTATGGAACGATCCTTATATCATTTTTAAGTGTTTGGAAAAGGGGGCATACCTTTTAGAAGGGACCCAAAAGGAGAAATTATTCCCAAGCCTCGCAATGCACCCTACCTAAATAAATTCTATCCATAGAATTTCCAATTGAAATGTGTCTGGTTTTCTTTTATTTCTGCAGTTAGGTAGGTTGCATCTCCCATAATCTCATTTGTTGTCTTATTGCACCTTTCAGATGGATCCATCATCCGCACCCTATATCAGTTACGCCTGTGGTGCGAGTCACTTCTCTAGGAATCTAGCCTCAACAACTTGGGCCATTTTTACCCCTTTGCATTCATTAGTCCACTCCAACAACGTCTGCATTGGATATGTCACCAATAATCAGGATGCATATGATGCACTGATAGGTTTTTTAGTTGATGACCTTGATCATCACATCCTTCACCTTCATATTTGCATTGATTCGTTGTACTTGTCATGCAATTGAATGGTGTTTATCATGTGCGTATTCCTGTCCTATTTAGAAAATATCTACATGTTAACATTTTTTCACATTAATTTGAATCCATTTCATTCAATCGTGTACATAGAGCACAAAATAACTATTTGGATACCATCGCAAAAAATTCTATAGATTGGCATTTATCACATGCCTACACAAGAAGACATCCATAACATAAACAAATGGAAAATCACATCATCACAAAAATATGCATAACCATATTATGTATCATAACATCCATCATATATTGTTTAGGTTCCACTACTCTAAATACATTTGACATGCCCATAGCATGTTATCATCATACATACAAAAATGGGGGCACCTACACTCCTACACCTAATCACTATCCTCTAGCAGATCCTGTGCCAATGGGTCCATACCCCAACACGTAAGTCTTAGATTTCTTGAATGTCCATCATTATGCACCTCGTGATAGCTTTCCACTCAGAGCAAAGACTAGTACACGCATATGTCTATTGATCTTCTAGATCGTGCCATGCATGCTCTGTCACCCCAGTCAGTAGAAAATACAACCTAAAATGGAGATCCTCCAATAATGAATCACTATTTGGTCTCTACTATGATGTCGACCCCCTCTTATTTGTAGCCCCAGATGTTGCAGCTCACCTCATATATCCTGTCAGCCTCACTGGTGCTATATATGCATGTCACAAGTTTGAAAATAAGTACCACATCTATATATATATATATATATATATATATATATATATATATATATATATATATATATATATATATATATATATATATATATATATATATATATATATATATATTTGTTAAATTATACTTACATACAAAAAATAGCAACTCTCTCTTACCATCTAGTCCCCATGCTCATCCAGGTGGTAGGGGTAGATCAAGATCCCCCCTAGAAGTTCATACCACTATATGGATAGTCATTTATGTAGAGTGCCATCTAATAATAATGAACAAAGAACTCAGGTTGGAACACATGTCTTACTCTTGCCTCTCTACCCTGTCACAGTGGCTACCTCCAATGGCACATCCTGGGTGCATGTTTCCCCCCATCGTAGATTTTTACATGTGGTCGGATGGTAGCGATATTCTCAAAGAAGAATGAGCACAAAATTTTCCCAAATGAACAGTTATCATTCTTGCTTCCTACAGAGACCCAACTGACATTTCAATAATGTCAAAAACATTTGGGGCCACCCATAATAGGTCCCTCCTAGTACAATTTCCACTAGCATCATATGCCCTCCAAAAATGTGGTGGAAGGCATGACCACCCAAGATCTACACCATTGTTGCAGTCATGGCTCATGTCTGGAGCCTCTCCAAGTAATGTATCTGAATGGTTTTTTCCTTTACCATATTAACAGGTACACAATGACAAACCAAAAACTCTCCAATATGCCTCCCATGAGGCAACATTGGATGGATCTCTCCCACCATCCCCAAGGGTGCCAACCCTATCAAAAAGTATATGTCTCAAACTGTGATCTCGATATTATGTCCCTATATCATGAACATCTCCTGATTCAAGTCCCAATAGCTCACAATTCGGGATAAAAGTGTCTCACCAAACCTCATCAATGGGTTCTCCAAGAACTTTAGCAACCCACATCGCGCTAGAGTCCCTCTAATAGCCTGATTCCCTTAAATCTCACTGCAAAGATTATCAATATCTCATTCTCACCATAACAACTTTAACTCTACCATACCTGTTAAATACCATTATATTTTGCCAGTTCAGAGTCATAGTATACATTCTTAGACCTCAACATCAACTTCCAGGAGACCCCCAACAAAGTTTCTCCCTTAAGTTTTGGGCGTATTGTTTCCCTTAAAAACTATGTTGGGGACACTTTTCAACCCCTTTTTTGCACCTTGTGGCATAGAAAAAGGTCCAACATTTGTGTTGTGACCATGAGGAAGAACAAGGGTTTCCCCCAGTTAGTTAAGTCCCTAATTTGAAAATTTTATCCACTCAAATTAATGAGTAGGGTTAGGCCACCTACCTGAAAGTTGCAGATTTGAATTCCAATGGATGGTTTGTTCACTACAAGCTCGTCAAGAGTTAGGGTCTCCTCCTCCTCTCCAAATTTTCCAATGGCTCAATTTGCAAATGAATTGGTTTTAGGGGAAAGAAGCCCTTTTATAAGGAAAACCCTAGGTTTTCCATTCACCATTACGAGCAAACCATAATATTTGACGAATCGTCAACACCATTGGAAATATCTCACCGAACTCCATAGTAGGACTCTTCATTTCTGGTAATTTGAAATTTCACCAAGAAGCCATTTTTTCCATGAGGTATCACTTTGCCACCTATCAAAATCGAATCTCTTCATATGAGTCGCCTCTACTCTGGTACCACTTTTATTTTGCACTTGTTTACTTATGTGTTGATTTTCTTCATGAGTAACCATTATTTACTCATGCATTTATGATCCCCTTTAGGCCTCCCACACGTAGCAGCATCATAGAGTCACCCTTGTTCAGAGCATCAGGGATGATTCATCCTTGCATCCATGGATTCTGTTCAGCATACCAATGAGTCCTATTATAGTACATCATCCTTATTTGCATCGCATTCATTCCATTTTTCTCACATTTGGCCTCCATATATTCTAACCTATCTCTCAAAAGCCTTCATTTGAGTAATTGACCATCCCCTCTAGAATTGAGTTAGTTACTACCAAGTCAACCATGTATAATATGCCCTAACAAGGGAATTCATCAGTCTACCACTCATCTTATTCCTTTTTCATCATCCGTGGTGTTAGTATATTAGTCACTTTACTATATCCCTCATGCTTTGTTGCAGAATCATGACTAACTCAACTCTAGTGAACCATCTTCTGTTGACTTAAACACATTTATTTTAGTTGATATGTCTATAGGGTGGTGTATCTTGGTGGTGAGCACCAGTATTGTAGCAATAATGCTACAACTCCTAAGGCTTCCTACTTTATTTTTATCAACCCGGTAGTTCGTAACAAACTTGGAAGCGATGGTGTTGTATGCACAAGTACTAGCTCTTACTGCAGGTTGTCACTTGGTCAGCTAGCGCAAGATCACTAGGAGCTCAAACCAACTTCTAGGAGTTTCCAGAAGAAGTTTTTAACTGTGATGAAAGAAAGCTAACTCTACAGAGGCTATTCTATTTGTAGATAGAGAAGGAAGACTGGAATGTAAAGAAAACCCTAATTTACCCACTAACCCTACTTTTGCAAGAAAAGAGATGAAAACTGATGAAATGAGTGCCATTGACTACTAAAAAGGTAAATTGCATCTATTTAAGCTACTACTGAAAGGAAATCAGAAGAAACATATTTTTGTGTTTTTGAGTGTTTTTATGTGAAATTATTATGCTTTGTAATTTATCTATTTGTGATTGTGCAGAGGTTTGGTGGTGATGGAGGATGGATTTGGGTTTTGTAGAGGTGGAGGAAGGTGTGGAGAGGTCCTAAGAAGCCCCTAGTACCCTTTTGAATACTTCCCTTGCAATCAGATTTCGAAAAATCACTTACAGAAAATTCTACAGGAGGTTGCAGGGGATCTACATGGGAATCTACAAGAGGATCTATAGGAGGATGCTGAGAGCTATTTTTAGAGGTTTTAAGAGTGGAAAAATGGTGGGAAAGGGTAGCTAAAGACTAGAGGGATGTGTTGAGGTGTTTGGGGCTTAACAAGGAGGATTAGGAAAGAAAATTATGGTTGGATTTGTTCAAATGACGAGAGGAAAGCTTATGGGAAAAGTTCAGAAATTAGGGCAGATTCGTGAAGGACAGTGAATGACATGGGAAATCTGTGAGGAGTGAGTTGATGCTCGCTACTTTATGGATGTATCATGAGTTGAGGTGTTCTGCAAGAGATCTGCACATCTACTTACAAAAGCTAATCAAATAAAGGACTAGTTGTACCATGGAAACAAAAATTTCTCTAGCTTGACCTAATTTCTGACCTACAAACAAAAAATGTTGAACAGCAACCCTTGAATAGAAAAGCATGCAGAGAGATCTATTTTAAAAGAATGGGAAATGAACTAGGCAACTGAATCTGAAGCAATACATTAATCTTTCCAAATCAATTCATCACACTAGAAATTGCATGGGAGAGCAAAACTATGTTTTTGGTGGCAGCAATAGTGCCTTGACCTCAAATCATAGTCCCAGAAAGGGAGAAAGGAGATAAAGGCCTGTTGTTGGCCTTTTTGAATCTTATTCTATCACTGCATTAACCTACTTGAGCAACTGAAACAAAATAGCTATGCAAACCATCAAAAACAACTTATTCTAAACAAGGTAGAATGAATCTATGTAACAGAAATTAACTCATAAACTAAAGAAAAAAAAATATAAGTATAAGGCAAGAGGTGCTGGGAAGCTTAGGTTGGGACCTAACCCAAGAGCTTCAGCCCTCTGAAAGAGATCAATGCTAGCTTAAAAACTGTTTCATCTCCATTATCAAAAATAAAATTCACATTACATAAATTGTTCTCAAAAAGGAAGCTTGAATATGAGCTGAACAAGTGTTTCAAAAAAGTGTGAAAATTCTACTAAAGACTGGCTAACCTACTGAGGCTCTAAGCCCCTTTATTTATACAAATGGAATCCCCTAACATCCATCCTAAAATCAAGGAGCTCGGCTTCCTAGAACTGGATATAAACAACAGTCCTTCCTTACTTGCTCGGCTGCCCCTTCGATGCATCAATGTGGCTGCTTGTGCTCTGAGTTGCTGATGGAGGATTCGAGGAAAGGGGTCATAAATGAAGGAGACACCCCCCTACAAATCCTCTTCCCTATTTTCCTCGAATATTTGCTACCATTTTCTCATAAATCCTTTGACTTTGTCCAAAATTGACCAAAAAATTTGCATAAAGCACACATTAGACTACATGGCAAAATGACTAACCCAATTCACTCTATTAGCATAAATATAATAAAAAACATGCAATAAACTAATGAGAATGGTGGATTAAGTCGAATTAAGAGGCAAAATGAGCCCATATAATTACCCATTTTTGGGCTCATCATCACCCCCCTATTGAATGGGTTGCTCATCCTCTGAGAAACTAGTCTATCTCTTCATCCTTGATGGCTCTGATAGATTCCGTGACATATCATGCTTCTGATGTGATATCTTCCTCTTTATCATGGAATCCTACCTTTCTATCCACCTCTTCCCACTATTTCTATTCTTCCTCCTCTTTTACTCCTTCCAGCAGTCCTAGCAGCAGTGGAGGACTAAATTTGAGGCCATCCAATTGGCCTTCAAACTTTGCATAGAGTGCTTATACAGTGACATTCTCCTCAAGGCTTCTCTCATCCTATTTGGGGATTGATACTCCATAATCTGTAGGCTGTGTGGCAATGTGTTCCACCTTCTCATGCAGGCATGAATGGAGTCATCTTCAGACAATCTCTCCATGTCCTCAAAATGTGCAATAGCCTGGGCTTGCTCATCGATATATTTGGGGACACTTTGAGGATTAGCTACAAGGTGTTGGTGGGCACTGATGAGAGCGATGGGGTCTGTTGGCTTTGCTCTAATCATCATAGGTTCATTCAGCTCTTTTGCCATCATTTTCAGGATTTCTGCTTGATCCGAACTTAAACAGGAATGCAACAAATTACAGAGATAACCATAAACATAGATATGCAATGGAAATAATACTTCATTTCATTAATTTAAAATACTGAAATATGCTTACAAAGAGTGATGGAAATAAACCAGCTAGGGTGATGGTAGCTTATCTCTGAGAAAAGATGTCATGGCTACATGCCTCCAAACTGTCTTACAATGAGGCTCAAGGGCCTTTTTATTATTGAACAATAAGAGAAAACCCTAAACAACCAAAACCCTAACCCAAGGAGATGTAACACCAAGAGTTTGTGGGCCCCGTTGGGGTGAGTTGGACAACCAACTTCCTGGGGTCGCGAATTGGTCATATTATCTCCGTTTGAAGCACATGATAGCCCATTGGAAAGATCTCTCTGAGGACTACGACAGAAAAGACGATTGTTTTGACAGAAAAATCGCTAGTGGTAGATTTCCAAAAAAAAAACGTCGTTTAGGGCCTCAAAATGGCTCTGGAAGTTTAGGACCTGAAAAACTACTAAAACTAGTAAACTCTGCTACAATTTAGGAAACTAAAAAGACTAAAAGAGATAGTTGTGGGGTCCAAATGGGATAGGTGGGTGGCCACCAACATCCACCTAGATCATTCCTCCCCCCTCAGGAAGCAATGGTCCCCATTGCGTTGAGTTCCTCCCTGAGATGAGGAAGCTTCTGCTGAGTTGGGTCTCTGGTGAGTTGTTCTACAATCTCTGATGTGTCCAGAAATGGTGGGAAGCATGGTCGATGATGGTCCACATTGAACACTCGGTGCAAGTGAAGGAATGGAGGAATGTTGTGCTTCAAAGCATTGTTGCCTATAGCCTTGGTACTGGTGTAAGGACCATGTTGGAGTGGTCTAAGTTTCTGATGGGTTCTGGTAAGGCATTCTCTCTGAAGATGTAACCAAACTTTTTCACCTACCTAAAACTTGTGTGGTACCCCTGTGGGTGAGGAGAAGTTGTTCCTATGTTCTGTCATGACCGTATCCCTTTGCTGCTGTTGGTGCATGGAGGAACCCTTTGCGGGGGTCATGGATGTAGCAAAGATCTTCCCCTTACTTTGGGATCAAACCAAACAGGAAATAAATTTCCTAGTCTATGATATGAGCTTGTTGCCTTTCTTGGTAGTGATCAAAGAGGTGGCGGTAGGTGGGGCTACCTCTAGTATCCTGTATAATGACTTATCCAAAGAAATAATAACAGCGCGAGGCCTTGACTCATACACAGCATGTCGCCTCCACAAGTATGGTTGGCCTAATAAAACATCACACACATCCAGAGGTGTAACATCACACAATACCTCGTCTGTGAAAGGCTTGATGCTGTAGGGAAGGCGACACTACTGGCGAACTTTGAGATCTCGTCCTTCATGAAGCCACCTTATACTGTACAGCTACAGGTGTGGTGTAGTCAGTAGGCCCAACCGCTTCACGACCTCTATTGAAATGAGGTTCTTCTGGCTCCCGTTGTTAACAATGAATTGCAGCGGCGAACCCTTCACCCACATTTGTGAGTGGAAAAGGTGCTCCCCCTCCTCTGGGTCTTCTGGCTCATCCTTCTGGATCTTGGCAGTGGAAACAGTGGCGTTGGGTTCCGCATCAATGATCTGCTTCCCTTTGCCATTCCCCTTGTCAGGTTCTGGCTCAGGTTTGGAACATGCATCTGATTTGGAAGCCTTCAACTCGACCACCAACGACTGCTTGGTCCGACACTCACTTGTGTTATGGGTGGGACTCTTTTGCAACTCACACCACTTTCCCGTGTCCTTCTTCGGCTTCGTGGTGTTGTTCTTTTCTTGCGGCTTCAACAGGTTGTCTTGGGTCACCCCGCTTTGGCTTTGTCCTTTGGGCTTCGGATTTACAGCTCCAAAGTCTCACTTCTTCTATTTGAACTTTTGCTCGATTTTGACAGCGTATGGGTATGTTGTGCTGAGTGAGGAGATGTTCAAGAACTCCATCTCTTCCTGGATGTATCTATGTAGGTAGCCACGATATTTGAGTACCAGATGCAGCTCAAAATCTTTGATACCCAACTGTGTGTGAAGGGTATGGAAAATTTTTGTGAACTCTGGCACATATTGGTCTCGTCCCTGCCGCAGTGTGGTCCATTTGATGTATTTGTCCTCATACTTTTGACAGGGTAGTACTGCTCCTTGATGGCATCTCAAAAGTCATTCCAAGTGGGTGCGGTTGAAAATAGTGAGCCTATACTTTCATCCTTCTGCTCGCAGTAGGTTTCCCACCAGTCCTTGATGTGGGGGGTTGCTTTGAGAAGAACGAAAACAATCTTTTCCCGACTTGAAAATTCATGAACAGAAAAGTAACGCTCTAGCATATTTAACCATTTATCTATGGCATCTACATCTATCTGACCCTCGAATATGGGGATTTCAAAATTAACTTGTACCTTAAAGGGCGTGGCATTTCAGAGTAGCTGCTGGAAGCTGATACATCGCTTCTGGGTAGTAGCTGAAGGATCTGGGCAAAGCTGTCCATCATCGCATTCCATTGTCGCTCGAGGGCTTCTTCGAGAAAGATTTTGATAGGATCTCCTACCCCTTCGTCTTTCTTCTCATATGCCATGGGAGGCCATTGGGATTTTTGAGGCTGGTCTTGCAAAGGTTCGACCAGTTCAAGCCCTAACTCCTTATATCTCGATCTCGTTGGGGACATGCAAAGAAAAACAAAGAAAAAGCAGACCACTCTAATACCACTGATCTGAACTTAAACAGGAACGCAACAAATTACGGATATAACCATAAACATAGATATGCAACGGAAATAATACTTCATTTCATTAATGTAAAATACTGAAATATGCTTACAAACAGTGATGGAAATAAACCAGCTAGGGCGATTGTAGCTTATCTCTGAGAAGAGATGTCGTGGCTACATGCCTCCAAACTGTCTTACAATGAGGCTCAAGGGCCTTTTTATTATTGAACAATAAGAGAAAACCATAAACAACCAAAACCCTAACCCAAGGAGATGTAACACCAAGAGTTTGTGGGCCCCGTTGCTATGAGTTGGACAGCCAACTTCCCGGGGTCGCGAATTGGTCATATTATCTCCGTTTGATGCACATGATAGCCCATTGGAAAGATCTCTTCGAGGACTATGACGAAAAAAATGATTTTTTTGACAGAAAAATCGTTGGCAATATATTTCCCTAAACAATGTCGTTTAGGGCCTCAAAATGGCTCTGGAAGCTTAGGACTTGAAAAACTGCTAAAAATAGTAAACTGTGCTACAATTTAGGAAACTGAAAAGACTGAAAGAGACAGTTGTGGGGTCCAAATGGGATAGGTGGGTGGTCACCAACATCCACCTGGATCACTGCTACCCTTTTCTCTTCATGGATCATCCAAGATGCCATGGACATCAGCTGCAAGTCTCCTAACATAGCATTGGGGTCCCATAGGTTCATATCAATAAGGACCATGCTATGTAAATAAAACTCTGCCCGCTTCGCTTTGTCCCCAGCTGAATTATGATCACATAGATCCATGAATTTACCATAATCCTGAAAAGGTATGGTGCCTCTTTGGGTCAGAGTCTTGATTTGGAACTAGAGCCACTGATCCTTGAGGTATACTGCATATGATTTGGCTGGTTGCCTGCACTGTAGTGCCTCTATAGCCCAGCTGGCCATGCAGGTTAATTGGGCTTCCCTTTCCTGTAGTTACCTTCTTAAGATCAACACCTCATTTTCTGCCTGGGGTTCCCTTTCCTATTGCTGTCTTATTAATATCTCACTTTCTGCCTGGGGTTCCTTTTCCTGCTGCTATCTTTTTAAGATTAACAACTCATTTTCTGCCTGGGGTTCCCTTTCTTGCAGCTGCTTCTTTAACATTTCATTTTCTACCTCTAATTGAGCTCTTTTGATGCTTTCTGTATGCCTGACCATGCTCAATTCTTTGCCCATTTTTCTCAATTTGTTTTCCATGTGCCCAATGTCTTCCACCCCTTTTGATTTTGCAATCTGCATCCATGTATGGGTCCTTACTCTTTCCTTTTCCAGCTCAAAGAAAAGAGGGACTACAAACTTTTGTGGGATGATTTTCCCTCCTTCTAGAAGGTTGTAATAAGAGCCTAAATTAGGCTGAGGGTCAGGCTCTGGTATCTCTTTTGCCTTATCTTTCTCCTTGGTCTGTTCTTCTGCCTTCTTTTCAAGATTCTCAGTCTCTTGAAGCTTTGTCAATGTCTCCTGTAGAGTGGTCTGCACCTCCTATAGGATTGTTTTAGAGTCCATAAGTTTGATCCTTTCTTTCCAAGTAGAAGCTCTAGGGCTTCCCCTTTCACAGGTAATGGGGGTTTTTGATGTAGATTCCTCCTTTTTGGCAATATGGGAATCTTAAATGATGATGGGCTCCTTTGAATGTGGCTGAGGTTTTCCCATCTTTATTCTAGTGCTTTTTCGAGCCTTGAAGTACATGGATGGTTGCCTTTTCCTTTTTCCTTTGGGCTTGGCTAGAGTACTAAGTTCAGCGAGAACAGCTACTGCCTCCCTTGCTAGTGTCTCAGGAGACACTTCTTCCTACTTTGCTTCTTCTTCTTCATCTGCTATTTTTCCTATCACTGCTGGTTTTGCTTCTGCTGTCTCTGATTTTGTTACCTCCTCTTCTTGCTTAGCTTCTTCTTTTCCTATGGAAACATTTTTCATAACTATCTTAAGCTTCTTCCTTTCAGTTCTTGGCCTCTTCTTTTCTCTACTATGGTTTTACCCTTTTTTGCTTCTGATTCTTTCTTCTTCTCTGCTTTAGGCTCATCTTTGGTGGTGTCATGTTTCTCCTTTCCTATCTGGTTTTCTTCTTTTTCTGTGGGGGGTTCCTCTTCTTCCATTTGAGTGTTCTTTTCTTCTTCATGGATTTCCTTCTCAGCTTCCCCTTTTTTGTTCTTCCTCTTCACTTTCAGATGGACTAAGGTCATAGGTGAGAGTTTCTATATCATCCTCTTTATTCATGTTTCTAAAAATCTCCCAGGCTATGGGGATTGTGAAAGTGTGGAGGGCATCCTCCACTAGCAATTTAATTAGCCTATGGTGAGCCAATTGGTCTAGAACTCTTGCCTTCAATTTGGTGCTAGATTCTATTAAGGATTGGAGGTAAAAATATGGAATACTGAGTTTTCAGGATGTAGGAAGGTCCATGCCATATCTTAGTTCATGTAACAGTCTGATATGGTACCCATAAACTATGTTGTATCTTCCTTCACAGGAGATGTATTTCATAATCTGATAACTGACCTCATTCCACGGGTAAGGTATACTCATTCTCCTAATGTCATTCTTGTCCTCCACAGGATGTTCATTAGGCTGGAAAAGGGTTTTCTTGGCAACTTGACCCAGTGGTTTTTGTTCCTTGCTCCAGGGTAGTCCAAGTGGGAGACTTGTAATCTTGTTGATGAACTCTGGGGTGATTTCTATGGTTAAACCCTTGAAACTGATAGTGGCATGGGTTTTTGAGTGAGGTTTTAAAGACAATATAAATTCCTCTATGACTTCATCATCATTTCCGTGCAACTTTTCAAGGAAAGGCATCCAATTTTCTCTAGTGAAGAGGGCTACCACTTCTGGATGTTCATGGAGCTTAGTTGAATTTAGAGGCTCCTTCCTCATAAAACCCCCTGTCATGATGTTTTAGATTCTGCTGGAATATTTCAGTTGAAGAGGGAGGCAGCAAGTTTCAATCCCGAAAACAGAGGAACAACTGAGGTTTTCTTTCAAGAAACAGGGAGAGAGTTTTTGTGTTATTTCTTTTAAACAAAAACAAATTTCAACTTTCCTTCCTTCCAAACTTTGTTCTCTAGACTCACATTACTTCTATGTCTGTTTGAGGGAAAAAATATCTTAAAGAAACAGAGAACATACAGAACTGTGTTTTTTTCCCTTTTACAAAATAAGCAGACTACCCAATGCAAGTTCACTCTTTACAGGCTTAATTTTCTAGAGTTGCATCATTTCTTTACATAGGAGAATACCACAGAGGAGAAAGAGACAATATTTTAGTGCAAAGAGCAAATGGAGAAATTGTATATATATTTTTTTTAAACACACGCAGACTATGTTCTCACTTTCCTTCCCTTTTCAACTCAATGCCTTGCTTGGAATCACACAACCCTTTGTATATATATGGAAATGCAGAGTGGGTTTTCACTGAGCCTACCTTTTTCAGCTCGAATTTGTCATAAAATCCTAAATTTTCCTCTGCGATGTTCCTCACTAGCCTTCCTGTAGAAAGGCTCATGTAGGACTATGTTTTCGCTCCTGTAGAGTCCAATAATGCTCCTATAGAGCCTGATAAGTGGGCAAGTTCTGAGAACGACATAATTTGATTGTTTCAATGCTTTGGGGGTGGTAGGTAGGTTGCTACAATCAAGAGCTCGTCGACACAAATGAGAACAAAGGTGGTGAACACGGTTGACTGCAGCGTACTTAAGCTTACGGGAGCATTCTGCGATGATGAGGTGAGGTGGAAGGAAGGGTACATTACCCTCATCTAGACCGTTGGTCCCTAATTCAATGTCATTATGAAACTTTTATGCCACCTACCACAATTATTTCAATCATTCTCGTTAGATTCTGCCACTACCTGTCTTGAGATTTTTTCGAGATGACTGAACACACGTGCTGAGTGCACCCGCTGAGCAAAGTTTTAACTGGACGAGGGTGGCCAGTTAGCTAGCCACCAATCTAGTTTAATAGCAACCATATCACTTGTTCATGTAGTTTTTAAAGTATACCCATGCAACAGAGGAATGGGTTTAGTCACTTACCTATTATTTGAGAATTGCGTGCTACCGTGCTATTGCATGCTCAAACTTTGGCATTCTATCCATGGATTTCTGCTGCTGACGCCCATGGCTTCTGGATTGGTGTCTTAGCTACCTTGTACTCATGATCTTTGATCAGGATCAGACTCCTTGCGTGTTCTACACATCTGTGGCTGCACTGACTCTACCTCTGGAGCTCGATTTTTAAGGGGATCAGCTGCTATAAGAATCCTACAGGATTTCCTGTAGTTGCTTCTCCCTCTAAAAATTTTGGTTGAGGCTTGAGCAGGGACTGGAGAGGTAGTTGAGGAAGATTCTATCAGTCATGGAAAAGCAGCTGGTATGCACTAAGTAAGAGTTAAGTTAAGGATGTTGCTTGTTTATTCTTCATTTTTCTAAAAAAAACAAAAGAAACATGATTTCTGTGTTTTTTGTGCAGGGAAGAAAGAAGCGAGTGGAAATGTAGTGGTGCAGGTATGGAATGGAGAGTTATGAGGATGAATGGTGGTAGGGGGGTCCACAGGTCTTCTGGACAAGTTTCTAGCCCTTGGATCCTTTTCTTGACTTGATTTCGAGCTCTCTGTGATTTCTACAGGAGCCTCCTGTAGAATGCACAGAGCCTCCTGTAGGATGCATAGTTTTCCAGAAAAAGTGAGACCAGGGATTGGGAAAAGACAATAGCGATGGAGAAAGGGTCTATCAGAGGTGTATTTGGCTTGGTCATGTCCCTTTTTCTTTTGTGGCCCTCCTGCAACCCGTAATGCATTCAAAAGAAGTTAATTTTTCTGTTTCTGTTTTTTCTTTTTTTCTGTTTTTGTTTTTTTGTTTTTTTTTTAAAGAGACAGGTAGGGCACCTCCAGGAGGTTTTCACCCTACTTGCCTACCTTGGGTGCCTCCAAGGGGAGGTTTTCACCCAGGGATCTTTATTCTCCTCATTTTTTTTTCTTTTTTTTTTAGGGAATGGGTGGAGTGGAGGCAGAGACTTGCTCCACTACCAACACTGTTTTACTCAGATTTTCAATGAATTCTTGCTTGGAGAGGGGCTTCCTATAAATTTTCAATCTATGCCCATTGACAAGCATGGGGATGGCTTCTTCATCGATGGTCCTAATCAAAACTGAACCATTTTCACTGCACTTTTCTTCTGTGTACGGTCCCAGCCATCTTGTCCTCAGTTTGCCCTTGAAATCTTTATACCTTGAGTCATACAGTAGTGCCCAATCTCCTTCCTGGAATTGTTTCTCTTTGAGGTGTTTGTCATGCCATATTTTCCTTTGAAGCTGGACTACCTCTGTGTGGAAAAGGGCCTGCAATCTTTGTTCATCCAATCCATTTAGCCAGAGTAACCTTTCCTTCAATGCATGGTTGAGATCTAGGTCCAGTTGAGCTGTCATCCTTAGTGTGTTGTATTCAAATTCTATTGATAGCAAAGCCTTCTTCCCATAGACTAGCTAATAGGGTGTGAACCCTATGGTGGTCTTCCATGTGGTGTTATAGGCCCAGGTGTTAAGGGATAAATTCCCCTAGGTTCTTGGGTTGATACCCTAGCAGATCAGAGGTTGTCTATACAGAGAAACACACATTCCATACAGCCATAATGCTAATATAAGCAAACTATATGATAAGGGGCGTACCTAGGGGTCCTTCGTTTGAGAAGATCCTACTAGTGTCCAAACCCTCTTAGAGTCCCTTTTGCTCCTTCAACCTACAAAACAATCAATTCAAGAAAGTACAGTAGTATATGGACTAAACATCATAAAGAAATCATCTTCATAGTATATTGAAAGGTAGTTAGTTATGCAATTAAACAACCATTCATATATGAATCATAACATGGATATCATAAACATGAAGAAGATTTATATCAGGAACAAAGACAAGTGTTTCTTTTATTATAGACAAATAAATTACAAAAAGGAATTATTTCACCTGATTCGTCATTTCACAAGCTTGAAGCAGAACCGTCCTCCGGATTCGTCCAGTCTCAAGCCTTTAACAAAATCCTTCCATGACTTACTCCATGATATCTCAAGTAGTAGATAGACATCATCACACAAAGAAACAAGGGTTTCTTGTAAATGGGGGAAGTGCACTAGGATCTTCAGACCTGGTCAGGGAAATCTCAGCATAGTAACCTTTCTCTCTCTTCTCTCCTCCCTTAGGCCTTCCCATTGAAGCCTTTTTATACTTCTCCCAAAATAGTTTTTTAGTTGGGAATTCGTTGGGAACAGTTGGGCCACGGGCACTCATATGTAATCAGCAGGTAAAACCCGCGATCTCCACCCAAAATTAAGGAGATTTAATTTTTTTAAGTGTTTTAAGACATATACGCAGGTTGGGTATACACAGACCTGCGTACGCACGCTTTTAGCTCAGGTAAATGTCGCGTATAGGGAATAAAACACTATTTTTTAAATCATTTGGACCAGGTCTGGAAGGAGGGGTTGCCCTAGGCCATGAGTGCAGCATCATAAACACCAAGAGTGAGGTTTGGAGCTATAACACCAGGGGCCTCAACCAATCGATCAACCCAATATTTTCCGCTGCTGCTCACTACCTTGTTCAAAATTCCTTCTAAAGCTCTATTAGTGACTTCCACCTGTCCATTTTCTTGCGGATGGTAAGGGGTGGAAGTTCAATGCTTAATTTTTTATGTGAGAGCCGGTCTTCAATCAGATTGGAGGTAAACTGACTCCCTTGATTTGTGACTAATTCTCTTTGATACCCAAACTTATAGAATATATTCTCCCTTAAAAACTCAGCTAATTTTTCTTCTATTGCTGCCCTAATCGCCTTTTTTTCTGCCCATTTTGTTAGATAATCAGTGTACACGATGATGTAATATTTTTGCTTTGAAGGAGGGTTGATAGGACCCACAAAGTCCATGCCCCACTTCTCAAATGGCTCGAAAGTCACTTGAGTTTGTAAGGGAATCTCATCCCTTGGAGTAGGTTGCCCCATCCTTTGACACCGGTTACATTTGCTTATATATCTCCTTACATCTTGATGAAGAATGGGCCAATAGTAACCTGCATGCAGAATTTTGAAGGCAGTCCTCTTTGCTGAAAAATGGCCCCCACAGGGTCCATCCTAACAAGTCAAGAGAATGTAAAAACTTCCTCCTCCCTGACACATCTTCTGAAAATCTGATCTAGGCCAAGTTTGAAGAGATCGCCCCTAATCCAAGTGAAAGGGGAACTTTTCCTCATGATCTTGCTCTTCTTTTTTGAGGACAGGTGTGGCGGGAACTATGCAAAAACCAAGTAATTCGTTATATCAGCAAACCATGGAGAGAGTATGGAGATAGCGAATAGGTGTTCATCTGGCATTTGATCATCCACCATTGCTTCTTCACCTGGAGGAAGATCTATTCTAGACAAAAAATCAGCGACAACATTTTCCTTACCTGGCTTATCAACAATGGTTAAATCAAATTGTTGTAACAAAAGAAACCATCTAATAATGCGAGCATTTACATCTGGTTTGTTCATTAAATACCTAATTATAGCATGATCAGTGTGTACAAATGTTTGATAGCTGGTGATGTAGTGTCTGAATTTATTTAGGGAATGAACTACAACTAGGAGCTCCTTCTCGGTTGCAGTGTAGTTTAATTCTACCTTCGACAAGTTTTTACGTACAAAATATATGGCATAAGATAGCTTCTCACTAACTTGTCCTAAGGTTGCTCCTATCACTTTGTTCGAGGCATCTGTATGAATATGGAAAGGTAGGGCCCAGTTTGAACCTCTCAAAATTGGGGCAGTCACAAGTTTGCTTTTCAAGGTATCCAAAGCTTCTTAACAGTTGTCATTCCATATGAACTCGACATCTTTCCCTAAAAGACCAAACAATGGAGAGACTAGCTTACTGAAATCCTTAATGAATCTTCTATAATACCCTGCTAAACCTAGGAAACTTCGAACATCTCTTATCTTTTGAGGAGGTGGTACCCTTTGTATGATGGCAATTTTGTTGGGGTCCACCAATAATCCTTGCTGAGAGATTGCATGACCTAGCATGGTCCCTTTAGTCATAAGGAATTCACACTTTTCAAGACTGAGAGACAGGTTCATTTCAATACACTTGTCGAAAACTTTTCCCAAGTTAGCCAAAGCTTCCTGGAAGTTAGAACCATAAGGGGTAAAATCATCCATATATATTTCTACTGCATCATGAACCAATTCAAAAAAGATACTCAATACTGCTCTCTAGAAAGTGGCAGGAGCATTGCACAATCCCAAAGGAAGGACCCGATATGCAAAGGTACCCCAAGGACAAGTGAAAGTGGTCTTGTCTTGGTCTTCTAGGCTAATTTGGATCTAGTTGTACCCGCTAAACCCATCTAGGAAGGAGAAAAACATTTTCCCTGCCAAGCCATCTAACACTTGATGTATGAAAAGCAAAGGAAAATGTTCCTTCTTGGTGGCCTTATTTAGTTCCCAATAATCGACACAAATTCTCCACTTCCCATTTTTCTTTGGCACTAGCACCAAAGGAGAGACCCATTCATTGTCAGAGATGAGGTAGATGAATCCTGCATCTAGTAACTTTTGTAGTTCTTCTTTGACAATGTCCTGAAGGGCTGGATTCATCCTCCTTTGAGGTTGCCTAACTGGTTTGCAATCTTCCTTAATGTAAATGTGATGAGTACAAACTAAAGGGTGCACTCCCTTCATCTCCTTATAGCTCCAAGCAAAAGCATCCAAGTGGTTTCTCAATAAGCTACACAATTCCTTCTCCTGAGAGGTGGATAGGGATGAGTTGATTTTCAAGGTTATTTCTGAGCTGAAATCCATATTCTTTATTCGGAGAGAGGTCGGATTAGCCACATAGAGATCAACTAAAGGATTGGCTTGGATTTCTTTCACTAGCTCTTCTAATGGCAACATACTGGTGGGTGGATTTTGAATCAAGTTTTTAATAAGATCATCCTCAGTTTGTGGTTTCCCCCCCATTGTAGCTTCTACTACACACAGTGGTGTGGAATAGACTTCATCCTCATCTTCTTCCTCCAACCAGAGAGGTAAATCATGTTCTAAAAAAGGTTGGGCAGGAGGATATAGGACTAGCTGCTTGGACATATGCCCATTCTTGATTGTCAAGTTCCCAGCTCGACAGCTGATGTAGGCATTTGTAGTAGCCAACCAGGGTCTTCCCAGGATGACAGGATACCCAGTGAGCTTTGCCTTCGGCTGGAGAACCAGTAAATCAGCAGGGCACTCCCAAGAATCGATGGAGACCATTACATCTTCCACAATCCCTTCAGGGGTCACAGTGGAGCAGTCTGCTAACTGTAGTACAGTTGTGGTCTTTCTCAAGGAGCCCTGAAGGTTGAGCTTGAGCATAGTGTCCTTGGTCATCACATTAATGGCATCCCCTAGATCAATTAGGGTATGGGGGATTATGGTGCCATTGATGTGTACATTGACTACAGGGCTTCTAGGGTCTAGATATTTTGGACAGATTACTTGCCCCAACATTAGGTCGAACAGTTGTCCTATGACATTGACAATTGGGGAATCTCTCCTGCACCTGCCTGGATGCCTGAAGCACTTCTCCTTGATCATCTTGTTGTATATAGGCACATCCTTTATGGCTTGGAGAAGTGGTATCTTTACACATAATTGTTTCAATTCTCCCAGAAGTTTAGTTTCTTCTGGGGTAGGTTGTATTGTTCCAGATAATCTCTCAGGAAAGGGTGGAATGGATTTTAGTTCACTTTCCTCTTTTTCCTCGTCCTCCTTAGGGGGAGGCTGGTTATCTGGGAGAACCTTCCCAGATGTAAGGTTAATCTCTTGAATCTCCATAACATAGGTCGAGCATGATGGTTCCCCACTATATACTTGTTGGGCCTATCTTTTATTCGAGTTCGGGTTCAGTTGAGCAGGTATTTGGGGTTGCCTTGGTGGAGCAGGAGGTAGTGGTTGCAGTTGAGCAGGTGGTGGAGGCAAAAGAGTGGTAAGAGAGTTGTACTGGGGCCTCCACCCCTGATGAGGTGCATTCCATTGAGGTTGTGGCTGAGCATAAGAGTGAAATGAATGAGCATCTAGTTGAGCATGGTATTGAGATGGATATGACCACTGCAGAGGTGTGGACTAGGAAGGATGAGTAGGGGGACCCTAAGAAGGCATGGAAGTGGCTTGACTGGGGTTGTAGTATGCCTGGGATGTCCCTTGCATCCCCTGCTAATAAGGCCTAGGCCCATGAGGCCTCCTTTGGTTCACGAAATAGAGTAGTTCAGTGGCTCCTTCGACCCCTTGGTATACAGTGTTATCACTCAGTTTGTCCCTCAGGTTGGAGTAAAGGGATATGGCCGAGGTAACCACAAACCAACTTTAGACTGCAGGTTCTAGCCCACCTGCAATTAGAGAGGGCTCTCTCTTTCTGATTTAGCTTTGTTGATGATGATTTTAGCCTAGCTATTGAGTTCAAGGGTTTTGTTTGTGTTTGTTTGTGTTTTGGTGGGAAGATTGATGTTTTTCAGGTAAAGAGGCAGATATAATGTGAAATTTTCAAACCATTGGGCATGGTGTCAAGGAGTAAGACTGCTGGTGCGTTTTCTTAGTCACAAAAGAAATAAGGAGCAAGGTAGCTGCACATGGAACAATTTTTCAAGTTTAAAGGATGGAAAGAATGCTAAGGAAGGAGAGGCAATTAAGAATCTCTCAATCAGCTTAACAAAGAAGAGTGAAGGAGCTCTATCTAGGGGCAGTAAAGAATCCCTAAGTAACTGTCAAACACATGTGAATTAGAGTCAATATGAGCCACATGGAATTCATATTCATGTCTAGTTCAGTTCATATGGAAAAACATAGAGAAATAGAAAAAATTGAGCCTAGAGTGCAATTAAACAAATTCTAAGCTAATCTTTCTTTCTGCTATTCAGATGGTGAAACAATGAAAACAGAGGTAAGAAGTACTTATTGAGCCATGTTGCAGCACAAGAATTCCATCATTTAGTCTCCAGAGACCATTAACAACACATTAGACAGTCATTCCTCCAATCTCTTCAGCAATCTTTGATTAAAGAAAAAAATATCAGACATACAGTGCGAGTCTCTAATGAAAAGTTATCAATCGACCAACCCTTGAAACAATGCAGAGGGTGGTATATATAGGAAAAATTCTCCAAAATTGTTTATTACAGCTGTGACCTAAATAGGTCTGAAAGTAAATGATTACTTTAACCTAAACCTATCAGGAATAAATGCAAGAAAATATCTATGGGCTGCGCTGAGGGCAACCGTATCAAAACCAAATTAATGCGTTGTCCTCGGTGGCTTGGTGCAGTGCTTCTACAATAACTGTGCATGGACTTCTGCTCCATTGTAGTTCGGTGGCTTTAAGTGCTTTAACTGTGATTTGAGAGCTGGGATGGGCTTATACCATCTGATTTGACTTTGCTGGAGGCCATTCAATGCTGACCTGCTTTGGGAACTGAAGATTTCTATTAAAAAATTTAACTGATACTCTTTGCCACTTCATCTTTCCTCTGATACTCTTTGACAAATGAATCGGGCCAGTTCTCTCCTTCGTTGTGGGTCAAATCAAAATTTAATGGCCGCCGTTCGGCCCTCTGTTTCTTTTAGAACTGTCTTTTGATCCTTTCTGCATGCCTTGTGAAGAAAAATGGGTCATTTGGCGCCTTTTGGGCTTGCTGGGGGCTGCGTAATGAGGGGTTTTCCATTTCGGCCCTTTTCCCATAGCCACACATGATTAGCGCTAAGCGCTAATCACGCATGGAAAACTGCCTCGGAATTTGAATCCGGGCTTCCTAGGCACGATTTTTTCCTCTCGCTCCAAAAATTGATGATGATGTCAGCATGACGTCAGCGGGTGGGACCATGGTACAGCGGATGACGTGGCAGGATGATGTTAGCAGGGTGATGTCAGCATGTACGGTGGATGACATGGCAGGATGACTCGGCAGGGGGCCGACGTGTGCAGATAATGTGGCATGGGTGACTAGGCAGATACGTAGAACAGGACAGGCAACATGGGGCACGCGTACAAAAGGCAGAAAGCGGTTTCATCGGATCGCTTTTGGTACAGGAGTGGTATCCGTCAGAGCCCTTCAGATGCAATAGAAGGTGGACAGGTGTCTTTGGTACGGTGGAGAAACCGCCTCGCCATCGGAAGCTAATGGCCGAGTAGAAGGGCGCCTCCGAAATCGCCTAGAGCCGTCGGATGGGGAGGGCCCGATCCGATGGTGGACGGAACAGGTGAATCGGCGGGGGAATAATGGATCGGTGCGTGAATTTTCGGATTTTGATATAGCGCGGCGGGGAGGGTAAAAACTTTGGTTTTGTGGGTTTTGGGGGTGTTAAACGAGCAGGGGTTGGATGTATATGAACAAAACTTTAGGATAAGGGCGAAGAAGTGGGTTTTGTAGGTTTAGGTTTAGGGGAAAAGGTTGTTAGCATGACCAGGTGTCACACTAACTCCTGTTAGGACACGGATGGGTTCATGATAGTCCCAAGTGAACTATTATGTCCCAGAACTCATAAATACATAGCTATAGTGCTATAGGGTGGGATATGTATATAGGGGAGTTGTTTAGCATAGATTTAGTAGGGGAAGGGGAAACAGATAGGGATTTACATAATAGGGTCAGTAGTTAATATGAAGCTGATGAGAAAGCGCTAAGGTATGGGACTTTTGGCTTTTTTTTTCTTTTTTTTTGGGGAAAGTGACTTATAGAGGAAAAATGGACAATCCTTGAGTGGAGCAGATCTTCACCAAGGCAAATGATATGGAAAATGATGAAACTACGAGGAATCAAGCAGATCTTGACCTCTTTAGGGGAGTTAGTAAGTGATTTGGGGAAGAAGAGGAAGGGGGAGTTAGTTATGTCCAGCTTGAGTTCCTCCAGATGAAAAACTGCATCATGATTGTGATCTGAAAAGATATACCACTTCAAAACACAAAATTGATCATGAATCATCATTCTGCAATCTCAAAAACTACCTACCCAGCCTACTTTCCTAGCAATTTTTCTTCTTTTTGGATTGGGTGCACTTAGACTTGCAGACCCAACTTTACAATTTTTCTTTTGACTGTCCTCCTATCTAAGTCTACACTTATTTCTACCAAGGACCCAGATTAAGCAGTTGGGCTCCTTTGATTCTCTACCTATTTACAAATCTGCCAAGATTAAGCTGTTTGGACAGATATCATTCTCTATGTTTTAAAACAGGAAATTGAAACCTAGGGAAACCAAGGTTAAGCTGTTTGGCCCTCCCTTTTATAGAACATTCTTTAAAAATGGTTAAGTCATCAAAATTGGAATTCAGCAGTGGCATTTGGACTAGCACACTTCATGGCTTCTTCTTTGGTCTCTTCTGGAAATATGGAACGTTGCAGCATGCAAAGTATGACATATTTGGCATGTAAAATGTCAATCATGAAATATGAACACCTGTTGCAATAGGAGGCTAACAGTGGCTCCACTTGGGGATGGCTTTTCCTCGTGAAAAGCCAAGAACAGCAGGTCAGACTGCCTTGATCTTCTGTGGTTGCTGTGGATTTGAAGGAACTTCTTTATGTTGGCTGTTAGATAATTGAAACTTTGTAATATGAACAATCTCCTCCTTAACTGAAATATTGTGAGATGCATAGCACTTCCTGCTTTCTTCTGTGTGCTTGCTATTATGTAGAATGTTGCTTGAGCATTGTATCTTTGAAACATTCTCAAAACATGGATCAAACTGATGTGTTTGCTTTACTTTTGCTTTGACCAAGGGTGCTGATATGAAATTAAAACACTCCTCTGTTTTGATATTTTTGACTGAAGACTGCAAACAGCTTGCCTTTTTACCATGAATTTTTCGAGATGTGACGGTGCTACTCTGGCTATTTTGCTGAAATTAGTATAGAGACAGAGCCTTTATAACTGGAACACTTGTATTGGTTGTGTCTTCACAAAATTTATTGCTGCTCCTCTAACATTCAGAAAAATAAAACAAGACGTTGATATATACAAATATTATTGTACAAAAAATATATACAAAGCTACACTGTATCCCTTAAAAGGGATCATGGTAATGTTTCAGCATACGGCCATTGACAGAGCCTTCTTCAGCAGAACTATCCTCTACAGATTTGAGAAAATAAGTGCTATTTCCTTGAACAGCATAAATAACGAATGGCCCTTTCCATAAAAAATCAAACTTGGCATGTTTGCCCTTGTATTCTCTTCTTGAGTCCCACCTTAGAACTTTGTCACCAATGTTGAAATCCTCAGCCTTAACTCTCTTGTCAAACATCTTTTTGAGCTTTTCTTGCAAAATTTGAGCTCTATCATAAACTTGCTCTCTGGTTTGCTGAACATGAATGGTCTGATTAATTCTTCTTTGAATGTCATTTGGTTCAGCCTGAATCTCCTGTAACAACTTGATAGTAGGGATGCCCAAGGATGAAGGAAATCTAGCCTCCATGCCATATACTAGCTCATAAGGGCTCATCCCAATGGACCTCTTAGTTGAAAGTCTGTCTGCCCATAGGGCATTTACCAGCTTTTTATGCCAGTTCTTCTTGTTCTCTTCTAGCACTTTCTTTATGATGTTGATGAGGCTTTTTTTAGATGATTCGGCCAAACCATTACCTTGAGGGTAATAGGCTGTAGAGTGGCCCAATGTAATATGAAATTGGTGGCAAAACTTGATCATCTTTTTGGACTTAAAGGCAACGGCATTGTCAGGGATGATTTTCTCAGGGCAGCCAAAACTAGAAAGGATATTGCACTCGAGGAATTGGATAATGATGGTGTCATTTGCTTGTCTACAAGGAATGGATTCAACCCACTTAGTGAAATAGTCGGTGACTGTTAGGATCCATTTGTGCTGGCCTGAGGAAGAGGGATGGATTTCTCCAATAAAGTCAAGACCCCATTGTTGAAAAGGTTTTTCGGTTGAGATGGGTTTCAGGGGCAAAGGTAACAGCTTTCTCTTGCCCTCAAAGATTTGGCACTTGTGACATGACATGGCAAACTTCTTTACATCTACAAAAAGAGAGGGCCAGTAAAAACCAGCTCTTAAAATTTTATCAGCAGTGGACTTCCAATATAGATGGCCTCCACAGTCACCTGCATGGAATTCTTTCATGACATTGTTAGTTTCACTCATGGTTAAACAATTAAGCAATATACCTTCATGATTTCTCCAAAATAATGCACCATCTATGACACAAAACTTTAAAGCCTTCATTTTTAAAAATCTTTTCTTGGTCCTGGACAATCCTGGTGGAGCAAACAAGTTGAACAGTACAAAACATATATCAGCATACCATGGAGATTGCAAAAAGGTCTCACTGATCTGTGGAGTCGCCAGCTCCTGTTCATTGTCTAGTTGGTTAATGTCTAGGGCTTGAAGGTTTGTTTCGCACATCAGTTTGGTTGGTTTTATTTCTATGTCATACTCAAGGATGTTTTCTATCCACTTGCCTCTTTTGCCTTCTAATACCTCTTGGGTCAATATGTCTTTTACAGTAGCATGTGGGACAGAGGCAATCACATGTGAATATAATATGTACACTCTGAAATCCTTGATGGCCTTGAAGAGTGCATAGGCCTACTTTTCCATGATTGGATACTTCAAAGGGGCATCTCTTAAGGCTCGGCTGAAAAATGCAATTGGCTTTTCAGCTCCCTGTTCATCCTTTTGCAAAAGGACAGCAGCTATTGTATGATCAGATGCAAAGGAGAAAATGATAAAATATTTGTCAAATTGTGGGCTGGTGAGGACAGGGGTTTGGGTTAAGGCCGTTTTGATACTCTCAAATGCTTGCTTGGTTTCAAGAGACCATTTTACCTTGGCATCCTTTTTAACATATTGCTTAATAATCTTATCAGCTCGGCTAGATTTGGAATGAATCTCCTTAGGAAATTGATCTTTCCAAGGAATGCTTGCAGCTCTTTTATGTTTCTTGGATATGGGATTTGGAGGATGGCTTGGATTCTTTCAAGATCAATTCTAATTCCATCTTTCGATATGATGTGGCCAAGTAATTTGCCTTCTTCAAGGCCAAAGAGAGACTTCTTGGGGTTCAAGGAAATGCCATATTTCCTGCATGTCATGAATATTTGCCTAAGATGCTTGAGGTGTTCCTGATCAGATTTGGAAAATGGGGTAAGATCATCAAGATAGACAACTAGGAAGTCATGTATTTCTTTGGCAAATGCAATATCCATTGCTCTTTGAAAGGTTGCACCAGCGTTTTTAAGTCTGAATGGCATCTTAACATACTTAAATGTTCCCGATGGTGTGGTAAAGGTTGTCTTGTCTTGATCATCCGGGTGAACAAGTACTTGATTAAAACCTGAAAATCCATCTAGCAAAGAGATTCTAGATGACCCCACTACTCTTTGTAGGATGTGATCCATTTTGGGCAAAGGATAGTGGTCTTTTAGGGAGACTTGGTTTAAATTTCTCAGATCTACACAAAGTCTAATCTCACCTGTCTTCTTTGTTGTGGGAACAAGGTTGGATACCCATTTAGAAAATTTGATGGGTGCTATTATGCCTGCTTCAAACATCCTCTTCACTTCCTTCTCAATCATGGGAAGAAGCATAGGGTTAATTCTTATAAGTTTCTATTTGAAAGGTTTCTAGTTTGGTTTTAAGGGAATGGTGTGTTGGATCACCGAGGTGTCATAGGATTTCAAATCCTCATAACTCCAGGCAAATACATCTTGGAACTCTTTAAACAAATCAATGTATTTGGGCTTTTGATCAGGTGGTAAATTTTTGGACAATTTGATCATTTTGGGATTCTCTGCTGTCCCAATGTTGTGTTCTTCTATAGCAGCGTTTAATGGTTGTAATTTTGGCTTTTTGGGAACATCATTAGTGTCAAACATGTCTTCTAATGGGGTTAGGCCAGAAGGCAGAAAATTGTCCTTAAGTCAATGATCTATGCCTCTGTTTTGGCAATTTCTTCCAAATGCATTTGTTTCAGCTATTCTATGTTTGTTTTGTTAAAAATAGTCGGGTTTAGGATTTGTTTGGTTGTTGCAGCTGTCACAGCCTACTGGTTTTCAGTTGTTTGCTGTTGGGGATCCTTCATAACATCCATGTCAATGTTAATATTTGAAAACTCATGCTCAAGGGTGATGAAATTGTTGATTTGGGCGTCATTTTCAAACACCTGCCAATCTTTAACGTTATTTGGGACAGAGGGCCTATGTTTTATTTCAGCAGTAAAGTGATGGTTTGGCTCAAAGGGAAGCTTGCATGTACTTGCAAAGGTGGCTAGGCTGTGTTCATGAATGTTATGCTCTCTTGAAATCTTGGCCAGGGGTTGAAGCCCCGAAAATCAGGTCGACAACAAGGGGGATACCCACCCGGTCCAGACCTTGGTTGGCAGCTCCTTATCTGTTTGGTATAGCAGGTCTGACTGGGGATAATGGGACCAGTTTCCCAATCTAAGGGGTGTGTGTGTGTGTAGAGTTGGATGATGTTGATCTAGGGGTTTTTTAAGCTAATTTAATTCAAACTTCTAAACTAACTCTATGCTATTGTAATCTAATAAGAAACAACACATCTAATCTACGCTAACCCGGGGTGTATTTCTTCTATTATGCGATCTAAAAAGATTTTGAACAATAACTGGTAATAAAGATCATTCAACTATCATAAGAATAGAAATCAATTAAGATAAACCACTCTGCATAAAAAGTTAGGCAAAACAATTGTGAACATCATATCGCATAATAAGTTATTCATATGTCAAGCACAAATAAATTGTTGGCATTATGATACATATGTTGTACTTGATGGCAACCCACTTATCTCAGATAATAAATTATAGTGTAGAGAAAAGTTCACGCACTTTTATGCAGAGAAGAAAAGTTTATTTCATGTAGAGAAAGTTCACGCACTTTTATGCAGGGAACTTACCTTTGGTCCATGGTAGTTAATCCTCTCACACACTTTTATGCAGGGAACTTACCTTTGGTCCATGGTAGTTAGTCCTTTCACGCACTTCTATGTAGAGAAGAAAAGTTTATTTCATGTAGAGAAAAGTTCACGCACGTTTATGCAGGGAACTTACCTTTGGTCCATGGTAGTTAGTCCTTGATATTTGAACCTATGGTTTTGGACCATGGTACCTCGTCAGAAGTGTTGATATCACGCACTTTCATGCAAAGAAAAGCATGTATATGTTGGAGAACTTACCTTTGGTACATGGCAGTTAGTCCTTGGAATTTGCGCCTATGGGTTTGGACCATGGTATCTCGACAAATGTGTTGATCCCTAGTATTGAGCCCGTGGTATTGTGTTATTATGGTTTTGGACCGTGGTATTGAGAAAGGACTAAGGCTATAAAAGAGGAAGGAGATCATTTGGCAAAGCATCATCTGATTAATTGAATATCTAGATCTGGAATACTGTGATTGGGTTATGGTGCAGATCTGGATCTGAGATGGAGAACAAGATCTAAGGATAGATCGGGATCAAATGGTTGGCTTTGGTGAAAGCACGCAGGTTTGGTTCATTGTAGTAGCATATACCATTTGAGCTATGATGTTTAAGGTTACAGGTGGTTTAGGTTGTTGATGTGTTCTGATGACTGTTTAATGGTGGCAGTATTCTATATATTCAGTTTGATTGATTGTGTTGATGGATGATTGGATCGGTTTTTCATGTGATCTGATGGACTAGATCTGGTTGATAACTCACTTGTATATGTATTGATCTAGTGCTTGGGTGATTCAGAATTTTGTTTATATTGTTGTTGGGCCTTTCAGATTATGTGTTGTGCTTCAGTGTATCCAGTCTGAAAATTGATGAAACGTGGTATCTGGAGGAGAGAAGATTGTAGGTCAGCACCTACGTACTAGTATCTAAGCTAGTACAAGAGCTATCTTTGAGCATTGTAGTAGGTAGAAGCCTGCGTACTAGTAAATGGATCAGCTAGTACAAGAGCAAAGGGGGTTGTAGCTCCCATACTGGTATAAGACCGCACCAGTATAAAATATTGTAAAAGGATTTTCTTATTAAGAAGAAGATTGAGATGACTTGCAGCAGGTGGTTTTCTCCCGCATTGGGTTTCCACCTTATATCATGGTGATCATGTGTGTGCCTTATGTGTGATGATCTATTCTGCATTTGTTAACTGATAATATGGTTGATAATGTTCTAATGCACTCATTGAAGATTAATTAACCTAATCATAAGGAGTTGTGGAAGTAGCATATATGAATCTGATTATGGAAATGAAAAGTTTTATTAATGTGATAATACTGATTCACCCCCCCCCCTCTCAGTATTATTTTCAACAATAAATGACTCCACCGTACAGAAGTGCCAAATGGTAACCCACACATTCATACATTAACATATAAACAACTGAAAACTGCATATCACTTTAAGAATATAAGCAGAAATTGGTCAAGAGATAAAAGTACCATTTATGACTGGTTCCACTCATAAGCTTCAAGCAATAACGATTTATCTCTGCTTGTTCTAACATCTACTAAGAGTACAAAAGTGCAACATCAGTAGCAGACATTAAATGCAAACATTGATAAATATCGATCCATCCATTCATCAAAAACCCCCTCCGAGGGTGCAAAAGTGCATGTTCTGAGGACAAGTTTTTTGACAAATTTCTGGACCCTTCTCCAAATGCCTGAGAAGGGTTTAAATACTACTAACTAATTAATCTTAATTACATAAATTTAGGACACGGCTTCAAATGACCGCCCTTCTACTAAAGCAAATTTATTTCTAAAAATTGAATCTAATTTCTAACCGTTTCTATATTTGCTCCTTAGTGCTGTAAGCAATGCAACATTTGCCTGGGAAGAGTCGGCTGGTTGTCTTCTCCTTTCGTTCGAGCAATGAAAATAGAAATAACAAGAGCTGGCACCGCTTTCTAACAAACTAGAAGATATTTTCGAAAATCTTCCTCTGGCTTGGTGTATTCGCTGTGTGTATACTTGGTATAACCCAAATTTCTTTCAAATTGATTGTGTTGTTGCTATTTTGGTTTCTGGCCGTGCGAATGACTCAATAAGTTAGGGACTTTGCTCTCTGAACAATTTTCCGTATTGAAAATTGCTTCCGTTCTTTGTTCCAGGCTAATATGGAGCGTCTTCCCTCTTTAGCATTTTTCTTTTTTCTTTACCCAGTCTGAGCTTCAGGATCTTTTGTAAACATGCTGCTTTTATGCGCCTTTGACTCTGAGTCTTGGATAGTCTATTTCCATCAGTATCTGTTGAGTGATACTCTGGAATCCGCGGTCCTGCTGCATGCGGCATCCGTTTGCGAAGGCATCTCTTCTCTGTTCTCCGAGTATTGACGCTTTCCCTTTTTCCTTAGATGTTTCCTGCACATTGATTTATATTAGTTGCTGCCTTACAGTTTATGCAAAGGAAAAGAGAAATGACGAAAAGATTGACATGAAAGCTTTAAGTTCTAATGAATGCATAATCATGACACTCATAATGACTTGACTCTTCGAAAAACACAACACAATCCTTCTTGGATACTTTGGTGTACAATCATTAATTTCTCTTAAGGCACGCGCCCAATTTTGGTCTACAGACAGCTTTCCTTGAACACTATGTCGAGGAAATTTTGCGATGAGTGATTTCTGCGATTCGCATCGCAGTATCGAGGATTGCGATGTCAAGATGTGTCATTGCAGGAATTGATGGTCGCATTCATCGCAGATCACAAATCGCAGATCGCATTTAATCATTCAATCACTGTGTGTTGCTTATGCGATGTTGCGATATGCGACGTCGCATATCGGCCGTCGGCGATTCCTTAGTTTTTCATTTTAAGAGCGCTTCTCAATATATGCGATGCGATGAATTTCGTGTCGCTTCTTCGCAGCTTATTTATGCGCATAGGAAAATGCTTCACTCTCTCTTCGCGATGCGATACAGCTTTAGGGAGTTAAAATACAAAAATTTTGATAAAATGTTTTTTGGATTTTTTGTTAAGGGTCCCCATTTGCTTGGTGTTATTGCTAATACCAAACAAAGAGGGGGGTTGTTGGTGACCACAACAATGGCGACTCACTGTGAAGAACCAGTTATCTCTGTTTTTCTATTGAATTTCCACTTCCGAAGCAGAAAAATTTTCATATGTCTAAATTTTGTTATGGACAGATAGAGTACATTACTCCTTATCCTACGAATGATACTTTGTCTCAACCTTTTCATATTCCAATTGTTTGCTTCCTCAGGCTTAGTTCTTGTATTCACACCAGACATTACTCGGTCTTTTTTAAAGATAAAATAAGGTCTTCTCTGCGTACTGGCTTTTAAAATATGCTCATCTGTCGTAGTGTTATAGACATTTTTGTGCCTTACAGCATGAAGCATGAAATGTCCATAATCTAAGGGATCCAAAGTCCCTAAACATGTTGTTCCTACCCCTAGAGGAACAAGGTCAGCAAACCACAGCACTGAATAAAAGTTCTCCACCTGAAAACACTCAAAAACAAAGCAATTCTGGATCATGTCAACTGCTCCACTGAGCATCTGCGCTGAATGTCAACTGCTCCACTGTCTACCTGCACTGAATGTCAACTGCAAAGAAGGCTACCTGTGCTGGGCGAGTTTGGACATGTGGCACAGTCATTCCTCAAGGTGTCAATGCCCAGGAAGCTTCCAAAATGACACTTGGATCAGGGAATTCGACTGGTGATGAGTAAGAGGGTCTAGATCTCTAAGTGGAAGCAAGAACCTCCAAGTGGACTCAAGAACTGAAGAATAACTGAAGTGAGAGAGGACACTAGTCAGCTTCATGCCAGCCTCAAGCTGACTCATCCTTTCTCCAAAACTCCTATATATAGATCTCTCTCATGAGGTCTAGGGAGGCTGGAATCTTGTGAATGTAAGGAAGTGCTGTTGGTTTGAGTTTAGAACTATTGGGTGATTTGCTTTGAAGGAGGTGAAGAGGAGATTTCTTTCTACTGGGAAGGTGATGCTGGATTGGGCCTCTTATGGTTGTATCACTTCCTGAACTTTACTTCTTCCATTAATAAAGCATTTGAGGTTCTTCTATATGCATGTGTCTCAATGATGTATTGTTATACTTGTGTATTTGATTTATTCTAATCCTTGAATCAATTATGAATGTATGCTTCTTGTAGTTTCCCTCTCTTGCCATTTTGCAGGATCTTGGTGTAGCCGGGCCAGTGAAAGAGCAAGGAGCTGGGAGCAAGCAGCAAGGAGAGAAGATTGGATCAACCATTAGTGAAAGAAATCGGTTAGTGGATCTCTTTCTCCCCTATTTTACTTTCATAAAGAAGAAATCTTAGATGGCTTTGCTTCGATTGTTGCTGAGGTACTATCACCCTTAGAGTGGGATAGGGTCATTCCGTATTGGATACTTTTCCCAACAACAAAATTGGCGACTCCACTGGGGATCGTATCTTGTTGGTTGTTTGTGTTTTTGCTATTCATTTCCTAAACACAGGGAGTATCGAATCGAACTGCATTTGGATCTTTCAAATGCAAAGTAGAGGGCAGCTACTCTAGCTCAGTTTCTGGGCATGTTTATGATTTGAAGAGCTGATCCACAAGGACTTTGAATAGCTCTTAGTGATAGCTTTTCATCCTCCTTTTCATCCTTTAGTGTGTACTTGATTGATAGCTTTTGATTTGGCCAAAAACTGTGAATTTTTGAGCAATCTGTAACCCGGAAACCAAGAGAAACGAGAGTTTCTCTCTTCATTGCAGGCACTGTGAAGGCAGTCTGCATTTCATCGCAGGTCCCGAAGGGGCTACCTGTGCTGAATGTCAAACTGACAGTGTACTACCTGCGCTGAACCAGTTTTGCCTTGTGCAACTGGGGTTCCCTGCTGTTTATTGCCCTGTTTTCATCCTTGTTTTTGCAGCCTGTTATCAGTCAATGTACCTATCTGAAACCACCTTTCTTTGCCACTATTCCGCCTCGGTTGTATAAAGAAACTGTATTTGTTCTTTGTGTATTTCTTACATCATTTGCAGTTTCCCATAACGAAAGTGAACTAGTCTTGCTGTGGCCTCTTAGATCTAGACCTGTGATAAGTGTCGTTTTGATCTTAAGAGTTAGTTTGTTTGTTGTTCATAGCTGATTGAGCTTTTGCTTTCGTCATATGGTTTGAATTTATGTATTTCTAGTGTCGAAACAAGTAAATCTTAAGGTGTCTTTTGATTTTGGACTAAAGCTTGTTTGCTTTCACTTGAAATTGAATTCAAAGTTATACAACAGCTTTCTTTTTGTAGTACATCAACATTAAGAAAGAGAAAAGAAATACCTGCATTGTGCATGTGCATTTTGACAGCTTGTATGTTGATTTAGGGAAAAGTGCATTAGTGTGTGCTCTATGATCTGTGTGAAAAGATGATGTCTTTCTTTTCCCTCAGTAGTTAAGATTTTCGAAGTTGAAAGATTGAAAAGCTTGCTTATCATCCTAGACTGCATTTAGGAGTTGTATCATACATCTCGTGGTAATCCATAAAGGCAAACTGCTAAACAAGATCAACTTAAAATAAATTGAATTTACATAACAACGCATTGAAACATAACGCAAACACATAGAGGTCTAAGCTAGAGACGTGTTCCGGCGTCGTTAAACGTGATATCTTAGCGTTGAGTGGTTGGGTGATTCCTCCACGGTGAAGCGATAAGTATCAATACGGACTTGTGCTCCCACGTATCGTCGCGTATATATCGGGAGACCCCTATAGGAACAAAGCCTTTATCCATAGGAAGCCGTGTCGACCGCCCTACTGATCGCAATGCAGTGAACACAGCATTCACGAAGATCGACCACCCGTACCGTAAAACGTATTCTGTGCTTTTGCGAAAAGTTTGGCACACCCTCTGCCTAGAACTCCAGAGTAGTTTCTTTTGGCCTTTTTCAAACTCTATAACTGAAAAAGTCCATCCGAGCATTTGTCACTTCGGGCTCGTTAAAACATCGAAGGAGACTAGAGTCATCTTTAGCTTTTTCTCGACTCTTAAAAAGTGAAAAAGCAAGTTGTGTCTAAAGCGTCGTTATAAAATTTATTTTAAACGGAACATAATCACCTCCTATTCCTGCGTTGATCTTTAGGTTGAGAACATGGAACGCACCAACCAAGGAATTCCACATGATGGAAATCCTAGTCCTTTCTCCTCTTGGGGAGAAGTTGGTGCGCCCCACATGGCCACATTGTCGCTTCCGGGACTGACAATTGGCCTGCCAATTTGGCTATTCTCAACCAATGTAGTTCAGAACACCATGGTTCCTGAACAGTCGAGTCAACAGTTAGATCAGTCTAGAGCTGCCCACCAGCCTTCTACTTCCTATAACTCTTCCTCCAATCCTTCATCTTCGCAAGGTAGAGCCGGCAAAAGCCAAGCTCCCATGGAGAAGAAGGAGAAGAAGAAGAGAGAGAAGAAGAAGAAGGAGCCTAAGGCGACTGGGGGCAAGCAAAAGACATCTGACAAAAATCCACACACACCACAGACCGGGCCTAAATCGCCATGTGTCATATGTAGAGGAGACCACTTTCATAGAGATTGTCCCTGTATTCCCCGGATACTAAGGGACTGGTCCCCTCGTTTGCACAATTCGGGAGCATCAACCTCTGATAGCCATGTTGAATGCTTACCGTCAACCAGCGAAAGTGAAGGTTCAAGACAAAGAGGGGGAGCAAGATCCCCCTGCAGACTGTGTGAAGGCGATCACGCCATCCACCATTGTCCCTTCTTAGACGAAGCGAAGAGAGTTTTGGGAGATCGTCTGGTTTCACCGTTGAGACTTCCTCCTGGATACAAAAAACTCGTGCCAAGTCCTTCATTGGTTGAGAATACAGCTGGCCCGCTCAAGTGGTCGGCTGAAGCGTCAGTCATTGAAAATGAACCTACTGAATCCAGACCGGACGAAAGTCCAAAGGTCGAAACAGCAGTTGACCCGGTTCTTCCTTCAGAAGTTTCATCGTCAAATGACATCGTCACTGAAGATTCATCTTCAAATGACACCCTCACTGAAGAGAATAAGGATGACACCATCCAGATTCTTTTCATCAACACAGACTCTGATGAGCATCAGGGAAATGCGCCCATTCCTTTATCGCAGGAAGGAACATCGTCAGGGTCATATCCGGTCGTGTATTCGGTCCCACCACCAAGCAACCTGGTTGTATCCTTTGATTGGAATCAACTAGGCAGACCCCGGTTGCCAGCCAGTATACCATTCAGAATCATAGTCCAAATATACAGAATGGTAATGGCTGGAACTATCATTGATGAGGGGGCATCTGTGAGTATCCTTTCCTCTATTGCTTGGAAAGCACTGGGTTCCCCGGCGCTTTTGCCTGAGATAAGAAATCTCTCGGGTTTCGACAAAGGAACCAGTCGACCATTAGGGATCCTCCCCAATGTGCCTGTTACATTGAAAGGGAAGACCGTTCAAATGAACGTGATGGTCGTTCAAGGACCCTTGGATTATAACCTACTGCTTGGACGAGACTATATATATTGCATGGGAGCAATAGTCTCCTCACTCTTTAGAGTAATGTGTTTTCCACACGAAGGAAGAATGGTCAAGCTCGTAGACCAACTTTCATTTCCGGGATCACGCATCGCAAATAGTCACATACCAACCCTGAATGGTCTATTCAATCAAGAAATGTCTCCACCCCCAATCCTTCTTCCCGATGAGTGCGAGTGATTCGGAAAGATGGGACTAGAACCCAGGGGGCATGCATCCTGGTCTGCTTTGGGCAGAGAAAACCTTGGGTATAAGATAGAATTTCCGCGAGAGAATATGACTAGTCCGTACCCCGTCCATAGAGGAAGAGGGGTTGTTCTGGAATAGGATTCTTTTGTCAAAGTTATGCGTTTGACAAGAGTCATTCACCCTTGTCTATTTCGGTAGACAGTGCCGAGGAAATGTTTTGTTTGAAGAAGTTAACAGAACAATCTTTGGGTAACCTGAAAGAGGTAAGCCTCACCCTTTAAAACAAATGTTTTGATGGATAAGTAGGGGCAACCTTGAAATTGTATTTTATACCTGGGGGCATGCAACCCTTTTGGAGTGCAAGCAGAGAGAGGTTATTTATCTGTTTTTTGGATTAGTCGTTTCCGAACTTGCATAAAGAAAGGAGCGGAGCAAAGCTCAGTGAGATGAAGCTCCATAAAAAATAGAGATCTCACAGGGGACATTTCTTATCTTATGACTGGTATATCGAGCAGTTTTAGCATAAAGTTCATGCTCGTTAAAAAATAAACGCAAGATCCGAGCAGTTTTAACGCGGTCTTCATGCTCGTTAAAAAATAAATAAAAGCAGTGAGCAATGTTTCCCCCAGAGTTTAAGCTCATTTTTAAATAAAAAATGAACCTATTCCGGTAAATAACCTCTGTGATCGTAAATTTATCAGCCATAAAAATCCTTGGTCGTGTTTGCACCTGCCACCTCCACCGTCATTTGGTCGATCGTTCACCTCCATATGATTGTTTACCCATTTTGAGGAACAGCTGCGAAGAGTGATTTCACCTAGCCATCCTTGTGACACTGCCATGATTGGAAAATTCCAACCTGTACCTGGAATCTACTGCTATCCCTGTTTATCACTCGTTCCTCAAAAGACGAGTCTTCTTTGAGCTCTTTTCAACTGACTCGTAAAATATGAAAAGATTGCCGAGTTTTGGCCTTCCAGCTCGTTAAAAGGACCGGAAGAGCTGTCCCTCCTCTAGATTTTAATCTTTTTGGACCTGAGGGATTATTGCACAAAAAGGTCGAGCGCTTGTTTTATTCGGCTCGTTAAAGTTATCAAAAACTCATCCCTTCTGTATTGTTTTATACTTTTTCGGACTTAAGGGATTAGATGACGAAAAAGGAATTTTGGAGTTAACTTTCTGTACCTTTTCAGACTCTCTAAAAATGAAAAGGACCGAGTTTTCCTTGTCGTTAGACTCGTTAAAATGATTAAATAGCGACAAACTTGTCTTTAGACGAGAACGAGTTTCCCTATCGCTAGGCTCGTTAAAACATAGCGATGGGCTTGCCCGAAGGGCAGGTTATAGAACAAGCATATGTTATCCTCCTCAAGCTTGACAAAAATAAAGAGGTACTGGTCAGAAATGACTGGGGAAAAATTGGGAGAACCTCAAAGCTTTAATGATAGCAAGTCGCTCTTGAACATGACACTTTTCCTCCGTACCACATCGGGTTGGGTTGTTTCATTCACCGGTCTCATCACCATGGTCTCGCCAAAGCATCCACATTTGGGGTAATGCTACCGATCCATCACATCAGTGTCGTTATATGTTCAAGAGATGTCGTTCAGAAAGAGTCAACCGTGTCCCATCCACTGCCATACATTATCCTTCATCCACTCATGACCGCCACCCTGAATCATATGTCACAGATTGTTTTCATCTCCACTAAAATCATTAGCTCCGTTCCGTGTCACTGATGTGGGATTCATTAAGGCCCTCCTTTGACGGATCGCTTCTTGTCGACTTCAGCTCATTATCCAAGAAGTTGATCTAGGAACAACCCCCTCAGTACTTTGAAGCTTGCATGCCTCAATGGCAAGTTTCTCACTTCCGGCGACAGGTATACATCAATGACCTTCGACCAGAAGATTTTGCGTGGTATTCGACGCCAAGTCCTATATTCACACCACGTGAATTGTACTGCAGTACCTTGAGGGTCATTATCATTATTGGTGATTCCTCTCGCGCTTGTTAACGGTTTACATCATTGACCGGTAATCAAGTGATGTCTTTCCATGTTCGACTTCAGCGCAATTCTCACATGGATCGACTTGTACTTAGAGTGAAGATCGAACGAGTTTTGAAGACCCCGGATCTAGTTTCATCCATCTGGGCTGCGATATATGTTCAGGAAATATAAAGACATTTGACATGTACATCATTGCAGTAGATGATCATCCTACTCAAAGGATGGTAATTTCAGCAGAGAATTATCAGTCTATCATCAGACGATCGTCTGTTCTATGTACCAAAATGAATTTATAAAGCTGAGCATGGGAGTGCCCGCCTCAGCTAGATCATGAAAGCAGAATGAATCATAATGTATTGTATTGTATTTTATTACAGGTCACCTCTCAGCGATTGAATGAACTTCAGATCCTCCTGATAAAGCATTTCACCCGATAAACGACCTCATACTTTAGGGGGCAACTGTTATAGACATTTTTGTGCCTTACAGCATGAAGCATGAAATTTCCATAATCTAAGGGATCCAAAGTCCCTAAACATGTTGTTCCTACCCCTAGAGGAACAAGGTCAGCAAACCACAGCACTGAATAAAAGTTCTCCACCTGAAAACACTCAAAAACAAAGCAATTCTGGATCATGTCAACTGCTCCACTGAGCATCTGCGCTGAATGTCAACTACTCCACTGTCTACCTGTGCTGAATGTCAACTGCAAAGAAGGCTACCTGCGCTGGGTGAGTTTGGACATGTGGCACAGTCATTCCTCAAGGTGTCAATGCCCAGGAAGCTTCCAAAATGACACTTGGATCAGGGAATTCGAATGGTGATGAGTAAGAGGGTCTAGATCTCCAAGTGGAAGCAAGAACCTCCAAGTGGACTCAAGAACTGAAGAATAACTGAAGTGAGAGAGGACACTAGTCAGCTTCATGCCAGCCTCAAGCTGACTCATCCTTTCTCCAAAACTCCTATATATAGATCTCTCTCATGAGGTCTAGGGAGGCTGGAATCTTGTGAATGTAAGGAAGTGCTGTTGGTTTGAGTTTAGAACTATTGGGTGATTTTCTTTGAAGGAGGTGAAGAGGAGATTTCTTTCTACTGGGAAGGTGATGCTGGATTGGGCCTCTTATGGTTGTATCACTTCCTGAACTTTACTTCTTCCATTAATAAAGCATTTGAGGTTCTTCTATATGCATGTGTCTCAATGATGTATTGTTATACTTTTGTATTTGATTTATTCTAATCCTTGAATCAATTATGAATGTATGCTTCTTGTAGTTTCCCTCTCTTGCCATTTTGCAGGATCTTGGTGTAGCCGGGCCAGTGAAAGAGCAAGGAGCTGGGAGCAAGCAGCAAGGAGAGAAGATTGGATCAACCATTAGCGAAAGACATCGGTTAGTGGATCTCTTTCTCCCCTATTTTACTTTCATAAAGAAGAAATCTTAGATAGCTTTGCTTCGATTGTTGCTGAGGTACTATCACCCTTAGAGTGGGATACGGTCATTCTGTATTGGATACTTTTCCCAACAACACGTAGGTAGAGCCTCTGCTGCCCGCAAGCGTCCATAGCCTTGACAGGGTTACCTGTTATCGAGCAATGATCCTTTATCCTGCTTGAGGTTATTTACAACATTTCAGAGAAAAACCCTTTTTGACACTTTTTCCTTTTTTATTCTCTAAAGAACAATGTCTTGGTTTGGTGGCCAAATTATGACACAGTCATTCACTTGATTTACACTTTTGCTGAACAAGCTGGCTCGTGATGAGACCCCTTGTCTTTTGATTGCAACAATCTTGAGTCGTTGCCCTGTTTTGGTAGACAGTATTGGCAAAGTCAGCAAGTTATAATATCTGTGATCATGATAAGCCGGCTCGTGATGAGACCTCTTATTCTTTGAGATATAGTGTTTTCTCGGATTGTTCCTCTAAATGCTGCGATTTCCTTTAGCAGGGAGGAAGTCATTGTTTTTCCTTAAGAAAGCTCTGGACGATAATAATAGAGGTTGAAAACAGCAGCTTTACAGAGAATATTTATTTTATTATTGATACCTTTCATTGTGCTGATATAAAACAATTTCTTACCAAAGGTTGCTTTCATCAAAGTTTTTGAAGTTGAAACTAGCATCATGTCTAGGGTAAAGTTAACTCTACCTGTCAATAATAAAAATTAGATTTTTCGAAAAATTTTGCTACTTGTACAAGCGAAAAGCTCAAAATCCGATAGAGAATTGGTGTCTTTTTCATGAACCCTTATAGTGACCATCTACAACTGGTTTTATTTATAAGAAAGAGAAAAACAAATAAAAACTAAAACTATCCTACAAAAATAGAAGAGTGATCTTCTATGGAAAATACATTTTAAGAATCTGTCCATTAACAGGCAAAGAATCTCTTCTACCTGCCAAATCCTGCAACACAAACGTCGATGGGCCTATGACTTCTACAATCTGAAAAGGACCAAGCCACAGCTTCTGAAATTTCGTATGTTTGCCCTTTTCTTCATGAGCCTTATCCCATTTCAAAACTAAATCTCCCATCTGAAAGTTTTTTCTGGTCATTATGCTTGAGTCAAAAGAGGATTTTATCAGCGCTTGATGATGGGCATGGGTTTTCTTAGCTTGTTCTCGTTGTTCTTCTAATTTTATTATTTCCATTTGTCTTAGTTGTATGGAGGAGGTAGATACCTCGTCGATGTGTTGTACTAAAGACAAAGAGGGAATGACTAAGTGAGTTGGAAGAACCACTTCTTTCCCATAAACTAAATTAAAGGGAGAAGTGCCGATTGAAGCTTTCTTCGTTATTCTATCTGCCCATAAAGAATTTACCAATGCTTTGTGCCAATTCTTTTGGTTTTGGTCGACTGTTCTTTTAATAATCCTGATCAGGTTTTTGTTTGTTGATTCAGCCAATCCATTACCTTGCGGATAGTAGTTGGTCGAATATTTCAGTTTGAACCCTCTTTTAAGTGCAAACTCAGTCATTGTATTTCCAGAAAAGTATGAAGCATTATCAAACATTAAGGCTGTTGGCAATCCAAACCTAGTGATTATAAATTGATCTATGAATTCAATAATGTTTTCAGAATTAGCTGTCTTGAGAGGAACTGCTTCTACCCATTTAGTAAAATAATCTTTTGCCGTGAGGATGTACCTATGCTGCTTAGAAGAGTGAGGAACGATCTCACCTATTATGTCCAAGCCCCATTGGCTGAATGGTTGCTCGATGTCAACCGGCTGTAGTGGCATGGACAGTTTCTTTTGTTTCCCTGCAGCAGTCTGGCAGACTTGGCATTTCCTCACGTAACTGTGTGAGTCTTTGAACAGTGTGGGCCAATAATATCCTGCACGTAAGATTTTATGTGCAGTAGCGTCTCCAGCATAGTGTTCGCCTGCTGGTCCATCATGGAGTTCCTGCAAAACCTTTTCGGCTTTAGTTTTCTCAAGACACCTAAGAAGTACAGAATCGTAATTCCTTTTAAACAGAACATCATTTATGAGCTGGTATTGTTTAGCTTTCAATCTCAAAGCTCTTTTCTTGGTGTGATCCAGGTGTGATGGAGCATACCCGTTCTTAAGATAATAAATGGTGTCAGCATATAATGATTATGTGTCGTTTAGGCTTACCTCATACGTATGTACCTCTTCAGATGAGTTCTCAGGAATTTGCGATGCTCCAGCCAACATCTTGTAGAAGCCTTGACCTCTTACAATGTTTGCTGGTTTGATCTCAAGATCGTATTCTTGTAAAGCGGTGATCCAATTTTCTCTCTTTTCACCCACATCCTTCTGTATCAGAAGGTTTCTTACCGCTGGAAACGGTACTATGACTTTGGTATGGGATTTAAGTAAGAAAGGTCTGAAATACTTGATCGCTTTGAAAACAGCATATGCCTGTTTCTCCACGTCTGAATAATTGAGTTCAGCACCTTGTAAGTTCGAGCTAAAAAATGCGATTGGAGCTTCCGCCTTTTCTTGATTTGCTTGAGTTAGAATCGCGGCATAAGATTTCTCTGAGGCAAATGTGTATAAGATAAAAGATTCTGAAAAATTCGGGGTCGCTAAAGATGGAGCGTTAATGATAGCTTGTTTGATCAAGTTGAATGCTTCATGCTCATCTTGACCCCATTTAAAATTTGAATTCTTTTTAGTCATATTTTGCAAAGGAGAAGCAATACGTGAGAAGTCTGGGACAAATCTCTTCACAAAATTGATTTGACCAACGAAATATTGCATGGCTTTTTTGTTATGAGGCATGGATATTTCGGAAATTTCTTTGATTCTGTCAGGTTCAATGTGAATACCAGATTTTGACACTATGAATCCTAGCAGTTTTCCTTCACTTAATGCGAAAAAAGATTTCTTTGGGTTAAGTGAAATCCCATACCTTAAACATCGTTGAAAGATTTGTTTCAAGTCTTTGAGATGGTCGCTTCGCTTCTTGGAGTACAGTGTTATATCATCCAGGTAAATCACTACAGATTTATTGACTAAACCTTTAAATGCGATGTCCATGGCTCTCTGAAAGGTAGCGCCGGCATTGATCAGACCAAATGGCATCTTCCGATATGCGTATGTGCCCCATTTAGTTCGGAATGTGGTTTTTAACTGATCATCGGGATGTACCAACACTTGGTTGTATCCTGAAAATCCATCCAAGAAAGACATTAATTCTGAGCCTGCTACTGCCTGTAATATCTGCTCCATAGGTGGGAGGGGAAAATTGTCTTTTTGACAGGCTTTGTTGAGATTCCAGAAATCGATACAGATTCTAATATCTCCGTTTTTCTTTCTAACGGGTACCATATTGGATACCCATTTGGAATGTCTGACGGGGAAAATTATCCTGGCTCTCAACAACTTATTTAGCTCAGTTTTTATCTGATTTTCTAAATTGGGGTGGATTTTTCTGAGTTTCTGCTGGACAGGTTTTTCATTGTCAATCATAGGGATAGTGTGTTGAATGATAGAAGTGTCGTATGTCTTCAGCTCATCGTAATTCCAGGCAAAAACATTTTTGTATTGCCTCAAAAGACGGATATACGCTAATTTTTCTTCAGGGGCTAGGCCGTGGCCTAGATTAACGTTTTGTGGTTTCTCATCGGTTCCTAGGTTTACTAATTCGTAGTTCAGAGTTGAACTGTAGAGTTTAGAATTGGTAGACCTTTTAAACCGACTTTTCAAGTCATATAAGTCTTCTAACTTAACCACTGATTTAGGTATAGCATTATCAGTGCTGTTTTGTTGTATTTGATGATCATGATGGTCTTCGTCAATTATTTGATTTGAGTAGGATCCTTCAGAAGTGAGGAAATTTACAATGTCAGGATCGTCATTGAATACTCTCCAGTTTGTAATGTTGTCAGGGATGGATGGTCTAAAGATTAATTCTATTGAGAATCTATCTGGACTAAAATCTTCAGAGGGAATAAGTCTAGAGGCTACGTTAGCTAACAGGTCTGCGCTCGCATTTTGAAGTCTTGGGATTGACGAAATATTGAATGCTATGAAATGTGCAGTCAAATCTTGTACTAAAGATTGATAGTGTTTCAAATGACCTGATAGGCAATGTATGGTGTTACGCACCTGTTTGACGACAATCTTAGAGTCTCCAAAGACTTGAAGGTACTTAACGTTCAACCCGATTGCTTTGTATAGGCCTTGCACCAAGGCCTCGTATTCTGCTGTATTATTTGTGCAATCGAATTGAAGTCTGCACGTAAGCATGGTCTTATTTCCGTCTGGGCTAATCAGAATGCATCCTGCTCCTGCTCCCTCATTAGATTTAGAGCCATCAAAATATAATTTCCAAAACAAAGATGTATTTACAGGGTTATCTAAAAAATTAACACACTTTGAATTATCAGTTTGGGAAAAAATTTCGACTTGGGACAAAACTGAATTTTCTAAGTAAGGTGAAATATGAGCATTGAAATTGCCGAGGAAAGAATCTACCGAGTAATTGCCTATGATACTCTTGTTGTATGCTATTGCTTCATTTTATCTCTCCAATTCTGTCACTATGTACTTTTGGTGTAACTCTCGTTCAACCTTTATTTGATTCGGTTTACCATTCTAGGGTAACCACATGTGCGACCAGTCGGTTGAGAAGTATCCATGGAGTTTTTCGAACCAATCCCTGCTAAGAATTAAACCATAGAATTCAGGGATATCAGCTACTAGAATGTTAATAACCTGACATACCTTCGGGTTAGACGACAATCTTATGGTCACTTGATTAAGTTCACCAATCACTTCGACTTGAGATCGATCAAGCTGAACTATGCGCACCGCGGATTTTTGTGGTTGAACATTCAACTTGGCACATATTGATCGGGGTAAAATATTCGCTGAAGCACCAGAATCTACCAAACAATTGTGCACGTTTTTATTGAAAATTTCATAAGTGAGAAGAAAAGGGGGAGTGTGAGACCTTGATCTTCCTCCAATCAAGGCGATGTCATTTGGGTCAATCTTATTGATCGTGTTGGTTGGAGGTCTTCCCATGTTGTGGGAAGCTACAGCTGTAGGTAAAGATGTAGTAGGCACGGCATGTAATTCTTTCATCATTATCTTCTGTTGATGTTTCAATTTGCTCAACTCGTAAAGAGTGATATTAGCCCTAGTCTTTTTCATGTCATCGATAATGTTATACTCCATTTCATCCGACACAATGAGTGTTCTTGATGGAGGTGTTTGATCTGATTGGACTGGGCTATATTGAGTCGCTTTAGCGGTTGTTTTCTTTGTTGCGACTTTATCTTTTGCTGCAGGGCTTGCGCCCTTCTGCTTAGGGGTAGTTTGGGGAGGATCAAGTTGGTTTTTGCTTCGTTTGCTAACCGGAAATGCTTATTGATCTTCTTCTTGTGGGAGGATGAAATCCCACGTTCCTTGTAGTTCCACAACTTCTTCGTCATCGGTCTGCCCTTCAGTGGTATTCTCTTCTTCTTCCTCTTCTTCGGATTCGACGTTTGAGATAGCGTTGGGTGGTTTCACATCCATTGAAGGATTTCTTTTAAAAGTTCTGTAGGGTTTTTTTGAAGAAGTTTCTGCTACTTGTTTTTTTATGTCAATCATCTCATTGGACATGGTTTTTAACACTTTTTGTAATCCTTCCAAATCGAAAGGATCTTTCGTTTGTTTCTTCTTGGGGTCTTCCTTGTAGGAGAATTTCTTAGATTTGCGTTCCTCTATCGCAGATCTTTTTTCCAGGGCTACTACGCGTTTCTCTACTGCTATCGCCTCTGTCAAGTTTTCAACTAAGGTTGTCTTATTTTCCCTATCGACGAAGATTGCCAAGTTTGATGGTAAGGCTGTAATATACCATTCACATCTCACTTCTTCGCTGGGCTGGGAAGCAGCGGGAATTTTGTTGAGGATTTTATTGAACCGTAAATTAAAATCTTTGATGGGTTCTCTAGCCTCGGCTTTAAGATTGGATAGGTCATTGATCAACGTCGCCGTTGATCTGTCATCCCCAAACTTGGTAAGGAATTGACTTTGAAAAATGTCCCAACTTGTGATAGACCTGGAAGATAATGAAAAGTACCATGACCCGGTTGTCCCTTGCATTGTGTACGGAAAAAGCCGGATGACAGCATCCTCGTTGGTAACTCCGTTGAGATTAACAGAAAGCATGAAATTATTGATATGCTCTTCAGCTAGCATGCCTGTTTCTGGATTGAATTTGGGTAGCCATTTCTCAGGATGGGCCGGTATTAGGCTCAGGGGTGGAGGCATTAAAACCGCCCCAGGATTGTTCCATGGAGACTTGGCCATCGTTGAGCTGCTAGTGGATGAAAGTGCAGAGGATGATCCCTGATGCTGGGAAGATGAAGATATTATGATCTTTGATGATTGAAGAGGAGGGGCTGTGGAGGATGGATGAGTGGTTTGGAATGAAGACGTGGGTGGTTGAATTCGCGGTGATGGAGTTGAAATGGACGATGTGGATGAAAGAGTCTCACTGTTAGACTCCGGTGGTGTTTTCCTTGCTCTTTTCCTGGTGGGGAGAGGGAATTCAGTTGGCTGGATGCCAAATTTTTCGCTCTTTAATCTGGTCAGGGGATGAGCAGGATTGTACTGCGAAGTCACGCTGCTTTGAGATTTATCAGACCTCTGAGTAAAAATAGAGAATCCCTGGAGTTTACGAATCAGAGTTTGAATTTCAGGGGGTTCAATGATAAATTGGTCTGAAATATTAGGGTATGTAGCAGCGGTTGATACTCGAGCGACTTCTGACTCTGGATTTAAACGTACTGGGGAAGTCGGGGGAGTTGATGAGGGCGATTTACTCTCAGAATGGTATTTAGATTTTGATTTAGGTGCCATTCATAGTTCGTGCCCTCCTTCTAGCACCAAATATATTGAAGCCCCGAAAATCGGGTCGACAACAAGGGGGATACCCACCCGGTCCGGAACTTGGTTGGTAGCTCCTTATCCGTTTGGTATAGTGGGTCCGACTGGGGATAATGGGACCAGTTTCCCAATCTAAGGGTTGTGTGTGTGTGTAGATTTGGGTGATGCTGATCTAGGGGTTTTTTAAGCTAATTTAATTCAAACTTCTAAACTAACTCTATGCTATTGTAATCTAATAAGAAACAACACATCTAATCTACGCTAACCCGGGGTGTATTTCTTCTATTATGCGATCTAAAAAGATTTCGAACAATAACTGGTAATAAAGATCATTCAGCTATCATAAGAATAGAAATCAATTAAGATAAACCACTCTACATAAAAAGTTAGGCAAAACAGTTGTGAACAGCATATCGCATAATAAGTTATTCATATGTCAAGCACAAATAAATGACTCCACCGTACAGAAGTGCCAAATGGTAACCCACACATTCATACATTAACATATAAACAACTGAAAACTGCATATCACTTTAAGAATATAAGCAGAAATTGGTCAAGAGATAAAAGTACCATTTATGACTGGTTCCACTCATAAGCTTCAAGCAATAACGATTTATCTCTACTTGTTCTAACATCTACTAAGAGTACAAAAGTGCAACATCAGTAGCAGACATTAAATGCAAAGATTGATAAATCTCGATCCATCCATTCATTAAAAACCCCCTCCGAGGGTGCAAAAGTGCATGTTCTGAGGACAAGTTTTTTGACAAATTTCCGGACCCTTCTCCAAATGCCTGAGAAGGGTTTAAATACTACTAACTAATTAATCTTAATTACATAAATTTAGGACACGGCTTCAAATGACCGCCCTTCTACTAAAGCAAATTTATTTCTAAAAATTGAATCTAATTTCTAACCGTTTCTGTATTTGCTCCTTAGTGTTGTAAGAAATGCAACGTTTGCTTGGGAAGATTCGGCTGGTTGTCTTCTCCTTTCGTTCGAGCGATGAAAATAGAAATAACAAGAGCTAGCACCGCTTTCTGACAAACTAGAAGATATTTTCGAAAATCTTCCTCTGGCTTGGTGTATTCACTGTGTGTATACTTGGTATAACCCAAATTTCTTTCAAACTGATTGTGCTGTTGCTATTTCGGTTTCCGTCCGTGCGAATGACTCAATAAGTTAGGGACTTTGCTCTCTGAACAATTTTCCGTATTGAAAATTGCTTCCGTTCTTTGTTCCAGGCTTTTCTGGAGCGTCTTCCCTCTTTAGCATTTTTATTTTTGCTTTACCCATTCTAAGCTTCAGGATCTTTTGTAAACATGCTGCTTTTGTGCGCCTTTGACTCTGAGTCTTAGATAGTCTATTTCCATTAGTATCTGTTGAGTGATACTCTGGAATCCGCGGTCCTGCTGCATGCGGCATCCGTTTGCGAAGGCATCTCTTCTCTGTTCTCCGAGTATTGACGCTTTCCCCTTTTCCTTAGATGTTTCCTGCACATTGATTTATATTAGTTGCTGCCTTACAGTTTACACAAAGGAAAAGAGAAATGACGAAAATATTGACATGAAAGATTTAAGTTCTAATGAATGCATAATCATGACACTCATAATGACTTGACTCTTCGAAAAACACAACACAATCCTTCTTGGATACTTTGGCGTACAATCATTAATTTCTCTTAAGGCACGCGCCCAATTTTGGTCTACATATAGCTTTCCTTGAACACTATGTCGAGGAAATTTTGCAATGAGTGATTTCTGCGATTCGCATCGTAGTATCGAGGATTGCGATGTCAAGATGTGTCATCGCAGGAATTGATGGTCGCATTCATCGCAGATCGCAAATCACAGATCACATTTAATCATTCAGTCACTGTGTGCTGCTTATGCGATGTTGCGATATGCGACGTCACATATCGGCCGTCGGCGATTCCTTAGTTTTTCATTTTAAGAGCGCTTCTCAATATATGCGATGCGATGAATTTCGCGTCGCTTCTTCGCAGTTTATTTATGCGCACAGGAAAACGCTTCACTCTCTCTTCGCGATGCGATACAGCTTTAGGGAGTTAAAATACAAAAATTGTGATAAAATGTTTTTTGGATTTTTTGTTAAGGGTCCCCATTTGCTTGGTGTTATTGCTAATACCAAACAAAGAGGGGGGTTGTTGGTGACAACAACACCAGGCTGAATTTAGTGAATGCATTGAGTATATTAGTGGCAGCAGTCCTATAGGCCCTCATTCTATTGTCATTGGTTACAAAATTACCTTTCATCTGCTGTATGATTAAATCAGAGTCACTTAAAATAGACACTTTTGCAACTCCTAAAGCTTTGAGTAGTTTAAGGCCTAAAAGCAGAGCTTCATACTCTGCCATGTTGTTTGTGCATTTGAAATTCAGTATGTAGGCATGACCTTCCGCATGCTTGTTATGTGTATTGTGAATCCATACACCTGCCCCTGCTCCTAACTTGTTGATCGAGCCATCAAACTCTAAATACCATGTGATTTCTTGCTTGTGGTTTGTGCTAAGGGTTTCAACTATGTTAGGATTGGGCAGATTTGAAATTTTTGTTTGGGGAGTTTCTTCTAGCATGCTGGTTGCATTAATTGTTGTGACAGTCTCATGGGTATGTGTAACTGATTCTTCATTGATGTGTGCTAGTTGTTCTAGAGCCAAAGGCTCATCATCAGTTGGAGAATTTGTATCATCATTAAATAGAATAAAGGAATCCATATCAGAATGGATTGAGTAAATGGGAAAATTTTCAGGCTTGCTCTCACTACTTACCACATATTTCATGAGTGTTTCTCTGTACAGTCTCTTTGGTTGCCCAAAGACTGAAATAGTAGCATAGGAGAGGTCTAGTTGAAGGGATCCTTGGAGCTTTGCTCCCCATGATCTTGACGGGAGAATACCATACTTTGGTGGAATGTCAGCCACCACCACATCCATGAGGATGGTTTTATTGGGATATTGGACTAAGGAGACACACAAGTCTTTGATGAGGTCTAAACACTTGACCTAGCTTGAGTCAAAGGAAAATAGATCTTTGTAGGGTCTGGTAATATCAAGGTTCAGTTTTTCCATAACCGCTTTGGGCATAAGATTGTGCGATGCTCCTGAATCAAACACAGCGTTGTGCAAAACTTTGTCATGTATATGCAAACTGACATAAAAGGGTGGAATAGGTCCGTATGTTGATTTTCCATTAACTTCTGGGCCAAACAACAGTTCAGGGGTATCATCCAGAACATTTACATCGTCCTTATTCTCTGGTATTTGAACTGATCTTTGAATCTGTTGCCTATATACATCATGTTTGGCAAGTTCTGAGAGGGGGATGGATATCTTCAACTTAGCTATTTCTGCCTCTAAATTAAATGGTTTTTCCAATGGAGTCTTGGTGTTGGTAATGGAAGATTTTTCTGTTTCATTTGAATTATCTGCTACTTGCTCTTGTTTATCAGTGTTATGGGAATTGATTGCTTGCAGTTTTTCAACTTCAGGAGGCCTTTTTGGAACGTTGTTCGAGTTTTTCTCAGAGGAAGAAGGTGGTAAAAGCTGATCTACAAAAGGTTGTGCTTTTGTTATGTCTTCTACAATCACCTAATGCGGGTTTGGGATAGTTGTATCAGCTGGTTCTGTTATGACAGCCTTGCTCTTAATCTTGTTGGGTTGTTTGGCATCCTTTGTTTTGCTAGGTTCAGAAATATCAATAGTCCTAGTTCTTAGCTTATATTGTTTGTGGACCTGATACACAACAGTATCATAACCTTGTTTAAAATCAAAAGACTCACCAGACTTAGTCTGAAATTGACTAAAGTTAGGCTCATCTTGGTCTTCTTGGCTCAGAAAAGTTTGATGCTCACCCTTTAGATCCATCAGATTCATGTGAGTGTCTTCTGTTTGCTCATTGGATGTAGATCCTTCAACATAATTATCTTGAAAAGGGGGTCTTATGTCATGGTATGGGCTAGACCTGCTAGCATTTGTGTTCTGCATTTTCCTAAAATTTGGGTTTCTTATGGTATTGGACTGTTGTCCTTCCCATGATGATTTCCTCTCAACGCTTTCTACTCTTTCTCCCAACCTTTGTAGGCCATTGATAATAGCATCAAGCTTTTGATCAAAGGCTGAAGGTTCTTCCTTAAAGGTGGTTCTTCTTTCCATTCCGGCTCTATTTCTTTTGGCAATTAGGTTGGCCTCTACGCTAACAGCAACATTTTGCATGTCTACAAGGGTCTGAGGAGCTCTTTCTTTTAACTGGTAAGCCATATCTGGGTTGAATCCATCAAGGAATTTATACAAGGCAAGGTCAGGTGGGGGTCTTAAGTTCTGTGGTATTGCATTATAGACATTATTGAATCTTGCACAGTACTCCAAAACAGTCTCCTGAGGACCTCTTTTAATTGTATCATATTCAGCTAGTATGTGCAAGGGGTCTTTCTTTTTCTCCCATCTGTTGGTAAAGGATTGGTAAAGCTCATCCGGAGTAGTTATGGAATTTGCAGCAAGTGATCTAAACCAAGTTCTTACATCATCGGTTAAACTTTGAACAAAAATTCTCATTCTCACGCTATCATCATCTATCTCATAGTTTTCAAAATAGTCTTGCATCTTTTTGGTATGCTGAAGGGCTGTGAAAGGACCGGTACTGTCAAAATAGGTAATTTTAGATTGGTACTCCTGAGGTAAAGCCCCAGGATTAGCAGGTAATTGCAGGGGTGCATATCTATTAGCCATATTGGCAGGGATAAGTGGAACAATAGGGATAACTGGAACAATAGGGATAACAGAGATAACAGAAGTAACTGGAACAGTAGTAGTGGTATTTGTAGTATGTGCAGTGAATGGAGGTGTGGATGGAGTTCTTTGAGATGTGGATGATGAACAAGGGGAAGAAGGGATTGAATGAAATAGAACCTTAACAGGAGTTGGAACACAGCTTGGGAAAGATGCTTTAGGACTCAAACCAGCAAAATCTTCTCTTTGCTCTTGCTTCTTAATGATCTTTGGCATTAAGTTCGGATTTTCAAAAGCAGCTGGGGAATTTGGGTCGGGATTTGACCTTGTGTATCGTGGATTCTTCTTGGGAGCCAGCTTCCGAAATGTTTTGGTATTTTTCCGGGAATTTTTTGAGAATTAGTAAGGAACTGATCAAATTTTGGAACTGCTACCTATAGCTTAAAACTAGCATGAAGATTGACTGAAGCAACTTTTATTTACTTTTGTGAATGCAAAGAAAAGACAGTTTCAAAGGCTACCTAGCTGACATTCAGGCTTCATCTGTAGTTTTAAGGAATATGCAACAATTAGAAAATTGATTTCTCATTGGATTCTTTCAACTTGTTTCATAAATTTAACTGAGGAGGTCCCTAGTGGAGTTGCCATTATGTTATCACTCAGGTTGTCCCTCAGGTTGGAGTAAAGGGCTACGGCCGAGGTAACCACAAACCAACTTTGGATTGCAGGTTCTAGCCCACCTACAATCAGAGAGGGCTCTCTCTTTCTAATTTAGCTTTGTTGATGATGATTTTAGGCTAGCTATTGAGTTCAAGGGTTTTGTTTGTGTTTGTTTGCGTTTTGGTGGGAAGATTGATGTTTTTCAGGTAAAGAGGCAGATATAGTGTGAAAGTTTCAAACCATTGGGCATGGAGTCAAGGAGTAAGACTGCTGGTGCATTTTCTTAGTCACAAGAGAAATAAGGAGGAAGGTAGCTGCACATGGAACAATTTTTCAAGTTTAAAGGATGGAAAGAATGATAAGGAAGGAGAGGTAATTAAGAATCTCTCAATCAGCTTAACAGAGAAGAGTGAAGGAGCTCTATCTAGGGGCAGTAAAGAATCCCTAGGTAACTGTCAAACACATGTGAATTAGAGTAAATATGAGCCACAGGGAATTCATATTCATGTCCAGTTCAGTTTAGATGGAAAAACATAGAGAAATAGCAGAAATTGAGCCTAGAGTGCAATTAAACAAATTCTAAGCTAATCTTTCTTTTTGCTATTCAGATGGTGAAACAATGAAAACAGAGGTAAGAAGTACTTATTGAGCCATGTTGCAGCACAAGAATTCTATCATTCAGTCTCCAGAGACCATTAACAACACATCAAACAGTCATTCCTCCAATCTCTTCAGCAATCTTTGATTAAAGAAAAAAATATCAGACATACAGTGCGAGTCTCTAATGAAAAGTTATCAATCGACCAACCCTTGAAACAATGCAGAGGGTGGTATATATAGGAAAAATTCTCCAAAATTGTTTATTACAGCTGTGACCTAAACAGGTCTGAAAGTAAATGATTACTTTAACCTAAACCTATCAGGAATAAATGCAAGAAAATATCTATGGGCTACGCTGAGGGCAACCGTATCAAAACTGAATTAATGCGTTGTCCTCGGTGGCTTGGTGCAATGCTTCTGCAATGACTGTTCATGGAATTCTGCTCCATTGTAGTTCGGTGGCTTTAAGTGCTTTAAATGTGATTTGAGAGATGGGATGGGCTTATACCATCTAATTTGACTTTGCCGGAGGCCATTCAATGTGAAGATTTCTATTAAAAAATTTAACTGATACTCTTTGCCGCTTCATCTTTCCTCTGATACTCTTTGACAAATGAATCGGGCCGGTTCTCTCCTTCACTGTGGGTCAAATCAAAATTTAATGGCTGTCATTCGGCCCTCTGTTTCTTTTAGAACTGTCTTTTGATCCTTTCTGCATGCCTCGCGAAGAAAAATGGGTCATTCGGCGCCTTTTGGGCTTGTTGGGGGCTGCGCAATGAGGGGTTTTCCATTTCGGCCCTTTTCCCGTAGCCATGCGCGATTAGCGCTAGGCGCTAATCACGCATGGAAAACTGCCTCGGAATTTGAATCTGGGCTTCCCAGGCACGATTTTCGCCTCTCGCTCCAAAAATTGATGATGACGTCAGCGGGTGGGACCATGGTACGGCGGATGATGTGGCAGGATGACATCAGCAGGGTGACGTCAGCATGTACGGTGGATGACGTGGCAGGATGACTCAGCAGGGGGCCAACGTGTGCAGATAACGTGGCGTGGGTGACTAGGCAGATACGTAGAATAGGACAGGCGACATGGGGCACGCGTACAGAAGGCGGAAAGTGGTTTCATCGGATCGCTTTTGGTATGGGAGTGGTATCCGTCAGAGCCCTTCCGATGCAATAGAAGGTGGACAGGTGTCTTTGGTACGGCGGAGAAACCGCCTCGCCATCTGAAGCTAACGGCTGAGCAGCGGGGCGCCTTCGAAATCACCGAGAGCTGTCAGATGGGGAGGGCTCGATCCGATGGTGGACGGAACAGGTGAATCGGTGGGGGAATAATGGATGGGCGCGTGAATATTCGAATTTTGATATAGCGCGGTGGGGAGGGTAAAAACTTTGGTTTTTTGGGTTTTGGGGGTGTTAAACGAGCGGGGGTTGGATGTATATGAACAAAAATTTAGGATACGGGTGAAGAAGTGGGTTTTGTAGGTTTAGGGTTAGGGGAAAAGGTTGTTAGCATGACCAGGTGTCACACTAACTCCTGTTAGGACACGGATGGGTTCATGATAGTCCCAGGTGAACTATTATGTCCCAGAACTGATAAATACATAGCTATAGTGCTATAGGGTGGGATATGTATATAGGGGATTTGTTTAGCATAGATTTAGTAGGGGAAGGGGAAAACAAATAGGGATTTACATAATAGGGTCAGTAGTTAATATGAAGATGATGAGAAAGCGCTAAGGTATGGGACTTTTGGCTTTTTTTTTCTTTTTTTTTTGGGGAAAGTGACTTATAGAGGAAAAATGGACAATCCTTGAGTGGAGCAGATCTTCACCAAGGCAGCTGATATGGAAAATGATGAAACTAAGAGGAATCAAGTAGATCTTGACCTCTTTAGGGGAGTTAATAAGTGATTTGGGAAGAAGAGGAAGGGGGAGTTAGTTATGTCCAGCTTGAGTTCCTCCAGATGAAAAACTGCATCATGCTTGTGATCTGAAAAGATATACCACTTCAAAACACAAAATTGCTCATGAATCATCATTCTGCAATCTCAAAAACTACCTACCCAGCCTACTTTCCTAGCAATTTTTCTTCTTTTTGGATTGGGTGCACTTAGACTTGCAGACCCAGCTTTACAATTTTTCTTTTGACTGTCCTCCTATCTAAGTCTACAGTTATTTCTGCCAAGGACCCAGATTAAGCAGTTGGGCTCCTTTGATTCTCTACCTATCTACAAATCTGCCAAGATTAAGCTGTTTGGACAGATATCATTCTCTATATTCTAAAACAGGAAATTGAAACCTATTGAAACCAAGGTTAAGCTGTTTGGCCCTCCCTTTTATAGAACATTCTTTAAAAATGGTTAAGTCATCAAAATTGGAATTCAGCAGTGGCATTTGGACTAGCACACTTCATGGCTTCTTCTTTGGTCTCTTCTGGAAATATGGAACGTTGAAGCATGCAAAGTATGACATATTTGGCATGTAAAATGTCAATCATGAAATATGAACACCTGTTGCAACAGGAGGCTAACATACAGCTTTAAGTCTGCGCAAGGAAGGGCACTAATTCGTACAATGATCTTATTAAAAAACTGTACACATTTCTATAGAGTTTAATGGACATTCATTCCTAGGATGCCTTCTGGTGCACCTAAGACAAAAATTGGCCAACGCCCTCTCTGCTTCCTCTTGTTTCCTTTTGATATGCAAAGTATCCATTTGCATGGCAAGAGTTTGCAACATCTCACATTTGAAATCTTCCAGCATGTTTCCAAATTCACCTCTGAGGGATGAACTGGATGAAGAGGTACTAGCTATTGGTTGACTCCCCCAAACTCTCTTCCTGGCTACCCTATAATGGTTTCTAAAGACAATCTTGATGTCTTCATATGTTAGCTGGTAGATGTCTCCCCTAGCCAGTAAATGGAGGGTGTCTAGAAGGTATTCTGGGACTCCTCTGAGCAGGACCAACTTCAGAGATTCGAGGTCAAGTGTGCACCTAGCCCTTTTATAACTGAGCTAGAATCTCTCTTCATAATCCTCCAAGGATTCATCACTTCCCATGGTCATTCGGAAGATCTCTTCCTTTGTATCTTTTGACCTACAGTAGTCCCAATATTTGTTGTTGAAGGCTTGCTGCATTTGAGCCCACGTTGTGATGCTGTTGCCAGGTAACCCCATGAACGAGTGTAATATTGCATCCTTGAGGGTAGAAGGGAATAGTTTCAACTTCTGCTCATCTTTTGCATAGTCATAGGTTCGACAGATAACAAAAAACTCAAATAGGAAGGTGTCAGGATCTTCTGTAGTTAATCCATGGAAGTGAGGTAGGGATGAAGGGCTTATGTTTTTCATTTTAGTGTCCTCATTGGTTTCTTGGATGGAAAAGGTACCCTCTACTCTCTCTCCATTTCCCCTTACATTTCTATTTTCAACCATGGTCTCAGGAGGGATGGTTTCCTCCTGTTTTTCTACTATAGGATCTTCGTATATCTCTGGTTGTTCACCTATAGGTTCTTCTGGATCACTGCCATTGAGGAAGAGAGAAGGGTGGCTTTGTGATGTGGTGGGGGTGTTGGGTATGAATTTCGCTAAATTATCTATGTTCCTACGAGGCATGAAAATAAATCTCTTTTTTGGGTGATTTTTTGTTTTTCTACTTGTACTTGCAAAATTGAAATTGATTGAACAAAAAAATTGCAACTACTGAAATGAACTTGCCGAAATGAAAATTTGCAGAATGGAAATGAAAGCAAGGAAATGACTAATATACTTTTGCTGAAATGGAAATTTCAGAATTGAAAGGGCTAATCTACTTTTGCTGAAATGGAAATTGCAGAATTGAAATGAAAGTAAGGAAATCTAAAAATCAAAAGAACAACTACTCTACTTTTGCTGAAATAAACTACTTAGCAGAATGTTGTAGTAGAAAATAGAAGAAAAGCAGTAATCACAAAATACTCTGACACTTCCCCAACAACGGCACCAAAAAGTGGTGAGCACCAGTATTGCAACAATAATTTTGTAACTCTTGGGGCTTCCTACTTTACTTTTATCAACCTGGTAGTTTGTAACAAACATGGAAGCGACAGTGCTGTATGCACAAGTACTAGCTCTTACTGCAGGCTGTCACTTGGTCAGCTGGCGCAAGATCACTAAGAGCTCAAGCCAGTTTCTATGAGTTTCCAAAAGAATTTTTTAGCTGTGATGAAAGAAAGCTAACTCTATAGAGGCTATTCTATTTGCAAAAAGAGAAGGAAGGCTGGAATGTAAAGCAAACCCTGACAAACCCTAATTTACCCACTAACCCTACTTTTGTAGGAAAAGAGATGAAAACTGATGAAATGAGTGCTATTGACTACTAAAAAGGTAAATTGCATTTATTTAAGCTACTTCTGAAAGGAAATGAGAAGAAACATATTTTTGTGTTTTTGAGTGTTTTTATGTGAAATTTTTATTCTTTGTAATTTATCTATTTGTGATTGTGTAGAGGTTTGGTGGAGATGGAGGATGGATTTGGGTTTTGAAAAGGTGGAGGAAGGTGTGGAGAGGTCCTAAGAAGCCCCTAGTACCCTTCTAAATACTTCCCTTGCAATCAGATTTCGAAAAATCACTTACAGGAAATTCTACAGGAGGCTGCAGGGGATCTACAAGAGGATCTATAGGAGGATCTATAGGAGGATGCCGAGAGATATTTTTAGAGGTTTTAAGAGTGGAAAAATGGTGGGAAATGGTAGCTGAAGACTAGAGGGATGTGTTGAGGTGTCTGGGGCTTAACAAGGAGGATCAAGAAAGAAAATGATGGTTGGATTTGTTCAAATGACGAGAGAAAAGCTTATGGGAAAAGTGCAGAAATTAGGGCAGATTCGTGAAGGACTGTGAATGACTGGGTAAATCTATGAGGAGTGAGCTTATGCTGGTTGATTTATGGATGTATGGTGAGCTGAGGTGTCCTGCAAGTGATCTGCACATCTACTTACAAAAACTGATCAAAGAAAGGATTAGTTGTACCATGGAAACATAAATTTCTCTAGCTTGACCTAATCTCTAACCCACAAACAGAAAACGTTGAACAGTAACCCTTGAATAGAAAAGCACGTAGAGAGATCTATTGTAAAAGAACAGGAAATGCTCTAGACAACTGAATCTACAGTAATACATTAATCTTTCCAAATCAAGTCATCACACTAGAAATTGCATGGGAGAGCAAAAATGTGTTTTTGGTGGCAGAGGTAGTGCCTTGACCTCAAATCATAGTCCCAAAAAGGGAGAAAGGATATCATGGCCTGTTTTTGGCCTTTTTGAATCTTAGCCCATCACTGCATTAACCTACTTGAGCCACTGAAACAAAAAAAGCTATGCAAACCATAAAAAACAACCTATTCTAAACAAGGTAGAATGAATCTATGTAACAATAATTAACTCATGAACTGAAGCAAAAAACATATAAGTACAAGGCAAGAGGTGTTGGGTAGCTTGGTTTGGGCCCTAACCCAAGAGCTTCAGCCCTCTGAAAGAGATCAGTGCTGGCTCAAAAACTGTTTCATCTCCATTATCAAAAATAAAAGTCACATTACATAAACTGTTCTCAAAAAGGAAGCTCGAAGATGAGTTGAACAAGTGCTGCACAAAAGTGCAAAAATTATACTAATGACTGGCTAACCTAATGAGGCTCTAAGACCCCTTATTTATACAAATGGAGTCCCCTAAGAGCCTTCCTAAAATCAAGGATCTCGGCTTCCCAGAACTGGAGATAAACAACAATCCTTCTTTACTTGCTTGGTTTCCCCTTGGATGCATCAATGTGGCTACTTTTGCTCTGAGTTTCTGATGGAGGATTCAAGGGAAGGGGTCATAAATGAAGGAAACACCCTCCTACAAATCCTCTTCCCTGTTTTCCTTGAATATTTGCTGCCATTTGCAAATAAATCCTTTGACTTTGTCCAAAATTGACCAAAAAATCTGCGTAAAGCACACATTAGACTACATGGAAAAATGACTAACCCAATTCACTCTATTAGCATAAATATAATAAAAAACATGCAATAAACTAATGAGAATGGTGGATTAAGTCAAATTAAGAGGCAAAATGAGCCCATATAATTACCCATTTATGGGGCTCATCACTTGGTTCAATCCTTCAGCATTCTTTCGTGCCTCAAATCAAGCAAAAGGAATCATAATTTCCCTTTGACTTGGTTGTTTCTCATGTGCTCAACGCCAACTCATTATTGCATGATCGAGAATTTTACACTTGATGGTCCAGTGATCCAACATATTGTACCAACATTTCCTGAGTGTGTGTGAGATGTCCCAGACCTCATGAGGGGGTTGCCCTTCAGGTAGCCACCCACAAGCTCATAAGTCAGCAGCTCATGATCCAGTCTCATACACAGTTCCATCGATTTGACTGTTTCGATCTCTGCTAATCACAATGCTCATAACATGATCGTCCCCTTTAGATGTTCCATTCAAATTTTCAGAGCCCTTTCCTATTCAACAAGTGTTCTTTGGTTGTGATCTCCCCTCACCATTTCAACTTGAGGGGCATTATGTCCCATGTACTCATATTAGCATATTTCATTGTATCAGTCCTGGCCTTTCTCTTCGAAGTACTTATGTATATGCCACTCATTGTATCATTGTATCACTTTTGGCCCATTAATGCCAGAATATGATGTATCATGTACTTTGTTGCTCAGGCCCACACTGTTGGGCATGTCATTATTATTTATACTCAGTAATCTCGGCATGTATGGGTATTCCTCCCCCACCTCATTTTATATTATGTATTTACTAATAAAAGGAGACTTCTATCAGATAAGTAGGTCTCACCCCCTCCACTTTTAGTCCTTCCTTACATTGTTTCAGCTCTCTCTCTCTCTCTCTCCCCCCTTTGGTGTCTCTTGAAAGTGCAACCTACAACATATTTCCATCATATGATTTACTCTTGACACTCTTACATTGGAGGGAAATTTGTGATCACCCAAAAAATGATCACCTAGCCATTTCTTACTAGGTTGATAAAAATACACCATTTAGGATAATATTTACCATGGTAAACCAACTTTCACCATAGGAAATAATTTAGTAAACCATTCCTCATTAAAATTCAAAAACCCCATGAGAATAATTAAATAAATAGTTATTTATATAACATTTTCTATAAATAATTATTAAATCATTATTTGATAATTATTCCCCATCACTTTTGACTTGATCCCCTTGGAATATTTAAATAAATCATTATTTATTTATTATTCTTATTTATTCCATATTTTCCTTTTCAGATAATAGTTAACCATTATTTATTAATTATTTCATATTCATATTTTCCTTAATTCTCACAAAGTGATTAATAAATCATTTATATTACTTAATTACTTCAACCACTTTCTAAATAAATATATTTGACCATTCAATATTTTTTACCTCTCGAAATTATAATAAAGTATTCACAATGGTTATATTTTTATTTAGTCAATAATATTTTATTATTTTCTAATTGCTAATTTAGTTCAATATTTTGTTATAAATAGAGGGTTTTCTATTCATTCTTCACCATGACCATTTTCATCATCAACGTTGTTGTTTCATAGCATTTGAGCTCCCACTTTAGTTCAAGAACCATTTTGTTTTTCCTGCTCATTGCAAATTGAGAGAGAGAAGCGTGTTGTTGAAGCGCAGGGACAAGAAAAGGACCCATCCCACGGAGGGGGAACTACAAACCCATGTTGTAATTTCTCCTCATCGGGTGTATTCATTAATAAAATTATCATTTGATTAAGTCCTCCATTTTTTCTATTGCACTTTTATTTTATGTTATTATGTGTTTCTATTTGCAAGATTTATTGTGTTGAAGGGTTTTCTCTCATGTTTTATTGCAGATCTAAAGCACAAAAACAACCATATTTTGTTGTTAGGGTTATAAGTCACCTATAACTTAAGTAAGGGATTTTGATACACTTCTCCAAAAAAATTACACTAACACAAGCACAAGATAAAATCATACAGTACGAAAAAAATCCCAAGTTATTACTAAACAGAATATCAAGGAGCTCTGATACATGTGGCGGGCCCCAGTATTGCAGCAATAATGCTGCAACTCCTGGAACTCCCTTCTTTAATTTTATCAACCCGATAGTTCGTAACAAACTTGGAAGCGACAGTGTTGTATGCACAAGTACTAGCTCTTGCCGCAGCTGTCACTTGGTCAGCTGGCACAAGTCCGCTAGGAGCTTAAGCCAACTTCTATGAGCTCTTAGAAGAAGATTTTTAACTGATGGATGGAAGCTAACTCAAAGGAAGCTAATCTACTTGCGGAAAGAAACTGAAAGCCAAAAAGAAACGCAAACCCTAGCAAACCCTAATTCTACCAGCTAGTCCTACTGACGCAAAGGAGAGCATGCAAACTACTGACAGAGATTCCATTACTTCTATGAAGGTAAAATACATGTGTCTAGACTACCTCTATCTGAAGAAAACATCTTTTTGTATTTTTGAATAAGTTGTTAGAGTTATCATGCATGTGCTTTTAACTATTTTTTTACTGTGCAGAGGTGGATCAAGGAGGAGAAATGCTTGGAAAAGGTTGAGAAGGTTCAGAGAGGGTCTAAGGAGTCCCTAACACCCTTTCGGACAGTTTCACAAAGTTTGGCTATCAAGAAACCTCATTTGTGAGCTTCTACAGGAAGTTGCAGGGGTTCTACAGGATGTTCAGAGATTTCTACAGGTTGTTCTGTAATCTTCTACAGGATGTTCTGAAAAGAGGATTTTGGAGAATGGATGGAGGGAAAAAGGTGGAGGAACGAGTATGGAGGTGAAATAAGGGTGTAGGGGAGTTCAAGACTTGGAGGATGGAGTCGAGGAGTGGCATAGATGGTGAGATTTGTTCAAGGAGGGATGAAACGATGTTGCACAAGAAGATGAGAATCATGGCAAAGTAAGCGAATGAGGTAAATGTAAGGTAAGGAAGGATGAAACAGGTAGGTTGGATGGAGTATGTGAAGGTAAGGAAGGGTAATAGGTACTCTGCAAGTGGTTTTTCAAACTGAACAAACAAACACTTATAAAACCTATGACCTAGTTACTTTACTCTATTCTAACCTAAGTAACAACAAAATGAAATGAACAGCAGTTTATTCGAAATGAAATGAGTGAACTAACTTATGCCACTAAGAAATCATCAACTGAAGCATTTAAACACTACTAATATCAACATCTACAAAAGAGGATTACAACACTAAGAATTGCATGGCAAAGCAAAACAGCGTTTTTGTTGGCAGCAAAGTCACATTGGTCCCAGCTCATGATTCCACTGAGGGGGAGGTGAGATCCAAGGTGTTTGGTAGCCTTTTTCTGAAGATCTTCCCTATGATTAACCTATCAAGCAAATCTGAACATGAAAAACCTTTTTAATTATCAAAAGCAACCTAAACAACAACACAATATTTAAATCTAAATAGCAGATTTTATTCAAAGAATGCAGCAAAGACACATGAAAGTAAACAAAGGAGGTACTGGGCACTTGAGATGGGCCCAACCCCAAGAGCTACCGCCTCCTAAGAGAGATTTAGAGCTGGTGCAAAGCTAGATTCATCTGTATTGATCAAATGAAATGTTACATTCCAAAAACTGTCCACAAGGAGAACTTGAAAATGTGCTAAAAGCAAAGCTAATCTACTGCCTAAAAATCGAACTACAAAATGACTACAAAATGAATACAAAATGACTAAGTATTGGCTACAAAATGACTAACCACTAGCTACAAATTGACTAACCACTAACTAATCCAAATGAGGCCCTAAGCCTTCTTATTTATACAAATTGAGGACCCCAACAATCCTTCTAAACTTTAGGGACTCGGCTGCCCAAAACTTGTAGTTAACAACAGTCCTACTTGACTTGCTTGGCTGCCCTTGTGCTAATTGATTTGGTGGCCCTTGAAATCCAAGCTGATGGTGGAGAATTCGAGGTAAGGGCCCATAAATGAAGGGGACACCTTCCTACAAATCCTCTCCCTTGTTCTCCCACGAATTTGGCTGCCAAGTGCTCATTAAAACCTTCAATTTTGTCTCCAAATTGACAAAAAAGGCTACACAAAGCACACATTAGACTTGTTGGCATAATGACTAATCCAATTCACTCTATTAGCATAAATATAATAAAAAACATGCAATAAACTAATGAGAATGGTGTATTAAGTCGAATTAGGAGGTTGAATGAGCCCAAGTAATCATCCATTTTTGGGGCTCATCATCACCCCCCTACTGAAAGTGTTGCTCATCCTCTGAGCAACCAATCTATCTCCTCATCTTTGATGGCCCTGGTGGCCTCCCTGTCATCCCAAGCTTCTGAAGTGATTTCCTCTTCTCGGTCATGAAACCATGCTTTTCTCCTTGCTTCTTCCCACTGCCTGTGCTTCTTTTCCTAGAGAATTCTCAACTTTGGTATGATTGTGCAAGTATATTCAATATGATGGTGGCAATGGTGGTGAAAGGAGATGAAACCAGTGGAGGATGGAAGAAAAAAGTGGTTGCATGCCTCCTCAACAGACTTCAAGCTTCAAATCCCTCTCCATAATTGATTCTGGCCTGCCCAAAGGCTTCTACAGGATGTTTCTGGTAAAAATACAGAACTTCCTGTAAAAAGTCCTGTAGCTTACTGTAGAAGGTTGAACCATGACTAAATTGTGCCCGAACCCTGAAAAAAATGAGTGTTCATGGAGGGGATGGATGTGAGGATGCCTGGGAACTTGGTAGGGACCTTTTTGCTTGTGCTGGGAGGTCATTTTTTGGCTTCCTGTAGAAGCAGTCAGTTGGCTTCCTGTAGAAACAGTTTTCCTTGATTTAGCTTGCTTAGCTGGGGGTGCCTTCTCTTTGACTTGTGTTTTGGTTGCCTTGGGTGTGCCCTTATTTGTTTGGACATTCTCAGTCCTCTCTGCCCGTGTTTGCAATCATTTCTCCCTTGGTGTTTGTGCCTTCATTCCACCCATAGTTTTGGCCTCAGCAGCTTGGCATTTCACTCATTCTTCTTGTTCCTTCTGTGGTGGTTTGTCTTGTGTTTCTTTTCCATGTCCTTCCACTGCTCCTCCTATTCTGCTTGTTTGAATTCTTGTGCTTTTCTTGGCCTTAATGCAGCAAGCACAGCTGCTGCTTCCCTTGCCAACATTTCAGGGGATTTCTCTTTTTGCTATTCTTTCCCTTCACTTCCTGTAGAAATCTCTATGCCTTCGTGTTGCTCTAATTGCTTTTTCAGCAGTGCATTTTCCTCCTGTAGCTGGGATTTTTGTAATGCTTTCAATGTGTCTCACCATGGCCAATTGTTCTCTTAATTTCTTTAGCTTGTCCTCCATGTGGTGTTGAGTGTTTTTTTTCTAAATAAAATGCTCAGGTGAGAAAGCAGGTAGAACTGAAAATAGAGGGATAGCTGAATTTTCACCTTTTTCTGAAACCAAACAAGGAATTTCCCCATGTGCTTCTCCTTACAACATCAAATTGCAATATTTCCCTTTGTTTTAAACTGCTTTTATCCTGAATTTGACTCTCTGCTTTTGAAAAGAAGAATTTTGTTTTTACAGACAGAGTACAGAGATCAAGTTTTCTTCTCAGCACACATACACATATGCAAATTTAAAATTTTTCATACACAGGCTGACCTCCACAGCTGCATATATCTTCCCTATAGGAGAATTTAAAAAAAAAAAGCAAGAAACATGGAGGAGAATCTTGATGCAGAAACAACTGGGAAACCCAATGCAATACACAGGCAAACGTTTTTCTTCCAATTTACAGGAAGATTTTTTTCTCTGATTCCCCAATCTTATGTTGTTCAATTCACCACCTTTTCAAAACATACCATGCATAGAGGAGTTTTTTCGAGCCTACCTCGTTTTGAGATTTCCAATTCCGACGCAACAGACACGGGTTTCTCTACTTCAGAAGGATATAATGTATTTCCTGTAGAACGTTTTCTTGTAGAACGCTGGCCGGCTTCTGTAGGATGTCTCTGCACCTTTGAACGATCTTGGTATGCGGGAGAATTTTGAACAAGCCGAAAAACTTGGCGAAGGACGTCAGTTTAATAGAATTCAGAGGTAGAGGATTCAGCCGAAGAGGTTTGCAAGTGTAAATGAATCAGCTGTTAACGTGAGTCTTCAGCCTAGCATTCCTTTAATTACTACGTGATTTGTGGTGAGGTGGCAGAGATGTGCGCTGCTCATGCAAATTGTTGGTCCCCTGCAGTGCCATCTGCCTGTAATCCCTTACCATTAATTGCACTGGAGTTTAAAATATCCACAACTGTCTGTGTTTTTTCAAATTTCACGTGAATGACCATACACGTATGCTGCGTGATTTTTGCCTGAGCACTAGAGAACTGTATGCGCGGTTAACCTTGCTAGATTCATGGCTTACCCCACCATTCCATTCATTCATGCATTTCTTTATATTAGATTCATGCAACAGAGGAACAAGTTTTAGTCACGTACCTGAAGTCAAATGGCTGCTGTGACCTGTCATTTGCTGCATGCACTGGTTTTTGTGGTTGCATGTGGCTTGGCTGCTAATTTTTTGTTGTTTTCCTTGTGCAGGTGTCCTCTGGCTGGATGCATGCTGCAAGAGTTCATTTCCACGCTCAGATCTACACCTTCAAGCTGCTCCTGCTGAATTTTCACAGGACCAGAACTTGTTTTCACCATTGCTCCCAAATGATAAACCGAATCGATCTAAAAATTTCCAAGCATGTTCCTATCATCATGATGCACCTCCCATAGCAAAATCGTGATCAATGGATGCACAGATTTCGAGAAAAATGGAAAATGGCTGAAGATTTCAAAGATCAATTTCTCGGAAACCGTGCATCGGATTCAGCTGAAACTGCTTGGGTACGTTACTATCACCCGTATGCATCTCCCCATGAAACAGGTTTTGAAACAGATGCACGGATATGGAGAAAATGGAAAAATGGCTGATGGTGATGGAGGCTAATTTCTTGGAAACCGTGCACCAGAATTGGCTGAAACTGCTCAGGCATGTTGCCATCACCCCTGTACAATTCCCCATAAAACGGTTTTTCAAATGGATGCATGGTTTTCAAGTTATGGAAGAAACAAATTCTGTTCTATGTGTTTTTTCTTCAAGGCGTTTTGCAGTTTTGTTGCTTGGTAAGAAAAACTGAGCTTGGGTTGTGATGCAGGCATGGAGATGATGGAGGAGGAGTTTGAAAAGTGCAGGAAGACTTCTGAACCCTTGAGGAAGCTACCATGTTCGCCAAACCACCTTTTTGAAATCCATTTCTAGCTTCCTACAATTTCTACAGGAACTTCCTGTAGAAGCACAATGAGGTGGAAAAGATGATGGAAAAGGGTGAGGAATGGGAACATGGATGCTTGCAGGCATAACCAATGGATTCCAATCTTTAGATCCCCTTCCAAAATCGAATCTGGCTCGCTTGAAGGTTCTACAGGATGTTTCCTGTAGAAATATAGAACTTCCTCTAGAAGGCACAAAAACTCCTTTGTCTTTGTTTTGAGTGATCCTCCTCACCTGCAATGTCATTGCTGCAACCTGAAATTATTCAATGGAAATTAGATTTATTTTTCTTTTTCTTTTTCTCTTTTTTTTTTGAAAAACAACTAGGGCGCCTCATGGAGGTTTTCACCCTAATTGCCTGCCCTGGGCGCCTCCAAGAGAGGTTTTCACCCAGAGATCTTATTCTCTCTTCTTTTTTCCCAACCCATTGACCGCCTCATGGAGGTTTTCAATCAATGAGCCAATCTAAGGCGCCGCCGAGGAGGTTTTCACCTTAGATTTTTATTCTCTTCTTATTTTCATTTTTTTCTCTTTTTTTTCTTTTTTTTTTTCCTTTTTTTTTACCCTACCCTACTTGAAAAACAAAATCCTTTTCAAGTATAAGAATACTTCCAATGGAGCCATGTGCACATCGAGATTAGAGACAAAATGATGTGGCGGCTTGAAATGCATGCTTTGACAGCTATCCAGATTTCAGAGACAAAATGATCTGACTTTGAAGGGATCAAACATAGCTGAGGAAGAGAGTATTGTTGCAACTTAGTGACTGTCTGGAACCATGTCTCAATATAGCTTTGATATCCTTGGTCCTTTTGCTGATCTGGATCATTCTTCATGTCACCTTCTATCATGACCTTCTCATCTTCCTCTTTTTGCTGATCTTTCTCTTGAGTACATGGAGGATTTGATGGTAACCATGAGGGAACTCTCTCGATCTTTGATTCTGATCTCTTCTCTTCATCAAGTGCAGCCCATGTTTCTTTGATCTCCTCTTTTGAATCTTCTTTTGCTAGATGTGATCCTTCAATGCTTTCAATATGATCTCTTTTTTGAAATGCTCTTCCTGAGCTATGGTGAAGATCATTGAGTTCAAGAGGAGTTGTTTGGACATGTTGCGCCTCAGCATTGTAATGGAGTTGAGCTACTCCAATGTGTGGATTTGGAAATGGTGGTACGGGTAGTTGAGTGGAGGTGTGTATTTGAGATGGATGTGGATGGGGTTGTGGTTGGGTAGGAATTTGGGGTTGCCTTGGTGGAGGAGGAGGTGATGGTTGCGGTTGAGCAGGTGGTGGAGGAAAAGAAGTGGGAGGAGTGTTGTACTGGGGCCTCCACCCCTGATGAGGTGAATTCCACTGAGGCTGTGGCTGAGCATAAGAGTGAAATGAATGAGTAGCTAGTTGGGCATAATATGGATCTGTGAAAGAACAAGGAGGAGATGTGAACCAGAAAGGATGAGCAGGGGGACCCCAAGAAGGCATGACAGTGGCTTGATAGGGGTCATAATAGGTCTCGGGTGTCCCTTGCAGTCCCTGCTGGTAAGATCTAGGTCCATGTGGCCTCCTTTGGTTCATATAATGGAGTGATTCAGTGGCTCCTTTGGTTCTCTGATATGCAGCTTTAATTCCGGGTAAGGAAGGGCACTGATTCGTAGGATGGTATTCTTCACAGATGAAACACACTTCTGGGGAGTGCATTGGACATTCGTTCCTAGGATGCTTTCTAGTGCACCTGGGACAAAAGATGACCAAAGACCTCTTGGCTTCCTCTTGCTTCTTTTGGATCCACAGGGTATCCAATTGCCTGGCAAGAAACTGCCTCATATCACTCTTGAAATCTTCTATCTGATCTTCAAATTCATCTTTGGACAAGGGACTGCTCCCAACATTTCTGCTTGTAGCCATTTCATCCAGAGGAATGGTTTCTTCTTCTTCTTCCCTTGAGGTTCTTCAAATATGTCTTGTTGTCCACCTAAGGGTTCTTTAATCATAGCCATCGAAGAAGAGAGAATGTTGACTGTGTGAAGCAGTGGGGGTGTTGTGCAATCATTTTTCTAACTTATCTCTACTCCTACAAAGCATGAAAAGAAATATTTTTGGTTGATTTTTGTATTTTTCTTCTTGTACCCGCAAAGCTAAAATAGATTGAACTGCAACTAACTATCTTGCTGAAATGAAAATGCAGAATTGAAATGAAAGCAGGAAAGGACTAATTTATTTTGCTCAAATGAAATTGCAGGAATGAAATGCTAGGCTATTCTTGTGGAATTGAAATGCTAATCTATGCTTGTAGAAATGAAATTGCGGAATTGAAATGCTAATCCATGAAAGCAGGAAATGTCTATGCTACTTTTGCGGAAATGAAATTGCAGAATGGAAATGAAATAAACTACTTAGCAGAAGGTTGTAGTAGAAAATAGAAGAATAGCAGCAATCACCAATACTCTGACGCTTCCCCGGCAATGACGCCAAAAAGATGGTGGGCCCCAGTATTGCAGCAATAATGCTGCAACTCCTGGAACTCCCTTCTTTAATTTTATCAACCCGTTAGTTCGTAACAAACTTGGAAGCAACGGTGTTGTATGCACAAGTACTAGCTCTTGCCGCAGCTGTCACTTGGTCAGCTGGCACAAGTCCGCTAGGAGCTTAAGCCAACTTCTATGAGCTCTTAGAAGAAGCTTTTTAACTGATGGATGGAAGCTAACTCAAAGGAGGCTATTCTACTTGCGGAAAGAAACTGAAAGCCAAAAAGAAACGCAAACCCTAGCAAACCCTAATTCTACCAGCTAGTCCTACTGACGCAAAGGAGAGCATGCAAACTACTGACAGAGATGCCATTACTTTTATGAAGGTAAAATACATGTGTCTAGACTACCTCTATCTGAAGAAAACATCTTTTCGTATTTTTGAATAAGTTGTTAGAGTTATCATGCATGTGCTTTTAACTATTTTTTTATTGTGCAGAGGTGGATCAAGGAGGAGAAATTCTTGGAAAAGGTTGAGAAGGTTCAGAGAGGGTCTAAGGAGTCCCTAACACCCTTCCGGAGAGTTTCACAAAGTTTGGCTATCAAGAAACCTCATTTGTGAGCTTCTACAGGAAGTCTGCAGGGGTTCTACAGGATGTTCAGAGATTTCTACAGGATGTTCTGAAAAGAGGATTTTGGAGAATGGATGGAGGGAAAAAGGTGGAGGAACGAGTATGGAGGTGAAATAGGGGTGTAGGGGAGTTCAAGACTTGGAGGATGGAGTCGAGGAGTGGCGCAGATGGTGAGATTTGTTCAAGGAGGGATGAAACGATGTTGCACAAGAAGATGAGAATCATGGCAAAGTAAGCGAATGAGGTAAATGTAAGGTAAGGGTTTTGAGTGAACGATGAAACAGGTAGGTTGGATGGAGTATGTGCAGGTAAGGAAGGGTAATAGGTACTCTGCAAGTGGTTTTTCAAACTGAACAAACAAACACTTATAAAACCTATGACCTAGTTACTTTACTCTATTCTAACCTAAGTAACAACAAAAGGAAATGAACAGCAGTTTATTCGAAATGAAATGCGTGAACTAACTTATGCCACTAAGAAATCATCAACTGAAGCATTTAAACACTACTAATATCAACATCTACAAAAGAGGATTACAACACTAAGAATTGCATGGCAAAGCAAAACAGCGTTTTTGTTGGCAGCAAAGTCACATTGGTCCCAGTTCATGATTCCACTGAGGGGGAGGTGAGATCCAAGGTGTTTGGTAGCCTTTTTCTGAAGATCTTCCCTATGATTAACCTATCAAGCAAATCTGAACATGAAAAACCTTTTTAATCATCAAAAGCAACCTAAACAACAACACAATATTTAAATCTAAATAGCAGATTTTATTCAAAGAATGCAGCAAAGACACATGAAAGTAAACAAAGGAGGTACTGGGCACTTGAGATGGGCCCAACCCCAAGAGCTACCGCCTCCTAAGAGATATTTAGAGCTGGTGCAAAGCTGGATTCATCTTTATTGATCAAAATAAATGTTACATTCCAAAAACTGTCCACAAGGGGAACTTGAAAATGTGCTGAAAGCAAAGCTTATCTACTCCCTAAAAATCGAACTACAAAATGACTACAAAATGAATACAAAATGAATAAGTACTGGCTACAAAATGACTAACCACTAGCTACAAATTGACTAACCACTAGCTAACCCAAATGAGGCCCTAAGCCTTCTTATTTATACAAATTGAGGACCCCGACAGTCCTTCTAAACTTTAGGGACTCGGCTGCCCAAAACTTGTAGTTAACAGCAATCCTTCTTGACTTTCTTGGCTGCCCTTGTGCTAATTGATTTGGTGGCCCTTGAACTCCGAGCTGATGGTGGAGAATTTGAGGTAAGGGCCCATAAATGAAGGGGACACCTTCCTACAAATCCTCTCCCTTGTTCTCCCACGAATTTGGCTACCATGTGCTCATTAAAACCTTCAATTTTGTCTCCAAATTGACCAAAAGGGCTACACAAAGCACACATTAGACTTGTTGGCATAATGACTAACCCAATTCACTCTGTTAGCATAAATATAATAAAAAACATGCAATAAACTAATGAGAATGGTGGATTAAGTCGAATTAGGAGGTTGAATGAGCCCAAGTAATCATCCATTTTGGGGGCTCATCAACATGCATGTAAACGTTCAACATATCATGTGAGAAAGACAATGTACTTTTATTATTAATGAGAAGACTATTTTACAACCCATTAGGCCTTGATGTCGTAATCCTCCTTCCAACAATCTCTAATCCTTCCTCTGTAATGACAAGCCTTCACTTTGGCAGGATAGGTGTATAAATTTAGATCTTCAAAAGCCAACCCTTTTCCCTTTGGTCTAAGGTATATATAGGAGAAGAGAGAAGGTTGTAGATCCATTTATCTTGAGATGAGACCCACATAAATGGAGGATGGGATCTATAAAGTCAAGGATGATGTCTGAATAGGTAGATATTCAAGCTCATTTTGTTTGGATAATATTCTCCAACAAGGCTTCTAGATTTTACTTTTTTTCCCATATAAAAAGGCCATCACACTTTTTAATGCAAAAATGTGTGATGATCATCTTAGGTTTATAATAGTAACAAATATGACATCACACTTTTATAATATGAAACCTGCGATGATGCCTGAGTTTAGTTTTTTTTAGCAATATAATCTAGGATTCTTGTATTTCTCATAATGGATTTTCTTCCAGCGTTGTATGGGATTGCTAAAAAGGGTTCATTGGATAGTGAGAGATCCAGATTTATGGCCATTTTCTTAAGTGCGAAAAAATGATGTGTAAAATATTCCCCCCCCTAAAGTACAAAGTTAGAAACCGTACATGAGGACAAAAGTTCTTTATCATGTGAAATTTCATATCAAACACTGATTGGTTGGAGACCTGAAAATCGACAATCAAGGATTACATTAGAATATCATCGTGGGATCATCTCTGAGGTAGGCATTCCCATACTCAACATAATATATAAATAACTCTATACCTAAGTATGGAATTATGCAATGATCCATTTGAACAAATCAAATTCATGACCACTAGACATACATCATGGATCCATGCTTGGACAGACTCAGTGTGAACATAGCCACCAACATACACCACAGATTTATTCATCATTCATGAAAACTACTTGCAACCTGGATATAAAAAAAATAATCCAATGCCTTCATATTTATCAATTTGTGGCATGAATCTAACCATGTGAAACAATGTATTCAAGTTGGACATGGTAGAAACCATCTAATTACTGGTCGATGATGACATCCTTTAATAAATGTGAGAGAAACCACCAATAATGAAAATGGTTCTCAAGGTACTCTCATACAATATATAAGATGTGAATAAATTATTTGAAGTCAAACACTCATAAAATAACCTGATTTAAGGCCAATGATGAGAACCTATCGTCAAAAGCAATGAAACCTCCATTAAGGCATGCAGGCTCCAAGGTACTAAAAGGGTTTTCTAGATCAACTTCCTAGAAAATAGGTTGAAATTGATAGAAAGTGATTTTTTGCAGGAGGACCTTGATGTATCCCCTATTAACGACATGAACAAATATCAAGATTCAAAGTAGGCTAGAAAAAGTAATTCAAAACTGACTCAGAGATGGCCAATGTGAGAGAGGGATATTAGTACTACAAAAATATTTTAATTGAGGTTGAACTTCTCTTGAGAATATTGGCGACACTATACAGAGTTAGAAACAGTGACACAAAATGAGATAAAAAACTAGTATGAAGGATTTCAATGAGGTATGATCAACAAATAGGTAGTGGATTTCCCAATGTAATCAGACGTGAAAATGAAAGAGTGCCATGTTCAAGAGTGATTCACTGCCAAATACAGGCTCTATACATTTATTTTCCAATTTTCCCATCACTTCAAGCAATTACCTCTTTATTTTTACAAAAAAATGAGGAGGATAACATATGCTTGTACTATAAGCTCGTCCTTCATATGAGTCCTTTGGAGTACTTTTAATGAACCCTAGGAAGGAGTGGTTCAATATCATCATGCTTGATTAGTCCCATATTGTTTACATTTTACGATTCTAATGAAAGGGTAACTCGACTTCTTTTTCATGTTTAGAGAGTTTGAAAAAGAAATGAAAAGGAAACTCCATAAAGTATGTTTTTGTAAATTTAGTGTCTCGAGGCTGAAAGTATAAAATAATACAAGAGAGAACCCTTTTAATCATTATTGACCAAAGTATTCTTTTTTCATAGATATTTTACTCAATTTGAAAAATGATTAAACTTATACTGGGTAAATTTCTCTTCAAATACTTTTATGAGTGTGAATGAAGCAAGCTTACTCGGCTACCTTTTCATGTTTAAAGAGTCAATAAATTTTTTAAAGGTAACTCTAGGGGGTTCCTTTTTCATAAATATAGTCTCCTAGGGCCAAGAAAGGGTAAAACAATACAAAGAAAAACTCTTATAACCATGATTGACTAAAGTATACCTTTTACATAATTAGTCTATTTGGTTTGAAAAAGGTGTAAACTTACACTGAACAGATTCCATTACTATTCCTTTTAACGAGTGCGAAAGGAAAAAAGTTCACTCAAAAAACTTTTCATGTTTAGGGAGTTTAAAAAGAGCTTAAAGAAAACTCCATAAAGTTATTTTTTCATATAATGTTTATGAGCCTGTAATGGGGATAATGTTAGCATTATGGCTAATGTGTTGTCCTTGATGAAAACTTGCATGTAAAGTATGTGCTTGATGTCAACCTAGTTGTAATATGATGATTATGGAACTGATGTAAATGATAGGAATATTGGTATAGGTATTGGAGATATGAGTAAGTGTATTGCCATCCTTGTTACAAGTTTCATGTGAGAAAACATGGAAAGTGTGAGGTTTGAAAAGTATATGTGACCCTTGTGAAGAAGAGTTGCATACATAAATAGGTTTTGCGAACAAAAATCACGAATGGAAATATACCCATGGAAAATAGAAAACCAGTAGCCTTTACCATGGTAATCGCCAATAGTATTGTGATGGCAATGTCAATTTGATCCAATCAAAAATACCAAAAATGTTACCAAAGGATTTTCTAGTGGTATTGGCAAGGAAAAAAATTATATAAATAGAGGGAGATGAAGGAGTTAATGTGTGCAATGTAATGGATTATTCATGTGTAATATGATCTGGAATAGGTGTGCACAGGGAGCAAGGAGAAGGCTCAGATCTGAGAGATATGAAGATGTGTTGAAAAATATGCTTGATTGATTTGCATGTTGCAAAATGTTTGAATTGATAACAATGCGAGATTTATGGTTATAATGCAGCTATGATCTAAACGTTTTTCCAGAGATCTATGATTTTGACATTGAAATATGCAGTGCGTGTTGTGTTTGCAGAGAATTTGATTCATTGATTTAAGATATATGCGTAGGTTTGCTTCTAGAATGTCACGTACATACGTGGATATAACTCATAAAAGTCACATATACATACTGAGTTAATAAGTGTTAACATTGTTTCTTGACCTGAGTTGTAGATAGTGGTTTTAATCTTGACTAATGAGTATAATGATTATGGATGTGATCGGCTTTGAATATAATGGTTTGGTTAAGTAGTTTTGGTGATTTGAAATATGAACACATGCCCTATGTATGAGAAGAGTGTACTTATTACAGAATCATGTTTGAAAAAAATGGTTTGGTTAAGTGGCTTTGGTGATTTGAAATCTATACGCAGGTTTACTTTATTATAGTCATGTATATGTTCTAGGGTTTGAAGTGCTGATTGGTGATGACAGTTGATTAGTTATGCATTATTTGTTGCTAATTGTCAAGGATGTATTGATTAGGATAGTTGATATCTGATAGTGTTAATTGATGATTAGTTATTGAGTGGTGACTTGGCTTGGTATGGCATTGACAGCTTTTTTGAGAAGGTTTACTTGGCATGTTGGTATATTAGTTTGATCTAGTTCAACGATTCAATCCTTAGTAACTCAGTTATTTGCTGTCAAGACCTGGTGAAAATGTGTTTTGAGATTTGTATGCAGGTTTTATGCATAGGAAGCATGTATATACACAATTTTACTTTATTATAGTCGTGTATATATTCTGAGATAAAATGGTTGCTACTAGATCCAAGCTGTTAACAATTACTTTGTTGTTGATTGTCAATGATGTCTTAATCAGGATGGTTGGAATTTGATAGTGTTGATTGGCTATTGATTTTGATTTTATTTAGTGGATTGATTTGGTTGTGGCTTGGTATATTGGTATATCAATGATTGATTGTGCATTGATTTAGTATTGATATTCAGTGGTTGGAATATTGATTTCATTATTGGTTTTGGTTTAGTATTTGTTACTTTGATATATGGTGTTGGCCTACATGTTTGATGGTTGATTAAGATAGGTGGATATAGTATGAAATATTATGAAACATGGTCCATAAGATTTTGAGGGTTGTATCTGTTATGAAACCAACTATAAAAGATAGAAAAGATAGATCAACGCCTTAGAAATAAGCCTCTTCGAGGGGGAAACCTCCTTTACACTACACAAATGAACAATTCTTGGATGATTCAAATGACAAAACCTCCTTTATATATACAGGAGTCTAAGGTGTCACAATATAACCAAAGCTAACCTAACAATAATAATATAAAGACACAAAAATAACAATAGTGGTATTCTATGGGGCACAATAATAACAATATGGGGATAATAGGGGCACAACAATAACAATAAGGGATACAATGACAATAGTAATGGGAGAATCACTAGTATTATAGGGACCTAACATGCCCCTCTCCTTCAAAAAAGTGTTGTCCTCAACGCTTGAGTAGTTCTGGATGCTTCTGTATAAAATTCTCATCCTCCCATGTGGAATCTTCAACGGGTAAGTTCTTCCACTTGATGAGATACTCTGAAATTGATCGATTTTGTAGTTGTCAAGTTCTTATTTCTTTGACTTCTTCAGGCTCCAATATGATTTTTCCTTCCTCATCAAGTTATGGCAATATTGTTTGAATTGGAAGCTTATCACCTATAACCTTCTTTAAGCATGAAACATGGAAAACTTGGTGCACTCAGGAAGTTGCAGGAAGATCCAATTTGTATGCCATATTACCTATCTTTTGCAACAACTTGTATGGACCATAATACTTTGGTGATGATTTATTATCCTTCTTAGCTTGCTTTAGGGACATTTGTTTATATGGTTGTAGCCGTAGGAATACCCAATCACTTACATAAAAACTTCTTTCACTGCGATGTTGATCTGCCTGTTGTTTCATTCTATTATGTGCCAAGGTGAGTTTATCCTTTAAGAGTTGGGGAACTTGTTTCTGATGCTTGATGTGATCTTCCACTACTTAAACCTTAGAATTTTCTCTTAAATATGATGTGATGGATGGTGGATGATATCCATAAAGTTCCATAAATGGGGTCATTTTTGTTGCAATATTCAAGGAAGTGTTATACCAGCATTCAACGATAGGCAACCATTTGACCCATTGTGTCTGTTTATCAGATACGAAGCAAAGAAGATATCCTTCAAAACATTTGTTTGCTCTCAGTTTGCCCATAAGATTGAGGATGATAAGATGAGCTATGAGCTAACTGCGGACCAAGACGAGAAAATAATTCTGTCCAAAAATTTCCAGTGAAAATGGGATCTTTGTTGCTTACAATAATCTTTGGGTTTCCATGTAGCTTTTGAATTGTTTCAATAAATGTAGTAGAAACTATACTCGCTTTAAATGGATGAGATAATGCATAAAAGTGTGCATACTTGGTAAGTCTGTCAATTACCACCATGATAACACTCTTTCCTTTGGACTTGGGTAAACCTGTGATAAAATCCATTGAAACCTCCTCCCAATGTTGGCTTGGAATGGACAAAGATTGTAATAGTCCTGGGGTCTTAATTGTTTCAACTTTATTTTGTTGGCAAACCAAACATACCGCCACAAAATTTTGAATATCTGATTTAAGGCTATCCCAAAAAAAAACCTTCTTAACCCTGTGGTAGGATTTTTCAAATCCCACGTGCCCTCCTAAGGGATAGGTGTGCAATTCCCTAAGAATATTTTGTTTGAGTTGTGAATTCTTACATAGGTATATCCGATCCTTGTACCATAATGAATCACTTTTCCAGCTAAATTTATTAGATGTACTGGGATCTTGTTGTATCTTTTGAATGAGTGCCCACACTTCCTTGTCATTCGTCCATTCATCCCTTGCTTCATTTATCCAATTTGGTTGGATAATAGAAATGGTGCAAAGAAATGCTTCCACAACCTCATCCTTTCTTGAGGGTGCATCTGCCGCACCATTTTGCTTCCCCTTTTTGTAGATGATTTCAAAGTCATAACCCAACATCTTTGTGACCCATTTTTGCTGCTCTTCTAAAGATAATCTTTGTTCTAAAAAGTATTTAAGACTATCATGATCTGTTTTTACCTTGAAGTGTGTTCCCATTACGTAGGGTTTCCATTTCTTAAGTGCATGTAGTATTGCCAACATTTCCTTCTCATAAATAGCTTTGTGTAAACACTTTCCTTTGATTTGATGACTTTCAAAAGCAATGGGTCTTTCTTCTTGCATTAAAACAACACCAATTCCATTTCCTGAGGCATAACATTCCACAATAAAGGTTTTTGTGAAGTTTGGTGTAGCTAAGACTGGTGTTTGGCACATTGCCTCTTTAATATGTTCAAAGGCCTTCGTTGCTTCTAGAGTCCATGAAAATGCATCTTTATTCAATAATATTGTTAGAGGTGCTGCTATTCTCCTATAATTCTTAACAAACTTGCGATAATACCCTGTCAACCCATGAAATCCTCGTAGATGCTTTATCGATGTGGGGATTTTCCATTCCTTAATGGTTTTAATTTTTCCAGGGTCTACATTAACACCTTCATGAGATACAATATGACCCAGATATTCCATCTCTTGTACTCCAAAGAAACATTTGAAAATTTTTACATATAATTGTTTCTCCTCCAATAGTTTGAGCACCATGTCAACATGTTGGACATGATCCTTCCAAGACTTGCTATAGATTAGTATATCATCAAAAAATACTAACACAAATTTTCTAAGGAAGGGTTTGAAAATGGATTTCATCAAACCTTGAAATGTAGAAGATGCATTAGTAAGGCCAAAAGGCATGACCAAAAATTCATAATGACCCTCATGAGTTCTAAATGTTGTTTTTGGAATGTCTTTAGTCTTCATTCTGATTTGATGATATCCTGAATGAAGATCCAACTTGGTGAAGTAAATTGATCCATGCAATTCATCCAATAATTCATCAATGACATGAATGAGAAATTTATCTTTAATAGTGATCTTGTTGAGATCCCTATAATATGGACACATGCGCCATGATCCATCCTTCTTGTGAACCAATACTACTGGAGCAGAGAAAAAACTTTGACTAGGTTGAATTATACCAACCTCTAGGATTTCTACAACCATACGTTCAATTTCACTCTTTTGGACATAGGGATATCTGTAAGGCCTGATGTTTGGAGGAACACTTCTTGGAATCAAATTAATAGCATGATCGTGATCATGAACAGGTGGGAAGCCTTTGGGAGTCTCAAATACCTTGGAATGATTGTCCAAGAATTTTTGGAGATCTGGAGAAATAGAGGATTTTGATGTGGGAACCTCTAGTGAACATAATTGTGCATTTATGCCTCATTTTTCTTTCTTTAGAAGATTTATCATTCTGTTAGAGCTGATTATCTTTCCCGGTTTCCTTGTGATACCCCTTAATTCAACTTCCTTTCCTTCTGAAGAGAATTTCATGAAAAGTTATTGAAAATTAAAAGCAATTGTACCCAAGGATTGCAGCCATTGGACTCCTAGTACAACATCAGCACCACCCATTGGAATGGAAAGCATTGGGATATTCAATACATATTCTCCCATGGATAGCTTGATATTATGGCACTTTCTTGAGTAATTTATGGTTCCTCCACTTGCAACCATCACTTGACACTCTAGTGCTGGATATAGGAAGCAATTCAATTCCTTGGCTATCTTACAATGAATAAAATTATGGGTACTTCCCGAATCAATCAACACTATTACCTTTTTCTTATTGATATGCCCTTCTATATTGATATTTTGAGGAGTGGTAATTCCAACCAATGCATTACAAGATATGGTCGGATTCATTTCTTCTTTTTCTAGGGTTTGTTCCTGGTGTATATCGTCTTACTTTGATGTTTCTTGTTCCTTTTCTTCCTCCTCTTCACAATCTATGTAAAATAATTTCTTCTCGGCACACTTATGACCTTTAGTGTATTTTCTATCACAACTATAACAAAGCCCTTTTTCTCTTTTTTCTTCCAATTGTTTTGGTGTCAATATTGTAGGTTGTGGATGGCTAGGGGCAACAACACTTCCATCTTTATGATTGTGAGTGGTAGGCTTCCTTGTTTCCATAATTTTGCTTTCCATTTTTCTTGCCAACCTGAATGCCTTCTCTAATGAATCTGGTTCCCAAAAGCGAACCTTGGATGTTATCTTTTAAAGTCCCTATGAACACATCAATCCTATGCTCCTTTGGAATATCTTTTACCCTTATATTCAATTTTTGGAAGTCCTCAATGTGCTCCATCATTGAAACCTTTTGTTCGAGATTTATCAATTGGCTAAAAAAAAGTGTTTCTTTTTGTATCCTCGTAATGTACTATCATTTCATCCATAAAAATAGCCCAAGTGACAATTCTTTTATGAGAGAAAAGCCATCGATACCATAAAAACTGATTTGGTTCCAAATATAATGATGCAATGTGTACCTTTTGTGTGCTTTGCACATTATGGAGATCGAAAAGTTGTTCCATCTATAGTATCCATGTTCTAGGATCCTTGCCATCAAACTTCCTCATATCAATCTTTGGAACATGGTGGTTCTTTGATCCAACGTTAGGGTCTATGAAATCATGATTAAAATTTATTTTTTTCTCATCGTGAGTTTCCTTTACTACCCTTTCGCCATTAGTAAGCATTTATTGTAGAAACTTTGTCAAATCTGTCTTCAATTATGTCTTCAAATCTTCCATGCCTTTCTTTAAATCATCCATATTAGCTTCCACACCATCCATCTTAGCTTCCACGTCATCCATATTAGCTTCCACATCATTCATCTTATCTTCTACGCCTTTCTTTAAACCATCCATCTTAGCTATTGTTACTTTTTGTGCGAGTGAAATTTGTTGCACTTGGTCTCGTAATTTTGATATATCATGTTGCATTTCTTCCTCTTATTCATGAGTCATGCTAGAGCTTTCAGGCTGCTTACTAGGTGTTTCCATTTTCTTTCTTCAGGGCATCAATTACCGATAATAATTATTCACTATGCCCTTTGAATTCCTTCAAACTATTTTTTCAAACCAAGCTTATGCAAAATTAAAAAATTAAAAACTACACACCTTTTTTCACTTTGTAGGAGCTCGATATTGAATCTGGTGTATCTCTATAATTTTGGATCTCCAAGGTCTAAAATATCTTCCTACAGTAACCTGCTGAGAAATATTTCTAACCCCGCAAGTTTGATCAAGATTGGATTCTCCACTGAAGATTTATGCCAAATCTCCCATGATGACCTGATTATATATTGGTTCAGTACAACAAACTTGTATGATGCTCCGCGGGTCACTGTTTCAACCTTAGGTTCTGAAAATGATATCCAAAACACTACAGTCCATCCTCTTTCTATAAATTCTTATGAAAGTTCAATCTGATGCTCAGAGAAAAGGTTAGGACGATTTTCCCAAGGTCACTTGTTTGGAATGTAATTCGAGGATTTGCAAAAACCCTAACTTCCTTAGATATTATCTCTAAAAATATAGCGAGACAAGATCTGAAATTTGGACCTGAGGTTCAGAAACATTTCATATCAAATGGGTTTTTTGTTTAGCTTCTAAAATGCCGCAGAAAAACAATTATAGCGAAAATTCCATGATTACTGGTGGGCTCCAGTATTGTAGCAATAATGCTACAACTCCTGGAGCTTCCTTCTTTAGTTTTATCAACCCGGTAGTTCGTAACAAACTTGGAAGCGACGGTGCTGTATGCACAAGTACTAGCTCTTGCCGCAGCTGTCACCTGGTCAGCTGGCACAAGTCCGCTAGGGGCTCGAGCCAAATTCTATGAGCTCTTAGAAGAAGCTTTTTAACTGATGGACGAAAGCTAACTCAAAGGAAGCTAATCTATTTGCAGAAAGGAACTGAAAGCCAACGAGAAATGCAAACCCTAGAAAACCCTAATTCTACCAGCTAGTCTTACTGATGCAGAGATGGGAATGCAAACTACTGCAAGAGATGCCATTACTTCTATGAAGGTGAAATGCATGTGTCTAGACTACCTCTATCTGAAGAAAACATCTTTTGTATTTTTGTTTCAATTATTAGAATTATGATGCATGTGCTTTTAACTAGCTTTTTTACTGTGCAGAGGTGGATCAAGGAGGAGAAAGGCTTGAAGACGGTTGGGAAAGTTCAGAGAGGGTCTAAGGGGTCCCTAACACCCTTCCAGAGAGTTTCACAAAGTTTGGCTACCAAGAGACCACATTTATGAGCTTCTACAGGAAGTCTGCAGGGGTTCTACAGGATGTTTCAGAACTTCTACAGGATGTTCAGTAATTCCTACAGGATGTTCTACAATCGGATTTTTGGGTGATGGGTGAGTGGAAGAGGCTGCATGGGTGGACAAGGAGGTAGGAGAGGGGTTTGTAATGACTTAGTGACAGAGAGATGAGATGATGAGGGGGTGTGCTAAGCTAGTTTGTCTAAAGGAGGGTAGAGGGAATGGAAGGCCGAAAAGGGAGGATAACGTGGGCAGTAGAGTAGCTGAGAGACAGGGGGTCTAATTGGGAGATGAGTAGTTGGCTTGGGCAAGGCTTAGAAGGATGAGAGGGTGAGGGAGTAGCACTGCACAGTGTAAACTGAACCAAATCATCCACGTCCTACACATAATCAAAACATTCTTAACTGTTTAATGGAACCAATGAACATCAACGTTATTCTTAAGGAAAACCAAGTATGGTACTGAAGCAAGGAAACATTCCAAGAGGTCTTGTCACACGGAATCAGTCAAGAGTGCGGACACAACCGACCTTCCTAGAAGTCTAAGACATTCTAATGACAAACAAAACAAACTGGAGCTATCCTTCTCTAAACATGCATTATGATATGAGAAATCAAGTGTTTCGTTCTTACCTTGTCCAAACGCTGTTGTAGAAGTCCAAGCTTTGTTGATCTGGATGAGCTCCTCCTTTTCTCCAAAACCTGCAATCACCAACAGTCAAACAATTAAATAGCACCTGATTATAACATAAAACAAAGCATATTCAACATATAGACCAAGGAGTACATGAAATAACCCATAAACAACAAGTTATTGAGAAGAATGGACCAATTTGCATTAAAGGTAATCAAAAGGAACCATTACAACCTGAGCCTTGGTGTTGTGCAAGCTCCTTCCAGGGTCCACAAGAGTCTTCCTCTACTTTGACAAAGCTCACCCACTTCCAAATAGAACAAGCAAAGATGGCAATCTCTCCTCACAAGCTTCTAAATGGGAGTCCTAATTCCTGCAGCATTTACCCTTAGAAAATGTATAGCTTCAACCTCTCCTCCTTCTGGCCCAATGCCTGTATTTATAGTGCTCAAGAGGAGGTTAATCAGGTCCACCATCAATGGGATAATCCCCTCTTTGGGTGGGATAGCTCCCTTATTGATGGGATAAGTTCCTCTTTGATAGGAGTGCATGAACCATCTGGAGGCGCCCAATACACGTCGAACAACCTTCTAGAATGCTCTAGAAATGACCACAAGTAACTTTTTAAAGATGAAACTTGCGCATTCTAACCTTTACAGGGGGACGCACCTGTCCCTTTACATACAGAGCGTCTTTGGATGCAGCTTTTGTGAACGTTGGGAGCGTCCCCGCAGGTAAGGTTGAGAGAACCTGCGTCCCCAGAGATAAATACATTTATACAAGACTTTCTCTCTTTTTGGAGTTTGACATGGAGAGCAGAGGCATAAGACTTGCCTAAGAGGGTAGCATGACTGTTGATTGAGCCATACTAACTGTAAATAGTCATGGTGACATTTTTTAGTGTAACAGATTGCCCCCTAAAGTGTGAAGCCTGGAATAGATTAGGGTTTGTAATATCTAGGAAGGGTGAAGCGCTTTATCATTTCAAGGATTATCCCGTGGAGAGCCTGGTCAGAACCTGCAATTTTCAACACAAAATACATGTATAAGATTATATCATCACTGAGGTAGGCATTCCCATACTCAGATCAAAACTTTAACTAACAGACTAACTACTCTGATACAGGAATGATTTTGCAGTACATCACGATCATAGACTTTTGTAGACACAGTATGGACGCAGCCATCTGTTTATGATTAGTCTACTTAGATAATGAATACAAAACTCCTCGCGGCCTGGATGGTGGAAACTAGATCCAGGGTCTTCATTTCTACTTCCCGAATTGGTACGATTCTAGCCATGCGAATAAATGAGTTGATGTCGAACATGGTAGAAACCACTTGATTACCAGTCAATGATGTAAACTGTTAACAAGCGTGAGAGAGACCACCAGTAATGTCAATGGTTCTCAAAGTACCCAGTACAATCCATGAGATGTGAATGAATGAGTTGATGTCGAACATTTCACGGAATCCTTCGATCGAAAGTCAATGATGTAAACTGACGTCAAAGGCGAGAAACCTGCCATTGATGCATGCAGACTTCAAGGTACTGACGATTTCTAAGTCATCTCTCTAGATAATGTGCTGATGTCGATAGAAAGCGACCCGTTGCAGGCAAGCCCGCAACACGAAATCATTGTTCAAGTTGAAGAAATGTTGCTGTAAGGACTGACTCAGGGATGGTCAAATGGATGACAAGTATTTTGCAGATGAAAGTTTTGCTTGCAGACCTCTTGAACACATAACGACACGACAGATGGCTTGGTGACGAATAACTCAAAGTTAATCCCTGGAACCCGGTTAAAGACTTTCAAAGTGGTTTGATCAACTGTGAGGTGAAGAATTTCCCAACCCAGGTGAATGAAAAGTGTCGTGTTCAAGAGTGGTAGTAAAGCTTCTTCTGAGACAAAAGGTAACAAATAGGCTCATTCTTCTCTCTTTTCCCCCACCATTTCTGGCAAGTACCTCTTTATTTTTAACAAGCTTGAGGAGGATAACATGTGCTTGATTATAAGCTCATCCTTCGGATGAGTCCAACCTAGTTTTGATTCGAACCCTAGGAAGGAGTGGTTCGTTCCTGTTTGTAATTGAACAGGTCCTTTACTGTGAAATGTTTAACGAGCCCAGTATAGGAGAAACTCGGTGTTTTTCAATTTTAGAGAGTCTGAAAAACTTAAGAAGACTCCAAGTTGAACTTTTTCGTAGATTTGTGTCCCTCAAGCCCGAAAAAGTATAAAATAATACCTGGGGGAACCGCTTGATCTTGCGACCAAGGAGTACTTTCATAATTAGTGCCACTGACCTGAAAAGTAAAAAGCGATCAAGGACACATTGTTTTATTTCCGTATCGAGTTTGAAACAACAAAAACCCGGCAATCTTTTCCTGATTTTACGGTCAGAAAAGAGCTATAAGGGGACCGTCTTTTAATTCCATTTTAACGAGTGTAAAAGAAACGCTCGGCAATATTTTCATATTTTAGGAGTCAGAAAAGGGCTTAAAAGATGACTCTGATATTTTGTTCGTAAAAAATGACAATTTTCCCTCTAAGTCCCTTTGTCCTGCACAAAAGCGACACATTACTCATACCTGTTTAAGATAGGCAAAAATACATCGAAAAATATCTTTCCATGGTGAAAAATGAACAAATTCATCCAAAAAACCTATAAAAAGACTTTTTACCATGTCATTTTTACCATTTGACTGTTGAGGTTGAAAAAGGAGCTTTTGACAAGAAACTTCCCGTGGTCGTTGCGGAAAATCCAACTGTCAGAATCGAACACCGTCTCTTCCAGGTATTTTACAACATCCTACTCTTCATTTCTATCTGATTAAAATTGTTTTTTAGGTTTTAGTTTTGTTTTTTGGGAGGGTTTAGGTTTCAAAATGCGCTCCTCGGTGGACGCAGGTGCCCTTCGGGTGACCTGTGTCCCCCGACTTTTTCCTATACAGGAAAGTGGTCGGGGGACGCAGCCCACCTTCAGGCCAGCTGCGTCCCGACGCCCTGTGTTCCCAACGCGGGGTGCGTCCTCCGTGGAACGTGGAAATTGAAACCCCAATCCTCACAAATAACCATTCAAAATTCCCCAAATTAATTCTAATCATCATTTGTTGGTGTGTAGGGCACTCACCATGTTGGATTGGAGAGAAAGAGAGCACGAAGAGGTTGATGAAGCTGCAATAGAACACAAACCTTCCCTGGATGCCCTAAAAGCATGCGGGTTATACAAATACTGGGCCATACCGGGCATGAGGGCTCAGGTAAGATTCTTAGAATGGCTGGTTGAGAGATGGAACGTTCAAGAGCAATGCTTTTACATAGGAGGGCACCAGCTCGAGATAGAGCCCTCGGATGTATACTTTCTCACTGGCTTGCCAAACAGAGGCGAGCAACTCAATCTAGCCGGGACTAGGCCGGGTGGCCAATCCCTTGTTAGTCTCCGGGAAGATTGGTGCACACCTGGGGCACACCATTCGAAAGGCGTGGAGATCAAACACATCTCTCTGCGTGAACTCAAAGTTATCGCTTTCACAGTTACCAGAATTTGCGGCGCGGCCGCTTTGCACATTGCTTCTGGGTCCCAAATGCGGATGGCAATTGACTGTTACCAAGGCACCATTTTCAACTGGTGTGATGCTGTGTCGGCTAATGTGAAGAGCCAACTGACTAAGGCAAAGAACGGACGACTGAAAACTTTTGGATATGGGCCTTTAGTCATGAGCTTTGCCTTAGAGAGAGTTCCGATGCTGATCCCTCAGCAACTCACTGTTGATATCTTGGGTCCTCGGGAGCCAAAGCTGGTACGATGGGTTGCGGTGATGGCCCGGCATCCTGACGAGGGCGCGGCAGTTGTTCGATTTTCTGATAGTTACTTTCACTGGTTGGAGGACCAGGTTTTCTCGATCCAGGACTTTCCGTACGCCGGAGTAGATTTTCGACATGATCCGGGCATGGTTCTTCCACAGGGAGAACAATGGGATGACAGAGGTACTTTATTTTTCACAAGTTTTCAAATTATGTATTTTTTTTTTGTTTTTATATATATCGTCTCAAAACTGACAGTAAAAAGTTTCAAAATGCAGATGTTGGTCCACAGCGTCTAGCCAACCTCCGGCCTTTTGAGAGGAGACATCCAGCTGCACCGGTACCGGCCCCACAGGACGCGGCTGCAGAAGTACTAGCTGAGTTGGAGCATGATCTAGAGCGTCTGATGGCAGATATGCCTGAGACTACTATGGATGACATTCCTATCAGGCTTCAGTGCTTTGTAGTCGCAGTCCCTGGACCGTTTAGGAGATTTTTGCGTAAGGTAGCCTGTGCAATGGTGTCGTATAGGGAGCACCACCAGTGATTGACTAGTCACTTTTGTAGACACATGTGACATTTTTGGCTTTTTGTACTTATCATTTTTGCCGATCATAAGGTGTTTTTCAACCTATGATCGAAGACGATGTATATTTTTTGACACACTCCTATCTATACATATATCACTATTACCGGCTTATCTTGTTTAACATGTATGATGAAATGTTTTTAAATTTACTTGCATGATTATCGTAAATGTCTGTCCAACACTCGAGAAGCAATTGCATATGCTAATGTATTTAAAGACCTTGGAATATGATGATATTCAATGTAATCAAATTCACGTTCCAAGAGACGCACTCTCAAAAACAACCTTAATAACACAGGATTTCTAATGGCATAAACTCTATTAAGCTGTAATACAACAAGTTCAGAATCTAACCTCACTATCAAACGTCGAATTCCAAATGAAATAGATTCGGATAATAATTCAACCACTGCACTGTATTCTGCAATGTTATTCGTTGTTTGACCGAGGCTTACCCCATGCATAGAAACTAACTCATCAGAGGGTGAATAGATAACCCAAGCTGCGGAAGAGATATTCCGTGTACTACGACAAGCACCATCAGCAAATCCAATGTATGTTTGGAGAGGCGTCGACATCTGTAATATCAAGAGTAAAACCAAGATAAGCCAGAATAACGACGAAAAACACACTCACTAAGCTAAGCACACTGACTAACTAACAATCATACTAGCTAGAAAGAAAACCTAACCTAACTAAAAATTCTCCATACCCACCATTTAAGCATAATACCTCTTTAGGTAAAGTCCATTTCTGGGTTTACCCAAAGAGTCCCCATCAAAATCTACCAGCTCATAAGCCCCTTTTGCTAGCTTTCGCTTTACAATATAGGGTCCATGCCACATAGGAACGAATTTTCCAGCACCTAGCTTATCGTTAGCTTGATCATATAAAAGCACTAGGTCTCCCTCCGAAAAACTTCGAGGGGTCACATTTCTATCATACTGAGCTTTCATTCGCTTCGCGTGAGTCTCGATTGCCAATGCAGCGTCACGTCGAGTCTCATCTAATTTAGCTAAGTACAATAAACTTTTCTCCTCTTCGGAAGTAGCTGGGAGTAATTCGACAACCATTTGAAGTGATGGGATTTCACATTCAATGGGTAACAATGCTTCCAAGCCATAAACTAGCTGGAAAGGAGTGAACCCTGTTGAGGTTTTCACTGAGGTTCGGTATGCCCATAGCGCCGAAAATAACATGTTGTGCCAATTCGACCGATGAATACCAATGGTTCGTTGGATCATGATAACCAGAACTTTGTTGATAGACTCAACCAAACCGTTGGCTTGCGGATAATAAGGAGTAGAGCTGTCGTGGCGCAAACCAAGCTGGCTTGTAAGTTCAGTCATCATGGTGTTTCGAAAATGGCTCCCATGGTCAGTAATGATTGCTTGTGGGACACCAAACCTAGTTATTATATGATTGAATATGAAAACTGCAGCTGTTTTTCCGCTTGCGTCGAATGTAGGCATCGCCTCGGCCCATTTAGTGAAATAATCAACCGCGAGGATGATATACGCATGCCCCCCGGCCGAGTGAGGGTTACAAGTAATAAAGTCGATACCCCATTTGGCGAATGGACCAACGGCAATTATAGGGTGGAGAGGAGCAGGTGGTGCGCGCATCTTTCGATCAAACACTTGGCAGTTGTGGCACTTCCGGACTGCAATGATACAATCTTTAAACATAGATGGCCAGAAGTAACCAGCGCGCAACACCTTCTGAGCTGTGGCATACCCAGACATATGACCGCCACATGCTCCAGAGTGACAGTCATTCAAAACTCTCTCAGCCTCTTCGTGAGTTAGACAACATCGAAAAACTAAGTCTGCCCCCCGGCGATAAAGTGTATCTCCAATAATTTTGTATGGCTGGGATTGAAACCGAATTTTTCGACGTTCCGCCTTTGAAGCTTCAGGCCGAAAGGTTTGGGTTTGGAGATAGATGATTATATCCCCGTACCACGGATCTACAGTACTGATAAGAAACAAAGATTCGTCCGCAATGGACTCTTCTGCCACAGTCTCTGTGTCAGTACTCGGGAAATCACACATCAATTCCGCAAAAACTAAGGATTTCTTAGACTTGGACTTCTCGAACTCCAAGTCGAACTCTTGCAGGATGACGATCCATTTAGAGTACTTGCCCCCTAGCAGTTGTTTTGTCAAAATATAAATCATAGGGTTGCAATCTGAAATAACTGTAGTTTTACGGAGAAGAATGTAGTGACGAAAACGCTGGACAGCTTGAACGGCTGCCAGGGCCAATTTTTCCACATGCGAATATTTTAGCTCAGTGGGATTTAAGGTCCTACTAAGATAATATATCACATGCTCCGCTCCGAATTCATCTTCTTGAACTAACACCATTCCAATGGTGGAATGCGAAGCTGCGAGGTATAAGAAGTAGTCCTGGTTGTAGTTGGGAGGATGCAACAACGGTGCATGGGTCAACGCGTGTTTAAGTGCATCAAAAGATTGTTGAGCAATCTCGTCCCAAAAGAATTGTGCGTTCTGTTTCAACAACCTTGTAAAACCTTTAGTGACCTCGGCGTAGTTTGGGATGAATCGGCGTAAAAAGTTCGCTTTCCCTTGCAAACTTTGGAGTTGGCGCAAACTCGAAGGAGGAGGCAATTTGATGATAGCCTCGACTTTCGAGGGATCGACGCGAATGCCGGCTTTTGAAACAACAAATCCCAGCAATCGACCTGTTTCTATACAGAAAACACACTTGTGGGGATTCAAACGAATTCGATAATGCCTACACCTCATAAAGATTGCTCGTAGGTGGACAAGGTGATCAGCTCGATGTAAAGAATGAGCAGGCAAATCATCGAGATACGGTTGCACAATGTGCTTGATGTCGTGAAATGCATAAGACATCGCCCGTTGAAAAGTGGCCCCGGCATTCTTAAGCCCAAAAGGTAATTTGCAATAAGCAAATGTCCCCCATGGACAAATGAATGCCGTTTTTGGTTGATCGGCAGGTAGAATATTGATTTGATTATAGCCCGAAAAACCATCCATAAAGGAAAACATTTCACTTCCGGCACAATCATCAATAATTTGATCGATATAAGGCGTAGGATAGTTGTCTTTTGGACAAGCTTGATTTATATCCCTATAGTCGATACAGATTCTTATTGTTCGTTGTTTCTTGTTGACCGGAACAATATTCGATACCCAATCCGTTAACGGGATCGGATATATGAAACCTGCTTTCAACAGCTTTTCGACTTCTGCTTTAATCGCAGCCGCTTTTCGAGGGTGAATCTGACGCAACCGTTGCCGGATGGGTTTAGCATCCGGGTAGGTCTTTATTTCATGAACAACAATGGCAGGATCGATTCCCGGCATTTCCTCGTAAGACCAGGCAAACACATCGCGGAATTCTTGGAATAGGGCCTTGTAAGTTTGGATTTCTTCTTCTGTACATGCGGCACCTATATGAATGTTCTCCTCAATTCCGGGCTTCATTGAAATATCAATGGGAATAGTACGAGAAATATTCCCTAAATTCAACTCTGAATCAGAATGTTTCGTTGGATCCTGAGCGTCTTTGACATATTCAGCGGTAAAGATAGATGAAAAATCATTTTCAAATGCATCATCCTTAGGTAAAAACGAAGATCTGTGATGGAGATCTTCCCATGGTAGATCGTCTACACTTAGGATTTCGTGAAGTTGTTCGTCAGATGACACGACTTCGGGAAATGCTATCCGTTCTAAGGGTGAGGTGAAAAGTGACTCTTCACTGACCACATTCATTTGGTCGACCTCGGTCGAATGAAAGTCGGTAAAAGACATGAGAGCTTCATAAGCAATTTCATATGGACTCAAGGGCATAGCATTACCGAGTGAGTCTATCTCAGAGTCAGATGGGACGAACCAAGGATCATCATAAATAATGTTTTCTGATGTAATCATATGAATTGTTGCAAACGAAGGATCTACGCTGAGTGGAGGGAGAGGAAAAGTTCCCAGTAAACCAGAATCTTTAACTAAACCTACACCGACGTCCCTATAAGGGATTGTCGTCTTACCGACATGCTGGATACTCTCTGAAGAGGCTGGGTCGGATGAAAAGTATGTCAGCTGATCAATAGTCACGATCTTACCGTTATGTGGAAACTTGATTATTCTGAAGACCGATGAAACGACCGCTGTCATAGCATATGACCAACTTCGACCCAAAAGAAGGTTGTAGTCTAGAGGGGCATCAACCACTTCCACATCCAGACTAACGGTTTTACCTTCTACCCCTATAGGCAATTCCTGTAGAATACCAAACGGACGGAACCCACGGCCATCAAAGGCCTTAAGGATGGTGGGGGATTGGTTCAACGAAGGAGAACCAAGGGATCTCCAACATTGAATCGACATAATACACGTAGAAGCTCCCTCATCAATCACAGTCCTATGAATAGGCCTGTTTTTGACTATCACTGGAATTTGGAAAGCCATTTGATGGGGGAGATGCGGCGTACTATTTTCTAGATCGAAGATCATTAGATTCGGATCCTGAACATCAAAAGCTCCTATAGCCGACAAAAGCAATTTCCGTTGTGCTGGACATGATTGCAGCACTTCTAACGCCGACATTGCTGAGGGTGAAACAGCTAAGTCCTCAACAATGTTGTAATTCTGGGCTGCTCTCGCATGTGGATTGAAAGCAGACCTTCGAAGTACACCCTTGGCGGGCGGTTTAATTACTAAGTCTGGGTTAGGTTTTTCGATCTGTAGTGGATCGGAACCAGGAGCTGAGGTTGATGGATTAGAATGAGAAGATTCTGCTTCCTTACCATCAACAGGATTCTTACTACCATAATCTTGCGACCGAGTCGCAATCCTCACATGAGACATCATCAAAATGGGTTCTTCACTGGCATTCGAAGAAGAACCTATCATCTTATTCTCCTGCTCCGGAAATGGATTTTTTAACACAGCAGGAGTGGGAGAACCTTTGACTATTTTCACAACCTCGGCCCGATGAGGGCAATCTCTCGTAAAATGATCCTCTTCACAAATAAGACAAGGATATCGAGGTTTGCGCTTTTCGTCAGTGGTTTCCGACTTTTCAGTTTTCTCCTTTGGAGCCTTGTATGCTTTAGCCTTCTTCTTTCCTTTCTTCTTTCCACCGTTTTTTGATTTGGCCGTAGATGACTCTACAGTGTGAATATCGACGGTAAGTTCAGGAGAAGACTCTCCTGTCGGAGAATCAGGCAAAGTGATAATTGGAGTAGTTGAAGCCTTGGAAGACTTCTTCTTGCTCTTTGTATTCACGATACCAATCATACCATCAGCGGCATGAGATCCCGAAGGAGCAGCAGCGATTTGATTCGACTTTGGAAGATTCGGAATCTTCTCGTGTAACGTACCCGACTGAGTGTAAACTAAGTCAAGGTATTGTGCCTGAGCAATGACTTGCTCCTCAGTAACTACTCCGGCCTTAGCTACATCTTCAGTAATCTTCGGTAATAATGATTTGACAAACCATTCAGCTAAGATTTGGTCCGGGATAAAAACTTTCACTAGCCTTCTTCGACGTCTCCACTCATGAATGTGATCAGAAATATACGTGGACGTCGATTGTTTTAGTGAAGTTAATAACTCCGTGCCGTTATCGTATCTGACCGGCAACTGAAAGTGAGTTAAGAACGAGGTAGCTAACTGGCTAAAATTGTAAAAAGAGGCCCGTGGTAACTCAATGTACCACTTGGCCGCGAGACCAATGAGTGTACGCTGGAAAAGACGTAAACGGATCGAATCATCCGAGATAGAATTTGAAGCACACTAGAGGTGGTAAGTCATCACGTGATTGGACGGATCCTCTCCAGACTTACCTTCAAACTTGGGTATATCATTGGGCAACTTATTTGGCATTGGCGGCCAGAACTGAAGATATTGAATTGGATCGTTCGTTAGGCGCATCAAGTCTGGTAAATCCAAAGTTGCGATAAACGGTAACTGCCGGTTAGGATCTCTAAAACTCTGGGTCACAATACCAGCCCCAGGAGGAGGATATCCAGGATAACTAGGAACAGGAGTCGCATTTGGGATATTATATCCTCCTGGAAAACCAGGATTAACCGGACCGTACTGGGGTTGTTGAGGTTGTTGATAAGTGTACCCAGGATACGGTTGATACTGGTAAACCGGTTGTTGGACAGCTTGCCCATGTTGGTACTGTCCCTGGTACGGAGGTTGAACAAATTGAGGTTGAGTAGTGACAACTGTACTTATACCAGGCTGACCTACAGGAATCTGGACCGTGGTTTGAATCGTAGATCCAGACAACGGTAAAGATGTCTGAGGTGTGGTAACAGGGATAGTAGAAATTGGAGCCGTCGATACTCCAGAAGTAAGTATGGTAGATGTAGCGGTAGTTGCAGCAGCCGTTTGAGATGGAGTACTAGGTGCAATTGGCGGCTGAGTAACTACCGAAGTTACAGAAGTTTGAACATTTGACTGGACAGGCTGCGGTTGCTGGGTTGGACCAGAAACTACGGGTTGTCCAGCTTGAGGAACCATCTGTATACTTGGCTGCAACACCTGTTGACCCTGTGATGGATCCCACACTAACATTCCAGGGTATTGACCCGTAACAGGTTGAGGATACTGAGATCCATAACCGGATTGAGGGTAGGATTGATAATTGTAAGGTGCAGTTCCCATACTTGGAACATATGACTGACCTTGAGGCGGTTGATAACCTTGACTCGAGTATTGACCTTGAGGTTGATAACCTTGAGGTAAATACTGATACTGGGGTTGACCTTGACCTTGAGGTTGGTACCCTTGAGGTTGATAACCTTGGGGTTGATACCCTTGAGGTTGCCATCCTTGAGGTTGCCATCCTTGAGGTTGATATTGATACTGAGGTTGACCCTGGGGTACATATTGAGGCTGGGGTTGACCTTGAGGCACGTATTGCACCATAGGTACATACTGACTTTGAGGTTGCCCCCCAGACACGATTTGTGTACCTTGAGGTTGCCCCCCAGGCGTTAACTGCGGTTGCCCCCCAGGCGGTAATTGGCCACCTTGAGGTTGAGAAACGGGAACTGAACCTGACATCATGTAAATGTCTCCTACACCCAATGGTACATTACCACTGTTTCCAATTAATAACCCATGATCAACGGGTTGAGGAGATGCTCCCGCAAAGGTACCAGAAAGAGATTGATACCCAGTAGGAACAGAAGGACCGCCATGTAAAAAAGATTCAGGACTTTGTGTAAACACGGACGACTGACCAGACATATTTACAGGAGTATGAATACCTCCATGTGGAAAATGAGTACGAGGTGTAGAAAAACCTAGCCCAAAGTTGTCTAAATAATTGGTTAACGAAAGATACCAAGTAGTACTTCTAGGAGGACTGTAAAAGATAGATTCACGCTCCCTTAGATCAAGGGTAATTTGATCTTCAGGATCTGAGACGCCTATTTCTTCCTCTGGAACAAGTTCTTCAATAGCAATCAAACCAACAGGAAGATTTTCGGTGATAATTCTTTCTATTCTCGGTGAATCAGGAACACTAGGAGTCGGAGTAACAGGTTCGGATATTTCTGGTTCTTCGCCTGTATCACTAGCAGACGAAAAACTACCAACAAGCTCAGAAACTGTAACAGCTTCGGGATTATAACCTGTCTCTAAACTTTGGTAATCTGGATGGACCACCAAGGAAGATTCTCCTTCTTCAGGTGAACCTACTCTACTGCCACTAGGAGGAGTTACAAGGACCTTTAAACCTTCTAGATGACTGGACTCGTCTTGAGGAGGTTCACCCCTAAGTCTACGGGATCTTCTCAACAATTCGGCCACAGAAACAACTTCAGGAGACTGGCCCCGAAGTCTACGGGACTGTCTCGATAATTCCGCCACAGCTAAAAACTTTTAACTACTACACACGAAAACAAAATAAAATTTCAAATCAAACCACCTAAAGTCTCTAAAGAACCAAACAAATTTGAATCACACGCCTAAAGAATCTAGGGCATCAAACCAAACACAAACAGTAGTTTTCCGGACCAAAAGCGCTAGTTGGTGATGAAGCCCAACCTCGCTGGATTCAGTACAGAAATGGCGGGTGGAACAGTTACCCCGGCAACCTGCTTAATGAATAGACTGGACCAAGTTCCTCCACTTTAACCGTCTCGAGTGAAGTGAACCCCCCAGAAAATCCAAGTGAGTATAACCGACGTCTGCTCCAGGTACAGTGGGACCTTCCCTCCACCGTCACCTCGGTAGAATCCTAAAGATAATGGTCACTAAGGTTACCAACCGCAACAAATGCACCTGGGGGAACAGTCTAAACTCCGACAGCACGCAAGGGCAGAGTAGCAAGCTCAATCCCCTTGCCGGCTCCTTGACAATAATCCAAGGTTTACCGACAAGTGACCCCTGGCTCCTCGACAATAGTTAATCTGAGGTTTACCGTTTGTAATACGTGCGTGTCTGGCGTCGTTCCCAACGAGGGGGGAATGATCCCCTCACTGGTTCGGACACGAGCTCGTGCTTCTCCTTTAAGAGGAGCTTTCCCAGAGTACAAGTGAGACAATTGGATTTATTCTATCACAAGATAAGCTACTTGTTTGGTTTTGTTGTCTTGGAGAGTTAATTACTCACCTACTCCAAGACACTAGCCTGATCTAAATTGGTGCTTCAGAGCCCTAGTAAATAAAAATTACTATTTCAATTTTACTTTAAGCGTTACTTTTATGGTTGTTCTTTAAAGTCAAAAGGTAGTGGAAGTGAAACCAATGGTGTGTAGACTCGACTCCAACCACTACAAAGATGCACCTAAGATGATTTACGCTACTTTCCTTTTTCAATGAAATTCTTAACTAAGAGAGTTGAGAGAATGCAAATTTTAGAGAAAACAACTTCCTTAGAAAAGACAATCAAAGAAACAATTCTCTTTTTCTTTTCAAGCACACACACATGACCACTCTTTACTTGCACGAAAAACTCTTTTTCTTTCAAAACTTTCAAAGCTACTTGAAACAAGACTTTTAAAGAAGATGTTTTTGTATTTTTCTTTTAATAAAGCAAATAAATCTAATTTAACAAAAATCAATCTTAACAACTATTAAAATCTACGAAAATTCATTCACAAGCAAACTAAAAGGTAAATTTACTCTAAGCAAACTTAACGAGGCCAAAACCTACAAGGATGTTTCTAGGTTGTTTTACTTGACCAAAATCAAATCAAGGACCAGCTATTGCAGAATCAAGAGCTGATCAAAACAAAACTCAAATCTTTTTGTTCTTTTTGTAAAATGGAATTCAAGACTTAATCAACAAGCACTTTGAAATTTGACCAAAGAGACAACTCAACAGGTTGGTTGCTCACACGGGTAGACTTACGACAGATCCGACTCTCAAGAAGGTTGACCAAACCAGAGAGATCTAAGGCTTGACAACTTCCACCATTAAAGTCACTACAGGATCTACTCAAAAATCAAACCCTAGGCTTAAATTTCAATGAAATCCACTAAAACACTTAATGCTATGAAAACAAGTTCAGGTGAAGATTCTTGGCAAGGGACTAATGAATCTGGGCAGAAAAAACTAAGAAAAAACAAAATCTAAGAGCAAAAATGCAAAAAATGGAATTTTCTCAAATTTTGGCAGGGGACGCAGGCAACCCGTTAGCACAGGTGCGGGCCCGCTCTGTGCACACAGCAAAAGTGCGTCCAGGGACGCACTGTGCAGCACTCAGAGGGTGCGTCCTACTGAAAAACTCAAGAAAAAGAAAAATAAAACTAATCCTAAGCTAACCCACCCAGAGACAGAATCACAGAGCCAAAACCAGAAAAATAAACCAATTTTCTCAAAGCAAAGTTCACACAAAAGAAAAGACTCTTCTCATCAATGGATTCCCCAGTGGAGTCGCCAATTTGTCACACGGAATCAGTCAAGAGTGCAGACACAACCGACCTTCCTAGAAGTCTAAGACATTCTAATGACAAACAAAACAAACTGGAGCTATCCTTCTCTAAACATGCATTATGATATGAGAAATCAAGTGTTTCGTTCTTACCTTTGTCCAAACGCTGTTGTAGAAGTCCAAGCTTTGTTGATCTGGATGAGCTCCTCCTTTTCTCCAAAACCTGCAATCACCAACAGTCAAACAATTAAATAGCACCTGATTATAACATAAAACAAAGCATATTCAACATATAGACCAAGGAGTACATGAAATAACCCATAAACAACAAGTTATTGAGAAGAATGGACCAATTTGCATTAAAGGTAATCAAAAGGAACCATTACAACCTGAGCCTTGGTGTTGTGCAAGCTCCTTCCAGGGTCCACAAGAGTCTTCCTCTACTTTGACAAAGCTCACCCACTTCCAAATAGAACAAGCAAAGATGGCAATCTCTCCTCACAAGCTTCTAAATGGGAGTCCTAAATCCTGCAGCATTTACCCTTAGAAAATGTATAGCTTCAACCTCTCCTCCTTCTGGCCCAATGCCTGTATTTATAGTGCTCAAGAGGAGGTTAATCAGGTCCACCATCAATGGGATAATCCCCTCTTTGGGTGGGATAGCTCCCTTATTGATGGGATAAGTTCCTCTTTGATAGGAGTGCATGAACCATCTGGAGGCGCCCAATACACGTCGAACAACCTTCTAGAATGCTCTAGAAATGACCACAAGTAACTTTTTAAAGATGAAACTTGCGCATTCTAACCTTTACAGGGGGACGCACCTGTCCCTTTACATACAGAGCGTCTTTGGACGCATCTTTTGTGAACGTTGGGAGCGTCCCCGCAGGTAAGGTTGAGAGAACCTGCGTCCCCAGAGATAAATACATTTATACAAGACTTTCTCTCTTTTTGGAGTTTGACATGGAGAGCAGAGGCATAAGACTTGCCTAAGAGGGTAGCATGACTGTTGATTGAGCCATACTAACTGTAAATAGTCATGGTGACATTTTTTAGTGTAACAGGTCTGAACGCATGGACAACTTCTACAAACAAAAATATTGCACCACAGATTGCATGTATTCGTAAACCAATGTTTTTGGTGGGTAGCACTGTCTGCAATTCCAGCCCCTAGAAAGAGGTGAAAATGAGTGTGCAGGCAACCCTTTTCTAGAACTTTTATCAACTCCAATCTCTTCACTCTATTCTAAACAGCTGAAGCAACTCTGTCTTATAACAATGACCTACTTAACCACACCAAGAAATCTAACTCAGCAAACTGTGTTTCAAATGCATGTAAAGAAAAACCATAATGCTGAAAGAAAAGATAACAATATAGAAGAAGGAGGCCTTAGGCTCTCAGGTTGGGCCCAACCCCGAGAGCTATGGCTCCTTTAAAAGTTCAGAACTAAGATCAAATCTAACTGCTTTCCATTAAGAAATAATAATCATAAGTCAAATAGCATGCCAATAATGGCTACAAAAGAGCAAAACTAAGCTAGCAGCTCGTAGTGCAGGATGTGCAACAATGTTTCTAAAGTCTTTTTCGAAGGCTAAAGCCTTATCATTTATACATCACGAGGCCCCAAGCTGGCCTCCTAAATTAGTGGGACTTGGCTGACCAAACTAGGAGTGAACTGCTGCTTCCTCAAAATTCGTTTGGCTGTCTTCTAATCCGGTTGTGGTGGCTGCTGGAGCTCGGAGTTGGGGGTGAAGATCCCGAGGAAGGCCATTTAATGTTGTGGACAACCCTCCTACGAATCCTCAACCCCATCTTGGCTGTCTCCTTGTCCTTATCTTCTCAGTTTTGTTCCAATCATGTGTCAAAAAACCTGAAATGAGCACGTGTTAGCCACCTAGGAATAGTGACTGCCCTTATTCGTACAAATGACATAAACATACTAAAAAATGATGCATAAGTTATGAAAAATGAAGGATTGAGCAAAGGTAGTTAGGCCAAATGAGCCCAAAATGTTACCAAATTTGGGGCTCGTCATCACCCCCCAGCTAAAATGATTGCTCATCCCTAAGCAACTAATCAAGCTCCTCGTCCTTCATTGCTTTCACCGCCACCCTCACATCCCAGGCTTCTGAAGTGGTCTCCTCCTCACTGGCATGGAACCCAGCCTTCCTTTCCACCTCTTCCCACTGCTAATGCTCTTCTTTTTCTGTGCTGCCTTCCATCAATCGTAACAGCATAGGTGGGCTTAGCTTGAGGCCAATCCAGTTGGCATGGAGGTTCTGTATGGCCTTCTTGTAGAGGGGCACCCGTGCTAGAGCTTCCCTCATTTGAGTTGGAGTATGATATTCTCTGATTTTAAGGCTGTGGGACAATGTGTTCCATCGGCGGGTGCAAGCATGGACACAGTTGTCCCCTAATAGTCGCTCCATATCCTTGAAATGTGCTATGGCCTGTGCCTGCTGATCCATGTATTTCAATAAAGTTTGAGGGTTGGTGGCTAAGTGTTGGTGGGTCGATATCAATGCAGTGGGATCCCCTGGCTCTGCTCTAATCAGCAGTGGATCATGTAATTCTCGTTCCATGACCTCTTTGACCTCTTCTGCCCTCTTTTCTTCATGGTTCAACCATGAGGCAAATGCCATCAACTGCATATCCCCTACAACTGTGTTGGGATCCCATGTAGCAACATTAGGAAGGGCCAAATTATGGAGATAGAACTCCGAGAGTTTGGCCTTATCCTCTTATGAACTGCTATTGCATAACACTGTGAACTGTTGGGGGTCTTGGAGTTGGGAGATACCCCTCTATGCCAATGCATTAATCTGAAATTGCAGCCACTGGTCTCGTAGGTACAGGCCATAGGATTTGGCCGGCTGCCTGCATTGTAGAGCATCCATGGCCCAACTGGCCATGCAAGCCATTTGTGCCTCTTTTTGCTGCAACTGCTGTTTGAGAGCTTGTCTCTCGATTCGTGCTTGCAGTTCCCTTTCCTGTAGATGCGAGGTTGGCTCCCCAAGACCAACTTGCAGTCCTTCTGTGCCTTGATGTTCTGCTGTAGTGTCCCCTGAGGATGTGCCCGTTTCCTTCTTCAGTTCCTGTAGCTGTAGTTTAAGTTTCTCGTTCTCTTTCTGTAGGAATACCCGCTGGCAGTTTGCCACGTGTTTAGCCATAGCTAATTCTTTTCTTGCCTCCTTGATTTGTTCCTCCAAGGGGCCTATATCTGCCACTCCTTTTGATTTAGCTATTTTCATCCACGTGTGGGTTCTCACCCTTTCTTCCTCCAACGCAAAGAAAAGCGGCACTGTGAATTTTTGTGGAATAATTTTCCAAGCCTCCAAAAAGTTATAGTACGAGCTCAAGCTTGGCTGGGGACTAGGTTCCGGAATATGCTCTTTCTCTTCTTCCCTCGGTGGCTCTACTTTGTCTTCCCTAAGTGGTGATGAGGGTGCCTCTCCCTCCATCCTCTCTGTCTCCTTAAGCCGGGCCAAGGTTTCCTGTAGAGCGGCCTCAGCATCTTGTAGCCGGGCTTTTGAAGCCAACCTGTCCATTCTCTCCTTCCAAGTAGTTGTCTTCGGGCTCCCCCGCTCATAAGTGACTGATATTTTTGAGGGGGACCTCTCCCTTGGCGAGGTAGGGGTATCTTCTATAGTAATTGGGCTGCTGGATGGAGGTTGTGGCCTGCCTGTTTTGATTCTCACACTTCTCCTGGCTTTGAAATACAGAGGGATCTCCCTCTTTCGTTTTTCCTTCGGCTTAGGAGGTGTACTAAGGGCGGCCAGCACGGCTGCTGCCTCCCTTGCAAGAATTTCGGCTCTCTTCTCCTTTGGTTTTCCTTTCTCAGGGCTTCCTGTAGAAGGCCCTGTATCAGCTGATTTCTGGCTTCCTGTAGAAGCCGTTTTTGGTTTTCCTGTAGAAACAGGTGGCACCGTTTTAGCCTGTTTGACTGAGGGTGCTTTGCCTTTTGACTTGGTTGAGGCTGCTTTCGAGGTGCCTTTACTGACGTGGACTGGTTCAGTTCTTTCCATCCTACTCTGTAGCCTTTTCTCTCTGGGTGTCAATGTGGATTTGTCACCCTCGTTTTCGGCAACCTGGGGTTTCTCTTGCCTCCCCTTTTGTTCTTTCTTCGGCGCTTTGGCCGCGGGTTCTTGGCCTTTCCCTTTCTTCTCTGTGTGTACTGGCTCCTTCTCCTCGCTGCTGGAGGAGGTGAGCTCCTCGGTCAACATCTTGATATTGCCATCCTTAGTCAGATTTCGGAAGGCTTCCCACGAGAGAGGGACTGTGTAGGTGTGGAGTGCATCCTCCACGAGGAGCTTAATGAGCCCATGATGGGCTACCTGATCTGGCGTGCCCTCTTTTAATTTGGTGGCACATTCAGTCATAGACTGCAGGAGGAAGTAAGGAATACTGAGCTTGTTTTCTGAAGGTAGGTCCATTTGGTGCCTCAATTCTGTGAGTAGCTGGAAATGGTACCCATATACATTGTTGAATCGTCCTTCGCACGTGATGTATTTCATAATTTGGAGGCTGACCTCACTCCAAAGTGGCTGTAGGCTAGCTCTGTGAACCCCGTTCTTATCCTCTGAGAATTGCTCCTCCGGTGGAAAGAACTCCTTTTTAGCCTTTTGGCCTAATTTCCTCTCCTCCTTGTCCCACGGTACCCCCATTGGGAGGTCAGTGACTCTGCTGATGAACTGTGGGGTGAGTCTGAGATTCAAACCCCTGAAATTGACAACTGCCAGCGTTTTTGATTTTGTCTTCAAAGCTTGCAGGAAATCCTCTGCCACCTCATCATCATAGCCTTGAAGTTTGTCGAAGAACAACATCCATCGCGCACGAGTGAACAATTCTACCACCTCCGGGTTCTCCCGTAGTTTCTTTGAGTCTGTCGGTTCTTTTCTGATGAATCCACCCGGCATGGTGAAAGCCTGCTATGTTAGCCGGAGGTGGCGGGTGCGTATCAAAAGATGGCCTTTCGGATTTCTTTGGGACAGAGCGTAGAACTACGCCTTTGTCACGCACACAATTCGTGAATTCTGGGCTATCTACAGATGAGCCTTGAAAGGGCTTGATTACAAACCACATCCTGTAGAAAACCCTGCATATACTTCGACGAAAACTTTCATGCAAAAGGAAGACTGTAGTTTTACATTTTTGAGGACATCGACTTTGCCACCCTTCAAACCAATTGCATGGGAGGAACAGGTTCAGGCTTACCTTTTTCAATTCGCCATCTTTAACGTGAATAGACCAATTTTCCTCCGTAGCAGCGAGCTTCCTGTAGAAGTCGCGCACAGGTTCCGGAGAGCACGTCAGTGGTTCTGCTCCTTCTGTTCCACCACCAGATGTCTGAACAAGCCGAGGACTTGGAGTAACGAGCTTCAGAGAAATTCGGACGCTACTCGACTGCAAAACGGCTGGTGATAAATGATTGGAGTGACCATCTAGCCGGTGGATTTGAATCCCGGCCGAACTCGTGGCGCGGGGGTGAGCTGTCCCTGCCGGACCGTTGGACGACGTCACCTACTCATTTCACTGCAAGTCTCCCTGACTGCCGCATCATTCCCTGTAGATCCGCCACCGCCATTTCCGTTAAATCGCCGCTTCTCCCCGACTGGACGCTTCTCACGTGTCCATTACCCATTTTGCTTGCCACGACCACCACTTTCCAAATCTGACTAGACCATCTGACTGGTCGTGGTGGCCAGTTGAATGGCTACCCGACTGCTCAACCCGTTCATTTCCACACTTGCAAACATTTTAGAGTATTATTCATGTAATTTGACGAAAAAAGGGTGAGGCACTTACCTGTGCGGCCGCGACATTATTTTCAGGTTTCGGGACGAGGGTGATTGGATTTGCTTGTTGCTGCTTCATACACAGGCACGAGGGTCCCTCCTTGCAGACTGCTACTGATTAAGAAGCTTGTTACTTTGCTGCGGGTGGTGTATGTGCCCGCTCTATGTGTTGCAAGTGCCTTGATGGTGTATACTCTAGCTGGATGAACTGCTATGGGATTCCTGTAGGATGTCCTGTAGCAGTTCTTCCTCCTCGGGTGCATGCCAAAATGGTGGAGACGGTGGCATCACAGTCACGATCGCAGGGCCCTCGGATGGCTTTGATAAGTAGTGCATGGTGCCTCTGCATCTTTTTTTCCATTTGAGAATCGCTTCCTCTGATAATTTCAATGTTTTGTTTTGACTGTGCAGGTATTTCCATTGCATGGCAACTGGGGTGGTAGGAGGAGGCGACAGCAGTGCGTGATGGAGAAAATATTAGCTTGCATGCCTCCATGTTGGACCTCGGGCATTAGATCTCCCCACACAGTCAGTTCTGGGCCGTCCCAAGCTTCTACAGGAAGTTTCTAGTAGAAATACAGAACTTCCTGTAGAAAGTCCTGTAGCTTCCTGTAGAAGGCTAAACTGTGATCAAATCATGCCCAGACCTTGGAAGAGATGAGTGTTTCTGGAGGGAGTGCTGGTGAGGTCACCTGGTAGCATAGTAGGGACCCTTGTCTTTGAGTTGAGGGCCTTTTTTCCTACATGGAATACCTGCAACCTGCATGCATTGCCACATTGTGAACTTGCTTTCCCTATTTTTTTGTTTGTTTTCTTTTTTCCTCTTCTTTTTTTTTTTTTTTGGAAAGACAGCAGGGGCGCCTCCATGAGGTTTTCACCCTTACCATCTGCCTTGAGCGCCTCAGAGAGGTTTTCACTCAAGGGTCTTTTTCAATCATTTTCAGAAAGACGGCAGGGATGCCTCAATGAGGTTTTCACCCCTACCATCTACCTTGGGAGCCTCAGAAAGGTTTTCACCCAAGGATCTTTATTTTTATTTTTATTTTTATTTTTATTTTTATTTTTTTAAGATCTTCAGGGTATGCCCAAAACAGAGTCAGAACCCTGCTCTATGACCAGCACTGATTTTTCCACAGTTTTGATGAATTCTTGTCTTGAGAGAGGTTTTCTGCAGATCTTTAGTCGATGCCCATTGACAATCATAGGGATAGCCTCCTCATCAATGGTCCGAATAAGAACAGATCCATTGTCATTACATTTTTCCACAGCTTATGGTCCCAGCCATCTGGTTCTCAGCTTCCCCTTGAAATCCTTATGCCTGGAATCATACAACAGCGCCCAATCTCCCGGCTGAAATTGCTTGTCATTGAGGTGTTGGTCATGCCACACCTTCCTCTGAAGTTGAACCACTTCTGAGTGGAGAAGGGCCTGCATTCGGTGCTCGTCCAATCCATTCAGCTGCAATAACCTTTCTTGTTGGGCATGGCTGAGATCCAGGTCCAGCTGAGCTGTCATCCTCAAGGTGTTGTATTCGAACTCAATTGACAGCAAAGCTTTCTTCCCATAGACCAGCTCATAAGGTGTGAAGCCGGTTGTGGTCTTCCAAGTGGTGTTGTAAGCCCATGTGGCCTCAACCAGGCGATCTGCCCAATCTTTCCTGCTGCTGCTCACCACCTTAGTCAAGATCCCTTCCAATGCTCTATTGGTGACTTCCACTTGCCCATTTGCTTGAGGATGATAGGGGGTGGAAGTCCTATGCTTGATTTTTTGATGAGCGAGTAGGTCTTCAATTAAGTTGGAGGTGAACTAGCTTCCTTGATCGGTGACTAACTCTCTTGGGTAGCCAAATTTGTAGAAGATGTTTTCTCTTAAGAACTCGACCACCTTTTCTTCTGTCGCTTCTTTGATTGCCTTGGTTTCTGCCCACTTTGTCAGGTAGTCTGTGCACACAATGATGTAAGACCTTTGCCTCGAAGGAGGATTGATCGGACCCACAAAATCCATACCCCACTTCTCAAATGGCTCAAGAGTCACTTGAGGTTGGAGAGGCATTTCGTCCCTTGGAGTCGGTTTCCCCATCCTTTGGCATCGGTCACATTGGCTGATATACCTTCTGACATCTTGATGAAGGGTGGGCCAATAGTAGCCTGCCTGCAGGATTTTGAAGGCAGTCCTTTTGGCTGCAAAATGTCCTCCACAAGGCCCGTCATGACAGGTTAGGAGGATATCAAAGACTTCCTCCTTCCTTACACAACGCCTTAAGATCTGATCAGGGCCAAGCTTGAACAGGTTGCCCCCGATCCAAGTGAATGAGGCACTCTTCCGTATGATCCTGCTCTTCTCTCTTGAGGATAGGTGTGGAGGAAACTGTGCTGAGACAAGGTAGTTTGCTATATTAGCAAACCATGGAGAGAGTATTGAGATAGCAAACAGATGTTCATCTGGCATCTGGTCATCCACTGTTCCATCCTCTCCTGCAGGTAAATCCAATCTAGACAAAAAGTCAGCAACCACATTTTCTTTACCTGGTTTGTCAACAATAGTCAAATCAAACTGCTGCAACATCTGGTTTATTCATTAAATATCTAATTGCAGCATGATCAGTATGTACAAATGTTTGATATCCAGTGATATAATGTCGGAATTTGTTCAGTGCATGGACCACGGCCAAGAATTCTTTCTCAGTTACAGTGTAATTCAGTTCTGCCTTGGATAAGTTTTTGCTGACAAAGTATATGGCGTATGGAAGTTTTTGTTCAACTTGTCCTAAGGCTGCCCCTATGGCTTTGTTCGAGGCATCAGTGTGGATGTGGAAAGGTAGGGCCCAGTTTGGACCTCTCAAGATTGGCGCAGACACCAACTTGTCCTTTAATCCATTCAGAGCCTTCTGACAATTGTCAGTCCATTTAAACTCAACATCTTTTGCCAAGAGGCCAAACAATGGTGAGGCTAGCTTGCTGAAGTCTTTAATGAACCTCCTATAATACCCTGCTAATCCTAAGAAGCTTCGAACATCTCTTACCTTCTGAGGAGGTGGAACCTTCTTGATGAGAGAAATGTTGTTAGGATCCACCTGTAACCCTTGGCAAGAAATGGTATGGCCTAGCACGGTCCCTTCAGTCATCAAGAATTCACACTTTTTAGGACTAAGGGATAGGTTCATCTCAATGCACTTGGTTAGGACTTTTCTTATATTGGACAATGCTTCCTGGAAGTTGGACCCATAAGGAAGGTGGTCTTATCTTGGTCTTCCGGGCTGATTTGGATCTAGTTATACCCGCTAAACCCATCCAGGAAAGAGAAAAACTTCTTTCCTGCCAGTCCATCCAACACTTGATCTATGAAGGGTAGAGGAAAATGGTCTTTCTTGGTGGCCTTGTTCAGTTCTCGGTAGTCCACACAGATTCTCCACTTCCCGTTTTTCTTGGGAACCAACACCAAAGGGGACACCCATTCGCTATCCGAGATGGGGTAAATGAATCCGGCATCCAACAATTTTTGTAATTCCTCCTTGACGATGTCCTTAAGGGCTGGATTCATTCTCCTTTGGGGTTGCCTAACCGGTTTACAGTCTTCTTTGATGTAGATGTGATGGGTACAGACCGAAGGATGGACTCCTTTCATCTCCTTATAGCTCCAAGCAAAAGCATCTATATGACTGGCCAACAGACTACACAGCTCCTTTTCCTGGGAAGGAGATAGGGAGGAGCTAATCTTTAACGTTCTCTCAGGGCCGAACTCCACATTTTTTACTCTGGGAGTGACAGGGTTGGTCACACAAAGGTCAACTAAGGTGCTGGCTTGGGCATCCTCCACCAATTCCTCTAAGGACAATGCACTGGGAGGTGGAGTCTGGATCAAGGTCTCAATCAAATCATCCTCGATTGGGAGGCCTCCCCTAGTGGTGTCTAGGGTGCACAAAGGTGCTGAGTACACCTCATCCTCTTCTCCTTCCTCCAACCAAAGTGGTAAGTCATGCTCTAATAAGGGTTGGGCAGGAGGGTACAGGACTAGCTGCTTGGACATAGGACCATTTTTGATGGTCATGTTTCCTGCATGGCAGCTTATGTAAGCATCTACAGTGGCTAACCAAGGCCTTCCCAAAATAAGAGGGTATCCAGTAAGCTTTGCCTTTGGTTGCAGAACCAAAAAGTCTGTAGGGTACTCCCAAGAGTCGACAGAGACCAAGACATCCTCTACAATCCCTTCGGGAGTCACAGTGGAGCGATCTGCTAGTTGTAGGACTGTTGAGGTCTTTCTCAGGGAACCCTGAAGGTTGAGTTTGAGCATGGTATCTCTGGTCATCACATTAATGGCAGACCCTAGATCAATCAATGTGTGAGTTATGATGGTGCCATTGATGTGGACATCCACTACAGGACTCCCAGGATCCAGATACTTTGGGCAGATGGCCTGCCCCAACATAAGATTAGACAGTTGTCCTATGACATTGATGGTTGAAGCATCTCTTTTTCGCCTGCCTGGGTGTCTGAAACACTTTTCCTTAACCAGTTTGTTGTATATCGGTACATCTTTGATGGCTTGGAGAAGTGGTATTCTCACACACAACTGTTTGAGTTCTCCCAGAAGCTCATCCTCCTCTGGGTTGGGTTGTGTGGTGGTCGTTAGTCTCTCAGGAAAGGGTGGAATGGCCTTTGGTTCGCTTTCCTGTTTATCCTCCTCGTCCTCTGGGGGAGGAGGTTGGCGATCCGGAAGAGTCTTTCCAGATCACAGATTGATCTCCTGGATCTCCACAGCATAGGTAGGGCATGATGTTTCCCCAGTATATACCTGCTGGGCCTGTCTGTTGTTGGGGTTCGGGTTCGGTTGAGCAGGCATTTGGGGTTGCCTTGGAGGAGCAGGAGGTAATGGTTGTGGTTGAGCCGGTGGTGGAGGCAAAATGACAGGAGGAGTATTGTATTGGGGCCTCCACCCCGATTGAGGTGCATTCCACTGAGGCTGTGGCTGGGCATGTGAGTGAAACGAAGGAGTAGTGGGCTGAGTATGGTACTGAGGCGGGTAAGACCATGGAGGAGGTATAGACCAGGAAGGATGAACAGGGGGTCCCCAGGAAGGCATAGGAGCGGATTGGTTGGGGCTGTAATAAGCTTGGGGTGTCCCTTGCATCCCCTGTTGGTAAGGTCTAGGTCCTTGTGGCCTCCTTTGGTTGAGGAAATAGAGAGGTTCAGTGGGCGCTTCTGTCCCTTGATACATGGCTTTAAGCCCAGGTAAGGTTGGACATTGGTTTGTGGGGTGGTCCTCCTCACAGACAAAACATACCTCAACCGAATGTAATGGGCACTCGTTCTTAGGGTGTTTCCTTGTACACCTAGGGCAGAAGATAGCCAAAGCCCTCTCAGCTTCCTCTTTCTTCTGCTGGATTCGGAATGTATCAAGTTGCATGGCGATGGTCTGTCTCACCTCACTCTTGAGGTCCTCTAATTGATTTGCAAACTCATGTTTGGAGAAAGGAATACCAGCTGAGAGGGGGTTTCCTCTACCTCTTTTCTGGGCTGCCCTAGAGTGGTTTCTAAACACAGTCTTTATGTCCTCATAAGGCAGTTGGTAAATATCTCCTCCAGCTAGCATGTGAAGGGTATCTAAGAGGTCTTCAGGGACTCCTCGGAGCAAGACCAACTTAAGAGATTCAGGGTCAAGTGTGCACCGGGCCCGTTTATAGCTAAGTTGGAACCTTTCCTCGTAATCTTCTAAAGACTCATCATTCCCCATGGTCATCCGAAAGATTTCTCCCTTGGTTTCCTTGGACCTACAGTAGTCCCGGTATTTGGTATTGAAAGCTTGTTGCATCTGGGCCCAAGTGGTGATATTGTTCCCAGGTAAGCCCATGAACCAGCGTAATGCTGCATCCTTAAGGGTAGAGGGGAAGAGTTTCAGTTTTTGCTCATCTTTGGTATAGTCATAGGTTCGACAAAGGATGGAAAACTCAAACAGGAAGGTATCAGGGTCTTCAGTAGTCAGTCCATGGAAGTGAGGTAAAGCGGAGGGGCTAATGTTCTTCATTTTCATGTCTCCATTGGTCTCTCGAATGGGGAAGGCACCTTCAATTCTCTCATTTTCTCCCCTATTGTCAGCCATAGCTTCAGATGGAGTGTTCTCTAACTCTTCTTCTGCTATAGGATCTTCGTATATCTCAGGAGGTTCGCCTATAGGTTCTTCTGGATCACTGTCACCAAAGAAGAGAAGGGTGACTTAGTGATGTGGTGGGGGTGTTGGGTAAGAATTTACCTGTTTTATCTCGATTTCTATGAGGCATGAAATGAAAAGACTTCTGATTGCTTTTGTTTTTCTGGTACCTGCAAAACTAAAACAAATTGAACTGCAACTAACTATCTTGCTGAAATGGAAATGCGGAATTGAAATGAAAGCATGAAAGAACTAATCTATTTTGCTCAAATGAAATTGCAGGAATGAAATGCTAAGCTACGCTTGCGGAATTGAAATGCTAATCTACGCTTGAAGAAATGAAATTGCGGAATTGAAATGTTAATCTATGAAAGCAGGAAATGTCTATGCTACTTTTGCAGAAAGGAAATTGCAGAACAGAAATGAAATACTACTTAGCAGAAGGCGAGAGTAGGAAAGTAGAAGAAAAGCAACAATCACCAATACTCTGACGCTTCCCCGGCAACGGCGCCAAAAATATGGTGGGCTGTAGTATTGTAGCAATAATGCTACAACTCCTGGAGCTTCCTTCTTTAGTTTTATCAACCCGGTAGTTCGTAACAAACTTGGAAGCGACGGTGCTGTATGCACAAGTACTAGCTCTTGCCACAGCTGTCACCTGGTCAGCTGGCACAAGTCCGCTAGGGGCTCAAGCCAACTTCTATGAGCTCTTAGAAGAATCTTTTTAACTGATGGATGAAAGCTAACTAAAAGGAAGCTAATCTATTTGCAGAAAGGAACTGAAAGCCAACGAGAAATGCAAACCCTAGAAAACCCTAATTCTACCAGCTAGTCTTACTAATGCAGAGATGGGAATGCAAACTACTGCAAGAGATGCCATTACTTCTATGAAGGTGAAATGCATGTGTCTAGACTACCTCTATCTGAAGAAAACATCTTTTGTATTTTTGTTTCAATTATTAGAATTATCATGCATGTGCTTTTAACTAGCTTTTTTACTGTGCAGAGGTGGATCAAGGAGGAGAAAGGCTTGAAGACGGTTGGGAAAGTTCAGAGAGGGTCTAAGGGGTCCCTAACACCCTTCCAGAGAGTTTCACAAAGTTTGGCTACCAAGAGACCGCGTTTATGAGCTTCTACAGGAAGTCTGCAGGGGTTCTACAGGATGTTTCAGAACTTCTACAGGATGTTCAGTAATTCCTACAGGATGTTCTACAATCGGATTTTTGGGTGATGGGTGAGTGGAAGAGGCTGCATGGGTGGATAGGGAGGTAGGAGAGGGGTTTGTAATGACTTAGTGACAGAGAGATGAGATGATGAGGGGGTGTGCTAAGCTAGTTTGTCTAAAGGAGGGTAGAGGGAATGGAAGGCCGAAAAAGGAGGATAACGTGGGCAGTAGAGTAGCTGAGAGACAAGGGGTCTAATTGGGAGATGAGTAGTTGGCCTGGGCAAGGCTTAGAAGGATGAGAGGGTGAGGGAGTAGCACTGCACAGTGTAAACTGAACCAAATCATCCACGTCCTGCACATAATCAAAACATTCTTAACTATTTAATGGAACCAATGAACAACAACGTTATTCTTAAGGAAACCATGTATGGTACTGAAGCAAGGAAACATTCCAAGAGGTCTGAACGCATGGACAACTTCTACAAACAAAAATATTGTACCACAGATTGCATGTATTCGTAAACCAATGTTTTTTTTTTTTTGGTGGGTAGCACTGTCTGCAATTCCAGCCCCTAGAAAGAGGTGAAAATGAGTGTGCAGGCAACCCTTTTCTAGATCTTTTATCAACTCCAATCTCTTCACTCTATTCTAAACAGCTGAAGCAACTCTGTCTTATAACAATGACCTACTTAACCACACCAAGAAATCTAACTCAGCAAACTATGTTTCAAATGCATGTAAAGAAAAACCATAATGCTGAAAGAAAAGATAACAATAAAAAAGAAGGAGGCCTTAGGCTCTTAGGTTGGGCCCAACCCCGAGAGCTATGGCTCCTTTAAAAGTTCAGAACTGAGATCAAATCTGACTGCTTTCCATTAAGAAATAATAATCATAAGTCAAATAGCATGCCAATAATGGCTACAAAAGAGCAAAACTAAGCTAGCAGCTCGTAGTGCAGGATGTGCAACAATGTTTCAAAAGTCCTTTTCGAATGCTAAAGCCTTATCATTTATACATCACGAGGCCCCAAGCTGGCCTCCTAAATTAGTGGGACTTGGCTGACCAAACTAGGAGTGAACTGTTGCTTCCTCAAAATCTGTTTGGCTGTCTTCTAATCCGGTTGTGGTGGCTGCTGGAGCTCAGAGTTGGGGGTGAAGATCCCGAGGAAGGCCATTTAATGCTGTGGACAACCCTCCTACGAATCCTCAACCCCATCTTGGCTGTCTCCTGGTCCTTATCTGCTTAGTTTTGTTCCAATCATGTGTCAAAAAACCTGAAATGAGCACGTGTTAGCCACCTAGGAATAGTGACTTCCCTTATTCGTACAAATGACATAAACATACTAAAAAATGATGCATAAGTTATGAAAAATGAAGGATTGAGCAAAGGTAGTTAGGCCAAATGAGCCCAAAATGTTACCAAATTTGGGGCTCATCAATTACCTGTTTGGAGCAGCGAAACCCTAGAATATAAAGCTCTGATACCAAATGTTATGAAACCAGCTCACTAAAAGATAGAAAATATAGATCAATGCCTTAGAAATAAGCCTCTTTGAGGGGGAAACCTCCTTTACATTACACAAATGAAAAATTATTAGGTGATTCAAATGAAAAAACATTTTTTCTATATATAGGAGTCTAAGGGGTCACAATATAACCGAAGTTGACCTAACAATGATAATATAAATGCACAAAAATAACAATAGTGTAATTTTATGGGGAACAATAATAAAAATATGGGGACAATAGGGGCACAACAGTAACAATAAGGGATACAACAATAATAGTAATGTGGGAATCACTAGTATTATAGGGACCTAACAGTATCCTTCAGTGAGGGAGTTGGAGCTTCCTTAAGGTAAGAGTTGGTAAATTTGATCAAGGGTTTGTAGCTCCCTTCCATTGGGTGTTGGAGAATGAGTGGATGTTGTAGCATCTTGCAGGTAAAAGTCTACTCCATTATAAAATTGTAAGAAATTTTTTCTTTATAATAAGAGAAGAAGATAGAGATGACAACAATAGTGGTTTTCTCCTACATTGGGTTTCTACCTAAAATCCTAATGTCCATACATGGTGATTTGTTCCTTATGTGTTATGACTTATCTGATTTTTATTGCTCATGGTTATTACTCAATAAATGTGTAATGAAATAATGATGCAATGTTTAAATTTAAACAATTGATAGAAACTATGAAACATTGGTAATATGAATATACGTGGATCTCATTAATTAAAAGCGCGTAAACATGCAAGTTGTCTGAATAACATTAGTGTACATAATTCTAAATTGGAATTTGAATATAGAGTGAAATAAAATACTGATTAACCCCCCACCCCCTCTCATTATTTTTCCTAACAATTGGTATCAGACCAAGTCCCTCAGAATAAGCTTGATCACTTAAAGGGAGATCTAATGGGAGGATAAAAATGGAAGGAGCATTCTAAACAAAACCACCTTTATTTAATGGAACTAACTTTATGTTTTGGAAAGCCAAGATGAGATCATATTTGAAGTCACTAGGATTTGATGTGTGGGGAGTAGTTGAAGGAGCATATCCCATTCCCACAGATGAATAAGGAAAGAAGAAGTATGAGAACAACACAAACGTAGTAAATTATATCTTGGGAGGATTAGTAGAATCTGAGTTCGTTAAAGTCATGTAGTTGAAAACTGCAAAGGCAATATGGGATAAGCTTTTCCAAAGTTATGAAGGTGACACTAAGGTAAAAAATTCCAAACACCAAACATAGAGAATTCAGTATGAGTCTCTTAGAATGCATGATGATGAAAGCATTGCAATATTTTTCCTTAGAGTAGATGAGACTATTAACACAATTAGAGGTCCTTTTGACAAGATAGAGGATTCTATTATTGTTGAAAATATTTTGAGATCACTAACCCCAAAGTTCGATGTCAAGGTCTCTTCCATTGAAGAGATTGAGGATTTAAAAAGTCTTACTCTAGAACAACTTCATGGGATCTTAATAGCTTATGATATGAGAAAATGGAATACATCAAATATCGGATAAGTAGACATCAAGGCCACAAAGAAAGGGAAATAAAAAGAAGAGGCTAAATAAACAAGCTACATTTCAGATGAGGAAGAAGAGAATTTTGTTGAGAAAGTTGCAAGTAGGAACTAGAAAATTCGAAGGTAAGCTTCCTTTTAAATGTTTTTATTGTGAAAGAGTAAGTAACTATGCTACTAAGTGTGACAGCAGAGATGGGTAACTGGGAGCTCGTGCCTTTTCAGAACTGGGAGCGCGGTTAGGGTTTACCTTTCACTATAGGCAGTCGAACCTCCCGCATGCTAACTTCCACAACAGTTGTCATTCTCACCGTTACAGTTGGCATTTTCACTTCGGGTTTGTTTTCATTGGATCTCCTTTCGTTGTCACCGGGGCTGCCTGCAGGATGTCAGACATAGATGCGGAAGAGGTGGACTATTCAATTGACCCTAACCCCTATGACCCTATCTAGACATGCCCTAACACTCCACTAGAAGCTATGCCTACTAGGGTTCAATGTCTGTCTTTCTCGTGTTTTACCATTACACCACCCTCTCGTTCGCTCCCCGGTCCTTCCTCATTCAACCTGCCTTTCGCCTCCCTCTCTATCGACTCCATGGAACTCAACTACCCTACCATTTCACCAACTACTCTCCATTTTCTTGCCTCCTGCACATTGGACTCCCCCCATTTGACCCACCGCCATCCAGGGATTTTCCACAACAGACATCCTTTGAGCTACCCTCCTCTATAGGGTTTGATTCTGCGATTGGCCACTCCCAACCATCATTTATATCGCTAGACCCACCTGCATCTGAGCTGGTTTCCTCTTCCACCCCATCGGGCTGTTTTGAAACACTGGTGATCAAAGTATATCATAACTTGCAGAAGCCGTAGTAGGAGCATCAAGGCACTCAAGACCCCTTACACGATCACCCGACTGCGCTGTGTACCAGTAAGAGAAAGCTAAAGTGTGTAAAGGCTACAAGCAAGGATCTTACCCTAAAATTTGGAGAAGGGGTCCAAATGGGGGAAGTTTTATATATGGTGATCAAGGTTCTAGTAGGAAGAGTCTGTGGTCATGCTTATTCTACCGAGAGACTCTGGCTCTGGGTCAAGGAGATATGGGGGAGAATTTTCAAAGAACTCCCAGAGGTTCAAACGTTGGCTCGGGGGTGGTTTGTGCTCTACTTTCAGCATGAGGAATACACTAATTGGGCACTCTCCAGGTACTAGCACATAGAGATGGCTCTGGTCTTGCTTAAGTGTTGGAGCCCTTTATTCGATCTAGAATGGGAAAAAATTGGAGTTGGACCACTATGGGTCAATATTCCAGGTTTGCCTCTCCATTTTTGGTATTAAGATATCTTCATCTGTATCGTCAATGTACTCGAATCCTATTTGGATTATGACAAATCATACATCAGCTTTGGAAATCGGTCTATGGCTCGCTTTCTGGTTTATTTGGATACCAGAGAAGGGATGGAAGAGAAAATCACTTTGTAGTGGAAAAAATTCACCTGTATGCAAATCTTGGATTACGAAGGTGTGACATTCAGGTGCCGAAGCTATCATAAGGTGGGGCATTTTTACAAGGAATGTCTACTGGTTTGTAAGACTGCTTCTCCTACTAAAGAAGAAAAGGATGATGCTCCTTCAACACCCTCTACAGCTGCAGAATAGACTCCACAGGCTAATATTCTCCAGGAGACGGTGGGTGGATCAACTCAGCTGCAATCCTCAACCACTCCCCGTCCTCCCTCCACACCTATAATGAGATCCAGGGATGCTGCTGCGTCTGCTTGATCATCAGGTATTCCTCATTTCTCTTGTTCTATTTCTGATGCTTCATTTTATTATTCTGCACAACATATGCACCCTTCATCTGCATCTTTTCCAGACTTTCCCTCTGCTGCGATTACATGCCCCCAGGACATTCACCTTCTAGTTATCTTGACCACTCCTCCTATTATCCCAGGTCTGGTTCATTCACCCCCTCATTCAGATCCTTCAACCTTCTCTGGCCACTCACATCCACACAATCTCCACTCCCGTGCATCTCATCCTCCTGAGAATTTTGTGAATTCTGGGCTTGTCTTGGCCTCCCCTCCTTGCTCTTCCAAGGCCAATAGAGGTCGTAGATCTCATATTTATATGGCCATCCAATGGGGTGGGGTAGAAGTGGCACCTAGAAGACAATCCACACTTGATTGGGTACTTAGAGCACAGTCTACCCACCCTCAGCCTCCCCCATGAAGTGGCTCTCCTTTAACTGCAGAGGACTGGTTAGCCCTGCTAAAAGACTAGCCCTCAAAAAATTATTTAAATATGAGATTGTTGATATTATCTTCTTACAAGAAACACTTGGCTTGGATGACCATATCATACCTATGCTACAATCCTTGAAGCTAGGTTGGACCTTCCATGCACTATACGTCATTGGATGATTAGGAGGTCTTGCTCTGGGTATAAACCCTTGCACTATCCAACTCAAGGCCTCTTGGGGAGGTGCTGGCTTCTTAGGTTTGGACATATTTTCCTTGGATCTGAGCATGGATCTCAAGATTTTCAATGTATATGCCCCTTGCCAAAACAAAGATGCATTTTGGAAGAACTTCCTAAATATTTCCTTTGTAAATTATGATAAAATCATTTTGGGAGGAGATTTGAATTTCGCCACTGGATATGAGGAATCTTAGGGAAGAAATGCATAAGTGGATCCCTTATCAGACATTATGCAACCGCTCCTTGAACAACATCACTTGATTGATATTCCAATGGTCAAATCTCAACCTACTTGGCGGAATAGAAGAATTGGGGATGTTGCACTGGCTATGTGCTTAGATAGATTCCTCATAAAGGAACCTCTGGTGAGATTACTATCAAATTATAGACAATGGGTTGGTTCTGGAGGCATATCAAATCACTCTTCTATCTTCATGGAGTTGTCTAGTCCCTTTCAGAAGCCTAGGGAACCCTTCAAATTAAACTCCACCTGGCTAAAGGATCCTAGTTAGATCCACCTAGTTACCAATTTCTTGCATGCTCATCCACCTTCTACAGGGAGATCCACTCCTGAGGGATTCTGTCATAACCTACAAGAAATCAAGAGACTATCTATTAAATGGGAAAATGACAAAAGAGATCGGGATGAGAAGACCCTCAGTTCCATTGAATCCTCTCTCGTTGATCTCTTGGATGAGAAGGGGCATGGATTTACATCTGTGGAAGCTAAATCACACCTTATTGACTTGGAGACTCCGCGATCCAAAATCCTTAAAGAGAGAGAAGAAACTTTGTGCCTTCGTAGTTGGGCTATTTGGCTTCAGGCAGGAGATGAGAATACAAAGTTCTTCCACAATTATGCAAAGGGAATGAAAGTCAACAACACCATTTGGCACATGCCTAAGGAGGACGGTAATCTTACAACATCTTTTAGTCAGCTGGCACACTTGGGAAACTCTTACTTCCAGAAGCTCTTCAAGGCCCCCCTGGTGCCACCCTTGCTGAAATTATCTGGATAGCAGGCCACTTCCCTCGGTTTGTTGACATGGATGAGGTAAAGGAGCTTACATCTCCAGTCACGGTGGGAGAATTGGAAATCATGCTAAAATGGTTAAAAAATGATAAGAGTTCGGGGTCAGATAGATGGTCTATTGAGTTTTATCTAGCCTTTTATTAAACTATTGGTCAAGATCTTCTAAATGTGGTGGAGGACTGCAGGACTTCAGGGCGAATGTACAAGGATATTAACTCAACTTTCATTTCCCTTATTCCCAAATCTGACTCCCCCACATCTTTCAATAATTTCAGACCTATTTCTCTCTGCAACTGTCTTTACAAGGTCATTGCCAAAATTATCGCCAATTGACTTAAGCCAATTCTCTCATGTCATATCTCCCCAAAGCAATTTGCTTTCCTCCACAATTGACAAACACATGAGGCTATTGATACTTCTCAGGAAGCCCTGCACTCCATGAAATCTAAAAATCTCAAAGGTGCCATTCTCAAAATTGACTTAGCGAAAGCCTTTGATCGATATAGCTCGATCTATATCACTACAGCCTCCTTCAGTGTCCTGATAAATGGTTCTACCTCAAACTTATTTCATGCAGAACGTGGACTCATACAAGGTTTTACCCTTTCCTCCCTCCTCTTTCTGATGGTCATGGAGGTACTTAGCCAATTGATAGCCTCTGCTAAGAAATATGGACGATTATAGGGACTAAATGTTTCATATCATTATATCCTCACTCACCTCCTCTTAATGGATGATGTGCTCATCTTCCTCAATGGAGGCATACGGGACACTACTACATTTCTCTTCGGCCACAGGTGTGGAAGCAAACCATCTGAAATCCTCCATCACTCTATCAGCCTGCACCCCATAGGAAGCTTGGGTTTCACTATATAAATTCCCTTTTCAGATCCATCAACTGGAGGATGGACTCAAATATCTTGGCTTCTAGATCAAGCCTCACTGCTACAACATTGTCGACTGGATATCACTTGTGGTCAAGATTTAAAAATTATTGCTCAGTTGGAATCACAGATTCCTCTCTAGGACGGGTTGATTAGTGGTTATCAAAATTGTCTTGGAGGCTACACCTATTTATTTGATGTCTCTGGCATGGATTCCTAAAGGAATTTTATCCCGAATACAAAAGATTTGCTGTAGATTCCTTTGGAATGGCTATAAGGAAGGAAAACCTTTTGCCTGGGTGGGCTAGAAACTTATTGCAATACCATAGAAATGGGGTGGTTGGGGTCTAAAGGATCTATCCTCCTTTTCTCACGCAATTTCTGCAAATATGGGATGGATTATCCTCACCTCCCACATCCTCTGGACAAAAGTGATCTACTACAAATACATCCGGCCACATCAAATTATGAATTGGATTCGTTTGCCCACCTGGAAACAATATGGGATATCAATGGTTTGGTGAGTGATTCTACACACCATGCCCACTATCAGGAATGGACTCGCCTGGAGAATCAACGATGGCTCATTAGTGTGCATTGGCATTGATCCCTGGTTGGGCTATGGTAACATGTTTCGATTACCTCCTCAGCTCATTCAATTTCTCAAACACAGAAATATTAATGTGATTGGCCATATTGTTGACCCGGGGAATAGCACAATCTTTTCACAAGCACGAACTTCAACGGAGCACCTGGGCATTCCTTTACAATGGAAACAAGATTGGAATGGCTATATCACTGCGCTAATAGAATCACATGTCTATATCAAAGATGGAACTGACAAACTCATATGGGCCCCTACTGAACATGGCACTTATGCCCCTAAGGCAGGTTACCCCATCATTCATGATGCTTAGAGGCCACTTGTGCTTTTAAATTGGTGGGCATGTGGTGGGGTAAGCTATGGAAACTAAAAGCACCTCCCGGCATGAAACTGTATATGTGGAATGTCTTACGAAACAAGACACCAATTGGGCACAACCTAATGCATCAATCCTTCTTCGGTCCCTCCTAGTGTGTGCTCTGTCATCAAGCAGAGGAAGCAAATGACTACCTATTCCTAACTTGCTCGACAATGATTCACATTTGGAAACAGGCCCTTGCTTCCCTATCCATAACTATCAGATGGCATGGAATAAATGTAACAAATGCCTAGGATCTTTGGAGAGTTGCATCCCTAAATCCAAAAGTCCATTGCCTTCCACTGATTATTTGTTGGTCTATTTGGATCACAAGAAATGGGATCATTTTTAGAGATAAAATGGCTCGATGGCAGTCCTCCATTGCCAAAATTGTTGCTACATATTACGAAATACCATCAGAGAACCATACACCTGCTGGTCGCGTAATATTACCTGAATCCATTGATCGCAATATTCCCTGGGCCTATTTTGACGATGCAGCACAACCACAGGGTTGTAGAGGGGGGATTCTACTGCATAAAACCGAAAATCATTACTACAAAATACAAATGGGTTTAGGAATGGGGACAAGCAAATATGCATAATTCATATCTCTTAGACATCTCCTCCATTTTTCCCTTGCACATGCATGCAATCATATTTAGATTTTTGGAGATTCTAAAATCATCATCAATTGCTTCAATAACATATTTGCATGTCATATGCACTATCTTAGGAACATATTGGATGAAATTATGATCTTAAAAGCACAATTTAATTATATCTCATGTCAACATATTTATAGGGAACGTAATTTGGTTGCTGACCAACTTTCCAAGGAGGCCACGACACATCCCAGAGGACTGTGGATAATACAGGAGAAGCAAGGAGATGAACACTACCAGTACTATCATCGTCCTTATATAGATCGGGCCTATCCGAGGGCTGACAAGCCCTAATTTTTGTTGTATACAGTGGTAAACTATATTAGTCCTAGTTTGATACATTGTATATATTTTTGCTTATGAACTTATCTATTTACCTTGCGTGGTAATTTATGTATAGATTATATATTTTTTAAAGGCTTTGGCCAACATACTTCTATATATATTTTTTGAGACTATGACAAACATACTGCATATGCCATACAGGCATCTACTACATTTAATTTTTCTATATTAATGAAAAGTTACGATTTTTCCTCGAGGAAAAAGATATCCTACTAAGTGTCCTTATAAAGAAAATCAGGATAAGAAATAAAAAGGAAAGAATGTTTCAAAGAAGAATGTAAAAAGAATTTTTACTAGCAATAAAAGCTTTTACACACATGATAACCGTGAGTGATCTTCTAATAATGAGGATGATGAATCAAAATATAATCAATAATACAAATTACTTATGGCATTTGAATATCAATGTGTAGATGATTCTGATAGTAATGATAATTTTATGGATGCTCTAGAATATATTGATAGACACAGATCATAAACAAGAATCAAGAAAAGGAAATCAGTATGTATAAAGAAAACAACCTAGTGGAAGAAATAACCTAGCTAAATATATGTCTAGAAGAGGCCAAATTAGAAGAAGAAGCTTGAAGAAATGGGTCCAAGAAAAAGAAAAACATTGTGAAAACTGAGAACTTGAAATTGTGGTAGTAAGAAAGGAGCTTGAGAAAACAAAGGCTAAATTGAATCTAAATCTTAGATATGCAAAAGGATCTGAAACCTTAGAAGAAAACATTAAGGTTCAACATTCTCCATTAATTAAGATAATTCTTGGATAAAATACAAATCAAAATGGTGAAACATTAGAATCTATCAAACCTTTTGAAGCAAGTACAAAAAGCCATCCCAATGTTGTAATAGGAGGAAATCATCAGAACAATAAGACTCAATAAAAGAATTAAGGATCAAGCCATATGCAAGTAAGGAAACCTTTACATGAACAAAGGTCAAGCTACTCAAGAAGGTACTATACTCCTATGCATTCTTACTTTAATGCCCAATGCTTCACTGTCCATAACTTTGGTCAAAAATCAATTCATTTTGTTGCTTACAAAACTATTAGGACTAGAGAAGTAAGAAATCAACATAATGTGAACAAGTTAAAGAATTCTTCCTACAATGCTTTCTCTCATCTTCAGAATGAAGTTGAATTCTTTATTCGCAATAACTTTGGTCATGAATAAACTAAATGTAGAAGCAGGAAGATTCCATCTTATCAACATCAGCAGAAGTCAATAATTTTTCGAAGTATGGAAAAATAAGATTACTTCCTCCAAAAAATGTGGTCTAGCCTTATATGCAGGAGATCAAGAGAATCTATGGTACATTGATAGATGTTGCTCAAAACATATGACGTGTGAAAAAGATAAGTTTGTTTCTTTTAATGAAATTAAAAAGGAAAAGAATGTCACTTTTGGTCATAACTCACCTAGTACAATTAAAGGAAAAGGATTTGTGCTATTGAAGGAAAGGGTGAAAGATGAGAATGTATTATTTGTTGATGGACTAAAGCATAATTTGTTGATTGTTAGTGAAATGTGTGATCGGGGTCGTGAAGTTATTTTCAGGTCAAAAAGTTTCTTGGTGAAAGTATTGGGTATAGGTAAGACCATAATCAAGGGAACCAAAACTACAGGCAATATCTACATCCTAGAACATGGCAAAGAACATTTTTTTTAGCGAATGTGAAGAAAGTTGGCTATGGCATAAAATATTGGGACAGCTTAGTTTTTATCAACTATATAAATCAAGCAAAAAGGGAGCAGTCCATGATCCAAGCATCTCCACCCGGAAATAGTATCTGTAAGGCATTCCAATTTGGTAAGAAATTAAAATTTTTGTTAAAAAATAAAGAATTCACTTCAGGAGAGCCTCTTGAACTTGTTCATACATATTTATGTCAACTTATGAGAAATCAGTGTCCTCATGGTGAACAATAATTCATGTTATTCATTGATGATTTTACAAGAATGTGTTGGGTCAATTTACTGAAGTATAAAGATGAGGTATTTGAAAAGTTTAAAATATTCAAGGCTATGGTGGACAATGAATTGGAATTGAAAATCAAATTCCTTAGATCTGATAGAGGAGGAGAGATTATATCAGATGATTTTTTCCATTTTTTTGAGAATGTGGCATTAAAAGGAAATTCTCCATAGATAAAACTCCTCAACAAAATGGAGTAGCAAAAAGAATGAACATGACATTACAACAAATGGCATGTGTTATGCTTTATGAGTCTAGAATTTCTCACACCTTTTGTGGGGAAGTAGTACAAATAGTTTTTGATAAACTCAACAAGGTGCATGTTCGAGTCAATAGTGATAAAACCCTGCATGAACTCTGGTATGGAAAACCCGCAACTGTGAAATACTTTAGAATATTTGGAAGAAATTTTTTTATAAAGAAAAATGATGATAAACTTGGAAAATTTGATCCTATAGATGATGAAGGAGTCCTTCTTGGCTACTTTTCTAGAAGTAAAAGATATAAATATTATAATAAAAGGCTTCAAATTTTTTTTGAAAGTGTAGATGTTGTGATTGATGAAGCATCTACAGGTACCAAAAGAGAAGTACAATTATACGATGAACCTCTCCTCACTAATATCCAAGAAGTTGTAGGAGATAAAGAACGAGAAGAATCAGAAGAAGAAAATGAAAATTTAAGTGTACTAGAAAAGACTCCATAAAGGTATGTTCAGAACAATCACCCTAAATCCCAAATTCTAGGTGATAAAGAATTTGGAATACCAACTAGAAGAACATTTGTTGGATCGCCTAGTCACTTAACCTTATTATCCAAAATTGAACCTCAAATTGGGAACCAAGAAAGAAAATATTAATGTTGGATTAAGGTAATGAATGAAGAACTTGATCAAATAGAAAAAAAAATACATGAGTTAGTACCAAGGCCCCATAATAAAAATTTAATTGGTACAAAATGGGTATTTAAAAACAAGCTGAACGAAAATGGAGAAGAAATATCAAACAAAGCAAGAATTATATGCAAAGGCTATGGTCAATAGGAAGGAATAGACTTTAAAGAGACATTTTCACTTGTATCTAGACTTGAAGCCATAAGAATGTCCCTTGCATTTGCCATCTTTTGTAACTTAAAAGTATATCAAATGGATGTTAAATTTGCATTTCTAAATGGGGACTTAGAAGAAGTTTATATTGAAAAAATTAAAGCATTCGTACTTAGAAATGATAAAAATATTGTTTGAAAATATCAGAAGGAATTATATGGGTTAAAACAAGCTTCTCGTGCATGGTATTATCATCTTGACAGATATCTTGACTAATAGGGGTTCAAGAAAGGATCTATAGATAGCAATCTATATATCAAATTTGAAAAAGACAAACTATTAGTAGTAGTGGTTTAAGTTGATGACATCATATTTGGGAGAATGTTGAATCTATGAGTCAAGGATTTGCTTTAGCCATGCAACAAGAATTTCAGATGTCTTTACTTAGTGAGCGAACATTATTTCTTGGTCTTCAGGTTCATCAAACTAAGGATGGTATCTTCCTTTCTCAAACTAAGTATCTCAAGAAGATCGTGAAGAAATATGGGTTAGAATATTGCAAACCTGTATGCACACCCATGGTAACAAGATGAAATATCAACCAAGATGATGACTCTCCTTCAATTAACCAACCTGAGTATAGGTTTATGATTGGAAACTTACTTTATCTTACAAGTAATAGACTAGAAATTATGCATGTAGTTGGTATAGTTGGACGATTCCAAGCAAATCCTAAGAGAACACATCTCAAAACAATCAAGAGGATATTCAAGTATCTACAAGGCACTCAAGATCTTAGATGATGGTATCCCAAAAACACAAATTTTTCACTTCATTCTTACATAGATATCGATTTGGCAGGTCCATGTTGATGACCACAAAAGCACTAGTGAAGGAGCATTCTATTTGGGACCATGCTTAATTTCTTGGTTCAGTAAGAAAAAAAGTTTTATTGTTTTATCAACTGCTGAAGCAGAATATGTTATTCTTGCTACTTATTGTACTCAAATTCTATGTATGATTCATTACAAGGCATTCAAGTCACTTGTATTCAACATGTACCTATTCTTTGTAACAACATAAGTGCCATAAGTATCTTTAAAAATATTTTCATGCACTCAAAAACTAAACACATTCCAATAAAATACCATTTTCTTAGATAAAAACCTCTTGAATAGAAAATCAAGTTGGAATACGTTCCTTCAAAGGAATAAGATGCAGATCCTTTCACCAAACCTCTTCTCCGTGATTCATTTGAATATCTTCGCCAAATATTATGCATGTGTTATAGGGAAAACCCAACACCCCATATTTTTTACTTATTTACTTCAAATAATGGGAACCCTTTCCATCAATTTTTTGTCTAGAACACCTTTTATGATTCTCATTTACTTTATTGTCCTACAATTTTGCCCATTTTTTTCATTTTCATCAGATTTCTATTTTGATTTCTTCATTGAACTCGACTTTTAGCAAGATTTCCATCAATACTTGTTTCACCTCATTTGGTTAACCGATTTGCAAATGAGACTCCTTTGAAGCTTGATTATTTTGTCGCCTAAGTTAAAAAACATGCAAAATGTACAATATTTTAATTCCTATAAATAAAATAGTAATTCATTGTAAATAGTAATCCCTAGTTAAATTTTATTAATTTTTTCATTTTTCACTAACGGTCCTACAAAATGACATAGCCAAATTGTAGAACAGTTAAAAAACACATTTTCGAGATCTCAGTAATTTATTTCAATTTATTATTTTAAAACAAATTTCCAAACCCGAAATCACAAAATGGCAAAATGGTTGTAATTTATTTTGTAGATTTTTTAATTCCATATAGGCCCCACTTCGCATCACCTCTTCCTTTCCAAAATCCCAAAATAAAAATTCCAATTTAAAAACCCCAAAATAAAAATCCCGATTCAATTGAAAACTTACGATATCACAATATCACGTATCGGAGTTTTTCTGATCATAATAAAACTTCTAATATCATATTTCTCTGATCACCGATTGGTTTTATTTGGTGACTAAAAAGTTTTAATATAAAATTTTTGTTTACCTCCTTATGACTCTCATCACCCATGCTTCAGTTATTTGACGTATCGCATATTAATACTATCGGCATATCAAATCCCAAACTTTTTCTTTGGATGTCGAAATAAAACTTGTGATATGAACCATCGCTGAAATGTTAATATTCATCCCATCCTCCGATGGCTTGGTCAACGTATCCACTAGTTTCATCATGTGTAAATGTAACAACGCTTAGTTCATAAATGAATTTTGGGTTAAAAGAATTTAATTGTAATTTTTGTTTTTAATAAATAATTTAATATTATTTAGTTTTTAATTTAATTAAATTTTAAATTAATTTTATATTTTAAATTTGGTATGTAATATAATTTATTTGTAAATTAATTAACATATAATTTATTTATTTATTTGATATAATTATAATTTAATATTAATTTTTATATAATTAATTTAGTAATTTTTAACAACTAATTAATTTTATTTGTATAGCTAATTAGAATTATATTTTAATTAAAAAATTCTAGTATTAGCCCAAACAAAAGATTTTTTAGAATTCTGACAGTTTTGATTCCTCAAAGTTAAAAGCTCATAAGTTGAGTTTTACTTGGCCAAATGAGACCCAAGAAGGCTCGTTTGATAGATAAAATCATGAAGAATATTTTTGAAGTGGTTTCATAACTAGATTTGATCATTTGATGTGTCTAAAATTTAGCAGAAGATCTTCGAATTTTTAAACAAACTAATTTTCTGAGTTTAATTTTCTGCATTTTCATTTGCTCACAACTTCTACTGAGTGCAGATCCATTTTCCTATGTTTCCTTTGACCAATTAGATCTTCATAGGGATCAATAACAAACTTATATTTATTTTTATTTAATTATATAATTAAATTTTGATTGGATATGTTTTATATTCCAGTTTTGATATTTTGATTTTAGTTTGCGTTTTAATTAATTTTTGATTGATTTTTTGTAGGGAAACAGTTGAAGAAATGAAGAAAAGAAAATTTCAATTAATGAGAATGCTCGAGCAATAAAAGAATAGGATTTTGGGCTAATGAAAATTGATTGAGCAAAACTGCTCTTCAACAACTTTCCTATTGAGAATTCGTTTTGTAAAATTATAAATAGTAGATTGTAGAATGTATTAAGGGCTTTTTTTCTCTGCAATTCTAGAATTCTTAAAAACACTATTGTAATGAGGATTTAGATTTGTAGGTGAGAGGAGAGGAAATCTCAGATCTGGGGAATTATAGAAGATTTTTCTTTTGCATTCTAAATTATGTATGAAGGGCGGAGCTTGCACTACTGCGGCTTTTGTTTTCACAACAGAAGTTCAAAGCATTGTAAAGAACTATTGGAGACTAGAGCCAGAGAAATAGATTCAATAAATTAGTATTTAGAATACTATTTTTTTTAATACTTGTTTCATTTTATGATGGCAGAAATGTGTCATTTTATTCATATTTCTGCGCTATTGTCAATGTAAATAATTTGTCTCATGTTATTATTTATCTCTTCTCTTATGGGTTGAATTCTGATTTTTGAGTAACTGTTTTCTCAGAAATCTATCTTTTAATTATGATTTAACAAACAATAATATTCTGTGAACTATTTACTTATATTATTTTTTAACCGTTCAAGTTACTGATTTGATAATCATCATCATTTGTGAACTATTTCCAAAATGTTGTTGATTAATTATTTATGTTAACAAATCATTGAACATAATGTGTTTTTAGCATTCATAATTTTAGTTAATTGAACTACTTCATTAGCTTGATATTGATTATAAGCCATACATATTTAAATCTCAATCATTTAACTATTATGCTCTCAGTTGGGTTAGATCTATATCTGCCTAATTGAGATAAGATTAGGATGCTTTTCATTTTTCTTGTATTATAGGGTAATTTTGTTTTTAGAATTAATTCTATATTTGTAGAAGTCCTCTTCCCAAAGAGGAAAACTTTAGTTGTGGCTAGGTTGAGCCCCATATCAGCTTAAGGATCACTTTTTTGCTTGATCAACAAGAGGATTGATTTGATGTCTCTTCTCTATTGGTATATGAAAGTCATACTTTAAGCCATTGGAGATAGAGAGAAGGTAACTAAACCTAGTTAAACTAGTTGGAACCTCCATTTCAATAGAAAACCAGTTATTTTAAGGTCCGGACCGGGTGGTCTTCTTTATAGCGTTGCAGGCGGAGAATTTCGAGCCTTCAACATTTTTTACGCTAGAAGGAGGGCATGAAGATTTGTTGTTTATTGGAGTTTTTGTATTCTAAAGTTTTATTTTAATCACAATGCCTCCTCTCAAACTTCCCATTTGGAATTGTATTTCTAGATGTGCCTCTACAAATACTCCACCAAAAGTAGTAAAACTCTTGTCTCTGGTAAAGTTTAATTGTAAGAAGAATGCTTCTGTTTTTTATCATGCCTTTCAATTTATTCAAAAACTTACAAAGTCTGATTTTCAAGGAATTGTTGGAGGTATTTTATGCGGGATTTTTACTCTTACATTCTTTGGAAAAGCCAGAAATTGGCATGAATCTCTTCCAGTTGCCTCTATTCACAATTGGGATCAATTTATTACAATGTTTCTTTTTGAATTTGATGACTATAACTACAAACAAGTATGTGACAAAATTGAAAATCTACGAAGGTTTAAAAATGAGTATTTTATTGATTTTACCATTAAATTTCATTTAAACTGTTTGAGATTTGAAATTGAAGATAAATCTTCGGAAGATGAATTATTAGATTGGTTTGAATATATTTACTCTCTTCCTCCCATTCACAATCCATGTGGGATTATTACAAGCTTTGATCAATCATTTTCAAATTGTATTAACATAATAGAAAATTCCAATATGGAGGTGCAAACTAATGATGATGAAGTGGCATCTACTATGTACAATCACTTCCTTCATTTAGTGCACACTTCCTACAATGTTAATAATGATCAGGATGTACCTTCACATGTTAGTAAATCTCAATCACAAAGCTCAGAAAATTTTACTATTCAAATGCAAGAAGATACTAACAACAATCTTGAAGAAAAAAATGTCTTGAAATTTGAAAATCATTGTGCATTAAATTCAGAAAATCAGATTATAATCAAGTACAAGAATAAATTCAAACTTCCAATAATATGCAACCTCCTGTACAAATTTCTAAATTCTTTCATGATAATCAAATGTCAAATTCAAGGTAGCCAAACAATGTTCTTCAATAAAACACAATTAGTCAATTAGATAATCAAAAATCTGAAATTAGTAATGAAGAAAATACAAAAAAGAGAATGTTGTAGATTCATTTCTTCAGATTCACACTTTTCCCTTTATACCGACATTTTTGTTGATAGTAATTTACCTTCTCATTGCGTGAATATTGTTCTGGAAAGAAGTGATACTGATTCAAATGAATTCCCTATTAGTTTTTATCAGGACAAAGAATTATTTCTTGATCATTCTTCCAACATTGATGAAACTAAGCTTATTTTCATTCTCCTTTTGATTTGTCTGATGGGAATGAAGAAAATTTTAGTAAATTTCATAAAGTTATTTGTGATAATAATTTTGAAATTGAGAAAGTTGAAACATCTTTTGCTCAATTAAATTCCCATGATCAAATATCAATCATATGTGGGAAAGAATAACATTCTAACTCAGTACTTGTTCCAATCAATTTTTATTCTCAAGTAAGAAATCATCTTCATGATTTTGACATTCAAGAGTATTTTCCAATTTATAATTCATATGATCATCAAGATCTTACATTTGTTCTTTATTTGGAATCATTTCCACTTCCACAAGTCAATGCCAATGATACTTCTTATTTTCTAGCTAATGCATGTCAGGGGGAAATTGTTTTAAATCAATTCTAGTTGTGTTGTAACACTAATTGTAACAATAATCTAAATTATGATTTGATTTTATTAGTTGTAATTCATCTATTTTCAATGTGTTTATATTTGTTCTCTGTTAACAATTTTTAGTTTTTAGATGTCTTTTGTTGGCATATCAAACAACTAAGTGTTGAAAATTCACAATATATATTGCTAGAATGTGAAGAAGAATCACAAAATCTAAATTATAACGATCAAGAGCTTTTGATCTTTCAATTATATTTGATGGTTGTATATTATTAGCTTACTTTTCTTTCTAGTATGCATTCTCAATATGAAACAACACTTGGGGATAAATTGGTCCAAGGTGATCAACAATCTAATTTAATTAATAATCTTCCATCAAATCTATCATGTTTCTATCTATATTTCATAGACCCATTTGAAACACATTTGGAAAGTTTTCCTACACACAATATTATTAATAATTTAATATATGCAGATAAGACTAATAAATTTTTGCATGCCATTGTATCTAAAAGTTCATTTCTACAATTTGGCCCGTTATCCTCTTTTTTGAATCTCTTACAATCATTAATGGAAATCCATCCAGATTTCTAGGATCCAATTGAAATTCAGGTGGAAAGGACATTTCAAGGGAAGGTTATTATAAATAAGTTTCTTTCTGTAAGTATGTTAGCAATAGATGTACATTTTACATTCATATTTAGTTCTCTTAGCTTAATTATATTTGTCTTTTTGTTACTAATGTTTGATCTGTACATACATGCAATAAATAAAATGCTTACATGGTTACATTGGAAGCATGACTATACCTAGTCATGCTTCTTTCCATTCAGTTAGTAATAGTAATAGATTAATTTAGATTAGTTCATTTTTTCTATTTGCATTTATTCTATTACTGCGAATTTTAATAAAAAATAATGAGTTCAATTTCTTCCTTGGCATTCTCCTATCATTTCCTAGAAAAGTGGATTAAAACATGTCATAGTAGAATCATATACACTTGTTATGCACTTGATTGCATTACATTTGTAAAACTTCATCATATGGTTTAAAAAATGTTTCTGTCATAATCCATGAAGAAGTTTTTAAAGAATTGTTTTGATTCACCACTATTGCCCTCTAACATAAATTTGAAGTGGATGGAATTGAAAAGCTCATTTCTTGCCAATTTTTACTAAATAAGTAGATGATGTTGAACATGGGGAATTTGAAGATTCATAAGGTAAAGTTATAGCCAAAGTTATTTAAGTATGTATTAAAAAGTTCATATTCATCTGTTGTTTGATTTTTTTCATAATTTATTTCTTATTTTGATTCTATTTCTTTTTGCAGGTCCTCATTCACTTGATTTTGGAGACTTGAGATAAGAAAGCATCCAACCATTTCTAAATTTGCAACATGTTTAGGGAAGTATTTGTTGTTTCATCAGAATTTGAGGATTCTTTAATTTTTCTTATATTCATTAAAAACTTGATTGACCTTTAATACATTATCAGGAAATTCATATCAGATTATTATAATATCACGAATCTCCTCATACGAAAGTTCCGATAAAATCTTCCTCCGATCGAATACTTCCGATAATTAATATAATTACTAAAGGGGTTTTTATTAAAATGGCGAAGTTAAGCTAAATGCTTATTTGTGAATATAATAATAAAAGGCCTGGCCCCACAAGTTTTCCACGTAGCATTATCAGAGCCTCTAAATATGGGAGTTTTCAATATGAACCTTACTTCGTCAATCTCTGATATCCCTATCCATCGATCTTCGATAGATGACTACTTCGATACTGCAATATTTCGATCTGCAAATCTCTAATATTCCCAAACATCCAATCCCCAATAAACTTCCCACTATCCATATCAGAACTTTCATATCACGACTCCAAATGACTGCTACCCTTTTGCACCCCTGATATCAAATTTCCAATAAAGGACCTCCGATATCCCTTCCCGTTTATAATTTTTAGTCATTACGTTCAAAAGCTTATTGGAAGGTAAGCATTTTGCGTGTTTCAAAAATACAACGATAAGAGAAACATTTTTCTCCGATGACACTCATGTGTGCAAAAACTAGGGAATTCATGTTTTTCATTTAGAAATGTGAGTAAATAATCATGTTCTGTTTTTCATCGATGCAGCTAGAATCAAATGTTTATACTCATTATAACTCTAATTTTCTATAAACCAAGGCATTTTTTTCATAAAATGCATGCAACAAATGATCTTATTTATGATTTTATCTATGTCTGTTATGAATCTTACAATTACCAAATTGAGAAGAATCACAACATCACACTCATTCATATTAGTTTCCCTTTAGTCACATTTCTTTTTCTTAAGGGATTGAGAGCCTATTTGAGAGCTTATATGTATTTTAATAATAATTTCAACAAATCCAAGTATTCATTTATCAAGATAATCTTTTGATTATAGGGATATACATTCTTTAGGATGTATGCACATCGACAATATTTTACTCTTCTCAGCAATCTGCTTGGTTAATGGAAAATTTCACCACCTGCAGTTTGTTTACATTTTTTCCTTTGACTCATTATTCAATGCACATTTTGTCATCTCAATCATCTTTTAGTGAGCATATTCATTTTCTTTTGAAGGCACTCTTGAGAAACCACTAAGGGAATGCAACAATTGATAAGAAATTTGGAACAGGTAAAGATATTGAAAAATGGTTAAATCATTTTTGATTTCTCTTATATTTTAGTTTTGATATATCACACTATATTTATCATAAAAAACTCAAGACCTCTCCATCTACACTCTATATTACATTGTTTTTATTTGGTCTTGATTCTGGACAACTAATGAAAATCATGGGGTAGATATGAAACTTGTAATATCATGAGAACAATTCTAGCTGCAATTCATAAAGAAGCATCCTTTGATTTTAATTTTTGTGGATTTGGTTTACTTCTGATTCCTTGAACATAAAACATTGTTTTTTTTCTAGTTTACTGCTTGCTTTAGTATAAATTTAATAATTGATGATTTTGAGTCAATAAGATTTCATTCAATTCAACTTCTTTATGCTTTTAATTCTAATTAAAAGAAGATTTTATTTTATCTTGGAGAAATGATCTCTCAGATAAGATTAAATTAAATTATCTAATGGTAAGTTTCATATGCCCACTTTCATTAATTTTCATTTATTTACTTTTAATTTTAGTGTTGTTTTTGGTTTTACCTGATATAAAACTCTGTTTTGCAATTCCTCATAGAACTTCTCATGCCTCTACCAAATTAGATTTGAAGCTCATTCTCCTTTTTCTAGTTTGCTTTCAAGTTTTTAAAAAACAGTAGTAATGATTCTCATCAAATCAGCTAAAATGGGTTTTTTTTAACCTTTAGTCCATTTCTTTAAGCATTGATTTTATTAGAAAATGGTTAACATGCTTTTTGCAGGTTTTTGCTTTAAAACAAGAAAATTTAGAGTAGATAGAAACTTTTTCATTTGGGCTGAATTTTATCGTCACTGTTATCATAAGCCTAAATGCTTATAACTCTCCAAGATAAAAGTTATCTAAATCTCAACATAATAAGAAACATTCAAATGATTATGTTATTGTAATTCTTTTGTTGAGATTTTCATATAAGTAGTCTTGTTGGAGTTTATCTTTTAAATTTGGATTTTTTCTTTCCCCTTTTTCTTTCTTCATTTTTATTTTTATTTTTTTTATTTCTTTTTAGAATTATTTTCATTTTGATTTCGATTTTATTTATTTATTTTGGTGACTCTGCCATGGTTTATATGAAAGTTTTCTTCTCATGCAACAGTGGTTGGCATACATGGGAAATCTTTTAACTCTATATATTTCAGTGAATTTCATTTATCATTAAAGGCATATCTTTATGAAACCATAAATCCATCTTGCTTTAAATATTTTTCATGGAAGAACACACATCCTTACTAACTGATATGGTTTACATTTTCAAGGAAAAAACTGATCTGAGTTTAACTTAATTGATCCCTCCCATCCCTCCACATAAAAGCTTTTGATTGATAGTTGTGGGGAAAGAATTTGGAGTCAACACTATAAAAATATTATGTCCATTAAACATAAGTCTCTACTACCATCCCACCTCTTTCACTCAAGTACATCGTAAACTAAAAGCTTGCAAAATGCGCTTATCAAAAGGGTGATTAAAATAGGAAGCATGGGAAATACAAGTAAACCCGTTGGGGCTACGGATGTTCGCTAGTAGCAGGGCTAGGCTTGTATGTTATAAAAGACAACTTTGTTGGGGTACTATTCAGGCTCGCTAGTAGTGAAGTGATGTCTGAGACCATTCATAACAATGGATATATGTTTTATCAAAAAACTCCTATCTATACCCTCTTCTATTTTTCATATGAGGTAACATTAAAATAATTTCTTCCGAAATTTTGGATTCATAACTTTTACTGGAGTCTTCTTTGAGTACTTATTTTCACAAACTCATATTGCTTAATTTATTTATTTAGAACCCATGGAAATGTTTTACTATTAAACAATGTCATGATCTCCATTATTTTTAACCTTTGGGTAAATTAAAGTTCATTATCTTTAGTAAAAAATAACTGGTTCTTTCCAGCGTGTCACCATTGTTGTAGGGAAAACCCAACACCCCTATTTTTGACTTATTTACTTCAAATAATGGGGACTCTTTCCATCAATTTTTTGCTAAAACACCTTTTATGATTCTTATTTACTTAATTGTCCTACAATTTTGTTATTTTTCATTTTCATTGGATTTCTATTTTGATTGCTTCATTGAATTCGACTTTTAGCAGTCTTTCCATCGATACTTGTTTCACCTCATTTGGTTAACTAATTTGCAAATGAAACTCCTTTAAAGTTTAATCATTTTGTCCCTTGAGTTAAAAAATGTATAATATTTTAATTTCTATAATTGAAATAGTAATACATTGTAAATATTAAACCCTAGTTATTTTTTATTAATTTTTCATTTTTCACGAACGATCCTACAAAATGACCCAACCAAATTGTAGAGCAGTTAAAAAATGTGTTTTCAGGATCTTGGTGATTTATTCCAATTTCTTATTTTAAAACAAATTGCCAAACTCAAAATCTCAAAATTACAAAGTAGTTGTAGTTTAATTTGTAGAATTTTTAATTCCACGTGGACCCCACTTCATATCACCTCTTTCTTTTAAAAATCCTGAAATAAAAATCCTAATCCAATTTAAAGCTTGCATTATCGTAATATCACATATCGTAGCTTTTGTGCTCATAATAAAACATCTGATATAATATTTCTGTGATCACCAATTAGTTTTATTTTGTGACTAAAAAGTTTTAATATAAAGTTTTTATTTACTTTCTAATGACTCTCATCACCAATACCTCATTTATTTGGCATATCCCATATTAATACTATCAGCATATCAGATCCCAAAAATTTTCTTTGGACGTTGAAATAAAACTTGCGATATGAACCATCGTTGAAATGTCGATATTCATCCCATCCTCTGATGGCTTGGTCAACGTATCCACTAGTTTCATCATGTATAAACGTAACAACACTTATGTAGTTCATAAACACATTTTGGTTTATAAGAATTTAATTGTAATTTTTGTTTTTAATAAATAATTTAATATTATTTAGTTTTTAATTTAATTAGATTTTAAATTAATTTATATTTTAAATTTGGTATGTAATTTATTTTATTTGTAAATTAATTAACATATAATTAATTTAATTAATTGATATAATAATAATTTAATATTAATTTGTATATAATTAATTTAATAATTTTTAACAACTAATTAATTTTAATTGGATAGTTAATTAGAATTTAATTTTAATTAAAAATATCATTTTTAGCCCAGCCAATAGATTTTTCAAAATTCTGGCAGTTCTGACTCTTTAGCTTTAGAAGCTCATAAGTTGAGTTTTACTTGGTCAAAGGAGGCTGATGATGGTTCGTTGGATAGAAAAAAATCATGGGGAATATTTGTGAGATGGTTTTATAGCTAGATTTGATCATTTATTATGTCTAAAATTCAACAGAAGATCAAGATCTGAATTTTTAAATAAAACTAATGCTTTGAGTTTAGTTTTCTGCATTTTCATTTGGTCACATCTTCTAATGAGTGCAGATCCATTCGTCTATGTTCTCCTTGACCAATTAAACCTTCACAGGAATCAATAGAAAGCTCAAATTTATTTTTATTTAACTATAAAATTAAATTTTGATTGATTTTTTTCAGGGAAATAGTTGAAGAGATGAGGAGAAGAAAATTCCAATCCATGAGAATTCTATAGCAATATAAGAATAGGATTTTGAGCCAATAAAAATTGATTGAGCATAATTACTCTTCAACAACTCTCCTTTTGAGAATTCTTGCTGTAAAATTATAAATAGTAGATTATAGAATGTATTAGGGACTTCTCTGCAATTCTGGAATTCCTAAAAGTACTAGTGTAATAAGGATTTAGAGTTATAGGTGAGAGGAGAGAAAATATTAGATCTGGGGGATTATTGAGAATTTTTCTTTTGCATTTTGAATTATGTATGAAGAGCAGAGCTTGCACTATTGCAATTTTTCTTTTAACAATAGAAGTTCAAAGCATTGTAAAGGATTGTTGGAGACCAAAGTGAGAGAAACATATTCAATAAATTGGTATTTATAATAATATTTTTTTAAATACCGGTTTCATTTTATGATGGTAGAAATGTGTCATTTTATTCATATTTGTGCATTATTGTCAATGTGAGTAATTTTCCTCAATAATATGTTATTATTTATCTCTACCCTTGTGGGTTGAATTCTAATTTCTGAGTAACTATTTGCTCTAAAATCTGTCTTTTAATTTTGGTTTAAAAAAAATAATATTCTACGAACTATTTCCTTATATTATTGTTTAATCATTCAAGTTACTAATTTGATAATCATCATGATTTTGTGAACTACTTCCTAAATGTTGTCGATTAATTATTTATGTTAATAAATCTCTAAACATAATGTTTTTTTGGCATTCATATTGTCCGTTAATTGAACTACTTTGTCAGGTTGATATTCATTATAAGCCATACATATTTAAATCCCAATCATTTAAATATTGTGCTATCAGTTGGGTTAGATCTATATCTTCCTAATTGAGATAGGATTAGGACACTTTTTCTTTTTCTTGTATTGTAGGATAATTTTTCTTTTAGATTTAATTCTATATTTGTAGAAGTCCTCTTCCCAAAGAGGCAAAATTTAGTTGTCGCTGGGTTGAACCCGAGATCATCTTAAGGATCACTTTCTTACTTGATTAGCGAGAGCATTGATGTGATGTCTCTTCCGTATTGGTAGATGAAAGTCATACTTTAAGCCATTGGAGATAGAGAGAAGGTAACTAGACCTAGTTAAACTAGTTGGAACCACCATTTCAATGGAAAATGAGGTTTTTAAAGTTCGGACTAGGTGGTCTCCCTTATAGCGTTGTAGGCGGAGAATTTCGAGCCTTCAACATCATGATATATGCATCTTCCCTCTCCTAATTCAAAACCAGGATATGCTTTCAGGGGGGTTGTGGTCATGCAAAATCAATAGTTTACATTATGTACATGTTTCCAATGAATGAAAATCACGTATACACAATTTTCTACTTAGATAATCGTGTATGTTTTTTTGTAATGATAAAGGAGTGACACAAATTCAAGAGGACATTCTCATATGTTTTCATCATTTCAGTAATGGCATTTTGGTTTTGGCATTGGTTCACTACAATATGTTGATGCTACCCTTATACGACTTTAGAATGTATGAAATAGCATTGGTTCATAATAAGTGATGAGTCTTATTATTGTTGTTGATATGTTTCTTTGTTGTTGGTGAGAAGGATATAATGTGATAAAAATTGGTGATGAAGAGCTGGAACAGGTTTAGGGGGAAAATTTCCTATGCTGCAAATGGCTCATTGTTGGCATTATAGTTTCTTGAGCACTCCTTACATGACATGTCTATGATTAGTTGTTTGATTATTACTAATGTTATAGACATTTTTGGGCACTGCAACCCCAATCAAACATGTCCATAAACGAAGGGCTCCTAAGTCCCTAAAAGTGTTGTTTCATACCCTAAAGGAACAAGGTCAGCTGATTACATCATCTCCCAGAAGTTCTCCACAGGAAATTGCTCAGAACTGGTCAAAACTGGACCATACAAGTTGCTCAGTACTAAGGGTTCGATGCATCCCACCTGCCCAGTGAAAAGGGTGCGATATATACTGAAAAACCCTTCTGTAGGGTGCGATGGGTGAGAGTGGACAAATGGCAGAGACAGTTTGCGAGGTGGATGATCATGGAATCTTCCAGAAACTTCTCCTGTGACGCTTGCCTCTCTAAATTCGCCCATGGATGAGTAAGAGATCATCAATATCTAAGTGGAATCAAGAACTATCAGAGAGAGGACACTGATCAAAATCCCAAAAGCTGACTCACCCCCCTGCAATCATCTATATATGGATCCCTCATCCCAGAGATCCAGAGGCTGGAATTTTGTATTTTGTAAGGAACTGCTGTTGGTTTCTTGGTGGAACATCATAGTGTTGGGTGATCTAAGCTTTTCATGAGGTGAAAGAAGGGCTTCATGCTGGAGGATGACGCTGGGTCAGAACAATTGGGTGTAATCCTCTTTGCTTATTCTTGATATTAATAAAGCTATTCAAGTTTCCCTCCACATTCTTGTATGTTTGATGATATATGCATTTGTGTGGTCAATATATATCTAGTCCTATATTGTTTATGATTGTAGATCTGTGTTCTTCGATAGTATTATGCTACTTTGATTCCACAGGTGCTCTTTGAAGCTGGGTAGATGAAGGAGAAGCGGCAAGGATCTGTCAGAAGGGAGAGGAACCGAGCAAGGAACCAAGTGTAAGACTGAGGTTGGTGTCCTTCATTCCTCTCTTATCTACTTCTCATCAAGGAAAACGAAAGTAGTTTTAGTTTGTTTGTTTCTAAGATAGCTACCTGTCTTAGTGGGACTAGCAGCTCTGAGTGGACACTAGATTTCCCGATAATAAAATGGCGAATCCGCTAGGGAACGAATAGATTGTTTGTTTGTCTATATTTGTTTTTTTTATAAACTTACAGATGGAGCCTGAAGTCAAGCCAGCTAGCCTTCAAACTGCATTTGCTATGCAAGTGCAAAGTAGATCAATGCTACTTCAGTCTATCTCTGGGTTTTGTTTATAAACTGAACAATTGATTTGCAAACCTTCTAATTTCCCTAGTGGTGGCTCTAGTAACCTCATTAGATCAACCCCTGTGATTTCTATTTACTGTACATCACTTGCTCGGCCTAAATCCTTGAACTGAGCTGCAAACTGTGACCCGGAACCCAGTTGAAGTCTCGCCCCTGGACCATCACACCTTCTCCTCTTGGGAATGTGTATGAATCGCACTTCCCGTGTGCAGTAGGTGCATTGCATCGCACTTTCCCTGTGTTGCAGGTGCGCTGATCAGACAAGACCTCTTATGCCCTCATATTTTGGTTTCTGTGTTCACTCTCTTCAGCTTTATTCAGGAGTTTTGCTATCTGTGATCAATATACCACTGCGGAAACCCCCTTCCTTTCCATCATTCTGCCTCCATTGTGCAAAGAACTATGAATGTTTTTATGTATTGTGTGCCATTTTCAGTTCTCTTTTACAAAGAAGTAGCATAATCAAACTGTCATCTTTTGATTTGAAAGTGTTGCAAGTGTCATTTTCAGTCAAAGAAAATAATTCTATTGTTTTGGATGGTTGATTATACAGTTACTCTTGTATTTGATTTGAATTAGTAGTTTTTTAAGTGTCAAAAGCAGTTTTCAATTCAAAATAGCAAAGGGTCGTCATTATCTTCCTTTCGTTTTTGAAGAGAAATTTGTTAGTACTGTCGCTTTGAAAAGATAATTCAAATGTGTACTTGGCATTCTTCTTGTCATTCACACATTAAGAAAGCTGAAAAAAATACATGCATGTGCATTTGCATTTAGACTGCTTATTGGTTTGATTTAGGATAGTGCATCTAGTGTGTGCTCTTTGCTCTGTGTTGAAAGAATATCATCTCTCTTTCTTTAGTAGCTAGGATTTTCATTGCAAAAAGAATATTAAACGATTGTTTATCATCTTAGATTGCATTTTAGGAATTATATCTGCATCATGTGGTGAACCTGAAAGGAAAATTTCTTAAGAAATATCAACTTAAAATAAATTCAATGAACATAAAAAAGCTTTGGAACCTAACGCACAACATCTAGAAGTCTAGGCTAGACACGTATTCCGGCATAGTAAAACCTAGTAACTGTCGCTTTCACTATTGGTTGGGTGATTCCTCCTCCTTGAGACGACAAGTGCCAGTACGGACTTGTCCCACGTACCATCGAGTATATATTGGGAGACCACAATAGGTTATATCTTTTATCCATAGGAAGTCGTGTCCGTCGCCCTATCGATCGCAATGCAGTGAACACAACATTCGAGAAGATTGATTGCCATGCCGTAAAAAGTATTCTGCAGTTTTGCGATTGGTTTGGTAATCCCTCTATCTAGATTTCTAGAGTAGTCTCTTTCGTTCCTTTTTAGACTCCTTAAAGGAAAAGGTCCATCTGAGCACTTGTCACTTCAGGCTCATTAAAAATCAAAGGCGACTATAGTCATCTTTTGTTTTTTCTCGACTCTTAAAAATTGAAAAAACAAGTTGTGTCAAAGCGTCTAAAATTTATTTTAATCGGAATAATATCACCATTCCCATGTTGGTATTAGGTTGAGAAAAATGGAGTCCACCAACCAAGGATTTCCCCTTGGAGGAAATCCTAGTCCTTTCTCCTCTTGGGGAGATGTTGGTGCACCTCATATGGCCACATTGTCACTTCCAGGATTGACGATTGGCTTGCCAATATGGCTCTTCTTGACCTCCGTCGCTCAGAACACCGTGATTCCTGAACAATCAAGTCAACAACTGGATGATACTAAAGTTACCCCATAACCTTCCACTTTGTCTGATTCTCCCTCTCCTCCTTCCTCTTTGCTTGATAAAGCTGGTAAAGCTAAAAATCAAGTAACTGAGAAGAAGAAGAAAGGGAAGGAGAAGAAAGAGAAGAAGAAGAAGGAGCCAAAGGTGAAAAGGGGTAACCAGGCATTGTCTAGTGAAATCCAAACACTGCGCCATCCAAGCCTAAATCTCCATGTGTCATTTGCAAAGGAGACCACTATCATCGATATTGTCCTTGCATCCCTCGGATCTTAAGGGACTGGTCTCCTCGTTTTCACAATCCGGTGTCATCAACCTCTGGAGATCATGTTGAAAGTACACCCTCAACTAGTGAAAGCGAAGCATTTGGAAGAAAAAGGAAATTTAAATTTCCTTGTAAACTGTGTGAAGGCGATCACGTCGTCCACCGTTGTCCTTTCCTAGACGAAGCTAAAAGAGTTTTGGATAACCATCCGGCTTCACCACTACGGCTTCCTCCTGGATATAAGAAACTCTTGCCGAGTCCGTCACTAGTTGAAAATCCGACCGACACGCCATTATGGTCGGTCAAAGCATCTGCCATTGAAGATAAACCCGCTGAATCCATACCAGACAAAAGTCAAAAGGTTGAGGGAGCAGTCGAACCGGTCTTGTCTTCATAAGGTCCATCTTCAGATGACACAATCACCGAAGAGAATGAGAACAACACCGTTCAAATTCTTTTCGTAAACATAGAATCCGATGAACATGGGGGCAGTCTATCTGTTCCTTTACCGCAGGAAGGAAGTTCGTCAGAGTCATATCCGGTCGTCTATTCGGTCCCACCTCCAAGCAACCTAGTCGTTTCCTTCAACTAGAATCTACTAAGCCGACCCCGTTTACCTGCTAGTGTACCATTCTGAATCATTATACAAGCTTACAGAATGGTCATGGTCGGTACCATCATAGATGAAGGGGCTTCTATGAGTATCCTTTCCTCAACTGCTTGGAAAGCGCTTGGTTCGCCATCGCTTCTACCTGAGATGAGAAACCTGACAGGCTTCGACAAAGGAGCCAGTCGACCATTAGGGATCCTTCCCAATGTGCCCATATCGTTGAGAAGGAAAACCGTTAATATGAATGTAATGGTAGTCCAAGGACCTCTATACTATAATCTACTCCTTGGGCGCAACTATGTTTATAGCATGGGAGCCATTGTATCCTCACTATTTAGAGTAATGTGTTTTCCGCATGAAAGACGAGTGGTCAAGCTTGTAGACCAGCTTTCGCTCCCCAGATCACACATAGCTAATAGTCAAATGCCATCCCTAAATGGTCTTTTCATGCAAGGAATGTCTCATCAATCTCCAGTCCATCCACCTGAAGAGCACGAGTGATTCAATCGGACATGATTGAAACCCAGGGGGCATGCACCTTGGCCTGTTTCGGTAGAAAAACCTTGGGTATAGGGTAGGTTTCCACGGAGGATATATGACTAGTTTGACACACCCGTCCGTTCAGGAAAATGGGATTAGACTGGAATAAGATTCCCTCGTCAAAGTTATGAGAGTGGAGGCGACCGCGCCACTCACCTTTGTCTATTTCGGTAGACATCACCAAGGAAGCATTTTGTCTGCAACGCGGATGGAGAGCTTTCATATGGTAGCCTGAAAATTTTTCACTATACCCGGGGTCATGCAAACCTTTTTGCATGTAAGTGAAGAGCGACCATTTATTTTCTTAGTTCGTAGTTTCTCAACCCTTTAAACTCGTAGGATTGGTCATTCCTAGCTTTCATAATGAGAGGATCCAGAGCAAGTTTCGAATGGTGCAAGCTCCCTAAAAATTGAACCTATCGATGAGACGTCCTTATTATACGACTGGCATAAGTAGTTTTTATGTGGAGTTCATGCTCGTTAAAAATTAAACATAAGCAATGAGCAAACGTTCCCCCCAGAGTTTAAGCTCAGTAAAAAATGAACCAATTTCTGGTAAATAACCATTGTGAATGCATTATCATCAGCTTTTGAGCCCTGGTCATGTTCTCATCATCACCTCCACTCTGTTTTAGCCGATCATTCACCTCCATTTGATTGTTTACCCCTTTTGAGGAACAACTGCGAAGAGTGATCCTACTAGCCATCCTTGTGACACTGTCGTGATTGGAAAATTCCAAACCTTACCTGGAATTAGCTGCTACCTGGAATTATCACTCGTTCCTCAAAAAACAAGTCTCCTTTAAGCTCTTTTCATCTGACTCGTTAAATATGAAAATACTGCCGAGAAATTGGCCTCTCCAGCTCATTAAAGCGACCGGAAGTGCTATCCCTCCTCTAGATTTTAATCTTTTTGGACCTGAGGGATTATTACACAAAAAGATCGAGCGCTTGTTTTGTTCGGCTCGTTAAAATTACCAAAAATTCATCCCTTTCGTATTATTTTATACTTTTTCAGAATTAAGGGATTATATTACGAAAAAGGATTATTGGAGTTTCCTTTATGTCCCTTTCAGACTCTCTAAAATTGAAAAGGACCGAGTTATCTTTGTCGTTAAACTCGTTAAAACCGAATAGCGACAAACTTGTCCATACATATAAGAACGAGCTTCACTATCGCTAGGCTCGTTAAAATATAGCGACGGGTTTGCCTGAAGGGAAAATTATAGAACAAGCATATGTTATCCTCCTCAATCTTGACAAAAATAAAGAGGTACTGGTCAACAATGATTGGGGAAAAATTGGGAAGAAAACTTGAAGAAACTTTATTTGTAGCAAGTCGCTCTTGAACATGACACTTTCACTCCGCATCCGAGTCGGGTTGGGTTGTTCCATTCACTGGTCATATCACCATTGGTCCATCACACCATCCATATTTGGGGTTAACGCTACCAATCCATGTCAGTGTCGCCGGTATGTTCAAGAGAAGTCGCTCAGAGAATTCACCTGTGTCTCATCCACTGCAATAAATTCATGCTCCATTCTTTCATGACCGCCACCCTGAGCCCTGTATCATCAGATCGTGTTCACCTCCAAAATAATTTACTCCGTTCCATGTCGTAAATGTAGGATTCATTAAGGCCCTCCTACGACGGATTGCTTCTTGTCGACATCATCTCATTATCTAAGAAGTCGACTTAGGAACAACCCTTTCAGTACTTTGAAGCTTGCATGCCTCAATGGCAAGTTTCTCACTTTCGGCGACAGGTTTTACATCATTGGCCTTCGACCGAAATATTTTGCATGGTGTTCGACGCCAAGTCCCTTTTCACACCACGTGAATTGTATTGTAGTACCTTGAGGGTCATCATCATTATTGGTGATTCCTCTCATGCCTGTTAACAACTTACATCATTGGCTGGTAATCAGGCGATGTCATTCCATGTTCAACTCCAGAACATATTTCACATGGATCGACTTGTACTCTGAGTGAAGATTGAATGAGTTTGAAGACCCCGGATCTAGTTTCATCCATCCGGGCTACGATATATTTAGGAAAATAAATACATCAAATGTACATTGTTGTTGCACAGATGATCATCTGAATCAAAGGATGATGACTCTATCAGAATCGTTAGTCTCCCGCACAGACGGTTGTCTATCTTATGTACATGAAAATGAATTTATAAAGCTGAGCATGGGAATGCCTGCCTCAGCTAGATCATGAAAAATATTATGAAGATAATGTATTGTATTGTATCTAATTACTGGTCGCCTTCCAGCTTGAAAAAACTTCGGATCCTCATGATAAAGGATTTCACCCAACATCAAAAGATTAACAACCTCATGCTTTAGGGAGCAACTGTTATAGACATTTTTGGGCACTGCAACCCCAATCAAACATGTCCATAAACCAAGGGCTCCTAAATCCCTAAAATTGTTGTTTCATACCCTAAAGGAACAAGGTCAGCTAATTACATCATCTCCCAGAAGTTCTCCACAGGAAACTGCTCAGAACTAGTCAAAACTGGACCATACAGGTTGCTCAGTTCTAAGGGTGTGATGCATCCCACCTGCCCAGTGAAAAGGGTGCGATGCATACTAAAAAGCCCTTCTGTAGGGTGTGATGGGTGAGAGTGGACAAATGGCAGAGATAGTTTGCGAGGTGGATGATCATGGAATCTTCCAGAAACTTCTCCTGTGACATTTGCCTCTCTGAATTCGCCCAGAGATGAGTAAGAGATCATCAATATCCAAGTGGAATCAAGAACTATCAGAGAGAGGAAACTAATCAAAATCCCATAAGCTGACTCACCCCCCTGCAATCATCTATATATGGATCCATCATCCCAGAGATCCAGAGGCTGGAATTTTGTATTTTGTAAGGAAGTGTTGTTGGTTTCTTGGTGGAACATCATAGTGTTGGGTGATCTAAGCTTTTCATGAGGTGAAAGAAGGGCTTTCATGCTGGAGGATAACGCTGGGTCAGAACAATTAGTTGTAATCCTCTTTGCTTATTCTTGATATTAATAAAGCTATTCAAGTTTTCCTCCACATTCTTGTATGTTTGATGATATATTCATTTGTGTGGTCAATATATATCTGGTCCTATATTGTTTATGATTGTAGATCTCTGTGCTTCGATAATATTATGATGCTTTGATTCCACAGGTGCTATTTGAAGCTGGGTAGACGAACGAGAAGCGGCAAGGATCTGTCAGAAGGGAGAGGAATCGAGCAAGGAACCAAGCGCAAGACTGAGGTTGGTGTCCTTCATTCCTCTCTTATCTACTTCTCATAAAGGAAAACGAAAGTAGTTTTAGTTTGTTTGTTTCTAAGATAGCTACCAGTCTTAGTGGGACTAACAGCTCTGAGTGGAAACTAGATTTCCCGATAACAACTACTATTATCACTGTTATTTCATTCTCACTATTAGAAAATATATGTGTTGTTGTCACTATGTTGTGGGATTGCATGTGGTAAATTTATGGATGGTGCCTTATTATTATTGTTGTTGTATATGTATGTTATGGTCACTATTGATGTCACTTTATAATCAATATGGTGTTGATAAGTTATATTCTACTTAATGGCTTGTGATGTTATAGGTCCTCCTTATTTTCACATATGTTGTTAATGCATGGAGATAGTATGATGTTGTATATGTTGCCTATGGTGGTTTGGCCTGAAATATTGATATGTCTATTGATGGAAGATTGGGGCTTCCTCTATATGAAGAAATAGTGTGCTAACCCTGATGGCGTGAGGTGAAGGGGATAAGTTGCTTTTGCGATAGCTTGGATGCATTGCATATTTGGCCACTATTGGCTGGATAAATCGATTTTGCAGACAAGGCCGATCTCCCTAGTATTAGAAGATAGTGTAGCAACAAACAGACAAACAAACCTATCTTTCTCTAGACATATGTGATTTATAAATAAATACTACAAAGGTGTTAATATCCTACCTTCGATCCAATGCTTGTTCGTAGTATTCATCCTTCAATCATTCGAAAGAGTTACCCTTCAATCGTTCGAAAGAGTTACCTTTGAAGACTTGCAATCACAAACAAGCAAACATTAAATAGCACCTGCATAGAAAATATCATAAATCATGTCTATTATGGTGATCAAGGAATCCATAAAATAAACCATAAATCAATAGCTTATTGAGAAAAACAAACTTATTTGTATTAACTTTGAAGTAGAAGAACCTTACAACCTTTTCAGTCTTGATGTTGAACAAGCTCTCCTTGGGGTCTGAAATAGGAATTTCCTTTACTTTGACAAGCCTTGCACTCTTCCAAATGAGATCTTAGAGGTATGTAATCTCTCCTCATAAAAACTCAACTAAAGAAGACTAAGTTCCAGCAGCATTTTACCTCAAAAATATTCAGCTTCTAACCTCCCAAGTAACCAATCCAATGCTTCTTTTTATAGTGCAGACGAGGAGGTTATAGGTCCACCTATGAAGGGATAGAATCTTCCTTCAAAGGGATAAGCTCCTCACATCAAGGGGTTAGCTCCTTAAGGTATGGGATGCATGAACCTTAAGAGATTGAACTTGCCACCTCAAGATTCCTTCCAGAAGCTTCTAGAAATGATTGAAAGTGAGTTTTTTAGAATGTACTCACGCCTTTTTAACTTTTACAGGGGTCCGCATCCATAACACAGAGACAGAGCAGTCAGGTGCGAAGGGGACATGACCATTAGGTGTGGGACCACAGGTAATGCAAAGAGAAAGTGCAGAACCAGAGTTTTAAAGACTTTTGAGGGCTTTCTCTTATTTTCAAGGCTTGATATGAGGAACTGAGGCTTAAGACTTGAAAAGAAGGAAAGTATGAGTGGTAATGGACTCACACAGATTGTAGAATGTTAAGGTGACAATTTTTAGTGCAATAGATTTCCCCCTAAAGTGCAAAGTCTATAATAGATGAAGATAGAGTCTGTCATTTATGAAGAATGAAGTACTTTATCATTTCAAGGATCATCCTTTGGACACCCCAGTCAGAACCTATAAAAACATTCAATGCAAAATATATATATGTACACATATCATCGTTGAGGTAGGCATTCTGATACTCAGATCAAAACTGACTAGAAAACTGACTAAATTGTTCTGATACAGGAATGATTTTGTAATACATCAAGAGTATAGACATATGTAGACATAGTTTGGACACAGCCATCTGTTTATGAATAGTCCATTGTATAATGAATAACAAAATTCCTCGCAACCTGGATGGTAGAAACTAGATCCAAGGTCTTGATTTCCGCTTCCCGAACTAGTACGATTTTATCCATGTGAATGAATGTGTCAAAGTCGAACATGGTAGAAACCACTTGATTACGAGTCAATGATGTGAACTGTTAACAAGTGTGAGAGAAACCACCAGTGATGTCAATGGCTCTCAAAGTACCCAGTACAATCCATGAAATGTGAATAAATGAGCTGAAGTCGAACATGTAATAGAATCATTCGATCGAAGGTCAATGATGCAACCTATCATCGAAGGTGAGAAAACTGCCATTAGGATATGCAACTTTCGAGGTACTGACGATTTCTAGATCAACTTCCTAGATAATGAGTTGAAGTCAATAGAAAGTGATCTGTCGTAGGCAAGCCCACAACACAAAATCATAGATCAAGTTTTAAAGAAATATATTGGCAAGGACTGACTCAGGGATGGTCAAAATGGATGACAGATATTTTGCAGATGAATGGTTTGTTTGAACTGTTCTCTTAAACACATAACAACATTGTAGATGGTTTGGTGACAATTGACCCAAAGCTAATACTCAAAAACTGGCTGAAGACTTTCAATGTGGTTTGATTAACTTTTAGGCAAAGGATTTTCCCAACCCAGGTGAACAAAAAGTGTCGTGTTCAGGAGTGGTTAACGACTTTTTACAAAACAAAGTGTAACAGACAGGTTCATTTTTCTCTCTTTTCCCCCACCATTTCTGGCAAGTACCTCTTCATTCTTGAAAAGCTTGAGGATGATAACATTTTATTGTTTATAATCTCATTCTTCGGATGAGTCCAACTTAGTTTAAAATTCAAACCCTAAGAAGGAGTGGTTTTTTCCTGTTTGAAATTGAACAGGTCCTTTATTGTTAAATTTTAATGAGTCCAGTATAGGAAAAACTCGGTGTTTTTCAATTTTAGGGAGTCAGAAGAAAAACTTAAGAAAACTCCATGTGGGTACTTTTTCATAAAATAATCCCTCAGGTCCGAAAAAGGATAAAATAATAAAGGAGGGATGACATTTTCAATACTTTAACAAGCTGAAAATACAAGCGCTCGACAATTTTTCATATTTAATGATTCTAAAAAGGGTTTAAAGAGGACTCTATTGACCGTAATTAGTAAACGTGTACCTTTTTTGTAAATATTCCATTTCAGTCCATAAAAGGGGTAAACTTATACTGAAGGGACGATTATTCATTTATTTTAATGAGTTCAAACAATCAAGTGCTCAGAAATATTTTCAATTTTCGAGAGTCTGAAAAGAGCTTAAAGAGGACTCCAATGTTTCGCTTTTTTGTAAATTTTTGAGAGAGTCTGAAAAAGTGATAAAAGTATACTCTTTGTTGAAAAATGATTAGTTTCCAAAAAAGTGCAATATTCTGCACAAAAACTCAAAACATTACACATACCTGTTTAAGATAAATAAAAATGATTTAAAAAATTACCTTTTTAAAGTGAAGAATAAATAAATTAAAAATTCATTTATTCGAAAAAACTTATAAAAGGGATTTTCTAACTTTGTTTTTACCATTTGAGTTCAAAGTGAAAAGTGAGAGCTTTTGGGTAAGAAATTTCCTATGAAGATTCTGGAAAATCCATCTGTCGAAATCGAAAATCGCCAGCTCCAGGTAATCCATGTCCTCCTTAACTTTCATTTCATCCATTTACATTTTGATTTTAGGCTTTAAATTTGATTTTTTAAGGAAAAATAGGTTTAGAAAATCACTCGCGAGGGTCTGCAGGTGCAACACGTGGCCCCTGCGGACCCCGACCTTTTTCTACAAAGAAAAAAGTTGTGGGTCTGCACCTATTGCTTACAGCCCATGCAGATCTATGCACTATTTGTAAGTAACGGGTGCAGACCCCATGAAGTGAATTTAAAAAAATTAAATTTCTCCATTTTTGCCTAAATTTTTTTGAACTAGCTGGCTCTAATATGTCTTTTATGCATTGTAGGACATTCAAAATTCTTATTTGGTGAGAACGCGAGCATGGGGATGTAGATTTTTCCGCACCAAATCATATGCGCACAATGCAGGCATTGAGAGCATGAGGATTGCTAAAGTTCTGGGGCATATAGGGTATGAGGGCCCAAGTAGACCTCTTGCAATGGCTGGTCGACAGATGGAACACACAAGACCAATGTTTCATGATTGGTGGCCACTGGCTCGAAATCGAGCTGGAGGACATATACTTTTTGACTGGTTTGTTAAAGAGGGGTGAACAATTATCTCTTTTTGGGACTAGGCCAGGTGGCTAGTCTGTCGCTAGTCTCTGATTGGAGTTTTGTGATGATCAAACAAAGGACAAAAGGATTGATATTAAAAATATCAGCCATCTTGAACTTAAGGTTATTGAATTCATTGTTACTAGGCTATGCAGGAGTGCAACATTGCATGTGGCTACTGGATCCCAGATGCAGATGGTTGTAGACTGTTTTCGAGGCACCATATTCAACTCGTGCGAGGCTGTGTTGGCAAATGTGAAAGGCCAACTAACCAGAGCAAAGAACGGACAGCTGAAAAATTTTGGATAAGGATTCATCGTGGTTAGCTTTGCTCTAGAGAGGATCCCCATTTGAGCCCCGCAGCATATTCCTGTTGACACTGGTCTTCCTCGAGAGCCTAGGATAGTTCACTGGGTTGCTTTGATGGCTCACTACCCTGAGGAGGGTACAGAGGTTGTTCAATTTCCGCTTGAGTATTTTCATTGATTGAACATCCAACTTTTGTGATTCAGGATTTTACATACGCTGGGATGGATTATCATGGTGACCCAGACATGATTCTTCCACTAGGAGAACAATGGGATGATTAAGGTAAAATTGTTTTCAACACTTTCTAAGTTTTTTTTTTTTTCTTTTTTTTTTTTTTAAATCATCCAAAACTGACAATAAAAAGTTTAAATGTAGATGTGGGTCCATGACGACTAGCTGCTCTCCAGCCTTTCGAGAGGAGACACCTAGCTGCCGCAGTACCAGCCCCATAGGACTGATCAGCATAGATCCTGACTGACTTGGAGCATCATCTAGAGCGCTTGACACTAGATATTCCAGAGACGGATATAGATGATATTCCACTTAGGTTGCAGAGATATGTGATTGGGGTCCCAAGACCTTTTAGGAGGTTTTTATGTAGGGTGGCCCGAGCAGTGGTTTCTTATCGTGATCATCGCCAGGGATAGGATGATCGATTTTGTAGACTCATGATATTTTTGACTTTTTGTATTATCATTTTTGCCAATCATAAGGTGTTTTTCAACCTATGATCAAAGACGATGTATATTTTGAAACACTACTTCTATGATATGATATATCATTATTACTACCTACCTTGTGTAACATGTTGTCGAATGTTATTAAATTTGCTGTTTTGATTATTGCAAATGTCTATTTATCATACTAGAATAAACTACATCTGCTAATGTATTTAAATGTCTTGGAATATGCTGATATTCAATGTAGCCAAATTCACGTTCCAAGAGACAAACTCTCAAAAATAACCATAATAACACTAGATTTATAATGGCATAAAATCTGTTAAGCTATAATACAACGAGTTCAGAATCCAACCTAACAATCAAACTCCGAGTCCCAAATGAGATGGATTCAGATAATAATTCAATCACTACACTATACTCTGCAATGTTATTCATTCTTTGACCAAGGCTTACCCCATGCATAGATACTAACTCATTAGAGGGTGAATAGATAACCTAGGGTGCGGAAGAAATGTTCCGTGTATTATGACAAGCACCATCAATAAAACCAATGTATGTTTGAAGAGACGTCGACATCCACAATATCAAGAGTAAAATCAAGATAAGCAGGAATAATGATAAGAGCACTCTCTAAACTAAGCACACTTTTCTAATCTAAAACACACCAACAGTAAAGAAACTAATCTAACAAAAAAACTCCACCCAGAATTTAAGCATAATATCTCTTCAGATAAAGTCCATTTCTGGGTTTACCCAAAGAGACATTGTCAAAATCTATCAATTCATAAGCTCCTTTTGCTAGCTTTCGCTTAACAATATAAGGACCATGCCACATAGGTACAAATTTTCTAGCCCCTAGCTTATCGTTTGCTTGATCATATAGTAAAACTAGGTCTCTTTCTGAAAAATTACGAGGTGTAACATTTCTGTCGTACTGAGCTTTCATTTGTTTCGCATGAGTCTCGTTTGCTATTGTAGTAGTGTGTCGATTCTCATCTAGCTGAGCTAAGTACAAAAAATGTTTCTCTTCTTCAGAAGTAGCTGGGAGTAATTATATGGCTAATTGTAGTGACAGAATTTCGCATTCAATACGTAACACTGCTTCCAAACTATAGACCATTTGAAAAGGAGTGAAACCAGTTGATGTTTTTACTGAGGTCTGATATGCCCAAAGTGCTAAAAATAGCATGGTATGCCAATTCGACTTATGAATACTAATGATTCCTTTGATCATAGTGAATAAAACTTTATTAATGGCTTCAACCAGACCATTAGCCTGTGGGTAATATGGAGTAGAACTATCGTGGCGCAGGCCAAGTTGATCTATTAGTTTAGTCATCATGATCAGTAATAATAGCTTGAGGAACACCGAATCTAGCAAATGTATGATTGAATACGGAAGTTGCAGCAGTATTGTTGTCTGCCAAAAATGTAGGCATCACCTCAGCCCAATTAGTAAAATAATCTACCATTAGGATAATATACGCATGCCCCCCAGCTGAGTGAGGGTTATGTTAGCGCTTGAAATTTCACCTCAGGCTGAGAAAGGAAAACTCCAAGGCAACATCAAACCACTTAGCCTCGTAGCTAGCCCTACGGGGCAGGAGAGGGCTCTCTCCGGTATATCTCGGTAAAGATCTTCAATGGGCGAGATAACCAAAAAGGGAACACTGATTTTAGGCTAGTAAACTGATCAAAAGGTTTGAATTGGGAAGTTTTAGGATTTTGGTGGAAAATCGGGGAAAGGCAATTTTGGGTGCGGGGATTGGACACAGTTTTTGTAGGGGGTTCTTTGGGGCAAGGTAGGAGACTATATTGATGCCTTTGAATTAAGTGAATGGATAGGAATGATCGGTGAGGAGCTAAAGAGAGCAAGAAACCTTCAAGAGTTCTCTTTAGACAGATGAAAACATAAATATTAAGCAAACTTAAAAGCAGAGCATGACAATCATGAATTCTACTTTAACATTTCATTCGCCTAATTTGCAGAAGGAAAAATGAGAAGATGATTCACATAACAAACTTACAAGTACAAATAGAAGCACACCATCAATACATGTAACCACAGAAATCCCAAAAAGGACTGCAAAACCCTGGTCTTTCTTCCTTTGCCAAAATTGCAGAGATACAATGAGTAATACAATAGAGCTTTTTCCCTCAAGAGTCCAACCTCTCCAACCCTTGAAAATGACTAAGAAAATACATAATATAGGTAAGCTAACACCTTTCCTTGCCTCTAGGTGTCGAGCTCATCCTTCTAGGAGCTGTTTCAACCAATTCTAAACTGAGCACTAAAATCTAGGCAGTCAAAACAACTTGCCTCTATAAGCTAGGAAACCAATTCATTCATTAAATGTTTGCTATTTCATGAATGAATCTTCTAGAATAGGTAAATAAGTGTCATGTCAACATGAAAATACATTAATTACATCAAAGAGGGTGAAAAATCCCATCACAAGTCAAAACTGGTCAAAGTTGGGCAAATTCTTGAGCTGTAGATGAATTCCTGTGAAAACTGCCCAACGGGTCGTGCCCTCTTCCTGAACGGGTCGCGCTACTTTGGAGCTGATGTTTAGGTACTTCCAGGTGTCCAAATGAGGCAAAAGTGGGCTTGTTGGAAAGGTCTGGATGTCTACTTTCCAACCCAAGTGGAATTTCGGAATTTGGTGATCATGTGCCCCTCCAAAATTGCCATCTCCCAAGACTGCTTCCTGTATGTCAAAAATGTGGCAGAAAGTCATTTTTTGCTTGTTTTTTGACTTTCTGGAGGCCCAAAACTTGGTGAAATTTCTTGGCAATGGCTGAGCAAGTGTAAATTTCCATGAAAAATCCATAAATGCTGAGTTTTCCCAAAATGGAGTTGCCCAACGAAAGGGTGGAGAAAACCTGTGTTTGGCACAAAAAATTCACAATTGACAAAATTTTCTCCAAATTTCTTGAAATTTGGGCTGGGAGTCCCCAATAAAGTACCATGCTCAGTCAAAGAGGCTTTGGCCAAAATTTGGAGTGGATCTGGCCTTTTCCGTCGTTTTAGTGCCTTGGCCAACCTCCTTGGATCTGGTGATTGTATTTTTAACATTTCTTTAAAACCATGACACCTGTGCAAAAAGTGAAGGACATTTTTCCTCTTTGGCATGTTGTGGACAAAAACCTCTCTTAGTTTTCCAAAATTCATCTTTTATTGCTCTGAAACAGCTTTTGAGTGAAACTTATCCCGATGTGTGGAACAAGGGATTTTGTCGAAATGAAGCGAAATGAAGGGGATAAGAGGCTTCTAAATTCTTGGGGAAATTTTTGGAAGTAGGGAGGGATGTTAGGAAGTAGGGGAAATGGAATCTCAGAGATTGAGTGAGGGGAAGTTGTCCAAAAGGGCAAAACACAGGCCCAACCTAGAAAATTGCCAAGTTGTAGCTAGAAACTAGGGTTTGTGCAAAAATGAGGATTTTGGGGGATCTCAGTGATGGAAAGCATTTGATAAGGTACATTAAGGATAGGGGAAGGTGTAAGAACATCAGGATACAAGTTTTGCCGATGATTTGGCCGTCCAAGAGAAATTGCCTTCAAAACCCTAGGAGAGGGAAATGGCCTTACCTAGGCGCAACTGAAGCATGGACAAGGTGTAAAATGACTCATTAGACACTAAGATGATAATGAAAACCGTATGAAGGATAATAGACTCAGCTGAATAGTGACATAGATTGGCATTTGGGCAACTTTGAAAAGAGTGAGAGCAAACCCTAAACCTAATGCCTAGTGACCAAATTTTGCTTGAAGACTCACTGAAATGACAAAATTTGACCTTGACACTTCAAAATCACTTTGTAAGAACATATTTGATCACTGGAGGAAGGCTGGAAAGAATGAAACTAACAAGTTACATGTAATAAATTCAATACCCACTTTGTGAAAGGACCGATAAAAATTATAGGGTGAAGAGGAGCGGGTGGAGCACGCATCTTACAATCAAATATTTGATAATTATGGAATTTCCGGACTGCATAGATATAATCTTTGAATAAGGATGGCCATAAATAACCAGCGCGCAATATCTTTTGGGCTGTGGCATACCCAAACATATGACCGCCACATGCTCTAGAGTGACAGTGATTCAGAACCTTTTCAGCTTCTTCATGAGTTAAACAACGTAGGAAAATAGAATCCACTCCATGACGATAAAGTGTATCACCAATAATATTGTATTGTTGGGATTGGAAATGTATTTTCTGTCGTTGAGATCATGAAATTTCAGGCCGAAAAGATTGGGTTTGGAGATAAACAATAATATATCCATACCATGGATCAAGAGTAATGATAAGAAACAAGGATTCATCCGCAATGGGCTCTTTCGCCACAGTTTCAGTATTATTATGCGGGAAATCACACATCAGTTCAGCAAAAACCAAAGATTTCTTTGCCTTGGATTTTTCAAATTCCAAGTCAAATTCCTGCAAGATAACTATCCATTTTGAATACTTGCCCCCTAGCAATTGTTTGATCAAAATATGCATCATAGGGTTACAGTCAGAAAGTATCGTGGTTTTGCGTAATAAGATGTAGTGACGAAATCTTTGGATAGCTTGAACAACTGCCAAGGCCAATTTCTCCACATGCGAATATTTAAGCTCAGTCGGATGCAGAGTTCAACTAAGATAGTAAATCACATGTTCATTGTTGAATTCATCTTCTTGAACTAAAACCATCCCAATGGTGGAATGATAAGTGGTGCGGTACAAAAAGTAATCCTGGTTGTAATTGGGAGGATGCAATAACGGTGCATGGGTCAATGCATGTTTGAGTGCATCAAAATATCGATCAGTGATCTCATCCCAAAAGAATGGAATGTTCTATTTTAACAACCTGGTAAAACCTTTCATTATCTCGGCATAGTTAGGAATGAAACAACGTAAAAAAATTTCTTTCCCTTGCAAACTTTGGAGTTGGCGAAGAGTCGAAGGAGGAGGTAAATTGACGATAGCTTCCACCTTCAAGGGGTCGACATGAATTCCTGCCTTTGATATGATAAATCCTAGTAAGCGACCCGTTTCTACATAGAATACACGTTTGTGTGGATTCATCCGAATTCGATAATGCTTACGTCTCATAAAGATAGCTCGTAAATGAATGAGATGATTAGCTCTACGTAATGAGTGGGTAGGTAAATCATCGAGATAAGACTACACAATGTGCTTGATGTCATGAAATGCATAAGACATAGCCCTTTGAAAAGTTGCTCCAACGTTCTTCAATCCAAAGGGTAATTTACAATAAGCAAATGTCCTCCATGGACAAATGAATGTTGTTTTGGCTTGATCAACATGGAGTATGTTAATTTGTTTGTAACTGGAAAAACCATCCATAAAGGAGAACATTTCACTGCCAGCACAGTCCTCAATAATTTGAACGATATAGGGGGTTGGATAATTGTCGTTAGGACAAGATCGATTAATATCCCTATAGTCGATACATACTCTTATTGTTCCTTGTTTTTGGTTGATAGGAACAATATTTGATACCCAATCGGTTAAAAGAATTAGATAAATGAAACCTACGCAAAGTAATTTCTCAATTTCGGCTTCGATAGCAGCAACTTTTCGCAGATGTATCTAATGTAAGCGTTTTCAGACAGGTTTAGCATCCAGGTATGTTTTAATTTCATGGACAACAATTGACAGATCGATTCCTGGCATTTTCTTCATATGACCAGGAAAAAACTTCATGGAATTCTTGAAATAGGGCTTTATAAGTGTGGATTCCATCGTCCGTACATGAAGCACCTATATGAATGTTTTCAATAATTCTAGGCTTAACTAAAATGTCAATAGGAACCGTTTGAGAGATATTTCCCAAATTTAACTCAGAATCAAAATTTTGCAATGGATTTTGTGGTTCTTTGACATAGTTAGTCATAAAAATATAAGAAAAATATTTTTCAAAATGATTAAGCTCAGGTAAAAATGAATATTAGTGATGTAGATCTTCCCATGGTAAATCATAAACAAACAATAGCTCACAAATCTGCTCATCAGTATGAACAAGATCAGGAAACGCTGTTGAGGCTGAGGTTGATATTGAAAGTGATTCCCCATGGACCACATTCATTGGATCAATTTCGGTTGAAGAGGGATCAGAAAACGACTATATAGCCTGATATGCAATTTCAAAGGGACTCAAAGGCATCACGCCACTAAATTAATCCACCTCAGAATTAGAAGGTACAATCCAAGGATCATCAAAAGTAAGAGCATTCGATAAAATCATATGAATAGTTGCAATAGAAGGTGATACGTTAGGAGGAGGGAAGGAAAAAGTTCCTAGTAAACTAGAATCTTTAATCAAACCTACGCCAACATCCTTGTAAGGGATAGTCGTTTTACTGATGTGCTGAATACTATCTGAAGAGGTTGGGTCGAATGAGAAATAAGTTAGCTGTTCTATCGTAACAATCTTTCCATTATGAGGAAACTTAATAATCTAAAAGACTGATGAAACAACAGCAGTCATAGCATAAGACCAATTGCGATCGAGGAGAACGTGGTAATCTAGAGGGGCAACAACCACTTCCACATCTAGATTTACGGTTTTTCCTTCAACCCCTATAGGTAAATCTTGCAAAATGCCAAAAGGATGGAACCCTCGGCCATCAAAAGCCTTTAGAATTGTCGAAGACTGATTGAGTGTGGGAGAACCAGGTGATTTCCAACACTGGATCGACATAATACACGTAGAAGCCCCTTCATCAATCACAGTCTGAAAGCAAGGTCTGTTTTTGACTAAAACTAGAATTTGAAAAGCCATTTGATGAGGGAGGCAAGGTGTACTATTCTCTAAATCGAAGACTATTAGGTTTCAATCCTGAATATCGACAAATCCTATAGTAGACAATAGTAATTTACTCTGTGCTGGGCATGATTGCAACACTTCCAAAGTCGACATTGCTAAAGGCGAAATAGCTAAGTCTTTAACAATGTTATAATTCTAAGCAGCTCTCGCATGTGGATTGAAAGCTACTTTTTGAAGTATACCTTTAGCAGGCGGTTTGATTACTAAGTCAGGGTTGGGTTGTCAATCTGTAATGGACCGGAACCAGGAGGAGGTGTAGTTGATGTGTTTGAATTAGAAGATTCTTCTTCTTTACCACCAATAGGATTTTTACTACCATAATCTTGTGATCGCGTTGCAATCCTGACATGAGACATCATCATAATGGGTTCCTCTGAGGCATTCGATGAAAAACCGATCATTTTACTACCTTGAGTAGGAAAAGGATCCTTCAAGACAGGAGGTGTTTGAGAACCTTTAACGATTTTTGAAACCTCTGCTCGATGTGGGCAGTCTTTGGTAAAATGATCCTCATCGCAAATGAAACAAGGATAACGAGGTTTCCGTTTTTCATCAGTAGATTCATTTTTATCTATTTTATCTTTTGAATTTTTTTTGTTTTTCTTCTTCCCCTTCTTTTTACTACCGATTTTGATTTGGCCATAGATGATTCTACAACATGGATGTCAGCAGAAATTTTGGCGGAAGACTCTCCTGTCGGGGAATCAGGTAAAGCTATTATAGGAGAAGAATTCTTTCAAGATTTCTTGTTACTTTTAGTGCTAACTGAACCAATCATACCATCAGCAGCATGAGACCCTAAAGGCGTTGCAGTTATTTGACCGTGTTTTGGAAGATCGAGGATTTTTTCATATAAAGTACCTGACTGCGTATAGACGAGGTCAAGGTACTGAGCTTGAGCAATGACTTGCTCTTCGGTAACAACTCCTCCATTAGCTACATATTTAGTGATTTTAGGTAACAATGATTTAATGAACCATTCTGCTAAAATTTGTTTCGGAATGAAAACTTTCACTAAACACCTTCTATGTCGCCATTCATGAATATGATCAAAGATATATGTGGACGTGGATTGTTTTAGTGAAGTTAACAGTTTCGTGCCATTGTCATATCTGGCAGGAAACTGAAAATGAGTTAAGAAAGCAGTGGCTAACTGATTGAAATTATAAAAATAGGCTCATGGTAACTCAATGTACCATTTGGCAGCAAGACCAATAAGAGTTCGTTGAAAAAGACGCAATCAGATTGAATCATCAATTATGGAATTAGATGCACACTAGAGGTGATAAGTCATAACATGATTTTATGGATCTTCTCTTGACTTACCCTCGAATTTCGGGATATCACTAGGCAACTTACTAGGCATTGGCAGCCAATATGGAAGATAGTAAATCGGATCGTTCGTAAGGCACGACAAATCAGGTAAATCCAAAGTTGCAATAAATGGTAACTGCCAGTTAGGGTCGCGAAAAACTTGAGTAGCGAGACCAGTTCCAGGAGGAGGATATCCAAGATAACCTGGAATTAGATTTGCATTAGGAATGTTATAACCTCCTGGAAAACCAGGATTAACCGAACCAAACTGGGATTGTTGACGCTGTTGATAGGTATAGCCAGGATACGGTTGATACTGATAAACTAGGTTTTGTACAGTAGGCCCGAATTGATACTGTCCCTGGTACAGTTAATATGCGAATTGTGGTTGACTTGTGGCAATTGTAGCAATCGTACTAGATTGTTCTACAGGCATCTGGACCGAAGTCTGAACCGTAGGTCCTGACTGTGGCACAAAGACTTGAGGGATTTGCACTGATGCAGGGGTAGTAGAAACCGAGCTGCTGATACTCTAGAGATAGGTGTTGTAGGTTGAACAAAAGTTGCATTAGTTGTAGTAGTTTGAGGCAGAGTACGAGGTGAGCTAGGCCTGGGCTCCTGAACTGTACCAGATGCAGGGATTTGAATAGTAGGTTGGACAAGTTGCTAGGTGGAACAAGAAACCAAAGGTTATCCAGGTTGATTAAGTAACTGCACATTAGGTTGCAAAGTCTGTTGAGTTTGAGACAGATCCCACACGATGTTCATTCCGTAGTATGGGCCCACAAAAGGTTTTGCATATGGAGGACCATAACCTGGTTGAATGTAGGGCTGATAATTAAGCAATACATTTCTAGCTCCTTGAAAAAATGGTTGACCAGAAGGCGGTTGGAAACCTTGAGTTGGGTACTGATCTTGGGGTTGATAACCCTAAGGCACATACTGAAACTGGGGTTGAACTTGAGGTATGTATTGAAACTCGGGTTGACCTTGGGGTATGTATTGTCCTGAAGGTTGATAAACTTGAGGAAGCCCTTCAGGCAGTAACTGACTACCTTGGGGTTGCCCCCCAGGTGGTAACTGACTACCTTGAGGTTGTCCCCCAGGTGGTAACTGACTACCTTGAGGTTGAGGATTTGGAATTCTACCAGACATAATAAGTATTTGTTCCACCTTCAACGTTTGAGTTCCATTACTTTCAGATGATAACACTTGTTCAATCGGTCGAGGAGATGCTCCTAAAAAAGTACCAGAGAGTGACTGGTACCCCGAAGGAATAGAAGGACCGCCAGATAAAAATGTTTCCAGTGTTTGGGAAAACATAGATGATTGTCTTGACATAATCGATGAAGGATAATAACCTCTGGGTGTAAGATGAAAAGGAATTCGAGGTGGTGAAAAACTAAGACCCGGGTTTTCTAAAAAATTTGTCAATGATACATACCAAGCGTCACTCCTAAAAGGACTGTAGAATATTGATTCACGCTCCCTAAGATTTAAAATCTGTTGGTTTTCGGGAAGAGTTACATCTTCTTCTGGATTAACAAGTTCTTCAATAGAAATGAGGCCAAAAGGAAGATTTTGAGTAATGATATTTTTTACCCTAGGTGAACCAGGATTACTAGAAGTTGGAGAAGCAAATCCTGAAGTTGGAGTAATAGCAGGTTCAGTGTTAGGCTTAGAAATTTTAGGTTCTTCAACTAATTCACTGGAAGGAGAAATACTACTAGTAAATTCGGAAAATGAAATTGGTTCTTGAATAGACTCTGTTGTCTGTATTTGATAATCAGGATGAAAAATTAAAGATGATCCTCTGGCTTTTGGTGATCCAACTCTACTGTCACTAGGTGATACAAGAGCTCGTAGCCCTTCAAGCTAGCTTGGTGAATACTCAGGAGGTTTCCCCTGAAGTATACGAGATTGTCTCGGTAATTCAGCCATGATTAAAAATTAATTAATCACACGTAAACAAAGAAAATTTCAATAAAAACACCTAAAGTATCTAAATAAACAAACAATTGAATCACACGCCTAAAAGTTTGAAGAGTTCAAACCACACACAAACAGTAACTTCCTGTACTAAAAACAATAGTTGGTGATGAAATCCAACTTAGTAGAAGCTTAATACAGAAAGGGCGGTTGGACAGTTACCCCGACAACCTACTTAATGAAACAGACTAGCACAAGTTTCTTCACAAAACCATCTTGAGTGAAGAGAACCCCCTAAAGAGTCCAAGTGATTCTAGTCTATGTCTGCTCCAGTTACAGTGAGACCCTTCCTTCACCGTCACCTTAGGAAATAATCTTAAGTTTATGGACACTAAGGTTACCAACAACAACAAATACAACTAGGGGAATAGTCTACGATTCAATCTACGCGCAAGAGCAGAGTAGCAAAGCTCAATCCCTTTGAAGGCTCCTCGACATGGTCAATCCGAGGTTTACCAACAAGTGACCCTAGGCTCCTTGACAATGGTTAATCTGAGGTTTACCGTTTATAATACGTGCAAATCTTCTATCTTTCCCAATGAAACATAATTGATTGTCTTAAAGGTTCAGACATGATCTCGTGATTGACTCCTTTAAGAGAAGCTTCCTAGAATGTATCAATTACAATTAGATTTATTTCCTACCGCAAGATATATCTACTTTTTTTTTTTAACTATCTTGGAGAGTTAATTACTCCCTACTCCAAGATACTAGCCTAAGCTATATTGGTGATAAGAGCCCTAGAAATAAAAAAGATTACTAGATTAATTGTAATTAAGCGTTGCTTTTATGGGTTGTTCCTTAAGTCAATAGGTATGGAAATGAAACTTTGATGATGTGAAGACTCGACTCCAAACACTAAAAAAATGCACCTAAAATGATAAGAAATTTGATTTTCTTTCAATGAAATTCTAGCTAAAAGAAAGAGTTCGAGAATGCAATTCTTTAAGAAACAATTCTTTCTTTCAACATGGAAATGAAAAGAAAATATTTTTGTCTTTTTCAATAAGAACTCATAATGAGACTAATAATTAATTCTCACAATAAATCCCTTTCCCTTGTCAAAACTCGAAACTACAAGAAAAACAATTTGATTCAAAAGAGATCTACAAGTTCGAGAAAAGCACTGAAAACTACAAAAATTAATTTTGAGATCTAAAAATTTAAAAATCTAATCAAATAAAAGCTTCAATTCTTTTTGAGGACATTTTACTTAGTTGTTCAATAAACTAAGGATTCATTTGTTCAGAATAAAAAACCAATCAAAAAACATCCAGATATGTTTTCTTTTGTAAAAATGAAATTCAAAACTTATAACAAAGTTTGTTCAAAGACTTGCAACGAGAAAACTAAATCTATTTCTCACAAAGGATAGATTTCACAACCAAGTCGGACTCATGAAGAAGACAAAAAGACACTAGGGTAATCTAAGGTTTCTCAAGCTTTTGATCTTTGAGTCACTATAGAGACCAAGTAAAAACCACTCCAAGCATGCAAACTTCTAGAAAATCATCTAAAACAAAAATACTATCAGAATTCACTCACAAGAGGTTTTTGACAGGAAAAATAGAGACCTAGGTAGACACTAGACTTCTAAATCAAACCTAAACCTAACTAGAAGAATGTATTTTAGGTTTTTCAAAAAAATTTACAAGGTCCGTAGGCTCCAGAAGTAACAGGTGCAGTCCCGCTCTGTTTACTAAAGGAAAAGTGCAGAGATGCCCGCACTATCTGTGAAGAGAAAGTGTGGTCCCCTAAAAACTTCAAAAAAAACAAAAATAATCCCAGATTTAAAAACTACCCAAGCCAATATACATCAATCAAAAACTAGAAACGAAAACAATTTTCTCAAGTCAAAACAAAGGAAAACCAAAAAACCAAATTCATTTCCCTGGCGGAGTCGCCAATTTGTTGGCTGGATAAATTGATCTTGTGGACAACGCCAATCTCCCTAGTATCAAAAGATATTCTAGCAACAAACGGACAAAAAAACCTATCTATCTCTAGACATATGTGATTTAAAAATAAATACTACAAAGGTGTTAAGATCCTACCTTAGATCCAATTCTTGTTCGTAGTAGTCATCCTTCAATCGTTCGAAAGAGTTACCCTCCAATCGTTCGAAAGAGTTACCTTTGAAGACCTGCAATCACAAATAAGCAAACATTAAATAGCACCTGCATTGCAAATATCATAAATCATGTCTATTATGGTGATCAAGGAATCCATAAAATAAAACATAAATCAATAGCTTATTGAGAAAAACAAACTTATTTGTATTAACTTTGAAGTAGAAGAACCTTACAACCTTTTCAGCCTTGATGTTGAACAAGCTCTTCCTGGGGTCTAAAATAGGAATTTCCTTTAATATGACAAGCCTTGCACTCTTCCAAATGAGATCTTAGAGTTATGTAATCTCTCCTCATAAAAACTCAACTAAAGAAGACTAAGTTCCAGTAGCATTTCACCTCAAAAATATTCAGCTTCCAACCTCCCAAGTAACCAGCCCAATGCTTCTTTTTATAGTGCAGAGGAGGAGGTTACAGGTCCACCTATGAAGGGATAGAATCTTCCTTCAAATGGATAAGCTCCTCACATTAAGGAGTTAGCTTCTTAAGGTATGGGATGCATGAACCTTAAGAGAGCGAACTTGCCACCTCAAGATTCCTTCCAGAAGCTTCTAGAAATGACTGAAAGTGATTTTTTTAGAATGTACTCACTCCTTTTTAACTTTTATAGGGGTTTGCACCCATAACACAAAGACAAAGTGGTCAGGTGGGCAGGGGACATGACCGTTAGGTGCGGGACCGCAGGTAATGCAAAGAGAAAGTGTGGAACCAGAGTTTTAAAGACTTTTGAGGGATTTCTCTTATTCTCAAGGCTTGATATGAGGAACTGAGGCTTGAGACTTGCAAAGGCAGAAAGTATGAGTGGTAATGGACTCACACAGATTGCAGAATGTCAAGGTGACAATTTTTAGTGCAACAGATTGCCCCCTAAAGTGCGAAGTCTGTAATAGATGAAGATAGAGTCTATCATTTATGAAGAGTGAAGTACTTTATCATTTCAAGGATCATCTTGTGGACACCCCAGTCGGAACCTATAAAAACATTCAATGCAAAATATATATATGTACATATATCATCGCTAAGGTAGGAATTCCCATACTCAGATCAAAACTGACTAGAAAACTGACTAAACTGTTCTGATACAGGAATGATTTTGTAATACATCAAGAGTATAGACATATGTAGACATAGTATGGATGCATCCATCTATTTATGAAAGTCCATTGTATAATGAATAACAAAATTCCTCGCAGCCTGGATGGTAGAAACTAGATCCAGGGTCTTGATTTCTGCTTCCAGAACTAGTACGATTCTATCCATGTGAATGAATGTGTCGCAGTCGAACATGGTAGAAACCACTTGATTAACAGTCAATGATGTGAACTATTAACAAGTGTGAGAAAAACCACCAGTAATGTCAATGGCTCTCAAAGTACCCACTACAATCCATGAAATGTGAATAAATGAGCTGAAGTCGAACATGTCATAGAATAAATGAGCTAAAGTCAAACATGTCATTGATGAGATCCTTGTTTCTGGATGAGATGTTTCATAGAGCATAGATTATTGCTCATGGATATCATATCATTGTATAGGGTTTGCATTAACGAAAGAACACTTGTGTGCACTTTTAAAATTCATACATCATTCTTCCTCTATTCTGTTGATGTATTGGTCATGAAAAGACCCATGTTGTAATCATTGTAAAATTCAGTCATGTATGGGCTATTGGGATCAAGTCATGTCATATATGTATCTCAATTAATTTGAGTGATTTATATAATCATGGGATCATAAAATCATTAGAAAGGTCATGTAATTGAGTCATAAAGACTTGTACTTATATTGCATATCTCTAGAAGGTCCAACATATATTCAAGGGGAGCATGGTTAGTATGCGTATTTCATAACAACATATCGGTCTTATAATATTGAGCATGACAAGGGGAGTACTTCATTCAACTTTGTTCTTCCATTTTCCCTTGATGTCAAGGGCGAGAGAAGATTTGGTGCTTGTAGGAGGTTTCCATCAAGTCTAAAGGGGGAGATTATTGGCATTATGGATAATGTGTTGTCCTTGATGGCAACCTGCATGTAAAATATGTCCTTGATGTCAACTTGGTTATAATATGATGATTATGGAACTAATGCAGATGATAGGAATATCAATACAGGTATTACAGATATGAGGAAGTGTATTGGAAACCTTGTTATAAGTTTCACTTGATAAAATATTGAAAGTGTGCAGTTTGAAAAGTATACATGACCCCTATGAAGAAGAGTCACGTACATCCGCAGGTTCTGTGAATTAAAAATGTGTATGGAAATATACCCATGGAAAATAGAAAACCAGGAGCCTCTACCATGGTAATCGCCCATATTATTGCGATGGAAATGTCTATTTGATCCCATCAACAAATACCAACAATGTTACCAAAGGATTTGCCTGTGGTATTGGCAAGGCAAAAATCCATATAAAGAGAAGGAAATCAAGGACTTAAAGTGTGCAATGTAATGGATTATTCATGTGTATTATGATCAAGAATAGGTGTGCACCAAGCAGCAAGAAGAAGGCTCAGATCTAAGAGATCTGAATATGTGTTGAAATATATGCTTGATTGATTTGCGTGTTGTAGAATATTTGAATTGCTAACAATGCAAGATCTATGGTTATAATGGGGCTATGATATGAATGTGTTTGTATAGATCTATGATTTTGACAGTAAAATATGTAGAGTGTGTGTTGTGTATGCAGAGATAATTTGATCTAGTGAATTAAGATCTGTACGTAGGTTTTCTTCTAGAATGTCGTGTACATACACGGATATGCCTCAGAACAGTCGTGTATACATACTAAGTTAATAAGTTTTAAGATTGTTGCTTAATCTGGGTTGTAGATAGTTGTTTTGATGTTGACTTACGATTATAATGATTATAGATGTGATAAGCTTTACAAATAATGGTTTTGTTAAGTATTTTTGGTGATTTTAAATCTATACGTAGGTCCTATGTATGAGAAGAGTGAATATACGCAGGTTTAATATATTACAGTTGTGTATATGTTCTAGGGTTTAAAGTGCTACTTGGTGATTATAGTTGATTAGTTATGTATTATTTGTTGTTGATTGTCAAGAATTTCTTGATTAGGATAGTTGATATTTAACAGTGATAATTGATGATTGGTTATTGAGTGGTGACTTGGCTTGGTATGGCATTGACAGTGTTGTTGAGAAAGTTTACTTGGCATCTTTGTATACTAGTTTGATCTGGTTCAGTGATTTAGTTATTTGTTGTCAGGGCCTAGTGAAAATATGTTTTGAGATATGTACATAGGTTTTATGCACAAGAAGCATGTGTATATGCAAGTTTACATTATTAAATTCATGTATATATTTTGAGATAATATGGTTGGTGCTAAATTTGGGTTGCTAAAAGTTACTTTGTTGATGATTGTCAATGATGTTTTAATAAGCATGGTTGGAATTTGATAGTATTGATTGGATATTGATTTTGAGTTTATTTAGTGGATTGATTTTGTTATGTCTTGGTATATTGTCATATCAATGATCGACTTAATAGTGATTTAGTATTCAATGATTGGCACATTTTTATTTAGTATTGGTAGTGGCCTACATGTTTGATGGTTGATTGAGATAGGTGGATATAGTATTAAATATTATGAAACGTGGCCCAAAAAGTGTTAAGGGTTGTACCCTTCAATGAGGGATTTGGAGCTTCCTTCCAATAAGTGCCAGTAAATTTAATCTAGGGGTTGTAGCTCCCTTCCAATGAGTATTGGAAAATGAATAGAGGTTGTAGCCTCCTATAGGTAAGAGCGTGTGTGCTAGTAAGAGTCTACGCTAATACAAACTTTTAAGAATAATTTTCTTTATAATAAAAGAAGACGACAACAATAGTGGCTTTCTCCCACATTGGGTTTCCACCTAAAATCTATGTGTCTATACGTGTTGATGTGTTCCTTATATGTTGTGGGTTATATTTTTTTACTGCTCATAGTTATTTCTTAATAAATGTGTAATGAAATAATGATGCAATGATTAAAGTTAAACAATTGATAGAAATTATGAAAAAATGGTAATCTAGATATACACAGATCTCATTAATTAAAAGTGCGTACACATGTGGGTTGTCTGAATAACAGTAGCATGCAGATTTCTGAATTTGAAGTTGAAGATAAAGTGGATTAAAATATTGATTCACACACCCCCCCAGTATTTTTACTAATAGATAAAAGTATACTTAACGTCAAAATGATATGTTTCTAAAATTATCATGTAATCTGCACATTCAGATTCAAATTCATCATAATTACTCAAAAATAGTACAAAATGACCAAAAATTTGAAGTTTTGAGTAATTTAATAGGAAAAAATATTATTTTAATATACCACTTCTTGGTTATAAAAGGTCAAAAATTAAACTATATTTACCATTGTGCTTTTACCGATTAAGAGCTTTGAAAGTACATTTTACCCCAAATCTTTAGGATTTGATTGTGACCAAACTAGTGGATAAATTTGAGCATCGTTTGTTCCAAGTAATATTTTATACCCTATTCTTTGCTTTCACTCTTTCATTTTTGCATTTTAATGGTTATTTTTTGGTTTTTCAAGTTTTTAAATAAGGGGAATTTTTCCCTCAATTCATCGCACATTCCTTGTATTAGGAGGTGTGATTAATCTCACTTTCATTTTTAGAGAAGTGTGACTAATCACGTTATTTCTCAATATAAGAGTGATTAATTACTCCATTTCTAAAGAAAGAGTGTGATGAGCGCAAGGGTTAAGGAAAAAAAAATTAATTTAATTAAAAATTAGCAATTTTTTTCCACATTCATAATCTGATGCATTCCTTCCTTGTTATTGGAAGTATTTTAATCGATAAAAAATGACCAAATGGAGAGAGAAGAAGCATGAAACTCAAGATCTCATTGTAGCAAATGATCCAACATAATGTAGGCATTAAGAAATTGTGGTCTTTCAAAGTTTTTTTTTTTTGATTTCGAGTATGAGGGACCAAATTGATTTATTGCAATATCTGGTAAGAGCCTAGAGCATTGATGAAAAATGTTTTCGAATTGGTGAGTATACACTCACAATTGACATCAAAGACATATATTTCTTGATTGTTCTCTCACACAAGGGTGCTCATATTTCACTATCTAGCCCTAGGGGCGGTGGTAAGCCGATCGATTACCATGTGACCGAATATTGTGTTTGTGGATCCAAAAGGAGTGCTAGTGGGAATATTGAAATTAAAAATATTAGATATATTCCTTTGAAATCATACTATTTACCATAGCACATGTGTTTGGAAGTGTTTCTCTTCATTTGGATACTGAAACTCAATTGCAATATGCAATGGATTGTTTGGAGCCAACTGTATTCAACCGATTTGAAGGTCTCCTGATTAAATTGAAGAGTAGCTTACTAAGGTGAAAACATGATGGTTGAAACATTTTCGATATGGTTCCATTGTGGTCTCTTTTTCCTTGGAGAGGATTCTTGTACTACATCCTCAGAGGATTTATATGGAGATGTTAGGTTCTAAAGATCCTCAAATGAGGAAATGGGTTGATCTGATGTCCTGTTATGGAGGTGGACCAATGATTAAGTTTACACCTAATTTTTTTAGATGGTTGAGATAGTAGATTATCATGACTGAAGATTGCCCATACATCAGCATAGATTTCATGGGTGGCCCAAACCTTGCCCTTCTTGAAGGCATGCAGTGGGATAATTTAGGTAAAAAGACCTTTTCATTTTAGTTTCTTGAAATTTTTAAGTTTCTTTGTGTTTTAATTTTGTGTCAAGACTAATTTTCTAATTATTATGCAAATATTGGACTAGTTAGACTAGTAGGTGTTTAGCATGGAATCCCCCCCACAACATGTTTTGGGGCTCAAAGCCCAAGTTTTGGTCAAATTTATTGTAAAACTTCGTGACTTGTGGGCACATAGCGTGAAGTATAGGATAAGTCATAGGGCTATCTGCCCTAAGTATTGTTGTGTAATGTAATGTCATGTAGGCCTACCCATGGTCCACGGACCATGGGATTGTATAAATAGAGCAAGGCTCTAAGTTGTAAAGGCAGCAAAGGAGCGAATTAGAGAGATAGATGAATATGAATGGTTTGAGCATAAAGAAAGAGTCTAAGTGTATTGGGTCATAGTAGTAGGAAGAGGCTCTGCAACTGAGTTCACAGAGGCCTAGTAGAGTCTGCAATTAAGTGTGTGGACCCCTGTAGCTGAGTGCATAGGGCGGGGTCAAGTCTGTAATCTTGAACGAAGAATAATAAAGAGAAGTTGATTCCAATTTCTGTGCATCTGCTTTTGTATTGCCTTCTTTACATTTATATTGTTTTTTTTATTGCAAGAACTTATATGATTGCTGCATATACTGTTAATTATCACTAGTCTTACACAAATAAGTTGAGTAATCGAGTAATAACAAATTAAATAGCAAGGAACTTGGGTATAATACGGGTCGTGCCCCAGGTAGGGCTGCATGGAAGTAGCATCACACATTCTGAGGGACTAACAAGTGCATGTAGCGATGTGCACAAGGTCAAGCCGTGGATTGCCAGAAGATCATCAGACAACCCTAGGGTGCAGAAACCTGGTTCTAGCACCCTCCCATACTACTTTGGGTGAGACCTCATTCCGTGCTCTGCGAACTATTGCTGAAAGGGCCAATAGTATCGAGATTTTCTTGGTTGAATCACCTCTGAACCTAGGTCAGGCCCATACAAGCCAACAAATGGTTCCGTTGCCAAGAGCGGGATCTGCATAAGGGATGTCTGATGTCGTGCCATTGGAATCCAACAAAAAAATAAATTGAAGAGTGGTTGGACAAGAAGATTCACGAGTTCACGGTGCAGGAAAATAGAAATCCATGAGTATCTAAGGAACAGTGGTTGGAGCGCTACGTGTATGCAGAAATCCATGAAATTTTCTTTGTGTCCTTTCCTTCTGAGATGTATGAGTGGATCGCGAAGCTAGCAGATAGTCAGGGAATGTGTAGGCTCGAAAAAACAATCGTGTGGACTCTGGAATTAGTGCGAAAACTAGAAGCGTCAGGAGATAAGATTGCACGAGCTATGGACCATTGGCTCGATCAAATTTTAGGAGGATTTATCACTGAGTCCGCGGTAGACATGACCGTTAGCTACAGTGCGGCGAAGAGACATTTTCTCAAGGGACCACGAGGTAAGTATATTAAATCTTTGAACACTTGGATTAAGATGCTATTGTGTGAAAAGTGGGTTATCCGAATAAATTAATGTTTTAGACTATGCGAAGTGGGAAGATCTACAAAAGTGGAAATAGTAAAGAATTGGAAACCTGTCCCTTAATTTCCCCCTCGCAGGAAAGCGAGGAAGAGCTCACAAAACTTTCTCTGAGAAGCACGGTTAGTCTGATAAGGCAGTGCATTCTGCGTTTACCACCTCCACCTAAACCGCCACCCATCTCACTATCCTCACCTCCATCTCCACCCACCCCACCTCCGCCACCACCACAGTTCAGTATGGTGAGTGCAATCAAACTACCAGTATTTAGAGGAGTAGGGAATGAAGATCCAGACCAATTCTGGTTTGTGGTAAGAGTAGTATGGGAGGCACAATGCGTTGCAGATGATAATATCAGGAAGGATATGCTGGTGAGCACATTGCAGGATTGCGCATTAACATGGTACATCAACCATTCTAATGACCATCCAAACGCAGGAATTGTAGAAATCTAGGCCACGCTAAATAGGGGATTTAGCAGGCCAATGTCAGAAACACAATCAATCATCGGGTTTAAGGAGATCATGATGCTCCCAGGCGAGACCCCATGGGATCTAGACCAAAGACTGAAGGGTATGATTTTCGAAGCTAACCTGACATTGATGGATGGACAACACCCATGGTTTGTAGCATAATTGACACCGCACTTAAGGACAACGTTGTCACAGAAAAAACTTTCCACCCATGCCGAAGCTTTAGAAATGGCGATGAGATTGCATGAGACCCCTATACAAGACGCTAGTCTGGGAGTCCAACAAATCCATGTGCAACTACAAAATTTGTGTCTGGAAATGCAAAGTTTGAAACAGGATAGGACACCTCAACTGGAGGCACGCGAGGAGGTATGGTGCATAAAATGAAAAGGCGAGGGGCATGACAAGGACAATTGTCCAGAGTTCATGAATTACTTGGCAGGAAGAGGGTCGATGTCATTAAGACATGAGGCATAGACAAGACCGAGCACAACACCTGCATTATGGTGTGTGATCTATCGGATAGGAGGAAAGCACACTATGGATAATTGTCATCTATTATAGAAATATACGCATACGTCCCAACAATTTTTTTGTAAGTTTTGCAAGCTGGTAGGCCATGATGAGTGCACCTGTAGAAGCTACGAACTAATGATGGATTGGACTCATGCCTGCAGGGTGCAGACCAAAATTCGAACCCTTGACTCAAATGCAGGAATGACGCGCGCTGGATTTCAGGGGCATGGTCGAGGTCAAGGTGGAATGGGACCTGGAAGGGGTTGCAGACAGTTAATTTGTTATAATTTTGGAGGGCCAGGGCAATATTCTCACAATTGCACAAACCTGACGAGGACATCATGTTTGTATTGTACTCAGTTTGATCATGAGGTAGAAGACTGCCCTACACTAATAGTGAGACTACGCGAAAAAGGGGTACTTCAGCCCCCTCCGACTCAAAATTTGCAGATGATGAGGTCTGAGCTGCGCAAAGAATACTTGAACATAAACATGATGCTCGGGAGCAGTATGACTACTGGCGATGATAAAGGAAAGTAGCTAGAAGAAGGTGCATGGGTTTGCAAGGCTCCTACTAAAGAACTTGAATTTGATTTAGAACACATGAAGGAGACATTCATGGAAGCTAAGAAGAGCTTCACAGAGGCCTCCGATTTAGATAGTAAGGATCAACTAGAACTAGGGATGGATCCTTCAATGCTCACTACCTTTCTGGAGACATGCATGAAACTGCTACATGACAGCAAGGTAGTCAAAGGACTACAGGAACTTATCACTGGGTGCGGGGGGTCAGGAGAACTGCGTGTGGTCCGGAAACTTGGAAAGCATGCTTTGCGCACAGGAATGGAAATGAGGTTGACTGTGCAAATTGGGGAGTATGAAATGGATAAGGTAATCCTAGATTTGGGATCAGACGCGAATGTACTACCAAAACAAACATGGGAACGCATGGGAAGACCCACACCACGATGGTCTCCTATTCAGTTGCGAATGACGAACCAACAAAAGATATTGCCCATGGGAAGATTCCAAGGGGTAATAGTAGGTATTGAAGGTCCGAGCGTGCAGGCAGATTTTGAAGTGATAGAGATTGTCGATGACAGTAATCCCTATCCCGCACTACTAGGAATAGACTGAGCCACCGATATGAATGGCGTCATAAATCTTAAGAAGCACAAAATGATCTTTGAGAAAAAGTCGCTATGTGTAGTAGTACTGCTAGATCCAGCCGAAGGAGTGTGATACACTAAGCTGGTGTGTGACGACGATCTCGATTGTATTTACAAGATAACTGCACAAGAAGAGGATTGGGTGAATCTGACTATAGATGGAAGGATTTCGTGGGAGCCCAAAAGCTCTTGCACCTCAGATTCAGATGAAGAGATAGAGCGATGGCAGAATCGGTTGCACAAAGTAACAACACTAAATTGCAATATGATGATTAGATCACTGCGCTACGTGACAACAGAGGCAAGGGATCTGCCAACATATGATGGGTTGACAGCGTGGATGGATTCCTAAGCAAATTTGAAAGCGTAGTACCAGAACAGCAGTCGTTCGATGCGCTGAAGTGGGCACTGCGTGCAACACTCACATGATGGTGTGGTACGCATCAGGGAAGTTTTTAGAACTGGGGTGGATGTAGAAGAATGATGCACCTACAATTTGGGAAACCACACATATAGCTAGTAGACAAATATGACGGATGAGTTGTTGGCATTATGTTCTCTGGTATGGCTATATGTTACAGATGTTGTACTTGATGGCAACTCCCATGACAAGGCTCTCAATTTATTGAAAAATAAGAAGGACGCAGGAAATCAGTTCAGAAGGTGCGTACCCGCAGGTACACCTTGCAGGGACCGCGTCCAGATTCGCAGGCCAACCATTCAGGAGGTGCGTCCACCCAGTGCACACATTTCAAGGCATAGAAAAGCTCATGTGGGGGTTTCTTGTGTTTTACTCTTGGTATCTAGCCGACGGTATTGTATTATTATGGTGTCGGCTCGTGGTATTGTTCCATGATTTGAGGAGGAGCTTGCCTATATAAAGCAAAGAAGATCATTTGGTTTATGTGTGTCTTTGGTTGAATATCTTATGAGGCTAGATCTGGTCTAGATCTAAAAAGGCGAATCTTCTGAAAGACTGAGATCTCTTTGGCGCATGATCAAATCTGTAGATCTGACTGTTTGGGTTACTCTTAAAGTCTTGAAATCATTCATACCCGAAGGTACGCAGGTTCAGTGAAAGGCAAGTGCGCCGGGACGCAGTGCAGTAAGAAGAGACCTGCGTGGGGACGCAGGGCAGAGTAAGATTCAGGTGCGTCTGGGACGCAGTACAGTAACAGGCACACTGCGTGGGGACGCGGAGCATAATAAGGATCAGGTGCGTCTCTGAGCAAAAAGACGCGGCGCGATATTATTTCTGGGTGCGGCCCTGCAGCAACAGGACGCAGTGCAGTTGAAGGAACAGTGCGTGGGCACGCAGCGCAGCAGAAGGATCTCTGCGTGTGGACGCAGGGGAGCAGAAGGTTAACTGCGTCTGGTCGCAGGCCACAGAAGGGAAAACTGCATCTCTGTTCTGTTGATTGAATTTCTCTATTGATAAGGTGTTCTGGGTTAGTTCTGTTATTACTGATCTGATAACTGTAGTGGACTGTAACTGTTATGTACTTGATGATCATTTGATGCTTTATGAAAAGAAGTAGGGGGTTGTAGCTCCCTTCCAAGAGAAGACTGGAAAACGAGAGAGAGTTGTAGCTCTCTGCAGGTTGCAGCCTGCGTACTGGTAAAGGACTGCACCAGTACAAAATCATTGTAAAAGGAGTTTCTAATTTGAAAGAAGATAGAGACATATTGCAGCAGGTGGTTTTCACCCACATTGGGTTTCCACCTTACATCTTGTGTTCTTTGGTGTGACTATCTGTTGTCTTTGTTCATGCTCATTATTTTATGGTACTGACATGCAAAAATAATTCAAAGATCAAATAAGGAAGATTTATTAAATTGCTAGATAATACTGATTCACCCCCCCTCTCAGTATTATTTCCAACAATTGGTATCAGAGCAGGTCCTTCAGAGAAGCTTGATCGCTTGAAGGTAGATCGTTCATCATGAGCAACTACGAGAGAGAAGCATCAATCAGGCCACCGGTTTTTGATGGGACAAACTTCAATTATTGGAAGGTAAGAGTTACTGCATATCTTCAATCTCTTGGTACAGAAGTTTGGGACATTGTTGAAACAGGCTACGCTTTTCCTTCAGCTACTCCTACAGATCCAGCTGAGAAAAAGAAGTATGAAACAAATGCAAAAGCAGTCAGTACTCTGTTAGGATGTATATCCCAAACGAAATTCATGAAGGTAATGCACTACAAATCCGCAAAAGAGATATGGGACAAAATTGTCACAAGCTATGAAGGAGATGAACAGGTAAAGCGTGCTAAACTTCAAACTCTCAGGATTCAGTATGAGACTCTCAAGATGTATAATGATGAAAGTGTGGCTAACTATTTTCTTCGGGTAGATGAGATTGTTAATTGTATGAAAAATTTGGGTGAAGAAATAAGAGAGGCTATATTGGTTGAAAAGGTTCTAAGATCATTGTCCCCCAAGTTTGAATCTAAAGTATCTGCTATAGAAGAAAAGGAAAATCTACGAATTGTCACTATGTCTCAGCTACATGGAATTCTAACTGCTTATGAAATGAGAAAGGGAGGTCCATCAGACAGAAGAGAAGCTGCTTTCAAGGCATCAGGTAAAGAAGATTATTATGAAGCAATCCACATCCCAGAAGAAGAGGAAGAAGAATCAAATTTTGTCAGAAAACTTCAAAGAGGTTCTGGAAGATTCAGAGGTAAGTTACCTTTTAAATGCTTTGCTTGTGGAAGAGTAGGTCATTATGCTGCAAAATGTCCTTATAAGGATAAAGGAAAGGAACCTGCTAGATGGAACAAGAAACAAAGTGCAAATAAGAAAAGCTACTACACCCATGAAGATAGTGATGGTCTATCGAACAGTGATGAAGATGAACGAGGTAATGAATATAAGTTGTTAATGGCATTTGAAGATGATGATTATATGGATGCTATAGATGTGGATAACCTTTATGATGAAATTACTAGACTCAAGAGATGTATAGAAGAAAAGAATGTGATCATTGATACTTTACAATTTCAAATTGATGAAAAGGAAAAACATCTTGAAAAACTAGAAGGAGAAATTGTTGGTCTTAGAAAAGAGATTGAGAAAACAAAAACTATTAATCTTAAGTTTGTCAAAGGATCTAAAACTTTGGATAAGATTATCAATGTGCAGCGGTCTCCTCTAAACAAGACAGGTCTGGGCTACAATGGAGAAACCTCTCAAGCATCCACCTCTAAGAGTTATCTTGATGCAGCAAGAAGAAATGAGCAAAAGAATAATGAAGATCATCAGGTAAAGCAGGGACGAATTACAAACAGAAACTATCAGGGGCAATCCATCTTAAGGGTGAACCAGCCACAGGTAAAATCTTCTCAATTTGGTTCAAGAATAGATGAAAATAGAAATTACAATCAGTTGGCTGGTAGATTCGATAACTGCAGAAGTTTCTTCAATGGACAATGCTTTTCTTGTCATAACTTTGGTCACAAAGCAGCTCAATGTGTTGCATATAAAACAATCATGACTAGGGAAGCTCAAAAACAAAGAAGTATGACAGGGATTACAAAAAGGACCTATAACAACTTTTCGGTTCTTGAAAATGAAGTTGAATGTTCTATTTGCAATAATTTTGGGCATAAAGACTCTGAATGCAGGAGCAGGTTTCAGCAGAAAAAGGAACAAGCCTCAAGCACCAAAACATGGAGAATAAAGGAACCTCAAACAGAAAGATGCGGGATAGCTTTTTATGCAGAGGGACAGGAAAATCTATGGTACATTGACAGTGGATGTTCGAAGCATATGACAGGTGATAAAGAAAAACTTGAATCTTATTCTGATCTAGAAAAGGGAAAGAAAGTCTCTTTTGGAAATGATACTCCTGCAACTATAAAAGGAAAAGGCATTGCTCAGTTAAAAGAAAAGGTCAAGGCTGGAAATGTTTTGTATGTAGATGGATTGAAGCATAATCTTCTAAGTGTCAGCCAGATGTGTGATCAAAGAACCGAGGTTATATTCAGATCGAATGGATGTCTTGTTCGTGATCTTGATACAGGTAAAACAGTGCTCAAAGGCAAAAGAACTCCAAATAATCTGTACATATTTGAAGAAGGACAACAACAATGATATCTGAGCAAGGATGAAGAGCACTGGTTATGGCATCGAAGGTTGGGACATCTAAGCTTCTCACAAATAAGGAAAGCGTGCAAATATCAGGGAGTTCGCGATCTTCCAGATATCAAAATTCCTGACAACACCATATGCAAATCATGTCAGTTTGGAAAACAAACCAGAACTAACTTTCCAGAGAAAGAAGGATCAGCTAGCATGCCTCTTGAGCTAGTACATACAGATACATGCGGTCCCTTCAGGAAAAGAACACCTCGAGGAGAAGAATACTTGATATTATTCACAGACGATTTCTCCAGGTTTGTCTGGTTAGGACTTATGAAGCACAAAGATGAAGCATTCGAAAAATTCAAATCCTTCAAAGCCTTGGTGGAAAATGAATCAGGTCACAAAATTAAGTGCCTCAGATCCGACAGAGGTGGGGAATTTACGTCAAATGAATTTTTTGATTTCTGTGAAGAACATGGGATAAGAAGAGAATTCTCTACAGCAAGAACTCCCCAGCAAAATGGAGTTGTGGAAAGAATGAACAGAACAATCCAACAAATGGCTCGTGCTATGCTTGATGAATCAGGAACTCCCGCTACTTTCTGGGGTGAAGCTGCACATGCTGCGGTTGTTATTCTCAACAAAATGAATGTCCGGGTGAACAACACTCAAACTCCTCATGAGCTTTGGAATGGTAGGACTCCTTCGGTAAAGCACTTCAAAATCTTTGGGAGCAAATGCTATATCAAGAATACTGATGAGCAGCTTGGAAAACTTGAACCTATAGTAGATGAAGGCATTCTTCTTGGTTATTCTCCATATAGCAAAGCGTACAAATGCTACAATAAAAGACTTGGCAGAATTGTTGACAACATTGATGTAGTGGTTGATGAGAAGGGATACATTCCTAGGCAAGTACATCGTGAAGACATCGAAGAAGATGAAGGCTACCCTCAAAGACAGAATGATGAAGAAGAAGAATCTCAAGAAGAACCTCAAGAAGAACCAGAGGAGCAAACAAGAATAGAAGAAAAGACTCCATCCAGATATGTTCAGAAGAACCATCCAGAATCTCAGATTATGGGACAGAAAGAAGCAGGTGTACAAACTCGAAGAAGAATTGCAGAAGCTTCAAGCTATTTAGCATTACTCTCCTCAACTGAACCACAAAATGTGAAAGAGGCATGCAAAGATGAATGTTGGGTGAAAGCAATGGATGAAGAACTTGAGCAGATCGAAAAGAACAACACTTGGGAGTTGGTTCCTAGACCAAAAGATAAGAATGTTATCGGGACAAAATGGGTCTTCAAAAACAAATTGAATGGAAATGGAGAAGTAATTAGAAATAAAGCCAGACTTGTTTGTAAAGGGTATGCGCAGCAAGAAGGAATAGACTTTGAAGAAACCTTTGCTCCTGTTGCAAGACTTGAGGCCATCCGAATGTTTCTTGCTCTCTCAAGTTTTCAAAACTTCAAAGTATTTCAAATGGACGTGAAATCAGCCTTTCTGAATGGAGACTTGGAAGAAGAAGTATACATTGAACAGCCAGATGGGTTCATTCTTGGAAATGATCCAAACCTTGTATGCAGATTGAAAAAGGCCCTCTATGGTCTCAAACAAGCTCCAAGGGCTTGGTACTACCGCTTGGACAAATATCTTCATCAACAAGGTTTTTCAAAAGGTTCAGCAGATAGCAATCTTTATATAAAAGTTGAAAATGACAAATTGCTAATACTTGTTGTGTATGTAGATGACATTATTTTTGGCAGCAATGAAGAAGCTATGAGTCAAAGCTTTGCCTCGGTCATGCAGAAAGAATTTGAAATGTCCTTGCTAGGAGAACTGACATATTTCCTTGGTTTGCAAATCCAACAAAAGGAAGGAGGAATCTTTTTATCTCAAACCAAGTATCTCAAACAGATTTTGAAGAAATATGGCATGGAAGATGCAAAACCAGTATGTACACCCATGGTCACAGGATGTAGTCTCAGTACAAATGATGAATCTGCAGCAGTACATCGACCAACCTACAGATCTATGATTGGAAGTTTACTTTATTTGACAGGTACCCGACCGGACATCATGCATGCAGTTGGAATAGTTGGAAGATTTCAGGCAAATCCGAAGGAGACTCATCTTCAGGCAGTGAAGAGAATTTTCAAATATCTTCAAGGGACTCAAAATTATGGCTTATGGTATCCTAGAGATACAGATCTTACTCTTCATGCTTATACAGATGCAGATTGGGCCGGAAGTGTGGATGACAGGAAAAGCACAAGTGGTGGTGCGTTCTTTATGGGTTCTAGACTGGTATCTTGGTTCAGCAAGAAACAGAGTTCAATTGCCTTGTCTACAGCTGAAGCGGAATATGTTGCTGCTGCATCTTGCTGCACCCAACTCCTTTGGATGATGCAGACTTTGCAGGATTTTCAAATCACTTGTACACCACCTATCCCCATCTTATGTGATAACACAAGTGCAATCAGCATCTCAAAGAATCCAGTTATGCATTCAAAAACCAAGCACATACCAATCAAGTACCATTTTCTCCGGGAACAAGTGCTTGAACAGAAGGTCAAGTTGGAGTATGTTCCTTCTAAGGAACAAGTTTCTGATATTCTCACCAAACCATTGCCCAGGGACACTTTTGAATACCTCAGGCAAAAGCTGGGGGTTGTTGATGCATCATCTTATTGTTGAATCTTTTCTGATTGATGGTACAGGTTCAGGGGGAGCATATAATGCATTGTTGGCATTATGGAGGATGGTCAGAAGGAGATCTTGGAAACAGCTGCAATATGTCTCTATCTCTTTCATGGTGGATTATGGTTCTTTGTTACAGATCTGGTTCTTTTTCAGGGGGAGCATGATCTTAGGGGGAGCATACCCCTTTGCCCTTGATGTCAAAGGGGGAGAATGAAGCTGAAGATTGTAAGGTTGCCATCAAGTCCAAAGGGGGAGATTGTTGGCATTATGTTCTCTGGTATGGCTATATGTTACAGATGTTGTACTTGATGGCAACTCCCATGACAAGGCTCTCAATTTATTGAAAAATAAGAAGGACGCAGGAAATCAGTTCAGAAGGTGCGTACCCGCAGGTACACCTTGCAGGGACCGCGTCCAGAGTTGCAGGCTAGCCATTCAGGAGGTGCGTCCACCCAGTGCACACATTTCAAGGCAGAGAAAAGCTCATGTGGGGGTTTCTTGTGTTTTACTCTTGGTATCTAGCCGACGGTATTGTATTATTATGGTGTCGGCTCGTGGTATTGTTCCATGATTTGAGGAGGAGCTTGCCTATATAAAGCAAAGAAGATCATTTGGTTTATGTGTGTCTTTGGTTGAATATCTTATGAGGCTAGATCTGGTCTAGATCTAAAAAGGAAAATCTTCTGAAAGACTGAGATCTCTTTGGCGCATGATCAGATCTGTAGATCTGACTGTTTGGGTTACTCTTAAAGTCTTGAAATCATTCATACCCGAAGGTACGCAGGTTCAGTGAAAGGCAAGTGCGCCGGGACGCAGTGCAGTAAGAAGAGACCTGCGTGGGGACGCAGGGCAGAGTAAGATTCAGGTGCGTCCGGGACGCAGTACAGTAACAGGCGCACTGCGTGGGGACGCGGAGCATAATAAGGATCAGGTGCGTCTCTGAGCAAAAAGACGCGGCGCGATATTATTTCTGGGTGCGTCCCTGCAGCAACAGGACGCAGTGCAGTTGAAGGAACAGTGCGTGGGCACGCAGCGCAGCAGAAGGATCTCTGCGTGTGGACGCAGGGGAGCAGAAGGTTAACTGCGTCTGGTCGCAGGCCACAGAAGGGAAAACTGCGTCTCTGTTCTGTTGATTGAATTTCTCTATTGATAAGGTGTTCTGGGTTAGTTCTGTTATTACTGATCTGATAACTGTAGTGGACTATAACTGTTATGTACTTGATGATCATTTGATGCTTTATGAAAAGAAGTAGGGGGTTGTAGCTCCCTTCCAAGAGAAGACTGGAAAACGAGAGAGAGTTGTAGCTCTCTGCAGGTTGCAGCCTGCGTACTGGTAAAGGACTGCACCAGTACAAAATCATTGTAAAAGGAGTTTCTAATTTGAAAGAAGATAGAGACATATTGCAGCAGGTGGTTTTCACCCACATTGGGTTTCCACCTTACATCTTGTGTTCTTTGGTGTGACTATCTGTTGTCTTTGTTCATGCTCATTATTTTATGGTACTGACATGCAAAAATAATTCAAAGATCAAATAAGGAAGATTTATTAAATTGCTAGATAATACTGATTCACCCCCCCTCTCAGTATTATTTCCAGCAACTGCTAGATCCAGCCGAAGGAGTGTGATACACTAAGCTGGTGTGTGACGACGATCTCGATTGTATTTACAAGATAACTGCACAAGAAGAGGATTGGGTGAATCTGAATATAGATGGAAGGATTTCGTGGGAGCCCAAAAGCTCTTGCACCTCAGATTCAGATGAAGAGATAGAGCGATGGCAGAATCGGTTGCACAAAGTAACAACACTAAATTGCAACATGATGATTAGATCACTGCGCTACGTGACAACAGAGGCAAGGGATCTGCCAACATATGATGGGTTGACAGCGTGGATGGATTCCTAAGCAAATTTGAAAGCGTAGTACTAGAACATGCGCTGAAGTGGGCACTGCGTGCAACACTCGCATGATGGTGTGGTACGCATCAGGGAAGTTTTTAGAACTATGGCGGATGTAGAAGAATGATGCACCTACAATTTGGGAAACCACACATATAGCTAGTAGACAAATATGACGGATGAGATGATCCACGCACACACCTCGCAAAATGGACCAAGGTTTACAAGGAAGAGCCATAGCCTGAATGGGTACATTTATTCTATCATACCCTAGATGTCATACCCATGAATTGGTATACTGAGACTAAGCTTTGCCATGGTACAAGCGAATGGGATGCCTTGAGTGAGGGATTTATGTTAAGCTTCACATTTGAAGATTGTTGCTCAAATACTGTTGATGATGCACTACAGGTAGTAAAAGCAGCTATCTTCAAAATACCTTAGGAGCCAATGGAAGTACTTCAGCCAAAATGGGCGACAGAGTTGAGTTGCACACTAGAGTGTTATAACGTAAATGTTGAGGAGGATGATGAGGACCCACGAAACATTAAAATTTCAAAAACATAAGGCTGTCAGGAAGATTCGCAAACCATCACTTGAAGACCTCGACATCACCGCGCCGCTAAAGACAAAGCAGGTCAACATTAGAACAGAGGCGGAGCTGAAGTATGCAACGCTTGGGGAATATTGGGATGATGCCATGGTGGATAAGGTCGCTGAGTTACTCCGCGAATACCAAGACTTGTTCCTGACCAAAATTCAGGACTTAAAAGGGATCGTTGGTGACTTATGGATGATGAAGATCACCCTAAAACTTGATGCGAAGCTAGTTAAGCAGCGGTCATACCGCTTGAATCCAAAGTATAAAGAAAAGGTCCATGATGAGTTAGGAAAAATGCTCGTAGCCCGACTTATTGAACCAGTGGAAGAATCTGACAGGGTAAGTCCTATGGTAATATAGGAGAAAAAATAGAAGGGTGAAATAATAATATGCGTGGACCTTATTACGTTGAATGACACCTGTGTACACGATCCTTTCCTGACACCATTCACAGATGAAGTACTGGAGAATGTTGGTAGTTAAGAATCATACTCGTTAACAGATGGGTTCTCAAGGTACCATCAGATCAAGATCATGCCGAAAGGTAGGAGAAAAATGATCTTTGCAATAGAATGATGTTGCTTTCAATACATCATTATGCCATTTGGACTGAAGAACACGCAAGCTATATTTTCACGCATCGTGGTGGTTGCATTCAAAGAATACATCCACAAGTTCTTGGAGGCCTTTCTGGATAATTGGACTGTCTTTGGATTAGTTAAGCACCATGTAGCGAGCTTACGCTTGATGCTTGATACTTGTTGCCGACACCAGATTGTGCTGAACATTAAGAAGTGCACATTCCTCATTCCCTTTGGAAACCTACTGGGACATGTGGTCTGCGAACAAGGCCTGATGGTGGACCTTGCGAAGATTGCCATTATCCTAAATTTGGAAGCACCACGAAGTGTTAAACAACTGTGCGCTACCTTGGGGCACACTGGATACTATAGGAAGTTCATCAAAAGTTATGCCCAAATAACCACGCCGATGGAAAAGTTATTAAAAAAAGATGTTACATATTGTTGGAATGATGATTGCATGAAGAGTTTGGATGTTCTGAAGGGGAAACTAGCCTCCACTCCAATCCTGGTCTTCCCAAAATGGGATGTGGAATTTCATGTACATGTTGATGCGTTGTGTATCGTGCTGGGAGCCGTACTCACATAGGAGGGCGCAAAGGGTGTGGATCACCCGATCACATTTGCAAGTCGAAGATTGTCCGAAGCAGAAAATAAATACTCTACCACTGAGCACGAGCGGTTGGCAATGGTGTACACACTCCAAAAATATTGACACTATTTACTCAGGGGACATTTCAAGATGTATACCAACCATTCCGCGTTGAAATACCTGGTGAATAAGCCTGTGTTGGGGGGCACATATGTTGATGGCTCTTACTATTTCAAGAATATTATTTTGTGGTCATTGTCAAGTCAGAACGCCTAAATGCAGGACCGGATCACTTGTCACAAATTGGGATGGGCCAGGAACCCATGAATTTGGAGGAGGGACTACCTGATGCACAACTCTTTGCATTGCGCGTTGTAGGCGGACACTTCAAAGATATAATCCATTTTCTAACAATAGGGACTGCACCGAAGGAATACTCAGTCCAATAGAAGAAGGAATCGATGTTGCGCATGACAGACTTTTCTATCATCACGGGGAACCTCTACAAGATGGGCAATTATGAGATATTGTGAAGATACGTACTTGAATTTAAACAAGGTCAGATCCTCGTGGAAGCACATGCGGGTGTTATAGGAGGACACTATGCAGAACGTGTGACCACACAAAATATTCTTCGTGCAGGGTTATGGTGGCCGACCCTACACCAGGATTCGAAAGCGCACTGTAAGGCCTGTGATATATGTCAAAGGACTAGGAAACCATCAAGAAGGGACGACATGCCACTAAATCCACAAATGACACTGCAGCCATTTGAAAAATGGGCAATCAACTTTGTGGGACAAACCAAACCTCAGGGAAAGACGGGTGCACGCTAAATCATCACCGCGACGGAGTACCTAACACAATAGGTGGAAGCGCAACTGGTCAAGGACTGCATGGCTGCGAAGTTTTTGTTCGAAAACATGTTGACACGATTTGGTTGTCCAAAAATCTTAATGAGTGATCACAGCATACATTTCTTGAACGAAACCATCAGTGCACTCACAGAATAGTTCCATCTGTATCATCAGAAAATCACACCGTACCACCCACAAGCTAATGGAATAGTAGAGGCATTCAACAAAATACTGAAGACTACGCTGACCAAAGTATGTAACGCACAGCGAAACGACTGGGACCTGCGTGTACCTGCTATGTTATGGGTGTACAGGACAATGTGCAAGAATTTGATGGGACAAACACCTTTTCGGTTAGTCTATGGCACGAAAGTTGTCATGCCGATGGAATACATCGTACCTAGTCTGTGAATAGCAGCGCTCACAGGCATGACGGAACATGAAGCTCTGGAAGAATGGCTCGGGAAATTAGAAGAACTCAAGGAAGAATGGTTTTTGGCTAGATTTCATCAGTAGGTACAAAAGCAGCGTAAAAATGTCTGGCACAACTGCCATATCAACTTGCGCACCTTTAAGGTAAATGACTTAGTACTGTTGTATGACAGTAAGTTTGAAAAAATTTCAGGAAAATTTAGAATACACTGGCTAGGACCATAAGCGGTTAAGGAGGTCACAGATGGAGGTGCGGTCCATCTAGTCAAACTAAATGGAGAACCCTTCCCAGGCAAAGTAAACGGAAGTCAATTGGAACCCTACATGGGATGGTCAGCTCTCTGACTAACTGGCCAAAGCACAGTCTTCGCGACTCAAGGAGCTGGACAAGGGCGCGGGACTATAAACACATGCAACAGATGCTGGTACCAAGGTAAGGACACAATTCAGACGCAGATGATTCAGAATCAAGAGTGCAGTAGGTACAATAGGCAGTGGCTCAGTGCGTTGCTAACATTTAGGACATCGGGACCAGTTGGAGAGACTCTGTGCCAAGATCGTCGTGCTGACAGAGTGACTCGGGGACGAGTCACGATGATTGTGTTGAGGGCCTGTTGGTCATGAAATCCCCCCACAGCATGTTTTGGGGCTCAAAGCCCAAATTTTGGTCAAATGTATTGTAAAACTTTGCGAATTGCGGGTGCGGAGTGCGAAGTATAGGATAAGTCATAGGGCTATCTGCCCTAAGTATTTTTATGTAATGTAATGTCATGTTGGCTTACCCATGGTCCGTGAACCATGGGATTGTATAAATAGAGTGAGGCTCTAATTTGGAAAGGAAGTGAAGGAGCGAATTAGAGAGATAGATGAATACGATTGGTTCGAGCATAGAGTAAGAGTCTAAGTGTATTGGGTCATAGTAGTAGGAAGAGGCTCTACAACTGAGTGCGTAGAGGCCTAGTAGAGGCCGCAGCTGAGTGCGCAGACCCCTATAGGTGAGTGCGCAGGGTGGGGTCGAGTATGTAATCTTGAATGAAGAATAATAAAGAGAATTTGATTCCAATTTTTGTACATCTGCTTGTGTATTGCCTTTACATTTATATTGTTTCGTTTATCACATGCACTTATATGATTGTTGGATATACTATTAATTATCACTAGTCTTACACAAATAAGTTGAGTAATCGGGTAATAAAATATTAAATAGCAAGGAAATTGGGTATAATATGGGTCGCGCCCTGAGTAGGGCTGCACGAAAGTAGCATCATAAGTTGCGAGGGACTAATAGGTGTGCATAGCGACGTGTGCAGGGTCAAATCGCAGACTGCTAGAAGCTCATGAGACATCCCCAGGGTGTGGAAACTTGGTTCTATCACCCTCCCATAGTACTTCGAGTGAGACCTCAGTCTGCGCTCCACAGACTATTGCTAAAAGAACCAGTAGTACCGGGATTCACTTTGCTAAATCACCTCTGAACCTGGGTCAGGCCCATATAAGCCAACAGTGGGCACATCACCAATGCATAAATGTGGGAAGCCACAACCTAACATTGGTGTACAAGACCCAACTCTTGTAGAGACTTTGACTGAGATTGAGTAGAATTTGGAGGGGCTAACGCATGACATTCCAGATATCTGGATTGATCATCCCTCCCTTTGCTTTCAGATACATACTATAGGAGTATCTGAACGAATCAATCATCTGCTACAATGAGTGGCTCATGCCATTCTCTGCTACCATGAGAATCATGCTTATATCCTTGCATTTGATCTAGATTTGCTCCTTTTGTGGATTTATCAACATGCATTTAGATGATTAAAGGTTGTGAGCCTCATGTGTCTCTGACGCAATTTTTGTAAAAATAATTTTTTTTATAAACTTTTATCTATGGAAACCTCTTCTATTTACGCTATCTATTTTGTACAATATGTTGATGCTTATTTTTATTTGTTTTACAAGTATTCTAATGTGTGTTCAAAACATAGTTTTCTAATGCATCTATTAATGTGTTTAAATGTCTTCGAATGTGTTGATATTTAAGATAATCAAATTCCCCTTCCAAGAGATGAACCTTAAAACATTCTTAATGTTGATGGACCTCTAATTGAATAAACATTACTCAAATGTAATACTATGAGTTGAGAATCCAGCTTAACAACTCAATAATGAATACCAAGTGAAATGGCATCAGACAATAGTTTAATGATTTCATTATAATTTTCAATGTTGTAAGTCATGCAAACAAGGCATACCCCATGAAGACTCACTAACTCGTCGATAAGTGTGTACTTCCCATATCATGAATACTACGACTAGCACCATCAACATAGCCAACGTAATTTTTAGGGAACACTGACATCTACAAACCAAGTGTAATACAAGATAAACAGGGAAAAAAAAAGGATTTTCATTTTCATATGAATTTTACAAGCATGAAAAGATTGAAAAAGAAGCTCAAGGTTTTCATAAGTTTAACGAGTCTTGAAAAGAATAACCAAAACATAATCAAGTTCCCATAATTAGTGAATGTAGGAATTGTCTCAGCACATTTAGTGAAAAATATCATGGTAATATAACCATGCACCCCCCCATTGAGTGAGAGTTACATTTTATAAGATGAATGCCCCCAAAAACTATATAGGCTACTAAATTTCTTCCCAAGCTTGATTATAATTCACCTAGGGAATTTGTTTCATTTTTTAATGAGCTTGACATAGGAAAAGAACTATGCTTGGAGGTTAGTTTAATTTTTATGTGAGCTTGAAATGAAAGAAGTCATGCTCATGTGACCTTGTTTCATTTTTTAACGAGATTGACACAAGAAAAGAACTATGCTTATGACAACTTGATCATGGATTCCAAGACAAAAATTCCTTTGAAGGAATACATGCCAAGGGGCACACCTCAATCATGGATTCCAAGATGTCTTCATTAGATGGAAGAATAATACTCTAGAAGGAATCCATGTTAAGGGACTCAAGAAGATCAAGTTCCAATATCCCAATTGAAGGGTTCACCATGTTAATTAACAAATATAAGTCAAAATAAGTTAGCATACACTGAGAGGCTCTCTTTTATTGGAAAGTGAAGGCATGGGACAAGTTGCCACATTATTAACCTATGATGGGATGAATACCACTTGCGTATAGGTAACAATCAAGGAGGTTGAATGGTTAGTATTCATATTAGGACCAACAAGAAAATGTTTGTCGACAGTCACAATGTTTCCATTATGAGGGAAAGACATCACCCGAAATATTGTGGACATAACAACTTTCATGGCATATACATAGTCTCGCCCAAGGAGTAAATTGAAATCCATGGGGCCTTGGGCTACCATGGCATCAATACAAACATTTTTTCCTTCCAAGGTAATGGGAAACTAAGGAAGGATCCCTAAAGGTTCAAAAACTCTTTTATTAAAAGCCAAGAGATTATCCGTAATAGAAAAAAGTTGAGGGGAACCCATATCTTTCCAAGTAGTTGAGGATAGAATGCTAACAAAAGAACCTTCATCTACAATAGTGTGACACATATTCATATCAAAATACTTTACAATGATTTGGAAAAATATGCAAGAAGGGAGACAAGGCTCTGCAAATATATTCCAATCAAAGGAAATGACCTCAATACTTGGAGGGGGTTCCATGTAAATGGGTGAAATTACCCCTTCTTTGGTGGAATCCAAAGTAACAAGAAGAACCTCAGTGATAATAAATTCACTCTACAAGGGGATATTGGGATCGAATGAAGATAGAATCGAGTCGACCACTTGATCAACCAATGGTTCATAAACTTGAGTGATATGGGTTTCACTCTCCAAAGGAAGAGTGGGATTGACCGAACTTGGGATTGGATCAATCAGTTTGTCAATTGAAGGTAGGTTGGGAGAGAGTTTATGGTAACCATTTGGAAGTTTTTTTTGAGAAACGGTAAGGTTTTCCAACAATTTGGAGGCTTCATCCATATGAGGGAAAAGGAGAGTTTGATGACTCCCTTTGCCTAACCTACAAGGAAACCTAACTTTACCCTTTTTCCTAGGAAATTTATAATCACTGGTTGATGTACCAATAGTAAGTTGATGAGAATCTTTAGAACAAACTTCTAAGACCTCAGGAATACCTGCAAAATCAATAAGAAGTTAGTCACCCTTACAAATCTTGTAAGGTTATTTGGGCTTTTGATGCATGTTGGAGGGTTCCTCACCATTATCAATAGTTACAACAAGGGTTGGTTGATTACCCCCTTGTTTACTTTTCTTCTTTTTCTTAGCCTCGTGGTTACTAGAGTTAAGATTTTCATCAGGCAAGGAAGAAGAAAGGGGAGAAGTCATGATGGGCGAAGAAGGTAAAGCGTCAAAAAGAGGTTGGTGTTGTTGAGGTGAAGTACTCAATTGAGGTGAATTAACTTGCATATTTAGTACCAACAAGGTTGAAAACAACCATACCAGTAAACCTATCGTGAATCCAAGAAGATACAATGTAGCCATGTAAGGAGGACCAACATCTCCAAAGTAAGGAAGAGAACTAGGATCCCTATTAAAATGGGTTCCTTGATTGGTAAATTCTAGAACTATTTCCATCAAATTCAACCTAAGGTCTATTAAAAATAAAAAATAAAAATATAACACACACTAATAAATCTAAGGATCCAAAACTATGCAAACAACATTTTCACAATGAAATCACTAGTTTGTGATGAAAACCAACGTCCCAGAAATTGATGTCAAAAGTGGCTAGAGAGAGTGGGTGGAACCAGCTACACCGACAACCTTCTTAATGGTCATGACCTAGTGCAAGTAAATTCACATATACCATTTTGTGTGAAGTACCCTTCAAGAAGGCCCAAGTAATTCTAGTCAACATTTGTTCCAGTTATAGTAGGGGCTTCCCCCCACTATCACCTTGGGTAAAATCCTTAAGATTATAGTCAATAAGGGTACTACATAAAATAAATTGACCTAGGGGGACAGTCATAGATCGGATGTGCATGCAAGGGAAAAGTAACAAATGTATTTACTCCCTACCACAAGATACTATTAGTTTTTTGTAGCTTTGGAAAGTTAACTCTCACTCCTATTCCAAAGCCTTGTGATTGATCTAATATAGGTTTAATGAGCCCCATAAATATAAAAAGTCTAATTTATTTCATTAGTGTTACTTTCAAGTTGTTGTTTACTCAAATAGGTAATGGATGTTAAACTGATGATATTATGACATAACTCAAAACTAAATGCAATTGAATATGATAATGTAATCTCTTGTCAATTTGATGAATACTAAATATGGTAAGGAATGTGTGGTTTCAAGCAAAGAAACAGGTGTAGCATTCAAAGAAAGAAACATGAACCATTTTTTAAATACAAATCAAAGAAAATGTAGGATGACAATGAACTACAATACAATATATTTTTCTTTTTGAAAAATAAGAACTTTTCAAAAACACTCCAACAAACAAATATTTCACAAAGAAATTCAAATGCAGAAGAAATAAAAACTAATTACATCAAATAAATAAAAAATGGAAACTTTTAAAAATAAAATATATTCCACAACAATCAAAACACAAACAAACTCAAATTAATCTATATTTTTTTGTAGACATAATCAATTCTTTGATCAGATCACTGAAAGAAGACAAATTCATACAACCAATTTCCAAAAGTAAGAAACTATATTTTGATAGATCAATGAAACTAATCAATTCCAAAATTCCAAATATGTAAAGATAAACACCTTTTACAAAATATAATTAAACAGGATAGTTCAAGCTAATGTTGACTTTTTCAGATAGAAAACAGATTCAAGAAACCACAGGAACAAATTCTAGAACTAGAAAGCAAAAACCCTAAAATTTTTCAAATTTCTAAGGTCATCTTAGGTAAGAAATTGACACTAGTGCAATTTCACACTTTTTAAACAAGAACTATGTGATTAAATTCTCTTCACAAAATAGAAAAATGCAAGTAACCACTCTATATAAAATAGAAGACTGTAATTAATCATTGTGTGAAACAAAAACGTGCGATGACTAGAAAACATAAGAAAAAATGAAAAATCACTCAGCAAGTCTATAATTCAGTTTTTTAGAATACAGTCAGAGTCATTAGAGGTTATAGAAGGTTAATATATACACGAGAATCCATCAAAGAAATAAAATGTTCCCCAGTGGAGTCGTCAAGTTTGTTAGTGGACTAATTGCTCTTGCGGACAAGAGAAATCTCCCTAGACTCAGTAAAGTCTAGAAAAAATAGAACAATATACGCTAACATTTCTCTCAAAATACTTGAACAATTTGAGATGAACTTACCTGATTAATGAAATAAGTCTCCAAATTCCTTGTTTGCTTGAAATCTCACTCCACTTTCAATCCCTAAAACTAGAATCCGCAACAACAAAAATAGGCACAATATCAAAGCATACAATACATAAAAAAGTTCAAGTTATTACTAAACATAAGATCAAGCGGCTCTGATACATACATTTAAACATTTGGCATATCCTATGAGAAAGACAATGTACATGTATTAATAATGAGAAGAAGATTTACAACCCAATAGGCATTGATTTCATAAGTATTCGTCCTTTACAACGACAAGCCTTCACTTTGACACCATAAGTGCATAAATTAAGAACCTCAAAAGTCAACCATTTTCGCTTTGGTATACCATGTATAAATATGAGAAGGGAGGAGGTTGTAGATCCATTTCTTAGGGGATGGGATCCATTAAGTCAATGAGGTATGAATAAGTAGAGATTCAAGCTCATTTTGTTTGGATAAGATTCTCCAACAAGGCTACTATATTTTACTTTTTATTTTTTACCCATGTAAAAGGGTTAGCACACTTTTTAATGCAACATTGTTTGATAATCATCTCAAGTTTTTAATAGTAAAAGGTGCGACGTCACACTTTTATAATGTGAAACTTGCGATGATGCTTGAAATTAGGTTTTTTTAGCAATGTAATCCAGGATTATTGTATTTCTCATAATGGATTTTCTTCCAGCTTTGTAGGGGATTGTTGAAAAGGGTTCATTGTATAGTGAGAGATCTAGATTTATGGTAATTTGCCTAAGTGCGACACAATGACATGTAATACCCCTTGTGGGATTTTTAATTGGTCTCTAAAGTAAATCTTGGTGTCTCTATCATGTATGCTTTTCTTTTGTTGTTCCTAATTGTTCTGCTCAATTGTTAATGTTATTTTTTTCTCTACATAATTTCTAATGATGATATGATGTTGTGGGGTGAATGTTATATTAAAAATTTGAAAATTTAAAAAAATGAAATTATCTACAACATAGAATAATCAAGCTCTAAAAGAAAAGTCATTGAAATTCTCCCCGTGAAGAAACCTATGATGGATCAAGAAGAGTGAAAGAGATGAAGATGTTGAAGACCTAAAAAAATTCTAGGGTTTGAAGGAAACCTTAGGGAGTTGTTGTTGTTAGGAAATAGTTAAGTTCAACTTGGTCTAGTATAGAGTTAGGTAAAGTGTGTTTCTTTACCGTTGTACATTTTGTAACTTACAATCCGACGGTCACGATATGTAGTGATCCGACGGTTCACTCTCTCCTCGGTATTACCGACACTTGATCCGTGGCTTGACACCCGATTGGTCCATGAATTCTATTTAAAGCGCATGGAGGGTCATTGTTCGGGTAATCCGTGCATGAGAGAAGCTTATGTAAATTTTCATTCTTTGATTAATAAATTGTCTGTAGTAGCCACGTTGGCACAGGCCGTGGACTGTTTCCCTCTTTAAGGGTTTTAACCACATCAAAAATACTGGTGTATTGATTTGAGATCTGGTTGTGAGCGGTGTCCTTTTGGTGTTCTTTCTGAGGAACTTACCCTGTAAATTCCTACATGGTATCGGAGCTATTTGAGGGCCGCGTCCGTTGGTGATCCAAATCTGAAGCCGGTAGAACTTGCGTCCGACTGCCGTTTCCTAGATCTGTTGTTTCTGACTGCTTTCGGGCCAAGAGGACTGCTCTGTTGTGTTCGGAGCATTGTTCGAGTGAGGAACCCCTTTCGTTTCAAGCGAAAAGGTTTCCGGTAGCCCTAGCTGCATCATTTTTAAGATCTGGAGGTATACATTCTTTATTTGCAGTTTACTGTTATTTTCTCTCTACTTATTTCAGTTTCGGTTTATTTAGCCTTTTTTTAAACTGGATCTATACCTTTCATTTCTGCGTATGCTCTTTGCCCTGCGACTCTGTGCGATCTGGGCAAATCAGAAACAGAAAGGAAGGATTTTTCTCATGCGCATGCTCCTTTCCCTGCACCTTAGTGTGATCTCGGAAAATCAGAAACATTGAGAAAAATATTTAGTTTTTCGGCTAAAGCTAACTTTGAGCCACAAGGTTCATTTTTTAAAATATCTAGTTTTTTGGCTAAAGCTAACTTCGAGCCATAAGGTTCGTTTTCTTTGCATGTTCGTGTTGGGTTTTGTGTTTTGTGTTTTGTAGGGAAAAAGAGCTTTCTCAAGGCAAGCACGCAAACTAAGGCCCCCTCCCCCTCTCTCTCTCTCTCTCTCTCTCTCTCTCTCAAATTTTTTGTATAGATCAATTGGTTCAAAGCTATTTTAAGAGAGTAGAGGTCTTGGGTTCAAGTCTCCATTTTGTGGGGGCAGATTTTTTCATTTCCGCACATTCGCGCACTTTGCCGACAACTTCAACAATTTTTTTTCAAAAAGCCATAACTTCTTCATCCGGAAGCCTTTTTCAGAGCCGTTTTTTTTTAAACAGCCTAATTTTTCGAGATCTATCCATTGGAACACTTACTTTCAGCATCTTCAGCTTCAGTTTTTTTTTTTTAAAAATGGAATGTCCATGCCAAGTCATTCTTGACAGCACTAACTACTTCCAATGGATAGCCTACATGGAAGATTTACTTAGAAGTAAAGGTCTCTACAGAATAGCCACAGGCCAAGAGAAGAAACCAAAAGATGAAGACAATGCTGCAAAATGGGAAAATAGACAAGATCAAGCACGTGGTTTGATAGGGATGTCTATTTCTCCTGATCTTAGATTCCATATTGCAGAACTTGAGACTCCTCATGAAGCATTGGAACAGATCACTAAAGTTTTTGGGATTAAAAATGAAATTAGAGCCCATCAACTTGAAAATGAGTTGCTTACATTGGATCCTAATAATTTTTCTTGCATTGAAGATTTCTTGTCCAAATTCAAGACCCTTAGATATCTCTTGGAAGGTGTTAAGGTTAAGAAAGAAGATAGTAACCTTACTTATTCCATCCTTACTAAGTTGGGACCAGCCTACTCTGTATTTGTTTCCACCTTCCATTCTACAAGGGAAGCTTTCATTTGTCAAGGAAAAGACTACAAGGCCCCTTCCTTTGACTCTTTTTGTGATTCTTTAATAAGAGAACAAGAAAAACTCTTACACCTTGGTCTTCTTAATCTTGGAAACTCTTCCAAGAAAGCGTTAGCCGCCCAGCAGCAACCAAATTCAAAGAATCCTAAGAAGTCATATCCTAAAAAGAATGGTCCTAAACCAAACAAGGGTCCTAAGCAAACTCAGCCTCAAAATGAAAGATCATTTCAGCAAAATGATAAGACCAATAAAAACAAATGGAAGAAGACTGATAGACATTGTAACTTTTGTAATCGAGATGGCCACTTAGAATCTAAATGCTTTAAGAAGATGGAAGCCTTGGAAGCCGCAATGAAGAAACATAACATCCATGTGGAGCATTCTTCAACTTCAACTTCAACTTCATCTTCAGGAATGGCACTTTCTGCATGTCGTTGTCAATCATCTCAGTCTGGTTATGCATTAAATGTATCTTCTTCTTCTCATTCTCATGAGTGGCTCATTGATTCTGGAGCCTCTTATCACATGGCCAAAAACCAAGCCATGTTTTCTTCTTTAAATGATTGTAACACCAAAAATATATATGTTGGTGATGATAGATCTCTTAATGTTGTAGGGACTGGAACTGTTCATCTAGACAATGGTCAGTTTAATGATGTATTATGTGTTCCAACCTTATCCTGCAACCTTCTATCTGTATATCAGATAACTAATTCAGGTGAAGGTAAAATTGTTGAATTTTCACCTCATGATGTTGTAATCAAGGATCTGAGAGATCCTAAACAGATTCTAGCTACTGGTATTGCTGATGATTCCACAAGGTTGTATAAGTTTCACAACTTTGGGTCATCAAATCTTCCCTCAGTATTTGTTGCTCATAATGATGAAATGAGCAAACTTTGGCATGAGCGATTTGGTCACTTAAACTATCGCTCCCTTCAACATCTATGTAAAGAAAATATGGTGACAGGTCTTCCTATGGTATCTTGCAGAGATGGTGTTTGTTCTGGATGTGTACTCGGAAAACATCATCGGGACAGTTTTGAAAAACGTGCCTCTTGGCATGCCTCAGCACCTTTACAGCTTGTGCACAGTGATTTATGTGGTCCACTTCCTGTTGCTTCATTCTCTGGCTGCAAGTATTTCTTAACTTTCATTGATGATTTCTCCAGACGCACTTGGGTATACTTCTTAAAACTCAAGAACGAAGTATTTAACACATTTTTGGCCTTCAAAGCCTTTGTTGAAAAACAATATGGACATCAAATTCTTAAGCTAAGAACTGATAATGGTGGAGAATATGTTAAAAACACATTCATCAACTTTTGCACCGAAAATGGAATTCAAATGCAACATACTGTTCCATACACTCCACAACAAAATGGTGTAGCTGAAAGGAAAAATCGCACCTTAAAGGAAATGGCTAATTGTATGCTGCAATCTAAAGGACTCAGTCTTAGTTTTTGGGCCGAAGCAATTAATTGTGCAAATTATATAATCAATTGCACTCCTACTAAGGTTCTAAAGAATATCACTCCAGAAGAAGCTTGGAGTTCCATTAAACCAGATGTAAGTCACTTTCGTGTTTTTGGAAGTGAAGCATGGGCCCATATTCCAGATGAAAAGCATAAAGCTTTAGAACCTAAGAGTGAGAAATGTACTTTTGTTGGATATTCTGAAGATGTAAAAGGTTATAGACTTATTCCATTTAAGTCCAAAAATGTTATCATTAGAAGAGATGTAAAATTTGATGAAAATAAATCGGCCTGCGAGCCTAGTCCGGCGGATGTGCCACCTCTTCCTATCTCTTCTACTTTTGAAAACATTTCTTCTTCAGATGATGAAAGTGAGGATGATAATCCTCCCCCACCTTCTCAGGATCCTCAACTTCCAAGATGGGTCCGTGCTACTCGGGATGCAGCAGGTGATCTTGCCGGTGATCCTACAGATCAGCGACGTACACGTTCTCAGTTTGAAAGAGCCTCTTCTTTACTGGCTCAAGCTCTAGTAAATCATGATCCTGACACTTTTGCAGAAGCTTCAGGCCATCCACATTGGGAACCAGCTATGAATGAAGAATATCATTCATTGTTGGCAAATGATACATGGGATCTTGTTCCTCTACCAAAGGGACACAAACTTGTTAGATGTAAATGGGTTTACAGAACCAAGTATGGACCAGATGGGAAAGTTGATAAACATAAAGCTCGTCTTGTTGCTAAGGGTTTTTCACAGGTTGAAGGCATTGACTACACTGAAACCTTCTCCCCTGTTGCCAAAATGAACTCTATCCGCCTTGTTCTTTCCCTTGCTGCCTCTTTAAAATGGGAAGTCCATCAGATGGATGTTAAATCTGCCTTCTTGCATGGGGACTTGCATGAAGAAATCTATATGGAACAACCCATTGGCTTCATCCAAACAGACTCCAGCCTTGTATGTCGACTTAAGAAATCTCTTTATGGTCTCAAGCAAGCTCCTCGGGCTTGGTATGCCAAAATGGATAGCTTTCTTTTAGAATCTGGCTTTTCTAGGTGTTATTCTGACAATACTGTCTACACCAAGAAAGTGGGCAACTCTCTTATCATCCTTGTTCTTTATGTTGATGATCTTATTCTTACTGGTAGTGATCCCAACCTTATAAACCATGTGAAGTCCAGCCTTAAAAAGAAATTTGAAATGACAGACTTAGGACACTTACACTATTTTCTCGGTCTTCAAGTCTTGCAATCCAAGGAGGGTATTTCCCTTTCCCAGTCCAAGTATGCTTGTGATATTCTTCGTCATTTTCACATGGAAGACTGTAAGCCAGCCCCTTCTCCCTTTCAGTCTGGAGTCAAACTTTCAGTCTCTTGTACTTCTCCTGAAGTTGATGCTACCTTATACCGTCAACTTGTAGGAAAACTCTTGTATTTAACCCATACTCGTCCTGACCTTTCCTTTGTTGTTGGCCTTGTTGCTCGTTTTATGAAAAACCCCTGTGAAAGTCATTGGAAAGCAGCTAAAAGAATACTTCGTTATGTTCGAGGTACAGTACAGTTTGGGATTCATTACAGTGCCAAAGCAGCTCCTCTATTAGTTGGTTTCACTGATTCTGATTGGGTTGGTGACCCTGATGATCGGAAGTCTACTGCCGGTTATGTCTTCACTCTTGGTTCCGGACCTATTACATGGGCTTGTAAGAAACAGGCTGCCATTTCTCTTTCGTCAGCAGAAGCAGAGTATCATGGTGCCGTGGAAGCTAGTAAGGAAGCCTTGTGGCTTCGTCAGATCCTATCAGAGTTTGGCTTTGAGCAGCAGCATCCAACCACACTTTGGTGTGATAATCAAAGTGCCATTCAGCTATGCAAAGATCCAGTCCAGCATCAGCGCAACAAACACATTGAACTACACATGCACTTCATCAGAAATCTCATTCATGACCATGTTCTTGAAGTGCAATATTGTTCAACAGATGATCAGGTTGCAGACATCTTCACAAAGGCTCTCACAGAGGCGAAGTTCACTAAACTTCGATATATGCTTGGAGTTTAGGAAGTTGTCACTAAGGGGGGATAGGCTCTAGTGCCTCCTTCCTTCTCCTATTGTGTCATATTTGTAAATCCTTCAATCCTATCCCAAGTTGTTCTTAAGGGGGGATGTTAGGATATTCCGACACATAGGAAATAGTTAAGTTCAACTTGGTCTAGTATAGAGTTAGGTATAGAGTTAGGTAAAGTGTGTTTCTTTACCGTTGTACATTTTGTAACTTACAATCCGACGGTCACGATATGTAGTGATCCGACGGTTCACTCTCTCCTCGGTATTACCGACACTTGATCCGTGGCTTGACACCCGATTGGTCCATGAATTCTATTTAAAGCGCATGGAGGGTCATTGTTCGGGTAATCCGTGCATGAGAGAAGCTTATGTAAATTTTCATTCTTTGATTAATAAATTTCCTGTAGTAGCCACGTTGGCACAGGCCGTGGACTGTTTCCCTCTTTGAGGGTTTTAACCACGTCAAAAATACTGGTGTATTGATTTGAGATCTGGTTGTGAGCGGTGTCCTTTTGGTGTTCTTTCTGAGGAACTTACCCTGTAAATTCCTACAGTTGTTCTTAAAATAAAGGTTAGGGTTTGAAAGAAACCATATGAGGGGCCTAGATATGGTAAATCCCTGGGTTCTACAATATTGGAACCCTACTTTGATTATGATTAGTGAGAATCCATTGAATTATTCAAGTACCTATGAGAGATTAAGTGTAATCCTAGATGGAACTTGTCTCCCAATGGGATATGGTATGATGTAGATCCATGATAGTCAGGTTTGGAAGGATCTGGATTGAGAATACAGATGGTGCTCAAGAGGATGCATTTCTTCTAAATACAACATTGACATATGGTTTATGGACAGTGGTGAATCATGGAGGTGAGATCAAGAGGGGTATGATAATGATCCAAACTTAAATAGGAACACAACAAATTACAGATATAACCATAAATACAGAGATGCAGTAGAAATAACACTTCATTTCATTAATATCAAATACTAAAATAAGCTTACAAACAAAATGGAAATAAAATAGCTTGGACGATGGTAGCCAAGAAAATTTTTTAGGGGCTAATATTCGGAAGTGGGCTAATTTTCCATAGTTTTCCAAAAAACAATATTCACAAATTTCCATTTTTTCTAAATCGCCCAAATTTTATAGTATAAACGTATTTTACCTTTTAGCTCACCAAAATTTTATAGAAACTATATATAAAATAATAATAAATTTGAACAATTTTACATCGATATCAACAAAAATTTCATAGTTTTCATGTTAGGGACTAGCGAGATTCGCCAATGTTTCTAAACTTTAAGTCAAATTTCTATCCTTAATTTTCCTTGATGGTAGCTTATCTCTGAGAAGAGATGTGGTGGCTACATGCCTCTGAACTATGCTACAATGAGTATCGAAAGCCTATTTATTATTGAGAAATAATAGAAAAACCTAAACATCCAAAAACCTATCTGTAGGAGATGAAGCGCCAAAACTATGGGCCCCATTTGGGTAAATTGGTACATCAACTTCTCAGGGTCGTAACTTTGGAATACAATCTCCATTTGATGCACACAATACTTCGTTAGAAATATGTATCCGAGGACTACAAATTTTAAGTGGAAAACACAAGTAAAGAATTTATTTTTTTCCCGGTTTACCCAAAAAACGTTGTTTAAGGCCTCAAAACGACTCTCGAAGTTTAGGGCCCAAAAAACTGCCAAAAATATTAAATTGTGCTACAATTAAGGAAACTGAAAAAATGAAAGAGATAGTGGTGGGGGTTCAGGTGGAATAGACGGGTGGCCACCAAAATACACCTGGATCATTCCCCCCCCCTTAGGAAGCAATGGTCCTCATTGCATTGAGTGCCTCCATGATATGGGGAAAATTCTACTGAACTTGGTCCCTAGTGAGCCACTTGCCTTGGTGTAGGAGTTGGAAAACTTTCATAACCTGATATAGTTGGATCTTCTACTGGCGAGTGTTCTTGATATGGGTGTCCATAATTCGTTCAGTTGTGGCATGTTCCATGTAGTCTGGGTTTAACTCTATTGGTGTGATTTGTTCTGCAATGTCTGATGTGTCTAGTAGTGGTGGGAAGTATGGTCGAAGGCAGTCCACATTGAACACTTGGTGCAAGCCAAGGAATGGGGGAATGCTGAGTTCAAAATCATTGTCTCCCATAGCCTTGGTAATGGTTTAAAGACATATCAGAGTGGTCTGAGCTTTCGATGGGCTCTAGTAAGGCATTCTTCTTATAAATGTAACCAAACTTTGTCGCCCACCTGAAACTTGTGTGGCACCTAATGTTGATCTTGTTGTTGCTTGTACTCGGCATTTGACTTCTCCAAGATGTCATGAACCTACTGGCATATGTGTTGGATGCATTCAATAACTTTGGTCTCTTTAACAACCTCAGGCAATACATGTTTGGATTTTGTCTATATAGTCGCATGAGGCATGACAACATCAATCAGACACAATGGTTGAAATCCTAGACCCACTTGAAAGGGATTGCGACCAGTCAAGCTATGGAGAGCTCTGTTATAACTGTGTTGCACATAGGGAAGACTCTCATCCCAAGTTCGGGTTTTCTTCGAGTTGTACATTAAGAGTATGTGCACTATCATCCTATTGATGACCTCTGTCTGGCCATCAGTCTGGGGATGGGAGGTAGTTGACTTGGTGAGCTTGGTGTCCAATAGTGTCTAGATGATTGACCAAAATGTGCTCAGGAAATTGTTATCCCAATATGATATAATGGTCTATGGGATCCCAAAATGTACCCACATTCGTTCAAAGAAGATTTTGGCAGTGTCCTCTGTTGTGATACTCTTCTTGCAGGCTGCCAATATGGCCATCTTAGAAAATATGTCGATGACCACAAATACACAGTCATTACTATGCTTGGTAGAAGGGAGGCCACACATATATTCCATGGAGATGGATTCCCATGGCTGGTTGGGATTAGGTAGAGGAGTGTATAGATCTTGATATTGGATGGTTGGCTTGGCGATGGCATAGGCAATGTAGCATATGATATATTTCCCAACATCTAGTTGGATTTTTGGCCAGTAAAATTGATTTTGTAGTACAACCACAATTTTCTCCACACCAAAGTGTCATGTGACCAGACTATAGTGCACCTCCCAAATCAGCTTGGCATTCTCGCTTGAAGGAACACAAAGGTGGCCCAAGTAGCATAATAATGCTTCCTAGAGGTGGAAATTATGAATTTTCTTTCCATCTACTAGAATTTGGTATGTGGAGGTGAACTTTAGATCATTTTTATATAGTTGCAGCCATCCATAGGTCTCATGGCCACAAGAGTTGAGAACAGTAGTCAGTGCTGCAACTAGGGGTCAGCTAAGGAAGTTTACAAAATGATTGGTGCTTCCCTTTTTGTATTTAATGTTCAAGTGGAATTTTTTCAGATATGTAGACCATTTATGATGGCAATTATTTTGCAACTTCCCTTGTGTCTCTATAAACTAAAGAGGTTAGTGATCAGTTTGGATGACCATCTCCTTACCCAGAATGTAATGCTTCCATTGTCGGCAAGCCTACATAATGGAATACATTTATTTATCATATGTGGGGTACTTCTGAATTGTATCGGAAAGTGTCTCACTATGATAGGCCACTAGATGTGTGTGCTAGGTGAGGACTACACCAATAGCATAGTCGGAGGCGCTTGTCTCAATTTAAAATGGTTGTTGTAGGTCTGGCAGTGTGAGTACTGAATCAGAGCAGAGGTAGTGCTTCAACTCAACGAATGCCTTTTGTTGGGTCTCACACCAAGAAAATTTTTCTTTCGCCATGCCCTTAGTAATATGACTCAAAGGCTAAGTGATATGGGAGAATCCCAACACGAACCTCTGCTAAAATGTGCAAGGCCCAAAAAGTTGAGAAGATTTGTTAGAGTGGCTAGGGCTATCTAACCCTGAATGAATTGGATCTTAGTCAAATCCACATGCACGACACACTCATCTATGATGTGACCCAAATATTGGACCTGGCTCATGGCAAAGGTTCGTTTCTCCAATTCGACACACATTTTGTGCTACTAAAGGGTTTGAAGGACTTGTCGAATGTGTTTCAAATGTTCTTCCCAACTCTTGTTGAAGATGAGGATGTCATCCAGATAAAAAACCATGAATGAGTTGGTGGAGGGTCGCAAGATGTCATCCATTAGCTTCATAAAAGTAGCAGGGATATTTTTCAACCTAAAGGGCATAACCAACCATTCAAAAATTTCTTTCCTGGATTTGAAGGTAGTTTTCCATACATACGTGGGCTCTATTGGAACCTTGTGATAGCCATACTTCAAATCGATCTTGCTAAAATACTTTTTTAGTTGGTCTAAAAGGTCATCAATTTGTGGGATTGGATACATGTTCCTAATGGTACTTTTTTTTTAGTGTCCGATAATGAATGCAGAGCCTCCAGGCCCCATCCTTCTTCTGTACAAGTACATTCAGGCTCCCACAAGGTGAGGAACTAGGTCACATGTGACCTTTTTGCAGAAACTCTTGGATTTTCCATTTGATCTCTTCATTTTCCAAAATGAAGCGGTGATATATCGCCCCATTGGGTAGAGGTGCTTCGAGAGTCAGATCGATCAAATGCTTGACATGACAGTGCAAGGGTACCCCTATGGATGAGGAGAATATGTCCATGTATTCTTCCATGATTGTATCTGCCTGCTTCTGTTGTGTGGAGAAACCCTTCCCCGGGGCCATGGATGTGGTTGTGATTTTCGCCTTACTTTGAGAGAGAATAAAAAACAAAACAAATTTTCCAGTCTAGGAGATGCTCTTACTACATTTGTTAGAAGAGATCAAAGAGATGGCGTAGGCGAGGCTACCTTCAGTATCTTGTATAACTTATTACCCAAAGAAATAATAATAGAGTGAGGTCTAGACTCATATACAACATGTCACTTCCACAAGTATGGTTGTCCTAATAATAAATCACAAACATCAAGAGGAGAAACATCACACAATACCTAATCCGTGAAAGGCTTGATGCTGTAGGGAAGGCGACATTGTTGGCTAATGCATAGATCTTATCCTTTGTGAAGCCACCTGATGGTGTACGCTTGTAGATGTGTTTTATTTAGTAGGCCTAGCTGCTTAACAAACTCTACTTAAATGAGGTTAATTTGCCTCCCATTGTCGACAATGAATTGCAGCGGAGAACCCTTCAGCCACACCTATGAGTGGAAGAGGAATTCCCCCTCCTCTAGATATTCAGGCTCAATCTTCTGAATCTTTGTGGTGGCCACTGATGAGCCTCATAAATGGATAATTATATGGGCTCATTTACCTCCTAACCTAGTCAAATCAACCATTCTCTTAGCTTATTGTATGATTTTCTGATTATATTTATGCTTATAGAGTGAGTTGAGTTAGTTATAATGCCATGTGGTCTAACATGTATTTAATGCAGATTATTGATGGATTTTGAGGACAAATTCAAGGATCCAGTGGTCAAATGGCAACAATAACTTGAAGTAGACAGAGGAGAGGAATTATAGGAGGGAATCCCCCTCATTTATTACTCCTCACTTCAAATTCCCCTTCATTCAGCTTGGAGTACAAGCAGTCGAATCATTCACTAGGAGGCAGCCGAGCAAGTGGAGGATGACTGATAGTTATCTTGAGTTTTGGGAGCCAAGCCTCCCTGATTTTAAGGAAGCTATTGGTAGCTTCAGATGTATAATTATAGAGGCCTATGGCCTCACTAGGGAGATTTTTGGCTTATTTAAACTCTGCTCAAATTTCGAGCTTATTATTTTGTGATAGTTTCATGTAATCTTGCTACTTTTTGATAATGAAGATGGAATCCTTTTTGAGCTAGCATTGAGTTACATCAGAGGGCTAAAGCTCTTGGGTTAGGGCCCAATCCAAGTATCCAAGCTTCTCTTTACTTGTATTTGTATGCTTTACTTTAGGTTGTAGATTAATTTGTTGTTAGATGTATTTTTCTTTTATGGTTAAGAATGGGTTGCTTTTGATGATTTAGTAGTTTGCTTCCATTTGTGCTTTCTGTAGTAGGTTAAGCAACGATTAAAAAAGATTAAAAATGCTATAAATAGTGCCTTGGCCTCTCTTCCTCGCTCTAGGACCATGATTTAAGGCAAATACTCTCTTGCTGCCCCAAAAACACAGATTTTTCTCATTTCATAGGACTTCTAGTGTTTGCAGCTCTTTAGTAGGTTAATAGTCCAGTTTTGCTTTGCTTCAGATCTCCTTTATCATGTTCATTTCCTGATTTTCAATATTCCTCTTGCATGCTTTCCTTTCCTACATCATTTCTCAACACTTCCTTTCATAGATCATAGTTTAGACCATTTTAATGCAAAACTCTGTTTTTCCTAAATGTACTCATTTCATTTGTTGCTTGATTTTCTTGGTTGAATATCAGTTCCTTTGCAGCAGATCCCTTCCAGTATTAGGCCAGCTTATCAGCAATCACATCCTCCATCTGATCCATGCCCTACAGGTCTCCTAAACCTCACCTCAATTCTGCCCTAGTTTCCTTCATTTTTTTCTCCCATAGAACTTCTTCCTCTCTCGTTGAGCAAACCCAATCATCTTCCTCTCTCCTGGTGATTCATGGTAGAACTTAGGTGCCCTAACACCTCATTCCAACCTTCATCAACCTTTTTCACCCACTCTCACACTCTCAAAATAGCAGAAATTACTCTCAGCCTCCTCCTGTAGGTCTCCTATAGTTTCCTTGTTTTCCTCCTGTAGTTTTCCTGTGTCCTCCTGTAGTTTTTCCTGTAGGCTTTCTTTGGAAGGCTAAGTTTGGGAAAATCCTCCAGAAGGCCACCTAAGACCACCTAGGACCCATCCACACCATATTACATCCTCCTAGGCTCCAAAACCACCCTTTAATGCCACCTATTCGATGCCACACTCACACACAATAAATTAGATGCATGTCAAATTCACATAAAAACACATAAAATTCCAAAATTATGTTTTTTGCTTATTTGTTTCCAGAAATAGCATGGTTAGATGTTGTTTACTTTCTTGAGTAGGTAATAGCATTTCTTTCATAGTTTTCATAGTACTTTTGGAAAAAGTAGAATTAGCTTGCTAATTAGGGTTTACTAGGTCTTGTTTTACATTACAGTCTTTTCCCATTTTGCAATTAGAATAGCTTTTGTAGAGTAATATTTGTTTCTTTCATCAGACATAGAGATTATTTTGAAATATATATAATTTGGCTTGAGCTCCTAGTGATCCTGTGCTGGCTGACCAAGTGAGAACCTGGAGTGAAAACTAGTACTTGTGCATACAGCACCAAAGCTTCCAAGTTTGTTACGAACTACCAGGTTGATAAAAGTAAAGTTGGAAGCCTAGGAGTTGCAGCATTCTTGCTGTAATACTGGTCCTCATCACTCTTCGATGCCTTTTCCAAGGAAGAATCAGAGTATTTTGTGATTACTGCTTTCTTCTATTTCTTCTTGCAACATTCTGCTTATAGTTTATTTTAGCAAAAGTAGACTAGTCATTTCTTTTCTTCCAGTTCTGCATTTCCTTGCTTTCCCTTCCAATTCTGCAAATTCCATTTTGGAAAAAGTAGACTAGTCATTTCCTTTCTTTCAATTCTGGATTTCCTTGCTTTCCTTTCCAATTCTGCAAATTTCCATTCAACAAGTTCATTTCAGCTAGTTGTAATTTGTTTTGTTCAATCACATTCTCAGTTCCTGTAGGTACTATCAGTGTGGGGAAAAGGAAACGAAAAACCAACCAAAAAGATTTCCTTTCACGCCTCATAGGAATAGAGATAACTCAGGAAAATTTCTACCCAACACCCCCACTACTTCACACAGCCAACCTTCTCTCTTCTTTGGTGTCCGTGACCAAGGAGAACCCTTAGGTGAACAGCTATAGATATTTGAAGAACCTATAGGGGAAGAAGAAGAAGAAAACATTCCTCTGGAGCCAATGGCTAAAAACAGAAATGCTAGGGGAAATGGAGAGAGAATAGAGGGTACCTTTCCCATTCGGGAGACCAATGGGGACACCAAAATGAAGAATATAAGCCCTTCAGCCCTATCCCATTTCCATGGTTTGAATTTAGAAGATCCCGACACCTTCTTGTTCAAGTTTGCTATCATTTGTCGAACTTATGACTATGCAGAAGACGAGCAAAAGTTAAAATTGTTCCCTTCTACACTCAAGGATCCAACACTGCACTGGTTCATGGGATTACCTGGCAATAGCATCACAACTTGGGCTCAGATGTAGCAATCCTTTAACAAAAAGTATCAAGACTATTGTAGGTCAAAAGATACTACGGAAGAAATCTTTCAAATGACCATGGGAAGTGATGAGTCCCTGGAAGACTATGAAGAGAGGTTCCAGCTTAATTACAAAAGAGTAGGGTGCACACTTGACCCTGAATCTCTAAAGTTGGTCCTGCTCAGGGGAATCTGGTAAGACCTTCTAGACACCCTCCATCTACTGGCCAGGTGTTATAAACATATTTGGGCACTACAACCCCAATCACATATGTCCATAAACCAAGGACTTCTAAGTCCCTAAAAGTGTTGTTTCATACCCTAAAGGAGCAAGGTCAGATGATTATATCATCTCCCAAAATTTCTCCATGAAAAACCACTCAGAACTGGTCAAAACAGGACCATACAGACTGCCCAGAGCAAAGGGTGCGATGCATCTCACCTACCACATGCAAAAAGTGCAATGCATACTAGAAATCCCTTCTGTAGGGTGTGATGAGCGAGAGCAAACAAATGGCACAAGCAGTTTGCTAGGTGGAGACCCTGAGAATCTTCTAGAAACTGTTCATTTGACACTTGCCTCCCTGAATTCACCCAAGGATGAGTAAGAGATCATGAAATCTCCAAGTGGAACCAAGAACTATCAGAGAGATGACACTAATAAAAATACTAGAAGCTGACTCACCCCCCTGCAAATATATATATATATATGGATCCCTCATCCCAGAGATCCAAAGGTTGGAATTTGGTAATTTTCAAAGAGGTGCTACTCGTTTCTCTTTGAAGGCATTGTTGGGTGATCTTGATTTGTATGAGGTGAGGAGGGCTTTCAAGCTGGGAGGATGGCACTGGGTCAAACCAAGTGGTTGTAATCCTCTCTTCTACTACTTTTATCAATAAAGCTATTTGAGTTTTCCTCCATATTCTTGTGTATCTTTGTATATTGTGTTGATATATGCATTTGTATGGTCAATATATATCTGATCCTATACTGTTTACAGTGATAGATCTCTATGCCTTGATGGTATTATGCTTCTGTGACTCTATAGGTGCTCTTTGAAGCAAAACAAGGAAGCAGTGGCGAGATTCTGTCAAAGGGGAAAGGAAACAAGCAAGGAACCAAGTGAGAGACTGAGGTCGGTACTCTGCTCCTTTCTCATCTCTGTCTCGTAAAGGAAAAACAAGTGACTTTAGTTTGTTTGTTTCTAAGATACCTACCCGTCTTAGTGGGACTAGCAATTTGAATAGACACTAGATTTCCCGGTAAAAAAATGGTGACTCCGTTGGGGACTGATTATTTTGATTACTTGTCTCTATTTGTTTGATTCATAAACCACAAACGGAACCTGAAGTTAAGCCAGCTAGCCTTCGAACTGCATTTGCTATGCAAGTGAAAAGTAGATCAACGTTGCTTCAGTCAATCTCCAAGTTTGTTTATGAACTGAACAATTGACTTGCAAACATCCTAAGTGCCCTAGAGGTAGCTCAAGTAGCCTCATTAGATCAGCCCCTATACTTTGTATTTATTGACTATCATTATCTCGGCCTAAATCCCTAAACTAAGCTGCAAACTGTGATCAAAAACCAAGTTAAAGTCTCATCCATGGACCATCGCATCTTCTCTTCTTCGCAATTTGGATGCATCGCACCTCCTGTGTGCAGTAGGTGAGATGCATCCATGTTTCCCTGTGTTATAGGTGCGATGATCAGATAAGACTGTTTCTGCCTCCAGATTTTGGTTTTTTCTTCACTGTCTTTAGCTTTATTTAGGAGTTTTGTTGTCTGTGATCAGTAGAACATTGTTGAAACCCCCTTCCTTTGCGTCATCTAGCCTCCATTGTACAAAGATTTGTGAATTTTTTAATGTATTTTTCACCATTCACAATTCTCATTTACAAAAGAGTAGCTTAATTGAACTATCATCTTTTGATTTGAAAGTGTTGCAAGTGTCGTTTTCAGTGAAAGGAAAGAATCCTTCTCTTTTTGATAGTCGATTACACTGTTACTCTTGTATTTGATCTGAATTAATAGTATTTCAAGTGTCGAAAGAAACTTTCAATTCAAAATCGTAAAGTTTCATCTTGTCTCCTTTTCATTTTTTGAAAAGAAAATCGTTAGTATTGTCGCTTTGAAAGAAGGAATAATTCAGATTTGTATGTAGCATTCTTTTTGTCATTCACACATTAAGAAAGCAGAAAACAAATACATGCATGTGCATTTGCATTTAGACTGCTTGTTGATTTTGATTTAGGATAGTGCATCTAGTGTGTGCTCTCGGCTCTATGTTGAAAGGATTTCGTTTCTCTTTCCATAGTAGCTAGGATTTTCATTGCAAAAAGAAGAGTAAACGACTGTTTATCATCTTAGATTGCATATTTAGGAATTGTATATCTACATCACGCGATGAAACTTAAAGGAAAACTTCTTAAGAAAGATAAACTATAAAATAAATTCAATGAACATAAAAACGCTTTGGAACCTAACACACAACATCTAGAAGTCTAGGCTAGACATGTTGTAAAGCCTGGTAACTATCGCTTTCATCGTAGGCTAGGTGATTCCTCCTCTTTGAGACAACAAGTGCAGTACGGACTTGTGCTCCCATGTACCATCGAGTATATATTGGGAGACCACAATAGGCTATATCCTTTATCCTTAGGAAGTCGTGTCTGCGCCCTATCGATCGCAATGCACTGAAGACAACGTTCGGGAAGATTGACTGCCATACTATAAAAAGTATTATGCAGTTTTGCGATTGGTTTGGTAATCCCTCTGTCTAGATTTCCAGAGTAGTCTCTTTTGTTCCTTTTCAGACTCCTTAAAATAAAAGGTCCATCTGGGCACTTGTCACTTCAGGTTCATTAAAAATTGAAGGCTACTAGAGTCCTCTTTAGCTTTTTCTTGACTCTTAAAATTTGAAAAAGAAAGTTGTGTCAAAGCGTCTAAAATTTATTTTAATCGGAATAACATCACTGTTCCCTCATTGATCTTAGGTTGAGAAAATGGAATCCACCAACCAAGGATTTCCCCTCAGGGGAAATCCTAGTCCTTTCTCCTCTTGGGGAGATGTTTGTGTGCCCCATATGGCCACATTGTCCCTTCCAAGACTGACAATTGGCCAGCCGGTATGGGTTTTCTCGACCTCTATCGTTCAAAGCACCGTGATTCCTGAGCAATCAAATTAGCAACTAGATGATACTAAGGTTACCCCCCAACCTTCTACTTCGTTTGTTTCTCCCTCTCCTTCTTCCTCTTTGCTTGGTGAAGATAGTAAAACTAAAAACCAAGTAACTGAGAAGAAAAAGAAAGGGAAGGAGAAGAAGAAGAAGTAGCCAAAGGCAAAAAGGGGAAACCGTACATCGTCTAGCCAAAATCCACACACTTCACCATCCAAACATAAATCTCCATGTGTCATCTGTAAAGGGGACCACTATCATCGAGATTGTCCTTGCATCCCACGGATCTTAAGGGATTGGTCTCCCTGCTTGCACAATCCGGTGTCATCAACCTCTGACGATCATGTTGAGAGTATGCCGTCAACTAGTGAAAATGAAGTCACCAGACAGAAAGGAAAGTCTAAATTTCCTTGCAGACTATGTGAAGGCGATCATGCCCTCCACTGTTGTCCCTCCATGGATGAAGCGAAAAGATTCTTGGATAACCGTCCTGCATCACCGTAGCAACTCCCTCCTGCATACAAGAAACTCTTGCCGAGTCCATTGCTAGTTGAAAATCCGACTGATGCACCTGTCTTGTCAGTCGAAGCACCTATCATTGAAGATAAACCCTCTGAGTCCACATCAGACCAAAGTCAGTAGGTTGAGACGGAAGTCGACCCTATCTTGTCTTTAGAGGATTCACCTTCAGATGATACAGTCACCAAAGAGAATGAGAACGACACCGTTCAAATTCTTTTTGTAAACATAGACTCCGATGATCATGGGGGAAATCTACCCATTCCTTTACCGCAGGAAGGAAGTTCATCAGAGATGTATCCGGCCGTTTATTCAGTCCCACCTCCAAGCAACCTATTTGTCTCCTTCGATTGGAATCTACTAGGCAGACCTTGTTTACCGTCTAATGTACCATTCTGAATCATGGTGCAAACTTACAAAATGGTCATGGTTCGTACCATCATAGATGAAGGGGCTTCTGTGAGTATCTTTTCCTCAATTGCTTGGAAAGTGCTTGGTTTGCCATCGATTTTGCCTGAGATGTGATATCTGACAGGCTTCAACAAAGGAACCAGTCGACTGTTAGGGATCCTTCAAAATTTGCCTATAACTTTGAGAAGGAAAACTATTTATCTGAACATAATGGTAGTCCAAGGACCTTTAGATTACAATCTACTCCTTCGGCGTGACTACATTTATAGCATGGGAGCTATTGTTTCCTCACTCTTTCAAGTGATGTGTTTTCCGCATGAAGGAAGAGTGGTCCAGCTCATAGACCAACTTTCATTCCCTGGTTCACACATAGCTAATAGTCAAATGCCATCCCTAACAGGCCTTTTTGCACAAGGAATGTCTCATCAATCTCCAGTCTGTCCATCTGATGAACGCAAGTGATTCGGTGGTTATGAATGAAACCTAGGGGGCATGCACCTTGGTCTACTTCGGCAGGAAAACTTCAGGTATAGGGTAGGTTTCTGCAGAGGATATATGACTATTCTGACACACCCATCCATTTAGGAAAATGTGATTAGACTAGAATAAGATACCTCCATCAGAAGGTATGCCTTTCCCAACAGTGCGAGTGTTTTTTCTGAAAATTGAAGGGTAACCTGGGTATGCCTTTCCCGACAAAGAAAGTGTTTTGTTTGCAAATTGAAGGGTAACCTGGAAACTCTACTTCGCTATAACTGTGGGCATGCAAACCTTTTTCCGTGAAAGTGAAATGCGACCTTTTATTTTCTTAGTTTGTAGGTTCTTAACCCTTTAAACTCATAGGATTGGTCATTCCTAACTTACTTAATAAAAGGAGTCGGAGCATAATTTCGAATGGTGCAAGCTCCCTAAAAAATGAACCTATCGATGAGACATCCTTATTATATGACTGGCACGAGCAGTTTTACACAAAGTTCAAGCTCATTAAAAATTAAACCTAGAAATGAGCATATATTCCACCAGAGTTTAAGCTCATTAAAAAATGAACCCACTTCCGATAAATAACCATTGTGAACACATTATCATCAGCTTTTGAGCCTTGGTTGTGTTCTTGCTATCACCTCCACTCTATTTTAGCTGATCATTCACCTCCATTTGATTTTTTACCTCGTTTGAGGAACAATTGCGACGAGTGCTTCTATTAGCCATCTTCTTAACACTGCCATGATTCGAAAGTTCCAACCCTCACCTGGAACCAGCTGCTACCCAAAATATCACTCATTCCTAAAAAACGAGTCTCCTTTAAGCTCTTTTCATTTGACTAGTAAAACATGAAAAGATTGCTGAGCAATTGGCCTCTCTAGCTCGTTAAAGCGATTGGAAGTGCCATCCCTCCTCTAGATTTTAATCTTTTTGGACCTAAGGGATTATTACACAAAAAGATTGAGCGTTTGTCTTGTTCATCTTGTTAAAACTATCGAAAAGTCATCCCTTTCGCATTGTTTTATACTTTTTCGGACTTAAGGTATTATACTACGAAAAAGGAATATTGGAGTTTTCCTTTCCATCTCTTTTCAAACTCTCTAAAATTGAAAAGGACTGAGTTATCCTTCTTGTTAAACTCGTTAAAACAATAATGATAAACTTGTCCATTCAGACAAGAGCAAGTTTCACTGTCGCTAAGCTTGTTAAAGCATAGCGACGGTTTTCCCGAAGGGAAAATTATAGAACAAGCATATGTTATCCTCCTCAAGATTGACAAAAATAAAGAGGTACTTGTCAGAAATGACTGGGGAAAATTGGGAAGAAAACTTAAAGAAGCTTTATTGGTAGCAGGTCGCTCTTGAACATGACATTTTCACTCCATCACCATAATTGAGTCGGGTTGGGTTATTTCGTTCACCGGTCATATCACCATTGGTCCACCGTACCATCCACTTTTTGGGTTAATGTTACCAATCCATTTCAGTGTTGCTGATATGTTCAAGAGAAGTCGCTCAGAGAATTCACCTACCCAGCTTGTGTCCCATCTGCTGCAATACCTTCACGCTTCATTCTTTCTTGACCGCCACCCTGAACCTTGTATCATCAGATCGTTTTCACCTCTACAAAATCCTTTGCTCCGTTTCATTTCGTACATGTGGGATCCATCAATGCCCTCCTACGACGGGTCACTTCTTGTCGTCATCAGCTCATTATCCAAGAAGTCAACCTAGGAACAACCCTTTCAGTACTTTGAAGCTTGAATGCCTTAATGGCAAGTTTCTCACTTTCGGTGACAGGTTTACATTAATGGCCTTCGACTGAAAGAATTTGTGTGGTGTTCGACATCGACTCATGTATTCACGCCACGAAAATTGTACTGTAGTACCTTGAGGGTCATCATCATCATCGGTGATTCCTCTCGCACCTGTTAATAGATTACATCATTGGCTGGTAATCAGGTGATGTCCTTCCATGTTCGACATCAGAACATCTTTTTCACATGGATCGACTTGTACTTTCGGGCAAAGATTGAATGATTTTTGAAGACCCCAGATCTAGTTTCATCCATCCAAGCTACGATATATTCAGGAAAATAAATACATCAAATGTACATCATTGCTGCACAGATAATCATCCAAACTAAGGGATGATGGCTCTACCAGGATCATCAGTCTGCACATAGACAGTTGTCTGTCCTATGTACATGAAAATGAATTTATCAAGTTGAGTAGGGGAATTCCCTCCTCAGCTAGATCATGAAAATATTATGAAGATAATGTATTGTATTGTATCTTATTACAGGTCACCTACCAGTTCGAAAAACCTCGGATCCTCATTATAAAGCATTTCACCTGACATCAAAAGATTACAACCTCATGCTTTAGGGGGAAACTGTTATAGACATATTTGGGCACTGCAACCCCAATCACATATGTCCATAAACCAAGGGCTTCTAAGTCCCTAAAAGTGTTGTTTCATACCCTAAAGGAGCAATATCATCTGATTATATCATCTCTCAGAAGTTCTCCATGAAAAACCACTCAGAACTGGTCAAAACAGGACCATATAGACTTCCCACAGCAAAGGGTGTGATGCATCTCACCTGCCACATGCAAAAAGTGTGATGTATACTAGAAAGCCCTTTTGTAGGGTGCTATGAGCGAGAGCAGACAAATGGCACAAGCAGTTTGTTAGGTGGAGACCCCGAGAATCTTCTAGAAACTGTTCATTTGACACTTGCCTCCCTGAATTCACCCAAGGATGAGTAAGAGATCATGAAATCTCCAAGTGGAACCAAGAAATATCAGAGAGATGACACTAATAAAAATCCTAGAAGCTGACTCACCCCCTTGCAAATATCTATATATGGATCCCTCATCCCAGAGATCCAAATGTTGGAATTTGGTAATTTGCAAAGAGGTGCTGTCGGTTTCTCTTTGAAGACATTGTTGCGTGATCTTGCTTTGTATGAGGTGAAGAGGGCTTTCAAGCTGGGGGGATGACGCTGGGTCATACCAAGTGGTTGTAATCCTCTCTTCTACTACTTTCATCAAAAAAACAATTTGAGTTTCCCTCCATATTCTTGTGTATCTCTAAATATTGTGTTGATATATGCATTTGTATGGTCAATATATATTTGATCCTATATTTTTTACAGTGATAGATCTCTATGCTTTGATGGTATTAGGCTGTTGTGGCTCTATAGGTGCTCTGTGAAGCAGAACAAGTAAGGAAGCAGTGGCGAGATTTTGTCAAAGGGTAAAGGAAACAAGCAAGGAACCAAGCGAAAGACTGAGGTTGGTACTCTCTGCTCCTTTCTCATCTCTCTCTCGTAAAGGAAAAACAAGTGACTTTAGTTTGTTTGTTTCTAAGATAGCTACCCGTCTTAGTGGGACTAGCAGTTCTGAATAGACACTAGATTTCCCAGTAACACCAGGGGAGACATCAACAAACTATCCTATGAGGACATAAAGACTATTTTTAGAAACCATTCTAGATCAGCTAGAAAGAAAGGTAGGGGGAAGTCAAATTATAACCAGTACCTCTTCTTCCAATTCATCCATTGAAGAGGAAATTGGAAGCATGCTGGAGGGGTTCAAGAGTGAGATGCTGCAGACTATTTCCATGCAAATGGATACTTTACATATCAAAAGAAAACAAGAGGAAGCAGAGAGGGCTTTGGCCATTTTTTTCCTTAAATGCACCAGGAGGCATCTTAGGAAAAAATGTCCATTGAAATCTATAGAGGTTTGTTCAGTCTATGAAGAAAATCATTCTACAGACAAGTGCCCTTCCTTGCCCAGACCTGAAGCTGTATACCAAGGGCCCGGAGGAGTGACTGAACAGATCTATTACATAAACCAAAGGAGGCCGCATGGACCTGGACCATATCAATAGGGGATGCAAGGGACATCTCAAGCATACTACAACCCCAACCAAGTCACCTCCATACCTTCTTGGGGCCCCCCTGCTCATCCTTCCTAGTCCACACCTCCTCCTTAGTCCTTCCCTTCTCAATATCATGCCCAACTAGCCACCCATTCATTTCAATCCTATGCTCAGCTTCAACCTCAGTGAAATGCACCTCATCAGGGGTGGAGACCCCAATAAAACTCTCTTCCCACTCTTCTACCTTCACCACCTGCCCAACCACAACCATTACATTCTGCTCCACCAAGGCAACCCAAAATGCCCACCTAGCCAAATCTGAACCCGAACAACAAACACGCTCAACAAGTGTATAACGTGGAACCATCATGCCCAACTTATGCTGTGGAGATTCAAGAAATTAACTTGCGATCTTGGAAATTTCTCCCAGATAGCCAGTCTCTACCTAGGGAGGTTGAGGAAGATAAAGAGGAAAGCAAACCTAAAGAAAATCCACCCTTTCTTGATAGACTATCCATGATAATCTACCCTTCCCTAGAAGAGACTGAACTCCTGGGAGAATTGAAACATTTATGTGTGAAGATACCACTTCTCCAAGCCATAAAATATGTGCCTATCTACAATAGGTTGATAAAAGAGAAGTGCTTTAGGCATCCAGGAAGGCGCAGGAAAGATGCCCCAACCATCAATGTCATTGGACAACTGTCCAACCTGATGTTGGGACAGATAATCTATCCAAAATATCTGGATCCTAGAAGCCCAATAGTTGATGTCCACATCAATGGCACAATGGTCCCACATACCTTAATTGATCTGGGAACTGCCATTAATGTGATGACAAAGCACACAATGCTCAAAATTAACCTCCAGGGCTCCTTGAGGAAGACCTCGACAGTGCTGCAGTTAGCAGACCGCTCCACTGTGACCCCTGAGGGGATTGTAGAATATGTGATGGTCTCCATTGATTCTTGGGAGTACCCTGTGGATTTATTAGTTCTACAGACAAAGGCAAAGCTCACTGGGTATCATCTCATTCTAGGAACACCCTGGTTGGCTATAGTCGATGCCTACATCAGCTACTGAGTTGGGAACATGACCATAAAGAATAGGCACATGTCTAAGAATTTAATCCGATATCCTCCTGCCCAACCCCTGCTAGAACATGATCTACCTCACTGGTTGAGGAGGAGGATGAGGATGAAGTTTATTCTGCACCGCTTTGTGCATTAGAAATCGCCATGGGGGAGAAACCGCAAGATGAGGATGTTATGAATGAAAATTTGATTCAGAATCCACCTCTTAGTCTATCACCATTAGAATACATAGTAAGAGAAACCCAAAATAACCCCTCAAATGATCTCTATGTGGCTGACCCTACTCCTCCCCATGTCAAAAATATAGAGTTCGGCCCAGAAAGAACATTAAAAATCAATCCATCCCTATCTACTTCCCAAGATAAGGAGTTATGCAGCCTACTGAGAAAACATCTAAATGCCTTCGCTTGGAGTTATAAGGAGATGAAGGGAGTGCACCCTTTAGTATGTACTCATCATATATACATCAAGGAAGATTGCAAGCCAGTCAGGCAGCCTCAAAGGAGGATGAACCCATCACTTAAATATTTTGTTAAGGAAGAACTGCAGAAATTGCTGGATGCAGGATTCATCTATCCCATCTCTGATAGTGAATGGGTCTCTCCTTTGGTGCTAGTGCCAAAGAAAAATGGTAAGTGGAGAATCTTTTCGACTATCGAGAATTGAAAAAAACCACTAAAAAGGACCATTTTCCTTTACCTTTCATAGATCAAGTGTTAGACGATCTGGCAGGGAAAAACATTTTCTCTTTCCTAGATGGGTTTAGCGGGTACAATTAGATTCAAATCAGCCCGAAAGACCAAGATAAGACCTCTTTCACTTGTCCTTGGGGTACCTTTTGCATACCGGGTCCTTCCTTTTGGGTTGTGCAATGCTCTAGCCACTTTCCAAAGAGCGGTATTGAGTATATTTTCTGAACGGGTTCATGATGCAGTAGAAATATACATGGATGATTTTACTGCTTATGGCTCTGACTTTCAGGAAGCTTTATCTAGCCTAGGAAAAGTGTTGGATAAGTGTATTGAGATGAACCTGTCCCTCAGTCTAGAAAAATTTGAATTCTTGATGACTGAAGGGACCGTGCTAGTTCATGCAATATCTCAACAAGGACTGCAGGTGGACCCCAACAAAATTGCCATCATCCAAAGGGTCCCACCTCCTCAAAATATGAGAGATGTTAGAAGTTTCCTAGGCTTAGCTAGATATTACAGGAGATTCATTAAAGACTTTAGCAAAATAGCCTCTCCTTTTTTTGGCCTCTTAGGCAAAGATGTTGAGTTCATATGGTCACAAAACTGTCAAGAAGCCCTAGATACCTTGAAGAGCAAGCTAGTGACTTCCCTAATTCTCATAGGCCCAAACAGGGCCCTACCATTTCACATTCACACATATGCCTCGAACAAAGCAATAGGAGTAGACTTAGGACAAATTGATGAAAATTTACCTTATGCCATATACTTTATAAGAAAAAACTTGTCAAAGTCAGGGTTAAACTACACAATGACCGAGAAGAAACTCCTAGCTATTATGCATTCCCTAAACAAATTTAGACATTATATCACAGGCTATCAAACCTTTGTGCACACTGATCATCCTACAATTAGATATTTAATGAAAAAACGAGATGTAAATGCTCACATTATTAGATGGTTGCTTTTACTACAGTAGTTTGATTTGACCATTACTGATAAGCCTGGTAAAGAGAATGTTGTTGCTGACTTTTTGTCTAGAGTAAAATTGTCTGCAGGTGAAGAAGGAATGGTGGATGACCAAATGATGGATGAATGCCTATTTTCCATATCAGTACTCTCTCCATGGTTTGCTGGTATAAAAAACTACTTGGTTTCAACACAGTTCCCACCACACCTATCCTCAAAAGGGAAGAGCAAGATAGTAAGGAAAAGTGCCCCTTTCACCTAGATTTGAGGCAATCTCTTCAAACTTGGCCCAGATTATATCTTGAGAAGATGTGTCAGGGAGGAGGAAGTATTTGACATCCTCGTGACCTGTCATGATGGGCCTTGTGGAGGTCAATTTGCAGCAAAAATAACTGCCTTCAAGATATGGAAAGCAGGCTACTACTAGCCCACTCTTCATTAGGATGTTAGGAGATACACGAGCCAGTGTGATCGGTCTCAGAGGATGGGGAAACCCACTCCAAAGGATGAAATGCCCATGCAACCTCAAGTGACCTTTGAGCCATTTGAGAAGTGGGGTATGGTCTTTGTGGGGCCTATCAACCCCCCTTCAAAGCAGAAGTAGTACATCATTGTGTGTACCAACTACCTGACAAAGTGGGCAGAGACAAAGCAATCAAAGTAGAAACAAAGGAAAAGGTAGCTGAGTTTTTGAGAGAAAATATATTCTACAAGTTCGGGTATCCGAGAGAGTTGGTCACAGACCAAGGCAATCAGTTAACTTCCAACCTAATTGAAGACCTGCTCACGCATCATAAGATCAAGCATAGGACTTCCACCCCTTACCATCCATAAGCCAATGGGCAAGTGGAGGTCACTAATAGAGCATTGGAAGGGATCATAACCAAGGTAGTGAGCAGCATTAGAAAAGACTGGGTAGACAGATTAGTTGAGGCCACTTGGGCCTACAACACAACATGGAAGACCACCACCGGGTTCACACCCTATGAACTGGTCTATGGGAAGAAGGCCTTACTGTCAATAGAGTTTGAATTCAATACCTTAAGGATGGCAGCTCAGCTGGACCTAGACCTCAGCCATGCATAGAAGGATAGATTACTTTAGCTCAATGGATTGGATGAATACAGATTGGAAGCCCTTCTCCATACAGAGGTAGTTCAGCTTCAGAGAAAGATATGGCATGAAAAAAATATCAAGGAGAAGCAATTCCAAGAGGGAGATTGGGCACTACTCTATGATTCAAGATACAATATTTCAAAGTCAAGCTAAGGACAATATGGCTGGGACCCTACATTGTGGAGAAATGCAATGACAATGGTTCAGTTCTGATCAGAACCATTGATGATGAAGCCATACCCATGCTTGTCAATGGACATCAGTTGAAAGTTTACAAGAAACCCCTCTCCAAGTGACAGTTTATTGAAGATTTGAATAAAACAGTGATGCTAGTGGAGCATGTCTTAGCTTCCACTTCACCCACTCACTGAAGAAAAGAAAAAATAAAAAATAAGGACTAAAGTGAAAATCTCCATGAAGCGCTTGAGTCCCATCATTGGGTTGAAAACCTCTTCTAAGGTGACCTGGTGATGTCAAAAAATGAGGAAAAAGAATAATATCCCTGGGTTAAAACCTCCCTTGGAGGCGCCCAGGGTAGGCAATTAAGGTGAAAACCTCTCTGAGGCACCCTAGTTGTTTAAAAAAAAAAACGAATTTTTATTGCATTGCAGGTTTGCAGGAGGAATACAGGAAGTAGAAGAAGGTGCCAAGGGAACCCTAACATTCATACCAACACCAATCTCATCTTCTCCACACCTTCCTCCATAATTTTTGGCATCTCTTTCACCCCGCTGCACCTTTTTCTTCCAAAACTATGTTTCCTATAGGAGGCTTTGTGTTTTCTACAGGAGGCTCCTGTAGGAATTACAGAGAGCCAAACGTGTCTACAGAAGGTAGTTTGAGGGACAAAAAAATAAATTCACGAGGAACCTATAATCCCTCCTACAATATTTAAACCTCCTTGCCATCATTTCTAAGCCTGCATCACACCCCAATCATCATTATTTTTTTCCCTATCCAAGAAAAAAACACAGAAAAAACAGTTTTCCAATATTGAAAAAAAAGAAGAGGAAAAGGCACCAATAACCTTACCTGAAGCTTACCTATTATCCATCAATCTTTATCTACACCTTTGGCAGCATTCTCGAGCTCCAAGCACAGGGAAAATCTAAAGTTTCCAGGGGATAAGAAACTACAGAAGCTCCTGTAGGAATTCCTGTAGCAGTTGATCCCATAGAAGTCTAGCACCAACAGCAAGAGAGTGCACACATGAAGGTTGGAAAGGCACATGCAGCTCAGCTCCAGTAAAGAAGAACTTGCACAAGCACACAACCACACATCAACAAGTAGAGACAGCATGCATGAAGGGAAATGGAGGCATGTCGCAGAGAAAGCCACAACACCTCACATCAAATACACTCGGATCACAGGTAAGTAGCTAAGTCACTCCTCTATTTTCATTTGTGTAATTAGAGATCATACAAAGGCAACGATATGGTTAAGATTAAACAAGGGAAAGGTGGCTAGTTAACTTGGCCACCTTCATTTAGTTGACTCCACTTATCCAAGATGTCACCCACCCATGCGCACAATCAACTCAAGCACAAGATGCCAAGGTCAGGTAGTGGGAGGAAGTGTGAACTCCGATGCAATAATGAGGGATGATTATGAGGAGGGGCCATGATGACAAAGTAGCTGGGGACCAATGGTCCGAATATGGCCAACATACACCTTGCCAAATTGGCACTCATAACTGAAAATATCCATAAAGGGTAATGAGCACTCCTCCCCACGCATTCTCACTACCTTTTCTTCATTCTCTCCTCGTAACTCAGCCACAACAGTCTTGATGTGCCCCCACAGCCTCGTAACCACAATCATCCAATGATTTCCTCCATATCCTTGCTCTCGGCATTTTCTATAGGAGCACCTATAGGAAATCTATAGGAGCACCTACAAGAAATCTACAGGAGGGACAGCGGGTTGCTACAAGAGGGGCAGTGAGTCATTTTGAAGGGAGAAAACCCGATTTTTAGCACGAATTTCAGTCTGGAGAGGTAGGTTTCATGCATGCCCCCTGTTGAATATCAATACATGAAAAAAAAAGTGATCTCAATTTGAGGATGAAATAAGTATTTAGGAGAGTAGAAAATACATAAAAAATTTATGTTTATTTTGAAAAAAAACACAGTTTCCTCTATTTTCTATTTTTCTCAAAACTCTTTGTCTCCACCTCCATATTTGGGTTTTAAAAAAGTACAGGCAGTATGAAAAGAGGGTTTATGAGAAAGGAGTCCACTAAACTCCACTAGGCTCCATGAACATCCTTAAGTGGTGGAAATATTCACAAGGGCAAACTAGATGAATTTCTTTCAAAAATTTCAAGGGTTTGATGATGAAATTGCCCAAGAATTTGCTCTCTATCTAGTCCCTCACACAAGAACTCATGCTATTGTAACCATTAGAGGCCTCTCCATGGAAATAACCCCTGAGTTCATCATTAGGGTCACTACCCTTCCTCTTGGGCTGCCTTGGAGTAAAGATGAGAAACCAATTGGCCAGGCTGCCAAGAAGAAATTTTTCCAAAATAATGAAACCCCTATTGAAGATAAAAGTGGGATTAGAAGGGATAGTATACCATATCCCTGGGATGAGGTTAGCTACCACATAATCAAATACATCTCTTGTGAGGGGAGACACAACATTGTCTATGGATATCATTTCATAGTCCTCCATAACTTGAGGTATGGCATGGATATTCCAGCACCTCAAAAGCTCAGTATCCCTTACTTTCTCCTTTAGTCCCTCATTGACTCCAGCACCAAAGTACAAGTAGGAAATTTAGGGCAATTAGCTCAACATGGCTTAATAAAATCCTAGTAGAGGAAGCCCTCCATACCTTTACACTCCCTATAGCATGGGAACTTTTCCGAAATATGACAGCTGAGGATGACATAAAAGCATTAACCTATGATGTCAGTCCTACTGGAAGTGAGTAGGAAGAACATCAACGAGGAGAAGATGAAGCAAGTGATGACATAGCAGAGCAAGAAAGGAAGGAGGAAGGAAAAGAAACAGAGGAGGGAAAAGTTTAAAAGACATAAAAAGTGACAGAAGAAAAGGAAAAAGAGGCAGAGAAGGCAGAGCAAGGAGAAGAGTTCCCTGAGACTTTGGAAAGAGAGGCAACAGCTACCCTCACTTCCCTTAGTACACCAGTCAAACCAAAACAGAAGATGAAAAGACATACCTCCACGTATTTTAGGGCAAGGAAGAGCACAAGAATTAAAATAGAAAAACCTCAGCCCTCTTCAAAAGTTCCCATTACCATTGAAGATTCACCATCTGCCAAGGTTGTTATAGACATTTTCGGGCACTGCAACCCCAACCATAAAATTTCCATAAACCAAGGGCTCCTAAGTCCCTAAAAGCGTTGTTCCAACCCATAAAGGAACAAGATCAACTGATTACAGCTTCTCCCAGAAGTTCTCCATGAAAAACTACTCAGAACTAGTCAAAACAGGATCATTTCACTTGCTCCATAGGCAAAGTGCATTGCATCTCACCTAAGTACACTCAGTAGGTGCATTGCATTTCAAAAAGCCCTTCTATGGGGTGCGATGGGTGAGAAGAGACAAATGGCAATGTTAATCCGCGAGGTGGAAAAGCATGGAATCTTCCAGAAACTTCTCCTGTGACACTTGCCATTCTGAATTCGACCAAGGATGAGTAAGAGATCATCAATCTCCAAGTGGAAGCAAGAACTATCAGAGGGAAGACACTAATCAAATCATAAGCTGACTCATCTCCCTTATAGATATCTATATATGGATCCCTCATCCCAGAGATCCAGAGGCTGGAATTTTGCATCTTGTAAGCAATTTTTGTTGGTTTCTTGAGGCAACATCATAGTGTTGGGTGATCTAAGCTTTGCATGAGGTGAAGAAGGGCTTACTTGCTGAGAGGATGATGTTGGGTCAGAACAACTGGTTGTAACTCTCTTGGCTCTTTCTTGATTATCAATAAAGCTATTCAATTTTTCCTCCATACTCTTGTATCATTTATGTTTCATGCATTTGTATGGTCAATTTACATCTAATCCTAGATTGTTTATGACAATAGATCCATGTTCTTGTATAGTGTTATGCTACTTTGATTCTACAGGTACTCTGTGAAGCTGGGTGTACAAGGAAGCAAGTAGCAAAGGACCATCAAAAGAGAGAGGAATCGAGAAAGGAACCAAGTGCAAGACAGAGGTTGGTCTCCTTTATTCTTCTCTCATCTATCTTTCATAAAGGAAAACGAAAGTAGTTTTACTTTGTTTGTTTCTAAGGTAGCTACCACACCTTAGTGGGATTAGCAGTTCTGCATAGACACTTTTCCCTGTAACAAAATTGCGACTCTGCTGGGGAGCGACTAGGTTGTTTGTTTATCTACATTTTTGTTTACTTTATAAACTTACAGACGGAGCCTGAAGTTGAGCCAGGTAGCTTTCGAACTGCATTTGCTATGCAAATGCAAAGTAAATAAATTCCACTTCAGTCAATCTCCGGGTTTTGTTTATGAATTAAACAACTGATTTACAAACTCTCTAATTGCCCTTGTGGTGGCTCTAGTAACCTCCTTAGGTCTACCCCTGTTGTTGATTTACTGATTACCACTTGCTCGGCCAAAATCCCTAAACTGAACTGGAAACTGTGACCCGGAACCCAAGCAAAGTCTCGTTTTTGGCCCAACGCACTCTTTGTTATGTGAATCTGAAATTCAGCGCACTTCCCGAGTGTAGTAGGTGCGTTGCATTTCAAATTCACTGTGTTACAGGTGCGTTGATCAGACTAGACATTGTTCCTGAATGTTGGTTTCTGTTCACTCTTCTCATATCTATTCAAGAATTTTGTTGCCTGTAGTCAGTACACCTCTGTTTGAAACCCCTTTCCTTGCTGATATTCCGCCTCTATTGTGCAAAGAACTGAAAATGTTTTTGTGTATTTGTTGAGTCATTTTCAGTTCTCCTTTGCAAAAAAGTAACGTAATTGTACTGTCGTTTCTTGATTTGAAAGTGTCGCAAGTGTCGTTTTCAGTCATAGAAGAGAGTCTGAATGCTCTTGATGGTTGATTACCCTGTTACTGTTGTATTTTATCTGAATTTGTAGTTTTTCTAGTGTTGAAAGCAAGTCTTCATTTCCAAATCGCAAAGTGTTGTCATTGTCTTCATTTTTGATTTTGAAAAGAAACTTGTTAGTAATTGTCGCTTGAAAATTAATTTAGATTTGCACATTAGCTTTCTTTTTATCATTCACATATTAAGAAGGCTGAAAACAAATACATGCATGTGCATTTGCATTTAGACTGTTTGATTGGTTTGATTTAGGACAGTGCATATAGTGTGTGCTCTTTGCTCTTTGTTGAAAGAATTTTGTCTTTCTTTCCTTAGTAGCCAAGATTTTCATTGCACAAAGAAGATAAAAGATTGTTTATCATCTTAGATTGCATTTTTGGAATTGTACATCTACATCACGTGGTGAACCTGAAAGGCAAATTTCTTAAGCAAGATCAACTATAAAATAAATTTAATGAACCTAACAACGCTTTGGAACCTAATGCACAACATCTAGAAGTCTAGGCTAGAGACGTATTCCGGCGTCGTAAAGCTTGGTAACTGATGTTCTCACTATTGGTTGGTGATTCCTCCACTTTGAGACGATAAGTGCCAGTACAGACTTGTGCTCCCACGTACCGTCGAGTATATTTTGGGAGACCACAATAGGCTTAATCCTTTATCCATAGGAAGTTGTTTCTGCCGCCCTATCGATCGCAATGCACTGAACACAACATTCGAGAAGATTGACTGTCGTACCGTAAAAAGTATTCTGTAGTTTTGCGATTGGTTTGGTAATCCCTCTGCCTAGATTTCCAGAGCAGTCCCTTTTGTTCCTTTTCAGACTCCTTCACGGAAAAGGTCCATCTGAGCACTTGTCACTTCAGGCTCATTAAAAATCGAAGGCGACTAGAGTCATCTTTTGTTTTTTCTCGACTCTTTAAAATTGAAAAAACAAGTTGTGTCAAAAGCGTCTAAAATTCATCTAATTCAAAAACATACTTCCCCTTGACTTTTAGTTGATCGAGTAATCCGCAATCATGGAAGAAAGTCAATTGAAACCCCATCGTTCGCGGAGGCTTACGAGTCAACCGTCTTTGTCTCCGGAATCGAAACTATTACGGACAAAGTGAACTCGTTTAACCGGTTTCAAATCTCCTGGTAAAGTTAGAACAAGTGTTCCAACAACATCAGAGACTCCAGTTACTCCAAACATTTCTGGTATCCCTGCCTTTACAAAAGAAGTTTAGCAGCCACCGAAGGATAGTAGTACTGATCCTAGTCTGAGGGTAAACACTTGTATTACTGAACCAGTTCCATCTACAACCAGTTCGGAGAGTGTTGTTCCCCAAACATCTATCGCTGCAGATTCCATACCTTCTTCGACACCAGAAATATTCTACGGACCTGACGGTCTACCTCTTCCACCTAGTCTGATTGCTATAGAAGAGATTGTGGAGGATTCTCCATCTAGTACTCCATCGCAATTTGGAGTCGGGATCACTCTGTATCCTTCTTCATCAGAAATTAGTCTACCGCCAGCAGAAGCTCCTGTAGAATCGCTAGGTAATCTTTTGGATAGACTAGAAATGTCTAAACAACCGTCAACATCTAAGACTGTGTCATTCGACACAGCGACGGCAGAACTTCCTGCTATCACTCCAACAATGTTCGCCGGTATACCATCTGTCCCAACTAGCTCTCAATCGCTAGAAGGAGTCCACTCAGGGGCTATTTCGACGATATGGTCTGTTCCTGTTTGTTCATCCGGAATAGTATCAAGAAACTCTTATGTTGAATCTCAAAAAATTGATCCATTGGGATGTCAATTTGGGCAGTCCGGTCCTCAAGGGCAAACCATTCCTTTAAGTACCAGATTACCGCCATATGGGGGGCAGTATACCCTTTCATTGTCCCCTCCGGGAGGACAGCCATATGGGAGTTCACAACAAAATTCAGGTTATGCTGGAATTACGTCTAGCGGTTGGGTACCGATACTACCTCAACAACCAAGAGTTGTATATTCGATGCAACAATGTTTACCTATGTCAAATATACCAACTACACCAGCTATTGTGATGGTGTCGCAAGTACAAGCGCTGCCTATTGTATGCCAACCTCAGGTTTCTCAGGTTGTAATGCAACAGCCTCTTGACCCTGTGACTCAACCACAATTGCCAACTAGTGGAATGACACAGGTCCAAACAGGTACAATTACCCCTCATCATGGTCAAACAGTTAGTATCGGGCAACAACACATGGCTTCACAACCATGGCTAGTGCAATACTAACAACCGCAATTCCAACAAGTATACCAAGGATCTGAGCAACAAATCTTTGCAAATAGTGGGCAACCGTATATTCAAAACGGTCAAAATCAACCATTCTACAATGGTAATGCCCACCAACCTTACCAAAGTTACCAGCATCAAATGCATTATGCTGGCATGCAAAGACCAACTGCTCAGGTGATTCCATCTTATCCTGGGTATGCTTCACCTAACCTGAATCAACAGTTACCCTTTGTGGCAACTTTAGAGTTACCTGATTTAAATCGGTTAACAAGCGATCCAATCGCTTACGCCCCTTGGTGGCCAACAATTCCGCATAAACTTCCATCAGACATTCCTAAATTTAATGGAAATCTGGGGGAAGATCCGTCGAATCATGTGATTACCTTTCATCTGTGGTGTTCATCAAACACCCTAAATGATGATTTGATTAGGCTTCGCCTTTTTCAGAGGACGTTAATTGGTCCGGCAGCAAAATGGTATATCGAATTGCCCAGAGCTTCGTTTGACAACTTCAGTACCCTAGCCACAACCTTTCTAACCCATTTTCAGTTACCGATAAGGTACGAAACAGGAACAAAACTTCTTACCAATTTCAAATAAACAATGGCCACTCACATATCTGATCATATACATGAGTGGCGACGTCGTAGTAGAATGGTAAAAACGTATGTTCCTGATCAGCTTTTAGCTTAATGGTTTATTAAGTCATTATTGCCTTCCATTATGGAAGATGTGGCAAAAGGGGGAGTCGTCACTGAAGAGAAAGTCATTGCTCGTGCGCAATATTTAGATTTGATTTATACTCAGTCTGGCACGCTCTATGATAAAATACCTGACGCTCCCAAACCGGAATTTTCGGTCCCCCCTCTTCCTAAATCAAACAATGACTCTCATGCTAGTGATGGCGTGATAGGTGCAATAGACACGAAATCGTCAAAGGCTACATCTAAAAAGGCCCGTAAGATTTGCAGTTAAAATGCAAAAGAGGAACATCTTGCCTCAGAAGTAAATGTCGTCTTGAAAGATAAAGGCAAAGAAACCAAACAACCAGGGGGCAAGAAGAAAAGCAATGGGAAGAAGAAGAAACAGGAGGAATCATCACCTGAAAAATCTTCTAAAAACCCTTCTGGAAGTAGGAAACCAAATCATCCATGATTTATATGCGATGAGGATCACTGGACAATAGATTGTCCACACAGAGCTGAGCTTAAAAAATTCTTCAAGAATTCAAAAACCTTGGCAGTATTAATTGATCCGTTTCCAAATCCAAGAACAAATATGGTTGACAGTGGAAATGCTTCCCCGTCTCAAGTGCTGATGTTGTTGGTTTCCAAACAACAAAATGATTCTTTTGATATCGACAAGGAACAAAGATTACGGGAATCCACAGCTGTCGAACAACAAGGATAAAGATCAACCTAGTAGTTCGACAACAACTTCGACAGAAGTTGCGTCGCCCATCATTCTTGAGTTGAAAATAAAACCGCCAAAGGGAGTAGTACACAAGTCGACATTAAATCCTCGTGCTAGAGCAGCACAACATTATAATATAGTGGCAGATCTGGCCCAATCGCCATCCGCTATGTCGACACTTGAGGTACTGCAAAATTGCCCATCCCAAAAGCAGGCTTTATTATCAGCCATCGGTGGGATAGACCCAAAGGATTCCAATCTTGTTTCCTTTAATCATAAAGGATACGATCCTCAGTTACCAGCTCAACTAGCTTTCCTCATTCAAGTGAAAGCCCTCAACAAAACTGTTCATCGAACAATTATTGATGAGGGGGCATCTACATGTATTATGTCGATGAGTTGCTGGAAAACTTTAGGATCTCCAACCTTGTCGCGATATTCGACGACATTAAAAGCATTTGATGGACGAACATATACCCCATATGGTATTCTAAGTAACTTGAAGGTTGAACTAGCAGGGAAAACAGTAGAAATAGATGTCGAAGTAATCGACGGAAACCTCGATTACAACATCCTACTGGGAAGACCATGGATATATGTTATGGCAGCTGTTGTGTCGACCTATTTTAGGAAGATTGCATTCCCCTTTCAAGGAGGGATTACAATCGTCGATCAACAAACTTTCCTCCCCAATGGTTCTCAAGTTACGGGAAGCATTGCAATGATCCATGGAAGCCTGCATTCGCTTCAAAATATCGGAGTAGGCCTACTAAAAGACCCTATATTAATAGGAACTTTTGCCCTTCCGCCTCCAATCAATTTGGTGGAAGTAGCGTCGGTAGGAACCTGCAATATGATATCATCGATTAAAAAGATCTCAGAAAATGATATCAACATGGATCATGCGCAGGTATTGCCTCCAATCCCAACAAAAATATTGTAGCAATCAATGTTCCTAGCATGGGAGGCAAACCAAAATCAACGCTCATCAAGCATTTGGATAGATAGGTCTAAGGAATATGGAACCCCTTCAGATCCTTGGTCGTGAGTGCATGACGCCGACGAAGGAATTGTTCAATCAATGGTAATTGAAGAGGCACCATGGGAAGATTACCACCATCGTTCCCTTCTTCCGGATTGTGAAGAAGATACTCCTGATGACCTTTATCATCCTTCAGTTTTTTATTTTCTATCAAATACTGTAAACATGGTGGATTCCGAGTGAAACTTGTCCAACATTGAAGAGACTATCGCCATAAATATCTCGACCAAAATAGATGTTGTACAGAATATTTATGTTGGCAAATGTTGTTCTCCTTCAGAACTGGAAATATATAACGCTCTTTTTCGTGAATTTAGAGATGTCTTTGCTTGGTCATATTAAGAAATGCCAGGCATTGACTCGAGTATAGTTGAACACGAAATCAAGATGTATCCAGATGTCAAACCAGTATGACAACGGCTACGGCAGGTGCACCCCAAGAAAGCCGCTGCCATCAAAGCAGAAGTTGAAAAGCTTCTCCATGCTGGTTTCATTTACCCGGTTTCTCTAACCGATTGGGTATCAAATATTGTTCCTGTTATGAAAAAACAAGGAACGATTAGAGTGTGCGTCGATTATAGGGATGTAAATCAAGCTTGTCCAAAAGACAACTACCTACACCCTTCATTGACCAGATAATTGATGAATGCGCTGGATGTGAAATCTTTTCATTTATGGATGGATTCTCCGGGTATAATCAAATAAATATCCGCCCACAGGACCAGTCAAAGATTGCATTGATTTGTCCGTGGGGCACATTCGCATATCGAAAATTACCCTTTGTTTTAAAGAATGCAGGGGCAACATTTCAGAGGGCAATGAATTATGCCTTCCATGACATCAAAAACATCATTCAACCATATCTTGACAACCTTCTGGCTCATTCGCAAAAGCAGACTGATCATCCGCAGCATTTAAGAGCGATATTTCTACGTTGCCGACACTACAAGATACGACTCAATCCACACAAATGTGTGTTTTGTGTCAGTTCTGGTCATTTACTTGGCTTTGTAGTCTTAAAGGACGGGATTCATCTCGACCCATGTAAGGTTCAGGCAATCATAAATTTGCCTCCACCTTCAAATTTGCTTCAGATTCAGAAACTCCAAGGGAAAGCAAACTTTCTGAGGAGGTTCATTCCAAATTACGCCGAACTTGCTAAAGGTTATACACATCTTTTGAAAAAGGAAGTGCCCTTTTTCTGAGATCAGGTTGCGCGAGCTTCCTTTGATGCTTTAAAAGAATCCTAATGAAAGCATCATTAATGTATGCTCCTGATTATCAAAAAGACTTTAATTTGTATTTGGCTGCAGCGGATACGACCATCGCAATGGTTTTAGTTCAAGAAGACAACGGAATTGAAAATCCTATATATTATTTGAGTAAGAACTTAAACGATACAGAAAGCAAATATTCTTATGTTGAAAAGCTAGCACTTGCAGCTATTCAAGCGATACAGAGATTTCGACACTATGTCCTCTTTCGAAAAACTACCATTCTGTCAAATTGCAACCCCATGACTTATATATTGTCGCGACAGTTGCTGGGGGGCAAATATTCAAAATGGATAGTGATTCTACAAGAGTTTGATCTGGAATTTGTAAAATCCAAGTCAAAGAAAGCCCTGGTTTTTGCAGAATTATTATGCGATCTCCCATCGTCGTCCAACGATGAAACATCTGGAGAAACGATCGTGGACGAAAATTTGTTTCTAATATCTTCAAGAAATCTGTGGTATGGGGATATAATCATTTATCTCCAAACCCAAAAATATAGGCCCAATACCTCCCGCTCCGAACAAAAACGTATTTGATACCAATCGAAAGACTACATGATCGTCATTGATACACTTTACCGTCGTGGTGTTGATACAGTTCTACGGAGGTGCCTCACCCATGAGGAGGCTGAAAAAGTCCTGAATGATTGCCATTCAGGCGTGTGTGGGGGGCATCAATCCGGTTACGCTACGGTGCAAAATTTTTTACGAGAAGGGTACTTCTGGCCAACAATGTTCAAAGATTGCATAACTCCAGTCAGAAGTTGCCATGCCTGTCAAATTTTCGATAGCAAAACCAGAAGACCACCCGCACCTCTGCAGCCAATAGTTGCTGTTGGGCCATTCGCCAAATGGGGCATCGATTTCATGACATGTAACCCCACCTCGATCGGGGGGCATGGGTATATCATAGTCGCAGTTGACTATTTTACCAAATGGGCCGAGGCGATGCCTACATTAGATAATACTGGTGAAACAGCTGCCCTCTTCTTTTTAAATCATGTAGTCGCCAGATTCAGCGTCCCACAAGCTATAGTCACAGATCATGGATCACATTTTTGCAATCACATGATGGTCGAATTAGCTGCCAAATTAGGGTTGTCTCACGATAGCTCTACTCCATATTACCCGCAAGCCAACGGACAAGTTGAAGCAATCAACAAGGTCCTGAAGCGCATGCTGCAAAGGATGATTGGAGTTCACAAAAGAAGTTGGCACCTGATCCTGTACTCAGCCTTGTGGGTTTACCGAACATCGGTAAGGAATGCAACCGGGTTTACACATTTCCAACTGGTGTATGGCCTAGAAGCAATATTACCAATCCAGTGTGAAATCTCATCCCTCAAACTCGCAATCGACCTTCTCCCCGGGACTTTAGAAGAGGAGGCTCGTTTCTTGGAACTAATCCAATTGGATGAAACCCGTCGTGATGCCGCTTTTGCTAACGAAGCCCATAAGAAACGAGTCAAGGCGTAGTTCGACAAGAATGTCAAACCCCGTGTCTTCTCAAAAGGTGACTTGGTCTTGCTTTATGACCAAGAATCCGATAAATTGGGGGTAGGTAAATTCAAGTCTTTATGGATGGGCCCCTATATTGTTAAGCGAGTGTTAGCAAAAGGAGCCTACGAGTTAATGGATTATGACGGGATTCCACTGGCACAACCTCGTAATGGGTTGTACCTTAAGCGTTACTATGCGTGATTCGGTGTGGTAACCTATATGCTTTTGTTACATTTTTATTTTCGCTAAAGTATTTGTTTTGGTCAAGTAAATACACTTTTTACATTTGTCGCAGATGTCAAACCTATTGGAATCTTTTGTTGGATATGCCGACGGAGCAAGTCGTAATTCGCGAAACCTATCTTCTGTGACCTGGGCCATTTTTGACCCAAGCAGCGAGTTAGTAAGTTTCAGAGGGGTATGAATTGGTCGGTCAACGAATAACATCGCTGAATATAGCGCGTTGATAGAACTTCTCTCTGATGCCATCACACATGGCATACACCGACTGGTCGTCAGGCTAGACTCACAGCTCGTCATACTACAACTCACTGGTATCTACTCAGTCCAAAATCCAGCTATCTATCGCATGTTCCTAAGGGTCAAGATTTTGGAAAGGCAATTTGATTTTATTCAATATCAACATATTTCCAAAACCTTAAACACATTAACTGACTCATTGGCTAATTATGAGTTAGATAGACATTTGCAACATTTATAAAAAGAAGCATCTCATCAATATTTGCATCAGGATCATGCAACTTGACCAAAATAAAACTCTGAAAAAAAAAAAATATATATATATATATATATATATACCTATTTATGGTTTACACATAATGTTCTGTAACCAAGAAAAAATTGGTCAAATGACCCAAAACTCAAAACGCTAGGGGGCACCCTAGTCTAATGATGCTCGTGATAACAAGTCATAGCCTGTGCGATCATGCGTTAAAGCCTAGTCCATCGTCTTGGCACACCAGTAGTATGCCGCTGCAACCTCAAAGGCAGCTCGTCAGTCCTCACATCTGGAATACCGAGAGTGAGGCCCTCGACCTGATCCTGTAATGCTGAAAGATTCTCGGCCACATCGAGGTCGCGAAGGATAGCCCTTCCATCAGCCTCTCCTGCTGGGGCGGCAGCTGGCACTCTCAGGCGTACTACTGGCCGAACAAGACTGACATCTGCATGAACACATGAGTTTTGATTAGTCTTGATAGAATAAAGCACAAGGACATTATAAAAGAAAAACGATAAACAGGAATATGGTCAAAGAATTTACCAATGGCACCCCACTATTCGCCAGCCGATAGTACCAAATCTGGGTCACCCCGGAAGTCCATACCAGCATATGGATACTCGGAATAAAACATCTCCTGATGATCAAACCACCCGAAGAAGGTATCAGAAAAGGAAATCTGAGACTGACCAGCATGCCTAGACATATGGTCGACCCATCTCTACATACGTGGTTCAGTCAGTGGAGGTAAACTGAGTGCAATATACTGCGGCTGCATCAGTGGTATCTTTTCCAAGGTGAAGGTAGTCAAGATAGAACCATATCCAAAGTTCTTCAGTCTCCTGCTCTTCACCTTGGTCAACTGTTTTTTCATCACAAGGAGTACTGCGTCAAACCCCAGAGGCTCAGAAAAACCAGAAATCAGGCTCAGAATGCAAAATGGAAAGCATGAAATGAAAGAGCTCAGGTTTAGCTCCTACCTGGTCCAGACGGCGCCGAAAATCGTCCACAGAATCTCCTAGAATCAGCTGATGAAAATCAAGGGGGAAAACACCTCCAAAGCTCCAACAAGCCAAAGTTCAAATAAAATGGTAAAATTGGAGGTAAAAGCACTTTTAAATTACTTTTACGTAATTCGAGTGAAATATTAGTGTCCTAACTCATTTTTCAAATGTATATTGTTCATTTCTAACTAGTTTGATGAAGCAATTGAGTATGTAGTACAATCTTTGAAGGAACAAAGCTATTTATGGTAAAGTCAAAAAATGACCGTTAATCGAGTAGTTTTAACGCGGACTTCATGCTCGTTAAAAAATAAACATAAGAAATGAGCAAATGTTTCCCCCAACGTTTAAGCTCAATAAAAAATGAACCAATTCCCGGTAAATAACCATCGTGAATGTAGTACTTCAGCCTTTAAAGCCTTGGTCGTGTTCCCATCATCACCTCCACTCTGTATCGGCCGATCATTCACCTCCATTTGATTGTTTACCCCTTTTGAGGAACAGTTGCGAAGAGTGATCCCGCTAGCCATCCTTGTAACACTGCCGTGATTGGAAAATTCCAAAACTTACCTGGAATCAGCTGCTACCCAATTTTATCACTCGTTCCTCAAAGACGAGTCTCCTTTAAGCTCTTTTCAACTGACTCATAAAATATGAAAAGATTGCTGAGCCATTGGCCTCTCCAGCTCATTAAAGGGACCGGAAGTGCTATCCCTTCTTTAGATTTTAATATTTTTGGACCTGAGGGATTATTACACAAAAAGATCGAGCGCTTGTTTTGTTCAGCTCGTTAAAAGTATCGAAAATTCATCCCTTCTGTATTGTTTTATACTTTTTCGGACTTAAGGGATTAGATGACAAAAAAGGATTTTTGGAGTTTCCTTTACGTCTCTTTTCAAACTCTCTAAAATTGAAAAGGACCGAGTTATCTTTTTCATTAAACTCGTTAAAACCTAATAGCGACAAACTTGTCCATAGCAGACAAGAACGAGTTTCATTATCGCTAGGCTCGTTAAAACATAGCGATGGGTTTGCCCGAAGGGAAAATTATAGAACAAGCATATGTTATCCTCCTGAAGCATGAAAAAAATAAAGAGGTACTGGTCAGCAATGACTGGGGAAAAATTGGGAAGAAAACTTGAAGAAACTTTGTTGGTAGCAAGTCGCTCTTGAACATGACACTTTCACTCCTCATCCAAGTCGAGTTGGGTTGTTTCATTCACCGGTCACATCACCATGGTCCCATCACACCATCCATATTTGGGGTTAATGCTACCGATCCATCACGTCAGTGTCGCCGATATGTTCAAGAGAAGTCACTCAGAGAATTCACCTGTGTCTAACCCGCTGCAATACATTTACGCTCCATTCTTTCATGACCGCCACCCTGAACCTTATATCACCAGATCGTTTTCACCTCCATTAAAATCATTTTCTCCGTTCCGTGTCATTGATGTTGGATTCATTAAGGCCCTCCTATGACAGATCGCTTCTTGTAGACATCAGCTCATTATCCAAGAAGTCGACCTAGGGACACCCCTTTCAGTACTTTGAAGCTTGCATGCCTCAATGGCAAGTTTCTCACTTCCGGCGACAGGTTTACATCAATGGCCTTCGACCGAAAGATTTTGCGTGGTGTTCGACGCCAAGTCCTTTATTCACACCACGTGAATTGTACTGTAGTACCTTGAGGGACATTATCATTATCGGTGATTCCTCTCGTGTCTGTTAAGAGCTTACATCATTGGCTGGTAATCAGGGGATGTCTTTCCATGTTCGACTCCAGAACATCTCTCACATGGATCGACTTGTACTTTGAGTGAAGATCGAACGAGATTGAAGACCCCGGATCTAGTTTCATCCATCCGGGTGCGATATATATTCAGGAAAATAAAGAAATCAAATGTACATCATTGCTGCATAGATAATCATCCAATCAAAGGGATGATGGCTCTACCAGAATCATCAGTCTACACTTAGACGATTGTCTGTCCTATGTACATGAAAATGAATTTATAAAGCTGAGCATGGGAATGCCCATCTTAGCTAGATCATTAAAATATTATGAAGATAATGTATTGTATTGTATCTTATTACAGGTCTCCTCCTAGCTTGAAAGAACTTTGGACCCTCATGATAAAGCATTTCACCTGACATCAAAAAAGATTAACAACCTCATGCTTTAGGGGGAAACTGTTATAGAAATTTTTGGGCACTGCAACTCCAAGCATAAAATTTCCATAAACCAAGGGCTCCTAAGTCCCTAAAAGTGTTGTTCCAACCGCTAAAGGAACAAGGTCAACTGATTACAGCTTCTCCCAGAAGTTATCCATGAAAAACTACTCAGATCTGGTAAAAACAGGATCATTTCACCTGCTCCATAGGCAAAGTGTGTTGCATCTCACCTAAGTACACTCAGTAGGTGCGTTGCATTTGAAAAATCCATTCTATGGGGTGCGATGGGCGAGAAGAGACAAATGGCAGTGTCAATCCGCAAGGTGGAAAAGCATGGAATCTTCCAGAAACTTCTCCTGTGACACTTGCCATTCTGAATTCGACCAAGGATGAGTAAGAGATCATCAATCTCCAAGTGGAAGCAAGAACTATCAGAGGGAGGACACTAATCAAATCACAAGCTGTCTCATCTCCCTTACAGATATCTATATATGGATCCCTCATCCCAGAGATCCAGAGGCTGGAATTTTGCATCTTGTAAGGAATTGCTATTGGTTTCTTGAGGCAACATCATAGTGTTGGGTGATCTAAGCTTTGCATGAGGTGAAGGAGGGCTTACTTGCTGAGAGGATGATGTTGGGTCGAACAACTGGTTGTAACTCTCTTGGCTCTTTCTTGATTATCAATAAAGCTATTCAAGTTTTCCTCCATACTCTTGTGTCATTTATGTTTCATGCATTTGTATGGTCAATTTACATTTGATCCTAGATTGTTTATGATAATAGATCCATGTTCTTGTATAGTGTTATGCTGCTTTGATTCTACAGGTACTCTGTGAAGCTGGGTGTACAAGGAAGCAAGTAGCAAAGGACTATCAGAAGAGAGAGGAATCGAGCAAGGAACCAATCGCAAGACAAAGGTTGGTCTCCTTTATTCTTCTCTCATCTATCTTTCATAAAGGAAAACGAAAGTAGTTTTACTTTGTTTGTTTCTAAGGTAGCTACCACACCTTAGTGGGATTAGCAGTTCTGCATTGACACTTTTCCCTGTAACAAAGGTGAAAGAATCTCCTTCCAAGACACCCTTAGTGGGATTAGCAGTTCTGCATTGACACTTTTCCCTGTAACAAAGGTGAAAGAATCTCCTTCCAAGACACTTATAACATATGAAAGGGGGACTCCAAGATCTTCTACATGGAAGGGAAAGGCAGTACTACAGGACCCAAAACCAGACCTATTGGAGACACTGTCCAAGCTACAAGAGACCCAAAAGCTTGAGGAAAGGATAGGAGGAAAACCAGAGGTGAACGAGGAAGCACAAGGGCTATAAGAACCTAACCCCCAGCCTAGTCTTGCTTCCTATTACAATCTACTTGAGGGAGGTATGATAACCCCCCAGAAATTTGCAATTCCACTATTTTTCGAATTGGAGAAAGAAAGAGTGAGAACGCATAGGTGGATGTAGATAGCCAAATCCAAAGGAGTTGAGGATGTTGGCCATATAGAAAACAAACTCATGGAAATTGGTAGAGAATTGAGTGCTCTCAGAGACAGAGAAGCCATCACAAGAAGCCACCTTGAAAATGAGAATGAAATCCTAAGGAGGAAGCTGCAAGAGAAAGAGACTCAACTAGCATACTTGGCCAACTTATCCATGGAAGTGTTACAATGCAGAACACCAGCCAAATCTTATGGCCTCTCCCTAAAGGATCAATGGCTTCAATTCCAAATAAAGACTTTGGCACAAAGAGGCACAATGCCTTTCCAAGACTACAGGCAGTTCATGGATTTGTGTGACCAAAGAACCTCAAAGGACAAGGAAAAGAGGGCAGAGTCCTACCTACACAATATGGCCCTCAAAGACATGAATGTGTGGGACCCCAATGCCAAGATAGGGGATCGGTAATTAATGGCCATGGCCTCATGGATTAGCCATGAAGAATTGCGGGCAACATAAATGAAAATATTGATGATAAAAGAACAGAATGAGCCATTAATGATAAGAGCTGAGCCATCAGATCCTATGGCAATCATCAGCACACACAACCTGCTTTCCAATGACCCTTAGATTGCCCCTATATCTCTGACCAATCACGCACAAGAAATTGCACATGTTGAAGATATGCAAAGGCTACTTAGGGATGACTGTGTGCATGCCTGCATGAGAAGATGGAACACCCTACCCCACAGCTTGTAGATCAGAGAATACCATTCCCCAAAGAGGTTGAGGGAAGCATTGAAAAGAGTGCCAATGTACAAGCACTCAATGCAAAGGTTGAAGGTCAACTAGACTAGCCTCAAACTGAGTCCTCCACACCTATTAGGCATGTTGGAAGGTAGAAGAGAAGAAGAAGAGAAGGATAAGTGGAAGGACATAGACAGAACAAAATTATTTTATGATGAACAGGGGTAGAACACATCAGAAGCCTAGGATGCTAGGGAAGCCACCAAGGCCATAAAATATGAGGAGATTGACTAAGTTGCTCAAAGGATGAGAAACACCTTTAGTAGGGGGTGATGATGAGCCACATAAATGGGTAATTATATGGGCTCATTTTACCTCCTAACCTAGTCAAATCAACCATTCTCTTAGCTTATTGTATGATTTTTTGATTATATTTATGCTTATAGAGTGAGTTGAGTTAGTTATGATGCCATGTGGTCTAACATGTATTTAATGTATATTAAATGGATTTCGAGGAAAAATTCAAGGATCCAATGGTCAAATGGTAGCAATAACTCAAAGTAGACAGAGGAGAGGACTTATAGGAGGGAATCCACCTCATTTATTACTTCTCACTTCGAATTCCCCTTCATTCAGCTCATAGTACAAGCAGCCAAATCATGCACTAAGAGGCAGCTGAGCAAGTGGAGGATGACTGATAGTTATCTCGAGTTTTGGGAGCCAAGCCTCCCTGATTTTAAGGAAGATGTTGGTAGCTTCATATGTATAAGTAGAGAGGCCTAGGGCCTCACTAGGGGGATTTTTGGCTTGTGTAAACTCTGCTCAATTTTCGAGCTTATTATTTTGTGACAGTTTCATGTAATCTTGCTACTTTTTGATAATGAAGATGTAATCCTTTTTGAGCTAGCACTGAGTTTCCTCAGAGGACTGAAGCTTTTGGGTTAGGGCCAAATCTAAGCAGCCAAGCTTTTCTTTACTTGTTTTTGTATGCTTTACTTCAGGTTGTAGATTAATTTTCTGTTAGATGTATTTTTCTTTTATGGTTAAGAATGGGTTGCTTTGGCTGATTTAGTAGTTTTCTTCCATTTGTGCTTTCTGTAGTAGGTTAAGTAGCAATCTGAAAAGATTCAAAAGGCTAGAAATAGTGCCTTGGCCTCTCTTCCTCCCTTTGGAACCATGATTTGAGGCAAAGACTCTCTTGCTGCCCCAAAAACACAGATTTTCCTCATTTCATAGGACGTCTAGTGTTTGCAGCTCTTTAGTAGGTTAATAGTCCAATTTTGCTTTGCTTCATCTCTCCTTTATCATGTTCATTTCCTGATTTTCAATAGTCCTCTTTCATGCTTTCCTTTCCTACATCATTTCTCAGCACTTCCTTTCATAGATCATAGTTTAGACCATTTTAATGTAAAACTCGGTTTTTCCTAAATGTACTCATTTAATTTGTTGCTTGATTTTCTTGGTTGACTGTCAGTTCCTTTGCAGTAAATCTCTTCCAGCAGTAGGTCAGCTTATCAACAACCACATCCTCCATCTGATCCATGCCCTACAGGTCTCCTAAACCTCACCTCAATTCTGCCCTAGTTTCCTTCATTTTTTCTCCCATAGAACTTCTTCCTCTCTCCTTGAGCAAACCAAATCATCTTCCTCTCTCCTGGTGATTTATGGTAGACATTAGGCACCGTGACACCTCATTCCAACCTTCATCCACCTTTTGCACCCACTCTCACACCCTCAAAATAGCAGAAATTTCTCTCGACCTCCTCCTGTAGGTCTCCTATAGTTTCCTTGTTTTCCTCTTGTAGTTTTCATGTGTCCTCCTGTAGTTTTTTGTTATGAAACCAGCTCACAAAAAGATAGAAAAGATAGATCAATGCCTTAGAAATAAGCCTCTTCGAGGGGACAACCTCCTTTACATTACACAAATGAACAATTCTTAGATGATACAAATGAAAAGACCTCCTTTCTATATATAGGATTCTAAGGGGTCATAATATAATCAGAGCCGACATAACAATAATAATTTAAGGGCACAATAATAACAATAGTGGGCTTCTATGGGGCACTATAGTAAAAATATGGGGAGTACATGGGTACAACGATATAAAAAGGGGGTTGTAGTAATAACAATAAGGGGTTACACTAGTAGTATAGGGGGCTAACATGCCCCTCTCCTTTAAAAAGTGTTGTCCTCAACGCTTGAGTAGTTCTTGATGCTTCTGTATAAAATTCTTGTCCTCCCATGTGGAATCTTCAGCAGGTGAGTTCTTCCACTTGATGAGATACTCTAAAATTGATCGATTTCATAGCTGTCGAGTTCTTTCTTCTGTGACTACTCCAGGTTCCAATATGATTTTTCCTTCCTGTTCAATTTCTGACAATATTGTTTGAATTGGGATCTTCTGCAACTGTTGAATGAGTGGCCATACTTCTTCGTCATTCTTCCATTCATCCCTTGTTTTGTTTATCCAATCTGGTTGGATAATAGAAATAGCACAAAACAATGCTTCCACATCCTCATCCTTTCTTGAGAGTGCATCTGCAACCAAATTTTTCTTCCCTTTTCTATCGATGATGTCAAAATCATAATCCAACTTATTTTTGAACCATTTTTTTTGTTCTTCTAAAGATAATAGTTGTTCTAAAAAGTATTTAAGACTATCATGATCCATTTTTACCTTGAAGTGTCTTCCCATTCGGTAAGGTTGCCATTTCTTAAGTGCATGTAGTATTGCCAACATTCCCTTCTCATAAATAGCTTGCTTGAGATGTAGCAGTAAAAATACCCAATCACCTACATCAAAAAAAATTTCACTATGATGTTGATCTACTTGTTCTTTCATTCGATTTTGCACCAAAGTGGTGTTATCCTTTAAAAGTTGGAGAACTTGTTGTTGATGCTCGATGTGATCTTTCACTGCTTGAACCTTTTTCTTCTTGATATGTCCTTCTATATTGAGGGTTTGAGGAGTGGTAATTTCTTCCAATGTTTTACAAGATATGGTCGGATTCATTTCTTGATGCTCGATGTGATCTTTCACATCTTGAACATTTTTTTTCTTGATATGTCCTTCTATTTGGATAGTTTGAGGAGTGGTAATTCCGTCCAATGAATTAAAAGATATGGTTGGATTCATTTCCTCTTTCTTGATGTGATATTTCACTTCCTGAACCTTTTTCTTCTTGATATGTCCTTCTATCTTGAGATTTTTAGGAGTGGTAATTATTTCCAATTCTTTACAAGATATGGTCAGATTCATTTCTTCTTTCTCTGGGGTTGGGTCCTGGCATATATCCTCTTCTTTTGATGTTTCGTGATACTTTTCTTGCTCCTCTTCATACTCTATGTAAAATAATTTCTTCTCAGCACACTTATGACCTTTATTGCATTTTCTATCACAATTGTAACATAGCCCTTTTTCTCTTTTTTCTTCCAATTGTTGTGGTGTAACCCTTGTAGGTTGTGGAAGGCTAGGAGAAACAACACTCCCATCTTTATAGTTGTGAGGGGTGTAATTATTTGTTGCCATAATTTTGCTTTGCACTTTGTAACAAAGCCCTTTTTCTCTTTTTTCTTCCAATTATTGTGGTGTTGCTCTAAAGAAGGTGTTGCTCTTTGTATTCTCATAATGTGCTATAATTTCCTCTGTGAAAATTGACCACGTAACAAGTTATTTACGAGAAAAAATCCCTTTATACCATAAAAATTGATCTTGTTACAAATATGAATATGCAATACATACCTTTTGTAATAGTGGTACACCATGTAGATCAAAATATTTCTCCATTTGTAGTATCCAATTTACTAGATCCTTTCCATCAAACTTCCTCATCTCGTTTTTTCTTGATTTTAGGAGCTCGATCTTGAAACGAATGTAACTCTATAGTTTCATATCTTTAAGTTCTAAAATTGTGACCTACAGTAGCCCTCTGCATCCTCTTTCCAATGCCACTAGTTTGATTGAATTTATATTGTCCAAGAAAGAGTTATGCACAATCTCCTAAGATGACCTGATTATATACCTTTTTAGAAGAGTGAACTTGTATGAAGTGTCACGTGTCACTATTTTGACCTTAGGATATGAAAAATATACACAAGAAACTAATATCCATCCTATTTTTGTAACTTCTTATGAAATTTCAATCTGATGCTCAAAACATAGGTTATGACTATTTTCCCTAGGTCACCTGTTTGGAATGTAATTTTGGAGTCTGCAAAAAATGCCAACTTCCTTAGATCATATCTCTGCAAATATAGTGTGAAAAGCTCTGAAATTTGGACCCAAGGTTCAAAACGATTTCCGTTCAAATGGTTTTTTTTTTTATAGCATTTGAGACATCATAGTAAAAAAGTTATAGTGCAAATTCCATGATGACCTGTTTGGAGCAGTGAAACCCTAGAATCTAAAGCTCTGATACCAAATGTTATGAAACAAACTCACAGAAAGATAGAAAATATAGATTGAAGCCTTAGAAATAAGTCTCTTTGAGGGGGAAACCTCCTTTACATTACACAAATGAACAATTCTTAGATGATACAAATGAAAAGACCTCCTTTCTATATATAGGAGTCTAAGGGGTCATAATATAATCAGAGCCGACATAAAAATAGTAATTTAAGGGCACAATAATAACAATAGTGGGCTTCTATGGGGCACAATAGTAATAATATGGGGACTACATGGGTACAACAATATAATAAGGGGGTTGTACTAATAACAATAACAGGTTACATTGGTAGTATAGGAGTCTAACATTTTTCCTATAGGCTTTCTTTGGATGGCCGAGTTTGGGTAAAGCCTCGAGAAGGCCACCTAAGACCTCCTAGGACCCATACACACCATCTTACATCCTCCCAAGCTCCAAAACTGCCCTTTAACGCCACTTGTTCTATGCCACACTCACACACAATAAATTAGATGCATGTCAAATTCACATAAAAACATATAAAAATACAAAAATATGTTTTTTGCTTATTTAATTCTAGAAATAGAATGGTTAGATGTTTTTTACTTTCTTGAGTAGGTAATGGCATTTCTTTCATGGTTTTCATAGTGTTTTTGGCAAAAGTAGGGTCTTGATTTACATTATAGTCTTTTCCCTTTCTGCAATTAGAATAGTTTCTTTAGATTAATCTTTCTTTCTTTCTTCACACATAGAGCTTCTTCTGGGATCTATAGAAGTTGGCTTGAGCTCCTAGTGATCTTGCATTGGATGACCAAGTGACAACCTTTAGCGAGAACTAGTACTTGTGCATACAGCACCAACACTTCCAAGTTTGTTACGAACTACCGAGTTGATAAAAGTAAAGTTGGCAACCCAGGAGTTGCAGCATTGTTGCTGCAATACTGGCGCTCACTAGCCATGGTGGCACTGGGCTCTGCATCAATGATCTACTTCCTTTTTTCATTCCCCTAGTCGAGTTCGGACTGAGAGTCAAAACATGCATCTGATTCGGAAACCTTCATCTCGACCACCAATGACTGCTTGGCCCGACACCCACTTGTGTTGTGAGTGGATCTCTTATGGAAGTCACATCACTTTCCCATGTCCTTCTTTGTCTTCATGGGATTGTTCTCTTATTGCAACTTCAAGGTGTTATCCTGGGTCACTCCACCTTGGATTTTTCCTTTTCTCTTCGGTTTGGGGGTGCCTTTCCCTTGCTTCATATTCATAGATCCAAAGTCTCTCTTTTTCTATTTAAACTTTTGCTCAATTTTGACAGTGTATCGGTACACCGTGCTAAGCGAGGAGATGTCTAGGAACTCCATATCATCCTGGATGTACCTATGTAGATAGTTGCAGCGCTTGAGTACCAAATTCTGCTCAAAATCCTTGATACCCAACTTCATGTGAAGGGTATGAAAAACATTGCTAAAATTCGGCACACCTTGGTCCCTTCCCTATCACAGTGTGGTCCATTTTATGTATTTATCCTCATAGATTTGGACATGGTAGTATTTCTCCTTAATGGCATCCTCAAATTCCAAGTCGGTGTGGCTGAAAATAATGAGGGTGTACTTTCGTCCTTCTTCTCATAGTAGGTTTCCCACCAATCCTTGACGTCGGGGGCATCTTTGAGAAGTGAAAAAGTAATATTTTCCTAGCTGGAAAAATCATGAATAGAAAAATATTCTTCTAGCATATTTCACCATTTATCTATGGCGTCTGCATCTATCTAACCTTCAAATATGGGGGTGTCAAATTTAACTTGGACCTTGAAGTTTGTGGCACTTCCAGAGTGACAGATGGAAGGAGATGTGTCACCTTTGGGTAGTCACTAAAGGATTTGGGAAAAGTTGTTCATCATCACATTCCTCTATTGCTCGAGGGGTTCGTTGAGTAAATTTTTTAAAGGATCTCCTAACCCCTCATCTTTATCTTGTTCTTCCATGGGATGTTGTCAAGGTTTGAGAGGTTGGTCTTGCAAAAGTTCGACCAATTTGAACCCTAACTCCTTATATCCCGACCTCGTTGGAGACATGCAAAGAAAAAATGAGAAAGAGTAGACCGCTCTGATACCACTGATCTGAACTTAGATTGGAATGCAAAAATTACAAATATAACCATAAATATAGAGATGCAACAGTAATAACACTTCATTTCATTAATATCAAATATTGAAATAAGCTTACAAACAGAATGGAAATAGACTAACTCAGGTGATGGTAGGTTATCTTTGACAAGAGATGTGGCAGCTACATGCCTCTGAACTATGTTCCAATGAGGGTTGAAGACCTATTGAGAAACAATGGAAAACCCTAAACATCCAAAAACCTAACCCTAGGAGATGAAGTGCCAAAACTATGGATGTCGTTTGGGTAAATTGGTACATCAACTTCCTGGGGTCATAACTTTGGCATATGATCTCTGTTTGACACGCACAGTACCTCGTTAAAAATATCTATACGAGGAATACAACTTTCATATGAAAACATTAGTTAAAGTTTAATGTTTTCCTTGTTTTTCCCAAAAACACGTCGTTTAATGTCTCAAAATGGCTCTAGAAGTTTAGGGGCCAAAAAATTTCCAAAAATAATAAATTGTGCTACAATTAAGGAAAATGAAATACTGAAAGAGAAAGTGGTGGGGGTCCATGTGGAATAGGTGGGTGGACACTAACATCCACCTAGATTAGATACCTTCCTACAATCCTCATTAAATATAAGCACTTTCAAGACTTATTTTATTTATGCTCTTGTCTAGATGTATTGTTTTAGACTATTGTTTATTCTTCCTACGAGAGTGTTTGAATGCGTCTTTCAGTAAATTCTTGGATGAGGAAAGTAAATTCATCTTAAGGACCATAAAGATGTAGGGTAACGTAGAAAGTGTTAACCCCAGGAGGGAGTTGGTGGAAGGAAATGAAGAATCCACTCTCATATTTAGAGAAGAAAGATAGTCCTACCTTATTATCAGGTACACTTTCAATACATTTATTTACTTTGTTATTATTGCTCTTGCTCTTGTTTGGGGTCTACAGGTACATCAAATGAATGTAAGGACCTAGTCCTCAATACCAAGATCGAGGAGGATGCAGAAACATCCCATGATTACAGTGGCACTTGAAATGAACAAGAGCTCAAATCTTGAAGGAGGGATCACATTATCTGGGCTAAAGATTATGACTTAAGAGGCTTCCTATATAGAGGGATTAAACTGTTAGGTTGAATGCAACAATTTGATATGAGAAATATTTCCTTCATGCAAGGAACATTCTAGATGACAAGATGTAGTAGTTTGATATGATTTTTCAATGTTAAATTCATCAGTGATAAGGAATATTCTCTCAATTGGAGTGGATTGTAACTCTTTTTTCCATATGTGCTAAGATTATATGTGTGTAAATTTCGCTTCCTCCATGATGTATTTAAGGAAGAAACGTACTTAAAGCTACCTTAGAGCTTTGAGGCACATGAAATGAGATTCATGCTCACATATTGAAGAAAGTCCCATAAAAAGTAAGCCCCCTAGACTTGGCATGATTAATGATCATCCGATTGGACTCCAACCTCTTCAAGGTTAAAGGTATGTCTTGATGTTTGGATTTATATCTACTGACAATTAATTTCTGATATAATCATATCATATTTTTCTTTTAGTGCCAAAGGGATTTGACCTCTAAGCGCTGATGGTCAAATTCTTGAGATCATAATTGTAGATAATAGAGGATGAGGTATTCCTTATTAAGGGAAGCATGTTGTCAGAGACTAGGCATGATGAATTTCACTGAAGTATTTGAGAGACACCTTCATATTCAAATTTGATGGATCCCATGATAAACAAACATCCAAATGGATCCTTTCTTTCTAGCACACACTCTGAGACAAACAGATCCTGGACATGTATATTGGAATTCTACCAAACATGTGTTGTCATATCTACATGAAACTATTACTCATGGACTGAGATACCCTTCCAAACTTCACGGATACACTAATGTTGACTGGGTTAGAAATGTTGTTGACTGGAAGATCACTGTGAGGACATGTGAGTAACTCCACAAACGAGGTTTGTGTGATCGCATTAACTAAAGCATGAATATATACAGGAGCGAGAGACTCTTGGGATTCCAATTCCAAGGTCTCTTGATTTTCTCTAATTCATAACAAAACACTGATCGCAGAGACCTCAAAACAATAATATTTACATTATTTACAATAATGACAATCCTTTCAGATTAGGTGTCAACATTGCCCCCCTTAATCTGAAGGGATGTTGGTGAGTCCAATCATCATTCTGAATCTTTCAAACTTTTTTATTCCAAGTTCTTTAGTGAATATGTCTTCAATATTCTCATTTTTGGAAAAATGGCAAAGGTGAATAGTCTTGGCCTCAACATGATGTTGAATCAGATGATACTTTGTATTGATGTGATTGGTTCTATCATGGAACTTTGGGTTTTTGGCCAAGTTTATTACAGAATTGTTTTCGATCAAAATAGGAGTTGAATGCACTTATTTCTCCTGCAAATCTTCTAGAATTTTCTTTAGCCACAAAATTTCTTTTATTGGTTTAGCTTCTTCCACATATTCTGTCTCAGTTGTGGATCTGCTAGAATTGATTGGTTTCATGACCTCCAGGAGAAATACCCTGATCTAAGACTCATAACATAACCTGAAGTAGATACTCCAGTTTCTTTATCTCCATCAAAATCTAAATCAGAGTATCCAATCAAGTTGAAGTCATCCACTTGTGTATACTTGATTCCAAAGTCTTGAGTTCCCTTCAAGTACTTTAGAACTACTTTTGTAGTACACCAATGACCCTCACAAGGATTTTGGATAAACCTAGAGAGGATTCCAACAACAAATAAATATATGGTCTGGTAGTAATTAGGTAGTTTAAACTTCCTATGAGTTGTTTGTACTTTGTTGCATCCCCAAATTATTTTCCTTCAGTGGATGTGAGCTTTAAATTATGTTCCATTGGAGTAGTGAAATGATTGCACTCATCCATGCCAAACTTGTTCAACAATTCTACAATGTACTTCTTCTGATAGATAAATATAAACTTCAAATGTTGGGTCACTTCAATACCAAGATAGTAACGAACATATCCCCAATCTGTAATTTCAAAACCTTTCCTCGGTTTTTTGTTTATGGATGTAATTCAATTCTCATTGTTCCATGTCATCAAAAGATCATCTACATACGTGACAAGATATACAATTTTTTTGCCAACTTTCTTGACAAACAAAATTGCATCATCAAGATCATAGTGTTTGGAATTGAGTTTCAGAAGATGCTCATCAAATTATCATACCAAACTCGTGGTGCTTATTTGATGCCATACAAGGATTTTACAAGCTTACATACTTTATGCTCTTATCCCTTCACAAAAAATCATTATGGTGGAGACATAAAAGAATTCTCTTTCAGATCTCCATTCAAGAAAGCATATTTTACATCCATTTTATGGACTTTTCAATCATTCTATTCTGCACTGCCAAGGCAAAGCGAGTCTAGATGGTAGCCCATTTAGTTGTGGGAGGGAAATACTCCTCATAATAAACCCCTTCCTTGTGTGCAAAATCGTTTTCCATGACCCTAGATTTATGCTTGCCAAGTGAGCTATCTGCTTTATACTTGTTCTTGAAGACCCACTTACAGCCTATTAGTTTGGTTCCCAATGGAGGATCAATTAGCTTCCAGGTGCCATTCTTTATCAAAGCATCATATTCTTTCTACACCTCTTCTTTCCATTCATCATGAGAAGAAACTTCTTTGAAGGAATTTGATTCGAAATTTGTAGAAAAATCTAGTTCAGAATCATAAGAAACATCCATATAAACAAGTGAATTAGAATCATCTACATTGCATCCATTTTTTCTTGCAGAGATTCTTGTCCCTATGTTTCTCCAACCACATCACATGAACACTTTCAAGTGTCTTGGAGAGAGATTTTGGAGGACCTTTCTAAGATGGCCCAGGATACTCAATTGACTAAGATGGGGCTAAATCAAGATTTAACCTCCCAATTCTCTTAGTTACATTACTCAAAGTGTATTCTTAATAAGTGGTTTGAGCTTCATGCGAGGGAGAGAGTGATTCAGAAGGATATTCCACACATTGATCCAGTATAGGGATCCCTCCTTCAAGATGTGGAATCTCATTATCAAACTCATGAAAAAAAATTACATGTATGAATCTATCCAAGTGATCAAGCTGCCACTAAATAACTTTGTTAGTCTTGGAATATTCAAGAAAATATCACATCTTTATATATTATAAAATTCTTATTTACTTCATCATAGAGATGATATGCTTTGGAGGTATTTGAGTACCCCAAGAAGATACATGTGTGACTCCTTCCACCGAGTTTGTATCTTTGTTCCTTAGGTATCAACGCGTAATAGGTCAGAATAATCTTAACATTCTTGAAAAACATCAATAAACTTGTTGTTTCCCTTTATTAACTTTTGTACAGGTGCTAAAGGGTTACATTTAAGACTTATGTCTTAAAAAATAATCAAATTGGTGATGAGGGAAACTTTAGGCCCTGGTGCCATAATAGGAGCACTACTACCAAAGCCCTCATCCATGGAATTATCCACCAATAGAGTGCATAGGGGTAAAACAATGAAATTAGCACGGGCGCACCTTTTTGGTCAAAGTTCGAGCAGATCTCAAGGAAAATCAACATCCATCTCTACCTGATCAACCCTTGAAAACATTTCTCGGGGGGGGGGCAACTTGCATAGATGATAGATCGACACTACCCCCCAGAATTGAATGGTTAAATGATTATTCTCGTTGATCCAAAGGCCCATATTAATTATGGGGGATAACCATAGGATCTTGCCTCCCATTTCTCATCCGTCGGAGGAAGGTGGGGACCACCTGCCACATCAAAATTCTGACATAACCATTTTTCAAGTGAGTGATGAAAGTAAAGGTAAAATGGTAACTTCCTCACCTCCTCTCTCATCCACCTATCACCTTCATCGCCCAATCATCCTCCGCCACATGTCCCCCCCATGATGTCATATGACATCTGATGATTGTTTCTCCTCTCCTCCTATAAGTCCCTTCTTGCTCCAAATTTTTGAATTTTGTTTTCTTTCCCGGAGCAAACTCCTCCCATCATTCCTCCATTATACAACATTGTTCGGTAACCAAGTTGGTCTAGAACTCCCCTCCAATGTCATTTTTAGTTGTTGCCAAGCCAATCAGGTAACATGTTGATCCCCTCCACCCGCGAATTCTTTTGATAATTTTTAAAAATGAATAAGGAGGCCCCCAAGACCCCCAAAGCTTAGGAAGCCAAACCCTTATCAAATTTCGAACCCCTCATGGACACAGAGTCACAAATTTCAGACCCCCCTTTTTCTTACCACCTATCGTATCTCTAGTTTGACATGTATGGCCACCATGTCAAGGGATAGGACCCGCTCTATGTAGCTGATTCAGGGCTATATTATCAGATCGCCTCTTTTATGAATCATTTCCTTGAGTTAATTTCTTGGTTAACTGATGCATACATAGAACAAAACAATTGTTTTGTTTCTTCCACTAGAGCCAAAATCCTAGGGGTGAGCCCAGAGTTGATCCAAAAGGATTTGATTTACCCAAGCTCACCTGAACCCAAAAGATTCACAAAAACCACTCCGGTTTATAATTATAATACCATTTCAGCTCCTGAACAACAATCCTTTCTACAAATGGTCCTAGCTCGTTGCTTGCAGTCATTTCCAATTGCTGATATTTTTTCAATAACTATCTTTTCTGAGTCTATGTAGCCTATTCTGTCTATAATTTCTCATATTTTTGGGGATGATAATGAAAATATGGCCAATAAAGCATCCTTAGGATTTCTAAGGGAGATGATGTAGCTCAACCATCTATTTAACATACCTTCTTACTTGGTCGAGTCCATAAAATTCCAATTATGCCATTTTCCTACCACCTCATACTTCAGGTATTATTCTTTGTTGTTCTATCTATTTGTGTACACCCATGTGGATGAGTTTGAGTGCTTGGGTCTCATTCTGATGGCCCCAAGAAAACATAAGAAGTATGTTTTTAACTGGGACATTGTTATTAGGAGGAGACCAGATAGTGATGGCTATTCCCAATTCATATCCTCCAACATGGTCATTGCTTATAAAATTATTCATAATGTTTCCCCTCCAAGAATCCTCCCTCAGAAAAAATCAATCCTTCAAGTAAGCAAGGACACCAGGGTGGGAGACTGGTACCTATTTTAGTATTACATAGGTATTAGGGTCTTTGGGTCTAAGCTTACTCCTTAACACTTGTGTGTATTCATGCATATGAGTATATTCACCCTCAATCTCATTAGATAGAATCTTAATGTGGACCAATTCCACTTTGTGTCTGCCAAAAAGGGTTATATGTTCAAGTTGGGTAAGCGTATATGGCCTTTTATTGTTAACTCCATACGGACCTTCCTAGAAGCTAAGGAATTACTGAAACAAATTAATTTTGATATGGAATATGTTTGGAATTATGATCCTCATGGTGTCATTGCAAAGAAAATGGAAAGTGTAAAGGCTTCAACTTATGAGCATGAATGTACGCCTGATAATGAATGGAAGACTAACCTTTATTCATGGCCTATTAACATAGAGATGGAGATTGAGACCCCAACAACAAAGGACAAGGAAAAAAAAAGCCAAAGACCCAAGAGATAGAATAAGAAGAAATCGAGACTAGGTTGGTGGAGACAAAACTAGACCAACCAGGCTTCCAGGTCACTTTGGAAGACACACTACAAGTTGCTTCCTCATCATCCTTAAAGGTAGGCATTATGAGTTCAATAGGAAGTGCAGCTACAACTGAGCCTAGTTGGCCTACTGGAAATGTCATTGAAGAAAGGAATAAGAAAATAAGGGAGGATATGCAGAAGAAAATGGAATCCCATTCAATACCATACCAGACCAAACTTCTAGTTTCTATGGACTTGGAGAGAAATCAAATGAAATTCTTGCTACATCACCCACTAGCACAGTCACTACCCTTAGGCTCCTAGTTGAGGCCAAGAGCAAGGTGGATTCATATCAAGAGAAGAATTCCACACTGAAAGGTAAAAATGTGGTTAATTATCTGAGAAGATATTTTTAGTTGTTAGGATTGGTGAAGACCTTTTTCCACCCTAGGTTGAACTGTATAGGTCTCACAAATCTCAATATTTCATATCAATGATTCTTTCACGCTCCTCTACCAACTCCAACGTTATGGCAAAGATGTGAACAATTCATCAATCATCCAGTTCTCCAAATCAACTTAGCCACTAGAGTTAGACATTAATCCTTATTTGAGTATTACATTGCATCCAGATTTGTATTTATCTTCCCAAATAAGATTCTAAACCAATTATGACTTAAAATCTAGTTAAATATTGAGTGTAAGGGAACAATTCCAACATATCTTATGAACTCATCAAGATGTCCTAGGCACTAGTCTCTCTTCAACCTAGGGTTGTCTCTAGGAGCTACAACATCTTCTGACACCGTTTTAAGGGACGAATCATATTATTTTCCCTAGGTATGACATTTGTACACCCTTTGGTAAGATGAGCATAAAGGGGTGTGGTTTGAAGATCTCTCACCTTGGTGATTCCACTATTTGACTCTCATTTTGAGCATCCTTGCTTTCAAAAGGCCACATGCTCACTTTGATACTTCATAATAGATAACTCCTCCTATGTTTGAACTTGAAACGATAATATCTAGGAGTGTCTGGAAAGAAAGAACTCTTGTCACCCTAGTTTGTGTGACCTGTTTTCCAGAAGTATCATCCTCTAGCTCTCAAAAGGCTATGATAAATTACTCTGAGTCTTCCTCAAACGTTTTGGAATATCCTGAGGAATGTTGTGCATTGTATGGCTCGTTTCCTCAAGAGTCAAAATTGAAGAAGCTTTTGTTAGTTCACCTTCCTTCACATTTCATACCTTTCCAAAATGTGAATAAGTTAAATATATTCTCATAAATAGTCCAACACAAAGCATCAACAATTTTCCAATCCAGCTCTAGTTAGCTGCAATTCATACAACTCCTCAGCAAAGCCCTGTGGTAAACCTCCTACAACTTCCCTTACAAAAAATGGTTTTCCCTAGATTTCTCCTAAATAAATATGCTCCACAAAACATTCCATGGCCCCTAAATGGTATGCCACAAGATTATCTTAGACTCTTTCCATGATTCACTAGAGAAGATGATATCTCAACTCAAAGAAATTTAGAAACACTTTGTGCATTTGTAGGAAATCTGAACGTAGAACACCTAGATATAGTGTTAAGACTTTTTGTCCAATCCCCAGATGGGGAGGCCAGAAAATGGTTCAAAGCAATCCCAAATGCTTCAATCACTACATAGAAGGAGATGGAAAATTATCTTATGTAGAAGTTGGGAGAGAAAAGGGACTATGGTTACATCCTCACTGAATTCAATGCAATGAAGAAAAAACATAATGAAGATGTTTTAGAATTCATACAAAGGTTTAACAAATTATACAATAGTCTTCCAGCTGAAATTAAACCTCCATAGGTTTTTGCCAAAGTGGTTTTTTTTTTGTTTTTTTGTTTTGTTTTGTTTTGTTTTTGTTTTTGTTTTTTGTTTTCATTGTTTTTTTTTGTTTTTGTTTTTGTTTTTGTTTTTGTTTTGTTTTGTTTTGTTTTGTTTTGTTTTTTTTTTCTGGGATATTGAGCCTGAATTTGGGTTCACTCTTAGAGAAAAAAAAGTCTCATACCCTAGACCAAATTCAAATAGATTCTTTAGAAGTTGAAGCAAATTTCACCTCCACCAGGGAATGGAAAGGGAAAACTAAATATGGTGATAGGAGGAGTGGAAAAGAGGAAGTGTTATAACCCTATTTTCCACTCCATTATAGTGACAGAAACCCAATATCAACTTACTTTAGTTGTTTAGCTAAAATGCATCCCTTTTCACCTTTTCTATTACTTATATGAGATTTATCCCATGATAAAAGAGGGGAATTACATAATTGAAAATTTTCTCATAATTATTTTGCCAAAATATTATAATTATGAGATAATACCTATTTCATAATTGAGAAAAAACTCATAATTGTGAAAAATGTTTCTAGAGTCTGCCATTCCCAATGAGATCAACTTGACCCACTTGTGTATGATTTGGATAGGGGTCCATTATTGTAGATGTTTCCTAACTTCTCAATCACCTAGGTATCTAGATACATTCTCTTAGAGGATAGAATTAGCCTATATAATCTCACCAAGAGAAAAAGGAGAGAGTATCCAAACTATAGCGCAAGAGATCTATTGTATTAGGAGAGGAGAACATACTAGAAGTTGGAGGAGAGGATATTATTTTTTGAAAGTATATTGATGTACTTTCATTTATATGGTTTATAAAAATCTATGTTCTTTCCCCTTATATCATTTTTGCAGTAATTTATATGTGTGATTTCTAGATGTTTTGATCTGACAATCTTCTGTGGAAGATCACTTGTCGTCTTTTTTTGGTTTTGCTTGTGTGCAAGCTTTGGATCGGGATTGGATGAAAGATATCTCTTGATTGGAGTGCAAATATTCTGCACCAAGACAAAAACCCTTCACCAACCTGTGAGGAGTCAAGGTACTTGCTCATACTTTATAGCATCAGAAATTGCATCGAAACTGCATGCATGGACATCTAGATTGGGAATCATTATTAGATTGTATTATTTATTCTATTTTTCTGTCTAGTGATCTCAATCGAGCATGCGATCATGGAGAAATAGCTCCTTTCATAATTAAATGCAATAGGATTGGTGCTTTCAATGAGAGCATTTTTCTTTTTCCCTCTTTGTTTTTCAATATCCTCTTCTTATTTATGTTTTTTTGAGTTTTTCTTGTTCCCATTGAGTTCTCTATAGTATTTTGGATTCATTTTGTTCTCCATTGATTTTACTTGCTTCAGATCTGAGCTGATCTTAGATCTAGAGTTTTTCTTTTGTTTTTTCTATGAGAGAATAACATATCGTGCATTTAAAATCAAATTGTGGAATTTTTTGTACAAAATTTGATTGAAATAACCACATATTTGTATCCCTATCATATTTCTACCCCAAAACAAACGAACAAAAATCATTGAAAACAAAATCTGTATGAGGAAGTTATGGGAAATTTAAATTTAGGTAGTTTGTTTTTCTTTCGCCCTCACGTGCGATTTTTTTTTCCATTCGTTTATTTTATTTTATGTATAGAACTGAGTAAAAATAATTACATATCTGTAATCCTATTTAAATTTTACCTCAAAACATAAAAAAAACCACCTGAAATGATGTTTGTATGAGGAAGATATGGATGATTGAAAAATCAACCTATTTTTGTATTCTTTTTTCCAATTTTCAGGTTTTCTTTCAACATATTTGCTTGATTTTTCAGATGTTTTTCTTCAAAACTGTTGGCATTATGTTCTCTGGTATGGCTATATGTTACAGATGTTGTACTTGATGGCAACTCCCATGACAAGGCTCTCAATTTATTGAAAAATAAGAAGGACGCAGGAAATCAGTTCAGAAGGTGTGTACCCGCAGGTACACCTTGCAGGGACCGCGTCCAGAGTCGCAGGCCAGCCATTCAGGAGGTGCGTCCACCCAGTGCACACATTTCAAGGCAGAGAAAAGCTCACGTGGGGGTTTCTTGTGTTTTACTCTTGGTATCTAGTTGACGGTATTGTGTTATTATGGTGTCGGCTCGTGGTATTGTTCCATGATTTGAGGAGGAGCTTGCCTATATAAAGCAAAGGAGATCATTTGGTTTTAGGATGTCTTTGGTTGAATATCTTATGAGGCTAGATCTGGTCTAGATCTAAAAGGCGAATCCTCTGAAAGACTGAGATCTCTTTGGCGCATGATCAGATTTGTAGATCTGACTGTTTGGGTTACTCTTAAAGTCTTGAAATCATTCATACCCGAAGGTACGCAGGTTCAGTGAAAGGCAAGTGCGCCGGGACGCAGTGCAGTAAGAAGAGACCTGCGTGGGGACGCAAGGCAGAGTGAGATTCAAGTGTGTCCGGGACGCAGTACAGTAACAGGCGCACTACGTGGGGACGCAGAGCATAATAAGGATCAGGTGCGTCTCTGAGCAAAAAGACGCGGCGCGATATTATTTCTGGGTGTGTCCCTGCAACAACAGGATGCAGTGCAGTTGAAGGAACAGTGCGTGGGCACGCAGTGTAGCAGAAGGATCTCTGCGTGTGGACGCAGGGGAGCAGAAAGTTAACTGCGTCTGGTCGCAGGCCACAGAAGGGAAAACTGCGTCTCTGTCTTAAGATGTTCTGTTGATTGAATTTCTCTGTTGATAAGGTGTTCTGGGTTAGTTCTGTTATTACTGATCTGATAACTGTAGTGGACTGTAACTGTTATGTACTTGATGATCATTTGATGCTCTATGAAAAGAAGTAGGGGGTTGTAGCTCCCTTCCAGGAGAAGACTGGAAAATGAGAGAGATTTGTAGCTCTCTGCAGGTTGCAGCCTGCGGACTGGTAAAGGACTGCACCAGTACAAAATCATTGTAAAAGGAGTTTCTAATTTGAAAGAAGATAGAGACATATTGCAGCAGGTGGTTTTCACCCACATTGGGTTTCCACCTTACATCTTGTGTTCTTTGGTGTGACTATCTGTTGTCTTTGTTCATGCTCATTATTTTATGGTACTGACATGCAAAAATAATTCAAAGATCAAATAAGGAAGATTTATTAAATTGCTAGATAATACTGATTCATCCCCCCTCTCAGTATTATTTCCAACAACTGCTAGATCCAGCCGAAGGAGTGTGATACACTAAGCTGGTGTGTGACGACGATCTCGATTGTATTTACAAGATAACTGCACAAGAAGAGGATTGGGTGAATCTGACTATAGATGGAAGGATTTCGTGGGAGCCCAAAAGCTCTTGCACCTCAGATTCAGATGAAGAGATAGAGCGATGGCAGAATCGGTTGCACAAAGTAACAACACTAAATTGCAACATGATGATTAGATCACTGCGCTACGTGACAACAGAGGCAAGGGATCTGCCAACATATGATGGGTTGACAACGTGGATGGATTCAGGTAAAGAAGATTATTATGAAGCAATCCACGTCCCAGAAGAAGAGGAAGAAGAATCAAATTTTGTCAGAAAACTTCAAAGAGGTTCTGGAAGATTCAGAGGTAAGTTACCTTTTAAATGCTTTGCTTGTGGAAGAGTAGGTCATTATGCTGCAAAATGTCCTTATAAGGATAAAGGAAAGGAACCTGCTAGATGGAACAAGAAACAAAGTGCAAATAAGAAAAGCTACTACACCCATGAAGATAGTGATGGTCTATCGAACAGTGATGAATATGAACGAGGCAATGAATATAAGTTGTTAATGGCATTTGAAGATGATGATTATATGGATGCTATAGATGTGGATAACCTTTATGATGAAATTACTAGACTCAAGAGATGTATAGAATAAAAGAATGTGATCATTGATACTTTACAATTTCAAATTCATGAAAAGGAAAAACATCTTGAAAAACTAGAAGGAGAAATTGTTGGTCTTAGAAAAGAGATTGAGAAAACAAAAACTATTAATCTTAAGTTTGTCAAAGGATCTGAAACTTTGGATAAGATTATCAATGTGCAGCGGTCTCCTCTAAACAAGACAGGTCTGGGCTACAATGGAGAAACCTCTCAAGCATCCACCTCTAAGAGTTATCTTGATGCAGCAAGAAGAAATGAGCAAAAGAACAATGAAGATCATCAAGTAAAGCAGGGACGAATTACAAACAGAAACTATCAGGGGCAATCCATCTTAAGGGTGAACCAGCCACAGGTAAAATCTTCTCAATTTGGTTCAAGAATAGATGAAAATAGAAATTACAATCAGTTGGCTGGTAGATTCGATAACCGCAGAAGTTTCTTCAATGGACAATGCTTTTCTTGTCATAACTTTGGTCACAAAGCAGCTCAATGTGTTGCATATAAAACAATCATGACTAGGGAAGCTCAAAAACAAAGAAGTATGACAGGGATTACAAAAAGGACCTATAACAACTTTTCGGTTCTTGAAAATGAAGTTGAATGTTCTATTTGCAATAATTTTGGGCATGAAGACTCTGAATGCAGGAGCAGGTTTCAGCAGAAAAAGGAACAAGCCTCAAGCACCAAAACATGGAGAATAAAGGAACCTCAAACAGAAAGATGCGGGATAGTTTTTTATGCAGAGGGACAGGAAAATCTATGGTACATTGACAGTGGATGTTCGAAGCATATGACAGGTGATAAAGAAAAACTTGAATCTTATTCTGCTCTAGAAAAGGGAAAGAAAGTCTCTTTTGGAAACGATACTCCTGCAACTATAAAAGGAAAAGGCATTGCTCAGTTAAAAGAAAAGGTCAAGGCTGGAAATGTTTTGTATGTAGATGGATTGAAGCATAATCTTCTAAGTGTCAGCCAGATGTGTGATCAAAGAACCGAGGTTATATTCAGATCGAATGGATGTCTTGTTCGTGATCTTGATACAGGTAAAACAGTGCCCAAAGGCAAAAGAACTCCAAATAATCTGTACATATTTGAAGAAGGACAACAACAATGCTATCTGAGCAAGGATGAAGAGCACTGGTTATGGCATCGAAGGTTGGGACATCTAAGCTTCTCACAAATAAGGAAAGCGTGCAAATATCAGGCAGTTCGTGATCTTCCAGATATCAAAATTCCTGACAACACCATATGCAAATCATGTCAGTTTGGAAAACAAACCAAAACTAACTTTCCAGAGAAAGAAGGATCAGCTAGCATGCCTCTTCAGCTAGTACATAAAGATACATGCGGTCCCTTCAGGAAAAGAACACCTCGAGGAGAAGAATACTTGATATTATTCATTGACGATTTCTCCAGGTTTGTCTGGTTAGGACTTATGAAGCACAAAGATGAAGCATTTGAAAAATTCAAATCCTTCAAAGCCTTGGTGGAAAATGAATCAGGTCACAAAATTAAGTGCCTCAGATCCGACAGAGGTGGGGAATTTACGTCAAATGAATTTTTCGATTTCTGTGAAGAACATGGGATAAGAAGAGAATTCTCTACAGCAAGAACTCCCCAGCAAAATGGAGTTGTGGAAAGAATGAACAGAACAATCCAACAAATGGCTCGTGCTATGCTTGATGAATCAGGAACTCCCGCTACTTTCTGGGGTGAAGCTGCACATGCTGCGGTTGTTATTCTCAACAAAACGAATGTCCGGGTGAACAGCACTCAAACTCCTCATGAGCTTTGGAATGGTAGGACTCCTTCGGTAAAGCACTTCAAAATCTTTGGGAGCAAATGCTATATCAAGAATACTGATGAGCAGCTTGGCAAACTTGAACCTAGAGCAGATGAAGGCATTCTTCTTGGTTATTCTCCATATAGAAAGCATACAAATGCTACAATAAAAGACTTGGCAGAATTGTTGACAGCATTGATGTAGTGGTTGATGAGAAGGGATACATTCCTAGGCAAGTACATCGTGAAGACATCAAAGAAGATGAAGGCTACCCTCAAAGACAGAATGATGAAGAAGAAGAATCTCAAGAAGAACCTCAAGAAGAACCAGAGGAGCAAACAAGAATAGAAGAAAAGACTCCATCCAGATATGTTCAGAAGAACCATCCAGAATCTCAGATTATGGGACAGAAAGAAGCAGGTGTACAAACTTGAAGAACAATTGCAGAAGCTTCAAGCTATTTAGCATTACTCTCCTCAACTGAACCACAAAATGTGAAAGAGGCATGCAAAGATGAATGTTGGGTGAAAGCAATGGATGAAGAACTTGAGCAGATCGAAAAGAACAACACTTGGGAGCTGGTTCCTAGACCAAAAGATAAGAATGTTATCGGGACAAAATGGGTCTTCAAAAACAAATTGAATGAAAATGGAGAAGTAATTAGAAATAAAGCCAGACTTGTTTGTAAAGGGTATGCGCAGCAAGAAGGAATAGACTTTGAAGAAACCTTTGCTCCTGTTGCAAGACTTGAGGCCATCCGAATGTTTCTTGCTCTCTCAAGTTTTCAAAACTTCAAAGTATTTCAAATGGACGTGAAATCAGCCTTTCTGAATGGAGACGTGGAAGAAGAAGTATACATTGAACAGCCAGATGGGTTCATTCTTGGAAATGATCCAAACCTTGTATGCATATTGAAAAAGGCCCTCTATGGTCTCAAATAAGCTCCAAGGGCTTGGTACTACCGCTTGGACAAATATCTTCATCAACAAGGTTTTTCAAAAGGTTCAACAGATAGCAATCTTTATATAAAAGTTGAAAATGACAAATTGCTAATACTTGTTGTGTATGTAGATGACATTATTTTTGGCAGCAATGAAGAAGCTATGAGTCAAATCTTTGCCTCGGTCATGCAGAAAGAATTTGAAATGTCCTTGCTAGGAGATCTGACATATTTCCTTGGTTTGCAAATCCAACAAACGGAAGGAGGAATCTTTTTATCTCAAACCAAGTATCTCAAACAGATTTTGAAGAAATATGGCATGGAAGATGCAAAACCAGTATGTACACCCATGGTCACAGGATGTAGTCTCAGTACAAATGATGAATCTGCAGCAGTACATCAACCAACCTACAAATCTATGATTGGAAGTTTACTTTATTTGACAGGTACCCGACCGGACATCATGCATGCAGTTGGAATAGTTGGAAGATTTCAGGCAAATCCGAAGGAGACTCATCTTCAGGCAGTGAAGAGAATTTTCAAATATCTTCAAGGGACTCAAAATTAAGGCTTATGGTATCCTAGAGATACAGATCTTACTCTTCATGCTTATACAGATGTAGATTGGGCCGGAAGTGTGGATGACAGGAAAAGCACAAGTGGTGGTGCGCTCTTTATGGGTTCTAGACTGGTATCTTGGTTCAGCAAGAAACATAGTTCAATTGCCTTGTTTACAGCTGAAGCGGAATATGTTGCTGCTGCATCTTGTTGCACCCAACTCCTTTGGATGATGCAGACTTTGCAGGATTTTCAAATCACTTGTACACCACCTATCCCCATCTTATGTGATAACACAAGTGCAATCAGCATCTCAAAGAATCTAGTTATGCATTCAAAAACCAAGCACATACCAATCAAGTATCATTTTCTCCGAGAACAAGTGCTTGAACAGAAGGTCAAGTTGGAGTATGTTCCTTCTAAGGAACAAGTTGCTGATATTCTCACCAAACCATTGCCCAGGGACACTTTTGAATACCTCAGGCAAAAGCTGGGGGTTGTTGATGCATCATCTTATTGTTGAATCTTTTCTGATTGATGGTACAGGTTCAGGGGGAGCATTGATGCATTGTTGGCATTATGGAGGATGGTCAGAAGGAGATATTGGAAATAGCTGCAATATGTCTCTATCTCTTTCATGGTGGATTATGGTTCTTTGTTACAGATCTGGTTCTTTTTCAGGGGGAGCATGATCTTAGGGGGAGCATACCCCTTTGCCCTTGATGTCAAAGGGGGAGAATGAAGCTGAAGATTGTAAGGTTGCCATCAAGTCCAAAGGGGGAGATTGTTGGCATTATGTTCTCTGGTATGGCTATATGTTACAGATGTTGTACTTGATGGCAACTCCCATGACAAGGCTCTCAATTTATTGAAAAATAAGAAGGACGCAGGAAATCAGTTCAGAAGGTGCGTACCCACAGGTACACCTTGCAGGGACCGCGTCCAGAGTCGCAGGCCAGCCATTCAGGAGGTGCGTCCACCCAGTGCACACATTTCAAGGCAGAGAAAAGCTCACGTGGGGGTTTCTTGTGTTTTACTCTTGGTATCTAGCCGACGGTATTGTGTTATTATGGTGTCGGCTCGTGGTATTGTTCCATGATTTGAGGAGGAGCTTGCCTATATAAAGCAAAGGAGATCATTTGGTTTTAGGATGTCTTTGGTTGAATATCTTATGAGGCTAGATCTGGTCTAGATCTAAAAGGCGAATCTTCTGAAAGACTGAGATCTCTTTGGCGCATGATCAGATCTGTAGATCTGATTGTTTGGGTTACTCTTAAAGTCTTGAAATCATTCATACCCGAAGGTACGCAGGTTCAGTGAAAGGCAAGTGCGTCGGGAGGTAGTGCAGTAAGAAGAGACCTGCGTGGGGACGCAGGGCAGAGTGAGATTCAGGTGCGTCTGGGACGCAGTACAGTAACAGGCGCACTGCATGGGGACGCGGAGCATAATAAGGATCAGGTGCGTCTCTGAGCAAAAAGACGCGGCGCGATATTATTTCTGGGTGCGTCCCTGCAGCAACAGGACGCAGTGCAGTTGAAGGAACAGTGCGTGGGCATGCAGCGCAGCAGAAGGATCTTTGCGTGTGGACGCAGGGGAGCAAAAGGTTAACTACGTCTGGTCGCAGGCCACAGAAGGGAAAACTACGTCTCTGTCTTAAGATGTTCTGTTGATTGAATTTCTCTGTTGATAAGGTGTTCTGGGTTAGTTCTGTTATTACTGATCTGATAACTGTAGTGGACTGTAACTGTTATGTACTTGATGATCATTTGATGCTCTATGAAAAGAAGTAGGGGGTTGTAGCTCCCTTCCAGGAGAAGACTGGAAAACGAGAGAGATTTGTAGCTCTCTGCAGGTTGCAGCCTGCGTACTGGTAAAGGACTGCACCAGTACAAAATCATTGTAAAAGGAGTTTCTAATTTGAAAGAAGATAGAGACATATTGCAGCAGGTGGTTTTCACCCACATTGGGTTTCCACCTTACATCTTGTGTTCTTTGGTGTGACTATCTGTTATCTTTGTTCATGCTCATTATTTTATGGTACTGACATGCAAAAATAATTCAAAGATCAAATAAGGAAGATTTATTAAATTGCTAGATAATACTGATTCACCCCCCCTCTCAGTATTATTTCCAACAAAAACTTGCTGAACTATTAGACCTTTTGGATATATTGTTTTTGTTGCTATAATCTATTGATATTTGTCATATTTGAGCCATTTCTTATTCAACGGTTAGGATCTTCCATTGCTTATGTTCTTCAAGGTTCCCTTGAAGGATTCTTTATGTGCTTTGGTTAAGGACTAGTGTTCTCATATCTAGATCTCAGTTTCAGATATGTTTGGATGCTTTTGGTGACTTGGATCTGTTTCATATCTCACTTTTAGATCTTTGTGTCATTTGTGCACTTTGTTTTTTTCTTCACTTGTTTTTGGGTGATCTCTTTCCTCTTTTGGTCATTTTCGTCACAATTCATGGTGTTGTGATTGGTTGTGCAATTGTCATCTAGAAAATTTCTTTTGAGTATGTTTTTATTGTTTTGTATCACCCTAATTTGATCTTGTTTAGGAATTTCTACCTCTAGGGTTTGGTTGTGACCTTTGTAGAACATTGGCCTTGGTTGAGCCATTTTCCTACAACCTTAGCCTTTTGACATTTCCTTCTTTCACTATTGGCTTTCGATTTGATCTCTTTGAGTGTGTTTCCTTGATTGGGCTTTGTTTTCTTAGTTGTGATGCTTTTGGAGTTCTTTGCGTTCTTTCTTGGAAATTTTTTCTTTGGTTTCTTTTCAGTCGCTTTGGTTTTCCTTCTTGGTTTGTTTTGGGTCATTTCACAAAATTTTGGATAACTTTTATTTAAAAAGATTTAGTGAAGAGGTGCATCACAATAGGAATTGGTGTGTTAGAAGGCTCTTACCCTCCTATAGTTATCATTCATCGAAATAAAAATAAAAAATTACATATAGATGCATTAGGGTGACTAACTAAGAGTCATTCACACTATCTCAGTTTCACACCACACCCAACTGTGTAAATACCGACCAACTATTCTTTCCTCAATTAGGCATGGTTACTTCTAGTAATATGTGGGGGGATCACCAGTTGTTCCTAGTTAGCCTGGGGGTAACTTTACTTCTAATATGTCACAAGACTGTTACAATTCATTCTTTGGAGGGGCACCACATACCAGTACTTTTACTGGAGGGGATAGTTTACCTAGGGGAAACTCCACTGCCAATATCATTTCTCACATGGGTTATCCCCCTTATGTCGGTCCTATTGTGTAGAGTGGTCCTTCTTATATCCCTGGGTACAGGCCATTAGAGGCCATACATTTGGGGCTCCTTTGCTCTCAGGAAGTACTTGTCCCAAGGGGGAACATCCATTTACTAGTCACGTTGGACCACAATAGTCTTATGTCAGGGTGAACCCCTTTCCTCACCAGCAAATACATCATTCTACTCCTTATATGGGGGAACCACATGGTTGGTTAGGAGCTTCTCCTTCCTATGACCCATTTAGTCAACTTCACAATCCATTTTTATCTTCTCTTGACTTACCAGATTCGGTGAAGTTGACAAATGAACCCATCCATCATGATCCTTGGTGGCCACCCATGCCCGCCAAATTACCATCATATATTCCCAAGTTTGAAGGAAATCTTAGGGATAATCCATCCATGCACATTGCCACTTATCATTTTTGGTTCTCATCCAATTATTTGGTGGATGATTCTGTTAAAATTTGTTTATTCCAATGTACATTGGCTGGGGATGTTTCAAAGTGGTACATCGAGTTAGATACTACATCTTATGGTGACTCTTCCTCCCTAGATCAATTTTTTTTAACACAATTCGATTTACCTACTTAGTATGACATCGAGTCTAACCTCTTGTCTAATTTCAATCAAGATGAGGGCATGTTAATTTCTGATCATATTCATGAGTGGTGTCGTTGCAAGAGGTTGGTGAGAACCAAGTTACCTGATGACATATTATGTAAATGGTTCATCTGATCTCTCTAACCTTATATTTCCAAGGATGTGTCTATGTTTCGAGTTGTTACTGAGGAACAAGATATTTTAGCTACCCAACTATTGGATATTATCTATTCAAAATCGGGTATTCTCTACGAAGTGTTGCCTAATGCCCCTAGGCCTTCTTTTGACCCTCCCAAACATGTTCCTGACCCACATGTCGATGCCGTGATCGGGTATATTTCTGATTCTATTAGCCAACTTGCTTCCCAAATTGGGGAACTGATTGTTACATCTCAAGCCCCAACAAGTGCATCTAGATCTTCTAAAGAACCCCTCCTTAGCAGTCCACCAATGTTATCAAAATAAAGTCCACTCACCCAAATAACAACCAACAATCAGGTGGTAAAAGGAATAATAAGAGGAAAAAATAAAAAAACCAAAATGCTTAGGAGTCCCAACCCAACCCTTAGAGTCAGGGAGGGGGCACTGGCGAATGTCGCCATAAACTCAAGTTCCCCTATAAAAAATTTCAAGGTGACCACCTTACTCACAAATGTCCTCGAATGGATGAAATCCATAGGCTTCTTTCATTACCATCTATTCAAAAACATACCATTTTGACTCATCCATTCCTTGTGCAACCCCATCAACAGATGGTTTCTTAACCTCCTTGACCTCCACAAGGGGTGAATGAGGGGTCATCTTCCCATTCTCCTCATAGTTCTTCCATATTCATGTGCAAGGAAGATTTCAACATGACTACGTGAGCCAAATATTACGATGTTCTTGAGTTGAGTTCTCCCTCTAAGGACTCATCAACTCCATTGCCTTCCACTGCACCTCTCACTTTGGATAAACCTATGGAACTTGTTTATTTCCCTCCCAAGGGTGTTCTCTGGAAGATGACACACAATCCTTCTGCAAGGGCTACTTAACATTACAATATTGTTAAATATCTCGCCCAAGCTCCTTGTGACATGCCTGCCTTGGACGTCTTGCAAATCTGTCCTCAACAACGAAAGCTTAGTTGTCTACCAATGGTGGCTTTGACCTATCTGCCTCTAGTCTCATCTCTTTTCATGCCGAGAAATCCGCTCCACGCATTTCTCATCAAATTGGTTTTCAAATAATTATGCATATTTTCCATCAGAATATTCATAGCACTTTGGTGGGCGAAGGCTCTTCCATGTGTGTTATGTTTATATCTTGCTGGAAGGCTCTTGGCTCTCTAGCGCTCGGGACGTCCAACATGACTCTCCAAGATTTTGATGGACACAACTTTGTACCTAAGGGGGTTCTTCCAAAATTTTCCATTGAGTTAGGAGGAAAAACTGTATATGTCGATGTTGAAGTCATCGACACTCCTTTGTATTATAACCTCCTCCTTGGTTGTAGTTGGTTTTATGCGATGACTGCATTTGTCTCGTCTATTTTTCATTTACTTTTCTTTCCTCATGAAGGAAAAATTTTCACTAACGATCTGCTTGGCTATTTTGTGCCACCAGCCTAGATTTCCACTATGGGGAGCTCATTCCCAGTTGTGGGCAATAACCCTGGTCAGTATGAGAGTGTTTGCATAGGCTTATTTAAAAGCTCATCTCTTATTGGGGTATTTTCTCAATTACCACCGCTCGACATTCCTTTGTCCTCTTCTAAAGCTCCTATGCATATGATCTCTTCTAGTCCCTTTGGACCCCATAGAACTCTTGATCCTTGGGTGGTGTCACCTACTCCTATGAAATTTGATCAAACTATTGAGCACCCTTTCCCACCCATTATGGAAGATATTTCCTCTCCGACAATCCCCTTAGTACCTCTTGACACTATTTAGAAACTCCATCTCAATATTGAATATGATCAGGCCCTTTTTCCCATACAAGCAATCCCTCCACCTGTTCCACATTGCTATAGGATAAAATTCACGGTATATGGAGAATGAAGATACCCTCAAAGGTCTTCCTCGGACCTCTGGAAGACTGTAATATTATCTGCAACCATCACAAAGTTACATGCATGTTCATAACAATAACTAACTATCAAAGTAGGACAAATAGATTACCTCAAGCCTTCATGTAGATTTGCTGGAAAGCACAATGCAGCTAGGTGGAAGTCCCCTGAGCTGACTCTAGATCAAGTCCTACAAATAGAAGAGACAAGCATAATCACAACATAAACTCTGATAACTAATACATGAATACATAAAAGAACATCTAGTTACACATAACTAAGCTACTCATGCTAAAAGGTATTGGACAAACAAATGAATGAATGTTAGTACCAATACCACAGAGTAGATAGTACAACTGCAATCTATATTAATTTCGGAAGAGTGATTACAACCATCTGTTGCATCAGCCTTCCCTTACCCCTCCAGCTTCTCTCTCTCTCTCCCTTCTTACCAACTTCTTTTGATTTGAGACAATGCTTAACAATCAAGTATGCTATCCTTTCAAATGATCTGACCCCTATCACCATAGCCCTAGCTTTCCTTATGTAGCAATTGAGTTAGAGTTGCCAAGTTCCTCCATGAGTTCCCTAGGGTAAAAGCAATGAAGTTGCCATGCTTTTCAGCTCTTTCCCATTTGCCTCCTTCATTAGGATTAGAAATCCCCCAAATAGGTTGAACTTGAGATGTTTCCTTGCTTTTCTTGAGTAAATCTAGGAGCAAATATCTAGATATTTATGAGTCAATTCACTCCTTTGACCCTTAGAACTTCATTAGGGTCCACTAACGCTGTTCTTGAACTAGCAACTAGAGTTAGTCGGGTCACTAATGCACCCTTAGGCTTGCAGAGAAGCTTTATAAAGTAGGTTGTTAGTGCATAGCCAGTGTTAGTGTGGAAACAAGGCATGTGATCTTGGTCTTTGCTTCAGCTATCATGTCTTTCCCCTCTGAGCTGATGTGGGGGTCAATTTTTTGTATAACAGATGCCCCCTAAAGTGTGAGATCAAAGGCTATGACGATGGCTGAAATACTTTAATTAACTTTAATTAACTGTAATTTTCCTTCTTCGACAAAAGAGAGAGAGGATCGGAGCTTCGGGTGGTACGGAAAACCTGATACAACACATATATATAAAACTACTAAAATCATGTCTTGAGTCAGGCATTCCCATGCTCAGTAGCTATGTTAGAGTGATTTTCTCCAAAGAGATATGACAATGCTAGCCACCGATAAGCACAATGCAGATTCAGTGTCATAATGGAACGATCTTGATAAGCTGTCTTTGAAAAACAATATACGCAACTTGGGAGAGGAAACAAGGCTGAGTGATGCAAACCTCTACCCAAGGTCTTGATTTCCACTTCACCGAACAACATAGATTGATACATGTGAATATATGCATTGATGTAAAACATGCATGAAATCATATGATTACCAGTCAATAATGGAGACTATTAACAGATGTGAGGAAGGCCACCAATAATGGTGATGGTCTCCAAGATGCACAGTACAATCTAACGAGTGTGAAAGATGTTTTTGTCATCTAACACCCATAGAATCGCTTAACTAGAAGCCAATAATGAGAACCCCTGATCAAACGCAAGGTGACCTATCACTGATGTTTGCAAGTAGCAAGGCACTGAATGTGTTTCTAGGTTGTCTCCCTAGATAGAGTGTTGAAGTTGATAGGAGGATACCTGTCAAAAGGTAGGAAATAATGTGTCCTACATCAACCGGCATGAAATGGGACAAGAATGATTTGTTTTTTTTAGGAAGCTTTGAGCATTGGGTCTTAACAACAGAGGGCATGATGAAAGGATATGCATGATGGGTTGATGGAGGATACAAAAGGTTAACCCTTGAAAAATATAAGGCATGACAATGGTTTTAACCATGCAGCACTAGACTCATGAACACCAAAGAGTGTTAGGATACAGAGATGTAGGAACACTGGGGTATTTAGGCTAAACTCATAGGATGGTAGGATTCATATTGAGAGGTTGTCACAAGGAAGGTTTATCTAAGGGAGTGCCATGTTCAAGGGAACGACTGTTGCCAAATCACACTTTCTAATACTGAATGTAGTTGTATTGTCTACTTTCCCCATCTGATTAGTTTAGTGAGTCCAGACAAGTAAATTCGTCGATCTTTTCATATTTTAAGAGTCTGAAAAGGACTATGAAAAGAGTGACTCTATGCCATATCTGATTAGTTTAATGAGTCCAGACAGGCATACTCGTCGATCTTTTCATGTTTTGAGAGTCTGAAAAGGATCGTAAAAGAGAGACTCTATATCTTGTCTGTTTAATTTAATGAATCCAGACTAGACAACTCGGTGGTCTTTTCATATTTAGAGAGTCTGAAAAGATCGTAAAGAATGACTCCATGGTGGTCCCTTTGTCATAGTTTTTAACTGGGTGCGACAAAAGGTTGATAGTATACCAGGATCAATTACTTTTCCGTGAGTTAATCTATTGAATTCGGATAAATAGAAACCTATGTTCAATAGATGTTGACCTCATTTTGTTATGAGTAAGAGGAGATAGACTAAACTCGTTTTTCGTCACGAATTTTTAATGAGTCATGCGACAACAAACTCAATATCTTCATCATATTTTAACGAGACAAATGAAGAAAACTCAAGGAATCTTTTTCAGTTTATTGAGCAAGGAAAAAGAGGTAAAATAACTTCTCATTCCTTCTTCATAGATTTAACGAGCCCGAAGAAGGGGAAAAACTCGGGGATTTTTCAATTTAAGAGCAAGAAATGGTCCCAAAAAAGCAAGTGCTCTTGTTGCTGCCGTAGATTTTTAACGAGCCCAATGACAAAAACTGGGGATTTTTCAGTTTAAAGAGCGAGAAAAGTATCTAAAAGAATGCTTGGGTCAGATTTATAAATGTTTAACGAGCCTAAAGAAAAAACTCGGTATTTTTTCAGTTTAATGAGCGAGAAAAAAGCGCCTAAAAAGAATGCTCTAATGGTCTTTTTCAGTTTAATGGGCTAGAAAAAGAGCAGAAAAGAGTTACTTAGACTGTCATCGTATGTTTTTAATCAGCCCAACGATGACAAACTCAAGGATTTTTCATTTTTTGAGAGCGAGAAAATATCCCATAAAAGAAACGTGCTCTTTGAGAATTGTATGCGGCTTTTACTGCTTTTCATTCCTGAAGGTACTTTCATCAAAAGCGGAAAAAGTATAAAAAGCAGCAATTCCTATCCATATGGGTTCATGTATGATAAAAAATCATGGGGAATGGACTACTTTCTCTTTAATGATTTCAAAAAATCATGTCTCAAAAAATTAATATAAGGAAGTGTTTTGAGCTTTCACATTCACCATTTTCACTATTTGAGAATTGTGAGAGCATTTTGGAGCTAAAGAGGAGTATATTTTCTGTGGACCATTGTAGGATATCTGGGCGACCATTCGAGGTGTCATTAGTCCCAGGTAGAGGCTAAAACCTTGCTCTATGCATTTCTTAACCTTTCTTGACAGTTTCAAGGGTGGATTTTCGCAGATCTGAGGTGCCCTAAAGCAGTGTTTGTGCACTAATGCCCTCCAGATGGCCTATAGATAGAGTTAAATGCTCTGTATGACCTACTGGACGGTGTTAATCCTCCCTGTGTACCACTTGGGGAGCGTTAAAGTTGAAGGGCACAGTTTAAAACCTCATGAAAGGATTCCTGAAGTTATTTTGCCCCATTTTCACTGTTTTTAGGGTTATTTTGTGTAGGTTTCAAGCCATGATGGCTCGTCTATGGAGAGAACGAGCCCATGATAGCTAGGTATTGCTAATACAAAATGATCCAGCATGCATACGTGCATTGCGCTACTGCGGTTTACTGAAGTATGAAAAGTTGGAGCTGATGAAAGGGCATGAGGATTTATTGAGATGGATTATCCAGCGTTGCGATGAACATGATCAAGTGTTCAAGATTGCAGATCAGGAGCTAGTTATTGACTGTGATGACATATACTTTTTAACTGGTCTATCATGCCATGGAACATAGGCAAACCTCACCGGGGGTAGGACAAATCCACGATATACCCTAGAGCTGGTGCAATCCTACTGCATCCCTGAGAGTGGACTAGTCAGCAACAGAGTCCCCATAGAGAGGATAAGGTCCAGGTCTATGAGGGAAATTTTATGGTTGATTATGTGGTTGGTGGGGTCAAAGAGTCCCCACGTTGCGATAAAGGCCCAGCTATTTCTTGCAGTGACTGTGTCCAGCCACAGATGTTCAACTAGTGTGAAGCAATGCTTCACTAGTTGAAGGCGAAGTTAACAACATGCAAGACTCATACCCAACGCAATTTTTGGTATGGTATTATCATAGTTTCATTCATTCTTGAGAGGGTACCTGTTATGTGCCCAAGGATGAGCTTAGGTCCCTTTGATCTGAGGGATCCAAGGCAGGGGTGATGGTCATCACTCGATCCTTGCACAGGAGGAGGACCGATCTAGCATTTCTTCAAGGAAGATTTATTCCAGTGGCTTCGTGGCCAAATTGTGATGATTGATGACTATGCTTATGAGGGCATGGAGTTTACCGATGACCCCGACTTGATGCTACCACCTGGGACCAAGTGGGGTCCTCAAGGTGAGAATGATTTTTTAAAGTGCTTCAAGTATTTTTGAGCTTTTGAATGTTTATGTAATGTTTTTTATAGGTGAAATAAGTACTGACATGAAGCTTTATGCTTAACACAGATGTGGTGCCATTACGACCTACAAGCGAACCTTGCCATATGCAATGAGGAGGCCAACTATCTGCTGGGGGAGGTGATGCCGACAATCTTCGCGAGGTTTTGAGGAACCTGTAGGGCTTGAGCATGGATGTCCCCCCCTTCCTATGAGGGAGATTCCCGCTCATATGCAGCGGCACACAGTCGGTGTACCTAAGCAGTTTCTAGCTCCTCTTCAGAGGATAGCTAGAGCGGTTTTATCATTTCAGGATCAATAGGCTCTTTTTAGCAAGTGTTTTGGCATAGCCAATGGGTGTTTGTAGCTGGGCTTAGTAGCCATTTTGTACTTAAAACATCCAAGTTTTGGAATATTTCGATGTAAAAGACTGGATTTTGATATATATATATATATATATATATATATATATATATATATATATATATATATATATATATATATATATACATATATATATATACATATATATATATATATATATATATATACATACATATATATATATACATATATATATATACATATATATATATATATATCTATATATATGTATATATATATATATATATATATATATATATGTATGTATATATATATATAGACATTTTGGTATTTTGATGGCGTAAATGTTTTTTAAATGTTTTTGTAAAATTTTTAACTCAGTAAATTTTTACTTTTCATGCATGCTTCTATAGTGAATGAGACAGGTGCCAATCTAATACATAGTTAGCTAATGAATTAGCAACTGCATTAAATGCTCTAGGAATGTGTTCATATGTGATTATTTCAAATCGACGTTCTAGGAGTCGTACCCTTAAATAATGACATAACAAGGTTGGATTATGAATGTGCTAACAATTTGTCAATTGCATAACAACTAGCTGAGAGTCTAATCTAACCACTAGATTGGAGGTGTCCCTTGATGACGCTTCCGTGAGAAGTGAAATTGCGAACATGTACTCGGAAATATTGTTGGTGGCGGTACCAAGAAAGACTCCTCCGTAACAAAATAGTTTCGACTCAAGTGTGTAGATGACCCAAGCAGCTGACGCAATGTGTTGTGTGTGATGACTGGAACCATCCACGTATCCTACGTATGCCAAGGGTGACGAAGACATCTTCATTGTGAGAATAATGTATGAGAAAAGTACTCCAATAAATATAAAAACAATCTAATCACACCAAAAAGGGAAGAAAAACTTATGAATACATAAAATTACAAAGCACATGCCTAGTGCGATACTAGGCATAATACTTTTCCAGATAGAGCCCATTTCTGGGCTCCACGAGTGGGACTCCTTCATAGTCCTATAGTTGATATGCCCTTTTTGAGAGTACTTTATTGACGACATAGGGACCTAGCCATAAGGGTTGAAATGTTCCTGCCCCCAAGAGGTCATGTTTTTTATCATAGAGAAAAACAAGATCTCCCTCTTGGTAAAAACGAGGCTTGACCTTTTTGTCGTATTGTGCTTTTACCCAACGCTTGTGAGCCTCGAGTGCCAATTCGACATCTTGAAGGGTTTCTTCCAATTGATTAAGGTATAGTAAGTGTTCTTCTTCGGCAGTAGTATCGAGCAAGAGTTCAACGGCTATTTGCAGGGAAGGGATCTATCACTCGATGGGTAAAATTGCTTCTAGGTTGTAAGCGAGTTGAAAAGGTTTAAAGCTCATGGAAGTTTTTATTGAAGTTCAGTATGCCCATAACACCGAATATAACATTCGGTGCCAATTGGTTTTATGATTTCCTACCAACCTATGGATCATAGTTTTTAAGACACCATTGACGACATCTACTTGACCATTAGCTTGGGGGTAGTAGGAGGATGATTGATCCTGATGAAAACCAAGTAGCGACGTTAAATCAGACATCATATGGTTTTGGAAATGAGATCCATGGTCTATAACGCAGGGTACACCAAAATAACAGATAACCCAATTGAACAACAATAGCGCCGTAATTTCTCCATCGGCTCTATAGGTGGGAAGGGCTTCAGCCCGTTTCGTGAAATAGTCCACAACTACTATGATATAGTTGTGTCCAGCAGAGGAAACGGGATTACAGGTTACGAAGTATATCCCCCATTTGGAAAACGGGCCAACGGAGATCACCGGGTGCAGTAGGGCCGAATGAGCGCACATTTTCTTTGTGAATACTTGACAAGGATGGCATTTTCGGATGGCCTTGACATAATATTTGAATAAGGTCAGCTAGTAATAGCCTACACGCAAGATTTTCTGTGTAGTAGATATGCCAGAAAGATGATTGCCACATGCCCCAATATAGCAGTCAATTAAAAAGTGTTATGCCTCTTCATGAGTGAGGCAACGCCGAAGAACTGTATCTGCACCATGGTGATATAATGTATTGTTAATCACTAGATAATGTCATGCTTGGTGGCGAATGCGACGACGGTCACCTGTCAATAATTTGGGGCGGAACCGTTGTGCTTGGAGGTAGACAAGAATGTCCCTGTACCAAGGGTCAGTGGTGTCAATAAGATAGATAGCCTCATCCAAGAGAGGATCGTGGGCTATCTCATTCAGATCGATGATGGGAAGTTCTGACAAAAGTTCAGTGAAGACTAAGGAGTTCTTCGCCTTGGCAGCTGGGAAAACCAGATCAAATTGTTGGAGGATCACGATCCATTTTGAATATTTTCCTCCAATTACTTAATGAGACAAAATATGTCTCATGGGATTCTCCAAGGCGATGACAATAGTCTGTCGCAGTAGTATATAGTGTCGGAATCAGTTGACAGCAAAGACAACTACCAATGACATATTCTCAACATGTGAATATATGAGTTCGAGCCCAGCCAAGCTTTTGGACAGATAATAGATCACATGTTCACTTCGGTCCTCATGAGTTTGAACGAAGACCATTCCAAGAGAGGATGGCGAGGCTACCAGGTATAGAAGAAATTCGCGGCTATAGTCGAGAGCGCTAAGGAGTGGGGCTAATATAAGCACCTTTTTCAAGGCATAAAATGATCATTGAGCTTGATTATCCCATAGATACGACACCCTTTTTAAGTATGCGCATGAAGACTTTCATCAATTCGGCATAATTTACAATGAACCGTCGTAAAAAGTTTTCTTTCTCTTGCAAATGTTGGAGTTGTAGAACGGATTGTGGTTTAGGCAATTGAGTAATTTCCTTTACCTTATCGGGACCAACCCTAATCCCATACTTGGAGACAATGAATCCAAGTAAGCGTCTAGACTCGACAAAGAAAATGCATTTATGTGGATTCTGTTATGAAACTAGCTCAAGAAAAAGATAGAAAAGATAGATCAACGCCTTAAAATTCAGCCTCTTCAAGGGGGCAACCTCCTTTACATTACATAAATGAACAATTCTTGGATGATACAAATGAAAAGACCTCCTTTCTATATATAGGAGTCTAAGGGGTCATAACATAATCAAAGCTGACATAACAATAATAATGTAAGGGCACAATAATAACAATAGTGGGCTTCTATGGGGCACAATAGTAACAATATGGGCACTACATGGGTACATCAATATAATAAGTGGGTTGTACTAATAACAATAAGGGGTTACACCAGTAGTATAGGGGCCTAACATGCCCCTCTCCTTCAAAAAGCGTTGTCCTCAACGCTTGAGTAGTTCTTGATGCTTCTGTATAAAATTCTTGTCCTCCCATGTGGAATCTTCAGTGGGTAAGTTCTTCCACTTGATGAGATACTCTGAAATTGATCGATTTCATAGCTATCAGGTTCTTGTTTTTGTGACTACTCCAGGTTCCAATATGATTTTTCCTCCCTCTTCAATTTCTGGCAATATTGTTTGAATTGGGATCTTTTACAACTTTTGAATAAGTGGCCATACTTCTTCATCCTTCTTCCATTCATCCCTTGCTTCATTTATCTAATCTGGTTGGATAATAGAAATAGTACAAAACAATGCTTCCACATCCTCATCCTTGAAGAGTCTTCCCATTCGGTAAGGTCGCCATTTTTTAAGTGCATGTAGTATTGCCAACATTTCCTTCTCATAAATAACTTTCTTGAGATGTAGCAATAAAAATACCCAATCACCTACATCAAAACATTTTTCATTATGATGTTGATCTACTTGTTGTTTCATTTGATTTTGCACCGAAGTGGTGTTATCCTTTAAAAGTTGGAGAACTTGTTGTTGATGCTCGATGTGATCATTCACTACTTGAACCTTTTTCTTCTTGATATGTCCTTATATCTCTAGAGTTTGAGGAGTGGAAATTTCTTCCAATCCTTTACAAGATATGGTCGGATTCATTTCTTGATGCTTGATGTGATCTTTCACTTCTTGAACATTTTTCTTCTTGATATGTCCTTCTATCTTGATAGTTTGAGGAGTGGTAATTTCGACCAATGAATTACAATATATGGTTGGATTTATTTCTTCTTTCTCGATGTGATCTTTCACTTCTTGCACCTTTTTCTTCTTGATATGTCTTTCTATCTTGAGAGTTTGAGGAATGGTAATTCTTGCCAACACTTTACAAGATATGGTCTGATTCATTTCTTCTTTCTCTGGGGTGGGGTCCTGGCGTATATCCTCTTCTTTTGATGTTTCTTGATCCTTTTCTTCCTCCTCTTCATATTCTATGTAAAATAATTTCTTCTCAGCACACTTATGACCTTTAGTGCATTTGCTATCACAATTGTAACAAAGCCGTTTTTCTCCTTTTTCTTCCAATTGTTGTGCTGTAACCCTTGTAGGTTGTGGAATGCTAGGAGAAACAACACTTCCATCTTTATAGTTGTGAGGGGTATGCTTCCTGGTTTCCATAATTTTGCTTTCCACTATGTCACAAAGCCCTTTGACCATTTCCAATTGTTGTGGTGTTGCTCTAAAGAAGGTGTTTCTCTTTGTATCCTCATAATGTGCTACCATTTCCTCCGTGAAAATTGACCATGTAACAAGTTGTTTACGAGAACAAAGCCCTTCATACCATAAAAATTGATCTGGTTCTAAATATAAAGATGCAATACATACCTCTCGTAACAGTGGTACACCATGTAGATCAAAATATTTCTCCATCTATAGTATCCAATTTATCGGATCCTTGCCATCAAACCCCCTCATCTCGTTTTTTCTTGATTTTAGGAGCTCAATCTTGAAACAACTGTAACTCTGTAATCTCAGATCTTCCAGTTTTGAAATTGTGACCTGTAGTATCCCTTTGTGTGCTCTTTCCAATGCCACCAGTCTAATCCAAATTGGATTCTCCAAGGAAGAGTTATGCACAATCTCCCATGAAGACCTGATTATAGACTAGTTCAGTAGAGCGAACTTGTACGACATGCCACAAGTCACTTTTTGGACCTTTGGATCTGAAAAAGATATACAAGAAACTACAGTCAGTCATCTTTCTGCACCTTCTTACGAAATTTCAATTTGATACTCAGAGAGAAAGTTATGATGATTTTCCCCAGGTCACCTGTTTGGAATGTAATTCAGGAGTCTGCAAAATGACCAATTTCCTCAGATCATATCTCCACAAATATAGCACAAAAAGCTCTGAAATGTGGATCCAAGATTCAACACAATTTCGTCTCAAATGGGTTTTTGTTTTAGCTTCTGAAACATCGCAGAAAAAAGTTATAGTGAAAATGCCACGATGACCTATTTGGAGCAGCGAAACCCTAGAATCCAAAGCTTTGATACCAAATGTTATGAAACCAACTCAAGAAAAAGATAGAAAAGATAGATCAACGCCTTAAAATTCAGCCTCTTCGAGGGGGAAACCTCCTTTACATTACATAAATGAACAATTCTTGGATGATACAAATGAAAAGACCTCCTTTCTATATATAGGAGTCTAAGGGGTCATAACATAATCAGAGCCGACATAACAATAATAATGTAAGGGCACAATAATAACAATAGTGGGCTTCTATGGGGCACAATAGTAACAATATGGGCACTACATGGGTACATCAATATAATAAGTGGGTTGTAATAATAACAATAAGGGGTTACACTAGTACTATAGGGGCCTAACAGATTCAAGCGGATGTTGTAAAACCGACACTGTAGAAAGATTGCTCTTAAATGGTTTAGGTGATGTGTTCGTTGCTTGGAATGGCTAGAAGGTCATCCAAGTAAGCTTGAATGATACACCTGATATCATGAAATTTGTAGTCCATGGCTCTTTGAAAAGTTGCTCCAGCATTCTTTAAACTGAATGGGAGTTTTCGATAGGAAAAGATGCCCCATGGGAAAATGAAGGTGGTTTTATGCTGGTCTTTGGGTTTTATGGCAATCTGGTTATAACCTGAGTATCCATCCATGAATGAAAATGATTCACAACTAGCACAGTTGTTGATGATTTGATCGATGAACGGCGTCGGATAATTATCCTTTGGACACGTGGCATTCAAGCCTCAGTAGTCGACACATATGCAGATGGTTCCTTGTTTTTTATCGAAAGGAACCATATTGGAAACCCATTCTGTTAAAGGAAAAGGATAGACAAAACCAACATGTAACAATTTTTCTACTTTATTTTTTTATGGCTGCCGTTTTGCAGGGGTGGACCCATCAAAGTCTTTGAAGGACATGTTTTTCATTGTCATAAATCTTGATCTCATCCTCGACAATAGACGGATATATGCCAGGGATTTTCTCATAAGACCAAGCAAATACATTGCAGAATTCCTTAAAAAGCTAGGTGAAGCTTACAATTTCCTCATGATTGCAATCTACTCCAATATGGATGTTTTCCATGATGCCTGCCTTGACCGAAATATTGATGAGCAATGTCTTTGAAATATTGCCCATGTTTCCTTCTGCCTCCAAAGTTTGGATGGTTGTATAGGGTGAGGAAATGATTTCTAGTATTTTAGGGGATAGGATTTGAAGAGGCATCATGTCTGAATCAGATATCGAAACACGATGGTGTGAATCTTCCCAAGGTCGCTCTTCTAAATTCATGATTTCTCGAATATATTTATCCATACGTAGGACTTGATTGAGTGGATCGAAAGAAGGAGAATTTATGGGAGGGGCAGTGGTACCATTGGCTGTAACCAAAGTGATCAAAGATGTGGATGTAGATTGAATGGCTTGGTAGGCCAATTCAGCTGGTGACAACGACATTTGTTCTTCGTATATGTCAATGTTGGGTCCCTATAATACTAGTGATTACCCCATTACTATTGTAGTTATACCCCTTATTTATATTGTTGTGCCCCTATTACCCACATATTGTTATTTCTGTGCACCATAGAATCCCTCTATTATTATTTTTGTGGCTTTATATTATTATTGTTAGGTCGGCTGGATTATATTGTGACTCCTTAGACTCCTATATATAGAAAGGAGGTTTTGTCATTTGTATCATCCAAGAATTGTTCATTTATGTAATGTAAAGGAGGTTGCCCCCTCGAAGAGGCTGAATTCTAAGGCGTTGATCTATCTTTTCTATCTTTTCTTGAGCTAGTTTCATAACATTTGGTATCAGAGCTTTGGATTCTAGGGTTTCGCTGCTCCAAACAGGTCATCGTGGAATTTTCACTATAACTTGTTTTCTGTGACGTTTCAGAAGTCGCAAAAAAAACCCATTTGAGAAGAAATCATGCTGAACCTTGGGTCCGAATTTCAGAGTTTTTAGCGCGATATTTGCGGAGATATGATCTGAGGAAGTTGGTCTTTTTGCAGACTCCTGAATTACACTCAAAACAGGTGACCTGGGGAAAATCGTCATAACTTTCTTTCTGAGCATCGGATTGAAATTTCGTAAGAAGGTACAGAAATAGGACGGACTGTAGTTTTCGTTTATATATTTTTTAGAGTCAAAGGTTGAAACAGTGACACATGGCACGTCGTACAAGTTCACTCTACTGAACTAGTCTATAATCAAGTCATTGTGGGAGATTTCGCATAACTCTTCCTTGGAGAATCCAATTTGGGTCAGACTTGTGGCATTGGAAAGAGGACACAGAGGGATACTACAGGTCACAAATTCAGAACTAGATAATCAGAAAGTACAGAGATACATCGGAGGCAATATCGAGCTCCTACAAAGTGAAAAAAAGGTGTGTAGATTTTCTTTAATTTTTGCTTAAGCTTGGTTTGAAAATTTATTTTGAAGGAATTCAAAGGGCATATTAGAGAATTATTATCAGTAACTGATGCCCCGAGGAAATAAAATGCAAACACCTAGTAAGGAGCTTGAAATCTCTAGCATGACTCATGAAGAAGAAGAAGAAATGCTATATGATATATCAAAATTACAAGAACAAGTGCAACGAGTGTCACTTGCAAAAAAAGCAACAGAATCTAAAATGGATGGCTTAAGGAAAGATGTAGAAGCTAAGATGGATGGTTTAAAGAAAGGTGTAGAAGCTAAGATGGATGGCATGGAAGCTAAGGTGAATGGCATGGACACTAAAATTGATGGCATGGATGATAAGATGGATAAGTTGCTACAAGAAATAGTCACTAAGGGTGAAAGAGTACTAAAGGAAACTCATGATGAGAACAAAAGAAATGTTAATCATGATTCCATAGACTCTAATGTTGGATCGAAGACTCACCATGTTCCAAAAATTGATATGAGGAAGTTTGATGGCAAGGATCCCGCCACATGGATATTACAGATGGAGCAATTCTTCGATCTCAATAATGTGCAAAACACACAAAAGGTACGTATGGCAACTTTATATTTGGAACCAAATCAGTTTGTATGGTATCAATGGCTTTGTTCTCGTAAACAGTTTATCACTTGGGCAATTTTTACGGAAGAATTGATAGCACATTATGAGGATACAAAAAGCAACACTTTTTTTAGCCAATTGATAAGTCTCAAACAAAAGGGTTCAATAATGGAGCACATTGAGGAGTTCCAAAAATTGAACATAAGGGTAAAAGATATTCTAGAGGAGCATAGGAATGATGTGTTCATAGGGTCTTTAAAGGATAATATCCAACATGATGTGCGCCTTTGGGAACCTGATTCATTAGAAAAGGCATTCAGGTTAGCAAGAAAAATGGAAAGCAAAATTATGGCAATTAGGAAGCATACCATTCACAACTATAAAGACGGAAATGTTGTTGCCCATAGTCTTCCACAACCTACAAGGTTGACACCACAAAAATTGGAAGAAAAAAGAGCAAAAGGGCTTTGTTACAATTGTGATAGCAAATACACAAAAGGTCATAAGTGTGCTGAGAAGAAATTATTCTACATAGATTGTGAAGAGGAAGAAGAAAAGGAGCAAGAAAGGTCAAAAGAAGAGGATATATTCCAGGAACAAAGCCTAGATGAAGAACAAATAAACCTGACCATATCTTGTAATGCATTGGCGGGAATTACCACTCCTCAAACCATCAAGATAGAAGGACAAATCAAGAAGAAAAAGGTAATAGTGTTGATTGATTCAGGAAGCACCCACAATTTTATTCATTGTAGGGTAGCAAAAGAATTGAATTGCTTCCTATATCCAGCACCAGAGTGTCAAGTGATGATTGCAAATGGAGGAACAATAAATTGTTCTGGAAAGTGCCATAATATCAAGCTATCCATGGGAGAATATGTATTGACTAGCCCAATGCTTTCCATTCCAATGGGAGGTGTTGATGTTGTACTAGGAGTCCAATGGGAGGTGCTGATGTTGTACTAGGAGTCCAATGGCTACAATCCTTGGGTACAATAGCTTTTAATTTTCAAGAACTTTTCATGAAATTTTCTGTGGAAGGAAAGGAAGTTGAATTAAGGGGTATTGCAGGGAAACCAGGAAAGATAATCAGCTCTAATGGCATGACAAAGCTTCTTAAAAAGGAGCAAAGAGGTGTAATTGCACAATTATGTTCGCTAGATGTTTCCACATTGGAATCATCTATTTCTCCAGATCTCCAAAAAGTCCTGGACAATCATTCCAAGGTATTTGAGACTCCCAAAGGTCTCCCACCTATGCCTGATCATGATCATGCTATTCATCTGATTCCAGGAAGTGTTCCTCCAAACATCAGGCCATACAGATATCCATATGTCCAAAAAAGTGAAATTGAACGTATGGTTGCAGAAATGCTAGAGGTTGGTATAATTCAACCGAGTCAAAGTTCTTTCTCAGCTCCAGTAGTATTGGTGCACAAGAAGGATGGATCATGGCGCATGTGTCCAGATTATAGGGAGCTCAACAAGCTCACTATTAAAGATAAGTTCCCCATTCCTGTCATTGATGAATTACTGGATGAATTGCATGGATCAATTTACTTCACCAAGTTGGATCTTCGTTCGGGATATCATCAAATCAGAATGAAGATTGAAGACATTCCGAAAATGGCATTTAGAACTCATGAGGGTCATTATGAATTTTTGGTCATGCCTTTTGGCCTTACCAATGCACCTTCAACATTTCAAGGTTTGATGAATTCAATTTTCAAACCATTCCTTAGAAAATTTGTGTTAGTATTTTTTGATGATATACTAATCTACAGCAAGTCTTGGAAGGATCATGTTGAACATGTTGACAAGGTGCTACAACTATTGGAGGAGAAACAATTATATGCAAAAAGATCCAAATGTTTCTTTGGAGTCCAGGAGGTGGAATATTTGGGTCATATTGTATCTCATGAAGGAGTTAAGGTAGACCCTAGCAAAATTAAAGCCATTAAGGAATGGAAAATCCCCACATCCATAAAGCATCTGCGAGGATTTCTTGGGTTGACAGGGTATTATCGCAAGTTTGTTAAGAATTATGGGAGAATAGCAGCACCTCTAACAACATTATTGAAGAAAGATTCATTTTCATGGACTCCGGAAGCAACAAAGGCCTTTAAACATCTTAAAGAGGCAATGTGCCAAGCACCAGTCTTAGCTACACCGGACTTCACAAAAACCTTTATTGTGGAATGTGATGCTTCAGGAAATGGAATTGGTGTTGTTCTAATGCAAGATGAAAGACCCATTGCTTTTGAAAGTCGTCCAATCAAGGGAAAGTTTTTAAGCAAAGCTATTTATGAGAAGGAAATGTTGGCAATACTCCATGCACTTAAGAAATGGCGACCCTACCTAATGGGAAGACACTTCAAGGTAAAAACGGATCATGATAGCCTTAAATACTTTTTAGAACAAATATTATCCTCTGAAGAGCAACAAAAGTGGGTCACAAAGATGTTGGGTTATGACTTTGAAATCATCTACAAAAAAGGGAAGCAAAATGTGGTGGCAGATGCACTCTCAAGAAAGGATGAGGATATGGAAGCATTGTTGTGTGCCATTTCTATTATCCAACCAGATTGGATAAATGAAGCAAAGGAGGAATGGAAGAATGACGAAGAAGTGTGGGCACTTATTCGAAAGCTACAACAAGATTCAGTACTTCTGATACATTTAGCTGGCAAAATGATTCGTTATGGTACAAAGATCGCTTATACCTCTGTAAGAATTCCCAGCTAAAACAAAAGATTCTTATGGAATTGCACACTTCTCCCTTAGGAGGGCACTCAGGATTTTTAAAAACTTACCACAGGGTTAAGAAGGAATTTTTTTGGGATGGCCTTAAATCAGATATTCAAAAGTTTGTGGCGGAATGTTTGGTTTGCCAACAAAATAAAGTTGAAACAATTAAGACACCGGGTCTATTACAACCTTTATCCATTCCAAGCCAACGTTGGGAGGAGGTTTCAATGGATTTTATCACAGGTTTACCCAAGTCTGAGGGAAAGAGTGTCATCATGGTGGTAGTTGACAGACTTACCAAGTATGCACACTTTTGTGCATTATCACATCCATTTAAAGCCAGTACAGTTTCTACTGCATTTATGGAAACAGTTCAAAAGCTACATGGAAACCCAAAGATTATTGTAAGTGACAGAGATCCCATTTTCACTGGAAATTTTTGGACAGAATTATTTTCTTGTCTTGGTACTCAGTTAGCTCATAGCTCATCTTATCATCCTCAATCTGATGGGAAAACTGAGATAGTAAACAAATGTTTGGAAGGATATCTTCGTTGCTTTGTATCTGATAAACAGACACAATGGGTCAAATGGTTGCCTCTGGCTGAATGGTGGTATAACACTTCCTTCCATACAGCAACAAAAATGACCCCATTTATGGCACTTTATGGGTACCAACCACCATCAATCACATCATATTTAAGAGAAAATTCTAAGGTTCAGGCAGTGGAACATCACATCGAACATCAACAACAAGTCCTCCAACTCTTAAAGGATAACCTCGTGTTGGCACAAAATAGAATGAAACAACAGGCAGATCAACATTGCAGTGAAAGAAGTTTTGATGTAGGTGATTGGGTATTCCTACGGCTACAACCATATAAGAAAATGTCCCTAAAGCAAGCTAAGAAGGATAATAAATTATCACTAAAGTATTATGGTCCGTACAAGGTGTTGGAAAAGATTGGTACTATGGCATACAAATTGGAGCTTCCTGCAGCTTCTCGATTGCACCCAGTTTTCCATGTTTCATGTTTAAAGAAGGTTATAGGCGACAAGCTCCCAGTTCAAACAATATTGCCAGAACTTGACGAGGAAGGAAAAATTATATTGGAACCGGAAGCAGTCACAGAAACAAGAACTCGACAGCTACGAAATCGATCAATTTCAGAGTATCTTATCAAGTGGAAGAACTTATCCGCTGAAGATTCCACATGGGAGGATGAGAATTTTATGCAGAAGTATCCAGAACTGCTCAAGCGTTGAGGACAACACTTTTTTGAAGGAGAGGGGCATGTTGGGTCCCTATAATACTAGTGATTACCCCATTACTATTGTAGTTATACCCCTTATTTATATTGTTGTGCCCCTATTACCCACATATTGTTATTTCTGTGCCCCATAGAATCCCTCTATTATTATTTTTGTGGCTTTATATTATTATTGTTAGGTCGGCTGGATTATATTGTGACTCCTTAGACTCCTATATATAGAAAGGAGGTTTTGTCATTTGTATCATCCAAGAATTGTTCATTTATGTAATGTAAAGGAGGTTGCCCCCTCGAAGAGGCTGAATTCTAAGGCGTTGATCTATCTTTTCTATCTTTTCTTGAGCTGGTTTCATAACAGTCAATGTCTGAAGGACCCGATAGGATCCATGGATCGGTATGTTCATGAGGAATAGATGAAATCATGTTGACTATCTATGAAATCTTGGGTAGCTGAAGAGGGAAACAACCCATGACAGAAGAAGCCTTTAGTAGACCGGTACCGATACTGACGTAAGAGTTAGGTACACTACCTACTAGGGGTACAAAGTTGCTTGGTAATGGGGAGTAATCAAGGGTGCAGAAAGACAACTGATATACTATAACTACCTTCCATCCAATGGAAATAGGATGATGTGAAAGACAGTAGATACGATGGCTGTCATGGCATATGTCCAACTGCGGCCCAATAAGAGATTATAGTCAAGTATTTTATTTACGACTTCTATGTCCAGCATTACCGTTTTCGAATACAAAGTGATGGGGTAGCTAGCTAGGTAACCTTTTCAAATGAAAGTGTGGCCATCGAAAGTTTTAAGGGAATTCGATGATGGGGATAGGGTTGGAGAACTCAGAGCGAGCCAACATGAATCCGACATGACGCAGTTAGAATCACCTTCATCGATGACAGTCCTGTGTATACCTTTACCTTTCGAAAAAAATTTCAATTAAAAGGCAAGCTGGTGGGAAAAGAGAGGTTTACACTTTTCCATGTAGAAAACTGTAAACATGGAATCCTGTGGGTTGATACCACCAATAGCTGAAAGCAAAGCTTTCCTTTGTGCTGGGCATGTTTGTAATAATTCGAGCGCCAACATAGACGACGGCGCTTGCGCCAAGTCTTCTACAATGCTATAGTTTTGGGCGGCACATGTAGATGTATTGTGCGTTGTGCATCGAAGTGCCACTTTTGGGGGGCGAATTACAAGTTCAGCAACCGACCTTTCGATATGCAAATCATTTGGTGGCGGTGTGTTTTGACTTGAGGAAGGTTCCTTTGCATGAGCGATAGGAGTTCCATAGGATTTGGCTCTTGTTTATAGATCTACCGTTTCAAAGGTGTAAATGGTAGAAGATCCTTCAACAGCTAAAGGATGTTGCGAACCACCGTTTCCCCCTTGCTGGGGTTGTGGTTGGTTTGCAATAAGGTTTTGCTACTGTTGAACTCGTGGGGAAAGGATTATTAAGGATAGTGGAGGTCCTACCAGTATCCTTTTTAGTAATGTGTTATGTGCATTCCTGAAGACGCGGGCAGCGATAGGTCATGTGGTCTTCAACACAGATTTTGCAAGGGAATCTGGCAAGCTTATCCTTTCCATCGTCAAGAGGTGCAATGACCTTCTGTTTTGGGTTTTGCTACTTTGTTGAATGCTCCTCAGAAGGAGTGGTCTTTTTATTATTCTTCTTGTTCTTACCATTGGGTTTTGTGTAGATTGCACAGAGTTTATCGTGGTGGTAGGAAGAGCAGTCGATTTGGTAGAGGGGTCCACTAACATCTAGGCAATGTGACCACTGAGTTGTTTTACAGCAACCCCAAAGGTTGTGACAACCCATCAGTGTGTGCTCCAAGGTGCTGAGTAGCAAAGGCATTGGAGTTACAAGGGGCATTGGGGATTACGTCGTAAAGAGTGCTAGACTATGAATATATCAGATCTAAGTTCTAGGCACAATGTATGGATTGGTCTTCTATGACCGCACCACCTAAAGCGACATATTTAGCGATTTGCGAGAGTAGGGACTTGCAGAACCAGTGCACTAAGAGATAGTTTGGGAGGGGAGCTTTGACTAACCTTGGCCTACGTCTCCATTCATGTATATGATCAGAGATGTGGGTGGCGGTATCCTGACGTAGTGAAGTGATTTAGGAATTCCATTGCTAGAGCGTTGAAGGTATTTACTGACATGTGTGGTAACTAAATGTACCACTTCCCTGCGTTGCCAGTGAGGGTGTGGGGAAAAAGACGTAATGGACACTATCGTCCATCATGGAGTTGGAAACACACCAAATATGATAAGTGGTGATATGAGTGCCCAGATCCTCCCCTTGTTTCCCTTTGAACTTGGGGATGTATGTTGGTATCTTATGCAGGATCAGTGGCCAAAGTAAGTTGTGGTAGATGGGGTCATTTGTAAGTTTGTACAAGTCGAGGATATCCAATGTTGCCAAAAAAGGCAAAGTTTGTGGTGCCCTCGACTTGGACCAAGGCGATGACATATGACTTGAGGAACCTTGTGGTCCTCCCATCATTTGAGTCCCAATATTATACACAGGCTACGTGGTATAGTAGTTGCCTTGGGGTATGGCATTGTGGTGTGGATTTCCATGGGGAATCTGATGTTGGGGTATAGAATTTCCCCCAGGATAAGGAGTGCCCCCTTGACTCATTTGAATTTGTGAGTAAGGTGGCCCCATTGATTGGTTGGGACCTCCTTGAGGATTCCTGCCTGCCACAGAACTAACCATATGTCCTTGATTGACATAAGGAATGCTCATGTCAATCAATGACTCACCATGCATGCCTGAGAATGGAGGGGGAACTGTTATGTTCTCAAATGGTATGTGCATATTGGGAATACCCCCAGATACTTGAATATGGGGGAATGAACTATACAATGGTAGCCGACCATATTTTTGGTGGATGGGAACTGCGCTAATAGTGCTATATTGGGCGTTATATGGAGTGTTGTATGTAGTACTTGTTGAAGGTATATAGTTTGACACTAAAGGGGTGGAACCTAGCATCGGATGGGTTCCACTCGTGGAGGGTGTCATGTGAGTGGTTGTACCTGGGACAAATGGGATAGTGGGGTTCACCATCAACGGTGTGTTGGTGACTGTCGACTGGGGAAGTGGTCGAGGACAAAAAGTGTCCACAAAGTTCCACGACCTGTTATTCGTTGATGGGATGGATGGAAATGTTCCACCTATAGAAATAGGGAGTGCATGTGCCACTGGAACCAAGAGCGGGTCCAAAGGATTTGTGAGTGGAGGGTTAAACTGAGGAAGAAATCCTTTGGTAAAGAAATCCTCTGGCAAACTTGAACCATCGGTTTTCCAAACAGATTTTGTGTGAGATCTGGGAGACTGATTCCCCGAATATGGGGAATCCGATTCATTTGAGCTTGACAGATCTTCCACAATGAGTGGAGGAAGTCCCAACAATCGCTTAGATTGATGACGAGGGCCTGATGTAGCCATGGTGACCGTTAATTTTTATCAATAAATTTTATCGTGATATTTATTAAAGTCTCAAATGATAACACTCAGGTGCCTAAAAAATAAAAAAAATACACTAAGTTGATCAATCAGCAAATAGAGGGAAATGAACCTGTCTAATAAGCACTGATCACTGGAGATGAAACCTAGTATCACAATGAATAATAGAGAGAGATAGCCAAATGTACAGTTACAGTTACTCTAGAGCTTTGCCTGAACCTCAGATTGAGGGTCTGAGTAATCTCATGAAGACAAGCATCCTCCCAAAAACTGAAGATAAAGTAGGTCTGTCTATGTCAGGTACCAGGGCAACCCACCCCAGTCACCTTGTGTAAGTCCCTAAGAGCTTGGCCACTAAGGATACCTCAAATCACAGACACTACCGGGAGGGACATAGTCGCAGACAGTACGCTATGTGGCCAGGATACCTGAGTACCCGACTCAGCTCTAAAATCCCTGAAGGGATCCCCAATACACAAAATACCCAAAGGATTTGTAAGCAAAGGCAGGCTACCTTCACTTATAGTCTGATGTTGTCTTGTATTTAGCTTCGCTTTGACTGGAGTGGTCCCGGTAGTATGAGTGCAGAAGGAATTTTCGCTCTTTTAATGACACTAGTTTTGGTTTTTGATCTTAGGCAGTTTACTCACATTGCCTATCCCAAGATCCTAACGTGAACTAATGTTTGTTTTCTCAATAAAGAGTTACTAATTGATTTTAGGTAAATTTTATGTGTACTTTTTTATTTTCTTCGATAGGGGAGTTGACGTATGAAATGCGATGGGACTCTGACTCAAAAATCATCCACAAGACAATGCTTAAAAAAATATTCAATTCGATGAAAACAAGTTGTATTCTACATGTGAGAGTCTTTCACATATTCGTATTTGTTCCATGCATCTTAGTCAGTATAACACATGCATAACCAACATAAATCTTTCTAATTCTTTCCTAACAACTATTTGAAACCAAAATAAAGCAGCTTTTAACCAGCTAAATAGAAGAATGAATAAAAAATGTGGATCTTTCTTTCATAATTTTTTTTTAAGAAAGAAAAAACTTATTTCCTAAAAAAAAGGAATTCTTTTAGGACACCGATCTTGCTAGAAAAATGCAGTTGCAGACCTCTTTCAGTCCATGAGCAGGATTCCTATCCCCTTGAGCTTGCAGACACAACTGGAAATAAATATTTTGGGAGACTAATGCTTTGTAGCAGTGGCCACAGAGAGTTACTGGGTCCACTAACGCTCTATATGTGCAGACACAGTGCTTTATAAAGCACTATGTAGTCTGCTAACTTGCATTAGTGTGGTAAAACAGTTCAAAACAGGGCTTCTTGGATAAGATTCAATGATGAATATATGTAGGCAGGATGCAGCAAGGTTTTGGTGGGTTAGAAAGGGAATGAAGAAGTATAGGGAGGTCCTAGAAGGAGGAGGAAACTGATAACTATCCAGGTAAACTGGGAACTAGATGTATAGTCCCCAGCGGAGTTGCCAATTCTGCTATAGGATAAAATGCACGATGTATGGAGAATGAAGATACCCTCAAAGGTCTTCCCGGGACCTTTGGCAAACTATAAGATTATCTGCAACCGTCACAAAGTTACATGCATGTTCATAAACAATAACTAACTATCAAATTAGGACAAATAGATTACCTCAAGCCTTCGTGTAGATTTGCAGGAGAGCACAATGCAGCTAGGTGGAAGTCTCCTGAGCTGACTCCAGATCAAGTCCTACACATAGAAGAGACAAGCATAATCATAGCATACAACTCTGATAACTAATACATGAATACATAAAAGAACATCTAGTTACACATAACTAAGTTACTCATGCTAAAAGGTATTGGACAAACAAATGAATGAATGATAGTACCAACACCATGGAGTAGACAATACAACTGCAGTTCTATATAAATGTCAGAAGAGTGATTACAATCATCTATTGCATCAGCCTTCCCTTACCCCTCCAGCTTCTCTCTCTCTCTCTCTCTCCCTTCTTACTAACTTCTTCTGATTTGAGACAATGCTCAACAATCAAGTATGTTATCCTTTCAAATGATCTGACCCCTATCACCATAGCCCTAGCTTTGCTTATGTAGCAATTGAGTTAGGGTTGCAAAGTTCCTCCATGAGTTCCTTAGGGTAAAATCAATGAATTTTCCATGATTTTCATCTCTTTCCCATTTTCCTCCTTCATTAGCATTAGAAATCCCCCAAATAGGTTTAACTTGAGATGTTTCCTTGCTTTTCTTGAGTAGATCTAGGAGCAAATATTTAGATATTTATGAGTGAATTCACTCCTTTGATCCTTAGAACTTCATTAGGGTCGACTAACACTATTCCTGAACTAGAAACTAGAGTTAGTTGGGTCACTAATGCACCGTTAGTCTTGCATAGAAGCTTTGTAAAGCAGGTTTTCAGTGCATATCCAACATTAGTGTGGAAACAAGGCATGTGATCTTGGTCTTTGCTTTAGCTATCATGTCTTTCCCCTCTGAGCTGATTAGGGGGTCAATTTGCTATATAACACAAATGACTCCCTTGATGACAAACCTCTCAAGCGAGTCAAGTCGACAGTCATGGATCTACCCACTGATAATAATATGGAGGTTGTGCTTCTTTTTGCCTCTAGTCTCCTCGATTTGGAACAGGTAGAGCTCGGAAACTTAAATCTTCAATCGACCCAGGAGGCATCTCCTTTGCCTTCCTTGGAAATTCCACCCATGGACTGAGTCAAGTCTTGGGATTCTACTACTGAACTTGTCAATGAGTTTTTCAACTCCTCTCCACCTGTCAATGAGTGTCTAGTAATCCCTTTATGTCTTGATCCTCCTTTATTTCCTCAGGTTAATTTTGAGAGTATGAATATCTTAGAATGTCCATGGCATGGTCAACATTTTTGAATTGGGTAGTTTGACTTCCTTTGGTGTGGACCCACATTGTTCAGCCATATGGTACCTTTACCCTCCATGAGTTCACATATAGAAACCCTTGGCTTATGCCCGGTTGTGGGCACACATTAACATGACCTATTATAATGTGTTTCATTTGTACATATTGTACGTAGGAGTGTGATGCTTTGTCCCTTTCTTGCTTTGGTGTGCAATGAGAGTATTTGTCATGCCTTAATTATGCCAAAAATCCAAAAAAATATAAAATCAAAAAATATATGGTCATGTTTTTACCTCATCCATGTTTATTTCTTTCAGTATGTGATTTCACCATGGGTCTCACCTTTTTGGATGGTTTTTATAGGATAGGGTGGCATTTCTATTACGACATTCATTGGACTTTAGGTATGTTTCTCTTGAATTTGGAATATAGGGGTAGGTAATATATCACTATCACCAATTCATTATTGACTGTCAGTGCCATATTTTTGCCTTAGGTCTGACCCCGTTAAGTTACAACTTTAGCCACTTTCCATTATGCATGTTGTCACCTGGCGATAGAGCTTACCTGCTCATGCATACCCTAGTTAGCATTTCCTTTTCGTCTAAGTTTCCATGCATTGATTTTTACTCCTTTTTGAAATTCCTCCTTTTGACCTGCCATGACCTAGAATTTGAGCCACATGCCCTCTTTTTCTTCTCTTTTCTGGCTATACACCATTAGGATTCCACCATTTTTATCCCTTGCAATTTCCACTTTTTATCATCCTACTTCTTCATGATGATTCTTGGTTTCTCTTTTCCATCATCATCATCTGCTTGGCCTACCATTTACGTTCACTTGGTGTCTACCCTTTCCTGGAGGAACCACTGTAGTGAGTGATGTTAGTAGCCAGCCTCTTGTCCTCTTTATTTCATGAGTAGATACATCATTACTAGAACCATTTTCTATCCCTTATACCACCCGTTCGTCCAGTATTATTTTTCTTTAAGCTCTTTTCAAACTCCTTAATTTAGAAAAGATTTCCTAGTGAACTTGTCTCCTTCATGCTCGTAAAATTAATTGAAGGGTTATCTACACACTATAATTTTAACCCTTTTTCTAGATAGGGATAGACTAATTATGAAAATGGAATACCCTAGTCTATTGTGGCTAGGAGGTTCCCCATTGTATATTTTTATCTCTTTTTCGAGATTTGGGGACAACTTTACAAAAAACGAACTTATAAAAAGAGAAGGGACGTGTTGGGTGTTGTAACATTTTTTGGTTTTGATAAGATAGAATATTTGAAAAAATGTTAAGTTAGGATATGGACATAGCAATATTGAATAAAAATGTTTTTGAAAATATCTTTATGATGATGTCCATATCAAAGAAAATGTTAGGTTAGATGCCTTAAAAAATCAAGGCAAAAGGAAAATGTTAGGTTAGAAAGAAAATAAAACAAATAAACTTTGAAAGTGAGAAAGTATAAATGCCACTACAATTGTTTCTACAAAATAATGGTTGTGTACAACTTGTCATAAATGCCACAACCCATGACAGTCAAATAGTTTGATCTTGACTGTTTCACGCTTTAAATTTGATATTATAATTAGAGAATAAAGATCCGGCCAAACTGTTTAATCTTGGCAGATCAGTAGTTAGGTAGAGAATAATAAGGTGCTCATTAGTTTAATCTGAGCCCTTGGATGTTATAAGGTTAGAATTAGATTGTTTGCTTTTGTAAAATAAAAAGAAAGGAAAAAGGTTTGCTACCTTAAATGCACCCATTAAGTGAAGAAAAAATGATAGGATAAGCAAAGGGTAAGTAGAAGAAAGGTTTCAGAAGTTTGATGATTGATTGGACAAAATGTACATTTATCTTGTTTTACCATATGTTTCCCATGAGGCAATTACACAAAGAAAATGAAAGTCTATAAGATCAATTAATTAACTTCCCTCATCCCTATTCATCCCTATATTTACTAATTTCCCCTTCCCACCTTCATACAGTTCATATTCATTCATTTTCCATAAAAACCCCTTTACTAAGATTAAAAATCCTTTTTGCCTAGGAAAAGTGAAAACCCCATGTTAAATCACCTTTTACCCAAAAACCCATAAAAATATGTTTAGCCTAAGTATTAATGTATATATGTGAAAAGCAAATAACTCATAAAAAGCATTATACTTAGTCTATTGTCCCCTTTTCGCTCATATTTCATATTAACTCTAACTTATAGTATTAAACCCCTAAAAGTTCCATTTCCCGTATATATTAACTTCCTTTATTAAAATACCTCGAAACCATAAGTTTTATAATAAAACTATGTATTTCATAACATATCGCATATTCGCGGATTGCAAACATTTCAACGTGCATGCACTCTCCCCGCATTGTGATATGCGATTGTGATGGACCCGAACCCCACGCAATATATATCATAATACAATGCCATTTCGCATTCTCCTCCATCGCAAGTCCCAACTAAAGCATTACCCTCCACCATTACGATCTTTGATATGCGACGGTAACTCGAACCTGAAACAGTATTATCCATATTTTATTTTCCACATCGTGTCTGACCCCTATCGCATTCCTTTGCGATGAGCCTTCCTCCGCTAAACTGTGATTGCGATATGTGATGTGAACCCAAACCCGATATCATTTATCCGCCTGAATTCATACTTTTTCAAGTCTGCTAAACCACATTTTGCAAAGGATTTCTTTGTTAAAAGTTTTTATGATTTAAACGAAGAAATAACCTAAACCTCCATTTAACATCTAATCTCAGTTTTAACCCATAATAAATCCATTTCCACCATAATTAATCATTGGGACCCTCTGCACTGCTCTTTCGCTCAACCACCGTCTGATCCAATACATTAAAATCCACAACCCTCAGTGATTTTAGGTTGGCTCTCTGTCCGAGCATTACTCGCCCGAAAAGTGGTATTCCACTGACCTCCCCTTGCTATGTGTCAGGCTCAAATTATATTGGGTGACCCCTCCCAAAACCACCCGTGCCTTATAAGCAATGCAAAGAAAATCAAAACCACCTCCCGCATAACAAGAAAATGAACATTGTCCACTTTGCACCATATTTCAAAAATAAAGTTGTTTTTCGTTTAAACGCAAAAATCACCATTTTCCCTTTGTTTCACTTATTTTCACAGTAAACCCTCCATAAGCCTCTGCGACCAATAAAGCCATTGTTTTACCTTTCGATACGCTCTGGACTCCTTCCAATATCCTTTCAAGCTCAATAAAACCATTGATGTCCTTGTTCGTCACCTATGTTTTCTTAACAATTTCTGTGTTTTGCAAGTATGAACTTCTATTCCAAGGTTACAAAGAAAAAATCCTACATATAGTTTGAAGACAAATACGAAGATCTTACTGTTGAAAAACACAATAAAATCCTGAAACACATAGTAAAGGTTACTCAGCAGGGTCAAAGGATATTCACAGTGTTTAAAGAGTATCAGACGAAAGATCAAATGAAGGAATTAACCAGTGTAAAGGATGCAAAAAATCAAGTAGCTTAAAGGGGAAAAATATCAAACAACAAAGCCAACACAACCTGAATAAAAGGGACAACAAGAAACAGTTCAATTGTTGCCCCTATCTTCTTGCATAAAGATCTCTCCTTTCCTAGGATAAATCTTAATCTGTTTTAGGATATACTCTTAGTTTCACTATTGTATAAATAACTCTCTTCTCGAGTTGTTATGGGTTCATTGTTCATGGTTCATTATTCATTGCTTATTAAGTAGTGACTGTTCATTCTACTTTGAACCAGGTTGCACCTTTGAAGGAAGCTTTTGTAGACACTTGATGTACTCAACCTTTCTCGAACCTTAATACAAAGCAGAGGATTCTGAATTTCATTTTACATAGTTTGTGTTATCTTGTAAGTTTTTTCTAGTTATCAATCATTACGTTTTTCTTCATATGCTTATGACTTATAGAGATATCTAGGTAGGAATAATTGTGTCTCAATTTATTCCTATAAGCTCCTGAAGTGATCATATATTAAGAGAATGGATTAATGAACTGTCTATTTAGCTAATCCCCTCTAATCAATAAAACATCAACATATTTTGTAAGCTTAAGTATATTGCCTTGAATCTTTGGAACATAGTTTAGAAGGTTTTCATACTTATGATTGTTCTGTTTTATAGTCTGGAAACTGTGATAATTATATTATTTTATGTCTTCTTCTCACTACTATTTTATCTATATCACTGTGTAGAGTTTTATAGCAACCCTTTGTTGAGATATTAATATTATCCAAAGGATTAAGTATTTCAATTCTAAATCTGCCTTCATTCATTGGTCTTCCAAAACTAAACCAAAAACTCAAAACAATTATTTTAGATGCTTTGGCATTAGTAGCTTACCTACTACTATCTCAAAGGTACAACATCTGACTGGCGCCGTTGCCGGGGATTCGAAGTTCATTTAAGTTTCCCTTGGGACAATGATATTAATTCATTATTTTCCTTTGAAGGTGATTAAAGGGTTTAGAAAGGTCAAAATCATTCACCTAGGCAACTCCACACTCCCAAGCTGGCACCTTTTAAACATACTAGATCTTTTTTAGAAGCTGACATAGTTAGTCCTCTATCAGATCCTGAAAGGCTTTTGAGAAAAGCTAGTTCTAAAATGGGACACCAACCATCTTCTTCTTCCTCTTCAGTCCTACAGTTTTAATAATTAGAAACATTTGACCCCTATAGTAATATCCCATCTGATCCTGATTACTCCCATTTATCACCTAGGGTTGCTGAACTTCTAAACAAAGGAGTTGATTTTAAGTTAGCCTACCTTATTCATTCATTAGAATCTCATCCAATACCCAAACTACCACCAGGATCTCCTAAAATTGAATCTGATTTGGGTGTTAATCTACCAGAATATAAACCCACAGATTTCATATCCCCTACCACCTATTGTTTTCCATCCAGTTTTGACCGACCTGAAGCTTCTTATTCTGAACAACCTGAGAATACCTTCTCTATATATTCCAATCCTCTCTTTGAAACAAAAGAAGGTATTCCTCTATAGGTCCCAAAGTTAGTTCTTAAGACTCCTTTGAAGTCTTTTAGGAGATCTCCTCCTCCTTCACCTCCAACTAATTCATCAACTCCTAAATCACCATCTTCTTCCTCTACTTCTTCTTCATCCTCTACAACCACACAAACACCTCATAATCCACTTGGACAACCTCATACACCTCAAGCACTTCATACGCCACCTGCTGTCATGGCTTTCCGACCTATTGTATAGGCTATATATGCTGCCTTAGTCTTACCTAATAACCTTGATGCATTACCAGCTAGATACTTAAAATACCTCCCCAACTACAATGGAGAAACTGGTCCCTCAACTGAGGACCATCTTCAAGCTTTCCTAGACTTTGTAGACAACATGAATATTGAACAAGAAAATGTTTATATGAGATTGTTTGTACAGTCACTTGAAGGAAATGTGAGGATTTGGTTTAGATAGTTACCAGCAACTTCCATTAGAAATTGGGAAGAGCTTACAACCATATTTAAAAATCAATGGGGTGTGAAAAATGATCCTCTTTACTTCCTCACAAAATTTGAAGAGCTTAAAAGGAACTTCGGCGAACTAGTATTAGATTTTATCAAAAGATTCAATAAACTCTATCACAAAATGCCTGCTAATTGTAAGCCCCCTGTAGTAGTAGCTAAGTCTAGATTTTCTAAAGCTTTTGATGATGACTTTGCTATTATGCTATGAGAGAGAACTTCAAGAACTCTTTAAGATATGTAAAAAAACACTATAGAAGTAGACGCAAATAGGGCAGCCTCAACTTCTTGAAAACTTAAGGAAGAAAAGGCCCAAAGAAAACTCAAATCTGTTTAAGAAGCCTCTAGTTCCTCTAAGACTAAATTAGAAGACTCAAAAATAGATGAAATAACATCTCTTCTTAGAAACCTATCAAATGGGATTTCAAATATTGATACCCAACCTAGGACAATACAACAAATAGTTACTATATCTCAAAATCAAAATCAAGGTCAGTATAAAAGAAATCCACAACTACAAATTCTTCAAAGACCTAGCAATGATCAACAGGTTCCTACTCCTCTATTGATAGATGACCAACAACTTGATGATAATACTATGAAAATTATTGAAGATATTAATAGTATGGATTCTTCTTCCAATAAAATAGCCATCATTCCTCTCTCACAACAAAATCAGGTTCAAGAAGATCAGGAAGCTTCGCAAGTCTCTAAATATCATGCTTTCTTTGAATTTTTAATTGTAGAGTTAAACAAGAGGTATGATCTTAGGCCTAGGCCTAGTCCCGGGAGACCTCCAAAGGAAAATCCAATAATTGAACCACGTACCAAAACTGTTGAAGCTCAAACAACTCTTATTTAGCCCTTAGATCAGTCAATTGATACTACCCAAAATGGTAAAAACATTTTGACTACATTTAATGTTGAAAAAGAATTAGAGAGGATTAAGATCCCAATTGCACTGTCAAAATTTTCTAAAAACCCTGGTTACAAAAGCCAAGTGTTACAGGGAAAAGTGTCTATACAGAACTTATTATCCCACTAAGGTGTGGTAGCTACCTTAGAAACAAACAAAGTAAAGCTACTTTTTCTTTTCCTTTATGAAATATAGATGAGAGAAGAACAAAGGAGACCAACCTCTATCTTGCGCTTGGCTCCTAGTTCGATTCCTCTCTCTTCTGATAGTCCTTTGCTACTTGCTTCCTTGTATGCCCAGCTTCACAGAGTACCTGTAGAATCAGAGTAGCATAACACTATACAAGAACATGGATCTATAATCATAAACAATCTAGGATCATATGTAAGTTGACCATACAAGTGCATAAAACATAAATGACACAAGAGTATGGAGGAAAACTTGAATAGCTTTTATTGATAATCAAGAAAGAGCCAAGGGAGTTACAACCAGTTTTTCTGACCCAGCATCATCCTCTCAGCAAGTAAGCCCTTCTTCACCTCATACAAAGCTTAGATCACCCAAAACTATGATGTTGTCTCAAGAAACCAACAACAATTCCTTACAAGATGCAAAATTCCAGCCTCTGGATCTCTGGGATGAGGGATCCATATATAGATATCTGTAAGGGAGATGAGTTAGCTTGTGATTTGATTAGTGTCTTCCCTCTGATAGTTCTTGCTTCCACTTGGAGATTGATGATCTCTTACTCATCCTTGGTTGAATTCAGAGAGGCAAGTGTCACAGGAGAAGTTTCTGGAAGATTCCATGCCTCTCCACCTCGCGGATTGACACTGCCATTTTTCACTTCTCGCCCATCGCACCCCATAGAAGGGTTTTTTGAAATGAAACGCACCCATAGAGTGTACTTAGGTGAGATGCAACACACTTTGCCTATGGAGCAGGTGAAATGATCCTGTTTTGACCAGTTCTGAGTGGTTTTTCATGGAGAACTTCTGGGAGAAGCTGTAATCAGTTGATTTTGTTCCTTTAGGGGTTAGAACAACACTTTTAGGGACTTAGGAGCCCTTGGTTTATGGACATTTTATGCTTGGGGTTTTAGTGCCCAAAAATGTCTATAACAGTTGCCCCCTAAAGCATGAGGTCGTTAATCTTTTTTAATGTCGGGTGAAATGCTTTATTATGAGAATCCGAAGTTCTTTCAAGTTGGGAGGAGACCTGTAATAAGATACAATACAATACATTATCTTCATAATTTTTTCATGATCTAGCTGAGGTGGGCATTCCCATGCTAAGTTTTATAAATTCATTCTCATGTACATAGGACAGACAATCGCCTGAGTGTAGACTGATGATTCTGGTAGAGCCATCATCGCTTTGATTGGATAATTATCTGTGCAGCAATGATGTACATTTGATGTCTTTATTTCCCTGAATATATATCACAGCCCGGATGGATGAAACTAGATCCGGGGTCTTCAATCTCGTTCGATCTTCACTCGAAGTGCAAGTCTATCCATGTGAGAGATGCTCTGGAGTCGAAGATGGAAAGACATCGCCTGATTACCAGCCAATGATGTAAGCCGTTAACAGGCATGAGAGGAATCACCGATAATGATAATGACCCTCAGGGTACTGCAGTACAATTCACGTGTGAATAAAGGACTTGGCATCGAACACCACGCAAAATCGTTTGGTCGAAGGTCATTGATGTAAACCTGTCGTCGGAAGTGAGAAACTTGCCATTGAGGCATGCAAGCTTCAAAGTACTGAACAGGGTGTTCCTAGATCGACTTCTTGGATAATGAGTTGATGTCAACAAGAAGCGATCCGTCATAGGAGGGCCTTACTGAATCCCACATAAATGACATGGAATGGAGCAAATGATTTTAATGGAGGTGAAAACGATTTGGTGATATAAGGTTCAGGGTGGCAGCCATGAAAGAATGGAGCGTAAATGTATTGTAGTGGGTGAGACACAGGTGAATTCTCTGAATGACTTCTCTTGAACATATCGGTGACACTGACGTGATGGATTGGTAGCATTAACCCCAAATGTGGATGGTGTGATGGGACCATGGTGATGTGACCAGTGAATGAAACAACCCAACCTGACTTGGATGTAGAGTGAAAGTGTCATGTTCAAGAGCGACTTGCTACCAACAAAGTTTCTTCAAGTTTTCTTCCCAATTTTTCCCCAGTCATTGCTGACCAGTACCTCTTTATTTTTTTCAAGCTTGAGGAGGATAACATATGCTTGTTCTATAATTTTCCCTTCGGGCAAACCCATCGCTATGTTTTAACGAGCCTAGCAATAGTGAAACTCGTTCTTGTCTGCTATGGACAAGTTTGTCGCTATTAGGTTTTAACGAGTTTAATGACAAAGATAACTCGGTCCTTTTCAATTTTAGAGAGTCTGAAAAGGGATGTAAAGGAAACTCCAAAATTCCTTTTTCGTCATCTAATCCCTTAAGTCCGAAAAAGTATAAAACAATACAGAAGGGATGAATTTTTTATACCTTTAACGAGCCGAACAAAACAAGCGCTCGATCTTTTTGTGTAATAATCCCTCAGGTCCAAATAGATTAAAATCTAAAGGAGCGATAGCACTTCCGGTCCCTTTAACGAGTTGGAGAGGCCAATGGCTCGGAAACCTTTTCATATTTTACGAGTCAGTTGAAAAGAGCTTAAAGAAGACTTGTTTTTTGAGGAACGAGTGATAAAATTGGGTAGCAGCTGATTCCAGGTAAGGTTTGGAATTTTCCAATCACGGCAGTGTTACAAGGATGGCTAGTGGGATCACTCTTCATAGCTGTTCCTCAAAAGGGGTAAGCAATCAAATGGAGGTGAATGATCGGCCAATACAGAGTGGAGGTGATGATAAGAACACAACCAAGGCTTTAAAGGCTGAAGTACTACATTCACGATGGTTATTTACAGGGAAATAGTTCATTTTTTAATGAGCTTAAATGCGGGAAGAAACATTTGCTCATGACTTATGTTTATTTTTTAACGAGCTTGAAATATGTGCTAAAACTGCTTGATTAATCCAGTCGTAAAATAAGAATGTCTCATATATGAAAACGACAATTTTTTGAGTTTTGCCCCACATCCTTTCTTTATGAAAGTTAGGAAACGACCAATCCTATGAGTTTAAAGGGTTAGAGGACCTACAAATTTAAAAAAATAAATGGTCACTCTTCACTTGCACGCTAAAAGGTTTGCATGCCCCCAGGTATAAAATAAAGCTTCAAGGTCACCTTTCATTCTACCGACAAAACATTTGTTTTATCAGGAAAGGTCTACCTCTTTCAGGTTACAAAAGATTGTTCTATTCACACCGCAAACAAAACACTTCTTCGGTGATGTCTATCGAAATAGACAAAGGTGAGACAATCCACTCACATAACTTTGACGAGGGAATCTTATTGCAATCTAACCCCCTTTTCCAATCACGGACGGGAGTACAGACTAGTCATATATCTCTCGTGGAAACCTACCCTATACCCGAAGTTTTCCTGCCGAAGCAGACCAGGGTGCATGCCCCCTGGGTTTCAATCATGTCCCCCGAATCACTCGCGCTCATCAGGTGGACGGATTGGAGATTGATGAGACATTCCTTGTGTGAAAAGACCATTTAGGGATGGTATATGACTATTTGCTATGCGTGATCCGGGAAATGAAAGCTGGTCTACGAGCTTGACCACTCTTCCTTCGTGCGGAAAACACATTACTCTAAAGAGTGATGAGAAAATGGCTCCCATGCAATAAATATAGTCTCGCCCAAGGAGTAGATTATAATCCAGGGGTCCTTGGACTACCATTACATTCATATGAATGGTTTTCCCTCTCAATGTTATGGGCACATTGGGAAGGATCCCTAACGGTCGACTGGTTCCTTTGTCAAAGCCTGTTAGATTTCTCATCTCAGGCAAAAGCGATGGCGAACCAAGCGCTTTCCAAGCAGTCGAGGAAAGGATACTCACCGAAGCCCCTTCATCTATGATGGTACCGGCCATAACCATTCTATATATTTGAGCAATGATTCGGAATGGTACACTAGCCGGTAAACGGGGTCTGCCTAGTTGATTCTAGTCAAAGGAGACAACTAGGTTGCTTGGAGGTGGGACCAAATAGACGGCCGGGTACGACTCTGACGAACTTCCTTCCTACAGTAAAGGAATGGGTAAATTTCCCCCATGTTCATCGGATTCTGTGCTTACGAAAATAATTTGGATGGTGTCATCCTTGTTCTCTTCGGTGACTCTATCATCTGAAGATGGAACCTCTGAAGGCAAGACCGGGTCAACTGCTGCCTCGACCTTTTGACTTTCGTCTGGTATGGGTTCAGATGGTTCGTCTTCAATGATAGATGCTTCGGCCGACCACCTGGGCGGGTCAACCGGATTTTCAACTAGTGACGAACTCGGCAAGAGTTTTTTATATCTAGGAGGAAGTCTTAACAGTGAAACCGGACGATCGTCCAAAACTCTTTTAGCCTCGTATAAGAAGGGACAACGATGGACGGTATGATCGCCTTCGCACAGTTTACAAGGAAATATATATTTTCCTTTTTGTCTTGGGGCTTCACTTTCACTAGTCGACAGTGTGTTTTCAACATGATCATCAGAGGTTGACGACACCGGGTTGTGCAAACGAGGAGACCAGTCCCTTAAGATCCGAGGGATGCAGGGACAATCTCTATGATAGTGGTCTCCTTTGCAAATGACACATGGTGATTTAGGCCTGGTCGGTGTAGCGTGTGGATTTTCACTAGACGATGCTTGGTTGCCCCCTTTCGCTTTTGGCTCCTTCTTCTTCTTCTCTTTCTTCTTCTTTTCCTTCTTCTTCTCAGATACTTGATTTTTGGCTTTACCAGCCCCATCAAGTGAAGAGGAAGGAGGAGAGGAAGAATTGGAGGAAGTAGAGGGTTGGGGGGTAACTCTGGATTCGTCTAGTTGCTGACTCGATTGTTCAGGAATTGCAGTGTTCTGAAAGACAGAGGTTGAGAAGAGCCATACGAGCAAGCCGATTGTCAATCCTGGAAGCGAAAATGTGGCCATATGGGGTACACCAACATCTCCCCAAGAGGAGAAGGGAATAGAATTTCCTCCAAGGGGAATTCCTTGGTTGGTGGATTCCATTTTCTCAACCTAAGATCAACATAGGAAAGGGTGATGATTATTCCGTTTAAAATAAATTTTAGACGCTTTGACACAACTTGTTTTTTCAATTTTAAAGAGTCGAGAAAAAACAAAAGATGACTCTAGTCGCCTTCGATTTTTAATGAGCCTGAAGTGACAAGTGCTCAGATGGACCTTTTCTGTTAAGGAGTCTGAAAAGGAACGAAAGGGACTGTTCTGGAAATCTAGGTAGAGGGATTACCAAACCAATCATAAAACTGTAGAATAATTTTTACGGTACGGCAGTCAATCTTCCCGAATGTTGTGTTCAGTGCATTGCGATCGATAGGGAGGCAAACACGACTTCCTATGGATAAAGGATTAAGCCTATTGTGGTCTCCCAAAATATACTCGACGGTACGTGGGAGCACAAGTCCGTACTGGCACTTATCGTCTTAAAGTGGAGGAATCACCCAACCATCAGTGAGAACAACAGTTACCAGGCTTTACGACGTTGGAATACGTCTCTAGCCTAGACTTCTAGAAGTTGTGCGTTAGGTTCCAAATCATTGTTAGATTCATTAAATTTATTTTATAGTTGATCTTGCTTAAGAAATTTTCCTTTCAGGTTCACCACGTGATGTAGATGTACAATTCCTAAAATGCAATCTAAGATGATAAACAGTCTTTTATCTTCTTTGTGCAATGAAAATCCTAGCTACTAAGGAAAGAGAGACAGTATTCTTTCACAAAGAGCAAAGAGCACACACTATATGCACTGTCTTAAATCAAACCAATCAAACAGTGTAAATGCAAATGCACATGCATGTATTTATTTTCGGCTTTCTTAGTATGTGAATGATAAAAAGAAAGCTAATGCGCAAATCTGAATTACTTTTCAAGCAAAAATTACTAACAAGTTTCTTTTCAAAATCAAAAATGAAGACAATCACAAGACTTTACGATTCAGAAATGAATACTTGCTTTCGACACTAGAAAAACTACAAATTCAGATCAAATACAATAGTAACAAGGTAATCGACTATCAAGAGCAATTAGACTCTCTTCTACGACTGAAAACGACACTTACGACACTTTCAAATTGAGAAACGACAGTACAACTTCGTTACTTTTTTGCAAAGGAGAACTGAAAATGACTCAACAAATACACAAAAACATTTACAGTTCTTTGCACAATGGAGGCGGAATAACAGCAAGGAAAAGGGTTTCAAATAGAGGTATACTGATTACAGGCAGCAAAACTCATGAATAGAACTGAAAAGAATGAATCACAGAAACCAAAACTGAGGAACAATGCCTAGTCTGATCAGCGCACCTGTAACATAGTGAACTTGAAATGCAGTGCACCTACTACACTCGGGAAGTGCGCTGAATTTCAGATTCACAAAACAAAGACTGCGTTGGGCTAGAGACGAGACTTTTCTTGGGTTCCGGGTCACAGTTTGCAGTTCAGTTCAGGGGTTTTGGCCTAGCAAATGGTAATTAGTAAATCAACAATCAAGGGTAGATCTAAGGAGGTTACTAGAGCTACCACAAGGGCAATCAGAGAGTTTGTAAATCAGTTGTTTAATTCATAAACAAAACCCAGAGATTGACTGAAGCGGCATTTATCTACTTTGCATTTGCATAGCAAATGCAGTTCGAAAGCTACCTGGCTCGACTTCAGGCTCCGTCTGTAAGTTTATAAAATAAACAACAAGGAAGATAAATAAACAACCTAGTCGCTCCCCAGTGGAGTCGCCATTTTGTTATAGGGAAAAGTGTCTGTACAGAACTGCTTATCCCACTAAGGTGTGGTAGCTACCTTAGAAACAAACAAAGTAATGCTACTTTCATTTTTCCTTTATGAAATATAGATGAGAGAAGAACAAAGGAGACCAACCTCTGTCTTGCGCTTGGCTCCTAGTTCGATTCCTCTCTCTTTTGATAGTCCTTTGCTACTTGCTTCCTTGTACGCCCAGCTTCACAAAGTACCTATAGAATCAGAGTAGCATAACACTATACAAGAACATGGATCTATAATCATAAACAATCTAGGATCAGATGTAAATTGACCATACAAGTGCATAAAACATAAATGACACAAGAGTATGGAGGAAAACTTGAATAGCTTTTATTGATAATCAAGAAAGAGCCAAGGGAGTTACAACCAGTTGTTCTGACCCAGCATCATCCTCTCAGCAAGTAAGCCCTTCTTCACCTCATACAAAGCTTAGATCACCCAACATTATGATGTTGTCTCAAGAAACCAACAACAATTCCTTACAAGACGCAAAATTCCAGCCTCTGGATCTCTGGGATGAGGGATCCATATATAGATATCTGTAAGGGAGATGAGTCAGCTTGTGATTTGATTAGTGTCTTCCCTCTGATAGTTCTTGCTTCCACTTGGAGATTGATGATCTCTTACTCATCCTTGGTCAAATTCAGAGAGGCAAGTGTCACAGGAGAAGTTTCTAGAAGATTCCATGCCTCTCCACCTCGCGGATTGACATTGCCATTTGTCACTTCTCACCCATCGTACCCCATAGAAGGGATTTTTGAAATGCAACGCACCCACAGAGTGTACTTAGGTGAGATGCAACGCACTTTGCCTATGGAGCAGGTGAAATGATCCTGTTTTGACCAGTTCTGAGTGGTTTTTCATGGAGAACTTTTGGGAGAAGCTGTAATCAGTTGACCTTGTTCCTTTAGGGGTTAGAACAACACTTTTAGGGACTTAGGAGCCCTTGGTTTATGGACATTTTATGCTTGGGGTTGCAGTGCCCAAAAATGTCTATAACACCAAGTCAAAAAATGGATACAAAATACCTCGGTTGATGCTGAAGGTGATGTCATAAGTCTGCAAGATGAAAATCAACAGTAGTTTTTGACCCTAGTTCAGACATGATAGATGAGATAGTGCCTCATTTCTATGTAACTCTTAAAAAAATGATTCCATGTTGTATAATTGTATGCTTGATTCAGGAGCATCACACAACCTTATGCCAAAATCTATCATGGACCATTTTAAACTCGACATAACTAAATCCTACCATGACCTATACACCTTTGATTCTAAAAGGGTGCCCTGTTTGGGATTGATCAATGATCTAGTGGTTACCCTTGCCCAAATTCCAGTGAAAAGTGTAGTACTTGATATTGTTGTTACAGATATCCCTCCCAAGTTTGGAATTCTCCTTTCTAGATCTTGTTGTGCCAAATTATGGGGAACTCTACAGATGGATATGTCATATGCTACTATTCCTGTTTACGGAGGAGAGAAATTAAGATTATATAGAGAGGTAAGATTGTACATACTGTTTATACGACTGACCAGCCAAGGAACCATCCAATTTATGCAATAGATCAAGACTTTGGTTGTTTTCAACTCACTTCAAACCAACATAAAACTAAAGTCAAAATTCAAGAGATAGTTGAAAGTCCTGAACCAAACTGAACTAATATTTGGAAACTGTTCTTTGATGGCTCTTGCACGAAATATGGGGTAGGAGATGGAGTAGTTTTAATTTCACCTGAAAAAGAAAATATAACCCAATTATGTAAATTAGACATCAAAGTTACAAATAATGTGGCTGAATATGAAGCTTTCCTTTTAAGATTGCAATTAGCCAAAAGCTTAAAAGTTCAGAACTTAAGTGTTTTTACTGATTTAGAGCTTATTGTTAAGCAAGTAAGAAATGTTTGCCAGACCAAGCACCCTAGACTTAGGTCCTATCAAAATGAAGTATGGGATTCAGTTTAAAACTTCTTTGATGCTTTTAATTTGAATCATATTCCCAGATATCAAAATATTCATGCAGATGCCTTAGTTGTCTCTGCTAGCTCTTTTAAAATTCCTGATCATACTGATGTAATCTATCAGATACAAGCCAAATATAGGCCATCTATCCTAGATAATTTGAAACAGTGGCAAATATCTGAAGATGATGAACATTTGAAATCATTTCTACAGGTAATAGATGATTTTTCATTTCTAAAAATTGATGAAGATAGAACTAAAATAAATGAAAATGCAGATGGAAATGATAATTCATATTTAAAAGCCCAAATTGCTAATCATGACATTATTCAATTATCTAGTAATTTTATTCCAAAAGGACTCATTCCTTTAGAAAAATTGTTTGATCAAAATGATGTCCTCCGAAACCCTCAGTCCATTTCTTCAGAAGATGACATAGAAGAGATTAACATTAGGACTAATGAAGATATCAAAAACATAAAAATATGTGCATCTCTAGACCCTGAGATCAAAGCTCAATATCTTAAGTTACTGCAAAATTATAAGGATGTTTTTGCTTGGACTTATGCTGATCTAAAGACCTATGATACTTCATTAATACAACATAAGATTCCTTTGAAGCCAGAAGAAAAACCTTATCAACAGAAACTTAGAAGGATAAATCCAGCCCTTCTACCAACTGTAGAAAGGGAGATTAAGAAAATGCTAGATGCTCAGATCATCCTCCCTCTTAGATATTATAATTGGGCTGCAAATCTAGTTCCTGTTAGAAAGAAAAATGGAGAAATAAGACTCTGTGTGAATTTTAGAAATTTGAATAAGGCATCATTGAAAGATAATTATCCTTTGCCCAAAATGGATCAGTTACTTCAAATGGTTTCAGGAGCACGAAGACTTTCTATGCTTGATGGTTTTTCAGGTTACAATCAGGTGAATGTTGATACAATAGACAGAGAGAAGACATCCTTTACTACACCCTGGGGTACATTCATATATGCTAGGATGCCATTTATCTTAACCAATGTTGGAGCAACATTTCAGAGAGATATGGACATAGCTTTTATGGTTCAGGTAAATAAGTTTTTGGTTATTTGTCTTGATTACATAACTATTTTTTCTAAATCTGATCAAAAACATCTAAAGCACTTGATGAAGGTTTTTGACAAGTGTAGAAAATTTGGAATATCATTGAACCCTAAGAAGTCCTTGTTTGTTGTCAAAAAAGGAAACCTATTGGGCCATATAATTTCAAAGGGGGGAGTAATAATTGACCACAAATGAGTATCTGCCATTGAAACATTGACCTTACCTAGAAACAAGAAGGAGATTCAAGCTTTTCTAGGCAAGATTAACTTTCTAAGGAGGCTTATTCCAAATTATGCAAAGATTGTAAAAGATATAACTGACATGCTCTGAAAGGACCATGAAGTCAAATGGACTGCCTCTTCTAAGCATGCATTTGAACAAATAAAAAGGGCTATCTCTAAAGCTCCCACCTTATCCAGCCCTGATTATACTAAGCCATTTATTATTTTCTCTTTTGCCTCTGAAACAACCCTTGCTGCCATTCTATTACAGAAAAATGAATATTCCCATGACCAACCCATAGCCTTTTTCAGCAAGGTTATGAGAGATGATGAGCTTATGTATGACATCATTGAGAAGAAAGCTTATGCTCTCATTCAAGCCCTGAAATCATTCAGAATGTATGTCTCACATTTTGAATGATTTACTGCTTATGTCCCTAATAGTGTTGTGAAAATTGTCCTAACCCAACCAGACATTGATGGGAAAAGAGGTAAATGGATCACTCAAATTCTGGAGTTTGATCTAACTATCAAGACTACCAAGCTAGCAAAAGGTCAAGGATTAGCCAATCTTCTAGCTGAATCCAACTGCAAAGTACATGGAATCAATTCTGTTTTAGAAATACAAGGGAAGAATACACAAGAACATTTTGTCCTTGCAGAAGGGGAGAATCCACAAGAACCTTCCCTTCATCCTAAAGGGGAGAATACATGAGAACCCTCTTTTCATCCTAAAGGGGAGAATCCACAAGAACCTCTACCTTCTTAGCAGATCAGTCCTATACACATTGATGAAAAATTCTTGTTGTCAAACTGGTATCAATATATTGTAAATTTCTTGATCCATTTTGAGTGTCCAGCATCATTCTCCGAAACCTAGTGTAAAACCATTAAGTTAAAATTGGTCAAGTACTGCATTATAAATGCAAATTTATACTGGAAAGATCCACTGAATATTATGCTTAACAGAATCGAAAACTGAAGGAATCATTGATCAGTTTCATACAGGATTTTGTGGGGGACATTATGCTTGGAGAGCAACAACATACAAGAGTCTGAGGGGAGGATTTTATTGGCCCACATTGTTCTTACAAGTAGTAGCAAAGGTCAGAGGTTGTGTTCCTTGTCAAATGTTTGCTGGTAAACAAAAATTAACAGCTCTTCTACTTGTTCCATCAATAGTTTCAGCACCTTTTTATCAATGGGGATTAGATTTTGTTGGAGAGGTTCACCCCACTTCAAGTAATTAGCATAGATGGATCCTCATTACAACAGACTACTTTACTAAATGGGTGGAAGCAATTCCAGTCAAAAATGCTACTGATTCAGTAGTAATTAAGTTTATTGAGGAAAATATCTTATCTATATTTGGTTTCCCAACTCAAATTGTCACTGACAATGCAACAACTTTTTCTAGTTTTAAAATGATTGACTTTTGCCAGAAATATCAGATTCTGTTACATCATTCAACTCCATACTACCTCAAGGTAATGGCCTTGCAAAATCATCAAACAAAAGTCTGATAAAGGTAATAAAAAAGACTCTAGCTGATCATAAGAAGAGCTAGGATTCACATTTGATTTATGCAGTATGGGAAAACATAATTACTCCAAAGAGATCAACTGGAAAATCTCCATTTCAATTAGTCTATGGGAAAGATACAATTTTCCCTACCAATTTGGCCTTCCCTGTTTTAAAATTTCTGCAGGATTCAACAAATGAACTTGATGATTTTTCAAGAAGAATAAATCAGATTATTGAACTTAATGAAAACAAATATGAATTTCAATACAAATTGAATAAATATCAGAATAAGATGAAGGCCCTATATTACAGAAGAGCCAAGGAAAGGGACTTTAAGGAAGGTAATCTAGTTCTAAGATGGGATGCCAGGAGAGAATAGAAAGGAAAGCATGGAAAATTTGACAATCTAAGGTTTGGACCTTTAGCAATTGCTAAAGTGAAGGGTAACAACACTTTTGTGCTGTAGAATCTTGAGGGGCTATATTCCACTTATCCTATAAATGGAAGGTTTCTCAAACATTATATTCAGTACTAAGAAGTTGAAATAGTTTTCATTGTAAATACTTCGGTTTTGTTTTACTTTTCAAGATGTCAGTGTGTTTTTTCTACAGCAAGGACTCCATAGCCTGAGGAGAAGGCACATGGATCTACAGGTTCTCTGCATTCTACAGTAGAAAGCAGTCCCCAGATGGAGCCAATGTTGTAGCATTTTTTGGTTTTGATAAGATAGAATATTTGAAAAAATGTTAAGTTAGGATATGGACATAACAATATTGAATAAAAATATTTTTGAAAATATCTTGATGGTGATGTCCATATCAAAGAAAATGTTAGGTTACATGCCCTAAAAAATCAAGGCAAAAAGAAAATGTTAGGTTAGAAAGAAAAGAAAACAAATAAACTGTGAAAGTGAGCAAGTCTAAATTCCACTATTATTGTTTCTACAAAATAATGGTTGTGTGCATCTTGTACAAATGCCACAACCCATGATAGTCAAATATCTTAATATTGACTTCTTCATGCTTTAAATTTGATGTTATAATTAGAGAATAAAGAACTGGCCAAACTGTTTAATCTTGGCAGATCAATAGTCAGGTAGAGAATAATAAGGTGCTCATTAGTTTAATCTGAGCCCTTGGACGTTATAAGGTTATAATTAGATTGTTTGCTTTTGTAAAATAAAAATAAAAGAAAAGGGTTTGCTAGCTTAAATGCACCCATTAAGTGAAGAAAAAATGATAGGATAAGCAAAGGGTAAGTAGAAGAAAGGTTGCAGAAGTTTGATGATTGATTGGACAAAATGTACATTTATCTTGTTTTACCATATGTTTCTATGTCCATGAGGCAATTACACAAAGAAAATGAAGGTCTATAAGATCAATTAATTAACTTCCCTCATCCCTATTCATCCATATATTTACTAATTTCCCCTTCCTACCTTCATACAGTTCATATTCATTCATTTTCCATAAAAAACCCTTTTCCTAAGGTTAAAAATCCTTTTTGCCTAGGAAAAGTGAAAACCCCATGTTAAATCCCCTTTTACCCAAAAACCCACAAAAATATGTTTAGCCTAAGTATTAATGTATATATGTGAAAAGAAAATAACTCATAAAAGGCATTGTACTTAGTATATTTTCCCCTTTCCACTCATATTTCATATTAACTCTAACATATAGTATTAAACCACTAAAATTTCCCTTTCTCGTATATATTAACTCCCTTTGTTAAAATACCCCGCAAACATAAGTTTTATAATAAAACTATGTATTTCATAACATATCGCATTTTCACGGGTTGCAAACTTTTCAATGTGCATGCACTCTCCCTGCATTGCGATATGCGATTGCGATGGACCCGAACCTGACCCAATATATATCATAATTCAATGCCATTTCACATCCACCTCCATCGCAAGTCTTGGATAAAGCACTACCCTCCACCATTATGATCTCCGATATGCGATGGGAACCTGGGCCCGACGCAGTATTATCCACGTTTTATTTTCCACATCATGTCTAGCCCCTATCACATTCCTTTGCGATGGGCCTTCCTCCGCTAAATTGCGATTGCGATATGCGATATGAACTCGGACCTGATATCATTTATCTGCCCAAATTCATACCTTTTCAAGTCCGCTATATTGTGTTTTGCAAAGGATTTATTTGTTAAAAGGTTTTTATGATTTAAACGAAGAAATAACCTAAACCTCCATTTAACCGCTAATCTCAGTTTTAACCCATAATAAAGCCATTTCCGCCATAATTAATCGTTGGGACCCTTTGCGCTACTCTTTTGCTCCACCACCATCTGATCTAATACATTCAAATCCACAACCCTCAATGATTTCGGGTTGGTTCTCTGTCTGAGCATTACTCACCCGAAAAGCAGTATTCCACTGACCTCCCCATGCTACGTGTCAGGCTCAGATTATATTGGGTGACCCCTCCCAAAACCGCCCGCGCCTCATAAGCGGTGTGAAGAAAACCAAAACCACCTCCTGCATAATGACAAAATGAACACTGTTCACTTTGTGACATATTTCAAAAAGAAAGCTGTTTTTCGTTTAAACGCAAAAATCACCATTTTTCCTTTCTTTCACCTGTTTTCACAGTAAATCCTCCATAAGCCTCTGCGACCAATAAATCCATTGTTTTACCTTTCGATATGCTCTAGACTCCTTCCAATATCCTTTCAAGCTCAATAAAGCCATTGATGTCCTTTTCTATCACCTATGTTTTCTTAACAATTTATGTGTTTTGCAGGTAAGAACTTTTGTTCCAGGGTTACAAAGAAAATAGCTTGCATATAGTTTGAAGACAAATACGAAGATCTTACTGTTGAAAAACATAGTAAAACCTGAAATACACAGTAAAAGGTTACTCAGCAGGGTCAAAGGATATTCACAAAGTTTAAAGAGTATTAGATGAAAGATCAAATGAAGGAATTAACCAGCGTAAAGGATACAAAAAATCAAGTAGCTTAAAGGGGAAAAATATCAAACAACAAAGCTAGCACAACCTGAATAAAAGGGATAGCAAGAAATAGTTCAATAGCTACTCCTATCTTCTTGCATGAAGATCTCTCCTTTCCTTGAATAATTCTTAATCTGTTTTAGGATATTTTCTTAGTTTCATTATTGTATAAATAACTCTCTTCTCGAGTTGTTATGGGTTCATTATTCATTGCTTCTTAAGTAGTGACTGTTCATTCTACTTTGAACTTGGTTGCACCTTTGAAGGAAGCTTTTGTAGACACTTGATGTACTCAGTCTTTCTGGAACCTTAATACAAAGCAGAGGATTCTGAATTTTGTTTTACACAGTTTGTGTTATCCTGTAATTTTTTCTAGTTATCAATCATTATGTTTTTCTTCATATGCTTATGACTTATAGAGATATCTAGGTAGGAATAATTGTGTCTCAATTTATTCATATAAGCTCCTGAAGTGATCATCTATTAAGAGAATGGATTAATGAACTATCTGTTTAGCTAATCCCCTCTAATGAATAAATCATGAGCATCTTTTGTAAGCTTAAGTATATTGCCTTGAATCTTTGGAACGTAGTTTAGAAGGTTTTCATACTTATGATTGTTTTGTTTTACAGTCTAGAAACTATGATAATCATATTATTTTCTGTCTTCTTCTCACCACTATTTGATCTATATCACTGTGTAAAGTTCTATAGCAGCCCTTTGCTGAGATATTAATATTATCCAAAGGATTAATTATTTCAATTCTAAATCTGTCTTCATTCATTGGTCTTCCAAAACTAAAACCAAAAACCCTAGAACAATTATTTTAGATGCTTTGGCATTGGTAGCTGACCTACTACTATCTCAGAGGTACAACATTAGGCATGGGATCCCCCACAGCATGTTTTGGGGCTCAAAGCCCAAGATTTGGTCAATTGTATTGTAAGACTTCGTAAAGTGCGGGGGCATAGCACGAAGTGTACAATCGAGTCATAGGGTTGTCCGCCCTAAGCATTGTATTGTAATTTAATGTAAAGTTGTGTTAGCCTACCCATGGTCCACGGACCATGAGATTGTATAAATAGAGCGAGGCTCTAAGTGTAAAGATAGTTTAGGAGAACATAGAGATATAAAATAGCGAAGGCATGGTTAGAGCATAGAGTGGAACCTAAAGTGTACTGGGTCATAGTAGTAGGAAGAGGCTCTGCAGCTGAGTGCACAAAGGCCTAGTAGAGTATGCAAATTGAGTGCGCAGACCCCTACAGCTGAGTACATAGGGCGGAGTTAGGTCTATACTTGGAATTCAAAGTTAATAAAGAGAAGTTTACTTTATGCATCTATTCTTGAATCTATGTTTTGATGTATGCATTACTTTTATTCTGGTTATTTACTGTGTGCACTTGATTAATACTCATATGAATGCTTATATATAAAAATAATCTAAGAAAACAAGTTAATAGAGCCTAACTAAGGAATAATTGGGTAAATAACACGGGTCACACTGCGGCCAGAACTACGCGAAGACAGTATCATAGGGCGTAGGGTGCCCACAGGTGCGTGTAGCACACTAAGTGCGAAGGTTGGACTGCGTACCAATCGGCACCTATCGGACATCCCTAGGGTGCAGAAACCTAGTTCTAGGACCCTCCCATACTAATTTGGGTGAGACCTCATTTCACACTCCACGGATTGTTGTCGAAAGGGCCAGTAGTACTGGGATTTGCTTAGCTAAATCAATTCCGAACCTGGGTTAGGCCCCACTAAGCCAAAAAATGGTTCCATTATCGGGTCCCAGATCTACATAAGGGATGTCTAATGTTGTGCCACTGGAACCCAACAAAGAATTAAATGAAGAGTGGTTGGACAAGAATATTCACAAGTTCGTGACACAGGAAAATATAACTCTGCAAGTATCTAAGGAAAAGTCATTGGATCATTACATGTACATGGTAATCCACGAGATTTTCTTTGCATCCTTTCCATTTGATTTGTATGAGTGGATCGCAAGGTTAACCAACAGCTAGGGAAGGTGTAGGCTGGACCAACCGATAGTGTGGACTCCAGAATTAGTGCGCAGACTAGAAGCATCGAAAGATAAGATTGTGTGAGCCATGGACCATTGGCTTGACTAGATAATAGGGGATTTATCACTGAGTTTGTGGTAGACACGACCGTGAGCTACAACGAGGTAGAGCGACGCTTCCTCAAGGGACCGTGGGGTAAGTATATTAAATCTTTGAATACCTGGATTAAGATGCTATTGTGTGAAAAAAGGGTCATGCAAATGCATTAATGTTTGGGACTACACGGAGTGGAAAAATCTACAAAAGTAGTGAAGAATTAGAAACAGTCCCTTAATTTCACCTTTGTGAGAAAGCGAGGAGGAGTTCACTAAGGTCTCTCCGAGAATTGCAGTCAGTTTGATAAGGTAGCACATCCCGCGGTTACCACCTCCACCCACCCCGCCACCCACTTCACCTCCATCACCTCCATCTCCACCCACTCCACCTCAACCACCTCCACAGTGCAGTATGGCGAGCACGATCAAACTACCAGTATTCAAAAGAGTAGGGAATGAAGATCCGGACCAATTCTGGTTCATGGTAAGAGCAGTGTGGGAAGCACAAGGTGTCACAAATGACAATATTAAGAAGGCTACATTGGTGAGTGCGCTACAGGATCGTGCATTAACATGGTATATCAAGCACTCTAACGACTCCCCAAATGCAGGGATAGAAGAGATCTAGAACGTGTTGAACATGGAATTTAGCAAGCCAAAGTCAGAAACACAATCAATCATCAGGTTTAAATAAATCGTGATGCTCCGGGCGAGACTCCTTCGGATCTGGATCAACAGCTGAAGAGTACGATCCGTGAAGCCAATATGATGTTGATAGATGGATAGCATCGCACATGGTTTGTAGCATCTCTGACACCCCACTTGAGGATGGCGACGTCACAGCAGAAAATTTCTACCCAGGCAAAAGCATTGGAAATGGCAATGAGATTACATGAGACCCCGATACAAGACCCTGGGTTGGGAGTTCAACAAATCCACGTGCAACTACAGAATTTGTGTTTGTAAATGCATAGTTTGAAGCAGGATAGGGCACCGAGGCACGCGAGGATGTATGGTGCATAAAATGCAAAGGCCATGGCCATGACAAGGATCACTGTCCAATGTTCACGAACGACTTGGTAGGAGGAGGGCCAAAACTGTTGAGATCAGAGGCGCAGGCAGGGTCGAGCATAGCACCTGCTTTATGGTGTGCGATCTGTCAGATAGGGGGGAAAAACATGATGGAAAATTGTCATTTGCTTCAAAAATATACATAGACACCCTAGCAATTGTTTTGTAATTTCTGCAGGTCGATAGGCCACAATGAGCGCACTTGCCGTAGTTACGAGCTAATGATGTATCACACCCTAGCCTATAGGATTCCGACCGAAACGCGAGCCCTCGACCCAGATGCGGGGATGGCGCACACTGGATTTCAGGGGCGAGGTCGAGGACGAGGTGGAATGGGACCAGGAAGGGGTCATGGATAGTTAATTTGTTACAATTGCGGAGGACCAGGGCACTATGCTCGCGATTATACCAACCCGATGAGGACATCCTATATGTATTGTGCTCAGTTTGATCATCAAACAATAGACTATCCTACGTTGATCACAAGGATGCACAAAAAAGGGGTATTCCAACCTCCCTCGACTCAGAATATACAAATGATGAGGTCTGAGCCGCACGAAGAGGACCTGAATGTAAACATGATTCTCAGAAGTGGTGCGACCACAGGAGAGGATAAGGGAAAGAAGCTAGAGGAAAGTACGTGGGTTCACAAGGCTCCTAAAAAGGAATTCGAGTTTGACTTAGAACGCACAAAGGAGACATTTGGAAGCTAAGAAGAGCTTCATGAAGGCCTCCACTTCAGGTAGTAAGGATCAACTAGAGCTAGGAATGGATCCTTCAATGCTCACTACCTTTTTGGAAACATGCATGAAACTACTGCATGACAACAAGGTAGTTAAAGGACTACAAGAACTAATCACCAGGTGCACAAGGTCAAGAGAACCGCGCGTAGTCCGGAAGTTGGGGAAGCATGCATTGTGCACTGGAAGGGAAATGAGGTTGACTGCACAGATTGGGGAATATGAAATGGATCAGGTTATCCTAGATCTAGGTTAAAACGTAAATGTATTACCGAAGCAAACATGGAAACGTATGGGTAGACCCGTGTTATAGTGGTCCTATATTCAATTACGAATGGCGAACCAACAGAATATTTTTCCCATGGGGAGAATGTTAGGGGTAATAGTTGATATTGAAGGCACAAGCACGTGGGAGGATTTTGAAGTAATAAAGATTGTCGATGACAGCAATCCTTATCCTGCACTATTAGGAATAGACTGGGCCACCAATATGAATAGAGTCATCAACCTGAAGAAGCACAAAATGATCTTTGAAAAAAATTCACTACGCATAGTAATCCCACTAGACCCAGCCGAAGGAGCGCGCTACATTGAACCAATTCGCGATGACGATAGCAATGACGATCTTGATTGTATTTACAAGCTAACTATGTGAGACTAGGATTGGGTGAATCTGACTGTAAATGGGAGGATCTCATGGGAGCACGAAAACTCCTACACTTTGGATTCAAACGAAGAAGTAGAGCGATGGAAGAATCAGTTGAACGAAGTGATGATGTGAATTGCAACATGATGGTTAGATCACTGCGTTGCGTGAAAATAGAAGCAAGAGAGCTACCGACATATGATGGATTGACAGAGGTGGATGAATTCCTGAGCAAATTTGAAAGCGCAGTACCAGAAAAATAATGGTTCGATGCATTTAATTGGGCACTGCGCGTAACACCCACATGATGGTGGGGTACACATCAAGGAAATTTTTAGGACTAGTGTGGATGCAGAAGGATGATGCGCCTATGGTTTGGGAAGCTGCAACTGCGGTTAGAATAGAAATACGATGGATGAGATGACCCATGTATGCATCTCGCGAAATGGACTAAGGTCTACGGGGAAGAACCACAACCCGAATGGGTACACTTATTCTACCATACCTTGGATGTAATACCTATGAACTAGAATACTAAGACAAAACTCCGACATGGTATGGGCGAATAGGATGTCTTGCGTGAGGGATTCTTGTTAACATTCACATTTGAAGACCGGTGGTCAGATACAGTTGACGATGTGCTACAAGCAGTAAAAGTCGCCATCTTCAAAATACCACAGGAGCCATTTGAAATGTTGCAAACAGTATGGGAAACCCAATTAAGCAGCACCCTAGAATGTTATAATGTGCAGGTGGAGGAGGATGATGACGACCCCCAAAATATTGATATTTCAGAAACCGAAGGATGTCGCGAGGTTCAAGGACCATCAATTGAGGATCCTAACATCATCGCGCTGCTAAAAACAAAGCAGGTAAACATTGGCATAGAAGCGGAGCCGAAGTATGCGACGCTGGGAGACTATTGGGACAATGTTATGGTATATAAGGTTGTTGAGTTACTCCGCAAATACCAAGACTTGTTCCTGACCAAAATCACGAACTTAAAAGGGATCATTGGTGACTTAGGGATGATGAAGATCGCCCTGAAACTGGACGCGAAGCCAGTTAAGTAGTGGCCTTACCGCTTGAACCCAAAGTATAAAGAAAATGTCCATGAAGAGTTAGACAAAATGCTCACAGCTAGAATTATTGAACAAGTGGAAGAATCCGATTGGGTGAGTCCTATGGTAGTGCAGGAGAAAAAAACAAAAAGGTGAAATAAGAATATGCGTGGACCTCAGGAAGCTCAATGACGCTTATGTTCACAATCCATTCCTGACACCATTCACAGATGAAGTATTGGAGAATGTTGGTGGTCAATAAGCATACTCATTTACAGATGGCTTCTTAGGGTACCATCAGATCAAGATCACGCCAGAAGATAGGAGCAAAACAACCTTCACAATAGAATGGGGCTGCTTTCAGTACATTGTTATGCCCTTTGGACTGAAGAACGTGCCAACAATATTTTCACGCATAGTGGTGGCGATGTTCAAAGAGTACATCCACAAGTTCTTGGAGGTCTATCTGGATGATTGGACTATCTTTGGATTAGTTAAAGACCATGTAGCAAGCTTACAGTTGATTCTGGATACTTTCCATCGACACCAGATTGCATTAAACCTTATAAAGTGCACCTTCCTTGTTCCCTTTGGTAACTTTCTTGCCCATGTGGTATGCAAAAAAGGCCTGATGGTGGACCTTCTGAAGATTGTTTTTATTTTGAATCTGGAAGCACCTTGTAGTGTCAAACGATTACGCGCTACTTTGGGGCACACTGGCTACTATAGGAATTTTATCAAGAGTTATGTCCAAATAATTGCGCCAATGGAAAAGATATTGAAAAAAGATGTGACATATTGCTAGAATGATGACTGCATGAAGAGTTTAGATGTCCTAAAGGGGAAAATGGCCTCCACGCCAATTTTGGTCTTCTCGAAATGGGACATAGAATTTCATGTACATGTTGATGCATCATGTATCGCGTTGGGAGCCGTACTCACATAAGAGGGTGTGGGGGAAGTGGATCACCCGATCGTTTTTGTGAGTTGGAGATTGTCCAAAGTAGAAAAGAACTACTCTACCACCGAACGCGAGGGGTTGGTAATGGTGTACGCACTCCAGAAATACTGACACTATTTACTTGGAGGACATTTCAATACGTATACTGACCATTCCGCACTGAAATACTTGGTGAACAAGCCTGTGTTGGGGGGGCGCATATGCAGATGGCTCTTACTATTCCAAGAATATGATTTTGAAGTCATAGTCAAGCCGGGATGCTTAAACGCAGGACCATACCACTTGTCACGAATTGAGACAGGCGAGAAACCAAAAAATTTGGAGGAGGGACTACCTGATGCATGGCCCTTTGTAGTACGCATCGCGAATGGACACTTCAAAGATATAATCAATTTTCTAACAACAAGGACTACACCAAAGGAGTACTCAACCCAATAAAAGAAGGGATTGGTGGTGCGCATGGCGAACTTTTCTGTCATCGCCGGGCATCTCTACAAGATAGGAAATGATGAGATATTGCGAAGATACGTACCTGAGTTTGAACGATGTGAGATATTCACGCAACCACATGGGGGTGCTGCAGGAGGACACTGTGCAGGATGCGTGACCACACAAAAGATTCTTTGCATAGGGTTATGGTGGTCGACCTTGCACCAGGATTAGAAAGCGCATTGTAAGGCCTGCGATATATGTCAAAGGACAGGAAAACCATCACGAAGGAATGAGATGTAGTTAAATCCCAAAATGACACTGCAGCCATTTGAGAAATGGGAAATCAACTTTGTGGGCCCAATCAAACCTCAGGGAAATACTGGTGTATGCTACATCATCACCACAATGGAGTACCTGACATGATGGGCGAAAGCACAACCGGTCAAGGACTCCATGGCTACCATGACTACAAAGTTTTTGTTTGAAAATGTGTTGACACGATTTGGCTGCCTGAAAGTCTTAATGAGTGATCGCGGAACACATTTCTTCAATGAAACCATCAGTGCGCTCATAGAAGAGTTCCAAGTTCATCACCAAAAAAGTACACCATAGCACCTACAGGGTAATGGAACAGTAGAAGCATTCAATAAAATATTGGAGATTGTGTTGACCAAAATATGTAACGCATAGCAAGATGACTGGGACCTGCATGTACCCGCTGTGTTATGGGCATACAGGAAAATGTGTAAGAAATTGACGTGATAGACACTATTCCGGTTGGTCTATGGTATGGAAGCAATCATGCCGATTGAATACATCATACCTAGTCTGTGAATAATAGTGCTCACAGGCATGATGAACTGCGAAGCTCTAGAAGAAAGGCTTGTGCAATTAGAAGAACTCGAGGAAGAACGATTTCTAGCCAGATTTCACCAGTAGGTACAAAAGTAGCTTGGAAAAGCCTGGCATGACTGCCATATCAAGTTGCGCACCTTCAAAAAATATCCCGAAAAATTTAGAATGCATTGGTTGGGACCATATGTGTTAAAATAGGTCATAGATGGAGGCGCGGTCCAGCTAGTCAAACTTAATGGAGAACACTTCCCAGGAAAAGTAAACGGCAGTCACCTGAAGCCATACACGGGTGAGCCGGCTATCTGACTAACCAACCGAAGCACAGTCTTCATGACCTGAGGAGCCGGACAGGGGCACGGGACTATAAACACAAGCACTAGAAGCAGGTACCAAAGAAGAGACTTGAGTCAAACGCAAATGATTTAGAAGTATAAAGAGTAGAGTAGATCCAGTAGACAATAGAGCAGTGCTTTGCAAACCTTCGCATAGCACAGGCATAGTTGGAGGCGCTCTGTGCCAAGATCGTCGCACCAGTAGAGTGACTCAGGATGAGTCACGATGATTGTGTTGGGGGCTTGTTGGGCATGGGATCCCCCGCAGCATGTTTTGGGGCTCAAAGCCCAAGTTTTGGTCAATTGTATTGTAAGACTCCACAAAGTGTGGGCGTGGAGCATGAATTGTACAATCGAGTCATAGGGTTGTCTGCCCTAAGAATTGTATTATACTTTAATGTAAAGTTGTGTCTGCCTACCCATGGTTTGTGGACCATGGGATTGTATAAATAGAACGAGGCTCTAAGTGTAAAGATAGCTAAGGAAATCATAGAGATATAGAATAGTGAAGGCATGGTTAGAGTATTGAGTGGAACTTGAAGTGTAGTGGGTCATAGTAGTAGGAAGAGGCTCTGCAGCTGAGTGCGCAGAGGCCTAGTAGAGTTTGCAGCTAAGTGCACGGACCCCTGCAGCTGAGTGCACAGGGCAAAGTTGGGTTCTTACTTGGAATTGAAAGTTAATAAAGAGAAGTTTACTCTATGCATCTATTCTTGAATCTGTGTTTTGATGTATGCATTAATTTTATTCTGGTTATTTACTGCGCGCACTTGATGAATACTCATATGAATGCTTATATATGAAAATAATCTAAGTAAACAAGTTAACAGAGCCTAACTAAGGAAGACTTGGGTAAATAACATGGGTCACATTGCAGCTAGAATTGCATGAAGATAGTATCACAGGGCGTGGGGTGCCCGCAGGTGCGCGTAGCACATAAGTGCGAAGGTTGGACCCATACCAATCACCACCTATCAGACATCCCCAGGGCATGGAAAATTGGTTCTAGCACCCTCCCATACTACTTCAAGTGAGACCTCAGTCCGTGCTCCGCAGACTATTGCCAAAAGGGCCAGTAGTACCGGCATTTACTTGGCTAAATCACTTCCGAACCAGGGTCAGGCCCCACTAAGCCAACAGGAGGGAAAATTGATTTACGTTAGTTATCAAATGGCAACATACTTTGTGTACCCTTGAAAACAAAATCTATCTATTTCATTATCTCACGGTTGGATTTTAGCTTTCCTAGGAGCCATAGCATCCATATGAGTCTCTTTACTCCTTTGACTACTTACTCTTCCAGTCATCTGGAGCATGCTTCGATGCCTCCTACATTGTTTCATGATATCACATAGTGCTCATTAGTCATGCTACCAAGTCACTTTTGTGTCATGTCGCTATGTGTTCAAGAGAAGTCTTAGTCTGTGTCAGTCATCTGTAGTACCTTGTTGACCTTTTTGAGTTGGCCATCCCTGTGTCAGTTTTACTTCATCACTTCATGAATTCATCCATACATCACATCATCCTGGTTTGTTCCATGTCGATTGATGGGGGATACATTAAGTCTCTCCTTCGACAAATCTTCTCTTGTCGACTTCAACACATTATCCAGGAGTTTGATCTAGGAACTAGTATTTTCTTGGAGCTTGAAGGCCTCAACGGTAGGCTTCCTTGCGATCGACAGTGGGTTTACATCATTAGCTCCTGATTGATCGAGTTCACTAATGTTCAAACTCATCTCATTTATTCACACTTAGTGGAATGTACTAGGTATCTTGGGGTCCATTTTTCTCTTTGGTGGATTCCCTCACATATGTTACTGGTTTACCTCATTGGCTAGTAATTAGACGGTTTCTACCATGCTCGAGTTCAACTCATATATTCACATGATGTATATTCGTACCATAGGGGTTATGTTGAAGACCCTAGGTTAGGGACATCTCACTCTTATATCGCATTATTCCCAGGCTGCATTGGAGTTATTTATCATTGATGTACTTTGAGGGCTATCTGAGACACTTCTCTATTTGTCATGTGTCCGTAGTACTAATGATTTATACTAACACATAGATCCACGCTCGTATTTGTTAGTGGCTATGATTCATTTACTTAGTCACATGGATCCTCTGTGTATGTATTTTGTGGCCATGTTCTAGCATTTCATGTGATGGATTCCTAATTATTTTATGGCGGCCATGTTAAGCATATTCTTCTGATCGAGCATGGGTATGCCTTCCTCGGGGATGTTATCAATGGATTTGACACTTCAGCACTTGAGTTCCTCCATTCCAACTTCATAGCCTTGGTGCCTTCCTTCCATTTTGAGCTTTGAGTATTATTGTAATTCATTTCAGCCATTGGTTTCTCTTTTGACCTCATGCATTAGGGGACATTTGTTATAACCCTATTTTCCACTCCATTATAGTGAGATAAACCCAATATCAACTTACCTCAATTGTTTGGATAAAATGCATCAATTTTCAACTTTTCTTTTACTTATGTGAGATTTATCCCATGATAAAAGAGTGGAATTACATAATTGAGCAACTTCTCATCATTATTTTGCCAAAACATTATAATTATGAGATAATATCTATAATTTTCATAATTGAGTCTACCATTCCCAAGGAGATCAACTTCACCCACTTGTGTATGAGTTGGCTAGGGGTCCATTATTGTAGAAGTTTCCTAACTTTTCAAGCCCTTAGGTATCTAGATACATTCTCTGAGAGGATAGAATTAGCTTATATAATCTCACCAAGAGAAAAAGGAGAGAGTATCCAAACTATAGTGTGAGAGCTCTGTTGTATTGGGAGAGAAGAACATACTATAAGTTGGAGGAGAGGATATTATTTGTTGAAGGTATATTGATGTACTTTCATTTATATCGTTAATAAAAATCTATGTTATTTCCCCTTATATTAGTTTTGCAGTAATTTATATGTGTGATTTCTAGATTTTTTGAGCTGTCGATCTTCCGTGGAAGATCACTAATCGTCTTTGTTTGTTTGTGTTTGTGTGCAATCTTTGGATTGGGAGTGGATTAAAGAGATCGCTTGATTGGAGTGCAAGGATTCTACATCAGGCCCAAAACCATTCACCAACCTATGAGGAGGCAAGGTACTGGCTCATACTTTATAGCATCAAAAATTGTATCAAAATTGCACGCATAGCCATCTGGATTGGGGATCATTATTAGATTGTCTTAGCCATTCTATTTTTTTTTTCTGGTGATCTTAATTGGACATGAGATCATGGATAAATATCTCTTTGCATAATTAAATGCAACAGGAAGCCATCTCTTTTGAGCCATGGGAAGGAAACCTAAGAACAAAATCTTGAGGAGATGAATAAGCTGGTACGAAATTTGTCTAATAAGCTTGTAAAACTAGAGTTGGAAAACAAAAACCCTCCTCAAAAAATTCAACCATCTCCAAACCGAAATGTAAACCCTCAATATAGAATACCACCCTTGCATCTTTTGCAAATGGAGAGAAAGTAACAGTAAGGTAAAATTCAACCACCTTTGTATTTGGAAGATGATCCAAAGGAACATGTTGAAGAAACCATAGAGGTTCAAGAAAACTAGTTCTCTTCTCTTTTTGATGAGGAACATGAAATAGAAGCACACGAGGAAGAAGGGGATGACTTGGATGCCCCACTAGATGATGGTGAGATTGAAAACTACTATAGATAGTTTTCTAACTTCATGCGGGACCAGTTAGACAAAAATTATGACCTCGGGTCTTCTAGGAAAAGGTCTAGAATGCAAGATCAAAATGAAGAACCTCCCCACTCAAATCCCCTAAGTCAATAGAGAAAGGAAAGAAGCTTCTTGACCAAGTCCCACCAAAGAAGAAGGATTCTTCAAATCCTATTTCTCATAAGCCCGGATTCACCAAAATAGAGCAACTGCCTCCCTAAACCAAACTAGTCTATAGTAAGGAGAAGGAACCTACTGAAGTTGCAACAGCTAATAGGAACCCATTTGCCTTTAATCTTCAAAAAGAGTTGGAGAAGGTCAAAATATATGTTCCCTTGGCTGAATTATTAAAACAACCTAATTATAATGCTAAAGTATCTCATTTCATGTGCCCACCCACCATATCTCCTCTCCAAGATAGTCTAAACCTCCAAGAAGAAAGACCCGTGGTTGTATTTGGACCTCATGTTAAGCAAAAAGAATCTTTCGCCACATATTTCTATGTTACCTTGGTAATTCATGAGCTCATACAACTTAAATGTATGCTTGACTCAGGATCTTCTCAAAATTTGATGCCCTTGTCGGTCATGGAGTAGTTGGGGCTGCAAATAACAAAACCATATAAAGACCTGTACTCCTTTAATTCTAAGAGAATAAAATTCATGAGGATGATTAAATACCTAGTGGTCAATTTGACTCAAATCCCTTTAAAAAGTGTTGTAATGGATATTGTAGTTGTTGAAATCCCTGCAAGGTTTGGTATGATTTTTTCCAGGTCTTGGGGATCGAAAATTGGGGGATCTATTAACTCGGATTTGACATATGCTACCATTCCTATGTTTGGTGGAGAGGAACATTGAATGTATAGAAAATCATGATTTGTAAAGATAGTTACAAGGCTGATTGCTCAAATAATTCTCTAGTGTATGTAACGAGAAGGATTTATCTTGTTTTTTGTTAGAGGAAAATGATCAAATAATGGATGAAACACAGGTGGAATGTTCTGTCCAGCTAAATAAAAAGGCACTATAGTGTAATAAATTATGGAAGTTATACTTTGATGGTGCTCATTCCAGGGAATGAAATGGGGTAGGTGTGTTGATGGTGTCTCCAAAAGGAAGCTTGATTCCTCTCTCCTTCAACCTAGAGTTTGAAGGCACTAATAATGTTGATGAATATGAAGCTTTGTTGTTAGGGTTGAAAGCTACTAGAAATCTTAACACTGGGTGCTTTCCAGTGTTTGGATATTCAAAGATGGCAGTGAAGAAAATAAGAAATCAATGCGAAACTAAACATCCAAGACTAGAATCTTACCAAAATGAGGTATGGGATTTGATTGATAACTTTTTCTTAGACTTTAATATCCATTTTTTTCCCATAGATAGAAATTGGATTGTTGACTCTTTAGTTGTAGTTGCTAGTAACTTTAAGCCTCCTCAAAACCCCTTGCTCAGATACGAAGTTGAGGTCAGGTATAGGCCTTTAGTACCATACAATGTCAAGTATTGGCAGGTGTTTGAAGATGAGGAACAAATCAGATGCTTCATGGAGGTTATTTGAGAGTTTTTAAACTCAACGATTGACCAGGAGGATGAGAAAGTGATAGATGAACAATAATTTAGTTGGGGAGAAACTATTGTTGGACACAATATTTTACAACCGAAAGGTAACATTATTGGCTTGATGGGCCCTAACCCAAGTTCAATGTTAATTAGCCAAGAAAATCCCTACACTATTGACCCTTTCGGAATCAATCCGCGGAGCACGGACTGAAGTCTCACCCAAAGTAGTATGGGGGGATGTAGGAACCAAGTTTCTGCACGCTGAGATAGTTTTGATGTCTTTTTATATACAAACCCTTCCTTCGAGTAGACCGATGAGCCCCTTAGGGATTATCGATATGCTTCTCTTATTCGGCTTTGAGGCCTTCGCGAAGGTCTGAGATCATCCTTCGTGTACCCTAAATAAGCAGTTCAGATGCTTATGTGCCTTTGTAATTAACCTTAATTCTATGTCCACCCAGATTAGCTTAAGTGTTAGTTAAGTTCAACATGCATTATGATTATCTTGGCATAAACATATAATCTTACTTGCATTCATATGACAAAGTAAAACACATAGATTTACACATTAATACAACATTAAATCATAAACCCAATATTCAACATAACATAACCGCATACATTCATAACAAAAGTAAAATAGCTCATACACAGATATATCTAGAATAGTTCTCTTTATTGATGGTTCAGATCTCCAGTACAGACTCTAACCTCCCTATGCCCACAGCTACAGGAGTCCATGCACTCAGTTGTGGACTTCTATCCTAGGCCTTTGCGCACTCAGCTACAAAGCCTCCTTCTATGCTAAGACTCTTCACTCTTAGCTCTCACAGACCCATTACATCAATCAATTGCCCAAAAACTTCCTAAGAACTGAATTGCCTTAGACTCTTCTAAGACTCCCTTTTTATACATTCCCATGGCCTGCGGACCATGGGTGAATCTCATCAATCCAACACAAGCTACCTAAACTAAGGGGGAAAAACCTTTTTGACTGTTTACATCTTCACGCTCTATGACCACAAAATGTAGAGAATTTACATTATTTATATCAAACTTGGGCCTTTAGCCCCAAAACTTGGCCTTTTAACCCCAAAATTGACCCTAGGGGACCCGTTCCCAATAGGCCCCCAACACAAATCTGGTGACTTTCCCCGAGTCACTCAGCCAGTGCAGAGAACTTGTCGTGAAGACCTCCCAGCTCCACCTGTACAACTACAACCTTGGTGATACATTGTGTCGCTGCCTACTTAGCTTGCTCGACCAACTGCTCCATCGTTGGTCCTATACTATTTGCCTATATTTTCTATTGTGTTTCCTGCAAACTAGCCAATTTCCCTTCAGTGGAGGCTATAAGCCAAGGTCCCAATCTAGCCTTCAGTACTACCTCCTTACGTTGAGCTACGTCCACCTATTCCTTTAGTGCCTTTGGTTTTTGTAGCTTCGCCAACCTCTTTTTGATGCCGACGGTGTGCATCGTCGCTTTGACCTCATCATACATATGTTGTAGCTCATGTGCCCCAGTTTCTAGCCTTTGCAAGTTGGGGTCTTCCTGTAGACTGGTAACTAATTCAAGTGCCTATTCGAAGAGTGCAGTGCAATCCGTCACTATGGTGTCGATAGCTACAACAACATCTTTGACAGTGGTCTCGCACTGCTCTCTAACTTCTGGTGGAGTCAAAGGTTGGGCCCTTAACTCAAGTTCTATGATCTTAAGGTTCAGTTCAAACTGAACCTTAGCCAACTCTGTTTGTGCCTCACACACACCTGTAGAAAGCTTCTATATTCTTGCGTCGACTGGCGCATCGTCTGGGATGTTTAGCTCTGGAAAAGTCTGGCATGCCTTAGCCACCACAGTTGTTGTTCACTCATACTTTTCTATGACCTTTTTGAGAATATCAATTGCGGACATCTTTTCAATGAAAATCTGTGCATTGTTCACCTTCTTCTCACTGATAACATTCAAGGCGCATTGTTCCCGAGCCTATAGTTCCACGATCACACCATCCTGCAGGGTGTGAAGGGATTCACTTGGAAGCACGATCAAGTTTAACCTGATTTTCTTGAGGGTGTTGATAGTGGCCCTGTCAAACTCTATTTCCACGGTCAATGCTCCATCCTTCAGCGCGATAGCCTGGGGATCCATTAAACAGACCATCTCTAATTCATCTGAGGTTCCAGGCACCAAACTTCTCAATTTCATGCTGTCGTGCCCTACACCGGTCTACACCTAAGTAGCCTGCAGGATCTACAACTCACGCAGACCCATTTGAATGGTGACTAAGGCCTGTTTCTACTGCTACTCGAACTGCTGCAGCAGTTCTGCAGTCGTGTCCCTCACTATATCACCAATATCATTCAAATCACCCTTATCAAGGTGATTGGATCAAGGGATGATTTGCTGGCCTTGGACTTCTTCCGCAGCCCTACTTTCTCCTGCTCCCTTGTGCACTTAACCTGGAATGGAGTAGTCTTTGGGTCTGCTCCTCCATGCTCTGAGCACTACTCCTCCTCTATCTACGGGGAAGGAAACTTCTAACTCCTATTAGACTCATGATATCCCTCTTCCTGCTCCCCTTCTACTTGCTTTCTGGATACATGCTCTTCTTTGGCTTTGTCCTCGACTTCCTTCCTTCATCTTTTGGCCAACTTCTCCATCTTTAACCTAGCCTCTTCCTTATTTTTCTTCATGGAATACTTACTAGACCCAGCTAAGTCTGAGGCTGTGCACCATTATGTCAGCCAACTCTCGAGAACTATGGCGATTGCATCATCTGTCACCAGGTATGGAAGATCATACCATTTTTCTGTGGGGTCCTTCCGCGCTCTGATGGAAACGTAGTGGAAGTTCCCCTTGAACTCCACATATTCAGACAACTGCTTAAAGACAGTCGACGAGAGTCACGAATTGCAGTTGATTGTGATGAGGATGCTTGATTCCATGAGAATCCATAATATCTTATTGTCCTTGACCCTTTGGGGGCCCTTCGTGGTCCAAAGCGAAGCAAATTTCGCTGCTTCTCTCAGCTCCACTGCAATTGGAGGAAACTGACTGTCCTCCAGTAAGTCCCATGCAACTAGTACAATTGACAGCAACAACCATGTATAGTGGAAGGTCTTTCTTTGGTCTTGCACTTTTTTGAAGTTCATGAGGAACTCGTTGCAGAGGTAGCACACCCAGTTAAATTGTACACCCTCCACGCATTGGGCCGCTAAATATACAACTGGTGCTAACACTTCATCTACGCGACACTTCCTCATGATTTTCCTCGCCAAGATCTGGGTGGCTACTTTAACCGTAGGGTCGATTATGCTGGAGATGGAGTAGCTGTGTGGCTTCTTGGTAAGCTTGAACTTGTCCTTCATTCATTCGGTGAGGTCACGCTCACCTGTCTTTCCACCAAATACCATGTCTGGATTCAAGCCTAAATGCGGGAGCAAAGTGATCATGTGGATTACAATGTTAGCGATCAGTATTGGATCTCCTAACCATAGGCACCCATCGTGCACCAAGCATAACAACTGCTTGATCACTATCAAAGTTATGGGTGTGCAGTTGTAGTGCGACACCCATAGCATGTTCAACAGTCCTGCATTGTCCACCCCTTTTATCCATTGTCATGGCTCTAGTGCGGTCACACCAGAGTCTTTATAGAAGATGTGGTGCATGAATGTATCAGTGGCCAAGTGGGGAAAGTGATCTGTATCTTCCAAATCCCAATCCTCCAGCTTTAAATGGGGGACACGTGCCAGGTGCGGACCTTCAAATGTGATTTTTTCTAGAAGCAATGGTGTGAAAAGTGTGATTTTATTCTCATCGATGTCCTTTGGTACCTTCACCTTGCCTCGTCGTGGAGGGATGTATGCTTGCAGCTTGGAGATAGGGTCTACCCCAAAACATCAATGTCTTTTGCCCCCATAACAACTTCTTCTATGCCCATATCAACATCTTCTATGTCATTGTCAGGTTCCAAGTCTACTACCTTGTCGTTCTCCCGTGCAGTGGGTTTTTATTTTTGCGGCTGTTTTCTAGGCGATGCACGCACCGGCAGTGCCACTTTCTACTTATCCTTCTTTAATTTTGGACCCTCTTTGGTCGGCATAGGCCTCGGCCTGGGTGAACTTGGCAATTTGCATACTTCTGTAGGTACCTCTACACTTGCTACCTCTAAGACAGCTCCCTTAGCTTCCATTGCTTCTCCAACACTTGCAGTCTCCACGGCTGTTGACATGATGCCAGTTAAGAGCTCCTGAGTTTCCTTCAACGATTTTTCAAACACTAAAATCACTACCAAAGCCTCGAAATAGTCAAGATTCATGCGTGCTTGATAGCTCAACACCTCAATTATCAAAATTCCAAGTGTTTTTCGTTGGTCGACCATCTATAATTTATAGGAAATTTTGAATTTGAATTTAAACGTTCCCCCCAAAATCTGTTCATAAATGCTAGAGTGGCGGCAGATTTTCAAAGATCTTGCTCTTAAATTCCGACTTAATTGTCTCCCCTCTACTCCATTTAGTCATTTTCCCACTGTCAAATCATGAACAATGACCATAACAATCACTTTCTGGTTGCCTTGCACGGTCTCTCCTTCAATAACACAGCTCCCCTCCCGCTTCTGCTGACATTGTGACAATCCTCCATTCAGTGTAGTACCCCAATCGTGCAGCTCTACAACCCGGGTAGTGTGGTTTATAGTCCTGCACCTCCTTTCAGCTGCCTAGAGTGCTAAGAGTGTGCTTCCACCATATAGTCATCTGGTCAGATCCCCAATGTATGGCTTCAATTGGCTACCATTCACCTTCCTTGGGAATGACTCTCCATTCAACTTCACCAACTAAACTGCTCCACCATCGGTACTCTCCTTTATGACATAGGGCCCCAGCTGATGCATCCGAAATTTTCCTTGAAATTTATCAAACTTGTTGTCATATAATAACACTAAATCATTTACCTTGAAGGTGCTCAGTTTTATGTGCTGATCATGCCATGCCTTTTCGCGTTCCTTTTGAACTTGCTAATGGAATCCAGTCGAAAACCTATCTTCTTCTAGTTCTGTCAGCTACGCGAGCCTTTCTTCCATGGCTCTGTGATCTGCCATTCCTATCAATGTTGTTATGCACAGACTAGGTAAAATATATTCCATTGGCATCACAGCTTCAATGCCATAAACCAACTTGAAAGGCATTTGTCCAGTCATCTTCTAACAAGTTGTTCTGTAAGCCCATAGCACTGCAAGTACACACACATCCTAGTAATCTCTTTGTGCATTGCAAACCTTCAGTAGCATGCTCTCTAGTATCATATTAAACACTTCAACCATTCCATTAGCTTGCAGGTGATATGGCGTACTCTTCTGATGGTAAACCTGAAATTCCTCCGTTAATGTGCTGATCGTTTCATTAATAAAATGTTACCGCGATCGCTCATTAAAATTTTCAGACAACCAAACCTCATCAGCATGTACTCAAAGATGATTTTTTCTACTGTTGCACTTGTACATTCCTTCACAGGCTATGCCTCCACCCATTTGGTTAAATACTCAATTGCGGTGATGATGTACTGCACACCCGTCTTCTTTCCTGAGGCTGATTTGGTCCCACAAAGTCAATCACCCACTTTCCGAAGGGTTGTAATGATATCTATGGATTCAGAGGCAGCTCATCCCTCCACGATGGTTTGCCAGTCCTACAATACGCTTTTGAATCCTTATGCAGTGTTAACCACCACAACGCACCGCGTAGAATCTTCTACGCTATTGCTTTCCTCAAATAATGCCCTCCCGTGACTCCTCCATGAGCCTCAGTTAGGATGCTATTTTGTTCAAATTCTAGCACATAACGTCATAGTATTTCATCTGATCCCATTTTATACAAGTTCCCTACAATGACAAAAAGGTTTGTCGCGCACACCACCAATTCCTTCTTTTGTTGTCTAGTATATCATTCTGGAGTTTTTCCCATCATTAGGAAGTGTATAATATATTCAAAGTGACTATCCGTGATGCGCACCACAAAGAGGTGGACATCAGGTAGTCCTTCCTCAAAATTAGTAGGCTCCTCTCCTCTTTCAATGTGCGACAGATGATCCAATCCGGCATTCAATCATCCTGGTTTCACAATAAATTCAAAATCATATTCTTGAAACAAAAACAACCATCTTCATATTTCCCTCGCCAACACAACCTTGTTCACCAAGTACTTCAATATAGAATGGTTTGTATACATCTTAAAGTGTCTGCCTAGCAAGTACTGCCTAAACTTCTAGAGCGTGTATACCATAGCCAGACCTTCACACTCTGTCATTGAATAATTCTTGTCATCTTTAGATAGCTTCCTACTTGTGAATGCTATAGGTTGATCCAATTCTCCCTCACTGGCTTATGTCAGTACTGCTCCTAGCGCAATACAGGACGTGTCCACATGCACATGAAATTCCTTCTTCCAATCCGAGAAGATGAGGATTGGGGTGGTGACCATTTTTTCTTTTAGTACGTCCAAGCTCCTATAACATTCTTCATTCTAGCAGAATGTAGCATCATTTTTTGACAGTTTCTCCATTGGCACGGTGATCTGGGCATAGCTATTGATGAACTTTCTATAGTACCATGTATGCCCCAACGTTGCGCACAACTGTTTCACACTTCTTGGTGCCTCCAAATTGATTATAACCACAATCTTTGCAGGGCCTACCATCAATCCTTGTATGCATACCACGTGACCCAGCAAGATCCCAAATGGGACACAGAACAAACATTTCTTCCAATTGAGTGTGATCTAGTACCTTTAGCATGTATCCAGCATCAAGCACAGACTTGCTACGTGGTGCTTTACCAGTCCAAACATTTTCCAATCATCAAAGTATGCCTCTAGAAATTTGTGAATGAAATATTTGAACGTTTTGATGACTACACGTGAGAAGATCATCGGCGCATTCTTTAGTCAAAAAGGCATCACATTATACTAGAAGCATCCCCATTTAGTCGCAAAGGTCATCTTACTTCTATCCTCCGACGTGATCTTGATCTGATGGTACTCTAAGAACCCATCGGTAAACGAATATGCTTCTTGGCCGCCAACATTATCCAGCACCTCATCAGTGAATGAAGTTGGGAAGGGATCATGCGAATAGGCATCATTCAACTTCCTGAGATATACGCATATCCGTATCTCATCCTTTTGTTTCTTGTCCTGAACTACCATTGGGGTTACAAAATCAGACTCTTCTACTGGTTCGATGATGCCTGCTGCAACCATTTTATCCAACTCCAAGTGGACCCTTTCTTTATACTTCAGGTTGAGGCGGTAAGACCTTTGCTTAACTGGCTTCGAGTCTGGTTTTAGAGTGATCTTCATGATGCCCCAGTCCCCTATTATCCTTTTCAGATCTGAAAACTTTGTGGGGAACATATGTTGATATTCGCGGAGCAATTCGGCGACCTTAGTATTGAGCACTAGAGAAGGTATGTTATTATCATTTATTTTGTCATCTTTCCGTTAAAACTCATAACCTCTTTACATCATGAACTAGGTAGATAATAAGAAATTATGATAAAATCTAGAAGATTTGTATGTAACACGAAATAACTAATAATTACCCTTTTCTTATGCAAAAAAAGGAGAAAATGAAGGATTGTCGTCCCAAGGGAAAAGACAAGACAAATTTAACTGTTGTCCCTTTGACAGGGAACTGCATGCAAACAAGCTGATCCAAATTGGAGAGTATTAGCCAGGAAAAGGGAAAGGAGATACCAAATCGGCGCAAGAGAACAAGAGGATAACTGAGAACTAATAGTTTGGCGAATCACTCAGGATCCTTTGATCCTGAGGGATCACTATCTTAATGATTTTTTGTATCGTTGATATCTTCGCTTGGCTGTTATAAGAAGAGGCATCACTGCTAGCCTGGGGGATGAACCGTTGTTGTTTTTATGAAATTATCCTTTGCATTTGAAATTTTGATCATCAACTCTCTTTGAAGAGCTATTCACTATAACTTTGTTTTGATGCTTTACTATATAAATCTGGTTGTCATTCCATCATTGATTCTGGAGTAATCTCAAGCAGTGTGTCCCTGGAGGCTAAGGGCTCGGCCCTAGTGGAACACTTGCTCCTATACCATTATTTCCAATTTGTGTGTGTGGTTTGATCTTCTCTATTAGCTTTGTTCAGTAATCTGATGTGCCTTGCTGTTTTACATAACAGTTTTGTTACATTTCGTTTATACTTGACTAAGTAATGTTATTCTCTATAACAGGAATGTTTTGTTGTTCATTCTGACTTTATATCGTATTGTTGTTCCTTTAACCATTGATATAACATTGTTGTTCCTTACAGATTGCCATTGTTGTTCGATTACAGAGTAACCATGCTGTACATTCATAAATCAATATTACTGTATTTATCTATGGTTCACATTTGAATGTGATTGTTGTTCATTTGGGATTGTTGTTCCATCACAAATCACAATTGCTGCTCTTTATAACTGTGATTTATACTTGTTGTATCGAAGCCAGATTATTGTTCCTTTCAATATTAAGCATGTCATGTGTAATAATTGACCTGGTTTGTTGTGCATTTATTCAAATTGTTGTTCCATATTTCATTTCTATTAGTTTGTCGCTCTATTTCTTTTTGTTGTCCAACTCATCTTTAAAGTAAGGATTGTTACTTAATTCCTGTAGGATATAATTACTGTTGCATTCATTTCTGTAGGTTAAGGTTTTGTTGTTCAATCTTGTTCATAAGAGTAGTTGTTGTTCCATTTCCTGTCATTTGAATTATCATTGCTTTGGTGTGCAGAATGATCTGAGACTATAGTGAACATTGACATATGTTGTCTAGTTCCTAGATTGATGATCATTTCCTTGATTGCCTTTTAATTGCATCAATTTACAGAGGGAGGAGTTATCATTACTATACCCTTCACTGATAAATTTCTATAGCTTTTTGAATGCATGATTTGAGTTTTAAGTTGCTTTTTATAAGTAGATCTTATTCCAAGCATCCGTTTACTCTTGTACTTAGAGAACTATACTACTAGCATTACTTTGACAAATGACCACCTCAAATTGAGTACACTCTTTGAGATAACAAATCGTTCCTGGATTGACAGTTAATGTAGGGTAAATAGAGGTGAAAAAGACCCTTTTTACTACTCGACATTTTGGTGTAGTTGCCAGGGAAGAGTGTAGCCATTTTTTCTTTTCCAGAGTAGTGTAAGAACCTGCTAGGAGAGAATTGGGTTTTGAAAATGGAAGGTAAGAACCTGCGTACAGAGCATGTAATAGCCCTGCTCCCCTACCCACTTTCCTGAAGATTTTTTGTTGTTTTTGGGTATGAATTAGCATTTGATTTGTGTGCATGACTAAGCAGAAAAAGCCTGAAAAGAATCCTAAACCACTACCCAAGTCTGATAAAGCTAAGGGGCTGGTGACCCTTGGTCGATCGACCTCTATAGACAAAATCCTTAAGAAAGCAAAATCTCAGCCTTAAGTAGGACCTAGAAAAGTTGCTTCTAGACAACCTACTAGTTCCCTTCAGTCCACAGGATCACCATTTATAGCCTTTGCTGAGGTGCATAGTCAAACCGAAGAGAAATATTTTCAATAAATTGAGAATTCTAGCCCAAAATCATTGCAAGAAGGGAACCTTAGCAACTTCTGTGAAGGGAGAGGAGAAATAGGGAAAACTGAAGAACCAAGATCTGCCCTTGGGATAATTCAGCCATTAAGCACCCCAGATAAGGGAAGTGCTACAAAAATCATTTATAACGAAGTTGAAGAACCTCAAGAATCAGAATCCCCCCAGATATTAGGCACTCTCATCATCCCAGATAAAGGAAGTGCTGTTAAGGCCATTCCTATTGAAGCCATTCCCCCTCGTCAGCCTAGGAATACCCTCCTAGACATCCCAGAAGATTATTGGCATATATTTGACCAAATGGCCAAGAACCAGCCAAACACCCAAACCTCTACATTGCAATATCCCATTGTGGATACTACAGCTAATGCACCTATAAAAGCAATTCCTGTCCAACATATCCCTACATTCCATGGCCTTACATCAGAAGATTCAGATGCATTCTTGTTTGAATTTGATGTGCTGTGTAGAGGATATGACTATACCACCGATCCCCAGAAACTAAAATTATTTCCCTCTACATTAAAAGGGGCTTCTTTAAGATGGTTTATGGGATTGGGTGGTGGTGCTATAAATAACTAGGATCAAATGAAATATGCTTTTCTAAAAAAATATCAGGACTATTGCAAGTCTAGAGAATTAAAAGATGAAATATTTTAGATGGTAGTTAGACTGAATGAAACATTAGAAGAGTATGTTGAATGTTTTCAGTATAATCTTCAAAGATCTCCTTATGCATCATTACCCTTACCTGATAATGTATTAAAAACAACATTAATTAGAGGAATGAAGGAACAATGGATTGAAACACTAAATATTATGGGAAAAGGAGATATTTATCAGGAAAATTTTGCTGACATTATTGATTTATGTATCAGGAGTTCAAGAGGCAACGCAAGACTAAAACTAGCGGAACATGATAGGTTTACAAGAGAAAAAAGATCTCTGCAGAAGGAGTAACTTGCACAGAAATTGGAAATATATTAGAAAATTTTAAAATTGACATATTAGGGACTCTGACAACGCAACTTGATATTATGCAAGCCAAGCAAAAGCAAGCAGAGGTAGAACAGAATTTGACAATCTTCTGTCCCAGATGTAGAAAGAAACACAACCACAAAGAGTGTCCATTAGATGCGGTTCAAGTTTGTGCCATTTGTACAAAATACCATTCTACATAGAGTTGTCCCTCATTTCCTAGATTGAAAGCAGTATACAAGGAAGCAGAAGAAGAGCAAGAACTGATGTACCTACTCAATCAGCGCCATCAATGGTAGCCACAACAGTCAGGTATGTTCCCTGATCTAGCTTCTTCTTTTCAACCTCCACAATATCATTCTAAGTAATATAATACAATGTGGCAAAGTCAACCTCCCCTCTCAAATTGGTCACAACAACCATTTCCTTCATCATCACCATGGCCGAATTAAGCAAGTCAACCTAATTGGCCAAATTTTCCCTATGCCCCAAAATTTTGGAAAAACAATGTATAACCAGCACAATGGTCCCCTCCTACTTCACAGAGTCAAGCTTGGAAGAAAAAATGGCAAAGATCGATGAATCAACTAATAGGAACCATTCCGCTCCCTCAACCTACACTGCCAGCATTACAACAAAACCCCCAGTCTAACTTAAGACTGCAACTCCCGGCCTAGCCCAACCCTAATCCAAATAATGGACCGGTTCAATCTATCCAAATAATTGAAACACCAGAACCAGAAGCTGATCTAATAGTCCAGGTGGATATTGGTGGCCACCTGCCAAGTCCACCTGGACGCCCACCATTGTCTTTCTCAGCATTTTCAGTTTCCTTAATTGTAGCACAACTTACTATTTTTAGCAGTTTTTCAGGGTCTTGAACTTCTGGAGCCGTTTTGAGGCCCTAAACGACGTTTTTTGGGGAATTTGGGGGCAATGATAGTGCTCGGATAGATCTTTCTAATGAGCTATTGTACACGTCAAACGGAGATCATGTGCCAAAGTTACGACCCCGGGAAGTTGATGTACCAACTTACCCCCAAACGGGGCCCATAGTTTGGCGTTTCATCTCTTAGGGTTAGGTTTTGGAATGTTAAGGGTTTTCCATTGTTTCTCAACAATAAATAGGCCTTCGAGCCTCATTGTAACACAGTTCAGAGGCATGTAGCCATCACATCTCTTCTTAGAGATAAGCTACCATCGCCCTAGCTGGTTTATTTCCATTTCTGATTGTAAGCATATTTCAGTATTTTCCATTAATGAAATGAAGTATTATTTCCGCTGCATCTTTGTGTATATGGTTATCTCTGTAATTTGTTGCGTTCCTGTTTAAATCCGGATCAGTGGTATCAGAGCGGTCTGCTTTTTCTCTGTTTTTCTTTGCATGTCCCCAACAAGGTCGGGATATAAGGAGTTAGGGCTTGAACTGGTTGAACGTTTGCAAGACCAGCCTCGCAAATCCCGACGGCCTCCCATGGCGGACGAGAAGAAAGACGAGGGGGCAGGAGATCCCATCAAAATCTTGCTCGAAGAAGCCCTCGAGCGACAATGGAACGCGATGATGGACAGCTTTGCTCAGATCCTTCAGCGGCTACCCAGAAGCAACGCATCGACTTCCAGCAGCTACTCTGGAAACGCCACACCCTTTAAGGTACAAGTTAATTTTGAAATCCCCATATTCGAGGGTCAGATAGATGCAGATGTCGTAGATAAATTGTTAAATCTGCTAGAGGGTTATTTTTCTGTTCATGAATTTTCGAGTCAGGAAAAGATTGTTTTTGCTCTCCTCAAAGCAGCCCCCCACGTCAAGGACTGGTGGGAAACCTACTGCGAGCAGAAGGATGAAAGTACTGGCTCACTATTTTCAGTCGCACCCACCTGGGATTCATTCCGGGATGCCATCAAGGAGTAGTACTACCCTGTCGGGAGCTATGAGGATGAATACATAAAGTGGACCATGCTGCGGTAGGGAAGGGACCAAGACGTGCCGGAGTTCACCAATCTTTTCCATACCCTGCGCACAAAGTTGGGTATCAAGGATTCAGAGCAACATTTGATACTCAAATATCGTGGCTGCCTACACAAGTACATACAGGAAGAAATACAATTCCTAAACATCCCCTCGCTCGGCGCAGCATACCGGTATGCCATCAAGGTCGAGTAGAAGTTTAAACAAAAGAAGCGAGACTTTGGATCTGCGAATCCAAAGCAGGGGAAAGGTGCCCCTAAACCGCAGAACAAAGGAAAAAGCCAAGGCGGGACAGCCCAAGACAACCAGCCGAAGCTGCAAGCAAAGAACAGCGCCGTGAAGCCGAGAAAGGACACTGGAAAATGGTGCGAGTTCCATAAGAGCTCCACTCACAACACAAGTGAGTGTCGGGCCAAGCAGTCACTGGTGGCTGAGCTAAAGGTTTCAGAATCAGATGCATGTTCCGACTCTGAGTCAGAACCCAATAAGGGGTATGAAAAAGGGAAGCAGATCATTGATGCGGACCCCAGCGCCACTGTTGCTACCGCAAAGATCCAGAAAAATGAACCCGAAGATCCAGAGGAGGAGGAGCGTCTCTTCCACTCCCAGATGTGGGTAAAGGGCTCCCTGATACAGTTCATTGTTGATAGCGGGAGTCAAAAGAACCTCATTTCGGCAGAGGTCATGAAGCGATTGGGCTTACCGACCACAGCACATCCACAACCATACACCATTGGGTGGCTCCACCAAGGACGAGATCCTCGCGTGAGCCAGCAGTGTCGCCTTCCATACAACATCAAGCCCTTCACGAATGAGGTATTGTGTGACATTGCTCCCCTTGAAGTTTGTGATGTATTACTAGGACAACCATACTTGTGGAAGCGACATGTTGTGTATGAATCAAGGCCCCGTGCTGTTATTATTACATTGGGAAATAAGTTGTTCAGGATACCAGAGGTAGCACCACCTGCCGCCCTCTCTTTGATTACTGCAAAACAATGCAGTAAGATCATTTCCAAAACCAGGAAATTTTTTTTCCTGATGATACGCCCTCAAGGAAAGAAGAAGACAGTGGTCGCGGCCTCCAAACGGGGCCCCTCTGCACGACAACTACAGATGGACAAGGTTGTGGAGGAGTACGAGGACATCTTCACCTCCCCGGCAGGGGTTCCTCTGCACTGTCAAGTCAAGCACTCCATCGATCTGACCCCAGGTGCGCCGCTACCCAATGGACCAATTTATCGGCGCTCCGTGCTGGAGAACGATGAAATCAAGAGGCAGATTCAGGAGCTCCTGCAGAAAGGTCACATCCGTCCAAGTTCATCGCCCTGTGGGAGCCCGATCGTGTTGGTACAGAAGAAGGATGGGACGTGGAGACTCTGTATTGACTATCGGGCGCTGAACAAGATCACTGTCCGTAATAGGTACCTGATCCCGCGGATTGATGACCTCCTAGACCAACTAAAGGGGGCGAAATATTTCAGCAAGATCGACCTGAAGTCAGGATATCACCAGGTACCAATCGAACCCTCTGATGTGTGGAAGGCTGCCTTCAAATCCAAGGAGGGCCTCTTCGAATGGTTGGTCATGCCTTTCGGATTGACGAATGCTCCTGCAACCTTTATGAGGCTAATGGATGACATCTTGCGGCCATTCACCAACTCCTTTGTAGTAGTATACTTGGATGACATTCTGATCTTCAGCCAGAGTTGGGAAGAGCACCTCCACCACATCCGACAGGTTCTCCAAACACTGCAGCAACACAAGCTATGTGCCAATTTGGAGAAATGCACTTTTGGCATGACCCAGGTTCAGTATCTGGGATACATCATTGATGAACAGGGGGTGCATGTCGATCCAGCCAAGATCCAAGTCATTCGGGATTGGCCCTCTCCAACCACTCTAACAGAGCTCCGCAGCTTTCTAGTTCTTGCCAACTTCTACCGCAGGTTTGTGTTGGGGTTTTCTCATATTTCTTGGCCCTTGAGTCAAGTCACCAAGGGCAGGGTGAAAGCAAAATTCTTTTGGTCTGAATCTCAACAGAAGGCATTCAGGGAGTTGAAGGATCGCCTCTGCACGGCACCAGTGCTCGCGTTACCAGATTTACAACAACCATTTGAGGTCGAGACAGATGCCTCTGACTATGCTATTGGGGCAGTCCTTACTCAACATGGACATCCAATGGCATATCACAGTGAAACACTTTCAGACACAGTCCGGAAGTACCCCACTTATGATAAAGAGATGTATTCCATTGTACAGGCATGCCGACAATGGAAGCATTACATATTGGGGAAGGAAACGGTCATCCACACAGACCACCGACCTTTGCAGTTCATACAGACCCAAGGGAAATTGCAGAATGATCGCCATCAGAAGTGGTCTACATACCTGCAACAGTTTCACTTGAATATCAAGTATAAAAAGGGCAGCACCAATAATGTTGCAGATTGCCTCAGTCGACCACCGATCATGGCGCTAACCACCGTGCTCAACTCTTGTGGGCACGAGACTTCTGATTGGCCACTTCTCTACAAAAGCGACCCAGAATTCGGCCACACATACCAGACACTCTTGGAGGGTCGGCAGGTTGCAGATTTTCACCTCCAGGATGCCCTATTATGCCACCTCGGTCACCTTTGTGTTCCTTCAAGCGAGCGTGCCAAGATGATTTGGGAAGCACACTACAGTCGGGCTGCTGGGCATTTCGGGGTCGAGAAAACAGTGGCAGTACTGCAAAATTATTTCTATTGGCCGAATCTTCGACAAGATGTTGGGAAGTACATCCGATCATGTACTGCCTGTGCCATTGCCAAACCGGCCATTAAGAAGCATGGCCTCTATACCTCGTTGCCTACCCCTAGTCGACCTTGGGAATCCATCTCCATGGATTACATGTCAGGCCTTCCTTCCACTAAGCATGGAAATGACTGTGTTTTTGTGGTCATCAACAGGTTCTCGAAGATGGCCATTATGGTGGCCTGCAAGAAAAATATCACAGCAGAAGCCACTGCTAAACTCTTCTTTGAACGAGTGTGGGTGCACTTTGGGATCCCACAGTCTATCATCTCAGATCGGGACAGTCGGTTTCTCAGCACATTTTGGTCCAGTCTCTGGTCAATGCTGGACACCAAACTCACGAAGTCCACAGCCTTCCATCCTCAAACCGATGGCCAGACAGAGGTTGTCAATAGGATGATTGTGCACATTCTGCGCATGTATAACTCAAAGCATCCACGCACATGGGACGAGAGCCTCCCCTATGTTCAGCACAGCTACAACCGAGCTCTTCACAGCTCCACTGGCCATAGCCCTTTTCATGTGGGTTTGGGATTCCAGCCACTATGCCCCATTGATGTGGCCATGCCACTTGCAGCTACTCACATGAATTCAGCTCATGTCCAGTCCGAAACAGATAAGGCCACCAGCTTCATTGAGCGCATCCAACATATTCGCCAGCAGGTCCATGACATTCTTGAGAAATCAAATGCCAAGTACAAGCAGCGACATGATCAACATCGGGTGCCACACAAGTTTCAGGTGGGCGACAAAGTCTGGTTGCATTTGCAAAAGGAATGCCTTACTGGAGCCTATCAGAAATTGAGACCACTCCGATATGGTCCTTACACCATTACTAAGGCTATGGGAGAAAATGCATTTGAGCTCAGCATTCCCCCATTCCTTGGCCTGCACCCAGTGTTCAATGTGGACCGCCTTCGGCCATACTTTCCACCATTGCTAGACACATCCGACATTGCATAACAGCTCAAACCCACAGAATTAAATCCAGATTGCATGGAACAAGCTACAACTGATCGGATCATGGACACACAGATCAAGAACACTCGCCAACAGAATATCCAACTGTATCGAGTTGTCAAAGCAGGCCAACTCCTTCAGCAGGGCAAGTGGCTCACCAGGGAACAAGTTCAGCAGAATTTTCCTCATCTCATGGAGGAACTCAATGCAATGGGGACCATTGCTTCCTAAGGGGGGAGGAATGATCCAGGTGGATATTGGTGGCCACCTGCCAAGTCCACCTGGACCCACCATTGTCTTTCTTAGCATTTTCAGTTTCCTTAATTGTAGCACAACTTACTATTCTTAGCAGTTTTTCGGGTCCTGAACTTCCGGAGCCGTTTTGAGGCCCTAAACGACGTTTTTTGGGGAATTTGGGGGCAACATGGGTCCATGGAATGGACCGATGATGCCCGTTCCAACAATGATAGTGCTCGGATAGATCTTTCTAATGAGCTATTGTACGCATCAAACGGAGATCATGTGTCAAAGTTACGACCCCGGGAAGTTGATGTACCAACTTACCCCCAAACGGGGCCCATAGTTTGGCGTTTCATCTCCTAGGGTTAGGTTTTGGAATGTTAAGGGTTTTCCATTGTTTCTCAACAATAAATAGGCCTTCGAGCCTCATTGTAACACAGTTCAGAGGCATATAGCCATCACATCTCTTCTCAGAGATAAGCTACCATCGCCCTAGCTGGTTTATTTCCATTTCTGATTGTAAGCATTTTTCATTATTTTCCATTAATGAAATGAAGTATTATTTCCGCTGCATCTTTGTGTATATGGTTATCTCTGTAATTTGTTGCGTTCCTGTTTAAATCCGGATCATCTAAAGGAGTGCAATGACCTTCAATTAAGATCTAGGCACATTATAGAAATAGAGGGAGTTAAAACCACTCAAGTTAAAATTCAGTTACCTATAGAACAACCACCACAAGAAGAGGATGTGATCAGAAAACAAACTCATGATCAAGCAACCACATCTTCTCCCCCATTCCCAGAATGATTAATTATACCTTGACCTATACAAAATCCTAATTTTGACATTCTAGGAGAACTTAAAAACCTGTACATAAAAATCCCACTCCTCCAAGCCATCCAAGACATCCCAATATATGCAAAGACCATCAAAGAACTATGTATGAAAAAACCAAGGAGGAGAATAACAAATAACCCAACAGTCCAAGTAGTTGGCACCTTATCCGATCTATTATCAGGAAAAGAAACACCCATTAAATATGAAGACCCAGGAAATCTAATAGGAACAATACAAATCAATGGACAAACCTTTTCAAATGCCTTAGTCAATCTAGGAGCTGAAATCAATATCCTAACAATGACCACTTGTCAAAAACTGGGCATTACATCTGTAGAACTGACTTCCACTTTATTAGAAATGGCTGACCAATCCGTGGTTAGGTCAAAAGGCACACTGCATGATGTCATGGTATCCATTGATTCCTAGGAGTATCCTGTCGAATTTCTGATAATAAATCCCAAAAACCGACTTGATGGACATCCATTGATTTTAGGCAGACCTTGGCTTGCAACTGCTAACGCTTATATTAGTTGCCGACAAGGCAGTATGACCATAACTAGAGGCGCTAATATCAAGAATCTAGCCTTATACCATCCATCTCAGCCAAGTGTCACAATAATAACAACTAACAAACATCCTGTATCATACCTCACCGAAAATATTAGATCCCCATTAACCTTAGAAGATGCCCTCGATTTCAAAGATCAAACGGAGGATGATGTCATTAACAACTTTATTAGCCAAGCCCAATCTAGATCCCACATACAATGTCACATGATAGAAGCAAAGTTTGATAATGAATTAGAAGAAGATCCTCCTCTCAAAGACACTCATGATCAAACAATACCTACTACCTTTGTCTCAAATAACAAAACTGCAGAAATAGAGTCGGGAAAAACTTTAAACATCAATGGCAACCTGACTCCCGAACAAGAAGAGAAGCTAATCCAACTACTGAGAAAATACAAAGAAGCATTTGCATGGGATTACCCTGACATGAAAGAAATTGATCCCCAGTTATGTACACACCACATTTACACAGAAAAGGATGCAAGACCTGTTCACCAACCACAAAGGAGACTTAACCCTCATCTAAAAGACATTGTAAAAGTTGAACTTCAAAAACTTTTAGATGTGAACTTCATTTACCCTATCTTCGATAGCAAATGGGTCTCTCTACTTGTTGTGGTGCCAAAAAAGAATGGAAAGTGGAGGATTTGTGTAGATCACAGAGAGCTAAATAAAGGAACACAAAAAGACCACTTTCCCCTTCCATTCATTGACCAGGTATTAGATACTTTAGCAGGAAAAAAAATATTTTCTTTCTTAGATGGCTTCAGTGGATACAATCAGATTGAGATTGCCCCTGAGGACCAAGACAAAACTACTTTTACCTATCCTTGGGGAACATTTGCCTACAGAGTTTTACCTTTTGGATTATGCAATGCCCCCGCCACATTTCAAAGGGCTATCCTCAACATCTTTTCAGATTTAATAAATGAAGGGCTCGAAGTATACATGGATGATTTTACACCATACGAAGATGATTTTGACCCAGCATTGGACACACTGGAAAAAGTGCTGCAATGATGCATTGCCACTAGGCTTTGTTTGAGCCATGAAAAATGTTATATGATGATGACTGAAGGACTTATTTTAGGCCATTATATCTCAGCAGCTGGAATACAGGTAGATCCGACCAAAATTCAAATAATTTTGTTAATACCTACTCCTACCACTCAGACAGAGGTACACAGTTTTCTTGGATTTTCTGGTTATTATCGAAGATATATAGAACATTTTTCTCATATTGCTGCACCTTTATATGCACTAACAAGAAATTTTGACTTTGTTTAGATAGATAAATGTAACCATGCTTTTGAGGATCTGGAAAAGCTTATGTCAACAACCCCACTACTCAGAGGTCCAAATTGGGACTTGCCCTTTCAAATTTCATCAGATGCTTCAGACACAGCTATTGGAGTAGTCCTTGGGTAGGAAGAAGATAAAAAACCATATGCAATTTATTATATTAGCAAGAATTTATCTCCTGCTGAATTGAACTATACTGTTACTGAAAAGGAATTTTTAGTGTAATACATGTTGTCAATAAATTTAGGCATTATATCATTGGATATCCTGTTAGCTTATATACAGATCACTCTACCATAAAATATTTAGCAAATAAACCAATCACAAATGGTAGAGTAACCAGATGGTTGATTTTATTGCAGGAATTCGATATCACAATAAAGGACTGACCTGGAAAAGAAAATCATGTAGCTAACTTTCTCTCACGAATGCCAAAACCAGTGGATGAAGCACCAGTGGAAGATCAATTTCCAGACGAACATTTGTTCGTTGTCACTGTTAAAACACCCTGGTATGCTGACGTTGCAAATTATTTAGCAGTAGGAAAATTACCGAAACATTTTACCCCCAATGAAAAAAAAGCAAATTGTCCAGCGTAGTACTCGGTTTTCTTGGATTGGGGGCTACCTGTTTCATACAGGAGCAGATATGCACATCAGGAGATGCCTCCATGAAGATGAAATTTTTGACATTTTGAAAGCTTGTCATGACGGACCATGTGGCGAACATTTTGCATATCGGAGAACTGGTCACCAGGTGCTGCAAATAGGGTATTATTGGCCCACGATCTTCAAAGATGCAAAGAAGTTTGTTCAAGCTTGTGATAGCTACCAAAAAGCAGGACGCCCTAAACAGTCCGACGAAATGCCCCTGAACCCACAGCTAGTCATTGAACCATTCGAATGATGGGCCCTTGATTTTGTTGGTCCAATTAACCCATCACCGAACCAGAAAACATATATTTTGGTAGCAACAGAATATGTCACCAAATGGGTTGAAGCAGAGGCATTGCTGAGAGCTATAGAGGATTCTGTCATACAGTTCCTGTTCCACATATTTGTGCGATATGGCCTCCTAAGAGATATAATTATGGATGGAGGACCACAATTTTCTAGTAATAAAATTGTTGCAACACTAAAAATCTATCATATCCAGCATAAAATTACTACTCCATACCACCCACAGGCAAATGGTCAAGTAGAAAGCACGAATAAAATAATAGAAGCAATCCTAACAAAAACCATTGTGTCACATAAATGCGATTGGGATACAAGATTTTCGAAAGCCTTGTGGGCTTACAGAACAACATGGAGAAGTACTACTGTTTAGTCAATTTAGTGTTTCTAAATTGATGTCATTAATTGTCAACCCGGGGCTCGTAAGCTGATGAAGTGAAGGTGTACTATATGTACTTAAGCAACCTCTTAGATCTTTTTGTCGTTTGGGGGTGTTGTTTGTGGTCAATTTATCTTCCTAAGATGGAATGGAGATTTTATAAACAGATGAGTGAGTGTGTGTGTAAGGTGATTTCTAAATGAGTGAGTGTGTGTTACAGGTGATTTCTAACTACCTTCTAAACTTGCAAAGAAAAAGCTTGAAAGAAATAACTTGAAATGAAACTGAAAGCAAAGAACCACTTTCTAATGGCACTAGACACTATTCATGCTGCTGCAAATAAAAAGGTAAGAAAACCACTTTAAAAACCAATGATAATGTTTATATCTTCCTAACTCTCTGCTTCCAACATATGGTACTATGTAAAACACGATTAGGAAGTAGTTATAGATGAGTTTAAAAAGTGATAAAAAAATGAGAAAAATCTACTTTAAAGACTAGTTATAATGTTCAGCTCTTCCTAACTCTCTGCTTTCAGCATATGGAATTATGTGAAGCACGATTAGAAAGTAGTTAAAGATTAGTCTAAAAAGTACTCAAAGCCAGCTGTAATTTATTAGTATTCTGATCTCTAAAAGATGAACAACTTATGATAAAGAGACCATCAATATGTTAACATACAACTTTGAGAAACTAAACTAGAAATCAGCTATGAAAATAGAGTAAAGGCAGCAACTTTGAATATGTCAACTGAAAATACCATCAGATATAAAGCAAATACACAAAGACAAAAACAATCCCGGGTTAAAAACCTGCAAAAGAACAATACTGATCAGTTTAAAATAAATGCTGGAAATGAAATGACATGAGATCAAATGGTACACTATTATACATGATGAAAGAAATAGAAATTGCTGAAAGCAAGAAAATGAAATCAAACACTATGTACATGGTTTGTCATAGATGGGGGCCCTCCATCCACGCAACCAACTTAAAAGATCAGCTACGAAAAGGTGAACAGAACAGTCTTCTTTTTATAAAACCAGCATGTCAAAATACAGTGAAAAGTGTTGTAGGAACAGCCTTCTAAAACAGAGTTTTTATAACAGAATCAGCGCAGCAATTACAATATTCAAAAAGCTAATCTATAAGCGTTGGCACACGCTTTATTTATAAGCACAGAGGCAACTACTCTCTGCGTGAACTAAGCAACTACAGCCTAACTTATTAACTACGCAGCAACACGCAGTCTTAGCTAATTAACTTGTGCAGCAAACACGTAGGCAACTCCGTGCACTTTTGAGGGAAACGGTCATCATGGGAGACAAATCTATGTTTGGATCCTGTCTTTAGCTGTCTTCGTGGCGTGGAGGAGGTGCCAGCTATAGTTCCGTGTCCCAACTGCTCACGGCTCCCGTGCCACCGTTTAGAACTTGACCGTTTGACCGAGGGAATACCTGCGTTGACCAAAGGCATACGTGACTGGTTTGGCTCAACCAATAGCATACGATCCATGTGTACATCCAACCCAACATGCCCATGTGGCTCGTTCCTTGAGAAGACACGTGGAGCATATCAAACAACAAAAAGGCTGCAGAATCTCTGAACAGCTGCGGAATTGCTGAACAGCTGCGGAAACTCTGTTTATATGTCAAAAATCTAAACCAACAGTCAAACATAAGCAAAGTTAACCAATTATGCTTAAAGACATCAAATGTAATGATCTGGGTAAGTTTATGCGGAAAATAGAGCAAAAGAGAGGGATAAGTGAGGAAAAGTTGTAGTTAATGATGGATAATCAAGTACAAGTTAGAGGCTCTACATACCCCCACTACGAGGGTGTTGCATGTCCTCATGCAACGAAAACATTGTTTAATCCACCTGCTGAGATGCCTCTGCTAAGACATCTAGTCTTCTCCTCTTCCTCTGTGTGGCCACATTGACTCTTGGTCTTTTCATCAAACATCTGAATTTTAAATTGATCAAAGCTCTGCTTAATTTCCTGCATTTCTTCTTGAGCTTCTTGTTTTCCTTTTGCCAAAGGCCCATATGAAGCATGGTATTATCTTGGACCATCTTGTCCACATTGCTCTGTTCCTTCAGTTTTTCATTTTCTTGTTTGATGTGGCGATTTAGTACCTCTAGCTCAAATACTTCTTGCTTCAGTGATTGAACTTGCTGTTCAAGAGGTAGAACAGTGCTTGGACCAGCAACAGCTTGTTCTAATGTTTCCAAGTAGTTATATACTCTCTGCTGGTCTGGGTCAATCTCTGGTGACCTCTTTGGACTAGGCTCATGCTCAAATTCAGGTTCATGTTCAAATTCAAGCTCATGCTCAAAAGGACTTTCCTCACGTGGAGGGCTAGTCTCAACCTGCTCAACATGTGGAGAGCTTTTCTCAAAGTCAAGTCTTCTAGCAACCTTTTTAGGTGTGCTCAAGTCAATAAAGAATGACTCTTTGTTCTTTGTGGCCCCCATTTTGCTTTGTAACCTGCTGCTCCTTCTCACGGTGGTGATGCTCTGTTTTTCTTTTTGTTGCTTCTGTTTTTGTTTTTGCATTTTCTTGGAAAGGGCAGCCTCATGAAGTTGGGCCAACGTATGTGCCAATGGCTGAGTGTCCTCTTCACTGGAATTCTCAGGAGTAAGGTAGGTTTCTTGGGCTGTGGATTTTCCTTTATCTTTCTTTTGTTTCTTCCTACTCTCCTTTTTCTTTTGAGCAGCTTCTTGTACAATTTCTTGCAGGGTTTCTGTAATGATTCCTTGGGCTGTTTGATCAATGTCTACAGCAGGTTCAGGGTCAATTTCATGTTTAGAATGATGGGCAACATTTTCTTCTTCAACAAGGTCTTGGACAGTTTCTTCTTGGACAACAGTTTCTGGGGTAACCTCTTCTCTTTTTCTTCTACTCTTTCTAGGCACAGAGGCTTCTCCTGCCTCTTCGAAGTGGTTTGTCACAAGAAATCTTTCCCAGGTATCCCTTTTGGCCTTTAATTGTTCTTCAACTAGTATTTTGACAAGCCCATGATGGTATAAATGTGGCTCAATGTTTCTTGGGTTTCTTTGGACTATTGAGCACATTTTTCTAAGGCTTGAGAGTAAAAAGTATGGAAGGTTAATGTCATGCTCTCCTAAGAAATGCATCATAATTTTGGCATGATAAACATATAGAACTCCAAACCTTCCCTCACATGTAAAGAATTTTTGTACTAGTAGAAGCAGAGCTGTCCATTCTTCTTTGACAAGATTAACAGGGATTCCTTTTGTAAAGATGCTAGTGTCCATACCTGGATTCTTCAGAATTTGCTTCCATTTTTGGTCTTGTACTGATCGGTTTTTGAACCATCTCTCTCCAGTTTGTGGTAGTGAAGTGGCCTGTGCCAAACTGCTCTCGGTGACTGTGAATTTCAGATCTCCTATCTCCACTTGGTTGTCTTTCTCTTTGAAAGAACGTGCAAAAGTCTTTGTGACCTCTTTATAATAACCCTTGAATTTTTGAATGCACTGGAGACAATTTGCCTTTTGCAAAGGGTCTTTGACTTGGGGATATCCTTCCAGAAATTTGGAGCCCTCTGGCTCTGCCCTCAGAAGTTTACCCATTGATTCTCTGGCTCTGTTTTAATACTCTTGAGGAAGGGTTATACGGTTTCAACAATGGCTTTAACTCAACAGCTTTACGGCTTCAACAGTGGTTTCCACACAGTAGACTTACAACTTCAACACAACAACCGTAATACATTCACAACAGTGGTCAAAGTTTAGCAGAGGAGAGAAACGAAACAGAGTATGGTTACGATGACAGAGTGGTGAATAAGGCAGAGCAGTGGAAAGCAAGGAAAATGCGGAAGTGAAACAACTGCGTGAATGAGATAATACATGCGTAGGAGGGTTATGAATGATGGGAAGAAACGGTTAAGTCCTTAGACTTCAGTCATGAGTGTACATTTGGCTGTGGAATCATAACGCAGAGAGTCGTAGTACAATTGTCTACGTCACTTAGGTACGAAAATTTAAATGGAAACGCAGCCGTGTGTGGGCTTTTAAATCGTGATGAATGGTGGCTGTTAAGGCTGAGAGATACGGGGATTTTGGTCGAGTAATGGAGAGGATTGGCAATCATTACATTGAATGGCAAAAAAACACAACCCGTAAACTATGCAAAATGTTATAACCATAGGTTTAGAAATTAGATCATACCTTAGGTGTCCGCGTTTTGATTCCTTTTGCTTATCTGACATTAACCTTTCATTGTTTGTTGCTGCTACATGACCTTTCAATTTTTTCTGATGACCTTTGGACTGCAGATTCCTTCTTTAAACAGACTGTGTTTTTTTATGCAGGTACAGAAAGTGTATTGGCTGCGGAATTGGGATATTGGCTGCGGATTTGCTCCTCAGCTGCAGAAACTGCAGAAATACCCTTCTGACTGCACAAAACAACTTTAGCTGTGTAAAAATAAATCTGACAATGACTTTATTGGTGGATGGAATGTAATGGATGGATGAATGGAAAGAAATGAGGTGGAGTGAGATTGGTTGAATGAATAAGATGGTGAATGAAGTGGATGAAATGGCAAAATGAGATGGAAGAGAGAGAGATTTTTTTTTTGGAAAACATGAGGTGTCAGGTGACCCTGATTTTCACCTCAGGTTTTCTGCATAAGACTGCCAATCAGAGATTGGTTTTCAGGCTTATACATTTATTCTTTTTTTTTTTTTCAAAAACCAAAGATTAGGCTGATGGAGGAGAAGAATCCTTCTCCAACCTGATTGCAGAATCTTCTTTAAACAACTTGACAAATTCCTCTTTTGAGAGTGGCTTCTGGTAGATTTTCAGGCGATGGCCATTCATAATAAGAGGAGTATGAAATTCATCAATAGTTTTCACTCGAACTGCTCCATTACTAAAGACTTCATCAACCTCATATGGCCCAAGCCAATGAGTTTGAAATTTTCCTTTGAAGTCCTTAAACTTTGAATCAAACAATAGAGCCCAATCTCCTTTCTGAAACTTTCTTTCTTTGATATGACGATCATGCCATTTAGATCTTTGGTGCTGAACTAGATCGGTCCTTAGAATTGCATCTTGTCTTATTTCATCTAGCTCATTTAGCTGGTCCATTATGTGTTTTTGGGCTTCTGAGAGGCTCATTCCCAATTGGACTGCCATCTTGAAGGTCTTGATTTGGAACTCAATGGGGAGCAGGACTTCCTTCCCATAAACAAGTTCATAGGGAGAATGTCCTGTTGTGTTCCTCCATGTGGTTCGATATGCCCATAAGGCTTCAGGAAGCCTTTCCGCCCAATCTCTTCTATGAAGATGAGCAGTCTTGGTGATAATGCCTTCAAGAACTTTATTGGTAGATTCCACTTGGCCATTGGATTGCGGATGGTAGGGAGTAGATGTTCTGTGCTTGATCTTATATTCCTCCATCAGCTTCTCCATCAATTTAGATGTAAATTGGCTGCCCTGATCTGTTACAATTTCCCTTGGGACACCAAAATGAGTGAAAATATCCTCAAAAAGAAATTGAACAACTGAATTTTTAGTGGCAGAAGGCAATGCCTTGGCTTCTACCCACTTAGTAACATAATCAGTACAAACCAGTATATACTTCTTTTGCTTTGATGGTGGATTAATTGGTCCAACGAAATCTAGAGCCCATTTCGCAAAGGGTTCGATGCATACCTGAGGCTGTAGTGGCATTTCATTTGAAGGAGTTGGTCTCCCAACTCTTTGGCAGCTGTCACACCTTCTAACATATTGCTTTGCATCTTTAAAGAGAGAAGGCCAATAATATCCTAGAGAAAGGATTTTATAGGCTATCCTCTTGTCAGCAAAGTGCCCGCCGCATGGTTCATCATGACATGCCTTAAGGATGTCAGGCATTTCATCTTCCCGAACACACCTTCTGATTATACAATCTGGCCCTGTTTTGAACAATTCATTAGAAATCCAAGAATAATGTGAACTCTCCTGAATGATTTTCCTTTTCTCATTAGGAAATAAGTGTAGAGGTAGCTTCCCTGTAACTAGATAATTAGCCATATCTGCATACCAAGGAGTCTTGGTAGTTACTGCAAACAAGTATTCATCTGGAAACTTATCTTCTACTGGAGAATCTTCATTAGTGTTTTGGATTCTAGACAAGAAATCAGCTACTGTGTTTTGTTTTCCAGGTCTATCTAACACAGTAATGTTGAATTCTTGTAAGAGTAAAAGCCATCTTGTAACTCTACCATTAGTAACAGGTTTATTCATTAAATATCTTATGGCAGAGTGATCAGTATGGACAAAGGTTTCATAGCCGGTTATGTAGTGTCTAAACTTATTGATCGCATGTACCACAGCTAAGAACTCTTTTTCTGTAACAGTATAATTTAACTCAGTGGGAGTCAAATTTTTACTGGTGTAATAAATGGCATAAGGGATCAAATCCTTTTGTCCCAAAACAGCTCCTAGAGCTGTATCTGAAGCATCAGTAGAAATGTGGAAAGGGAGTTTCCAATTTGGCCCCCTTAAGATGGGTGCTTCAGATATTCTAGTCTTTAAAGCTTCAAAGGCAGATTGACACTCAGGATCCCATTTGAACTCACAGCCTTTGGTAAGCAATTTGAAAAGAGGAGATGCTATCTTAGTGAAGTTTTCAATAAATCTTCTGTAATATCCAGTAAACCCAAGAAAACTTCTAACATCTTTCTGGCAATTTGGAACAGGTAACTTAGAGATGACTTCAACTTTGGATCTATCAACCTTAATCCCATCTCCTGAAATATGATGTCCTAAAACAATCCCTTCAGTAAACATCATAAAACACTTTTCATGACTTAAAGAAAGATTTGTTTCCTTACATCTTATCAGTACTTTTTCCAAATTTTCCAAAGCTTCTTCAAATGTATTACCATAAACTGTGAAATCGTCCATGTATACCTCTACACAATCATGAATCAGATCTGAAAAGATTCCTAGTACAGCCCTTTGAAATGTAGCGGGTGCATTGCACAATCCAAAAGGGAGTACTCGGTAGGCAAAAGTTCCCCAAGGACAAGTAAATGTGGTTTTGTCTTGATCTTCAGGTGCTACCTGAATTTGATTATACCCACTAAAACCATCCAGGAATGAGAAATACTTTTTACCTGCTAAAGTGTCTAGTACCTGATCAATAAAAGGTAGAGGGAAATGATCCTTTAAGGTTGCCTTGTTCAATTCTCGATAATCAATGCAAACTCTCCCTTTACCATTCTTTTTGGGCACTATAACCAAGGGAGAAACCCATTGGCTATCTGAAATGGGGTAAATGAAGTTTACCTTGAGCAATTTCTGGAGTTCTTCTTTCACGATTTCCCTAAGGTTTGGATTCATCCTTCTTTGTGGTTGCCTAATAGGTCTGCTGTTTTCTTCAATATAGATGTGATGAATACAAGTCTTAGGATCGATTCCTTTCATGTCAGTGTATTCCCATGCAAATGCAGTGGAATGTTTTTGCAACAGTTTAGTTAATTCTTCTTGTTGTGGTCTTTCCAAGTTTTTGTTAATGTTCAATGTTTTTCCTGGAAGGATTTCAACTGTAGAACTACCAAACTCTTCCATTGAGAAGAGAGACATCTGTCTAGAGGAGAGATATTCAATGTCTGCATCTAACTGAAACTGTGTAGAGTCATATTCTAAAGGTATTTCAAAATTTTCTAATGTATTTAGAATTTGACTATCCTCACTGATCTCAGAGATGGTTAGAACAGGTTGAATAGTATCCTCATCATCAACCCACTCATCTTCTCCTATTTCTGTTATTGCCTTTGCTAGAGGATACAAGTTGAATTTCTTGGTGGAATTACCATCTGATATATACATGTCCCCAGACCTACAACTGATAAAAGCATCAGCTGTTGCTAACCAAGGTCTTCCTAAGATAAGAGGATGTCCTCCTAGATTGTTCTTGGGAGTTAAAATCATAAAATCAACTGGATATTCCCAAGAGTCTAGGGAGACTGGAATGTCTTCCAATACACCATCAGGTTTAATGATTGATCTATCTGCAAGTTGCAGTAAAGTAGGTGTAAAGAGAAGGTTAGGAAGCTTTAACTGATCCATGGTCTGTCTACTCATGATGTTGATAGCGGCTCCTAAATCAATCAAAGTATTTGGGATTTCAACCCCATTAATATGAGTCTTGACAATAGGGCTACCGGGATCCACATACTTTTGCATGGTAATCTTACCCATCATAATGTCTGCAATTTTTCCAACTAGATGTATCCTTTTGGTATCTCTGGTTCTCTTTCCTGTTTTCTTCAAACTCAACTCCTTTATTGTTTTCGCTAGAATGGGAATTTCCTTAATGGCTTGTAACAAGGGGATCTTGATACAGACATTCTTCAATTCATCTAGAAAACTATAGTCAGGCACCCATATTTGTTTTTCCACTCCTTTGTCAATTTGTAATCTTTCAGGAAAAGGAGGTGTAGCTAAAGGTGTAGGTTGCTCAACTATGGGAGTTGTAGAGGTTGATTCTTTTTCTTTTTCTTTTTGGATATTTTGGTTTTGAAGTGATACTTCAGAACCCTTATTGACTTTGAGAGATTCTTCCTCAGAAATGCTTGGTTGTTGAACACTTGTAGAAGGTTGATCTAAGATTCTACCTGATCTGAGTTGTACTTCATTGAGAGGAACAACCATATAGGTAGGGAATGGTTGACCTTCCATCATGTAAGCATTTTGAGGGTTCCTATTATTTGGATTTGGTAATGGCTGAGAGGGAAGTTGATTTGATTTCTGCTGGGATTGAAGCGATAGTTGAAAATTTTGATTTTGTGGAGGAGGTTGTTGTTGTTGAGGGTATGGCAATGATAGTTGTTGACCTTGATTTGGAAGTTGTGGAGCCTGCTGATTCTGAAATGATGGAGGATATTGATAGAATTGAGCAAATCTCCCATAAGGATTTTGCATGCTTTGCATCCATGCTTGAAAAGCATTTTGAGGTTGAGGCCAAGGTTGTTGCCAAGGATTCCAATTTGGTTGGGATTGAGAATTCATAGAGTTGTTAAACCCTTGATTCTGTTGCCCTTGCCAAGGTCTCCTTGCAATAAAACAGAGAGATTCAAGTGTATTTGGATCCTCTTGAAAGACTGCTTTGAGGCCAGGTATTGAAGGACAATCCTTAGTCTCATGAGTTTCTGAGCAAATTACACATGTTTCTACAACGTGTGTGTCCAAGGGACATTCCCTTAAAGCATGTTTCTTTCTACATTTCGGGCAAAAAATGGCCAAAGCCTCAGCTTCTGCTTTTTGTTTATTGTGAATCTTAAGGGTATCTAGTTGTTCACTAAGACTCCCTAAGATGTCAGTTTTGAATTCATCAAGCATATTTCCGATTTCAGCCCTACTTACTGATCCTGTTGCAGATTTATTTGCTCTAAGGAGAGAAGGATCTCTAGGCCCTTTTTGAGTTTTTGATTTGCCTCTTGAGAGATGGATACAAAGTTCTGCTATATCATTGAGTGAAAGTTGAGAAATATCCCCTTTCCCCATCATGTTTAAGATATCTATCCATTCATCCCTAATGGCTTTTAATAAGAGGGCTTTTAAGGTCTCTTCATCCAAGCTACTCATTTTTGCTCTTTTCAAATTATATTGAAATCTTTCAAGTAAAACTTCTAAGCTCTCATCTTCTCTTTGTATCATTTTAAAAACCTCATCCTTGTGATTAGTAGGCATACAATAGTCCAAATACCTATCCAAAAATGTTTGTTTCATTTCATCCCAAGACCTAATGGATTGAGTGAGTAACCCCATGAACCATTTCAAGGCTTGATCCTTCAGTGTTGAAGGGAACAATTTAAGTTTCTGAGAGTCATCCAGGTAGTCATAAGTTCGACACACCACTTCAAACTCAAATAAAAATGTTTCAGGGTCCTCAGTTCTTAACCCATGGAAATTTGGGAGGACAGATGGTGATATGTTTTTCATAGTGGCTCGGGAATCATCATTAACAATGGGAAACCCAAATGAATTATCCCCATCTCTATTTCCTCCTCCAATGGGATCTCTACCTCCATTATTATTGTTGTTTCCTCCTCCTCCTCTACCTCTACCACCTCCTTCTTCCTCTGCCATGATGGTTCTCCTAGGGATTTCAAAATCTTCTGGTTCCTCTACAAAAGGTGAATGAGAAGAGATTTCTCTTTCTTCTTCAGATGATCCCACTTCCTCAATTACAATTGGTCTTTCTGTAGGAGAAAGAGAAGAGTCTCTTCCTGGTTCAAATTCAATAGAAGGTGTAGGAGAGTCAACTCTTGGCTCTTGAATTCCAGGAATTCTAGGACTAGGAGTGTCGGTTGGAGATAAGGGAGGTGTCTCTTGTCTATCCCTTGAAGCAGATGGACTTGTAAAAATTGAACTTCGAGCTCTAGCTAAAAACCTTCCCCTAGAATCTCTAGCTCTATGCATGTCATTTTTTTTTTTTTTTCTTCAAGTCAAGTTAATAGTTCTTTTTCTGATCTTCCAGGTCACTCTAGGTGCAAGAAGAGAGCATACTCAAGAAACTACCAAATCAATAACTTTCTCTTTTCTGATCCTCCAGATCACCTTGAAGTGCAAGAGGAGAGCATACTTTGATAGGTTATCAACTTCTTTCCTTGAAATTTTTATGTTTTTTTTTTTTTCTAAGAATATGGCTACTTAATTTCACTTCCCCGGCAACGGCGCCAAAATGTTTAGTCAATTTAGTGTTTCTAAATTGATGTCATTAATTGTCAACCCGGGGCTCGTAAGCTGATGAAGTGAAGGTGTACTATATGTACTTAAGAAACCTCTTAGATCTTTTTGTCGTTTGGGGGTGTTGTTTGTGGTCAATTTATCTTCCTAAGATGGAATGGAGATTTTATAAACAGATGAGTGAGTGTGTGTGTGTAAGGTGATTTCTAAATGAGTGAGTGTGTGTTACAGGTGATTTCTAACTACCTTCTAAACTTGCAAAGAAAAAGCTTGAAAGAAATAACTTGAAATGAAACTGAAATTAAAGAACCACTTTCTAATGGCACTAGACACTATTCATGCTGCTGCAAATAAAAAGGTAAGAAAACCACTTTAAAAACCAATGATAATGTTTATCTCTTCCTAACTCTCTGCTTCCAACATATTGTACTATGTAAAACACGATTAGGAAGTAGTTATAGATGAGTTTAAAAAGTGATAAAAAAATGAGAAAAATCTACTTTAAAGACTAGTTATAATGTTCAGCTCTTCCTAACTCTCTGCTTTCAGCATATGGAATTATGTGAAGCACGATTAGAAAGTAGTTAAAGATTAGTCTAAAAAGTACTCAAAGCCAGCTGTAATTTATTAGTATTCTGATCTCTAAAAGATGAACAACTTATGATAAAGAGACCATCAATATGTTAACATACAACTTTGAGAAACTAAACTAGAAATCAGCTATGAAAATAGAGTAAAGGCAGCAACTTTGAATATGTCAACTGAAAATACCATCAGATATAAAGCAAATACACAAAGACAAAAACAATCTCGGGTTAAAAACCTGCAAAAGAACAATACTGATCAGTTTAAAATAAATGCTAGAAATGAAATGACATGAGATCAAATGGTACACTATTATACATGATGAAAGAAATAGAAATTGCTGAAAGCAGGAAAATGAAATCAAACACTATGTACATGGGTTGTCATAGATGGGGGCCCTCCATCCACGCAACCAACTTAAAAGATCAGCTACGAAAAGGTGAACAGAACAGTCTTCTTTTTATAAAACCAGCATGTCAAAATACAGTGAAAAGTGCTGTAGGAACAGCCTTCTAAAACAGAGTTTTTATAACAGAATCAGCGCAGCAATTACAGTATTCAAAAAGCTAATCTATAAGCGTTGGCACACGCTTTATTTATAAGCACAGAGGCAACTACTCTCTGCGTGAACTAAGCAACTACAGCCTAACTTATTAACTACGCAACAACATGCAGTCTTAGATAATTAACTTGTGCAGCAAACACGTAGGCAACTTCGTGCACTTTTGAGGGAAACGGTCATCATGGGAGACAAATCTATGTTTGGATCCTATCTTTAGCTATCTTCGTGGCGTGGAGGAGGTGCCAGCTATAGTTCCGTGTCCCAACTGCTCACGGCTCCCGTGCCACCGTTTAGAACTTGACCGTTTGACCGAGGGAATACCTGCGTTGACCAAAGGCATACGTGACTGGTTTGGCTCAACCAATAGCATACGATCCATGTGTACATCCAACCCAACATGCCCATGTGGCTCGTTCCTTGAGAAGACACGTGGAGCATATCAAACAACAAAAAGGCTGCAGAATCTCTGAACAGCTGCGGAATTGCTGAACAACTGCGGAATTGCTGAACAGCTGCGGAAACTCTGTTTATATGTCAAAAATCTAAACCAACAGTCAAACATAAGAAAAGTTAACCAATTATGCTTAAAGACATCAAATGTAATGATCTGGGTAAGTTTATGCGGAAAATAGAGCAAAAGAGAGGGATAAGTGAGGAAAAGCTGTAGGTAATGATGGATAATCAAGTGCAAGTTAGAGGCTCTACAACTACCGGTTATTCACCATACCAGTCAGTATTTGGAAAGGAACCCATCTTTCAAATAGAATTCGAAATACAGACACTGCGAATAGCACAAGAAGTCGGTCTAGATTTAAACGAGGCCCAAATTAATAGATTACATTAGATTAATGAGCTAGATGAAATTACGCTCTCTGTCGTTCAACATATTGTGTTGATCCAACAACATCGAGCCAAATGGCATGATGGCCTCATTAAAAAGAAAGTCTTCTGTGAAGGAGATTGGGTGCTCCTATACAATTCCAAGTTTCAGGATTTTCCAGGGAAACTTCAGACTCACTGGCTGGGGTCATACAAAATCCAGAAGGTACATGATAATGGCACCATTACTCTAGCCACCATTGATGGATGAGGACATAACTTTAAGGAAAATGGCCATCGATTTTGATTATATCGCATACCACTTACTCGGGAATCCTTCTACCAGCAACTCCGTGAAGACTCCGACATGTAGATTCTGGTTGAGGAAGAGAAATCTTCCTCACCTTTGGTTCATTAAGTGATTTGATTGCTCTTACATTCTGTACATAATTCCTTTGTTTTGTTAGTATAAATTACTTTTTGTACATATTTTTGCATTTATGTAATATTTGCACTTTGCATTTCCTTTTGGAAAGGAACAACATGTTCACCACCTTGCTGTTCCTTTTTGAGGAAATAACACCTTAGCATTTTGTTGTTCCTTTCTGAAGAAACAACAATTCCACCATTTTGTTGTTCCTTTTTTCGAAGGAACAACACTTTTGCATTCTGTTGTTCCTTTCAAAAGGAACAACATTTTCACCATTTTGTTGTTCCTTTTCAGAAGGAACAACACTTGCATCGTCTGCTGTTCCTTTTTCCGAAGGAACAACACTTTCATTTTTGTTGTTCCTTTTTCCGAAGGAACAACACTTTCGCTTTCTGATGTTCCTTTTCCGAAGGAACAACATTTGTAATTTTTTGTTGTTCCTTTTTCTAAAGGAACAACACTTGCATTTTTTTTTGCTATTCCTTTTTCTAAAGGAACAACATTTTCGTTTTTGCTGTTCCTTTTTTCGAAGGAACGACACTTGCATTTTCTGTTGTTCCTTTTCCGAAGGAACAACACTTTCATTTTCTGTTGTTTCTTTTTCCGAAGGAACAACACTTTTGTTTTCTGTTGTTCCTTTTTCCGAAGGAACAACACTTTTGTTTTCTACTATTCCTTTTTCGAAAGAACGAAACTTTTGTTCTTTGCTATTCCTTTTTCCGAAGGAACAACACTTGCATTTTTTTGTTGTTCCTTTTCCGAAGGAACAACACTTGCGTTCTTTGTTGTTCCTTTCTGAAGGAACATCACCTTCATTTTTCTGCTGTTCCTTTTTGAAGAGACAACATTTTCACATTATTTTGCTTGCACTTGTTTTCTTTGTTGTTCCAATTAAGGACAGCTACTGTTCCTCTCAATGCACAATAGTTTCGAGTATTTTTCTTCCTTTTTCTTGCGATTTTGTGCACAGTACCTGTTTTATCTTTTTTCTCTTTCTGTGTTTTATCATTTTTGAAGCACAGATATACACCTTTGTAATGAATAAAAAAACTAAAAGATACTAAAATCATCAAATTACATAAAATCGTTATCTTTACAAGAAATTGCTTTGAATTGATATGAGAAAATAGGAAAGGACAGAACTATTGATCACTCTACTGTCATTATTCTACTAATACCGATATGATTAGTTATCTTTATCATGATGGTTTTTTTCTAAATCCCCATAATCCTCTTTGATCATTATTAAGGAATAAGAACAAATGGTATATTTTTCTATTGAGATGTTAAGACTTCTTCCACCATTCCTACTCTTAAGGAGTGTTGAACCACCCTTTGTGTATAAATAGGAAAACTACTTTATAAGGAGAAAAAAGACAAAAAAATGTTTATATTATTTGCTAACATGGTTTTTCAAATGAAGGATAGGGGGAATCATCAAGAGCCAACCTACCATGATCATAAGGAAGAAAGTGAAGTGGCGTTCCCACTATGACCACCACACCAGGGATATGATCCAAGAGGCACATCAAAAAAAACAAAAGAGTCCTTGGAACAGGAGGTCTCATCATGAGCAGGCCTGGCCACCTTTCACTCCTTCCTGGTGAATGGCATTATGATTTATTTGGTTGCCAAGCCAACATAATGGCCTCCATTTTGACATTGCACAGCACTTTCCTAAGCATACACAAAGGATCATGGTTCCATGGGTGAAATAAAAAACTCTGTCAAGGTTATGGAAACCTGTGGCCAATAGAGCTCTGTTGATGGTATTGAAGTCACATTCCTTATACACCAATAGCAATTATAAAATCCTTCTTCTTCTTATATCTTTGTAATCGGTCAAAATGAGCTTATGTACATAATCCCTCCGAACGTTTAATACATGAAAATATATTACAACCAATTATGATGGAAAAAGTTGATAATGACTGCATCAGACTTTTTGTGCACATCAGCTGTCCTATCCTCCCAATCTCGCATCATATCATGACATTCTCTTATTTATTAAGCGATTCTATTATATAACTCAATTTCGGCAATCTACTCGTTCTTGTAAACATGGCATCTCAGTATACGTTGTTCCTGTATGACTCTGTACCATGGCAGTTCGACATACCACTCCCTCATTTGACGGCTAAGGATAGGCCTATCACATTGCAGGGGGGGAGCAGGTGACCTCATAATTTGTTGGCATACGTGTCAAACTATCATTCGGAGAATTCTCACTCAGGAATGGCAAGGCTTAACGGTATATTGTTTTCCAGTTTGCATGGCTCGCTATTCCAAAGCTATCTCCATGTTATGCTCTGCAACAATTAGAAGTAATTCGGAATTTGAACAAGCTTGATATTTCGTCATTTTCTCTGTGTTTCCTAAAAGCTCGAACAACCTATTGTTCCATTGTCGTCTCTGCATTTTTTTTTACAGTGTGCTAAGCATGGGAGGAAGATCAATTCGTAGGGAAACACAGGTATTCACAATCTATGATGCTACATGAGAAATCCTAACAAGGGCATGATGGGTAGTTTATCTCAACCATTTACAACAATCCAACAAGACCGTAGCAATTGAATTCTTGCAGAACTTGCAAGAACATCACTCCATGGTAAGAGGGAGATAGATAGTAGTCACCGATGACATAATTACAGAGGTCTCGAGACTGCCAGCCACTGGACCTGTGTGGACTCTTAAGAAGGAGAGACTGCGAAATGTCATAAAAATCTTCCAAGATGAAGGCCAGAACCTGATTGTAAGAGGAAAGGGATTTCTACCAGTAGCATTGGGAGAGTCGTGGGAAGAATTAGCAAGAATCATCCAGAGTTACATTACATGTGAAGGCAGGAAAGACATGGTAAGACCTTGCCACCTTAAACTTTTAGCCGTATTAAAACAGAAATGCACTGTGAATTTGCCTACATTTTTAAATTCTTTATTACACGATGTTGCCCGAAGCATGAAGAAATCTTGCCACGTAGAATCGATACTAAGTCACCATGGGTTGATACGACTGATAGTTAGCTACAGTCTTGCTCAACAAAAGATAATTTGGGAAGAACTGATCTTCACAATAGACAGGGGACTGGCTTTGTCGGCCCCAAAATGAAAACATGCTGCCAGTACATCGAATAGACCGCTGAAACGAAGGAAATCCGTTATATTGGCATGGATTAGAGGGAGGTTGGAAAATCCCCAAGGGAACACCAGTTAACTGATGGAGATATATGATTCAGGGGATGAGCAACCCCTACAATTGGAAGGAGAGGAGAATGAAAAAGAGTTGGAGGAAAACAATGAAGGAGAAAAAAAGCATGAGACCAGGCAGTCTGGGCAGGCGGAGGAAGCAAAAAAGCAACATGAAGAAAGCTCATTGCAAAATCCATTGCAAGAGAATGAATTGGCCCAAATTCTGGCCAATATCGGTGAATATGCTCAACCTCTCAGCCCACTAAACTTCCACAGTGAAGAAGAACCAAAGGAGCATTCTGCTCATGAAAAAAATGTATCCAAGGGATTGTGCGATGAGGAAGAAGGACTGCAGGAGCACTCTCTTCATGATAAGAGTGCATCTGAAGAATTGTGTGACGAGGAAGAAGAAGAAGAGAATCACTCTGCCCATGATGAAAGTATATCCGAAGAGAAAATTGATGAAGATAAAGAAGAGGAACAATATGTTCCTAGTTAGACTACACCGGAAGAATTTCATGAAGGAGAAGGGGTGGAAGAAGAAGCTACACAAGAAATAACAGAAGAAGCTAGGGTTTCTACTCCTAAACAACCTGATTAGAATAATGAGGAAGCACCCCAAGAAGAAAACCAGGAAATTGGTCAAGGCGAAAGTCTAGGCCCGAGTAAACGGATAGTTGTTCCTTCTAAGAAAATAGAAGAAATCAAAAGATTACGAAAAGAACAACAAAGACCGCTTAACGTGATAGCATGACTTCGACAATAAATCGGGGTTTTGAAAATGGGGAAGAAATAAAAAAAGACCTCGGTGGTAAATCATGCAACCACTCTGGCAAAACCCCTTAAGAAAAAGATTAGAAGGACTCAAGTCTAGCCTGCCGTTCAAAACTGAAAGGAACAACATTCAGCTGTCACCCATGTCGAAGTACAAACAGATAATATATCAGCTTGTGACAAAGAATTTCAGATAAAGGCACAATCCTTTGAGGAAATTCGAATCATGAATACAGGACGATGTAATAAGAAGATTCAAGTAAACCTCCCGTTTACAACTACTATGTGGGATAGTGATATGAGGACAGTAACTCTGTGAAAGAATTTGGTGCAAGCCCAACAAATAGTAGAGAAACTTACAGAACAGACTATCTCTCAACAAAAGTTTGGGAAATTACAACAGCAGCTGAGGAACGTCAACTTATCCGAAAGCCAGGCCTTTGAAGGATGGCGAAAGGAAGAAGAAAGGGTCAAAAAGGTAACTCATAGACTAGATGTAGTCATCAAACAAATGGATACCTTATGCTCTTTGTATACTGACATCCTACCATGTAGATCACCTGCTAGGAACTATGCCTTATTTTTAATGGAAAGATATTTGCAATTGAAAATTAAAGCTGTCAAAGCAAGAGCCCCTATAGAAATAAACACTATTGATGATTTCATAAATTGTTGTAAGCACTATGGGGTGAAGGTTCAGAGATTATTATGTGAATTCTATTTGCACAACCTTGTGTTAGATCAAGAAATAGAGCAGAAGCCCAACCCTTTCATTGGGGATGTCCAACTGCAGGCATTCATTTCTTTTGGTGTTAATCAAATAAAATGGCCTAAAGCCTACAATGCCTTTCAAAGACTAGAAAATGGATTAGACTTATGGGTGCGAGCTGAGCCTAGAGACCCATTACAGTTGTGGAATAAACATAGGAACCTAATGAGGACTCCGAGTGTGATTGAGGCATTAGGACCTATTCATACGTCAATCAATTGGCAAGGGATAGAATACTTCTTTACCATCAAGGATCTTGCCATTGCAGCTGCCAAATTTCGATATCAGACTTCTAATCCGAACATCCAACTGAGGGAACCGTTTAACTATGAGAACTTTAAGCTAGTTGTTGATCGCTTGGGTCTCTATGGTGACCTTATTTTGAGAGAAGACCCATCTTGGTTAGGTTGTAGGTTCCGAAGTCTGGTTATTTGGCACCCTGCACCAGGATACCAAGCCTTGTATGAAATGCCTGAGGTTCAGACAGGACATCTTTTTTAGCACCTATCTAGGCATCATGGTTGTATACCACCTCATGAGATCTCGTCTCTAGCCTACTCCCTCACTGCCTTACATGTCAACTACAATGTTTTCATGAGGGCATGAAAAAGGGTAAGCAGGGGGGTGTGTTGAACACTGGAGAAGGTATGCTATTATCATTTATTTTGTCATATTTCTTTAAAACTCATAACCTCTTTACATCACAAACTAGGTAGATAATAAGAAATTATGATAAAATCTAGAATATTTGTATGTAACGTGAAATAACTAATAATTACCCTTTTCTTATGCAGAAAAAGGAGAAAACGGAGGATTTTCATCCCAAGGGAAAAGACAAGACAAAGTTAATTGATGTCCCTTTGACAGGGAACCGCATGCAAACAAGGCAATCCAAATTGGAGTGTATCAGCTAGGAAAAGGGAAAGGAGATACCAAATCAGCGCAAGAGAACAAGAGGATAACTGAGAACTAACAGTTTGGTGAATCCCTTAGGATCCTTTGATCCTGAGGGATCACTATCTTAATGATTTTTTGTATCATTGATATCTCTGCTCAACTATTATAAGAAGAGGCATCATTGCTAGCCCGAGGAACGAACCGTTGTTGTCTTTATGAAATTTTCCATTGTATTTGAAACTTTGATCATTGACTCTCTTTGAAGAGTGATTCACTGTAAATCTGTTTTGATGCTTTAATATATAAATCTGGTTGTCGTTCCATCTTTGATTTTGGAGTAATCTCAAGCAGTGTGTCCGTAGAGGCTAACGCCCCGGCCTTAGTGGAACACTTGCTCCTGTACCATTATTTTAAATTCGCGTGTGGTTTGATCTTCTCTATTAGCTCTGTTCAGTAATCTGATGTGCCTTGTTGTTTTACATAATATTTCTATTACATTTCGTTTATACTTGACTAAGTAATGTTATTCTCTATAACAGGAATGTCGTGTTGTTCATTCTGACTTTATATCATATTGTTGTTCCTTTAACCATTGATATAACATTGTTGTTCCTTATATATTTCCATTGTTGTTCGATTACAAAGTAACCGTGTTGTACATTCATAAATCGGTATTACTGTATTCATCTATGGTTCACATTTGAACGTGATTGTTGTTCATTTAAGATTGTTGTTCCATCGCGAATCACAATTGCTACTCTTTATAACTATGATTTATACTTGTTGTATCGAAGCCAGATTATTGTTCCTTTCAATATTAAGCATGCCATGTGTAATAATTGACCTGGTTTGTTGTGCATTTATTCAAGTTGTTGTTCCATATTTCATTTCTGTTAGTTTTCCACTCTATTTCTATTTGTTGTCCAATTCATCTTTAAAGTAAGGATTGTTACTTAATTCTTGTAGGATATAATTATTATTGCATTCATTTATGTAGGTTAAGGTTTTGTTGTTCAATCCTGTTCATAGGAGTAGTTGTTGTTCCATTTCCTGTCATTTGAATTATCATTGCTTTGGTGTACAAAATGATCTGAGACTATAGTGAACATTGACATATGTTGTCTAGTTCCCAGATTGATGATCTTTTCCTTGATTTCCTTTTAATTGCATCAGTTTACAGAGGGAGGAGTTACCATTACTGTACCCTTGACTGATAAATTTCTATAGCTTTTTGAATGCATGATTTTAGTTTTAAGTTGATTTTTATAAGTAGATCTTATTCCAAGCATCCGTTTACTCTTGTACTTAGAGCACTATACTACTAGCATTACTCTGATAAATGACCACCTCAAACCGAGTACACTCTTTGAGATAACAAATCGTTCCTGGATTGACAGTTAATGTAGGGTAAATAGAGGTGAAAAAGACCCTTTTTACTACTTGACACTTATTTACTATTGCGTCACCATGGAAAATTTTAGGGGCTAATGTTCGCCCAGTGGGCTAATTTTCCATGATTTTTCCAAAAAACGATTCGCCAATTTCCAATTTTTATAAAAGATGATTCGCCCAAATTTTCGAATATAAAATTATTTTACCTTAAAAATCGCCAACATTATATAGATACCATATATAAAATCATTATAAATTTGAATAATTTAGCAAATATATCATTAAAAAATTTATAGTTTGCATATTAGGGATTAGTGAGATTCGCCAATGTTTTTAAACTTCAAGAAAATTTTCCATCCTTAAAATTTTCCTTGTGCGTCACCCTAGTAGTCCCCAATCTTTGCAAACTGCGGCTCTGCCTTTGTGCCAATGTTTACCTGTCTAGTTTTGAGTGGCTCGATGATGTCTGGATTCTCTAGTTGCGGTCCTTCAAATTCGTGGTGACCTTTATTCTCTAGAATATTAATCTTCCTCGAGTCTTCGTCTTCTTCTTCTGCTATCACATTGTATCACTCCTGCACGTGGCTCAGTTGGGTAGTCCAATCAAGTTGAATCAAATCTAGAGGATCCTGTGGTATCCTGAAGATCGTTGCCTTGACCTCCTGCAACGCTTCATTAATACATTCAAACACATCCTCAAAGTTGAACACCATAAAAAATCCTTGGTGCAAAACATCCCATTCTTTAGTGCCATGGCGGAGCTCTGTCTCCAAGTACAAATTCATTGGTATAACATCCAAGGTATGAAAAAACAGATGTACCCACTCCGGCTGAGGCTCCGCTCCATACACTTCAGTCCATATGGCCAAATGGTTATGTGGGTCATTCCTCCCATCATATTTTTCTGTTAGCCACATTTTTGGGTGACTAAACCACACTCTCATCATTTTTCTATACAAGTGGAAATCATCAAAACTGTTCTTGTGTGTACCTTACCATCTCGCAGGTTTAGCACGTAGTGCCTAGTCCAAGTCCTAGAAGCGATGCTTCTTTGGCACTTCTCTCTCGAATTCATCCAAAAAGTTATCAACATCAGTTAAGCCATCATAATACGGTAAATTTCTTACCTCTGACGATACATAATGGAACGACTTGGTCATCATATTACAGTGCAACATAGACACTTCATGCAGTCAATTCCGCCAATGCTCCAAATATTCGTCTAAATTTGATGTGCAGGAACTTTCACAGTCCCGTGCAATGTGCCCATCTGCTATTGGATTCACCCAATCATGATCTTTCATTGTTATCTTATAAATCTAGTCCAAATCGTCACCACTTTCATAATCGCGGACCGGTTTAGCATAGCGCAGTCCCTCTGCAGGGTCCAAGGGCACCACTACGCAGAGCGATTTGTTAGAAAATTATATATTACAGAGAAATGGAACACATAAAATATATTGTAAAAATATAAACAGAGAAAACACATACAAAAAGAGAGACACAGATATACGTGGTTCACCCAATTTGGGCTATGTCCATGGGAAACAGTCAATCCTTCCTTTTATATTATCCATAAAACTGAAGAGATATAACCTACAGCAGATCTGTTGTAATTCCCTCTTCACTCTCACACAATCTCCTCTCTCTTTCTCAATCAGAATACAGATCTACACAGACGTAATACAATTCCCTCATATATAGCGAGGGGTTGCCTTCTAGGGAAAAACCCTAAATTAAACATAACTTCTACCATCATATCCACCTAATGAATGGCCCAGATTGACTACAAAATTACAACATTTTACAAGCCAATTTTACATCTATTTTTAGCTTCGAGGGGCATTGTCCCCGATCCCTAGACCCCCCTTGCAATGCAAATATTACGGGCAGAGTTTCTGCCACATTGCGAACTGGGGTCCAACACAGTGACACCTTTGAATAAAGAAGATAATCAGGATCCACACCCAATAATCTCCCACTTGGAGACTGATTATAGCAACTCCACCGTTGCTTCATTTGCTGGACAATGACTCCACTTTGGACCTGGTTGTTTCTCATCTTCATCATCATACTTGAAGACCAATTGAAACCGAGAAAAATCTCAGTTTCTCCCTAGTTACAACTTTTGTTAACATATCTGCAGGATTCTGGCTAGTGTGTATCTTTTCCAGCTTCAACTGTCCATCTTCCAACACTGACCGTATGAAATGATACTTGAGTTGTATATGTTTTGTCTTGGAATGAAATGCAGAGTTCTTTGCAAGATGTATGGCACTCTAGCTGTCACTGTATAACCTGCCCAACTCCTGCTTCTTACCCAATTCATCCAGAAACCTTTGTAACCAAATCATTTCTTTACTAGCCTCTGTACCAGCAACATACTCTACTTCCTTTGTTGAGAGTGCAACAAAACTTTGTTGTTTTGAAACCCAACTGACAACTGTTCCACCTACAGTAAACACATACCCTATTGTGCTCCTCCTGTTATCTCTATCACCCACCATATATGCATCAACATATCCCAGTAGAGCAATGTTTGAACCACCAAAGCATAATTCTTGATTTGTGGTACCTCTCAAATACCTGAGAATCCACTTCACCACCATCCAATGGTATTTTCCTAGATTGTTCATGTACCTTCTTACAACTCCCATTGTATGTGCAATATCAGGCCTTGCGTACATTAAGCTTCCAACTACTGATGCATATGGAACTTTAGACATATAATCCATTTCTTCCTGAGTCTTGGGATACACCTCCTTACTTAGTTTGAAATGGCCAGCCAAAGGTATACTAACCGGTTTTGCATTTTGCATATTAAATCTTTTCAACACCTTTTCTATGTACTCACTCTAAGACAATGTTAATTTTCGATTCTTCCTATCTCTTGTTATTCTCATACCAAGGATTTGTTTTGCAGCACACAAATCCTTCATTGCAAATGAGTTTGCCAATTTTCTTTTGAGAACATTTATTTCTTGCATGTTAGAACCTACAACAAGCATGTCATCTACATACAATAACAATATAATATAGATGCCATCATTTTACCTTTTGAGATAAACACAATGATTAGAGTCACATCTAGTATAACCTTGTTCAGACATAAACCTATCAAATTTTAGATACCACTGCCTTGGAGCATGTTTTAAGCCATACAAGCTCTTCTTCAACTTGAAAACTAGTTTCTCCTTCCCTTTTACCTCATTTCCTTGTGGCTACTGCATATATATCACTTACTCCAAATCCCCATGGAGAAAGGTTGTCTTTACATCTAGTTGCTCAAGATGCAAATCTTTAGCTGATACTAGACTTAAAATAGTTTTGATTGAAGTCATTTTAACAACAAGAAAAAATATATCACCAAAGTCTATACCCTTTTTCTGTGCAAACCCCTTCACCACAAGTCTAGCTTTATACCGTTTTCTACCTCCATCTTCTTCCTTCAACCTACAAACCCATTTATTCTATAATGTTGTTTTACCTGCATGCAACCTAACTAAGTCCCAAGTCTAGTTATGTGCTAAGGAGTCCATCTATTATTTCATGTCTTGCTCCCACTTCTTCCTGGTTTCTACTTGCACTACTTCTTCATAACATTCTAGTTCACCAGAATCAGTCAACAATACATAATATAATGAAGGAGAGTATTGTTCAAGGGGTCTACTTATCCTGGTAGATCTTCTAACACCACTTTCAGGTGCTTGAGGTGCTTTTCGCTATTGTGTCTGTTGTATTTGTTCTTGTTGTTGATCATTATGATTTTCAGGCACCTTCACTTTTTCTGTGATCTCATCAAGCAATGTGTATTCTTTGTTTTCTTTTTCCTGTTTCTTTTCCTGCAGCTGATCCTTATACAAAACATTTTCATTGAATATGACATCTATGCTCCTAATGATTTTGTGTTTTTCATAATCATAAAAGAGATAACCAAAATCATTAACACCATATCCAATAAAGGTAAATTTCTTTTATTTTGCCTCAAGATTTGTTCTATTTTCTTTATTAATGTGGACAAAGGATTCACAACCAAAAGTCTTTAAAAATGAGTAGTTTACCTTTTTACCTATCCATGCCTCCTATGGAATACCACCATACAAGGAACTTGAGGGCCCTCTATTTATTAGATAAACATCAGTATCTACAACATCTACCCAAAATTTTAAAGGAAATCCTGCATGCAATCTCATGCACCTTGCATGCTCCATGATTTTCCTGTTAATCCTTCCTAACACACCATTTCCTTATGGTGTTACTGGAACTGTCTTCTCTCTGTGAATTCCATTCTCTGAAAAATACCTATCAAACTCTTTGCTGCAATATTCACCTCCATTGTCTGATCTAATACACTTCAACCTTTTTCTTGTCTCATTTTCAACCAAAGCTTTCCATTTCTTGAAAGTATCAAATACATCAGATTTATTTTGAATACAATAAATCTAGGTTTTCTAGTTTCATCATCAATAAAAGTAACATAATAGTGAGAGCCACTAAGAGATGATACCTGAGCAGGTCCCCATACATATGTATGCACAAGTTCTAATTTTTCACTCTTCTTTTCTTTCCCAACTCTGAGGAATCTGACTCTCTTTTGTTTTCCATAAACACAATTCTCACAGAATTTTAAATCAACATTCTTCAAACCTGGCAACAAATTTCTTGAGTGAATAATATGCATCCCCTTCTCACTCATGTGCCCAAGCTTATGATGCCACAATGTTGTATCTTCTCCTGTAGAGGTTAAAGCATTAACATAATTTGAAATACCATTGCATAAATACAATGCACCAACCTTTTCTCCTTTTGCTATTACTAGGGCTCCTTTAGTGACCTTCCTGATTTTATCGGTAAAAGTAGTGACACAACCTTCACCTCCAAATTTCCCTATTGAAATAAGATTTTTCTTCAGATCTAGAATATGCCTTACCTCCTTCAATAGCCATTGATTTCCATTCTATTGTTTTATGAAAATTGTACCCATTCCAATGATTTTACAGGGTTTATCATCACCCAATTGAACCTGTCCAAAATATCCTTGAACATAATCATGAAAAAGTTTCCTATCATGTGTGGCATGGAATGAGGCCCCTGAATCTATCACCCAAGCATCAATAATATTTTCTAATGAAATAATCAAAGCATCTTGCAACACATCACCTATCACATTCACTTCGTGATTGTTTTCTTGCTACACATCTCATTCTTTTCACTTCCGAGACTTGCAGTCTTTCTTCAGGTGTCTTCTCTTCTCGCATTTCCAGTACATTATCCCTGATCTATACTTGGATCTACCTTTCCTTGACTTACCGCAATATCCATGGCTCTTTCCTCTCTCCATTTTTCTTCCCTAGTCTCTGCAGTAAAAGCAGTACTTGATGTCTCACCGGATCTTTTCCGTCACATTTCCTCGCTAAGGATTGCACTAACAACATCATCAAAATTTAAAGTACTAGATCCAGAGACAGAGTTACCAATGGCCATAACTAAACCATTCCAACTTTTTGGCAATGAGCATAGATATAATAGAGCCCTAACTTCATCATCAAAAGTTTCCCCTACAGAACTTAACTAACTAGTGACTATATTAAATTCATTTAAATGATGAGAAACAGATCAAATTTTATACGTAATTTATACTTACAGATAAGTATATCTCCCCTAAGTGGGTAGTTACACTTAGAAAAACTAAAGTAAAGATGTTTAACCTTTTCCTACAATAAACAGATAAGATAAAAGAACCTACTTGTGATCCTTCGCTTCCTTTGATTTCCTTGTGATCCCTCTCAAACTGAATTCGCTCAATTGGTACCTACCAACATAAATAGAATACAACAACAATCAGATCATATGATATATTTATTGTAAACAAATGAAATCAACAACATTTGAACACACACTCATCATAGATATAGACAAAAGTATTGGAAAAGGAACAACTTTATTGATTGATAGAAGGAGAAGTTACACCCAATGTGGTTCAATCTCATGTCACTCATCCAGTTTAGTCCAAGCTCTCATCACACCAATAGAAACATCAATCCAACAGCATAACATTACTTGACAATTATTTCAAGTCTCTAAACCAACATTATTTCTATATAATATCCAAGCTCCTTGGCTCTATGATGGGAGGCCAATTTATAGATGAATGCAAGTGGTTTTGTCATTAATATGGCATTGAATGGTTTTCCATAATTGTATGATTAGTTTCCATGTTCAAAGGAATGAGAGGATAGGGGATTAGATGATCCAAGCATATCTTAATTTGAGCTCATCATGATAGGATAGGAGTTGGGTTCCTTCTAGAAGGATCTAGAAAGGAGGAATATACTCAGGATCCAATGAAAATTTCAAGGATTCTCGCCCAACGCAAGCTTGAGTGGGCTTAGGTGCTCTATAATGTAGCCTTGAATGGGGCTACCTACTCTATAGAGCACTTATCCCTGACCAGGGGTGCGCTGGTGAGCCAAGGAAGCACTTCAGCAAGGTTTGAAGTCAGGACACTCTCATGGATGAAAGAAATCAATGAGGTGGCATGCCTAGGGCATGTAGTAACTGAATTAGGGTTTGATAGACCCTGCTTACACTGATCTAATAATTGGTAGTGATGTGCCCAAATAGACCTGTAACAACTTCCCCCTAAAGTATGAAGTCAAAAATGATAATGTTGAGTGATATTCTTTATGATGTGATGAAAAGGATCTGAAGTGAATGGTGACCTGCATCAATTACAATACATAATATCATGATATCTTTGAATTTTTCATGAATTGCTTAGGGAAGGCATACCCATGCTCAACATATAAAACTTTCATTACATGTATATAAATCAAATAGTCGTCTACAAATATAGATCCATGACTATCTTTGTAAAGCCATCGTACAAATGATTTAGGACTCTCCTAAAATCGCAACCTGGATGGATGAAACTAGATCTAGGGTCCTCTATCTCATCTAGTCATTTGCACAAGTATGAGTCTAACCATTGAAAATGTGATCTGAAGTCAAACATGGGAAGACATCGTCTGATTACCAGCCAATGATGTAAGCTGTTAACAGATGCAAGAGAAATCACCAATAATGATAATGATTCTCAAGGTACTACAGTACATTTTACATGGTGTGAATATATGTTTTGATGTCAAACACCATACAAAGTCTTTTGGTCGAAGGCCTGTGATGTCAACCTATCGCTGGAAGCGAGAAACTTGCCATTGATGTATGCAAGCCTCAAGATACTGGAAGGGTGTTTCTAAGTCAACTTCCTGGACAATGTGTTGACGTTGAAAAGAAGTGACTCGTCGTAGGAGGGTCTTGATGTATCCCCCATCAACGACACGAAACAAGTGTAATGATTTTGAAGAAAGAATGTGACTGATGATAGAATGTTCAGGAATGGTGGTCATGAAAATGAAGGTTTATGAGTATTGCAAAGGATGAAGTTTACTAAGTGACTTCTCTTGAACATGTTGGTGACAATGAGTGAATTGGAAACATTGACCCAAAACCAAAGTGATGGATGGTGTGATAGACCATAGGTATGATAAACATCAAGTAGATAACCCAACCCAAATAGTCATAGAGATGAAGTGAAAGTGTCATGTTCAAGAGCGACTTGCTACCATAAAGTGATTTATCCCTTTTCCCATTTTCCCCAGTCATTGTTGACTAATACCTCTTTATTTTTTTAACAAGCTTGAGGAGGATAACATATGCTTGATTTATAATTCTACCCTTCAGGTGAATCCATCGCTATGTGATGTTTTAACGAGTCTAGCGAAGGTGAAACTTGGTCTTGTCATGATGGACAAGTTTGTCGTTATTTTATGCCTTAACGAGTTTAATGACAATGAGAACTTGATCCTTTTCAAGTTTAGAGAGTTTGAAAAGGGACAAAAAGAAAACTGCACAAGTTATTTTTCGTAAATTTGTCTCTCAAGTCCAAAAAAATGTAAAATAATACAAGAGAGAACCTATTGACCATGTTCGATCAACGTATTCCTTTTTCGTAAGTAATCTATCTCATTCCATAATACTGAGTAGATGTCGTTTCCAATCTGTTTACGAGCTAAAAAGGACAAGTGCCCAACAATATTTTCATATTTTGAGAATCTGAAAAGAGCTGAAAGAGGACTCTAGGGGGGTTCCTTTTTGAATGTTTAACAGAGCTCGAAAAAGAGATAAAAGTATGCTCTGTGGTAAAAAGTACATTTTACGATCATGCACATCAAATTCACCATGTCAATTGTAAACCTACTCAAAGAACCACCAAACGGATTAAACATACCTGTTTCATTGGTAAAAATAGGTAAAAGCTATAGTTTATTCATTTAATGAACATGAAATAACCATAAAACAAGAATTTACGAAGTCATTTTACCATTTGACATTTACCATTTAGTTTTGTGCTCTAAACCAGTTTTTTACCTCAAACTTCAGCAGCTGATTGCAGGAGATTTTGTGGATCATTCGGCGTGATGTCAAGACCAGGTAGGAGATCTACCTCTTTTCTTTCATTTAAGGTTATCGTTTTCAATTTCAGGAAAACAAGTTAGGGTTTTGGGGTCCCTAGGGTAAATATATCATGCCCTAGGATCAACGCACCCTTATGCATTGAAAACTATGTTGCAGTGCAGTCAAACAGAAGGGAAACTGCTCTGCATCACATTGTCTAAAGATTAGGGGTGCATTGGGTGAAGTTTATAAATTTGATTCATCATTTCTATCCAAAATCTCTTCAATTTTTTAAATGAAATGGATCCTAACCAAGCCTATGGTGTGATTTCAGACTTTGATCTGATCAAAATGGCTATCACGTGGTGTGAAAGAGAACATGAAGAATAGGATATGGTTTCCCTAAATGATCCTGGTATTATTGAGGCCCTTAGAGATTGTGGGTTACTCAAATATTTCAGGTTATCCAGGATGAGGAAACAATTAGAACTATTGTAGTTCTTGGTTCATTCATGGGATCCAATGGAACAAGTTTTTCACATAGGGGACAAAGTGCTCCCTATATTGATCGATGATATTTACTTTCTCACTAGATTTTCAAGACGTGGTGCCCCCATTTCTCTTTCAGGTTCTTCCCGTGGGGGTGAATCAGTGAGGAAATACATTCGACAATTCTGTTGGCCAGGTACACAACCTAGAAAAGATGGAAAGATAAACATTAGGGATGTTTGTGATATGACCTTGCGAAAAATCCTCTTTACTATCGCAAAGTTGGCAAGTAGTGTGACACTTTATGTCACGAATAGATCATACATGCAGTATGCACTCGAGTGTCTCGAGCCAACTATGTTCAACTGGTGTGAGGCAGTATTCTCTTTGATGAAAAAGTAACTGACTAAAGTAAAAAGCGGTAAGATGAAAAATTTCAGCTATGGATCGATCTCAATCACTTTTAATTTGGAGAGAATTCCATTGATGCAACCTTAGCATGTTACACTAATTTTAGGTGGTCCTAGAGATCCACGGAAGCAAAGATGGGTATAGTTGATGGCTAGACATGATGGTTAGTCATCAATCTCATTTTCTATTGCATTCTTCAGTTGGCTCCATCGACAACATATTGTCATAGAGGAGCATCCATATGCAAGGATGGATTTCCATGAAGATCCAGATTTGAGATTACCAGTGGGTGCTCAATGGGGTTCTATAGGAAAAAAAATTTGACCATGTATTTTTTATTTTTTGGGTGTTAAATGTTTTCACGTTTTTTAATGTTTCCAAGACTAAAATAATTTTTTTCTCATGTATACAGATGTTGGCACTGTTCGACCAATGGGTCATCAATAAGAGGTAGGTGAACCAGTGGGGAGAAATGTTGGAAGAGCAGTTCTCCAGGATTTATATATGATCAAGACACTGGAGGAGTTGCAACATCATATAGAGGGGTTAACCCTTGGTATACTGGATGTTCGGATCGAGGAGTTACTGATGAGACTACAACACCATACTATTGGTGTACCTAGCCGTTGGACGAGGTTATTGTGCATGATAGCTCAGGCAATGACCTGTTATCATGAGCATCATTAGATCTACTTAGGATGATTTACTATATGCATTTTGAGGTTTTGAGGTCATATGATCAACATGCCTTCGGACACAAATTTTTGTTAAAACTTTGAACATCTATCTATTTTACTTTCAGTGTTTTTGTATGGTTATGTGTAATCCTATTCAACTGTTGATGTGAATTGAAAATTTACTCTTTACATATGTCGTAAATGTTTATTTAACACATAATTCACTAAAGAATCAATTAATGTATTAAAGTTTCTGGAAATGTGTTGATACTGAATGTAATCAAAATGTCTTTCCAAGAGGTGAACTCTAAGAAATATATGATGAATAGTTGGATTTCAGATGGTATAAACATTCGTAAGTTGTATTATGACAAGTTGTGAGTCTAGCCTAATGATGATTCAATGAATTCCAAGTGAAATGGCATCAGAGAGGAGTTCAATCAATGCGTTATACTAAATGATATTGTTCATAGAATGACTGATACAAATCCCTTGAAAACTCACTAACTCGCCACTTGGAGCGAATATGGCCCATGCTGCAGAGGATAGGTTATGCGTACTATGATTAGCACCATCGACATAACCAACAAATGATTCCAAAGATTCCAACATCTGCAACAAATGCAAAGTGGATTACTAACCACATAAAAACTCTAAAAGTCACACTGTGACACACACACACAATCAAAGCATATATATAGTTTTTTTACTATGCACAATCAAGCATAGTAACATTTAAGGTATAGCCAGTTTCAGGGCTGCAACAACGAAATTCCATCATAATCAACCGACTTGTAAGCGCCTTTTGCCAAAACATGCTTGAAAATGTAGGGGCCCATCCATAGTGGTTCAAATTTTCCTGTTCCTAATTTATCAGCTTCTTCATCATAATGCAAGACCAAGTATCCTTCTAAGAATATGTGAGGCTTGACATTGTGGTCATATTGCGCCTTAATTCATTTCTTATGTGCTTTGTTGGCCAATGCGACTTCATGACATGTTTCATTTATATGGATGATTTCTAAGAAATGTGCTTCCTCATCAGAAGTGTCAAGTAACAAGTCCATTGCAAGTTTTAGTGATGAAATCTCACATTGTATTGGCAAGATTGCCTCAAGACCATACACCAATTGGAAAGGTGTGAATACAGTTGCGTTTCTTACCAAGGTTCGGTAAGCCCACAAAGCAGAGTACAGGATCAAATGCCACTTTCGTTTGTGAACTCTTATCATTCGTTGAAGCATTCGCTTAAGGACTTTGTTGATGGCTTCAACTTGTCCATTCCCCGTGGATAATGAGTAGAACTATCATGTGAGAGTCCTAACTTGGCAATTAATTTAGTCATCATGTGATTGTGAAACTGCAAACCATGATCTATAACTATAGCTTGTGGCACACCAAATCGTGCAACCACATGGCTAAAGAAAAAAAGTGCAGTTGTCTCACCACTGTTGTTTAATGTAGACATCGTCTTGGCTCATTTCATAAAATAGTCAACGGCGACAATAATATATCGATGCCCCCCGACCGAGTGAGGGTTACATGTCATGAAACCAATGCCACATTTTAAAATGGTCCAACAGCGACAACAAGATACAGTGGTGTAGGTGGTAATCGAGTTTTACGGTAAAAAATCTAGCATGCATGACAACTTCTGACAACAGTAATGGTAGGCCAGAAGTAACTAGCTTGGAGAATTTTCTGTGTGGTAGTGTAACCAGATAAATGTCCACCACAAGCACCAGAATGGAAATCATTTAGAACTTTCTTGGCTTACTCATGTATGAGGTACCTACAAAAAATTGTATCGATACCGCGACGGTAAAGGGTGTTGCCAATGATTAGATAATCTTTGGCTTGATATCGAATACATCGTTGTTGTAAGAGAGAGGTATCAGACTGGAAATTTTCGGTTTGGAGATAGATCAGTATATCTCCATACCAAGGGTCAGATGATGAGATTAGAAAAAGAGACTCATCTGAAATTGATGGTTTCGTTGTTAAGTCGATGGTAGTAGAGGGAAGGTCACAAAGAAGCTCGGAAAAAACTAGAGATTTCTTTGACTTGGATTTAATGAATTCCAAATCAAATTCCTATAAAATGATGATCCATTTTGAATATTTCCCCCCAACAATTGACGCAATAAGATGTATGTCATAGGGTTGCAATCTGAAATGAGAGTGGTATTTCGGAGCAGTATATAATGGAGAAATCTCTATACAGCTTGAACGGAAGCCAAAGCTAGCTTCTCCATGTAAGAATACTTAGTTTCCACATGATTGAGATTACGACTCAACTAATAGATCATATGTTCAATCCCATATTCTTCTTGGACTAAAACCATAGCAATGGTTGTATTTGTAGCGGTGAGATACAGGAAATAGTCTGTAAAACCAAAGATTCTGGGTTCGATCCCCGGTATGGTCACCAATTTGTTATACATAATTTATACCTATAGATAAGTATATCTTCCCTAAGTGGGTAGTTACACTTATAACAACTGAAGTAAATATGTTTAAACTTTTCCTATAATAAACAGATAAGATAAAAGAACCTACTTGTGATCCTTCACTTCCTTTGATCTCCTTTGAATTTCTACCGTCGCTCTTGCTCAAACTGAATTCGCTCAATTGGTACATGCCAACATAAATAGAAGATGACAACAATCAAATCATATGATTTATTTATTGTAAACAAATGGAATCGACAACATTTGAACATACATTCATCATAGATATAGAAAAAAGTATTGGAAAAGGAACAAACAACTTTATTGATTGATAGAAGGATAAGTTACACCCAATGTGGTTCGATCTCATGTCACTCATCCAGCTTAGTCCAAGCCCTCATCACACCAATAGCATAACATTACTTGAAAATTATTTCAAGTCTCTAAACTAGCAATATCTCTCTATAATATCCAAGCTCATTGGCTCTATGATGGGAGGCTAATTTATAGATGAATGCAAGTGGTTTTGTCATTAATATGGAATTAAATGGTTTTCCATAATTGGATGATTATTTTCCATGTTCAAAGGGAAGAGAGGATATATGATTAGATGATCTAAGACTATCCTAAGTCGAGCTCATCTTGATAGGATAGGAGTTGGGTTCCTTCTAGAAGGCTTTAGAAAGGAGGAATATACTCAGGATGCAATGAAAATTTTGAGTATTCTCACCCAGCACAAGCTTAAGTGGGCTTAGGTTCTCTGCAATGCAGCCTTGAATGGGGCTACCTACTCTACAGAGCACTTACCCCTAACCAGGGGTGCGCTAGTGACCCAAGGAAGCACTTCAGCAGGGTTTGAAGTCAGGAAACTTCATGGATGAAAGCACTCAATGAGGTGGCATGTCTAGGGCATGTAGCAACTGAATTAGGGTTTGATAGACCTTGTTTACACTAATATGATCATTGGGAGTGATGTGCCCAAATTAACCTGTAACATGCACCTTCTGACATCCTCATATTAAATAAACACTTCATAAGAAATACCTTATTTGAGGTCGAGGGCTTTTCATATAGTTTGGCCAATTCCTTAATTAAACCCTCTGTTTTCATTTCCTTTGAAACATTAAATGCTACCGACGTTGTTAGGCATAGTCGTATTGTTCCAAGTGCCTTTCCTATCAAGAATATCCCATTCTGTGTCTATCATACTCGTCGGCTTCTTTGTATTTATGCTCAATGGTAGGTACAGATCTTTCTGATACAGATAATCTTCCATCTGCATCTTCCATAGCTAGTAGTTTTTTCATTAAATTTTTTGACCCTAAACCTACCATCTTCCACCATTGCTCCCACTTGAACTAGGAACCCATCTCTCTTGCAAGTTTATTAGCCAAGTAGACCTTGGGCTCTGATACCAATTGTTAGAAAATTATATATTACAAAGCAATGGAACACAAAAAATATATTGCATAAATATTAACGCAGAAAACACATAAAACAAGAGAGACATAAATATATGTGGTTCACCCAATTTGGGGTACATCCATGGGAAATATCCAGTCCTTCCTTTTATATTATCCAACAAACTGAAGAGATACAACATACAACAAATCCACTGTAATTCCCTCTTCACTCTCACACAATATCATCTCTCTTTCTCACTCAGAATACAGATGTACATAGACGCAATACAATTCCCTCATATATAGCGAGGGTTTTCCTTATAGGGAAAAAACCCTAAATTAAACATAAATTCTACCGTCAAATCTCCACCTAATGAACAACCCAGATTGACTACGAAATTACAACATTTTACAAGGCAATTTTACATCTAATTTTAGCTTCGGGGGTGCTATCCCCGATCCCTAGACCCCCCTTGCAACGCAAATATTACGGGCGATGTTGCCGCCACATTACAAACTGGAGTCCAATGCAGTGATACCTTGGAATAAAGAAGATAATCTGGCTCCACACCCAGGATGATTTCTTCTCAAATATCATCTTCTACTTATTCAAAATGATTACCCCATTCATGTCAGTGGCCCAATCGATCCCAAGGAACGCAAGGTAGGGATTATTGTCAATCAAAATCTCTATTACTTCAAAATCAGCTAGTGCGCTCATGCCCTCAATATCAACCACTACTCCCTGCAACCTTCCCATGGGAATACTTTTCTCCTAATTCACCATCCTTAACTAAATTGGAGACAACTGTAGCGCAGGTCTCCCAATTCTCTCCCATGTCTGCTTCGACAAAACATTCGTGTCTGACCCCAAATCTAGAATAACTTGATCCATATCATATTCTCCTATCTGCGCAGTAAGCCTCATCTCACACCCCATTCTTGCCTTATGTCTTCCAATCTTTCTAACTATGCGCAGTCCATCAATAATGTCTTCCTTCCTAGCACACATATTGATCAGCTCCTACAGTCCCTTCATAGCCTTGCTATGGCACAACAACTTCAAACAGGTTTCTAAGAAAGTAGTAATCATGTATGGGTCCATTTCTTCATCCAACTTCTCCTAACTTCCTCCATTTCTTCGCTTCCATAAACATTTCTCTTACACGTTCTAGATCAAACCTGATCTCTTTTTCTAGCGCCTTGCAAACCCACTCACCTTCTTCAGGCTGCTTCCCCTTATCTTCACTAGTCATTGCTCCACTCTACAACATAATATTTATCTTAGGATCTTCCTTGCGAGGCTCAGCCCTCATCATCTATAGGTTTTGAGTTGGCTGCTAAGGTTGTGCCCATTTTTCACGTATCTTAGCTAATAATATAGGGCAATCCTCCATCATGTGGTCAAACTGAGTACAATAGCGGAATGACAGATGCGTCAGATTTAAGCAGTCTCACACGTAGTGTCCTGGTCCCCCACAGTTGTAACAAATGACCTGCCCTCGACCTCTACCATGTCCTCCTCCACCTTGGCCTTATCCGCACCCTTGATACTTGCCTTGCACTCCCCCAGTGCCTTGGTCCAGAGGCTAGGTTTATGCCTGCACCCTATATGAAGGCATTCTATCCATCATTAATTCATAACTATGGAAATTGTTCTCATCATGACCCATCGATTGACATAAGTTACAAAAGAGTTTTTGCGATGTCTGTACGAATTTCTACAGAAAATGGAAATTGTTTTTTGCATGTTTTCCAACTACCTAACATATATCACACCATAGCATGGGCCTTGTACTTGGTCTTGCTGGATCTTCCAGCCTCAGAGGCATTGATACCCTTGCTACAACATAATTTGTGAAAACCAGACAGTGATCTTTGTCATTCCCCTAGCTTTTACACTTCAGGCACCAAACTTCTTCGCATACCTCGGGCTGAGGTATTTTATCTTTCTTCAGACTCTACATTTCTAGGAAAAGGTTCTGCAACTGTGCATGAATATTTTGAACCCCTAGATTAGCATCTTGCATTGTTGTCTCATGCAATCTCATCGCAATTTACAGAGCTTCTGCCTAGGTCCCAATCTTTTGTTGTGATAGCGCAACCCTTAGATGAGGTAGGAGCGAAGCCACAAACCATTCCTAGTGCTTCCCACCAGTTAGATTCATGTTAGCTTCATATATTGTACACTTCAATCTCTGATCCAAATCCAAGGGTGTCTCACTATGCTTCATCATGATATATTTGAATCCCACAATTTATTGTGCTTCAGACTTAGGTCTACTCAATTCCTTATTCAACACAGTGTGGATATATGCTAATGCAGACATCGGGTTATCAGTGCAGTACTTAATGTACCATGTTAGCACATGATCCTGCAAATCACTAACCAATGTTGCTTTCTTCATTTGATCATCTTTGATACCCTAAGCTTCCCATACAACCTTCACAATGAACCAAAACTAGTTAGGATCTTTATTTCCCATGCCCTTAAACACATGTAGCTTTATTGAGTTTGCCATATTGAATAGTGGTGGAGGTGGTGGTGGTGTAGGTAAAGGTGTATGCGGAGGAGGAAAATATGGAGGTGGTGTGGGTGGATGGGGTATTCACGGAACCCTTGCTTTATCAACTAAATAGCGCTCTGTGGAGATGCCTGTGCTGCTTCCTCGTCATCACTTAGAGGAGGTTCAATTAGCAGGCTATATTCAGGGCCTGTTTTCCCCTCGTTCCTGAATTTCCTCCCACTTCGTGTAGCCCCAAACATCAAGGTAGCTACATCAACCACTTTTCACACAAGAGCATCTTAATCTAGGTATTTAATGATTTTAAATACTTACCTCATGGCTCCTTGAAGAAGCGGTGCTCTGCTTCACTGTAACTGACCGAGGTATTGACCATGAACTCTGTCATGAACCCTCCTATGATACGATCAAGCCAATGATTGACAGCACACGCGATCTTATCTTTAGAGGCTTCTAATCTCCGCACTAACTTCGGGGTCCATAGTATTGGACCGTCAAGCCTCCACCTTCCTTGGTCGTCTGACAATTTCAAAATCCACTTGTACAACTTGACCAGGAAGGAACAAAAGAAGATCTCATGTATCTCTGTGTACAGGTATCTATCCAACCACTGTTCTTTCATCAATCGTGGATTCATATTCTCTTGCACTACGAATTCATGGATATTTCTATCTAACCAGTCTTCGATCTCCTTCTTAGTTGGATTCCAGTAATGCGACATCACACATCTCGTTATGCAGATCTCGGTCCCAACAACGGAACCATTTGTTGGTTTGATGGGCTCTAAGCCAGGTTTAACGTTAATTAGCCAAGAAAGTCCCTACACTACTGACCCTTTTAGCATCAATCCGCGGAGCGTGGACTAAAGTCTCACCCAAAGCAGTATGGGGGGGTGCAGGAACCAAGTTTCCACACCCTGAGATATTTCTAATGTCGTTTTATATATGAACCCTTCCTTCATGCAAAATGATGAGCCCCTTAGGGCTTACTGTATACTTCACTTGTTCGACTTCGGGACCTTCGCAAAGGTTTGTGATCGTCCTTCGCGTACCCTAAAGAGGCAGTTCAGATGCTTACACGCCTTTGTAATTACCCTTAATTCTGTGTCTACCCAAATTAGCTTAAGTATTGGTTAACTTCAACATGCATTATGATTATCTTCGCAGAAACAGATAATCTTACTTGTGTTCATATGACAAAGTAAAACACATATATTCATGCATTAATACAACATTAAATTGTAAACCCAATATTTAACATAACATAACTGCATACATTCATAATAGAAGTAAAATAGACCATACACAGATATATTCAGAATAATTCTCTTTTTTGATGGCTCAGATCTCTAGTATAGACTCTAACCTCCCTGCGCACATAGTTGTAAGAGTCAACACACTTAGCTACAGACTTTTATCCTAGGCCTCTACGCACTCAGCTGCAAAGCCTCCTCCTATGCTAAGACTCTTCTCCCTTAGCTCTGATAGACCCATTACATTAATCAATTTCCCAAAAGATCCTAAGAACTGAACTGCCTTAGACTTTTCTAAGAGTCCCTTTTTATACATTCCCATGGTCTGCAGACCAAGGGTGAATCTCATCAAGTTGACACAAGCTACCTAAACTAAGGGCGAAAACCAATTTTTACTATTTACATCTTCGCACTCCGTGACCACAAAATGTGGAGGCTTTACATTCTTTATACCAAACTTGGGCCTTTAGCCCCATAACTTGGGCTTTTAACCCTGAAATTGACCCTAGGGGACTTGTTCCCAACGAAAACCATCCTCGTGGATTTGGTCCCATTGGAAAATTTGTTTAACTCAAATGATGTGGCTGCAAAGCCAACTAAACAAAAGCTTGAAGAGAAGGTGGAAGACTATAACATTGGTACAGAACAAGACCCTAGGGTAATTAATTTAGCTAAAGGAGTTCCTAAAGAATGCAAGCACAGGTATCTAAAATTTTTTAAGCATTATATGGATGTGCTTTCATGGTCATATAATAACTTGAAAACTTTTTACACTACTATCATTCAACACAAAATTCCTTTGAAGACTGGGGTGAAACCATATAAACAAAAGCTTAGTCAAATTAACCCTTTTTTACTTCCATCAATTGAGAAAGAGGTGAGGAAGTTGCTCTAGGCCAAAATTATTGTACCTTTGAGGTATTCACATTGGGTAGAAAATTTAGTCCCTGTAAGGAAGAAGAATGGGGAAATAAGGTTATGTGTTGACTTCAAGAATCTAAACAAGACCTCACTAAAAGATATTTACCCTTTGCCTAAGATGGACTAAATAATGCAAAATGTGGTAGGGTCTACTCGAATGTCCATGATGGATGGATTCTTTGAATACAACCAAGTCGTTGGGCGCCTAGAAGATAAGAAAAAAATCGCTTTCACTACACCTTGGGGGAACATTTATGTATGCCAGAATTCCCTTTGGCCTCATAAACGTAGGAGCCACTTTTGAGAGATCTATGGATATAGAATTGTTAGAGAACGGGGTAAATTTGTAGTAATTTGCATGGATGACATCAATTCTTCCTCAAAAATAGATGAAGAGGACATTAAACACTTGAATCCCACTTTTGAGAAATGCATAAGGTATGGTCTGTCTTTAAACCCCAAGAAATCTCAGTTTTCTCTAAGTGAAGAAAAACTACTAGGCCACATTATGGAAGAGGAAGGAGTAAATATTGATCCCAAAAGGGTGGAGGCCATCAATAATGTTCCATTAGCAAAAAATAAGAAATAAATCCAAGTCTTCTTGGGAATAATCTACTTTCTAAGAAGGTTTATACCCAATTATTATGAAATAGCCAAAGGAATCACAAATATGTTGAGGAAGGATAGGGAGGTATAGTGAAATGTAGAAGCTTGGGAATCATTCTCTAGAATCAAAAAGGATTTTGCAGAGGCCCCAGTACTAGTCAGCCTAGATTATCAAAAAACATTTTTCATTTTTTCTTTTGCTTCTCCCCACATGGTGGTTGTTGTCTTGTTACAAAAAAATGATGAAGGAGATGAGCAACCAATTTCATTCTTCAGCCAAGTGTTACAAGATGTTGAGCTAAAATATAATATTTTGGAGAAACATGCCTATGCCTTAGTCAAAGTCCTGAAATATTTCAGAATCTATGTCCTACAATCTAATATAACAACTTATGTTCCTACAAATATTGTGAAAGATATCCTTGTGTAAGGTGATAGTGAGGGAAAAAGAGGCAAGTGGATTGCTAAAATATATGAATATGACATGGATATCAAACCCACCAAGTTGATCAAAGGGTAGGGGATAGCTAAAATTCTATCTAATGAAAATTTCCAAGCTTCAGACATAAACTTACTGGTAGGAAAGGATGAAGAAAGTGGAAAATTAGAGGAACAAAAAAGAATTGAGACCTCAACTCAGAAAATCTAGATGAAATACATTGTGTCCCACTAGTATAAACATATTTTCCATTATTTACTTTTTTTGAGGGGTCTAGTCAATTTTGATAAAGTTAAATACATGTATTTGAGGCTACAAGCCCAAAAATTTGTGATCTCAAATGGCCAATTGTATTGGAAAGACCCAATGGGTATTTTTCTCTTATGCTTGGTTGAAGAAGATATTCATAAAGTGATTGATGAGTTACATAATTGTGTTTGTGTAGGCCATTATAGTTGGAGATCTGCAACCCATAAAATTCTCAAAGCAGGCTTTTATTGGCCTAAGTTTTTTGGTGAGGTGCATGCCTATGTTTGGGCTTGTGAGAAATGTCAAATGTTTGCAAAAAAATAAAGGTTGGCTTCCCTTCCTTTAATCCTTATTTTTGTAGAAGAACATTTCAAGAAATTGGGGTTAGACTTCATTGGAGAAATACATCCACCTTATAGTGGCCAACACAAATGGATACTCACATCCGTTGATTATTTCACTAAATGGATGGAAGCTACCCCAGCTATAAATGCAATTGATGTACTAGTCATCAAGTTTATGGAGGATAACATCCTTGCCAGATTGGGTTGTCCAAATAAAGTTGTCACTGACAATTCTCAGGTGTTCAACTCAGCCAAATTTATTGATTTTTTCCAAAGGTACAACATTATGGTAGGCCATTCCACTACCTATTACCCATAAGGAAATTAATTGTATGAATTCTCTAATAAAACCTTAGTAAGGATTCTAAAGAATACAATAGTAGAAAATCAAAAGAACCAAGATTCAAAGCTGAATTTTTCCCTATGGGAAAACAAGGTTACCACCAAGAGGTCCACTGGGAAATCTCCTTTTGAATTAGTGTATGGGAAAGCTACAATTTTCCATATACAATTAGCAATTCCAGTAGCTAAGATCCTACAATATGTTGAGGAGGAGTTGAATGCATTGACCAGAAGGATAAATCAGCTAGTAGAGCTTCAAGAAAATAGGGAATAGGTAAACTAGAATTTGCTTAATTATCAAGAGAGGATGAAGTCTCTTTTTGATAGAAAAGAAAAGGATAGATCCCTGCATCCAGAAGATTTAGTACCTAGGTGGGATGTTAAAAGAGAAGGTAAAGGAAAACATGGGAAGTTTGATCCCTTGTGGTTTGGACCTTTCAAGATATCTGAAGCAAAATGGAACAATACTTTCTTGCTAGAAAATTTAGATGGTGAAGTGCTTGGACTTCCTGTGAATGCAAAGTTTCTCAATCTTTACTTCCAGCATTGAGGAAGCCCATTCTCACCCATTGTAAATATTGGTGAACCATTGTAAATAATAGAAATTTTATGTTTCCTTATTATTGTTGTTTTTTTTATGAAATTTTTAATAAAATGACTCCATGCCCAAGGAATAAGACACTAATATGCAGGTTCTCAATGCATTCCATACAATACATTGTCCCTATTGGAGCTATAAAATACACTGTCTCCATGATAGAAGACACCATATCCACCACATCTATAGCCCTCAACTCACTGAGTAGCTTCTCATTTACAAACTAGATGAATTTTTTGGCAATCTGGGAATTATTTTCACCTTCTTCCTTAGGAGCTAGGATGAAGAACTCATAGTCCTTGATCACGACATTTGGCTCATCTATCAGAGTTATGTTCACCTAATTTTTTTTCATCTCTATTATTATTTCATCCTAGACCATTTACTTAGCTTGCAGGAGGGACATATTTCCTTTCAATTTTCCTTTGATCTCAAGGATCTCTTGATTAGATGCCTATAGGTTCTTACTGATCATATATGAATTAGTCCTAGAAGTCTCAAGTTGGTTTTCAATTTCTGTTAGGGCTCGATGGGCTGTGTTTAAGTCCTGCACTTTCTTTAGCTCAAATTCCGAGATTTGGAGCTCAATGAGGGTCTTGTAATTTGTTATGTGGGATTATGAGGCTTCTCATGCACTAGCACTGCACAAATGTGAGTGTTTATTCCCTGTTGAAGTTCTTCTACTTGTTGCTTAAGAGACACCACCTCCTCATTTATTTATATCAACCCTTTTTCCAGGATCTCTTTCTCTTCCTCCACCTGTGTAAGTTCCTTTGACCGCACATGTTCATTCGCTGACATCTTCAGCTTGTGTCTTAACTCCTAAACCTATGCTTTTGAGCTTTAAAGAAGGGCCTCAAATGTAGCTTTATCCTCTGGATTCACCTCCAACTCCTTCAATTTCTCATTCTACATATGTAGAGCTCTAGAGTTAGCTCTTTCCCACTTTAATCTTGTTGTAGCCTTCTCTAGTAGCTTCTCATCCTTGCTTATGGTCATTGCATTTTGATTAAGATCATTGTACAACATATCTCCCAACTTCTTGTGGAAGTTGATCTTATCAGGTAGAGGGACACTTGCAGATCTGATTTAGAATATTAGTTCGTAGTGTTAAGATCTTCCTTAGACTATAAACAAAATTCTTTCATTTTTCTTGAGGATTCATCAATTTTTTCAAGTGAAATGAAGAATTTTTATGTTAATTTTATGAGAAATTTAACATAAACCATAAACTAAACAACAACATAAACATGTATAGAACATCATCAAAAACACATTACAACAAGCACATGATAAAGGAGTTTGCCCCTTCTAGGGTACATCTCCTTGGTCCAGCTTCCAATGGCTTGGGCCTCTCTATTATTCTCAAAAGTTTAAAAATATATGTTTACAATGCTCAAATGCTTCTAAAACCAACTCCAATCAATCCAGAATGTTCAAAAATGGCCATCTAGCCTCTTTTTGTGACCAATTTGGTGGAAAAATGAAGAAGTTATGACTTCCCCTTATTTTCCCATTATTTGCTCCACAAATTGCTCCACATCTGATAGGAACCCATAATTTCGCTCCAAAAATCTACTAACTGAGCAATAATTTTACCAGGAAGTGGGTCATAATCCGTCAGCACCGACTATCCATCACAAATTGCAATCGACAGAGTCCTACAGCCTTATGGACTGTGAACCAAGCGGGCGATATGCGATTGTGATTCGGTAGACCTGACAGAAATATTAACTGGAGCTTATAAATGTATCGTGTGCGGGATCCTTTCGCAACTACTGGAGTAACAAGGTCTTATATATGTGGGACTTTGTACTATGTTGCAATTTTCAATTGTGATATCACATCGAAACGCAAACTTGTTGGAACCCATTCTATAGTGTTGTGCGATATGTGTGATTGCATTGCAACCCGGTACCTGGTGAGGACCAATTCTGTAACACCTCCCTTCACCAATGTGTGAATTGTGAAATGTGGGGACCAATGGTGGCCTGCCACTTGGTGCCTCCCGATTCACTGATGGAACATGCCACATCATCCAATCCTGCCATGTGAGCAAGTCAAACCTGAACTTTGAATATCTCTAACTTCTGCATACGAGCTCGGATTTGAGTCTCCTTCACACCCTTAGAATTGGAATGATAAGCTATTTGATCTGAATCTAAGTTTAACAAGACTTTGACACTTTAATTTTTGAGCCTAATTTTGAGCACCTGATCACTCCTCCCCACTGGAAGCCTTTTGGACCCCAAAAGGATCACTTTCAATTGTTCAGTAGGTGAGGGTACAATTCCCTCACCTTTCTAACCTCTATCCATTTGGATTTTGAAGGAATTTTACCCTTGAGCCCCACTCGAAGATAATCGATACTTCCCTTTTTGATGTCCTTGTTCTTCTGTCAAGTATAGTGTCTTGCTAAAGCACATCAAGGAATTTTGGAGAAAAGTCTTCAATAGATGGAATTTCAATATTATCTCCTTGATCTTCAATCAAAAGAGTCTCATACAACCTGTTGATGGTTCTGGATCTGCCAACATTCAGGGGATCACCCCAGTATTAAGTCCCAACTAGACCTCACACTATTTGGTGTGGGAGTCCCATCTGGTACGATGCCCGGTTGCGATTATCTTAAGGATTTTCCTCGACTCTTTCTTGTCAGCATAAGAGAGTGGTCTGCTTTGTCTTTGAGAAGTGAGGTTCATGTGTCTGGTGAGTGTAAGTGTCACTTGTGTCAATGGTTCTTTCACCGTAGAAGGAGAGGGTGGGAGTGAGTCCCACGTTAATTGGGAGAAGTCCCAACTCTGCTAAGAACACACAACACAACAGGACATGCGCATCTTCCGATGGAACAGTCCACACGGATGTAGCAGTCACAACACACAAGGGAAGATAACACATATAGCACTCAGTGAATCAGTTTGCACAAGTACAAAGGTTGTTGTAGCAAGTTCTATGTGAAAGGTCTGTTTGATGTCTGAGAGAGTAGTCTACACAGGCAAGACGAAATTAACAACATATACAACACATTTCCATTAATAGATTATGTATTACAACAAGTGAAATATTTCAAATGTATAACACAGGTTGAAGCAACATGCATCACAAGTGTTAAAGATTAGTCTTACAACAGTTACAATACATGTGTGAAAATGTGCTGGCCTGTTAGTAGGCTTTTGAATTAAGAGAAAGTTCCAAGACACATCATTACACCATACATCACTAACCCTGTGTGAGGGGCATTGGAGCCACTACTTACTCCTCAAAGGAAAGATTACAGAATCTCTTGGCTATGTGGGAGGAGCTGAGGTGAAAAGTCTTTTGCATGTAAAAATGAAAGGGTATTTATAGCCAAGGGTGAAACTGACCCTTTTCGTTGTTCAACTACCCTCATGACTGTTTGACTTCCATGAATTTTTTACTTTACATGACTCTTTGTACAACAAGTGGGTCTCTTGGACTTCCACGTTACATTCCATTGATTGACAACATGGACCATAGTAGACATGTGGACGACTTGACTCGACATGACAACGCTGGTACATTTGTGCTACTACTAGAGTGCATGTCGAGCTGTAGTGTTGTTGGGTGATGGATGTCTTCATGGTATGTCACAACTTCACCTCCTCATGGCAAGGTGCACAGAGTCTTCGATGGTCATTGGTTTGCTTGATGTTGCTTTGGCACATTGTTCCTTACTTGTATGTTGGAAGGCTTGACAGGATCATTTGTTCACAAAACATGCATGTTCGTCTATTCGTTTGTCTGTGAGCACATCTTGCATGTTTGCTCGTCCATCCATCCATGAACACATATTTTCATGACCATCCATTCATGAGCACATTTCTTAACATGCATCATTTATTCATCCGTTGGTGAACCTATCCTTCTACATGTGCTCCCTTCGTTCATCCCATTCCTCCTCATGCCATGTTTGTTAGTGTACCTATACCTGCATTCACTCATGAAAAGATGACATCAAATCCAAAAACCTCCTAGTCTACCATGACACATGATCATTTCATACATGGGTGGATGGGAGAGGCAGCAAGGTTGCGAAGCAAGATGATGACTCTAGGCACTGCTGATGAAAATTGTGCAATAGTCACTAGGTGATGGAGATGGGAAATCCAAGTCAACAGTAACTGTCTGTGAGGTTTGGCTCGGCTGGAAGGAAAAACTACGCAAATTTTGCGAGGGATAGTCTAGGATGCAGGAAGGCAAGACAAACAAAATCTGCACATTTTCCAAAACGGGAAAGTAGCAAGGGTTTGACAACAAAATTTACGCAATTTTCTAGAGGAACAGGTCAGGCTGCATGGAGGATCAACAAGCAGAAATTGCACATTCTTTTGGAGGATCTGGCCAGGAGCCTGGTAGCTGTTACACACTAAAAAATGTCACCTTGACTACTTACAGTTAGTATGGCTCAAATCAACAGTCATGCTACCCTCTTAGGCAAGTCTCATGCCTCTGTTATCCATCTCAAACTCAAAGAAGAGAGAAAGTCTTGTAAAAATCATGTTATCTCTGGGGTCGCAGGTTCTCTCTAGTCTTACCTGCGGGGACGCGACCTTGTTCACAAAATCTGCGTCCATGGACGCTCTGTATGTTAAGGGACAGGTGCGTCCCTCTGTAAAAGGCAAAATGCGCGAGTTTTATCTTGAAAAAGTTACTTGTGGTTACTTCTAGAACATTCTAGAGGTCGGTTTGATGAAATGGATGCGCCTCCAGTTGGTTCATGTATCTCTATTAAGGGGGAACTTATCCCATCAATAAGGGAGCTATCCCACCCAAAGAGGGGGATGATCCCATTGATAGTGGACCTGAATAACCTCTTTACAGCACTATAAATAAAGGCATTGAGCCAGAAGGAGAGAGGTTGGAGCTATACATTTTCTTTGGGTAAATGCTGCAGGATTTAGGTCTTCCATTAGAGCCTTTGTGAGGAGAGATTGTCTTCACTTGATTCTACTTGGGAAGGGTGAGCTTTGTCAAAGTAGAGGAAAACCCTTGATGGACCCTGGGAGGAACTTGCACAACACCAAGGCCAGGTTGTAAGAGTTTCTTTGTTTCGTTATTAATACAAACTGGTTTATTTTTCTCAATAGCTTGTGTTAATGAGTTATTTCATGTGTTCCTTGGTCTGCATGTTGAATATATGTTTTATTATATGAAATGCAAGTGCTTGGTAATTGTTTGATTGTTTGTGGTTGCAGGAATTGACTTGAAGGAGGAGCTCATCCGGATCGTCAAGAACGGACTTCAACAACAGCGTTTTGGAATAAGGTAAGCCTAAACACTTGTAGTTTTCATGTTGTAAAAGGTGTATTTAGAGAAAGATCACTCCATTTTGTCTTGTTTGTCATTAGAATGTCTTAGACTTCTAGGAAGGTCAGTCGTGTCCGCACCCTTGACAGATTCCGTGTGACAAATTGGCGACTCCGCTGGGGAATCCATTAATGAGAGAGTCTTTTCCTTTATATGAACTTTGCTTTGAGAAAATCATTTTTATTTTCTGGTTTTTGACTGTGAGAATTAGTATTTGGGTGGCTTAGCTTTAGATTTAGTTGGCTTTAGTTTTTCTTCCTTTTTCCAGAAGGACGCAGTCTCTGTGTGCTGCACAGTGCGTCCTTGGACGCGCTGTTGTCGACTGCACAGTGCGGGGCCGCACCTGTGACAACGGGTGGCCTGCGTCTTCCTGTAAAAGTTAAGAAAATTCCATTTTTGCCTTAAATTACTTTTAGATTTTGTTTTTTCTTAGTGTTTTCTGCCCAGATCCTTTAGTACCCTGTCAAGAATTCTCACCTGAACTAGTTTTGTGAGCTTTGAGTGTTTTAGTGGTTTTCAACGAAGTTTAGACCTAGGGTTTGATTTTTGGAAAGGCTTTGTAGTGACTTTGATAGTAGAAAGTTGTCCAGCCTTAGATATCTCTGGTTAGTCAACCTTCTTAGAAGTTGAGCCTGTCGTAAAGTCTCCTTGTTTGAGCAACTTGTCATTTGAGTTGTTTTGGGTCAAATTTCGAATTGCTTGTTTTTAAAGTATTGATTTCCATTTTACAAAAAGAACAAAAAGATTAGAGTTTTGTTTTGGCTAGTTTTTGATTCTGCAATAAGCTAGTCCTTGATTTGATTGTGATCAAGTAAAACACCTTAGAAATAATCATTGTTAGTTTTGGCCTCGTTAAGATTGCTTAGAGTAAATTTGCCTTTAGTTTGCTTATGAGTGCATTTTCATAGATTTTAAGAGTTGTTAAGATTGATTTTTGGTTATATTAGATTTACTTGCTTTATTAAAAGAAAAATACAAAAACATCTTCTTAAAAAGTCTTGTTTCAAGTAGCTTTTTGTTTTCAAAAGAAGAAAAGAGTTTTTTCGTGCATGTAAAGAGAAGTTATGTTTTTATGCTTGGAAAAGAAAAACGAATTGTTTCTTTGATTGTCTTCAATTAAGAAGTTGCTTTTATAAAGATTGCATTCTCTCAACTTTTTAGTTAAGCAATTCATCGAAAAAGTAAAGTAGTGGATAAATCATTTTAGGTGCATTTTGTAGTGGTTTCGAGTCGAGTCAACACACCACTAGTTTCACTTCCATCACCTTTTGACTTAAGAAACAACCTTAAAAGTAACGCTTAAATTAAAATCAATCTAGTAATCTTTATTTTTCTAGGGCTCTGAAGCACCAACATAGCTTAGGCTAGGGTCTTGGAGTAGGTGAGTACTTAACTCTCCAAGACTACAAAACCAAACAGATAGTCTATCTTGAGTAGAACAAATCCAATTGTTTCAGTTACATTCTGGGAAAGCTCCTCTTAAAGGAGAAACACGAGCTCGTGTCCGAACCAGTGAGGGGATCATTCCTCCCTCGTTGGGAACGACGCCAGGCAGTACGTATTACAAACGGTAAACCTCGGATTAACCATTGTCGAGGAGCCAGGGGTCACTTATCGGTAAACCTTGGATTGTTGTCAAGGAGCCGGTAAGGGGATTGGAGCTTGCTACTCTGCCCTTGCGTGCTGTCGGAGTTTAGACTGTTCCCCCAGGTGTAATTGTTGTGATTGGTAACCTTAGTGGCCATAATATCTAGGATTCTACCCAAGGTGACGGTGGAGGGAAGGTCCCACTGTACCTGGAGCAGACGTCGGTTATACTCACTTGGATTTTCTGGGGGGTTCGCTTCACTTCGAGACGGTTAAAGTGGAGAAACTTGGTCCAGTCTATTCATTAAGCAGGTTGCCGGGGTAACTGTTCCACCCACTATTTCTGTACTGAATCCTGCGAGGTTGGGCCTAATCACCAACTAGCGCTTTTGGTCCGGAAGACTACTGTTTGTGTGTGGTTTGACGCTCTAGATTATTTAGGCGTGTGCTTCAAATTTGATTGGTTCTTTAGAAGACTTTAGGTGGTTTGATTTGAATTTTTTACTTTGATTTCGTGTGTTGTAGTTAAAATCTTTAATTGTGGCGGAATTACCGAGACAGTCCCGTAGACTTCGGGGCAAGTCTCCTGAGATTGTTACCGGAATAGATTTGTTAAGAAAACTCCGTAAATCGCGGGGTGAATCTCCTGAAGACATTCCGGGTCATTTAGAGGGTTTAAAGGTCCTTGTAACTCCTAGTGGCAGTAAAGTAGGTTCACCTGAAGAAGGAGAATCTTCCTTGGTAGTCCATCCAGATTACCAAAGATTAGAAACAGGTTACAATCCCGAAGCTGTTACAGTTTCCGAGCTTGCTGGTAGTTTTTCATCTGCCAGTGAAACAGGCGAAGAACCTGAAATTTCAGAACCTGTTACTCCAACTCCTAGTGTTCCTGATTCACCAAGAATAGAAAGAATTATCACCGAAAATCTTCCTGTTGGATTAATTGCTATAGAAGAACTTGTTCCAGAGGAAGAAATAGGCGTTTCTGATTCTGAAGATCTAATTACCCTTGATCTAAGGGAGCGTGAATCCATCTTTTACAGTCCTCCTAGAAGTGAATCTTGGTACCTTGCATTAACCAATTTTTTAGACAACTCAGTAGGTTTTTCTACACCTCGTACTCCGGTTCCACCTAGAGGAATTCATTCTCCTGTAAATATGTCTGGTCAGTCATCTGTGTTTTCACACAAATCCTGAATCATTTTTACATGGCGGTCCTTCTGTTCCTACTGGGTATCATCACTTTCTGGTACCTTTTTGCGGAGCATCTCCTCAACCTGTTGATCATGGGTTATTAGTTGGAAACAGTGGTAATGTACCATTGAGTATAGGTGAAGTTTATATGATGTCAGGTTCAACTCCCATTAACCAACCTCAAGGTGGCCAATTACCGCCTGGGGGGCAACCTTCGTTAATGCCTGGGGGGCAACCTCAAGGTACTTCATTTGTGACTGGGGGGCAACCTCAAGGGTATCAACCCCCAGCCTCAATATGTACCCCAAAGTCAACCTCAGTATCAGTATCAACCTCAAGGATGGCAACCTCAAGGATGGCAACCCCAAGGGTATCAACCCCAAGGGTATCAACCTCAAGGATACCAACCTCAAGGTCAAGGTCAACCCCAGTATTCGTATTTACCTCAAGGTTATCAACCTACGGGTCAATACCCTGGTCAAGGTTATCAACCACCTCAAGGGCAATCATATGGGACTACACCTTACAGTTATCAACCCTATCCTCAATACGGCTATGGATCTCAGTATCCTCAACCTGTTACGAGTCAATACCCTGGAATGTTAACATGGGATCCGTCACAGGGTCAACAGATGTCGCAACCAAGTATACAGTCGGTACCTCAAGCAGGACAACCTGCAGTTCCTGGTCCACCCCAGCAACCGCAACCTGTCCAGTCAAGTGTTCAGACCCCTGTAACTTCTGTAGTTACTCAGCCGCCAATTGCACCGAGTACTCCACCTCACACGGCTGCAGCAACTACCGCTTCATCTACCATGCTTACTTCTGGAGTATCGGCAGCTCCGGTTTCTACTGTCCCTGTAACCGCTCCTCAGACATCTGTACCGTTGTCTGGACCCACGGTTCAAACCACAGTCCAGATGCCTGCAGGCCAACCTGGTACAAGTACGGTTGTTACTACTCAACCTCAATTTGTTCAACCTCCGTACCAGGGACAGTATCAACCTGGGCAAGCTGCCCAACAACCGGTTTACCAGTATCAACCGTATCCTGGGTACACTTATCAACCACCTCAGCAACCCCAGTACGGTCCGGTTAATCCTGGTTTTCCAGGAGGATATAATATCCCAAATGCGACTCCTGTTCCTAGTTATCCTGGATATCCTCCTCCTGGGGCTGGTATTGTGACTCAGAGTTTCAGAGATCCTAACCGGCAGTTACCGTTTATTGCGACTTTAGATTTACCCGACTTGACGCGCCTAACGAACGATCCAATTCAATATCTTCCGTTCTGGCCGCCAATGCCAAATAAGTTGCCCAGCGATATACCCAAGTTCGAAGGTAAGTCTGGAGAGGATCCGTCTAATCACGTGATGACTTACCACCTCTGGTGTGCATCAAATTCCATCTCAGATGATTCTATCCGCTTACGTCTTTTCCAGCGTACACTCATTGGTCTCGCAGCCAAGTGGTACATTGAGTTGCCACGGGCTCTTTTTACAACTTTAGCCAGTTAGCTACTTCATTCTTAACTCATTTTCAGTTACCAGTCAGATACGATAATGGTACAGAATTATTAACTTCGCTAAAACAATCGACATCCACGTACATTTCTGATCACATCCATGAGTGGAGACGTCGAAGAAGATTAGTGAAAGTTTTTATCCCGGACCAAATTTAGCTGAATGGTTTGTAAAATCATTATTACCAAGAATTACTGAAGATGTAGCTAAGGCCGGCGTAGTTACTGAGGAGCAAGTCATTGCTCAGGCACAATACCTTGACTTAGTTTACACTCAGTCGGGTACGTTACACGAGAAAATTTCGGATCTTCCAAAGTCAAACCAAATCGCTGCTGCTCCTTCGGGATCTCATGCCGCTGATGGTATGATCGGTATCGTGACTACGAAGAGTAAGAAGAAGTCTTCCAAGACCTCCAATACTCCAATTATCACTTTGCCTGATTCTCCGACAGGAGAGTCTTCTCCTCCTGAACTTACCGCCGACATTCACGCTGTAGAGTCATCTACGGCCAAATCCAAAAACGGTGGAAAGAAGAAAGGAAAGAAGAAGGCTAAAGCAGACAAGGCTCCAAAGGAGAAAACGGAAAAGTCGGAAACCAATGACGAAAAGCGCAAACCTCGTTATCCTTGTCTCATTTGTGAAGAAGATCATTTTACGAGAGACTGCCCTCATCGGGCCGAGGTAGTGAAAATAGTTAAAGGTTCTCCCACTCCTGCTGTGTTAAAGAATCCATTTCCCGAGCAGGAAAATAAGATGATAGGTTCTTCTTCGAATGCCAGTGAAGAACCCATTTTGATGATGTCTCATGTCAGGATTGCGACTCGATCGCAAGATTATGGTAGTAAGGCTCCTGTTGATGGTAAAGAAGCAGAATCTTCTCACTCTAACCCATCAACCTCAGCTCCTGGTTCCGATCCACTACAGATCGAAAAACCTAACCCAGACTTAGTGATTAAGCCGCCCGCCAAGGGTGTACTTCGAAGGTCTGCTTTCAATCCACATGCGAGAGCAGCCCAGAATTACAACATTGTTGAAGACTTAGCTGTTTCACCTTCAGCAATGTCGGCACTCGAAGTGCTGCAATCATGTCCAGCGCAACGAAAATTGCTTTTGTCGGCTATTGGAGCTGTCGATGTTCAGGACCCGAACCTAATGATCTTTGATCTAGAAAGTAGTACACCGCGTCTCCCCCATCAAATGGCTTTCCAAATTCCAGTGATAGTCAAAAACAGGCCTATTCATCGGACTGTGATTGATGAGGGAGCTTCTACGTGTATTATGTCGATTCAATGTTGGAGATCGCTTGGTTCTCCTTCGTTGAACCAATCCCCCACCATCCTTAAGGCCTTTGATGGCCGTGGGTTCCGTCCGTTTGGTATTCTACAAGAATTGCCTATAGGGGTCGAAGGTAAAACCGTTAGTCTGGATGTGGAAGTGGTTGATGCCCCTCTAGACTACAACCTTCTTTTGGGTCGAAGTTGGTCATATGCTATGACAGCGGTCGTGTCATCGGTCTTCAGAGTCATTAAGTTTCCACATAACGGTAAGATCGTGACTATTGATCAGCTGACATACTTTTCATCCGACCCAACCTCTTTAGAAACTATCCAGCATGTTGGTAAAACGACAATCCCTTATAGGGACATTGGTGTAGGTTTAGTTAAGGATTCCGGTTTACTGGGAACTTTTCCTCTCCCTCCACTCAATGCAGACCCTTCGTTCGCAACAATTCATATGATCACGTCAGAAAACATTATTTATGATGATCCTTGGTATGTTCCCTCTGACTCTGAGCTAGACTCACTCGGTGATGTTATGCCGTTGAGTCCGTATGAGATTGCTTATGAAGCTCTTATGTCTTTTACCGACTTTCATTCAACCGACCAAATGAATGTGGTCAGTGAAGAGTCACTTTTCACCTCACCCTTAGAACGGATAACGTTTCCCGAAGAAGTGTCATCTGACGAACAACTTCGCGAAATCCTAAGTGTAGATGATCTACCATGGGAAGATCTCCATCACAGATCTTCGTTTTTACCTAAGGATGATGCATTTGAAAATGATTTTTCATCTATCTTTACCGCTGAATATGTCAAAGACGCTCAGGATCCAACGAAACATTCTGATTCAGAGCTGAATTTAGGGAATATTTCTCGTACTATTCCCATTGATATTTCAGTGAAGCCCGGAATCGAGGAGAACATTCATATAGGTGCCGCATGTACTGAAGAAGAAATCCAAACTTACAAGGCCCTATTCCAAGAATTCCGCGACGTGTTTGCCTGGTCCTACGAGGAAATGCCGGAATTGATCCTGCCATTGTTGTTCATGAAATCAAAACCTACCCGGATGCTAAACCCATTCGGCAACGGTTGCGTCAGATTCACCCTCGAAAAGCAGCTGCAATCAAAGCCGAAGTCGAAAAGCTGTTGAAAGCAGGTTTCATTTATCCGATCCCGTTAACGGATTGGGTATCGAATATTGTTCCCGTCAATAAAAAACAAGGAACAATAAGAATCTGTATCGATTATAGGGATATCAATCGAGCTTGTCCAAAAGACAACTATCCTACGCCTTATATCGATCAAATTATTGATGATTGTGCCGGAAGTGAGATGTTTTCCTTCATGGATGGTTTCTCAGGTTATAATCAAATCAATATTCTACCTGCCGATCAACCAAAAACGGCATTCATTTGTCCATGGGGGACATTTGCTTATTGCAAATTACCTTTTGGCCTTAAGAATGCCGTGCTACTTTTCAACGGGCCATGTCTTATGCATTTCATGACATCAAGCACATTGTGCAACCCTATCTCGATGATTTGCCTGCTCATTCTTTACACCGAGCTGATCACCTTGTCCATTTACGAGCAATCTTTATGAGGTGTAGGCATTATCGAATTCGGTTGAATCCCCACAAGTGTGTTTTCTGTATAGAAACAGGTCGATTGCTGGGATTTGTTGTTTCCAAAACCGGCATTCGCGTCGATCCCTCGAAAGTCGAGGCTATCATCCAATTGCCTCCTCCTTCGAGTTTGCGCCAACTCCAAAGTTTGCAAGGGAAAGCGAACTTTTTACGCCGATTCATCCCTAACTACGCCGAGGTCACTAAAGGTTTTACACGGTTGTTGAAACAGAACGTACAATTCTTTTGGGACGAGATTGCTCAACAATCTTTTGATGCACTGAAACACGCGTTGACCCATGCACCGTTATTGCATCCTCCCAACTACAACCAGGACTACTTCTTATACCTCGCAGCTTCGCATTCCACCATTGGAATGGTGTTAGTTCAAGAAGATGAATTCAAGGCAGAGCATGTGATATATTACCTTAGCAGAACCTTAAATCCAACTGAGTTAAAATATTCACATGTGGAGAAATTGGCCCTGGCAGCCGTTCAAGCTGTCCAGCGTTTTCGTCACTACATTCTTCTCCGCAAAACTACTGTTATTTCGGATTGCAACCCTATGATTTATATCTTGACAAAACAACTGCTAGGGGGCAAGTACTCTAAATGGATCGTCATCCTGCAAGAGTTCGACTTGGAGTTTGAGAAGTCCAAGTCTAAGAAATCTTTAGTCTTCGCGGAATTGATGTGTGATTTCCCGAGTGCTGACACAGAGACTGTGGCAGAGGAGTCCATTGCGGACGAATCTTTGTTTCTTATTAGCACTGTAGATCCGTGGTATGGGGATATAATCATCTATCTCCAAACCCAAACCTTTCGGCCTGAAGCTTCCAAGGAAAACCGTCGAAAAATTCGGTTTCAATCCCAGCAATACAGAATTATTGGAGATACACTTTATCGCCTGGGGCAGACTTAGTTTTTCGACGTTGTTTAACTCACGATGAGGCTGAGAGAGTTTTGAATGATTGTCACTCTGGAGCATGTGGCGGTCATATGTCTGGGTATGCCACAGCTCAGAAGGTGTTGCGCGCTGGCTATTTCTGGCCGTCTATGTTTAAAGATTGTATCCTTGCCGTCAGAAAATGCCACAACTGTCAAGTGTTTGATCGCAAGATGCGCGCTCCACCTGCTCCTCTCCACCCTATAATTGCCGCTGGTCCATTCGCCAAATGGGGCATTGACTTTATTACTTGTAACCCTCACTCGGCCGGGGGGCATGCGTATATCATCCTTGCGGTTGATTATTTTACTAAGTGGGCCGAGGCGATGCCTACATTCGACGCAAGCGGCAAGACAGCTGCACTTTTCGTATTCAATCATATCATAACTAGGTTTGGTGTCCCACAAGCAATCATTACGGACCATGGAAGCCATTTTCGAAATGTCATGATGACTGAACTTACAAGCCAGCTTGGTTTGCGCCACGATAGCTCTACACCTTATTATCCGCAAGCCAACGGTTTGGTTGAGTCAATCAACAAAGTTCTAGTCATCATGATTCGACGGATCATTGGTATCCATCGAACGAATTGGCATAACATGTTATTTTCGGCGCTATGGGCATATCGAACTTCAGTGAAAAATTCAACAGGTTTCACCCCTTTTCAGCTAGTTTATGGCTTAGAAGCTGTGTTACCTATTGAGTGCGAAATCCCATCACTTCAAATGGCTGTCGAATTACTTCCAGCTACTTCGAAGAGGAGAAACGGTTGTTATACTTGGCTAAATTAGATGAGACTCGACGTGACGCTACTTTAGCTATCGAGACTCACGCAAAACGAATGAAAGCCCAGTACGATAAAAATGTAACTCCTCGAAGTTTTTCGGAAGGAGACCTAGTATTATTATATGATCAAGCTAACGATAAGCTAGGTGCCGGAAAGTTCGTTCCCATGTGGCATGGGCCCTACATTGTAAAGCGAAAGCTAGCAAAAGGGGCTTATGAGTTAGTTGATTTTGATGGGGACTCTTTGGCAAACCCAGAAATGGACTTTACCTAAAGAGGTATTATGCTTAAAATGATGGATGGAGAAATTTTTAGATAGGTTAGATTTCCTTTCTAGCTAGCAAGTGTGTTAGTTTAGTCAGTGTGCTTAGCTTAGCAAGTGTGGTTTTTCGTCATTATTTTGGCTCATCTTGGTTTTACTCTTGATATTGTAGATGTCGACGCCTCTCCAAACATACATTGGATTTGCTGATGGTGCTTGTCGTAGTACACGGAATATCTCTTCCGCAGCTTGGGTTATCTATTCACCCTCTGACGAGTTAGTTTCTATGCATGGGGTAAGCCTCGGTCAAACAACGAATAACATTGCAGAATACAGTGCAGTGGTTGAATTATTATCCGAATCTATTTCATTTGGAATTCGACGTTTGATAGTGAGGTTAGATTCTGAACTTGTTGTATTACAGCTTAATAGAGTTTATGCCATTAGAAATCCTGTGTGTTAAGGTTGTTTTTGAGAGTGCGTCTCTTGGAACGTGAATTTGATTACATTGAATATCAACATATTCCAAGGTCTTTGAATACATTAGCAGATGCAATTGCTTCTCGAGTGTTGGACAGACATTTATAATAATCATGCAAGTAAATTTAAAAACATTTCATCATACATGTTAAACAAGATAAGCCGTAATAGTGATATATAGATATAGATAGAAGTGTGTCCAAAAATATATACATCGTCTTCGATCATAGGTTTAACACACCTTATGATCGGCAAAATGATAGTACAAAAAGTCAAAAATGTCACATGTGACTACAAAAGTGACTAGTCAATCACTGGTGGTGCTCTCTGTACGACACTACTGCGCGGGCTACCTTGCGCAGAAATCTCCTAAACGGTCCAGGGACCGCGACTACGAAGCGCTGAAGCCTCATAGGAATATCATCCATAGCAGTCTCAGGTATATCTGCCGTGAGACGCTCTAGATCATGCTCCAAATCAGCTAGTACTTCTGCTGTCGCATCCTGTAGGGCCGGTGCAGCTGGATGTCGTCTGTCGTAAGGCCGGAGATTGGCTGGACGCTGTGGTCCAACATCTGCATTTTTAAAATTTTACTGTTACTTTGAGACGATATATATGAAAAATAAAAAAATACATAATTAGAAAACTTGTGAAAATGAAAGTACCTCTGTCATCCCATTGTTCTCCCTGTGGAAGAACCATGTCCGGATCACCTCTGAAATCCATTCCGGCATATGGAAAGTCTTGTATCACAAAAAGCTGGCCCTCTAGCCAGTCGAAGTAACTGTCTGAGAATCGAACCACTGCAGCACCCTCGTCAGGATGCCGGGCCATCACCGCAACCCATCGAACAAGCTTTGGCTCCCGAGGACCCAAGTCATCAACAGTGAGTTGCTGAGGGATCAGCATAGGAACTCTCTCCAAGGCAAAGCTCACGACTATAGGCCCATATCCAAAAGTTTTTAGTCGTCCGTTCTTTGCCTTGGTTAGTTGGCTCTTCATATGAGCCGACACAGCTTCGCACCAGTTGAAGATGGTGCCTTGGTAACAGTCAACTGCCATCCGCATTTGGGATCCGGAGGCAATGTGCAAGGCGGCCGCGCCACAAATCCTAGTGACCGTAAATGCAATAACTCTAAGTTCCGCCAGAGCGATGTGCTTTATCTCCACGCCTTTTTTATGGCGAGTCCCTGGTCTGCACCACTCCTCGCGGAGATCATCAAGGGATTGGCCACCCGGCCTGGTCCCCGCAAGGTTGAGTTGCTCACCTCTGTTTGGCAAGCCAGTGAGAAAGTATACATCCGAGGGCTCTATCTCGAGCTGGTGCCCTCCAATGTAAAAACATTGATCTTGAACGTTCCATCGCTCAACCAGCCATTCCAAAAATCTTACCTGGCCCCTCATGCCCGGTATGGTCCAATATTTGTACAATCCACATGTTCTTAAGGCATCCAGAGAGGGTTGGTGGTTAATCGCAGCTTCATCGTCCTCTACGTGCTCTCTCTCTCTCTCCAGTCTAACATGTTTTAGGTCCTGCACATCAAAAGAGTCAATTAGAAATTAATTTGAGAAAATTTGGTGGTTTTTTGAGAGAGTTAGGGTTTTGAAATGCGCCCTTTCGGAAGACGCACCCCGGCTTTGTAGCACAGGGCGTCCGGACGCAGCTCGCCTGAAGGCGGACTGCGTCCCCCGACCTTTTTCCCGTGTGAGAAAAAGTCGGGGGACGCAGGTCACCCGAAGGGCACCTGCGTCCGCCGAGGGGCGCATTTTGAACCCAAAACCCCCCAAAAAATGAAACAGAGACCGAAAACAAAAAACTAAACGGATAAAAATGAAGAGTGGGATGTGTAAAATACCTCGGTGAAGCGGCGTTCGATTCCGACGGTCAGATTTTCCGCAGCAACCACGGGAAGTTTCTTGTCAAAAGCTCCTTTTTCAACTTCAACAGTGAAACGGTAAAAATGAACATGTTCTTTGGGTAAATGCTGCAGGATTTAGGTCTTCCATTAGAGCCTTTGTGAGGAGAGATTGTCTTCACTTGATTCTACTTGGGAAAGGTTGAGCTTGTCAAAGTAAGGAAAACCCTTGATGGACCCTGGGAGGAACTTGCACAACACCAAGGCCAGAGTCATCTTTTCTTTTTTCGTTATTAATACAAACTGGTTTTATTTTCTCAATAGCTTGTGTTATGAGTTATTCATGTGTTTCCTTGGTCTGCAATGTTGAATATATGTTTTATTATAAAAATGCAAGTGCTTGGTATTGTTTGATTGTTTGTGGTTGCAGGAATTGACTTGAAGGAGGAGCTCATCCGGATCGTCAAGAACGGACTTCAACAACAGCGTTTTGGAATAGGTAAGCCTAAACACTTGTAGTTTTCATTTGTAAAAGGTGTATTTAGAGAAGATCACTCCATTTGTCTTGTTTGTCATTAGAATGTCTTAGACTTCTAGGAAGGTCAGTCGTGTCCCACCCTTGACAGATTCCGTGTGACAGTAGCCAAAACTGCACAATTCCTGGAGGGAATTGGCAACTGGATTTTGGGTCACTGGAAGCAGAAATTATACAATTTATAATGGGAACTAGAAATCAACTGTCAGGAGCTTGGTAGCAGAAACTGCATAATTCATAGAGGGAACTGTCAATCTACTATTGGAAGATGATAGCGAGAGAAAATGCACTGAGTTTGGGATGCCGGACTGCTAATCATCTCTGCACAATTTCTGAGCTGAGTGGAATGTTGGGTAGCAGAAGGCTTGCTCATGAAAACTGCATAGTTTTCTAGATGAGTAGTCGGTTGACTGTCGGGATGACTAACTGGGAAAACTGTGCAATTTTCTGAGGGAGATAGGGACGGACATTGGGTATTTTTCTAGCCTGTATACACAATCTCCTAATTCAGTAGAGAAGGAAAGGTCAGAAGCCTTCGCACAATTTTTTAGGGGAGTCAGTCCCCAAGTGGTTATCGGGTCCAACTCTCTAGGTGGCTAGCATGAAGGTTGATTGAATTGCTCGCAAGCAGTGTAGCTTGAAGATACTTACTTGGTGCTCCCACACTGTTCTGGGTGACAGTCGATCGAGTCGATGGTGGGGTGATGGTCCGACTGTCAAAGGGAAGGCCAGTCATCAAAACTTTAGTGAAATGACTAAGTGTGTGAACGAGTGAAATATGAAAATATGATTTTACAAACACACACCAACATGACTTGAAAATGTGATCTTACAAACACACACCAACATGACTTGACAAGGAGACGACTCAAACCAACCTAACACACATGTTCAACATGACTCACCAATGGTGAAACCAATAAGAGCGACACTTGTGATTGATCGTTGATCGACTGTGATGATGCTTTTGCAATAGTAGATGTGACTCCATGTGTGAGTGCGACATATGCTTTCATAGCGAACACAACAAGTACATAAAAAGCGAGGACTTTGGGCATAACCAGAACATGGTTGCAAGCATGACTTTGACATCAACATGCATGACTTGGTGAAATGAAAAAGCAAGGAGAATGCTAAGACTCACATGAGTTCATGGAGTGAACCCGAGTGTGTGCAGTCATCAAGTGAAACTCTCAAGGAAGGCTCTAAAATTGGGTGTAGGTTGAAATTTTGGAGGGTATTGAAGCCGCTACAACACTTGGCAACACATTGGTAGAACTCTAGCTTCTTTGTTTTGGTTCATTGCTAGCACAAGGACTTGGTCTTTCAGGGAGTATTGAATCACTGTGTGGGTTACTTTGGCTTCCCCACTTACCCCATGGACATGAATGGTTCACCTTTTGCCAACTCAGTGAAACACAATCAAAATTTTAGCTTTATCACAGTGTTTTAAATCTGGGAAGGGTAGTTTAGCCCATGAGTTGAATATTTTCAGAGTATAAGTTTTCATCTTTGGTGTTTCTATACTACCAGCAGACTTGGATAGTACCCCAAAAGAGTCATGTAGGAACACACACATTGGTCCACTTCCAGCGAGCCTGGTAAGTACCCCAGTGGAGTTACATGCTTGACCTCTCTACATAGGAAGCCTTTCTCTTTTTTTTCCTCTGTATTTTTTAAAGAGGACTGTGCATCAACAATTATTTATTTTTGGGGCGAAAGAGGGATCCCAACTTATTGAGAGCAGAAGAGGTTGTTCCTTTAGAGAAGCATGTAAGATCTCTGATATAGGTTTACTGATTTGGATTTTCCCCTTCTTTGTTTCTACTGGGTTGATGAGCTTAAATACACAAAGAAGAAGGATGAGTGCAGGCATGGGGCTTCCCATTGTGGACACAGGTTCATGGTTCAACCAAAACTTCCCTCACAGACGGTTCGCATTTTTCGTAGAGACTTAATCGGTCGAAGGTTATAACCAAGCACAGAGAAGATGAACACAAGACTAGCCAAGTGCTGCAATGTCACGAGTTTCTTCAAATCTCAGCCACATACTCTATTCAAAAGCCAGAATGTAGTAGTTGGCACAATTGTTTCAGGAAACAAAAATAGTAAGGTATTAAGCAACTCAAGCAAACAAACAAAAAATAGTAAGTGAAGCAACCAAATTGAAAAAAGAAGAAGAAGTAAAATTGAAAGCAAAGCGAGTAAGAAAACACATAAGCAAGCAAGCAAACACACATGCAAAGTAAGAAAGCAGACAAGCATGCAAGCAAGCAAACTAAAAGTAAACACTACTCTTACTCCTAAGCTAATAATGCATGGGCCTGATCACATGAAGTGATATTTCCAATGCAGCCACTAGAGCATTGGTTGACCCATGTTAGTTAAGGTTTGGTCTGCGGGCAACCTAGTTGTGTGAACAAACAAATGTGAAAGATACAACAATGAAAATAGACACTCTCCAAGCTTACAAGTATCCACAGAACAAAAAGGAGTGAAAGCGCATGACATGTACTCTATAGAGTTGCCATGGTGTTTTGCTACAGTATGTGCAAATGCTGAGTGTAATCATTCCCTTGACCATGATATACAAGAAAACATGAGAAAGGTAGACCACTTATGTTGCACAATTGTGCTTACTATGTAAGATTCCTCCAATGCATTAGCGATGGGATCATGTAGTTCAAGTGGAGGAAGTAAAATCTAAGTTTTATATTGATATTGAGTGCATACGGATGAGTAATGAGGAGCCTTGAGTGTTTGAGCAATTTCTTGATCATAAGTGAAACCAACCTCAAGATAGCGAGGGCCTGACATAACCATCAACTGGGGCTGAAGTGCCTCGATAGTCTATGGGGTTTCGACTTCATTGATAGATGGATATTCTTAGACTAGTGACTTAGATGGATTAACAACGAGTGAATCAACATCATGATCGAATGATGAGGTGAAGAGATCACGACAACCAAGATCAGAAAATTCAGCATTTTAGTTGGCATCCTCATGGTTTGATGAATCACACAAAGGGGTAGATGAGAAGGAAGAATGTTCACCCTCTGCATTTCCAGAAAGATCAGATGAAAGATCAAGTGGATTTTCAATGAATGATTGGTCCTCTCTGTTGTTGGATTATGGGCTGACATACGGTGTGTCTTGTGAAAGATCAATAATGGGTGCATCCGTGGATGGAGATACACATGAAAAATCAGGGATGGCAGGATCAACAAGGATGCCAGGAAAAAACAGAGGATGTACAGATAGACATGGATGGTCCCCTATTGCTGGTGGATGTTCAAGCTCCTTGTCATGCTCTTCATGAATTTTAGTGCATGTTGTTTATGCAACACCAACTCTGTCGATAGATCGATCCTCATTCAAAACAAATGTAGAGTCTGGAATAGAAGAATACAAGGTAGTGTCATCTGGAGGATGATTAGAATATGAAAATGGAGGCTGAGGTACAAAATACATCTGACGAGGTATGGGGCTCACAACCAAGTCTGTGCAAAAATCAGAAGGAGCGATGTCGGGAGGACGTGACGATTCAACAAATGTGTGTTCATGCTCTCCCAAATCATTATGTGATGATGGAGATATTTTATGGGAGGATGGTGGATAGTCACTTGTGACAGTGACTGAGTCCATCTGTGATTGCGCAACTCCATCACTCAAGAACTTTGAGCGGGGTTTGAGCTTGAAATTCTACTAGGGATGAACATATTTCCTAAGGCAGTACTCGAATTGGTCCCAAAGATAGAAAAATTGCATCTAGCTCTTGAGAGCTTGAAATTGAAAATCACAGAAGCACTGCCAAAAATCCATAGGTGATTCATGCGGTGCCTTCTATTGTTGTTGCAATTTTTGGTCAAGATGTTCTAGATCAAAATGATAGAAAGTTTCTTCAACGAGATCACAAAAGTGCTCAAGTGAGTGCACGCTTTTAGCCCGTAGGTTGTACATCCATCGATGTGGATATTTACGAAGTGTGTATGCAAGCAGAAAGTTGGCCTATTCATTAGAACATCCATCTTCTTCATCAAGCATGGAAAGAAGGTCATGTAAGAACTCAAGCCAGGCCACTTCGCCTTCACCATCATACATGTAAGTGAACAAGTGATCGAAAAAAGCCCTCGTGATAGTGACATCTTTGTGATTCGAGACACATCACGGATGGAGAAGAGGGAAAGAATCCATGATATATATGCAACGAATCAAAACAGGATGAGAGGACACGCCTTGTCATCTGGCCCTCATTCTAACACTAAAAATGTTGATGGTGCTAGATCTGCCAACATTTAGGGGATCACCCTGGTATGAAGTCCCAACTAGACCTCACACTGTTTGGTGTGGGAGTCACATCTGGTATGATGGCCTAGTTGCAATTATATTAAGTATTTGCCTTGACTCATTCTTGTCAGCATAGGAGAGTGGTCTGCTTTGTCTTCAAGAAGCAAGGTTCGCATGCCTGGTGAGTGTAAGTGCAACTTGTGTCAATGGTTCTTTCACCGTAGAGGGAAAGGATGGGAGTGAGTCCCAAGTCGATTGGGAGAAGTCCCAAGTCGGTTGGGAGAAGTCCCAACTCTGCTAGGAACACAACACAATAGGACATGTGCAGTTTCCAACGGAACAGTCCACATGAATGTGGAAGTCACAAAACACAAGGGAAGATAACACATATAAGACTCAGCAGATTAGTCCACGTGAGTAAAACGGTTGTTATAGAAAGTTCTATGTGAAAGGTTTGTCTGATGTCTGGGAGAGTAGTCTACATGGGAAAGACAACATTAATAACATATACAACACATTTCCATTAATAGATTATGTATTACAACAAGTGAAACAGTTCAAATGTAGAACATTGGTTGAAGAATCATGCATCAAAAGTGTTAAAGATTAGTTTTACAACAGTTACAATACATGTGTGAAAATGTTCTGGCCTGTTAGTAGGCTTTTGAATTAAGAGAAAGTTCCAAGACACATCATTACACCATACATCACTAACCCTATGTTAGGGGCATTGGAGCCACTACTTACTACTCAAAGGAAAGATTACAAACACTCTTGTCTATGTGGGAGGAGCTGAGATGAAAAGTCTTTTGCATGTACACATGAGGGGTTATTTATAGCCAAGGTTGAAACTGACCCTTGTGGTTGCTTGACTACCCTCATGACTGTTTGAATTCCATGACTTTTCGACTCTACATGTCTCTTTGTACAACAAGTGGGTCTCTTGGACTTCCACGTTACATTCCATTGATTGACAACATGGCCCATAGTAGAGATGTGGATGACATGACTCATGACACGACTTGACATAACAGTGTTGGTACATTCATGTTGCTACTAGAGTGCATGTCAAGCTATAGTGCTATTGGGTGATGGATGTCTTAATGGTGTGTCACAGCTTCACCTTCACATGGCAAGGTGTGCAGAGTCTTCTATGGTCATTGGTTCACTTGATGTTGCTTTGGCACGTTGCTTCTTACTTGTATGTTGGAAGGCTTGACAGGATCATCTGTTCACGAAAGGTGCATGTTTGTCGATTCGTCCATCCATGAGCACATCTTGCATGTTTTATCATCCGTCCGTCTGCGAACATATATTTTCATGATCATCCATTTGCGAGCACATCCCTTCACATGCATCATTCGTTCATCCGTTGGTGAACTTGACCTTCTACATGTGCTCCCTTCATTCATCCCATTCGTTGTCGTGCCATGTTTGTTAGTGTACATGTACCTGCATTCACTCATGACGAGACGACATCAAATCCAAAAACCTCCTAGTCTACCATGACACGTGATCATTTCAGATGTGGGTGACTGGGAGAGGCAGTAATGTTGTAAGGTGAGATGATGGCTCTGGGCACTACTGATGAAAATTGTGCAATAGTAACTGGGTGATGAAGATGGGAAATCTGAGTCAACAGTGACTGTCCACGAGTTCTGGCTCAGCGATAAGGAAAAACTGCACAAATTTTGGGAGGGATAGTCTGGGATCCAAGAAAGCAAGGTAGATAGAATATGCACATTTTTTGGAATGAGCAGGCAGTAAGGGCTTTACAGCAAAATTTGTGCAAATTTTTGGAGGAACAGGCGGGGTTGCATGGAGGATCAGCAGGAAAAAATTGTGTATTTTTGTGAAGGATCTGGCTGGGAACCTGGTAGCCAAAATTGTGCAATTATTGGAGGGATCTGGCAGCTAGCTGTTGGGTCACTAGTAGCAGAAACTGTACAATTTCCAAGGGGAACTGGCAGTTAGCTGTCGGGAGCTTGGCAGCAGAAACTGCGCAATTCCTGGAGGGAACTGTCAGTCTGCTACTCGGAGATGATGGAGAGAGAAACTACACAGAGGCTAGGAGGTCATCTTGTTGATCATCTCTGCACAAATTTTGAGCTGAGCGAACTGCTGGACATCAGAAGGCATGCTCATGAAAACTACACAATTTTCTAGATGAGAAGCCAGTTGACTGTCGGGAGGACTGACTGGGAAAAATGCACAATTTTCTGATGGAGATTGGGATGATCACTGGTTGTCTATCCATTATGTCTATGCAATTTCCTTAGTCAGTAGAGCGGGCAAGGTCAATAGCCTCTACATAATTTTTTAGGGGAGTCAGTCCCCAGGTTGCTACTGGGTCCAACTCTCCCGGTGGGAAACATGAAGGTTGATTGAATTTATTGCGGGAAGCGCATCATGAAAATACTTGCTTGGTGCTCCTACATTGTTTTGGGTGAGAGTCAATCAAGTTGATGGTGGGGTGATGGTCCGACTCTCAAAGGGAAGTCCGTTGTTAGAACTTCAGCAAAATGACTAAGTGTGTGAATGAGTGAAAGATGCAAATGTGATCTTACAAACACAGACCAACATGACTTCACAACAAGATGACTCAAACCAACTCGACACACATGTTCAACAATGAATAATTGATGGTGCAAGCGACAAGCTTGACACTCATGATTGATCGTTGATTGAACATGATGATGCTTATGTGACAGTGGATGTGACTCTGTGTGTGAGTGCAACAGATGCTTTCATAGCGAACACTACAAGTACACATGAAGCAAGGACTTTGGGCATAACCAGAACATGGTCGCAAGCATGATTTTGACATTGACATGCAAGACTTGGTGAAATGAACAAGCAAGGTGAATGCTAAGACTCACATGAGTTCATGGAGTGAACCAAAGTGTGTGTAGTCATTAAGCGAAACTCTCAAGGGAGGCTCTGAAATTGGGTGTGGGCCAGAATTTTGGAGAGTGGTTGTAGTCTCTACAACACAACCTTAAATTCTCAACATTAACAAAAACATAAATTTTCATATATGAAGGCAAATCCAACCTAAAGGTGTTGTTACCGATATTTTCCAAAATTCTAAATGGACCATATCTAATTGGTTTTAGCTTTTTACCTTCTCCTTGAAGCCTCTCTTTGTTAATGCGAAGTGAAACTTCATCACCAACTTGGAACTTGTGATGTTGACGATTATTTTAATGCCTTGCTTTGTACTCGCCTTGACTTTTCTCCAGCTATTCTTGAACCTTTTGGTGTACTAATTGTATTTGTTCAATGAACTTTCTTTCTTTTTCTATGTCTCTATGACCTTCAATAGCAACATCCTTGCCAAGGATATTTAGGCAAGTATCCCAAACATTCCTTAAATGGAGAAGTTTGAGTAGAAGAGTGCTTGGCTCGGTTGTAAGCATGCTGAATATAGTGCAAATGTTCATCCCACAACTTAGGATTCTTGCTGCAATACCCACATAGAAGATGTATCACTATTATGTTCACTACCTCTGTTTGACCATCTATTTGTGGATGAAAGGTTGTACTCTTTTTCAATTTGGTTTCCATGAATCCCCACAAGTTTGACCAAAAATTCCCTACAAAGTGAGAATCGTGATCACTAACAATGGATGTGGGTAGTCCAAAATGCACCCAAACATTCTGAAAGAATAACTGAGCAGTTTGTTCAGCTATAACTTGCTTTTTACATGGAATCAAAATACACATTTTGATGAACCTATCCAGAACTACATACAAATAATCATTACCTCCTTTTGACAATGTAAGGCCTCCTACAAGATCCATAGAGACACAATCCCACGATCATGAAGGAACCGGAAGTGGTGTGTACAATCATAACTTCCTATTACTAGGCTTATTGATTGCACATAATGAACATCCCTTAATAAAACGAGACACACTTTCAAGCATACGATGCCAATAACAATACCTCTGTAGATGTGCCATGGTCTTACTTACACTAAAATGACCAGCAATAAGAGAAGTATGTGCCTCTCTTATGATGTTAACTCTTTCTCCCTGCGGAATAAAAAGCTTGCCAAGATGGTACAACAAGTTATCATGCAAATGATACTCCAATTCCTCTACTTGGTTACCTTGACTCAAGCTTGGATAAACATCTTGAAATTCATTATCTAATGCATATTGATCAATATAAATTTCATGTAAAATATAATTATGCTTGAGTAAAGTAGTTGCACTAACAATAAACCTAGAAAGCATATCAGCAAATTTATTGTAGATACCTTTCTTATACCTGATTACCAAGTGGAATTGTCGAAGGAAACCCATCCATCGTAACTTCCTTGATTGCTGCAACTTTGTTTGAGATTGCAGGTATTGCAATGGATGATGATCGGTGTGAATTATTGTTTCCTTACCCATCAAGTATTTTTTCCATATTTTTATACTTTGCACCAATTCATAAAATTCCTTTTCATATGTAGGATAGTTAATCACTGCACCATTAAAATTTTCTGAATGAAAATAGATAGGCTTAGCATGTTGCATGAGGACTTCACTCGTAGTGTAATCACTAGCATCTGTCTGAATCTCAAACAAATGTATCAAGTCTAGAAGTATGAGTACGGGAGCTGTACTGATCTTTTGCTTCAATGCATCAAAGGCCTTTTGTTGTTTTCCTCCCCACTAAAAAACCTTTTTCGCGCTTGTCAACGCATGAAAAGGAGCTGCTATAAGAGAAAAATTAGCAATGAGTTTCCTCCAATATTGGGCTCCTCCCAGAAAACTTCTTACCTCTGTAACTGTCTTGGGACTTAGCCAATTTTCAATGATAGAAACCTTGGAGGGATCTATTTTCAACTCACCTCCTCCAACGATATGAGCCAAATAAACTAAATAAGTCTTTCCAAACTCGCACTTTGACATCTTCAGATACAACTGTTCTTTTTCCAAGACATCAAGTACTTTTCTTACATGCATGACATGTTCAACACAGGGTTTACTGAAAATTAAGACGTCATCTAAGTAGACTATGTCAAATTCATCAAGAAATGGCCTCAACACATCATTCATCACATGCATTAATGTAGCAGGAGCATTACATAAACCAAACGACATAACTAGCCATTCAAACAAACCATGTTTTGTTTTGAATGTTGTCTTCTAAATGTCTCCTTCAGCTATTTTAATTTGATGGTAGCCACTTCTTAAGTCCAGCTTAGTAAAATAATTTACATCTTTCAATTGATTCAGTAAATCATCCATTCAAGGTAGTGGGTAACAGTTATTTACTGTAATTTTGTTCAATGCACGAAATTCCACACACATGCACCATGTTCCATCCTTCTTTGGCACTAATACAATAGTTGAACCACATGACAAGGAAGATGGTCTGATGATCCCTTTGTTCAACAACTCTTGAATTTGCTTCTTAATTTCTGCGCTTTCCATCACTGACATCCTATACATGCCAATGTTAGGAAAAGGACAATCCTGTTGCCACTCTATCTCATGTTGGATTCCTCTCTTGGGAGGTAATCCCTTTGGTTCTTAAAACATTCATCATATTGGTTAAATACGTCAACCAATTCATATTTCAAATTCGAATCACAACCTTTAAAAGCTTCATTATCGACATCATTCCTGGGTTTGATCATGAGAAGCATACAATTCTTGCTCGAATTCACCAATATTTTCATCTACCCTACATTAACAAGCGAAAGATTTGTTTTCTTGTTGTGAGCTCTCTCAATATATTCTACTCCACCTTTGAACAAATGATATTTGTTTTCATGTCAATGGAAGATAGCTTTTATGTCATAAAGGTATGGTTTACCCAAAATGATGCCATAGAAATCTAATGGCACAACATCAAGCTCCACTTCATCTATGAATTTTGCAATGATAGTGAATTTTAGTTTACACTTTCTTGTAACCTGCAATTGTGTATTTTCACATACCCATCCAAGTGTATACGGTTTATGATGTGGAACAATTTACATATTTAAACTCGTGACAATGTTTTTAGAGATAAGATTGGCTTGAAAGCTGCTATTGAATAACGTATCAATCTAGTTATGTTTTGAGATCACCCTTATGTGAAATAGTTATATTCTCCTCTTTTCATTTGGAGTTTCATTTTGCAAGTCTTAAGAACTAGTGTTGGCAATGGATTCCTTTTCTTTTAACCCCACGGTTGTGATTTTAATTTCATCACCCAAATGGGATCCCAAATCCTATTGAGTGGTTGCAATTGTCTTCTATTTTCCCTTGTTTAATTTCTTTGGTTTCATTTCGAGATGAAGCTTCCAACAATGAGCTTCATTGTGACCCTCTCTGGAACAATGTTTACATATTGTTTTCTCTCCTTATTTTTTAATGCATGAATTTTTCTTTCCTTTGATACCATTTTCTTTCTTTTTACCCTTAAACAGATTTTTACTACCTTCTACTAGGGTGTTTTTCCCTCTTGCCTCAAGATGAGTGGCTTGCACACACACATCATCTATATTTTTAGGATTAAACATTAAGATAGTATGCCTAAGGTAACTGTGTAAACCCCCTATGTACTTCAACAATGTGTCACGTGATTGCAAATCTACACCTAACATCAAAGACCTTTTTTTGAATTCTTGGGTGTAATATTACACATTTTGACCTTTAAGCTGTCTAAAGTTCTACCCATTCATGGTGGCTTTCTGTATATAAGATAGAGGATAGAATTGTCTTTTAATTGCAGCAATGAAATTATTCCAAGAAAATGAGATCTTACCATTTTTTTTAATCTCTTCTTGGGTCTTTGATTCCCACCATACAAGTGTTGCACCCTCCATTCTTAAGGAATCTAACTGAATATTTATGTCATCCTCTTGAAGGTTTTGAATCCTGCAATAGACATCCAACTGACAAATCCAATTATCCAGCTTCTCTGCATTCACTTCACCATTATACATGGGAAACTTGAATTTAACATCAAGTTTTAAAAAAGGTGATTTACCAATTCCTTTTGAAGAATGATGATGAGTATGAGTGAGGATTGTGTTAGTGGAAGAGGGTGAAGATGCTTGTGAAGAAGAATATGAAGAATATTGTTGGGCATGGAATCCCCCCACAACATGTTTTGGGGCTCAAAGCCCAGGTTTTGGTTAAATATGTTGTACGACTCCGCAAATTGCAGGCGCGAAGCGCAAAATGTACATTTAGTCATAGGGTTGTCCGCCCTAAGTAATGTAATGTAATGTAATGTAATGTAATGTCGTGTTGGCCTACCCGTGGTCGACAGACCATGGGATTGTATAAATAGAGAGAGGCTCTAAATTGTAAAGAGAATTGGAGATAGAGGAGCATGGATGAAGTCTAGAAGATAGCGGATAGAGAAGAAGTCTAAGGGTCTTGGGTCATAGTAGTAGGAAGAGGCTCTTCAGCTGAGTGCACAAAGTCCTAGTAGAGTCCGCAGTTGAGTGCGTGGACCCCTGCAGCTTAGTGCATAGGCCGGAGTCGAATTTTTAACCCAAGAAGAATAATAATAAAGAGAAGTTTGATTCCAAATATTGTGTATCTGCTTTTGTATTACTCTCTATGCATTTATACTATTTTGTTTATCACACGTACTTATATGATTACTGAACACTGTTAAGTATAATTGGGCTCATACAGATATGTAATCAGATAATCTCAGGTTAATAGTAAGGAACTTGGGTAATAACATGGATCAAGCCTCGAACAAAGCTTCACGAAGGCAGCATTGCGGGCTGCTAGGTACTAATAGGTGCGCGTAGAAGCGTGTGTGCAGGGTCAAATCGCGCACCACCCAAAAACCATCAGACATCTCTAGGGTGTAGAAACCTGGTTCTAGCACCCTCCCATACTACTTTGGGTGAGACCTCAGTCCGTGCTCCACAGACTGTTGCTGAAAGGGCCGGTAGTACTGGGATTTGTTTGGCTAAATCATATCTGAACCTGGGTCAAGCCCCTATAAGCCAACAAATGGTTCCATTGCCGGGACTAGGATCTACATAAGGGATGTCTGATGTCATTTCACTGGAATCCAACAAAGGAAGAAATTGAAGGGTGGTTGGACAAGAAGATTCACGAGTTCGCGATGCGGGAAAATAGGAATCTGCAAGTATCTAAGGAATAGTGGTTGGAGCCCTACTTATATACGGAAATCCCTGAAATTTTCTTTGCATCCTTTTCTTCTGAGTTGTATGAGTGGATCACGAAGCTAGCAGACAATCAGGGAAGGTGTAGGCTCGACAAATCGATCATGTGGACTCCAGAATTAGTGCACATACTAGAAGTATCAGGAGATAAGATCGCGCGAGCTGTGGACCATTGGCTCAATCGAATTATAGGGGGATTTATCATTGAGGTCGCAGTAGATACGATCGTCATCTACAGTGAGGTAGAGCTATGCTTCCTCAAAGGATCACGAGGTAAGAATATTAAATCTTTGAACACTTGGATTAAGATGCTATTGTGTGAAAAGCGGGTTATGCGGATAAATTAATGTTTGGGACTACGTGAAGTGGGAAGATCTACAGAAGCAGAGGTAGTGAAGAATTAGAAACTAGTCCCTTAATTTCATCCTCATGGGAAAGCGAGGAAGAGCTTGCGAAAGTTTCTCCAAGAAGCACAGTCAGTCTGATATGGCAGCGAACTCTGTGCTTGCCACCTCCACCTACACTGCCACCCGTCTCACCCTCCTCACCTCTATCTCCACCCACCCACCTCTGCCACCATGACAGTTCAGTATGGCAAGTGAAATCAAACTACCTATATTTAGAGTAGGGGATGAAGATCTGGACCAGTGCTGGTTCGTGGTAAGGGCGGTATGGGAAGCATAAGGCATCATGGATAACAATATCAAGAAGGCTACGCTGGTAAATGCATTGCAGGATCGCGCATTATCATGGTACATCAAGCATTCTAATGACCATATGAACACTGAAATCGTAGATATCCAGACTATGCTAAATAAGGAATTTAGCAGGCCAAAGTCGGAGACACAATCAATTATTAGGTTTAAGGAGATCGCGATGCTCCCGGGCAAGACCCCTTGGGATCTGGACCAAAGGCTGAAGGGTATGATTCGTGAAGCCAACATGACTTTAACGGATGGACAACACCGTGCAGGGTTTGTAGCATCACTAACACCACATTTAAGTATGACACTGTCACAACAAAAAATTTCCACCCAGGGCGAAGCTTTGGACATGGAAATGAGATTGCATGAGATACCTATACAAGACCCCGGTCTAGGAGTCCAACAAATCCAAATGCAACTGCAAAATCTATGTCTAGAGATGCAGAGTTTGAAACAGGATAGGACACCTCAGCCAGAGGCACGCGAGGAGGTATGGTGCATAAAATGCAAAGGCCAGGGACATCATAAGGACCATTGTCCAGTGTTCGCGAATTACTTGGCGGGAGGAGGGACGATGCCATTAAAACCTAAGGCACAAGTAGGACCAAGTGCAGCACCTACACTATGGTGCAAGATCTGTCAGATAGGGGGAAAACACACTACGGATAATTTTCATCTATTGTAGAAGTATACACAGATGACCCAACAATTGTTTTGCAATTTGTACAGGTTGGCAGGCCATGATGAACGCACCTGCAGAAGCTACGAACTAATGATGGATCTAACTCCTACCTATAGGGTGCATATCGAAACATGAGCCCTCGACCCAAATACAGGAATGGTGTGAATTTCAAGGGCGCAGACGAGGTCGAGGTGGAATGGGACCAGGAAGGGGTCGCGGGCAACTAATTTGTTAAAATTGTAGGGGGCCAGGGCACTATGCCCGCGATTGTACAAACTTGATAAGGACATCATGCTTATACTGTACTCAGTTTGATCATGAGGTAGAAGATTTTCCTACATTGATAGCGAGATTGCGCGAAAAAGGGGTACTTTAGCCCCCTCCGACTCAGAATTTGCAGATGATGAGGTCTGAGCCACGCTAAGAAGACCCGAATGTAAACATGATGCTCAAAAGCGGTATGACCACTGGCGATGATAAAGGGAAGCAGACAAAAGAAAGTGCATGGGTTCACAAGGCTCCTACGAAGGAACCAAAATTTGATCTGGAATGTGCAAAGGAGAAAATTTCATGGAAGCTAAGAAGAGCTTCATGGAGGCGTCCACTTCAGGTAGAAAGGATCAACTAGAACTAGGGATGGATCCTTCAATGCTCACTACCTTTCTAGAGACATGCATGAAACTGCTATGCAACAAAAAGGTAGTAAAAGGACTACAAGAAGTTATCACTAGGTGCGTGGGATCAGGAGAATCACACATGGTCCAGAAACTTGGAAAGCATGCATTGTGCACAGGAAGGGAAATGAGGTTGACTGTGCAAATCAGCGAATATGAAATGGAGCAGGTAATCATGGATCTCGGATCAGACGTGAATGTACTGCTGAAACAAACATGGGAACGCATGGGAAAACTCGCACTACAATGGTCTCCTATTCAGTTGCAAGTGGCGAACAATCAGAAGATCTTTCCCATGGGAAGATTGCAAGGGGTAATAGTGGATATTGAAGGTGCAAGTGTGCAAATGGATTTTGAAGTGATAGAGATTGTCTATGATAGCAATCCCTATCCTGCGATGTTAGGAATAGACTGGGCCACCGTTATGAAAGGAGTCATCAATCTGAAGAAGCACAAAACGATTTTTGAGAAAAAGTTACTACGCGTAGTAGCACCGCTAGATCCAACTGAAGGAATGTGATACACTGAATCAGTGCACGACAATGATAATGATGACGATCTCAATTGCATCTACAAGATAACTTCTTGAGAACAAGATTGGGTGAATCCAACTGTAGATGGAAGGATTTCGTGGGAGCACGAAATCTCCTGCACTTCAGATTCAAATGAAGAAGTAGAGCGATGGCAGAATCGGCTGCACGAAGTAACAACGCTTAATTGCAACATGATGGTTAGATCACTGCGCTACATGAAAAAAGAGGCAAGGAATTTGCCTACATATGATGGGTTGACAGCGGTGGATGCATTCCTAAACAAATTTGAAAGCACAGTACTAGAACAACAGTGGTTCGATGCTCTAAAATGGGCATTGCGCTCAATGCCCACAGGATGGTTGGATACACATCAGGGGAGTTTTGAGGACTGGTGCAGATGCAAGAAGATGATGCGCCTACAACTTGGAAAACCCCAACTAAGGATGAGAACTGATTACCAGGGGTAGAAAAACTTACGCGCCCACCTTTCCAGATGGGTATAGACATATGACATGCAACCCACACAAGCACACACCACTCCAAAAATAGAGAATCAAAACAAAACGCAGTAGCAGGAAAGGCGAAGTGTACCAAGGACTATCAATGGAGAAGAATTCGTAGGGTGTGCGAAGTGTTAAATAGGGTTCAATAGGTGAAACGCATTGACTAGGACCTACACGTACCAGTGGTTCGATGAGCCTATAGGAACATGTACAAAACCATAACCATGAAAATGATTCTAAGGTTCAGGAATAGGATAGGGACCGTAATTTCTGAGGGGCATACAATGATGAATCCACGCATAATAGCACCTACAGGTGTGACTGTGCAAAAAGCCCAGGATGAAGACATCACATAGTTACGCAAGGTAGAACACATAAGACTTTAGGAAGCCATTCAGTGAGGGAACCTTAGACTTCACGAACTTGAAAAGGACTGGGTATAAATAAGGAAGAAAATCATTTTGTTGGATGAAAAGTCAAGAGGTGGGAAAACGAGATCAAGCGAGCATGTATCGTCGATAAACCAAGGATGACAAAGCAAGGTGCGAATGATCATACTCATGAGTTAGAAGACTATTGCCAAGAATTGATTAATCTACTTCCATGGCTAAGACCACATATCACCACACGCAATAACCAGGGGAACACACTACATACAGTAGAGCGCACGACACTGAACATCGCAAGAGCAATTGAGAATTTTCTGTAGACTATACTGGAAGGTGAGCTGGAGCCTCACACAGGTGGTGTGACCACCTGACTAGCTATAGGAAGCATAGTCTCAGCACTCCAAGTAGTTGAAAGAGAGTGCAGGACTATAAAAGGGTCTCTTTGGGAGGTGCACGATAAGGGAGGTGCGCGCAGAGTCAGCATGTCACAAGGTTCACACCCGCGCATGGGAGGTTGCACTGCCATGCGAGTAGGTTGGGAAGTGACCATTGGTGTCATTGTTCATGACAGAATGTCTAGTTTCAAGCCAAATGGAGCGAGCAGTGGACATCTAAGATAGTAGTTATGGGAAAAATTTTGGAAAATCTGTCACCAAGAAAGCATTAATGGCCCGGAATTGGGGGGAATGATCGAATTTGAATTCAAAAGGTTCTATAAAACTCCAAGGGCTAGCCACAAGACAACACTTGTTCACATGAGACTTGACCGATTGAATAAAGTACCAGTGTCAAGTGCCGAGCAACATTTGAGCCCCTAAGTTCACAAAAGACCACATACAATACATACAAGATGATGGATACCAGAGTAGGTTTGCGCTTTCAAGAAGGAATTTCCAGCGAGGCCAAACTAACCCATATGGTATATGATGTTCCTGAAGATATTGGGGTCGTACTAGAAATCCTGAAATCCCTTCAGACGCTGAGACCGAAAAAAGATAAGCAGACAACAGGACCAGTCCACATGTCCCCGAGGAATCCGCGGTTCGATAAGCTATCAATGGATGATAAGGGTAAGGCTATCACCATTAAGTTAGATGAAGAGGAGGAGGACTTATAGGCTATGATTTCCAAGGTAGAAGAGGAAGAAGACGTGGAGGCAGACATCCAACCAATGCGCTCTACAGCAAAATTACCCGAGTATGTCCCTTTGCGAAAAGGGAAAGCTAAGGTACCAAAGGATCTGGATGCAACGAAGAGTGAACTCCAAACTCCACTCCTCCCTGATGTAATTACCTTTGAGGGACCGCTCCTAGGACTTGTGCCTACCCTAAAATTTGAAGGATGGGACCTCGCAGATAGTGAGAAGTTCCCACACTTAGAGACGGAGAGCCTAACGAAACAAAATACAGAGGGTTCGGTGATCACATTACAGCCACAAAAATGGCTGCGCGGTGTGGAGAAGGCCGGGTTGCTTCATCTACTATGGATACCACACTTTCACCGTGCATCCATTGCCATTTTCGTCATCAAGTAGCTGCTTTTCCTAGTGCATGATGGGTACTTATGGTTGGAGGAGCCTATTCCCATCATAGCGGATCCCATCTACATAATTTCTCGGCTTCTCTGTAAGGGAAAGGACCCCGTGATAATAGCAGGAAAAGGTGGCGATTTGGCTCTTGTGGAAGCCATGAAGAAAAAATATAAGCTCGAGAAGAAAAAGAGGGGTTACTCCATCAAAAATATCAAGGATAAAGGGATGCGCGTAGCCAACCAACTCCTGGCCAGTAAGGTAATGAGAAATTGTCACGGCGATGAAGTACTAGCACCATTAGTTGCGTTGGCCAAACAATGCATGGAGGGGGTCCAATTCAACTAGGCCAAGTTCCTCTGCAAAGAATTTTTTCTCAATTGCAAGGAGGCCCTGGAGAAAGGTAAGACCTTCCACTACACATGGTTTCTCTTGTCCATCTAGCTGGTAGTGGGAGAACTGCCGGAGGACAGTCAGTTCCCAAGCATTGAACATGACTTACCAAAGGCCGTGAAGTATGCATCGCTCTGGGCTACCAAGGATGCGAAGCAGATTCAAGATATAAATATCTTCTAGGTGCTCATGGAAGCGAACATCCGAATGTGGATTAATAGGAGGCTACGCCTGTCCCCCACAGTGCACAACAGTCTATGGAGTTTTGCAGACTTCAAGGCTGACATGCATAAAATTTACATCAAGGCATGAAAGGATCTGATGCAGTAGTGGACAAAGCTCCCATTCATAGCCACTGATGACATGATCTTTACAGTGTTAGATTCATGGCCTCCCGAGTGGCGTGCCTCAGATTTGGTAGAGTTGGATAAGACAACAGTGCAGAAAAGGAAGGATGATTCCAAGCAATGCATCACCCAACTAGTCGAGGTCAGGGCAGCCCGCGAAGTGGCACAGGCAGCCGTGGAGCAAAAGAAGGCAGTCGAAGCAGCAGCAACGCAGACAACAGAGACCGAAACAGTGTAGGAATAGGAGGGCCAAGTAGTGTCTGCTAGATAGGAGGCAGAGGACATGGACCTTGTAGAAGAGAGCATGGACCCAGGAACCACCTCAACCCAACTCAAACGGTCGTGCATCATAGAAATATCGGGTCCAAGAAAAAAGGTCAAGGCCTCGAAGCTGGCCATCGACCCGATCACCTTAATTGAAGGTGACCTCCATGACATCGGTGAGACGGTTTGCGATGTCACTAGTGAAGCACTCCTAGACTTCATGACAGAGTAGCAGAATGTGTTTGGGGCCCTCAGGATGCAGCTGCAGGAGTTAATGGTGTGGCCCCCTCAGGAATGAATCCTGTCTACCCATGTCGTAGCAAGCACTTCAATAGCAGAACATACGTTGTGCGCGAGTGTTGCCAGAAGGAGTATTGGTATCAGCAAATGTGATGGACCAAATGACAGTTAGCATGATGAAAGGCCTCGACCTTAATCTAGTTTCCCTTCCCCGAGAAACGCTTTATAACCTATAGGATGGAATAACAGAAGAGATGCATGCTAGGGAGAGCCATGTGATCCAGGTTCTGAGTGAGCAGAAGATCAATATAGAATAGCTTAGCTTGCAGCGTGATGAACTGGTGTCACAGAACAAACAGTTGGTGCAGACGATAGATGACACTTGCCGATGCATCCCAGAGCTAGCTATCGCAGCAGATTTACCGGTAGAAGTGCGGATTCACCATCTAGTAAGTGGAGTCCATGATGCTAGAGAAGAGACAACAAAGGTGTAGCTGGAGCTAAATCTCTACATTACCAAACTGCAGTTGAAGGTGTAGCCTTCCACTCCCCTAGAGGTCAGAGAGCAATGTGCCATCGCTATTGCAGCAGGGATGGAAGAGATTGGAGGTGTAGTGTGCGACTGTAACACCATGTTGGAGCAGGTGCTTGAGGTCCTCACGACATTGTAGGAGGCCCCCAACATTAAGTGGTTGGAGATAGAGTCACGCAAACTCTAGAAACAATATGACAACATCAGAGGGATTCCGTAGATAGTATTCCTTACTAAGCAGCTTGCAAAGATGCAGCAAGCCAAGGCATTAAAAGAGTAGGTGGACACGGTGCGCCATAAGGAAGCCATTCTCAAAGCACTTGTCCAGCCATGGATTGATGAAGCCTTCACAATCATAGCAGATATCAGAGGAAAGCTCACACAGGTTCAGGGGATGTAGGTACAGATGCAGTGCAGCATGCCAGAAATAGAGGGCTCAGATGATAGAATGCAACAGGTGCAGCAGGCAGTAGCTCAGTGTGCTGCTGACATTCAAGCCGTTTGGGACTAGTTGGAGGGGCTTCGCTCCAAGATCGCTGCGCCGATAGAGTGGCTCGAGGGAGAGTCACGATGTTTGTGTTGGGGGCCTATTGGGCATGGAATCCCCCCACAACATGTTTTTGGGCTCAAAACCCATGTTTTGGTGAAATATGTTGTAATATTCCGCAAATTGTGGGCGCGAAGCGCAAAATGTACATTGAGTCATAGGTTTGTCTACCCTAAGTAATGTGATGTAATGTCATGTTGGCCTACCCATGGTCCGCGGACCATGGGATTGTATAAATAGAGTGAGGCTCTAAACTGTAAAGAGAATTGGAGATAGAGGAGCATGGATGAAGTCTAGAAGATAACAGATAGAGAAGAAGTCTAAGTGTCTTGGGTTGTAGTAGTAGGAAGAGGCTCTGAAGTTGAGTGTGTAGAGGCCTGGTAGAGTCTGCAGCTGAGTGCGTGGACCCCTGCAGCTGAGTGCGCAGGGCAGAGTCGAGTTTGTAACCCAAGAAGAAGAATAATAAAGAGAAGTTTGATTCCAAATACTGTGTATCTGCTTTTGTATTACTCTCTATGCATTTATACTATTTTTTTTATCACACACACTTATATGATTACTGAACACTGTTAAGTATAATTGGGCTCATACATATAAGTAATCAAATAATCTTAGGTTAATATCAAGGAACTTGGGTAATAACACGGATCACGCCTCAAACAAAGCTGTGTGAAGGCAGCATTGTGGGCTGCTAGGTACTAATAGGTGTGCGTAGAAGCATGCACGCAGGGTCAAACCGCGCACCACCCAAAAACCATCAGAAATCTCTAGGGTTTGAAAACCTGGTTCTAGCACCCTCCCATACTACTTCGGGTGAGACCTCAGTCCGTGCTGTGCGGACTATTACCGAAAGGGCCAGTAGTACCTAGATTTGTTTGGCTAAATCATCTCTGAACCTGGGTCAAGCCCCTATAAGACAACAAATATGGTGGAGAGGGTGGAGGTTTGTCTCCATTTCCATTACCTCCTCCTGAAGAGCCTTCTCCTTTGGGAGGTTTTGAACTTTCCATTTGCAACCTAGTATTCCTCTCTTCATAGAGGACCTTCACCATCTTTATCATATCAAAGAAATATTTTATGAAGGTCTTATCATCTTTTGTCATGTTTGTAGGTTCTCCTTCATGAGACATGATCTCTGGAGTCTCAACTACAACTTGAGGCTGAACTGGTATTGTAGATTGTGGCAACCTTGCTCTTCTTCCCTTTGACCCAACTTTAGGGCTTCCAACCAGCTTTCATTCACCTCTTTTGAGTTTTAACCTTGTAATCATGACATAAACTTGCAAACAATTAAATCCTTCTTTCATAAAGCAAACCTAGGGCTCTGATACCAAATTGATCTGATTTAGAATATTGGTTTTCTGTGCTAAGATCTTCCTCAGATTATAAACAAAATGTTTCATTGTGCTTAAGGATTCATCAATTTTTGCAAGTGAAATGAAGGCTTTTTATGTTAATTTTATGAGATATTTAACATCAACTAGAAACTAAACAACAGCATAAACATGTACAAAACATCATCAAAAACACATTACAACAATCACATGATAAAGGAGTTCACCCCTCTTAGGCTACGTCTCCTTGGTCTAGCTTCCAATGGCTTGGGCCTCTCTATTATGCTCAAAAGTGTACAAATTTATGTTTACAATGCTCAAATGTTTCTGAAGCCTGCTCCAATCAGTCCAAAATGTTAAAAAAATGGCCATCTAGCCTCTTTTTGCAACCAATTTGGTGGAAAAGTAAAGAAGTTATGACTTCCCCTTGTTTTCTTTTTATTCGCTCCAAAAATTGCTTCACATCTAATAGGGACCCACAATTTCACTCAAAAAATCTGCTAACTAAACAAGAATTTTTCCACACGATAGGCCATAATCTATCAACAACGAATGTCCATCAAAAATCACAATCGGCGGAGTCCTGCGGTCTTATGGACTGTGAACCAATCGGGAGATATGCGATTGTGATTCGATGGACCTTCTAACTTCTGCATACGAGATTGGATTTGAGTGTTGTTCACATTGTTGGAATCAGAATGACGAGATCTTTGATCTGAAGCTAAGCTTAACAAGATTCTGACACTTTGACTTTTGAGCCTAATTTTAGCACCTGATCACTGGCCAAGTCTAAATAAACATCTAGGGTCTTGAACTAGAAGCCTGAGGGTAGTGACTATGCTAGTGGGTGATGCAGTGACAATTTCATTTGACTTCTCTCCAACTCCATAGAAGCCAGAAGTCTCGTCTAGTATGGTACTAAATGGGATGACATTTTTTTGTTGCATCTCCTCCCTTATGTTCTTGTTCCTTTCTTCAATGGTCTTTCTAGTAGACCAACTAGGTTTAATTGTAGTTTCACTTCCTGCTGAACTCAGAATGGATACTTATGAGGATGATAATGTAGTAGCTTGTGTGGGTCTTCCAAAGTCACCTAGAAGCCTGGTTGGTCTGGTTTTGTCTCCACCAACTGAGTCTCAATTTCTTCTTCTTCTATACCTTGGGTCTTGGGCTTTTTTTTGGTGTGTACTGTTAGCTCTGCTACATAATTTGGGTTTTTGCTGGGTCAAAGACACTGTGACCATGTGTTTTTTGAAAAAAGGGAGCTTGCAGCAGTTCATTTGATCCTTCCCCCTTCGTTTGTGTTATACCCTTATAACTCCCGCTACCTCCATTTCCTCCTCCCCTTCATTCTCCTTATTCTCCTTTAAACCCATTTATCCCTGTTTTTCTCTCAAAATCCCATGTAAGTCCCTTTATTTGGTCAAACCCTTCAGCATTGAATCTCAAATCCCATACGATTATAATTCACGTAACCATGTGCTTTTACAAAATCACATAACCCACCGAGGTCCTCACCTATCACATCAATCAATAAACATACATGTTAGATCCCGTCGTCCGATCGCGCCTGCCATATGATCCGACGACATTCGCTAATCCTCATCTCGCAAGCCGCACATGCAATAACCTATGGGGAAAGCGGTTTCCTCGCCATAACGTCGACCACATGTCGTAATGTTACTGCATCGTGCCACCGCATACAGATACCGCCTGCCTCCCGTGAGCGGTTCAGGAAAACCACTTACTGCCCACATGTACATCCCCCGCCCGTTAACGCCTGCACACATTTCTCATGCGATGACTGTTGGATCCGCCACACACTGATCTCACAGTTATCGCTTATCTGCTTCCGTTCTTTCCTGATATCGCCCGCGAACCACTCCCCGTCATCGATTCATGCAATCCAAAGGTTGATTTTTGTCCCCATTTTAGTCGTACCTCTGCCATACTATCCATGCCACCCTTGAATGATCTATGTTGCCAAAGTACAGAGGCGATCTTCCACCAGTACTCTGCGCAGTTAACCATCAACAACCACATTTAAAAGAAAGCATGGCCAAGGAGAAAAAGGGACAGCTTCGAGCAGATTTGAGCATTTACTAGTTATGGAAATTCTTCCATACGACGCTCCGCCTACTCAAGAAGGACAACAAAATATCTAAAAAAGCCAATTTTGTTCATTAAAGCATGCAGTCTACAGTAGAGACTCATATTAGATTGTAAATGTGGTTGGTGGTCCATTATGACCCCTCCACACATAGGATAGTAGATATTTTGTAAACAAACTCTATATATACCCAAAAACAAGAGGTAATGAGGGTTGATGAATGTTGTATTGATGTAAGGTTCAACTTTTGGAGACTGTAACTATTGTGATACCTGCAGTGTCTGGTCTTCATTTTCAGCTAATACAAGCTTCCTTTGCTGTTAATTGCTCACTTTCCACTTCTTCTTTGTTCCAGGTTGTGCCTATTATGAATTTTTCATGTGCTCATGATATTTAGCATTAGAGGGGTTGTCATCGCACCTCTGTGTTAGAATCTAGTGTGTATTATTGAAGGTGTATGACGGTTTCTATTTTCTTGGTGCTAGAGAGCTGTCATCCTGTCTGTGCATTAGGAAATAGATTTGCATACCTCTTTACTGGTTGCAACTGGCCATCGTAGGGTCCTGTGCATTTGCTGGTGTGGTTAGTATTCTCCATTTTCACCTATTCCTTAAACTGTGAGTGATTGGTGGTCTAAAGCCTTGTAGTATGGGGGTGTTCACCCATGTCTAGGGTTAAGCATAGTAGAAGTGGTTATTTGGCTTGAATATGCATCATTCCTTCCATTCATCCACCATTTTCCAACATTTTATGTTGAGTTTGTAATGTTCCTGAGCATCTCTGATATAAAACCTAGAAGATTTTCTTGGGGTGATAACATTAATTGGCGTCGTTGCTGGGGAGAGGAAAATGAAGCTCAGCTTCCCTAGGAGAACGACACAGTTCCAAATTTTTATGATAGACAAGGTCTGGGCACATTTCTATTTGTAATCATCTATCTAGCGACTCCATTAGAGGAAGACCAACCTTTGGTGACTCCACATTGAAGTTCTGGCTCAGTTTGTGAGACATACTCGAAGAAATCCTCAGAAATCACCAGCTGAACTAGTGCCTGACTCTGAGAAGATTGTTAAGCTGAAGAAAATGTCATAGAAAGGGGCATCAGGATTAGGTAAGCCTAAGAAATCTCATGCATCTCTGAAAGATAAAGTTATAGCTGAAGATATATAGTTTGAAGATTTAGAACCCAGCACTGTGAATAAGGAAATTCCTTCAGAGATTAATACAGCCCTTTGTCCAGTTAGTTCCCCTTTGAATCTCAATCCAAAGAAAGATTCCCATATAGTCCAAAACATCCCTTTGTCTCTGTCATTCATCACACTACTTCCTACCATTCAATCTGCCAGCGTTCATCCATATACCCCAGTCATGGCAGGCCAGCAAGCACCCACGAAGATAGAAAGAATTGTTGCTACTAGATATGGACCTTTGGTCTTGCCTGTTCCTTTGAATCCTATGCCTGTGGGAGAATATCAGAAATATATGCCTAAGTTCACTAGCACAGAGGGAGTGACAACAGAAGAACACCTAGAAGCTTTTTATAGTTATGCTGATAATTTAGACATAAGTGAAAATGATGTGTGGATGAGAGTTTTTGTCCAAAGCCTTGATGGAGAGGCCCGGAAATGGTTTAGAGAATTACCCCTGAGATCTATTGCTGATATTGAAGCCTTAGATGATGCATTTTTGAAGCACTGGGGAGATAAAAAGGACTTGTTGTATTATCATACTAAGTTTGGTAACCTGAAGAGGGAAAATGGGGAATCTTTGCCTGATTTTAATAAAAGATTCAATCGTATGTATATAAGATACCAACTGAAGTAAAGCCTACCCCCACCTCTACCAAACTCACTTATGCCAATGTTTTTGACTATGATTTCTACCTGTTATTGAGAGAAAGGAGATGCGCCACTCTAGCTGATATGCAGGATGCAACACTGGAGGTGGAATCCAATATTATGGCTGCAGAAAAGCTCAAAATTCAAGCTGACAGAAGGAGGCAAAGAGGTCAGGCTTCTACTTCTTCTACATCATCTTCAGAGCCTAAATTAGACAAAATGACTAGGATGATAGAGTCATTGGCTGCTGAAATTTCTAAGCTAAAGGTTGAGCAAAATTCAAGAAAAACAAGGCAGCATAACACATTTGCTCCAAGAAATCCCAATCCATTCAGAAGAGAAAATGAGTAGTTACAAATAATTCAGAGGGGTAAAGAAACAAATGAAGAACAAAAAGTTAAAGCTCCTTTCCAAAATGTAGTCATGGAGGAGGAACAATTTGAAGAAGATAAGGATGAAATTCACTGCATGGAAGATAAAGGCAGTGCTACTTTTTTGACATTGGCTGCTTATGAAGAATCATTACTGCATGAACAAGACAGTCAAGAATGGGATAGAGAAGCTGTCCTACAAATTGGTGAATAGCAAAGATACAATCTGAGGTAAAATGCAAAAAATGTCAAAGAGAATCCTGACCAAAGAGTTGTTGTCCAAACAGAGCCACAGAATATCAGATAGAAAAGACCAACAACTGATCCAGTCATCCTCAAAGCTCCAGTTCAAGAGGTAAGAGGTTCTGATAAGTTATATTCTTCTTTCCACTTTGAGTCAGAAGTTCAAAAGTTGAAAATATCTGTGCCTCTGATAGAGTTGGTAAAGAGTGAAGTGTTTAGAAAGACTATCCTTGAATCTCTTCAGCTGGAAACCACACAAACCTCCACTGACTCTGTCAATTTGCAGGATGATAAGCCTGTTGTTGTGCTTAGCCCCATGATTGAACCTGCAGATAATAATTCTCCATCATTTTATGTCTCATTGACCATTCATGACAAAATCCTCCACAACTTCCTGCTAGATACAGTGGCCAGCCACAATTTAATGCCTAAAGCTGTCATGGAAGAGTTAGGCCTTGACATCACCAGACCATATCATGATTTATTCTCTTTTGATTCAAGGAAAGTGAAATTCCTAGGATTAATTAAAGATCTGGCCATTACCCTATCTCAACTACCCATGAAGAGTATGATGATGGATATTGTGGTAGCAGATGTGTTGTGGGGGAAAGTATCCAACTCGGAATGACCCTAACCCACTCTAAGGGTGACAGTTCCTTAGCAACAGCTGAAAGCAAAGCTATCTAAAGTTTCTTCTTTATGACATGAAAGAGATAGAAGGAAGAGATCCACTTACCGATGTCTTGCGCAAATGGTCGATCCAATCTCCTTTGTTTGCCGCTTGCTCCCAGATCCAAGTCTTTTCACGGGCCCAGCTACACGAGATCCTGCAAACAAGACAAAGAAAGGAAACTACAAGAAGCATGCATGCATAACTGATTCAAGGATTAGCATAAATCAAATACGCAAGTAAGACAATACATCATTGAAACACATGCGAATAGAAGAACCTCAAAAGCTTTATTAATATATGGAAGTAAGATTCAGGCGGTGATACAACCATGAGAGGTCCAATCCAGCATCACCTTCCCGACAGAGAGAAATCTCTTCTTCACCTCCCTCAAGCAATCACCCAATGCTCACAACTGTAAACCAACAGCAATTCTTTGCACTCAATTCCCGCCTCCCAGATCCCATGCGATGAGATCCTTATATAGAGTTTTGGAGTGAAGATAAGTCAGCTTGATGTGTGACTTGTTGTCCTCTTCAACTCCAGTTGTTCTTCAGTCCTTCACTCAGAGTTTCTGCCTTCCACTTGGAGTTTTAGAACCTCTTAACTCATCATTAGGCGAATCTTCTGATCCAAGTGTCAATTTAGAAGCTTCCTGGGCACTGGCACATTGAGAAAAGATTCCTCCACATGTCCAAGTACGCTCAGCGCAGGTAGCCTTTGTCCTACTTGCTCTGCAACGCAGGTAGCCTTTGTTGTACCTGCTATGCAGCGCAGATGCCTAGTGGAGCAGCTGCAATGATCCAAAACTGACCTGTTTTTGAGTGTTTTTAGTGGAGAACTGAACTGTAGTGCTGTGGTTTGCTGACCTTGTTCCTCTAGGGGTAGGAACAACATGTTTGGGGACTTTGGATCCCTCAGATTATTGACATTTCATGCTCTATGATGTAAGGCACAAAAATGTCTATAACGGTTGCCCCCTAAAGTATGAGGTCGTTTATCGGGTGAAATGCTTTATTAGGAGGATCCGAAGTTCATTCAATCGCCGGGAGGTGACCTGTAACAAAATACAATACAATACATTATCTTTTCATACTTTCTTTTCATGATCTAGCTGATGTGGGCATTTCCCATGCTCATCTTTATAAATACGTTTGCTGTACATAAACAGACGATCGTCTGATAATAGACTGATAATTCTCTGCTTTTAATTATCATCCTTTTAGTAGGATGACCATCTGCTGCACATGCCTATGTCTTTATCTCCTGAATATATATCGCAGCCCGGATGGATGAAACTAGATCCGGGGTCTTCAAACTTCCGATCTTCACACTAAGTACAAGTCGATCCATGTGAGAATTTCTTGAAGTCGAACATGGAAAGACATCGCTTGATTACCAGTCAATAATGTAAACCGTTAACAAGCGCGAGAGGAATCACCGATAATGATGATGACCCTCAAGGTACTGCAGCACAATTCACGTCGCGTGAATATAGGATCTAACGTCGAACACCACGCACAGTCTTCCGGTCGAAGGTCATTAATGTATAGCTATCGCCGGAAGTGAGAAACTTGCCATTGGGGCATGCAAGCTTCAAAGTACTGAGGGGGTGTTCCTAGATCAACTTCTCGGATAATGAGCTGATGTCGACAAGAAGTGATCCGTCAAAGGAGGGCCTTAATGAATCCCACATCAGTGACACGGAACGGAGCTAGTGATGATGGTGAAAAGGATCTGTGAAATATGATTCAGGGTGGCGGTCATGGAAGGATGAAAGATGATGTATGGTAGTGGATGGGACCCGGTTGACACTTTCTGAATGACATCTCTTGAACATATAACGACACTGATGTGATGGATCGGTAGCATTACCCCATGTATGGATGGTATGGCGAGACCATGGTGAAGGGACCGGTGGATGATAATAACCCAACCCGATATTTACGGAGGCAAAAGTGTCATGTTCAAGAGCGACCTGCTACCATTAAGCTTTGAGGTTCTTCCCAATTTTTCCCCAGTCATTTCTGACCAATACCTCCATATATTAATAAAGCTTTTGAGGTTCTTCTATTCGCATGTGTTTCAATGGTGTATTGTCTTACTTGCGTCTTTGATTTATGCTAATCCTTGAATCAGTTATGAATGCATGCTTCTTGTAGTCTCCTTTCTTTGTCTTGTTTGCAGGATCTCGTGTAGCTGGGCCCGTGAAAAGACTTGGAGCTGGGAGCAAGCGGCAATCAAAGGAGATTGGATCGACCATTTGCGCAAGACATCGGTAAGTGGATCTCTTCCTTTTATCTCTTGCATGTCATAAAGAAGAAACTTTAGATAGCTTTGCTTTCAGCTGTTGCTAAGGAACTGTCACCCTTAGAGTGGGTTAGGGTCATTCCGAGTTGGATACTTTCCCCCACAACAGACTATTGCTTCCATGCAATATATGTAGTCTCGTCCAAGGAGTAGGTTATAATCCAAGGGTCCTTGGACGACCATCAAATTCATCTTGACAGCCTTCCCTTTCAGTGTAATAGGCACATTAGGTAGAATCCCTAATGGTCGACTGGTTCCTCTGTCAAAACCCAAGAGACGCCTTGTCTCGGGCAAAAGCACCGGGCAACCCAGTGCTTTCCAAGCAATAGGGGACAGGATACTCACAGACGCCCCTTCATCAATGATGGTTCCAGGCATCACCATTTTGTATATTTGGACTATAATTCTAAATGGTATATTGGCTGGTAACCGGGGTCTGCCTAGTTGGTTCCAATCAAAGGACACAACCAGGTTGCTTGGTGGTGGGACCGAATATACGGCCGGATATGATCCTGATGAAGCTCCTTCCTGCGATAAAGGAGTGGGCTGATACCCAGCTTGCATAAAGAGAGGATATGGAGCAAAGCATAGGGAGATGAAGCTCCTTAAAAAATAGGAATCTTCCATGAGACCTTACTACTTTATGACTAGTAAAAACGAGCAGTTTTGGCAAAGTTCATGCTCGTTAAAAAATAAACACAAGAACCGAGCAGTTTCAGCGCATAGTTCATGCTCGTTAAAAAATAAACATAAGATTGAGCAGTGTTTTGGCGCATTCAAGCTCTTTAAAAAAAATGAACCCAGTACCGGTAAATAAACATCTGAGACCGTAAATTCATCAGCCATAAAAGCCTTGTTCGTGTTTGTGCACCGTCACCTCCACTTCTCATTTGGCCGATCATTCACATCCACTTGATTGTTTACCTATTTTGAGGAACAGCTGCGAAGAGTGATTCCACCTAGCCATCCTTGTAATACTATCGTGATTGGAAAATTCCAACCTGTACCTGGAATCTGCTGCTATCCCTGTTTATCACTCGTTCCTCAAAAGACGAGTCTTCTTTGAGCTCTTTTCACTGACTCGTAAAATATGAAAAGTTTGCCGAGTTTTGGCCTTCCAGCTCATTAAAAGCACAGGAAGAGCTATCCCTCCTCTAGATTTTAATCTTTTTGGACCTGAGCGATTATTGCACAAAAAGATCGAGCGCTTGTCTAGTTCGGCTCGATAAAGATATCGAACATTCATCCCTTTTGTATTGTTTTATACTTTTTCGGACTTAAGGGATTAGATGACGAAAAAGGACCCCTGGAGTCCACTTTATGTACCCTTTTCAGACTCTCTAAAAATGAAAAGGACCGAGTTGTCGTTGTCGCTGTGCTCGTTAAAATTATTAGATAGCGACAAACTTGTCTTTAGACGAGAATGAGTTTCCCTATCGCTAAGCTCATTAAAAACATAGCGATGGGCTTGCCCGAAGGGCAGGTTATAGATCAAGCATATGTTATCCTCCTCAAGCTTGACAAAAATAAAGAGGTACTGGTCAGAAATGACTGGGGAAAAATTGGGAAGAACCTCAAAGCTTAATGGTAGCAGGTCGCTCTTGAACATGACACTTTTGCCTCCGTAAATATCGGGTTGGGTTATTATCATTCACCGGTCCCTTCACCATGGTCTCGCCATACCATCCATACATGGGGTAATGCTACCGATCCATCACATCAGTGTCGTTATATGTTCAAGAGATGTCATTCAGAAAGTGTCAACCGGGTCCCATCCACTACCATACATCATCTTTCATCCTTCCATGACCGCCACCCTGAATCATATTTCACAGATCCTTTTCACCATCATCACTAGCTCCGTTCCGTGTCACTGATGTGGGATTCATTAAGGCCCTCCTTTGACGGATCACTTCTTGTCGACATCAGCTCATTATCCGAGAAGTTGATCTAGGAACACCCCCTCAGTACTTTGAAGCTTGCATGCCCCAATGGCAAGTTTCTCACTTCCGGCGATAGGTATACATTAATGACCTTCGACCGGAAGACTGTGCGTGGTGTTCGACGTCAGATCCTATATTCACGCCACGTGAATTGTGTTGCAGTACCTTGAGGGTCATCATCATTATCGGTGATTCCTCTCGCGCTTGTTAACGGTTTACATTATTGACTGGTAATCAAGCGATGTCTTTCCATGTTCGACTTCAAGAAATTCTCACATGGATCGACTTGTACTTAGTGTGAAGATCGGAAGTTTGAAGACCCCGGATCTAGTTTCATCCATCCGGGCTGCGATATATATTCAGGAGATAAAGACATAGGCATGTGCAGCAGATGGTCATCCTACTAAAAGGATGATAATTAAAAGCAGAGAATTATCAGTCTATTATCAGATGATCGTCTGTTTATGTACAGCAAACGTATTTATAAAGCTGAGCATGGGAAATGCCCGCATCAGCTAGATCATGAAAAGAAAGTATGAAAAGATAATGTATTGTATTGTATTTTGTTACAGGTCACCTCCCGGCGATTGAATGAACTTCGGATCCTCCTAATAAAGCATTTCACCCGATAAACGACCTCATACTTTAGGGGGCAACTGTTATAGACATTTTTGTGCCTTACAGCATAGAGCATGAAATGTCAATAATCTGAGGGATCCAAAGTCCCCAAACATGTTGTTCCTACCCCTAGAGGAACAAGGTCAGCAAACCACAGCACTACAGTTCAGTTCTCCACTAAAAACACTCAAAAACAGGTCAGTTTTGGATCATTGCAGCTGCTCCACTAGGCATCTGCGCTGCATAGCAGGTACAACAAAGGCTACCTGCGTTGCAGAGCAAGTAGGACAAAGGCTACCTGCGCTGAGCGTACTTGGACATGTGGAGGAATCTTTTCTCAATGTGCCAGTGCCCAGGAAGCTTCTAAATTGACACTTGGATCAGAAGATTCGCCTAATGATGAGTTAAGAGGTTCTAAAACTCCAAGTGGAAGGCAGAAACTCTGAGTGAAGGACTGAAGAACAACTGAAGTTGAAGAGGACAACAAGTCACACATCAAGCTGACTTATCTTCACTCCAAAACTCTATATAAGGATCTCATCCCATGGGATCTGGAGGCCGGAATTTAGTGCAAAGAATTGCTGTTGGTTTACAGTGGTGAGCATTGGGTGATTGCTTGAGGGAGGTGAAGAAGAGATTTCTCTCCGTCGGGAAGGTGATGCTGGATTGGACCTCTCATGGTTGTATCACCGCCTGAACCTTACTTCCATATATTAATAAAGCTTTTGAGGTTCTTCTATTCGCATGTGTTTCAATGGTGTATTGTCTTACTTGCGTCTTTGATTTATGCTAATCCTTGAATCAGTTATGAATGCATGCTTCTTGTAGTTTCCTTTCTTTGTCTTGTTTGCAGGATCTCGTGTAGCTGGGCCCGTGAAAAGACTTGGAGCTGGGAGCAAGCGGCAATCAAAGGAGATTGGATCGACCATTTGCGCAAGACATCGGTAAGTGGATCTATCCTTCTTATCTCTTGCATGTCATAAAGAAGAAACTTTAGATAGCTTTGCTTTCAGCTGTTGCTAAGGAACTGTCACCCTTAGAGTGGGTTAGGGTCATTCCGAGTTGGAGTCGCCAGTCTGTTGTGGGGGAAAGTATCCAACTCAGAATGACCCTAACCCACTCTAAGGGTGACAGTTCCTTAGCAACAGCTGAAAGCAAAGCTATCTAAAGTTTCTTCTTTATGACATGCAAGAGATAAAAGGAAGAGATCCACTTACCGATGTCTTGCGCAAATGGTCGATCCAATCTCCTTTGATTGCCGCTTGCTCCCAGCTCCAAGTCTTTTCACGGGCCCAGCTACACGAGATCCTGCAAACAAGACAAAGAAAGGGGACTACAAGAAGCATGCATGCATAACTGATTCAAGGATTAGCATAAATCAAATACGCAAGTAAGACAATACATCATTGAAACACATGTGAATAGAAGAACCTCAAATGCTTTATTAATATATGGAAGTAAGGTTCAGGCGGTGATACAACCATGAGAGGTCCAATCCAACATCACCTTCCCGACGGAGAGAAATCTCTTCTTCACCTCCCTCAAGCAATCACCCAATGCTCACAACTGTAAACCAACAACAATTCTTTGCACTAAATTCCGGCCTCCAGATCCCATGGGATGAGATCCTTATATAGAGTTTTGGAGTGAAGATAAGTCAGCTTGATGTGTGACTTGTTGTCCTCTTCAACTCCAGTTGTTCTTCAGTCCTTCACTCAGAGTTTCTGCCTTCCACTTGGAGTTTTAGAACCTCTTAACTCATCATTAGGCGAATCTTCTGATCCAAGTGTCAATTTAGAAGCTTCCTGGGCACTGGCACATTGAGAAAAGATTCCTCCACATGTCCAAGTACGCTCAGCGCAGGTAGCCTTTGTCCTACTTGCTTTGCAATGCAGGTAGCCTTTGTTGTACCTACTATGCAGCGCAGATGCCTAGTGGAGCAGCTGCAATGATCCAAAACTGACCTGTTTTTGAGTGTTTTTAGTGGAGAACTGAACTGTAGTGCTGTGGTTTGCTGACCTTGTTCCTCTAAGGGTAAGAACAACATGTTTAGGGACTTTGGATCCCTCAGATTATTGACATTTCATGCTCCATGCTGTTAGGCACAAAAATGTCTATAACAGTTGCCCCCTAAAGTATGAGGTTGTTTATCGGGTGAAATGCTTTATTAGGAGGATCCGAAGTTCATTCAATCGTCGGGAGGTGACCTGTAACAAAATACAATACAATACATTATCTTTTCATACTTTCTTTTCATGATCTAGCTGATGCGGGCATTTCCCATGCTCAGCTTTATAAATACATTCGTTGTACATAAACAGATGATCGTCTGATAATAGACTGATAATTCTCTGCTTTTAATTATCATCCTTTTAGTAGGATGACCATCTACTGCACATGTCTATGTTTTTATCTCCTAAATATATATCGCAGCCCGGATGGATGAAACTAGATCCGGGGTCTTCAAACTTCCGATCTTCACACTAAGTACAAGTCGATCCATGTGAGAATTTCTTGAAGTCGAACATGGAAAGACCTCGCTTGATTACCAGTCAATAATGTAAACCGTTAACAAGCGCGAGAGGAATCACCGATAATGATGATGATCCTCAAGGTACTGCAGCACAATTCACGTGGCGTGAATATAGGATCTGACGTTGAACACCACGCAAAGTCTTCCGGTCGAAGGTCATTAATGTATACCTATCGCCGGAAGTGAGAAACTTGCCATTGAGGCATGCAAGCTTCAAAGTACTGAGGGGGTGTTCCTAGATCAACTTCTTGGATAATGAGCTGATGTCGACAAGAAGTGATCCGTCAAAGGAGGGCCTTAATGAATCCCACATCAGTGACACGGAACGGAGCTAGTGATGATGGTGAAAACGATCTGTGAAATATGATTCAGGGTGGCGGTCATGGAAGGATGAAAGATGATGTATGGTAGTGGATGGGACCCGGTTGACACTTTCTGAATGACATCTCTTGAACATATAACGACATTTATGTGATGGATCGGTAGCATTACCCCATGTATGGATGGTATGGCGAGACCATGGTGAAGGGACCGGTGAATGATAATAACCCAACCCGATATTTACGGAGGCAAAAGTGTCATGTCCAAGAGCGACCTGCTACCATTAAGCTTTGAGGTTCTTCCCAATTTTTCCCCAGTCATTTCTGACCAGTACCTCTTTATTTTTGTCAAGCTTGAGGAGGATAACATATGCTTGATCTATAACCTGCCCTTCGGGCAAGCCCATCGCTATGTTTTTAATGAGCTTAGAGATAGGGAAACTCATTCTCGTCTAAAGACAAGTTTGTCGCTATCTAATATTTTTAACGAGCCAAGCGACAACGACAACTCGATCCTTTTCATTTTTAGAGAGTCTGAAAAGGGTACATAAAGTGGACTCCAGGGGTCCTTTTTCGTCATCTAATCCCTTAAGTCCGAAAAAGTATAAAACAATACAGAAGGGATGAATGTTCGATATCTTTATCGAGCCGAACTAGACAAGCGCTCGATCTTTTTGTGCAATAATCCCTCAGGTCCAAAAAGATTAAAATCTAGAGGAGGGATAGCTCTTCTGGTCCTTTTAACGAGCTGGAAGGCCAAAACTCGGCAAACTTTTCATATTTTACGAGTCAGTGAAAAGAGCTCAAAGAAGACTCGTCTTTTGAGGAACGAGTGATAAACAGGGATAGCAGCAGATTCCAGGTACAGGTTGGAATTTTCCAATCACGGCAGTATTACAAGGATGGCTAGGTGGAATCACTCTTCGCAGCTGTTCCTCAAAATAGGTAAACAATCAAGTGGATGTGAATGATCGGCCAAATGAAAAGTGGAGGTGACGGTGCACAAACACGACCAAGGCTTTTATGGCTGATGAATTTACGGTCTCAGATGTTTATTTACCGGTACTGGGTTCATTTTTTTTTTAAAGAGCTTGAATGCGCCAAAACACTGCTCAATCTTATGTTTATTTTTTAACGAGCATGAACTATGCGCTAAAACTGCTCGGTTCTTGCGTTTATTTTTTAACGAGCATGAACTTTGCCAAAACTGCTCGTTTGATAAGATCAAATTCATATTTTACCATGACTAGCTTTTCTTTTTCAGAGGTAGTACTGTATCATCAATTGCTCTCATTTTACCACTTCGTGTGCATTTGGTTTGTTGGAGCTTTGGAGGTGCCTCTTCCTCTTGATTTTTCACCAGTTGATTTTTAACTGGTGTGATGCAGTACTGGTTCAGATGAAAAACCAGTTGACCAAAGTAAAGGACGGGAAACTGAAGAATTTTGGCTTCGGTTCAGTTTTGATTGCCTTCGCTTTGGAGAAGATACCCTTGATGCAACCTCAGTATATTATTCTCGACTTGCCATCTCCTACTGAGCCACGCATGCAGAGGTGGGTTGACCACATGTCCAGACATGCAGGTCAATCTCAGATTACTTTTACTGATGCCTTCTTTAGGTGGTTCGAGCGGCAGGATATGGCTTTTTCCGAGTATCCATATATTGGCATGGATTTCCGAGGTGATCCGGATTTGGTGCCACCGGATGGCGAGCAGTGGGGTGATCTTGGTAAAATCTTGACCTTATCATTGTTTACTGTTTTTATTTGTAATGTCCTTGTGCTTTACTCTATCAAGACTCTAATCAAACTCATGTGTGCATGCAGATGTTGGTCCCGTCCGTCCAGCAGTTCGTCCGAGAGCCCCGGCGCTGCCCCCGCAGGGGAGGCTCCTGGGAGAGCTATTCTCCGTGACCTTGACTTGGCCGAGACTCTTACGGCTGTGCAGGAACAGGTCGAGGGTCTTACCCTTAGGATTCCGGATGTACGGATCGACGAGTTGCCTCTACGATTGCAGCGACATACTGTTGGTGTTCCCAGACGATGGTCTCATCTTCTGCGCATGATTGCACAGGCCGTGGCATGTTATCATGAGCATCACTAGGCTAGGGTGCCCCCCAGCCATTTTTGAGTTTTGGGGTCATATGACCGATTTTGTCTTGGTTATAGAACATTACATGTAAACCGTAAACAGTTATGTATATTTTTGATTTTCGGAGTTTATTCCAGTTTTTATGTGATCCATGTATGAAACATCGATGATGCTTCTCTTTTTATCAATTTTGCAGATGTCTATCTAACACATAGTTTGCTAATGAGTCGGTTAATGTGTTTAAGTTTCTGGAAATGTGTTGATATTGGATAAAATCAAACTGTCTTTCCAAGATTTTAACTCTTAGGAACTTGCGATAAATAGCTGGATTTCGGACAGAGTAGGTACCATAGAGCTGTAGTACCACGAGCTGTGAGTCTAGCCTGACGACTAGTCGGCGTATGCCATGGGTGATGGCATCAGAGAGGAGCTCTATCAACGCGCTATACTCAGCAATATTATTTGTTGATTGACCAATACATACCCCCCTGAAACTCACTAACTCGCCGCTTGGGTTAAAAATGGCCCATGTTGCAGAGGATAGGTTCCTCGAACTACGACTCGCTCCGTCAGCATATCCGACCCACGGTTCCAATGGATTTGACATCTGCAATAAGTGTAAAAAGTGGATTACTTAAACCGGAACAAACGCTTTAGCAAAAACAAAAATGTAACAAAAGCACACAGGTTACTATTAGGCATAGTAACGCTTAAGGTACAACCCGTTACGGGGTTGCGCCAGTGGAATTCCATCATAATCCACCAACTCGTAGGCTCCTTTTGCTAATACACTTTTAACAATATAAGGGCCCATCCATAAGGACTTGAATTTCCCAGCTCCCAATTTATCGGATTCTTGGTCATAAAGCAAGACCAAATCACCTTCCGAGAAGACACGCGGTTTGACATTTTTGTCGAACTGCGCCTTGACTTGTTTCTTATGGGCTTCGTTAGCCAAAGCGGCATCACGGCAGGTTTCATCCAACTGGATTAACTCCAAGAAACGAGCCTCTTCTTCCGAAGTTCCGGGGAGGAGATCAATTGCGAGTTTAAGGGACGAAATTTCACACTGGATTGGTAAGATCGCCTCCAGGCCATACACCAGTTGAAACGGTGTGAACCCAGTGGCATTTCTTACCGATGTTCGGTAGGCCCACAAAGCCGAGTACAGGATCAAATGCCATCTTCTTTTGTGAACCCCCACCATCCTTTGCAGCATGCGCTTCAGGACCTTGTTGATCGCTTCAACTTGTCCGTTAGCTTGCGGATAGTACGAAGTAGAGCTGTCGTGAGACAATCCTAGTTTGGCAGTTAATTCAACCATCATGTGATTGCGAAAATGCGATCCATGATCTGTTACTATGGCTTGTGGTACGCCGAATCTAGCGACTACATGATTAAAAAAGAGTAGGGCTGTTGTTTCACCAGTGTTATCCAAAGTAGGCATCGCCTCGGCCCATTTGGTAAAATAGTCAACTGTGACTATAATATACCCATGCCCCCCGGTCGAGGTGGGGTTACATTGCATGAAGTCGATGCCCCACTTGGCGAAAGGCCCCACAGCTATTATTGGCTGTAAAGGAGCGGGGCGTCTTCTGGTTTTGCTATCAAAAATCTGACATGCATGGCAACTTCTAACTGCGGTTATGCAATCTTTGAACATGGTTGGCCAGAAGTATCCTGCTCGTAAGATTCTTTGTGTTGTAGCATATCCAGATTGATGCTCCCCACAGGTGCCTGAATGACATTCATTCAGGGCTTTTTCGGCCTCCTCATGGGTTAGACATCTTCTCAGGACCGTATCGATACCACGACGGTAAAGCGTATCACTGACGATCATGTAGTCTTTTGCTTGGTATCGAATGCGTTTTTGTTCTGAGTGAGAGGTGTCTGGACGAAATTTTTGGGTTTGGAGATAAACTATTATATCCCCATACCACTCATCACTTGCTGATATCAGAAACAAACTTTCGTCCACGATCGATTCTTTGGACGTTTCATCGTTTGATGATGATGGGAAATCGCATAATAATTCTGCGAACACTAAAGCTTTCTCTTATTTGGATTTCACAAATTCCAGATCAAACTTTTGAAGGATAGCTATCCACTTTGAATATTTGCCCCCAAGCAACTGTCGCGACAGTATATAGGTCATGGGGTTGCAATCTGACAATACAGTGGTCTTCCTAAAGAGGACATAATGCCGAAATCTTTGTATCGCTTGAACAGCCGCTAATGCTATCTTTTCAACATGAGAATATTTACTTTCTGTATCATTTAAGTTTTTACTTAAATAATATATAGGGTGTTCAATTCCATCGACTTCTTGAACTAAAACCATTGCTATGGTCGTATTTGTTGCAGCCAGATACAGGTTAAAATCCCTTAGATAGTCTGGGGCGTACATTAATGATGCTTTGACTAGCGCTTCTTTCAAAGCATCAAAGGAAGCTTGTGCAACCTGGTCCCAGACGAAAGGTACATCCTTTTTCAGGAGACGGGTATAACCTTTAGCAAGTTCTGCGTAATTTGGAATGAACCTCCCCAGAAAGTTTGCTTTCCCTTGGAGTTTCTGAATCTGAAGCAAGTTCGAAGGTGGAGGCAAATTAATGATTGCCTGCACCTTACAAGGGTCGAGACGAATCCCATCCTTGGAGACTATAAAGCCAAGTAAACGACCAGAACTGACGCAAAACACACATTTGTGCGGATTGAGTCTTATCTTGTAGTGTCGGCATCGTAGAAATATTGCTCTTAAATGCTGCGGATGATCAGTCCGCTTCTGCGAATGAGCCGGAAGATCATCGAGATAAGGTTGAACGATGTTCTTGATGTCATGGAAATCATAATTCATTGCTCTCTGAAATGTCGCCCCTGCGTTCTTTAAACCAAAGGGTAATTTTCGATAAGCGAATGTGCCCCACGGACAAATAAATGCAGTCTTTGACTGGTCCTGTGGGCGGATATTAATTTGATTATACCCGGAAAATTCGTCCATAAACGAAAAGATTTCACATCCGGCACATTCATCAATTATCTGGTCGATGAAGGGCGTAGGGTAGTTGTCCTTTGGACAAGCTTGATTTACATCCCTATAATCGACGCACACTCGTATTGTTCCCTGTTTTTTCATAACAGGGACAATATTCGATACCCAATCGGTTAGAGGAACCGGGTAGATGAAACCAGCATGGAGGATCATAGAGCACACACTGATGCACTTTTCCTAAATCGACATGCAAGCTGTCAAAATGCACATGCACAATGCAAGTATTTCTTTTCTTCTTCCTTAATGTTGATGATTACAAAAAGAAAGCTGTTGTATAATTTCGAATTCGATTTCAAGCGTAAGCAAACAAGTATTGTCCAATAATCAAAAGAACACCTTAAGATTCACTCGTTTCAAACACAAGAAATACTGAAATTCGAACCATATAATGAAAGCAAATGCTGAAGTAGCTATGAACAGCAATAAACTAGCTCTTAGAATCACAATGACACTTTCTCACAGGTCTAGATCCAAGAGGTCATAGCAAGACTAGTTCAATTTCGCTATGGGAAACTGTGAATGAAAGCAAGAAATACAATAAGAAAATCACGGTTTCTTCACACAACTGAGGCGGAATGAAGGCCAAGAGAAGTGGTTTCAGCTGGGTATACAGGTTGACAACAGGCTGCAAAAACAGTACTGAAAACTGGGCAACAGACAGTGGAGAATCCCAGCTGCACAAGGCAAGACTGGATCAGCGCAGGTGCTGCACTGTCAATTTGAGATGCAGCGCAGGTAGCCCCTTTGGGACCTGCGTTGCAGTGCAGGTAGCCTTTGTTGCAGTTGCACTGAACGAGACAACTCTCGTCTCTCTCAGATTCCGGCTCACAGTTTGCTCAAAAATGAGCGGTTTTTGGCCAGGTTCAGGCTCGTTAAAAAATAAACACAAGATACGAGCAGTTTTGGCAAAGTTCATGCTCGTTAAAAAATAAACGCAAGAACCGAGCAGTTTCAGCGCATAGTTCATGCTCGTTAAAAAATAAACATAAGATTGAGCAGTGTTTTGGCGCATTCAAGCTCTTTAAAAAAAAAATGAACCCAGTACCGGTAAATAAACATCTGAGACCGTAAATTCATCAGCCATAAAAGCCTTGGTCGTGTTTGTGCACCGTCACCTCCACTTCTCATTTGGCCGATCATTCACATCCACTTGATTGTTTACCTATTTTGAGGAACAGCTGCGAAGAGTGATTCCACCTAGCCATCCTTGTAATACTGCTGTGATTGGAAAATTCCAACCTGTACCTGGAATCTGCTGCTATCCCTGTTTATCACTCGTTCCTCAAAAGACGAGTCTTCTTTGAGCTCTTTTCACTGACTCGTAAAATATGAAAAGTTTGCCGAGTTTTGGCCTTCCAGCTCGTTAAAAGGACCGGAAGAGCTATCCCTCCTCTAGATTTTAATCTTTTTGGACCTGAGGGATTATTGCACAAAAAGATCGAGCGCTTGTCTAGTTCAGCTCGATAAAGATATCGAACATTCATCCCTTCTGTATTGCTTTATACTTTTTCGGACTTAAGGGATTAGATGACGAAAAAGGACCCCTGGAGTCCACTTTATGTACCCTTTTCAGACTCTCTAAAAATGAAAAGGACCGAGTTGTCGTTGTCGCTGGGCTCGTTAAAAATATTAGATAGCGACAAACTTGTCTTTAGACGAGAACGAGTTTCCCTATCGCTAAGCTCATTAAAAACATAGCAATGGGCTTGCCCGAAGGGCAGGTTATAGATCAAGCATATGTTATCCTCCTCAAGCTTGACAAAAATAAAGAGGTACTGGTCAGAAATGACTGGGGAAAAATTGGGAAGAACCTCAAAGCTTAATGGTAGCAGGTCGCTCTTGAACATGACACTTTTTCCTCCGTAAATATCGGGTTGGGTTATTATCATTCACCGGTCCCTTCACCATGGTCTCGCCATACCATCCATACATGGGGTAATGCTACTGATCCATCACATCAGTGTCGTTATATGTTCAAGAGATGTCATTCAGAATGTGTCAACCGGGTCCCATCCACTACCATGCATCATCTTTCATCCTTCCATGACCGCCACCCTGAATCATATTTCACAGATCGTTTTCACCATCATCACTAGCTCCGTTCCGTGTCACTGATGTAGGATTCATTAAGGCCCTCCTTTGACGGATCACTTCTTGTCGACATCAGCTCATTATCCGAGAAGTTGATCTAGGAACACCCCCTCAGTACTTTGAAGCTTGCATGCCCCAATGGCAAGTTTCTCACTTCCGGCGATAGGTATACATTAATGACCTTCGACCGAAAGACTTTGCGTGGTGTTCGACGTCAGATCCTATATTCACGCCACATGAATTGTGCTGCAGTACCTTGAGGGTCATCATCATTATCGGTGATTCCTCTCGCGCTTGTTAACGGTTTACATTATTGACTGGTAATCAAGCGATGTCTTTCCATGTTCGACTTCAAGAAATTCTCACATGGATCGACTTGTACTTAGTGTGAAGATCGGAAGTTTGAAGACCCCGGATCTAGTTTCATCCATCCGGGCTGCGATATATATTCAGGAGATAAAGACATAGGCATGTGCAGCAGATGGTCATCCTACTAAAAGGATGATAATTAAAAGCAGAGAATTATCCGTCTATTATTAGACGATCATCTGTTTATGTACAGCAAATGTATTTATAAAGCTGAGCATGGGAAATGCCCGCATCAGCTAGATCATGAAAAGAAAGTATGAAAAGATAATGTATTGTATTGTATTTTGTTACAGGTCACCTCCCGACGATTGAATGAACTTCGGATCCTCCTAATAAAGCATTTCACCCGATAAACGACCTCATACTTTAGGGGGCAACTGTTATAGACATTTTTGTGCCTTACATCATAGAGCATGAAATGTCAATAATCTGAGGGATCCAAAGTCCCCAAACACATTGTTCCTACCCCTAGAGGAACAAGGTCAGCAAACCACAGCACTACAGTTCAGTTCTCCACTAAAAACACTCAAAAACAGGTCAGTTTTGGATCATTGCAGCTGCTCCACTAGGCATCTGCGCTGCATAGCAGGTACAACAAAGGCTACCTGCGTTGCAGAGCAAGTAGGACAAAGGCTACCTGCGCTGAGCGTACTTGGACATGTGGAGGAATCTTTTCTCAATGTGCCAGTGCCCAGGAAGCTTCTAAATTGACACTTGGATCAGAAGATTCGCCTAATGATGAGTTAAGAGGTTCTAAAACTCCAAGTGGAAGGCAGAAACTCTGAGTGAAGGACTGAAGAACAACTGGAGTTGAAGAGGACAACAAGTCACACATCAAGCTGACTTATCTTCACTCCAAAACTCTATATAAGGATCTCATCCCATGGGATCTGGAGGCCGGAATTTAGTGCAAAGAATTGCTGTTGGTTTGCAGTTGAGAGTATTGGGTGATTGCTTGAGGGAGGTGAAGAAGAGATTTCTCTCCGTCGGGAAGGTGATGCTGGATTGGACCTCTCATGGTTGTATCACCGCCTGAACCTTACTTCCATATATTAATAAAGCTTTTGAGGTTCTTCTATTTGCATGTGTTTCAATGATGTATTGTCTTACTTGCGTATTTGATTTATGCTAATCCTTGAGTCAGTTATGCATGCATGCTTCTTGTAGTTTCCTTTTCTTGTCTTATTTGCAGGATCTCGTGTAGCTGGGCGTGAAAAGACTTGGAGCTGGGAGCAAGCGGCAATCAAAGGAGATTGGATCGACCATTTGCGCAAGACATCGGTAAGTGGATCTCTTCCTTTTATCTCTTGCATGTCATAAAGAAGAAACTTTAGATAGCTTTGCTTTCAGCTGTTGCTAAGGAACTGTCACCCTTAGAGTGGGTTAGGGTCATTCCGAGTTGGATACTTTCCCCCAACAGACTGGCGACTCCACTGGGGGATGGCGATTGAGCCAAATCTTCCACTATGTTATAATGTTGCGCCGCTCTGGCACGAGGATTAAAAGTCGACTTATGTACCACACCCTTAGGTGGTTTTATCGTTAATTCCGGCATTATGGGAGGGACAACTTCTGACGAAGTTGTTGTCGAACTACTAGGTTGATCGTTACCTTTTTCGTTTGACAGTTGCGGATTCCCGTAATCTTTGTTCCTTGTCGAAATCAAAGCATCATTTTGGTGCTTAGAGATCGACAACATCAGTACTTGCGACGGGGAAGCTTTTCCACTATCAACCATATTTTGACCTGGGTTGGGAAATGGGTCAGTCAACACAGCTGGGTTCTTTGGACTTTTAAAGAATCTCTTGAGCTCAGCCTTGTACGAACAATCTCATGTCCAATGGTCCTGTCACATATAGAACATGGACCAGGTGACTTCTCTTTCTGTTTCCCTTTCCTAGGAGAGCTTGAAGAAGCCTTCTCAGGTGACGGATCATCCTGTTGCTTCTTCTTCCCTTTGTTTTGCTTCTTCTTGCTTCCTGGTTGATTGGTTTCTTTGCCTTTATCTGCTGATATGGCATTTACTTCCGAAGCAAGAATCTCTTCATGGGCATTTCGATCTGAAGTCTTACGGGCTTTCTGAGGTGAAGCCTTTCTCGACTTCGCGCTTACAGTGCCAATCACGACATCTCCGGCATGAGAGTCAATATTCGATTTAGGAGGGGGAGGAATTGAAAATTCAGGTCTGGGGGCATCAGGTATTTTGTCATAGATCGTCGGTGATAGATCGTCGGTGATACAACAGACTGGCGACTCCACTGGGGGAAAGTATCCAACTCGGAATGACCCTAACCCACTCTAAGGGTGACAGTTCCTTAGCAACAGCTGAAAGCAAAGCTATCTAAAGTTTCTTCTTTATGACATGCAAGAGATAGAAGGAAGAGATCCACTTACCGATGTCTTGCGCAAATGGTCGATCCAATCTCCTTTGTTTGCCGCTTGCTCCCAGATCCAAGTCTTTTCACGGGCCCAGCTACACGAGATCCTGCAAACAAGACAAAGAAAGGAAACTACAAGAAGCATGCATGCATAACTGATTCAAGGATTAGCATAAATCAAATACGCAAGTAAGACAATACATCATTGAAACACATGCGAATAGAAGAACCTCAAAAGCTTTATTAATATATGGAAGTAAGGTTCAGGCGGTGATACAACCATGAGAGGTCCAATCCAGCATCACCTTCCCGACGGAGAGAAATCTCTTCTTCACCTCCCTCAAGCAATCACCCAATGCTCACAACTGTAAACCAACAGCAATTCTTTGCACTCAATTCCCGCCTCCCAGATCCCATGGGATGAGATCCTTATATAGAGTTTTGGAGTGAAGATAAGTCAGCTTGATGTGTGACTTGTTGTCCTCTTCAACTCCAGTTGTTCTTCAGTCCTTCACTCAGAGTTTCTGCCTTCCACTTGGAGTTTTAGAACCTCTTAACTCATCATTAGGCGAATCTTCTGATCCAAGTGTCAATTTAGAAGCTTCCTGGGCACTGGCACATTGAGAAAAGATTCCTCCACATGTCCAAGTACGCTCAACGCAGGTAGCCTTTGTCCTACTTGCTCTGCAACGCAGGTAGCCTTTGTTGTACCTGCTATGCAGCGCAGATGCCTAGTGGAGCAGCTGCAATGATCCAAAACTGACCTGTTTTTGAGTGTTTTTAGTGGAGAACTGAACTATAGTGCTGTGGTTTGCTGACCTTGTTCCTCTAGGGGTAGGAACAACATGTTTGGGGACTTTGGATCCCTCAGATTATTGACATTTCATGCTCTATGCTGTAAGGCACAAAAATTTCTATAACAGTTGCCCCCTAAAGTATGAGGTCGTTTATCGGGTGAAATGCTTTATTAGGAGGATCCGAAGTTCATTCAATCGTCGGGAGGTGACCTGTAACAAAATACAATACAATACATTATCTTTTCATACTTTCTTTTCATGATCTAGCTGATGTGGGCATTTCCCATGCTCAGCTTTATAAATACGTTTGCTGTACATAAACAGATGATCGTCTGATAATAGACTGATAATTCTCTGCTTTTAATTATCATCCTTTTAGTAGGATGACCATCTGCTGCACATGCCTATGTCTTTATCTCCTGAATATATATCGCAGCCCGGATGGATGAAACTAGATCCGGGGTCTTCAAACTTCCGATCTTCACACTAAGTACAAGTCGATCCATGTGAGAATTTCTTGAAGTCGAACATGGAAAGACATCGCTTGATTACCAGTCAATAATGTAAACCGTTAACAAGCGCGAGAGGAATCACCGATAATGATGATGACCCTCAAGGTACTGCAGCACAATTCACGTGGCGTGAATATAGGATCTGACGTCGAACACCACGCAAAGTCTTCCGGTCGAAGGTCATTAATGTATACCTATCGCCGGAAGTGAGAAACTTGCCATTGGGGCATGCAAGCTTCAAAGTACTGAGGGGGTGTTCCTAGATCAACTTCTCGGATAATGAGCTGATGTCGACAAGAAGTGATCCATCAAAGGAGGGCCTTAATGAATCCCACATCAGTGACACGGAACGGAGCTAGTGATGATGGTGAAAACGATCTGTGAAATATGATTCAGGGTGGCGGTCATGGAAGGATGAAAGATGATGTATGGTAGTGGATGGGACCCGGTTGACACTTTCTGAATGACATCTCTTGAACATATAACGACACTGATGTGATGGATCGGTAGCATTACCCCATGTATGGATGGTATGGCGAGACCATGGTGAAGGGACCGGTGGATGATAATAACCCAACCCGATATTTACGGAGGCAAAAGTGTCATGTTCAAGAGCGACCTGCTACCATTAAACTTTGAGGTTCTTCCCAATTTTTCCCCAGTCATTTCTGACCAGTACCTCTTTATTTTTGTCAAGCTTGAGGAGGATAACATATGCTTGATCTATAACCTGCCCTTCGGGCAAGCCCATCGCTATGTTTTTAATGAGCTTAGCGATAGGGAAACTCGTTCTCGTCTAAAGACAAGTTTGTCGCTATCTAATATTTTTAACGAGCCCAGCGACAACGAAAACTCGGTCCTTTTCATTTTTAGAGAGTCTGAAAAGGGTACATAAAGTGGACTCCAGGGGTCCTTTTTCGTCATCTAATCCCTTAAGTCTGAAAAAGTATAAAACAATACAGAAGGGATGAATGTTCGATATCTTTATCGAGCCGAACTAGACAAGCGCTCGATCTTTTTGTGCAATAATCCCTCAGGTCCAAAAAGATTAAAATCTAGAGGAGGGATAGCTCTTCCGGTCCTTTTAACGAGCTGTAAGGCCAAAACTCGGCAAACTTTTCATATTTTACGAGTCAGTGAAAAGAGCTCAAAGAAGACTCGTCTTTTGAGGAACGAGTGATAAACAGGGATAGCAGCAGATTCCAGGTACAGGTTGGAATTTTCCAATCACGGCAGTATTACAAGGATGGCTAGGTGGAATCACTCTTTGCAGCTGTTCCTCAAAATAGGTAAACAATCAAGTGGATGTGAATGATCGGCCAAATGAAAAGTGGAGGTGACGGTGCACAAACACGACCAAGGCTTTTATGGCTGATGAATTTACGGTCTCAGATGTTTATTTACCGGTACTGGGTTCATTTTTTTTTTTAAAGAGCTTGAATGCGCCAAAACACTGCTCAATCTTATGTTTATTTTTTAACGAGCATGAACTATGCGCTAAAACTGCTCGGTTCTTGCGTTTATTTTTTAACGAGCATGAACTTTGCCAAAACTGCTCGTTTTTACCAGTCATAAAGTAGTAAGGTCTCATGGAAGATTCCTATTTTTTAAGGAGCTTCATCTCCCTACGCTTTGCTCCATATCCTCTCTTTATGCAAGCTGGGTATCGGCCCATCCTACGGGTTAGAGGGGTTAGTCCTACCTAAAACTAAAAAGCCGCCCGCGCTTGCATTCCAAGAGGTTTGCATGCCCCCAGGTATAAGTTGAATTTCAAGGTTACCCCTCAATTTGCAGGTAAAACATTCGTTTTACCGGGAGAGGCCTACCTCTTTCTGGTTACCCAAAGAATGGTTTTATTTGCAGCCGCAAATGAAACTCTTTCTTCGGCGATGTCTATCATTACGGTACACAAAGATGGTTACAATCTGTGGCAACAACAGTGTCTCTATCTTTGGGGGCTGCCCCTACTTATCCTTTAAAACATTTGTTTTAATGGGTGAGGCTGGCCTTTTACCCAAAGCCGGTACCTACTTGCTGCCACAAACGGATCCCCTTCTTTGGTAGAGCCTACCTATTTAGACAAAGGTGAATGACCTTTGTCAAACAAGTAACCTTGACAGAAGAATCCTTTTCCAGAACAACCCCATCCCTAACAGCCCCTTCTGAGAGTCCAACTCTCTCTTTGTCTTCTTGTCCTTCTTCTCCACGAAGATAGCTTAGAGGAAGATTCTCAAAGATGAAGGAGGGGGACGGGGTACGGACTAGTCATATTCTTCCGTGGAAATTCTACTTTACACCTAAGGTTTTTTTCTGCCTCCAGAGCAGACCAGGATGCATGCCCCCTGGGCTCCTGCGTTCCTTTCCCGAATCACTCGCATTCATCAGGAAGAAGAACCGGGGGAAGAGACCTTTCTTGATCGAAAAGACCATTGAGGATAGGTATGTGACTACTTGCGATGTGTGATCCCGGAAGTGAAAGTTGGTCTACGAGCTTGACCATTCTTCCTTCGTATGGAAAACACATTATTCGAAAGAGTGAGGAGACTATTGCTTCCATGCAATATATGTAGTCTTGTCCAAGGAGTAGGTTATAATCCAAGGGTCCTTGGACGACCATCAAATTCATCTTGACAGCCTTCCCTTTCAGTGTGATAGGCACATTAGGTAGAATCCCTAATGGTCGACTGGTTCCTCTGTCAAAACCCGAGAGACGCCTTGTCTCGGGCAAAAGCGCCGGGCAACCCAGTGCTTTCCAAGCAATAGAGGACAGGATACTCACAGATGCCCCTTCATCAATGATAGTTCCAGCCATCACCATTTTGTATATTTGGACTATAATTCTAAATGGTATGCTGGCTGGTAACCGGGGTCTGCCTAGTTGGTTCCAATCAAAGGACACAACTAGGTTGCTTGGTGGTGGGACCGAATATACGGCCGGATATGATCCTGACGATGCTCCTTCCTGCGATAAAGGAGTGGGCGCTTTGCCCAGATGCTCATCAGAATCAGAGTTGACGAAAAGAATATGGACGGTGTCATCCTTTTTCTCTTCGGCGGGGGTGTCAACTGAAGATGAATCCTCAGTGACTGTGGTGTTTGAAGATGAAACTTCTGAAGGGAGAACCGGGTCAACTGCCGTTTCGACCTTTGGAATTTCGTCCGGTCCGGATTCAGTAGGTTCACTTTCAGCGACTGACACTTCAGCTGGCCCTCTAAGCAAGACAGCTGTATTTTCGACCAACGAAGGACCTGGCGCGAGTTTTTGATATCCAGGAGGAAGTAGCAACGGTGCAACCGGTTGGTCTTCCAAAACTCTCTTGGCTTCGTCTAAAAAGGGACAACGGCGGAGGGTGTGATTGCCTTCACACAATTCGCAGGAGGATGTCCATCCTCTTCGTCGTCTAATACCTTCACGTTCGTTGGTCGACGGTAAGCATTCAACCTGACTGTCAGAGGTTGACGCTTCCGAACTGTGCAAGCGAGGGGACCAGTCCCTTAGTATCCGGGGAATACTGGGACAATCACTGTGGAAGTGGTTCCCTCTACATATGACACATGGCGACTTGGGCCCGGTCCTTGCTGTGTGTGGGTTTGCGTTAGATACCTTCTGCTTGCCCCCAGGCGCCTTTGGCTCCTTCTGCTTCTTTTCTTTCTTCTTCTTTTCCTTCTTCTTTTCTATGGGAGCCGCGCTTTTGGCGGCTTGACCTTTCGAAGAAGAAGGATCGGAGGAAGGCTCATAAGAAGTGGAAGGCTGGAGGGTAGTTCTAGACTGGTCTAACTGTTGACTCGACTGTTCAGGAACCGTGGTGGTCTGAACTACAGCGGTTGAGAATAGCCAAACTGGCAGGCCAATTGTCAGTCCTGGAAGCGACAATGTGGCCATGTGGGGCGCACCAACTTCTCCCCAAGAGGAGAAAGGGCTAGGGGTCCCCCCCTGTGGGATCCCTTGGTTGGTGTGTTCCATGTTCTCAACTTTAAAGATCAACGTAGGAATCAAGGGTAATTATGTTCCGTTTAAGATGAATTTTATATGACGACGCTTTAGACACAACTTGCTTTTTCACTTTTTAAGAGTCGAGAAAAAGCTAAAGATGACTCTAGTCTCCTTCGATGTATTAACGAGCCCGAAGTGACAAATGCTCGGATGGACTTTTTCAGTTATAGAGTTTGAAAAAGGCCAAAAAAAACTACTCTGGAGTTCTAGGCAAGGGTGTGCCAAACCTTTCCCGAAACCACAGAATACGTTTTACGGTACGAGTGGTCGATCTTCGTGAATGCTGTGTTCACTGCATCGCAATCAGTAGGGCGGCCGACACGGCTTCCTATGGATAAAGGCTTTGTTCCTATAGGGGTCCCCCAATATACGCGACGGTACGCGGGGGCACAAATCCGTATTAGCGCTCTCGTCCCTCAGGAGGAATCACCCACCTTCGTAGAGATCGATAGTCACTATGTTTAACGACGCCGGTTCACGTCTCTACCTAGACCTCTACTGTGTTTCGTTATGTTTCAAAGCGTTGTTAGATAAATTCAGTTCTTTTTAGGTTGATCTTGCTTAGCAGTTTGTCTTTATGGATCACCACGTGATGTATGAGACAACTCCTAAATGCAGTCTAAGAATGATAAGCAAGCTTTTTTCAATTCTTTCAACTTATGAAAACCTTAACTACTGAAGGAAAAGAAAGACATCATCTTTTCAAACAGATCATAGAGCACACACTGATGCACTTTTCCTAAATCGACATGCAAACTGTCAAAATGCACATGCACAATGCAAGTATTTCTTTTCTTCTTCCTTAATGTTGATGTATTACAAAAAGAAAGCTGTTGTATAATTTCGAATTCAATTTCAAGTGAAAGAAAACAAGTTTTTGTCCAATAATCAAAAGAACACCTTAAGATTCACTCGTTTCAACACAAGAAATACTGAAATTCGAACCATATAACGAAAGCAAATGCTCAAGCAGCTATGAACAACAATAAACTAACTCTTAGAATCACAACGACACTTTCTCACAGGTCTAGATTCAAGAGGTCATAGCAAGACTAGTTCACTTTCGCTATGGGAAACTGTGAATGACAGCAAGAAATACCATAAGAACAATCACGGTTTCTTCATACAACTGAGGCGGAATGAAGGCAAAGAGAAGTGGTTTCAGCTGGGTATACAGGTTGACAACAGGCTGCAAAAACAATACTGAAAACTGGGCAACAGACAGTGGAGAATCCCAGCTGCACAAGGCAAGACTGGATCAGCGCAGGTGTTGCACTGTCAATCTGAGATGCACCGCAGGTAGCCCCTTCGGGACCTGCGTTGCAGTGCAGGTAGCCTTTGTTGCAGCTGCACTGAACGAGACAACTCTCGTCTCTCTCAGATTCTGGCTCACAGTTTGCTAAAAAATGAGCGGTTTTTGGCCAAATCAGTTGCTATCAGTCAAGTATACTCTAGAGGATGATTAAAGGAAGATGAACACTATCACAAAGAGCTAAAAAGAGTCCTTGTGGATCAGCTCTTCAAATCGTAAACATGCCCAGCACTGGGCTAGAGTAGCTGCCCTCTACTTTGCATTCGAAGAACTCGAATGCAGTTTTCAATTCGGTACCCTTTTGTTTAAGAAAAGAATAGCAAGAAACACAAGCTACCAATAAGACACGATCCCCAGTGGAGTCGCCAGTCTGTTGTGGGGGAAAGTATCCAACTCGGAATGACCCTAACCCACTCTAAGGGTGACAGTTCCTTAGCAACAGCTGAAAGCAAAGCTATCTAAAGTTTCTTCTTTATGACATGCAAGAGATAGAAGGAAGAGATCCACTTACCGATGTCTTGCGCAAATGGTCGATCCAATCTCCTTTGTTTGCCGCTTGCTCCCAGATCCAAGTCTTTTCACGGGCCCAGCTACACGAGATCCTGCAAACAAGACAAAGAAAGGAAACTACAAGAAGCATGCATGCATAACTGATTCAAGGATTAGCATAAATCAAATACGCAAGTAAGACAATACATCATTGAAACACATGCGAATAGAAGAACCTCAAAAGCTTTATTAATATATGGAAGTAAGGTTCAGGCGGTGATACAACCATGAGAGGTCCAATCCAGCATCACCTTCCCGACGGAGAGAAATCTCTTCTTCACCTCCCTCAAGCAATCACCCAATGCTCACAACTGTAAACCAACAACAATTCTTTGCACTCAATTCCTGCCTCCCAGATCCCATGGGATGAGATCCTTATATAGAGTTTTGGAGTGAAGATAAGTCAGCTTGATGTGTGACTTGTTGTCCTCTTCAACTCCAGTTGTTCTTCAGTCCTTCACTCAGAGTTTCTGCCTTCCACTTGGAGTTTTAGAACCTCTTAACTCATCATTAGGCGAATCTTCTGATCCAAGTGTCAATTTAGAAGCTTCCTGGGCACTGGCACATTGAGAAAAGATTCCTCCACATGTCCAAGTACGCTCAGCGCAGGTAGCCTTTGTCCTACTTGCTCTGCAACGCAGGTAGCCTTTGTTGTACCTGCTATGCAGCGCAAATGCCTAGTGGAGCAGCTGCAATGATCCAAAACTGACCTTTTTTTGAGTGTTTTTAGTGGAGAACTGAACTGTAGTGCTGTGGTTTGCTGACCTTGTTCCTCTAGGGGTAGGAACAACATGTTTGGGGACTTTGGATCCCTCGGATTATTGACATTTCATGGTCTATGCTGTAAGGCACAAAAATGTCTATAACAAGATGTCCCTCCTAAGTTTGGCATGATGTTGTCCAGAGGGTGGATTAACAGACCAAGTGGGACACTACAAAATGATATATCTTATGCCACTGTCGCAATTTTTGGAGGAGAAAGCAGGAGATTGTATAGAGAAGCACAGTTGGCATACATCATCAGTGATGAGAAGAATCCTACTAATCATCCCATATATGCACTGGACATTGATTTTGGAGCATGTATTCTCCAAATAAAAGAATCTTAGAAGGCCTCAATGCAGATCAGGAAACCAACAGATCAGGTCGAGGAAGAGCAAGGAAGTCAGGTTTGGGAGATATTCTTTGATGGAGCATGTTCCAAGGACACTGTAGGAGTAGGGGTGGTGCTGATATCTCCACAACAGAAGAGCACACATCTGTCTTTCAAGCTGGATTTTCAAGTCACAAACAATATAGCAGAATATGAGGCTCTGTTGTTGGGCCTTAATGCAGCAAAAGATAGAGGAATCAAGAACATAAAGGTGTTTGGAGATGCTGATCTGATCATTCAGCAAGTAAATAAAACATTTCAAGCAAAGCACCCACGGTTGAAAGCATATGGAGATGAGGTATGGAGAATCAAAGATTCTTTTGACTATTTCTGTATTTCATATATTCCTAGAGCCAAAAATCTTCTTGCTGATTCCCTTGTTGTGTCTGCTAGTCTGTTTATTCCTCCCATGCCTCCGAGACTAGTTTATGAAGTCCAAATGAAGTACAGACCATCATTGCCTGATAATGTCCAGCATTGGAAAATTTTTGATGATGATGATGAGATAAATAGGTTTCTACAAGTCATTGATGAGTTTTCTGAAATGCAAATTGACCAAGATAATGAAGCCTTGGAAGAAAGCCCCAAATTCCAGCTTAGAAATAAAATTGGTAAAAATAGCATTGTCCAGCTTCCTAGAAATCATATTCCTAAGGGTTTAATTCCTCTAGAGAGACTGTTTGACCAGAATGATGTGCCTTACAAAGCTACCCAAAAAGAAGACCAATCTGCACTCTGTAAGAATGATATAGGGAGTCCAAGTCAGCCTAGATACATAAATTTGTCCACTCATTTGTCTGCTGACCAAAGTTTTGAATATTGCAAATTTATGAAGCAATTTGCTGATGTGTTTTCCTGGGAGTATAGTGACCTGAAAACTTATGATAAGAAGATAATCCAGCATAAAATCCCTCTGGAGAAAGATACCATTCCTTTCAAGCATAAGTTGAGACCAATAAATCTTATGCTTCTTCCTATAATTGAAAAAGAAATTAAACAATTGTTGGCTGCCAAGATTATAGTTCCTCTTAGATATTCAAAATGGGTATCCAATCTAGTAGTGGTGAGGAAGAAAAGTGGAGAAATCAAACTGTGTGTTGATTTCAAAAACTTGAACAAATTCTCAAAGAAGGACAATTATCCCCTACCAAAGATGGAGCATTTGCTGCAGACGGTCTCAGGAGCCAAGGTGATGTCTTTCCTAGACAGATTTTCAGGGTTTAATCAGATTGTTGTGCATCGAGATGACCAAGAAAAGACTGCATTCACCACTCCTTGGGGCACCTTTATGTATGCCAAGATGCCTTTTGGATTGATGAATGTTGAAGCCACCTTTCAAAGAGCTATGGTTATAGCATTTGTGGGAGAGAAGGATAAATTTGTCCTTATCTACCTTGATGACATAATTGTATACTCCAGCAACCATCAAAATCATTTGCAACATTTGAAAAAAGTGTTTTTGAAGTGCAGAAGGTTTGGGATTTCAGTCAATCCTAAGAAATCACAATTTGCTTTAGAAGAATGCAAGATGTTAGGACATGTTGTTTCTGCTACAAGTGTCTGAATTGACCTAGAAAGAGTAAAAGCAATACAGACTTTGTCTGTCCCAAGATCAAAGAAATATATCCAATCCTTTTTGGGCAAAATTAATTTTGTAAGGAGGTTTATACCAAATTTTGTTGAATTGGTGAAGCATGTTACCTCCATGTTGAAGAAAGAGGTAGAAATCAAATGGACTGATATAGCAAGAGGATCTTTTGAGTCCATTAAGAAAGCTATTATGGAAGCTCCAACTTTAATAATCCCAGACTATAGCAAGGAGTTCCATGTATTCTCATTTGCCTCTAAGGACACCATTGTAGCAGTTTTATTGCAGGCAGATGAAGAAGGCTCAGAACATCCAGTAGCATTTTTCAGCAAGAACTTGAGGGATGTTGAACTGAGGTATGATATTATTGAAAAACATGCATATGCCCTTATCAAATCCTTGAAAGCTTTCAGAGTTTATATCTTGCATTCCAAGATAATTGCATATGTACCCTCTACTGCAATAAAAGATGTCTTAACACAACCTGATGCTGATGGAAGAAGGGCTAAATGGATTGCAAAGCTAATTGAATTTAATATAGAACTGAATCCCACTAAGCTAGTCAGAGGTCAAGGTCTTGCCAAATTATTGGTTGAAGAAAATTGCAGATCATTGGATATTGATTTCCTATGCACAATTGAAGAAAGTGGTCAGGAAGGTTTAAAAGAGGAAGCAGCTGAACCAAAGAGAGAGAAGTCAGTGGCAGAAAAAATAGCTTCTTGTGATTGGTATTCTGCAATAATTAATTTCTTGTTGAAGCTATAAATCCCTTCAGGATTTACTCAAAGTCAAGCCAGAACTATCAAACTTAAGGGAGCAAAATATTGTATTCATGAAAATCTGCTCTACTGGAGGGATCCATCTGGAGTGTGTTTGAGGTGTCTGGACAAAGAACAATCAATAGAAGTTATGCAGCAGTTTCATTCCAGCATGTGCGGAGGGCACCATTATTGGAAGACTACAGCCCATAAAATCCTCGGAGCTGGGTACTATTGGCCCACTTTATTTTCTGATGTATTTGCTTTTGTTAAATCTTGTGACAGGTGCCAAAGATTTGAAGGAAAACAATAGCTGAAGTCCTTGCCCTTAAAACCAATACTTGCAAAAGGACCTTTTCAGCAGTGGGGCTTGGATTTCATTGGAGAAATTAATCCACATTCCAGTGGCCAACACAGGTGGATATTAGTAGCCATTGATTATTTCACTAAGTGGATGGAGGCAATTCCTACCAGGAAGGTTGATCACAATGTGGTCATGAAGTTTTTGATAGAGAATATCTTTACCAGATTTGGTTTTCCATATAAATTAGTCACAGACAATGCAGCAGCCTTCAGGGCAAAAGAATTGGTGGAAATCTGAGATTCAATGGGTATTAAACTTGTTCATTCCACCTCATATTATCCTCAAAGAAATGGTCTAGAATAATCCTCTAATAAAAGTCTGATCAGGATAATTAAGAAGCTGTTAGAGGACAATAAAAATAATTGTGATTCTAAGTTCAAGTATGCACTGTGGACTGACAGAGTGACCATTAAGAAATCCACAGGGAATTCTCCTTTCAAGATGGTATATGGTACTGAAGCTGTATTCCCAATTCAGTTAACTCTCTTTGTGGCAAAATTCCTTCAAGAAAAGCATAATGAGGAAGAAGACATGGCAAATAGGATCACTAATTTAGTAGAGGTACATCAGATTAGAGAACAATTGGTTGAAAAGGCTGCAACACATCAGAAAAATATCAAGGAAACCTTTGACAAGAAGGAAAAAACAGATAATTTTCAGGTTGGTGACTTGGTTTTGAAGTGGGATGCATTGAAAGAAAAGAAAGGCAATCCCTGGAAGTTTGATGCTTTCTGGACAGGCCCTTTTATTATTTCACATATTCAAGGGAACAACACCTTCATATTGAAAAGTATGGGAGGAGAGGCAGTTTTTGATGGCCCAGTTAATGGGCATTTTTTGAAAAACTATGTTGATTAAGGTCCTTGGCCTTAAAAGTTGTAAATATTTTTTTTTCATCAGTTTTGTGTAAGCAAAGTAGACTCCATGCCCAGTGGAACATTAGGAATTTTGGATAATTTCTTTTCATCAAGAAGGCAATGATCTGCAGGTTCTTGAGACCTCACAGGGAGGATCTCATCCCCAATAGGAGCCAGTGTTGGCTCTGTTACATAATTTGGTTTTTTGTCGGGTCAAAGACACTATGACCGTGTGTTTTTTGCAAAAAGCGAGCTTGCAGCAGTTCATTTGATCCTTCCCCCTTCATTTGCGTTATACCCTTATAGCTCTCGCTACCTCCATTTCCTCCTCCCCTTCATTCTCCTTTAAACCCCTTTATCCCTGTTTTTCTCTCAAAATCCCGCGTAAGTCCCTTTATTTGGTCAAACCTTTCAACATTGAATCTCAAAGCCCATACGATTATAATTCACGTAACCATGCGCTTTTACAAAATCACATAACCCGCTAGGGTCCTCACCTGTCACATCAATCAATAAACATACATGTTAGATCCCGCTGTCCGATCGTGCCTGCCATATGATCCGATAGCATTCACTAATCCTCATCCCGCAAGCCATGCACATAATAACCCGCAGGGAAAGCGGTTTCCCTACCATAACGTCCGCCACACGTCGCAATGTTACTGCATCGCGCCCCCACATATGGATATCGCCTGCCTCCCGTGAGCGGTGTGGGAAAATTGCTTACCGCCCACATGTACGTCCCCTACCCATTAATGCCTGCACACCTTTCTCGTGCGATGACCGTTGGATCTGCCGCGCCCTGATCTGATGGCTATCGCTTATATGCTTCTGTTCTTTCCTGATATCGCCCGCGAACCATTCCACACCATTGATTCATGCAATCCAACGGCTGATTTTTGTCCCCGTTTTAGTCGTACCTCTGCCATACTGTCCGTGCCACCCTTGAATGCTCTGCGCTGCCAAAGGACAAAGGAAATCTTCCACCAGTACTCTGTGTAGTTAACCATTAACAACCGCATTTAAAAGAAAGCATGGCCAAGGAGAAAATGGGACAACTTTGAGCAGATTTGAGCATTTACTAGTTATGGAAATTCTTCCATATGGCTCTCCACCAGAGGGGAAACTCACCTGATTTTGCTTCCCATATACACAATTTTCATAGAAATCAAAATATAGAGAGCTATTACTCATACCTTCTACCATACCTTTACCATGAAGTATTCAAAGGCCCTTCTCTCCAATATTTCCAAGCCTTTGATGCCACAGCATGGTCTTCTCTCCAGAGACCACTAGATTTTCTGCTCCACTTTTAGGAAACACATAATTGTTGCACCCATCAACAACCATGCTACCTTGCAGCTTGTACAGAGTTCCAATACGAACTCCCCGCATCAATACCAGTGCTCCCCGAACCATATTTTAGGTATCCTTCTCGAACACTATTTTTACACTTGCATCATCCAACTTGCTTACAGAAATTAGATTTCTAGCCAATGCAGGAATATGCAGAACACCCAGAAGTGTTCTAACCCTGCCACCTTGCAACTTCAACTTTACTTTTCCACGACCAACGATTCTGGCCTTCCTATCATCCCCTAAGAAGAAATCACCACCATCGTATTTCTTGTACTCACAGAGCCACTCTCTATGGGGAGTGAAGTGAAAGGATGCACCTAAGTCAATCAACCATCCCTCATGATCTACATGTGTACTTGAAGAAGCCAAGTACACATCCCCACCTTCATCTGATGTGGTTTTCACCTCTACAAAAGAAGCATCATCAGATCCCTTTCCTTTATCAGGAGCTTTAGATTTACAATCCCTTTTGTAGTGCCCTTCCTTTTTGCATTTCTAGCACACCACCTTTACAGGTTTTCCTAGAGATTTAGATCTCCCACTCGATGACTTATTTTTGTTTTTGTTCTGGGACCGTCCTCGTACAGACAATGCATCACCATTTTGGCTCTCCATATTTTTCCATCTCATCTCCTCCATCAGCAAGGATGAGACTATTTCATCAAACTGCAAGGCTGTTGCATTGCTACCTATTGCAATAACCAGACTATCCCACGTTATACAACCTTTTTCGTAGGAACAATTTATTCACCAAACACTTAGAATGGTACAAAATCCCTAACTTGTCCCACAAAGCCTTCACCGTAGCTACCCCTGATACATTCAGCAACACTGGATCTGAGACACACAATCGTATTATGCTCTTTGCCTTCTAATCCAACTTCTTCCATTCTTCATCGGACACTCCCATTTGTTTAATACTCAGATCTACCACAATCCACTGATATTTATCCACCAACAGATCCTCCATCTTGAGTTTCCACAACTCAAAACTCTGACCATTAAATTTCTCAATCTCTATCTTTCCACTGCTCGCCATCTTCTTTCACCACCAGAATCTATCTCGTAGATCTCCCACTGAACAGGGTCTACCACAAGCCTGAGCGAAACCCCCCAGCAATAAAGGCATGCCCTTGAATCCAAAATAACTTCGATACCAAATGTAGGTTTTAACCCCGTACAGAAAATTACCTACATATGAATTCTAAAACACATAAAATAAACAATGCGAGAGCATAATAGATAAAACACATATACACAGAGATTTTCCCCTAGATCCCAAAACCGGGACTACTAGCTTGATTTTTCATTATGTTCTTTTCAATTTTATAATACATATTTATACATGCTGAAGCATCCAATACCATGGAACAAAAGCTATCGCGTCCAAAACTATGGACCAAAAACCATCACATCCAAAAAACATGTGCGAAAATCATGCACAAAACCATAGGTGGGTCTGCCCAACCTAACATAGAGTGGGGTTACCTGCACCCATCAAATCCCCTGTGACCCCCTTGCTATGCAATCGATGCAATGAAGGGGGGGCTCTGCCCCCCCCTCTAACCCCCTGGTTAACTACGTGGATTAGTCGTGGAAAGAATATAACACAACCCATCATTGACCAAGGACAACAAGTTTCTCCTCAACTCTAGGAGGTAGAGAACATCATGTAGAATAAATTCTATAAGACCAAGCAATTTGAGCCTCATGGTGTTGAGCCCTGATAGCTTGAGTTTTGAATTGTATGCAAACTAGACTACTCCATAAACTTTTTCAGTGAATTATTCAAAGAAATATCTTCTAAATTTCATGTGGCAAGTTTCTCCTTAATCAAGCAACCAAGAATCTTTCCATGAAGCAAGTGAAGCATTAAATAAGTCTTCAATTACTCTAATGTGTCAATGTGCCACAACATAATGAGGGGATTGAGTTCTTTACCTTTCTCTTTATTTGATTATTTACTTTTTTCATTTTCCCTTTCCTATCTATTTTTGTCCCATGAGCACTTACATGTGGAAGCATCATGTCAATTTCTAGTACACCATATGCAATGAAGATCAATTATTTCTCCTTGGAAATGTTTGCCCCCCTACCACTATTATTCTCATGTCCTTGTCCCCTTAGACCAACTCTTCCTATAGAAGAATATTGTGCTTGATTCTTATCTCTTTGTGCAAGGCACATAACTTCTTTAGAAGAATGATCAATTGTCTTATTATTCCCAAAATACTTCTGTATTTCAGAAAAATTCTACACAAGAGAGTCAAAGGAAATATCCTTAAGTTTTCCACTAGCTTGTAGTGACTCAAGATAATGGGAATAAGTGGGATACAATTCCTTGACAAAACTAGTGAGAGGAACATCCATTTTAACATTGTTGGATTTTATGTCATGCATAATGGCTCTTATTTCATAGGCTATGTCAAGGGGATCATCATCCTTCTATTCTAAATTAAATCACAGTGGTTGACACTTGATTCTCTATGGTAAATTGCATACATATATTTGTGGCTCAATAGTGGCTCGCACTTGATTCTCTATGGTGACTCGCATACATATCTTTGTGGTTGAACATGGCTCACACCTGATTCTATGTGGTGGCTCACGTACATATATTTATGGCTCAAAAGTGGCTCATACTTATTTCTCTGCGGTGACTCACATACATATCTTTGTGGCTTGCATCTAGTTTTTGGTTCACATTATATATGGCTCACCTATATTTTTGTTGTGGCTTGCTATTATAACTTGTGGCTCACAATTATATCTTAATGACTTTCCTATTCAGCTTTGTGCCTCACATCCATTGCTCATATATGTATCTCTATGATAATGATAGTGATAAGGGTCTCTCTATGACTCACTAATAAATATAGTGATAAGGGTCTCTCTATGACTCACTAATAATGATAATGATAAGGGACTAGGTTTATGGTATTAATTATCTATTTAACACTTTGGAAAGAGATACCTTTGATGGTAATATATGTTGGTGGTGATATGTGATGTTTGTATGGTTGTAGTGACCAATGTGACAATGACTTGGAGGCATGATTGTGATCTAAATGATAGTAGACTTGTGGCATAACAATGGCAACAACCTTGTATGCTTGTGACCTTTGATATGGCAGTGACTTTGGCATAATAGTGGTTGTAATTTTGAATAGAAGTGACTTTTTATATGACAATGAAGTTGGAAGTAACCTTGTATGGATATGACCTATGACTATGGTAGTGACCTAGTTGCATAATACTGACTTTGATGTGTGACAATGACAGTGACCTTGTTACATAACAATGACCTTGATGAAAGACAATGATAGTGAACTTGATATAGAAGTGAAACTCTATGTATGGCAGTGTATTTGTGATGTATAGCTTGTCTCTATGATATTGACTGGACAGAGAAATATGTTACTTGGAGATATACCTCCCTATACTTAATTTCTTCTAGGTTTGGCCTAGGAAGTCTAATGTATCAGATGTTAAAAGATGTGTCTCATACTTATTGTAATTTGTATATCAAGTGAAAATTTGATGAATATCTAAGAATAAGGGTTTTTCCCAGTTCTCTAACCCAAATCTCGGTGTCTCCATTGTGCATGTTTTTCATTTGTTGTTCCTTATTGTTCCACTGCATTGTTGATGTTATTTTTCTCTCTATAAGAATTTTAATAATGATATGATGTTATGGGATGAATATTATATGAAAATGTTGATTTTTTTTAAAATTCAATTATCTATAGCATAGAACAATATATCCCTAAAAATGAACATCCTTGAGGAGTGAATCTTCTTTCTTTAGGTCTTCTTCCTTCATTTCTTCTTCCTCCATTTCTTCTTTGAAATCCAAACTTATTTCTTCCTCCACCCTTCTTATAACATCCTACATATGCCTGAGATTAAACTTCTTCAAATCCTTGAATCCTCCCTCTTGGCATGAGCCTTGATTCTTATTCAGTACATGTGGTCCATAGTTCATCAAACTTTGGAGCTTATTTTCTAGAACATATTCCTTGTTAATTTGGTAGCTCAAGGATAGATTACCTCCATTGGGAAGCCTTCCTCATCCAAAGAAGCCCCTACTATCCCTTGGAAGAATTTAATTTGGAAAAGGATAATATTATTTTTAAGGGGAAACCCACATGTGGACAAAAGTACAAGTTGGCTTGGGAAAGCTAATTTAACCTCTTGAGTCACATATAAATAGATCACATGTCACATCACTTTGGAGCATCATCATACAACTCATTCTTCTCTTGGATTGGCTCATACAACCCTGAAATTCTAGGTTCATCTTCACACGTGCGAAGGAGAGAGGGATTTTCTGTTGGCCAAGATTATCTTAAGTTTTGGGACTTTGACCAGCGTTGAATTTTTGGACTTGGAGCTTGGTTTGACTATGATTTTCTAATCTATTTGGGAGGCCGAGTTGATTGGAAGGTTGAACAATTTTTTTTAGCAATTTTAACTAGCATTCACCAAAATTTCAAACCTAGGGTTTCCACAGGTCAAAGTTTGACTTTGACCAGATTTGGAGGCACTATTTTGGGACTATTTTGACTTAAATTTGAACAAAAAATAAGGTTGCATCTTTTTACTATTTACCAAGTTGATTTGGAGGTTTTTTACCGTTGACTGGTTAGGGCCCCTACTACTGCTATTGACTTTGACCAAAATTACAGATTTGACTTGTTGACTAGATTTGATTTTTGAACTCATCTTGTTGGTGAAATCTAGCTAGAAATATCTCTTCCTCAAGCTCAGCCAATTGTGTGAGCCTTTCTTCTAGTGCTCTGTGATCCATCATACCCATGACTATTGCTATGCATAGACTAGGCACAATGTATTCCATGGGCATCACTGCTTCAACGCCATATACAATCCTAAAGGGTGTCTGCCTAGTCTACTTCTTGCATGTCGTTCAATAGGTCCATAGTACTACGGGTATGCATAGGCCCCAATCACTTAGTTGAGCATTGAAAACCTTTTTCAACACAGTTTCCAACACCTTATTCAATGCTTCCACCATCCCATTAGCCTACGGGTGATAAGGCATGCTCTTCTAGTAATATACCTAGAATTCCTCCATCAGCGTGCTGATCGTGTCATTCAGAAAGTGCATACTGCGATCACTCATCAAAATCTTTCGACACCCAAATCGCATTAGTACATACTCAAAGAGGAACTTCGCAGCAGACACACCTATGCAATCCTTCACAAGTTTTACCTCTTCCCATCGAGTCAAATACTCAGTCATGGTGATAATGTACCATGCTCCCTTCTTCTTCCCTTGGGGCTGAATGGGTCCCACAAAATCTATGGCCCATTTCTCAAAGGGTTGTAACATCATCTGTGGATTTAGATGCATCTCATCCCTCTGCGATGGCCTACCCATCCTTTGACATACATGACATGCCTTACAGTAAGCTTTTGAATCCTAATGGAGGGTTGGCCACCACATCCCTGCGCGTAGAATCTTCTGCACGGTTGCTCTTCCTACATAATGACCTCCTGCGGCACCCCCATGAGTAGCTGCAAGGATACTTCTTCTTTCAAACTCTGGTACATATCGTCACAATATTTCATCAAACCCCATTTTGTATAGATGCCTAGCAATGACAGAAGTCTACCGTGTGCACCACTAACTCCTTCTTCTCCTGGATAGTGTATCCTTTTGGGGTAGTTCTAGTCGTTAGGAAGTGTATGATATCTTCAAAATGACCATCTGTTATGCACACTACAAATAGTTGCGCGTCAGGAAATCCATCCTCCAAATTAGTGAGATCTTCCCCTATTTCAATGCGCGACAAATGATCTCGTACTGCGTTCATTCGACCAGGCTTCACAACGACTTCAAAATCATACTCCTGGAATAATAACAACCACCTACAGATTCTCCCCCCCCCAACAGAAGCTTATTGACTAGGTATTTCAGCATGGAATGCTCCGTGTACATCTTAAAATGTCCACCCACCAAATAGTGTCTAAACTTCTAGAGCACATATACCATAGCTAACCCCTCGTGCTTGGTGGTGGAATAATTCTTCTCAGCATTGGATAACCTTCTGCTTGTGAATGCTATAGGATGATCCAATTCTCCTCTGCCAGCCTATGACAACACTGCTCCTAGCTCTATACATGACGCGTCGACATGTACATGAAACTCCTTCTTCCAATCCAGGAAGACTAAAATTGGTGCAATGACCATCTTTTCCTTCAATTCGTCCAAGATTTTCTTACAGTCCTCATTCCAACAAAACGTGACATCCTTTTTCAATAGCTTCCCCATAGGCACAGAGATCTGGGCATAGCCCTTGATAAACTTCTTGTAATACCCAATATGTCCTAAGGTTGCTTGCAACTGTTTCACACTCCTTGGCACTTCCAAGTTAAGTATCACTGCGATCTTCGCAGGATCTACCATTAGTCCCTGTCTACAAACCACATGACCCAATAGAGTCCCAAAAGGAACACAAAATAGGCACTTTTTCAAATTTCTCAATCTGGTACCTTCGATAGGTATCTAGCATCAGGTGCAAACTTGCCACGTTGCATTGTACTAGCCCAAACATAGTCTAGTCATCAAAGTACACCTCCAAAAACTTATGATTAAATTCCTTGAATGCAGCAATGAATACGTGCGTAAAAATCGTAAGCGCATTCTTCAATCTGAAAGGCATTACAGTGTAATGAAAACAACCCCACTTAGTTGCGAAGATCATCTTACTTCTATCCTCCGACACGATTTTGATCTGATTGTACCTACAGAACCCATCAGTGAAGGAATATGCTTCCTGAACACCTACATTATCCAACACCTCATCAGTGAATGGATTCAGGCAAGGATCATGTACGCAAGCATCATTCAACTTCCTAAGATCTAATCATATCCTTATTTCATCCTTCTGCTTCTTTTCCTATACCACCATTGGGCTTACCCAATCAGATTCTACTACAGGCTCAATAATGCCTACCATGAGCATCTTGTCTAGCTCGAAGCATACCTTCTCCTTATACTTCGGATTGAGATGATAAGGTCTTTGTTTAACCAGCTTTGCGTCGGGTTTTAACGTGATCTTCATAATGCCCAGGTCTCCTATTATCCCTTTTAGCTCCGTAAAGTTGGTAGGGAACAATTCCTGGCATTCGCGGAGCAATTCAGTGACCTTATCCACTTTCGCGTCATCCCAGTAATCTCCAATCTTCGCGAATTTGGGTTCTACCTCTGTACCAATATTTACCTGTTTCATTTTTAGTGGTGCGGTTATATCAAGATTCTCAATCTACAGTCCCTCAACCTCACAGTGACCCATTATTCAAGGGATGTTAATCTTTCGTGGATCCTCATCTTCTTCTTTACTGGTAACATTATATCATTCCACCGTGTGACTTAGCTGAGTAGTCCAATTTGGTTGAATCAGATCCAATGGATCTGATGGTATCCTAAAGATTGTTTCTTTCACCTCTTGTAGCTCTTTTTCAATACAATCAAACCCATCTTCAAAGTTGAATGTCATTGTGAATCATTTGTGCAAAATATCCCATTCATCTATACCATGGCAGAGCTCTGTTTTCAAGTACCAGTTCATCGGGATGACATCAAAGGTATGACAGAACAAGTGCACCCATTCCCATTGGGGCTTTGCTCCATAAGCTTGAGCCCATTTAGCCAAATGTGTGTGTGGATCATCCTTCCCATCATAATTGTCTATTATTCATACCTTCAACTTCCCAAATCATGTCCTCATCATCCTCCTACACTCACGCCAATCATCAAAGCTACCCTTGTGCGTACCCCACCATCTTGCGGGTGTAGCATGCAGTGCCTAGTCCAAAGACTGGAAGCACTGCGTTTTTGGTACTTCCCTCTCAAATGCATCCAAAAATACATCTACATCATTCAAGCCATCATAAGTGGGTAGATTTCTTACTTCTGACAACACACAATGCAGTGATCAGGTCATCATGTTACAACTCAGTGTGGTTACTTCATGCAAGTGATTCTTCCAGTGCTCTAATTCTTCATCAGAGTCTAAGGTGCAAGAACTCTTGCGATCCCATGTAATTCATCCATCCGTTGTCGAATTCACCCAATCTTGGTCTCGTGCTATTATCTTATATATACAGTCCAAATCGTCATCACTCTCATAATCACAGACTAGTTCACTATAGTGTGATCCTTCAGTAGGATCTAGGGGTACTATTATGCAGAGCGATTTCTTCTCAAATATCATCTTTCACTTATTTAGGTTGATTACCCTGTTCATATCAGTAGCCCAATCAATGCTAAGGAGCGCAGGGTAGGGGTTGTTGTCATCCACAATTTCTATTACTTCAAAGTCATCCAATGCGCTCACACCTTCAATATCTATAGTCACCCCTTGTAACTGCCCCATGGGGATGATCTTATGTTGATTTTCCATCCTTAACTCAGTTGAATACCACTGCATCATGGGTCTTCCCATCTGCCCCCAAGTCTGCTTTGGTAGGACATTCACGTCTAACCCCAGATCCAAAATAACTTGATCCATTTCATATTCTCCTATCTGCGTGGTCAGTCTCATTTATCATCATGTCCTTGATTTATTCTTACCAATCTTTCGTACCACACGTGGTTCACCCGGAGTGTTTCCGGCACATCTATGTATAAGCTCATGTAATCCCTTCACAACCTTTCTATCACGCAACAACTGCATGCAAGTTTCTAGAAAGGTTGTACGCATTGAAGGGTCTATCTCCTGATCAGGCTTATCCTTGTTCCCTAAGGTGGAGTCCTCAATGAAGATCTTCTTTGCTTCCATGAAAATTTCGCATGCACGCTCCAAATCAAATTTAGCCTCCTTCGCCGGATTTTTGCAAGCCCATGCCCTATCTTCGCGTTGTTTCCCCTTATCATCTCCTATTGCAATTCCACTTCCAAGAGCTATATTTACATTTGGAACCTCTTCGCGAGGCTTAGACCTCATCATTTGCAGGTTATAAGTCGGCTGAGTTGGTAGCACCCCTTTGTCGTGTATCCTCACTATCAGCGTAGGAAAATCCTCTGTTTCATAATCAAACAAAGTGCAATATTTACACGACGGACATGTTGGCTTATTGAAATCATGGGAAGAGTATTCTGGTCCTCTGCAATTGTATCATATTAGCTGTCCTTGACCTCTGCCAAGTACTCCACTACCTCGGCCTCGTTCGCGCCCCTAAAAGCCTGTTCATGCCATCCCTACGCTCTGGTCAGGGTGGCGAGTTTCTTGTTGAACCCTATAGGTGGGTGTTCTATCCATCATCGATTCATAGCTTCTGCAGTTGCACTCATCGTGCCCTACTAACCTACAAAAGTTGCAAAACAGTTGTTGCGATGTTTGTACAAACTTCTGCAGCAAATGATAGTTATCTGTCACATGTTTTCCTGCTACCTAACATATAAAGCACCACAACGTCGGCCCTGCGCTTGGTCCTTCTTGAGCTTCCAACCTCAAAGGCATCAGTCCTCCTCCTACAATATAGTTCACAAAGACTGGGCAATGGTCTTTGTCATGCCCTTGACCTTTACATTTCAGGCACCATACCTCTTTACACACCTATGGTCGAACTGTTCTATCTTGCTTCAAACTTTGCATCTCAAGGCAAAGATTTTGTAACTGTGCATGGATATGCTGAACCCCTAGATTCAGATCTTGCATTGTTGTTTCATACAGTCTCATTGCAATCTCCAAGGCCTCTACCTCAGTTGTAATATTTTGTTGTGAAAATGCAACCCTTAGGTGTGGTAAGAGCGAAGCCACCAACAAATTGTGGCATTTTCCATCTTTTAAGTTCATATTCTCTTCATGGATTTTACATTTCAACCTCTGATCCAATTCCCAAGGTGTCTTGCCTAGTTTCATTGTGATTTCCTTGAACCCCACAATCGACTATGCTTCAGATTTAGTCCTACTGAATTCTTTATTCAGCGATATGGATGTCTACCACTCCAGCATTTAGGTTGTCATTAGAGTACTTAATGTACCAAGTTAGCGCAAGATCCTACAAAGCACTAACTAGTGTTCCCTTCTTTATGTGATCATCTATAATGCCCCAAGGTTCCCACACAAATTTCACAATGAACCAAAACAGGTCCGGGTCCTCATTTCCCAAGCCTTTAAACAAAGGAATCTTCACTGATTTTGCCATGCTGTATTTCGGTGGAGGTGGTGGTGGTATGGGTGAATTCGCAGGTGATGGTGGTGAAGTCAGAGGTGGTGTGGGTGGAGGTGGTAGTCGCAGCAATCCTTGTCTTAGCAACTAAATTTCACTTTGTGGAGAAGCCTACGCTACTCCCTCTTCATCGCCTAATGGAGGTGAAATAAATGGACTATATTTAGGCCCCTTCCTTCCTTCGTTCCTACAAGTCTTCCCACTTCGCGTAGCTCCAAACATCAAGGTAGCTACATATCTCGTTTTTCACACAATAACATCTTAATCCAGGTATTCATAGACTTCAAGTACTTACCTTGCTAACCTTTGAAAAATCGCCACTCCGCATAGCTAACTGAGGTATCTACCATGAATTCAGTCACAAATCCTCCTATGATTCGATTGAGACAATGATTGACAATGCGGGTGATCTTATCCTTAGAGGCTTCCAATCTATGTACTAACTGTGGGGTCCACACAATAGGACCGTCACGTCTCCACCTTCCTTGGCTATCTGCTAGCTTCATGATCCACTCGTGTAACTCAACCGGAAAGGAAAAAAATAAGATCTCATGAATTTTTGTATATACATAACTGTCTGGCCACTATTCCTTTGTTAGTCATGGATTTATGTTCTCCTGTGCTGTGAATTCATGGATCTTCCTATCCAACCAGTCTCCGATCTCTTTCTTAGTTGGATTCCAATGATACAACATCACACATCTCTTATGCAAATTTTGGTCCCAGTAACGGAACCATTTTTTGGCTACGTGGGGCCTGACCTAGGTTCAGTGTTAGTTAGCCAAAAAATCCCTACACTACTGGCCCTTTCGGCATCAGCCCACGGAGTGCGAACTAAAGTCTCACCCGAAGCAGTATGGGGGATGCTGGAACTAAGTTTCTTCACCCTGAGATGGTCGTGATGTCGGTTTATACCCCCTGTTCCTACTTTCGCATAGGTCGCTAAGATCTCAGTCCCTGTCAATCTAGCCCTTTACTCCACCCTTCAGTACCTCTGTGAAAGAGTATGATCGACCTTCGTGCAGCCCTAGCCTACCGTCCAGGTAGATTTGCACTGCTATAACAACGTATTGCACTAGTTCCCAAGTTATCTTAAGTGTTTTAATTAACTTACTAAACATTCACAGTTTGCACCGCATAAACAAATATTCTTACTTGTGTTCAATTAATCAACATAATTACATACATTCGCACATCACATAAGCATTGTAAATGAAATCCATACACAATATGACAAGATGTATTAATAGGAAATAAATACACAGGAATTGCGGAATATTTCTCTTTATTGATATCTTCAGATTATTATATAATTTATCCGCCCTATGCACATAGCTATAGGGGTCTGCTCACTCAGCTGTGAACTTCTACCCTAGGCCTCTGTGCACTCAGTTGTAGAGCCTCTACCTATGCTAAGACCCGAAACACATAGACTTCGCTATGAAGACCCTTCACTCCATTTTTCACTAAAAGACTTCTTAACTACTTAAAGCTTACTTAGCTATTTTTATACAATCCCATGGTTCGCGGACCATGGTTTGATCTTTAGAACTGACTTTTCACTTTACAAAATAAAGGTGAACAACCCTTTATGACACATGATACCTTCGCCCTCCGCAACCACAAAATGCAGAGGCTTTACAACTTTGTTACAAAACTTGACCCAAAACATGGGCTTTTAGCCCCAAAACTATCCTTGGGGGATCTCGTTCCCAACAACCAAGATGATTTGGAGGTTTTTTTTATTGTTGACTAGTTAGGGCCCCTACTACTACTATTGACTTTCACCAGAATTGTAGAGTTGACTTGTTGACCAGATTTGATTTTTGAACTCATCTTTGATTAGATATTGGTTGGTTGACTCTTGGATAATCAAAGTTTTTAATTTAACTCATTATTTATGAATTGGAACATTACATTTCTCTATTGAACATTTGATGACAATCCAATAGAAGAATAGTTTTGAAAGGGTTTTCCCCCTTGTTGGGTTTTTCCCTAGTCTTTGACCAAATATTGTGTCTCTATTTTTTTTGGTTTTCCTCTATTGTGCATTGGTTTATTATTTTATCTACAATGTATTATTGAAATTGATTAATAATTGGAAAAATTGAATATGTTAGGCATATAACACTAGAAAATTAACAAGGTATCAGAGTTGAGGTGAATACAAGCCCAAGGGGAGACGAGACAAATGTAATCACCGTTGGAAAGAGTTGAAGATGCTTATTTGACTTGATCAAGATATCTACCTCTTACTTCAAGGAGGGATATATGTTAAATCACTCATCAATTTTTTCTTCTTGGAAGATTAGGTTGGAAGGGACCTTGGATTAGAACAATACCTTGGAATATGTGGAAGGAAAAGCACCTAAACCTCCATAAAATGCTTCTACTGCTATCAAGGCCAAATACAAGAAAGGTGAGATGAAAGCTAAGAAAATTATTATTAATTCACTAAAACATCATTTGGTTATTTATATTTCAAAACTGAAGAAATCCAAGAAAATGTATGATAAGTTGGGTGGGATGTATGAGGTAAAAAATTTGAACCATATTCTCTCCTTGAAAAATCAAATCAAGGCATCAAGATTGACAAGGGAAAAATTGTTTTGTTGTAATGAATTTTACATGTAAGGATTTATTTCTCCATTATATTATGCTCTAATAAGATCACCAAAAGAAAAAAAAAGGTAAAAATTACTAATGGATAGATAGATCAATCCCAGCCCAATGCTCACACATGCAACATACAAACGGTTCTAGATGCTATAAAGAAAAAGTATGCACTTGGCCTCCTCGTAGTTTGGTGTAGGGTTTTGAGGTCATTGCAGAATCCCAATGCTCCACTCGAATGATCTGTTTCATCCACACTCAATATCAACCCCTGAACACACCCATAAACACTCGAAGACGCCAAGCAATCTTCCTCAAAAGATAATTAACTCAAAACATCATAGGAATAGTGAACAGTATTGTTGCAAACATGTAAATACAATGAAGGAACATGAATTTATAGTAATCCAAGATCAGAGTACAAATATACCTTTTCTCAAGTCTCCTCTCCAAACTCCGATAGAGTCTTCCCACTACAACAAGCAAAATATGGACTCTAATAGCATAAACCACACAAACTTTGTCAGATATCTTATGTTGGAGCATAAAGTTAGTATTCCAAAGGCTCTAACTAGCCTCACCCTCTCAATTGGTCTAGTGTAAATAGGATGAAGAGAGCTCCTAAGAGGAGGAATGTTAGAACATGAAATGCTAGAACATGGCCACAAAGACATACATAGTGGATCCATGTGACTTAATAGATAGAGCATAGCCACCAACGAATACAATATGGATCTATGTCACAATATACATCGGTAAGACTATGGACACATGATAGATAGAGAAGTGTCTCGTGATAGTCCTCAAATTACATGAATGATACATAACTCCAATGTATCTTGGGAAGGATTTCATATAAGAGTGAGATATCCCTAACCATGGGTCTTCAATATAACCTTGATGGTACGAATCTACATCATGAGAATAGATGTGTCAAGGTCGAACATGATAGAAATTTTTTGATTACCGACCAATGAGGAAAACCAGTAACAGATGTGAGGGAATCCACCAATGAAGAAAATGGACCCCAAGGTAACTCGTACATTCCACCAAATGTGAATAAATGAGTTGATGTCAAACACTATTGAATGTGACCAATCAGGATCCCATGATGTAAACCCACTATTGATCATGAGGAAGCATGCCACTAGGGTCTGCAAGCTCCAAGGTACTACTAGTTCCTAGATCAAGCTCTTGGATAATGAGCTGGATTCAACAGAAGAATATTTTTCTAAGGAGGGAATTGATGTATCCCCCATCAATCAACACAGAACATACCAGGATGATGTGATGTATGAATGGAGTCATGAAGCAATGAAGCACAACTAACAAAAGGATGACCAAATAAAAAAGAAACATGCTATTATAGATGGTCAACACAAGCTAAGACTTCCTTTGAAGTAGCATGTAGATGATCAACATAGGCTAAGACTTCCTTTGAACACATAGCGGCCTGACACGAGTGACTTAGTAGCAAGAATAATTACCACCATGTGATATCATGCAACGACGCAAGAGGCACCAAGGAATGCTCCATATGACAGGAAGAGTAACCAACCGGAGGAGTAGACAGACTCATATGTATGGTACAGAACCTACGCAAGCTAAAACCCAACTGTGAGACAATGAAACAAACAGATGTACATGTTCAAGGGTAATGCTAATGATTCTACCATTTGATGACTAATGGAAATAAATTTTCACTCCCTCCTCTTTTTATAAGTTCCTTTTTCATATAGTTGTTCCCCAAGCCCGAAAAAGAGATAAAAGTATACAAGGGAAAACCTCCTAGCCATATAGAACTAGGGTATTATTTTTTTTAACTAGTTTATCCTAGTGCAAAAAAGGGTTAAATTTATACTAGCTAGATGACCCTTCAAGTACTTTTATGAGAATGACGGAGACAATTTCACTCAACAATGTTTTCTAAATTAAGGAGTCTAAAAACAACTTAAAGAAAACTCCTCCTGAAGGAACGAGTGGTAGAGAGGATAACAATTGTTCCAAAAATTATGGAACTAATCATGACATAATGAGGATAAGAGGTAGTCTAATAATACCATTCATTGTAGTGGTTCTTCCATGAATGGGTAGAACACCAAGTGAAAGTGGATGATAGGCAAAGAAGACGATGACAATGGAAGAGATAAACCAAGGAACAAAATGAAAAATTTGTTTGATAAAAGTGGAAATCACAAGTGATAAAGTGTGTAATCCTCCTAAGGTATGGCCATAAATATGATGGAGAAGAGGATATGAGGCTCAAATTCTAGGTCATGGTCAGTCAGAAGGAAGGATTCCAAAAAGGAGTCAAAATGACTACACGGACACCAATATGGAAAAAAGGTGCTAAACTAGGTTATCCATGTATCGGTTGTTGGAAATAATACTGAGAGGGGGGGGGGGCGGGGTGAATCAGTATTAGCAAGTCAATAATTTTTCATTTCCATAATCAAATTCGTATACGCTACTTCAGATAATGGAACTCGCGTGTATACACAACTGTGTTTAAGGCAACTAGCGTATGTCCTGCAAACTTATGTTTCAGTTAATTCATCATATGTCGATCTTTAATCAATGCATTATAGCCATATAAACAGTAACTAGGTACAGTAAAATAGAATAGACAGTCACACATATGAACACAAGATATAAGGTGGAAACCCAATGTGGGTGAAAACCACCTGCTACAATCGTCTCTATCTTCTTTTAAATTAGAAAATTATTTATACAATTTTTGTACTGGTGCAGTCTTATACCAGTACACAGGCTTCTACCTATAGAAAGCTACAACCTTCTCTCATTCTCCAGCTTCTCCTGGAAGGGAGCTACAACCCCCTAGCTCTTGTACTAGCTGATATCATTACTAGTACGTAGGTGCCAACCTATAGAAGGCTACAACCTTCTCTTTTCTTCCAAGGACCATGTATCATAAATTTTCAGACTCGATCCATCAATAGCATCATTCAATCATCAAATCAACCAATCTCCTTTGCAAACCCTTCAATCTAATCTTTTAGAATGTTGTAACTACAATACATTAACTAGAACCCAGAATACTGCAACAGCAAATAGAAGCAGCTAAAACATATTTTATGAGGTATACGCTACTTCAATGTGTTGAACCTACGTGCATACACACTTTTCTCAAGAAGAACCTACGTGCAAAACTGGTGTGTATACGCGCCTTTTCTAAAGTGAACCTACGTACAGATCTGTAAATGATGATTTCAACTTTACAACAATTCCAGACTTTAGTTATACCCAGATCATCATATTTACAGACTACAACATGCGCTATTTATTCAGATAAATGATCAAATCACATAAAGATACTTCACTTCAAGCCTTAATATCTTGACCCATTATTAGATCTTATCCTTAATCAAGGGCTAAGGTTCATCCTTGGTTCGGATCCAGCTATGCACCATAACCCAATAACTTGTATACTAGATCTTGCTCTTCATCAGATATTCAATACTTGAGCACATTTTCCTAATGATCTTCTCCTCCTTGTATAGTCTTAGGCCTTACTCAATACCATGTACAAAAAACCACTTAGGACCAATACCTTGGACCAAATACCTGGGGTCAACACTTCGGACCAGATACCTTGGACCAATACCATGGATCAAAATACAATGGACCAAATACCACAGACCAAAACTTAGTTTTCCAACATGTACATGCCTTTCCTTCTATGAAAGTGCATGTGTACATTATACGCTCCTTTTGGTCTACTAATCCGCATGTACACGCGGCTTGGTCAGTGGGGAACCTGCGTATACCTCTTTTTTCTTCATTCTGTGAGTCTAGACTGTGATCTGTTCATTTGAGTGAGTTGCCATCAAGGACAACACCTATGTCATAATGCCAACAATCTCCCCCTTTGGACTTGATGGCAACCCCAAGTCACTCTCCCCCTTTTTCATCAAGGGAAAAGGGTTATGCTCCCCCTAAGTACACGTTGAATTCTATGATATGCTGAAGTGTGATGATTGAGCTCCATGATCGAGTCCATGATCCCCTTAAATATAAGCAAGGTCTGCAAATGCATGTTCTAAAAGAAGAACATGACTCTATACATACATCATAAATGACCTTCCTATCACCACTGACTTATACATACATCCATCTCCCAACCAAGTGGGGATATACCAATTGTTTATACATGTCAAAACAAGAACATTACATCATCCATCCCATGCATAGTGGGGTAACAAAATAGGCCGTTTCATGACCTTTACATTAAAAGATATACATGACATATATAATAGAGACCAAATGTCTAAAACAAGACCATGATAGTCATTAGCAACTATCATCAGCAACATCTGTCAATCATCATCTAGGCCAACAGCCATGTTCTCCCCCTGAACCTCTTCCACCTGAATAAAAAACAACTGTGTGAATCTGTACCAAGATCTTCTAAGATAATGCCAACAATGCATTATTAGAAGTATATGCTCCCTCTAAACCTATGCCATATGATCACTGTCAGATCTGATCATTTCATATAGTAGAAGAGTCATCATCATCAATCAAATATACATCAAGTTGTCAACAACTTATGAGAGCCACATATTTCCACATGTCATCCACAGACTGTAACCATCATCAAGCAAAGCAAGTAATTCACTTAACCATATCAGACCCCTTTCATCCTGAGTCTGGCCCACTATTTTTCTTCAAACCAACATATATGCGATTATATCCACAGAAACTAGCGTATGTACATGACTATGCTTCATGAAACTCGTGTATAACCACCTTTCTCTGAAACAGATAAGTTTTAACAGCAGGATGCTGCATCAACTACTACCAGCTTCTGTTTGAGATATTCAAATGTCTCTCTGGGTAGTGGTTTGGTAAATATATCAGCAACATGTTCTTTGGAGGGAACATACTCCAATTTGACCTTTTGTTCAAGCACTTGTTCACGTAGAAAATGATATTTGATGGGTATGTGCTTAGTCGTGGAATGCATGACTGGATTCTTTGAAATACTGATGGCACTTATATTATCACATAGAATGGAGATGGGTGGAGTACATGTGATCTAAATGTCTTGCAATGTTTGCATCATCCAAAGGAGTTGTGTGCATTGAGATGTGGCAGCCACATATTCTGCTTCAGCTGTAGATAATTCAATTGAACTTTGTTTCTTGCTAAACCAAGCCACTAATCTGGAACCCATATAGAATGTACCACCACTAGTGCTTTTTCTATCATCAATGCTTCCTACCCAATCTTCATCTGTATATGCATGAAGTGTAATATATGTATCTCTAGGATACCATAAACCAAAATTATGTGTTCCTTGAAGATATTTGATAATCCTTTTGAATTCCTGAAGGTGTGATTCCTTTGGATTTGCTTGGAATATGCCAACTATTCCTACTGCATGCATGATGTCTAGTCGGGTACCTATTAGATAAAGCAGACTGCCAATCATGGATCTATAAGTTGGTTCATGTACTGTTGTTGATTCATCATTTGAGCTGAGACTGCATCCTGTTACCATTTGGGTACATACTGGTTTAGAATCTTCCATGCCGTATTTTTTCAAGATCTGTTTGAGATATTTGGTTTGTGATAGAAAAATACCATCTTTATTTTGTTGAAATTGTATACCAAGAAAATATGTAAGCTCACCAAGTAGGGGCATTTCAAATTCTTGTTGCATTACCGAAGAAAAATTCTGACTCATGGCTTCTTCATTGGTACCAAAAATGATATCATCAACATACACAACAAGTATTAGCAATTTATTATTGTCAATCTTTGTATATAGATTGCTATCAGTTGATCCTTTTGAAAAACCTTATTGATGGATATATTTGTCAAGATGGTAATACCAAGCCCTTGGAGCTTGTTTTAGACCATAGAGAGCCTTTCTAAGTCTGTATACAAGTTTTGCATCATTTCCAAGAATGAATCCATCTAGTTGCTCAATATAGACTTCTTCTTCTAAGTCTCCATTAAGAAAGGCATATTTTACATCAATTTGGTATACTTTGAATTTCTATAAACTAGAAAGAGCAAGGAACATTCTTATGGCTTCAAGTCTAGCAACATGTCCAAAAGTTTCTTCAAAATCTATACCTTCTTGTTGAGCATATCCTTAACAAACAAGTCTGGCCTTGTTTCTAATAACTTCTCCATTTTCATTCAGCCTGTTTTTGAATATCCATTTAGTTCCTATGATATTCTTATCATGAGGTCTAGGAACTAATTCCCAAGTATTATTCTTTTCAATTTACTCAAGTTCTTCATTCATGGCCTTGACCCAACATTCATCTTTTCATGCTTCATTTACATTTTTAGGTTCGGTGGAGGAAAGCAATGCTAGATAGCTTGAAGCTTCTGTAATAGTTCTTCTTTTCTGCACACTTGCCTCTTTCTGTCCCAAAATTTGAGTCTCTGGATGATTTTTTTGAACATACCTGGATGGAGTCTTTTCTTTTGCCATTCTTTGTTGTTCTAGTGCTTCATTGGCTTCTTCTTCAGAATTAGTCTGATTTGATGTGGGAGGATAATCCTCATCTTCTTCACAATCTTCGGTTTTTACTTGCTTTGGATTTTTTCATGCTTCATCAACCACGACATCAATACTTTCAATAATTTTCCCAAGTCTTTTATTATAACATTTATATCCCTTACTTCAGGAAGAGTAACCAAGGATAATGCCTTCATCTGCACTGGGTTCAAACTTGCCAAGTTTTTCATCAATCCTTTTGATGTAACATTTTCTTCCAAAAACTTTGAAGTATTTTATAGTAGGAGTCTTACCATACTAAAGTTCATGTGGAGTTTGAGTGTTGTTTACCCAAACATTTGCTTGGTTGAGAATAGTGATGGCAGCGAATGCAGCTTCACCCCAGAAGGTTGCAGGAGTTCCAAACTCATCTATCATAGCATGAGCCATTTGTTGAACAGTTCTATTCATCCTTTCTACCACTTCATTTTGCTAAGGAGTCCTTTCAGTGGAGAATTGCCTTTTTATTCCATGTTCTTCACAAAAGTCAAAGAATTCATCCGAGGTAAGTTCCCCTCCTCGATCAGATCTGAGGCATTTGATTTTGCGATCTGATTCATTTTCAACCAAGGCTTTGAAGGCTTAAAATTTTTCAAATGCTTCATCTTTATGCTTTAGAAGTCCTATCCAACACATTCTGGAAAAATCATCAATGAACAATATAAAGTATTCTTCTCCACGAGGTGACTTTTTCCTTGATGGTCCACATAAATCAGTATGAACAAGTTCAAGAGGCTTACTAGCTGATCCTTCCTTTTCAAGGAAGTGCACACTGGTTTCTTACCAAATTGACATTATTTTCATATTGTATTTTTTGGGATGCTGATATCAAGAAGATCACGAACAACCTAAAATATGCATGCTTTTCTTATTTGAGAGAAGCTTAGATGCCCCAATCTTTTGTGCCATAGCCAGTGTTCATCAATTTTACTTAGAAAGCATTGTTGTTGTCCTCCCTTGAGTATGTATAAGTTGTTTGGAGTTCTTATAACTTTGATCAAGGTTTCTCCTATATCAAGCTCATGAACAACACATCCATTTGATCGAAATACTACTTCATTTCCTTGATCACACATTTGACTGACACTCAACAGGTTATGCTTTAGACCATCAACATACATAACATTCCCAGCTTTAACTTTTTTTTTTAAGAGAATAGAACCTTTACCTTTTATGACTACAGGAGTGTCATTTCCAAATGAGACCTTCTTTTCTTTTTCTAAGGCATTATATGAATGAAGTTTTCCTTTGACACCTGTCATGTGTTTTGAGCATCCACTGTTAATGTACCACTGATTTTCTTGTCCTTCTACATACAAGGCTATACCACATCTTTCTGTTTTCGGTTCTTTCTTTATCCATATTTTGGGATTTAGCGAAGTTTTCTCCTTCTGATATGTTTGCCGAAATTTACTCCTGCATTCAGATCCTTCATGACCAAAGTTGTTGCAAATAGAGCATTCTATTTCATTTTCAAGAAGAGAAAAGTTATTGTAGGTATGTTTCATGATCCTTGTCACATTCCTTTGATTTTGTGCTTCTCTATTCATGATGGTCTTGTAAGCAACACATTGAACAACTTTGTGTCCAAAGTTATGACATGAAAAACAATGGCCATTAAAGAAGTTCCTTCGATTATCGAATCTACTGACATGGTGGTTGTAGTTTCTATTGATATTCATTCTTGAAGTAGACTGAGTATGATTTACCTGAGATTGGTTGTAGCTTTTTTTCATCCTTGAAGTAAATTGAGCCTAATTTACCTGGTGATTTGCTTTATGCCTTTGCTGACGATTGTCAAACTATTCATTGCTCTTTGCTGCATCAAGATAGCTTTTAGTGGAGGTTGATGGCTTTTGTGCTTGAGATGCTTCTTTAGTATATCCAAGACCTGTCTTTATTAGAGGAGAATGCTGCACTTTGATAATTTCATTTAATGTTTCTAATTCTTTAGTAAATCTAAGATTTAAAGCTTTTGTTTTCTCAATATCCTTTCTTAGACCACAATTTCACATTCTAGTTTTTCATTGTGTTTTTCTCTTTCTGCAAGTTGGAATGTCAAAGTATCTATAATCATATTCTTTTCTTCTAAACAAATTTTGAGTTTATAGATTTCTTCAAAAAGGTCATCTTCATCTAAAACATCCAAGAAATCATCATCTTCAAAAGCCATCAGAAGTCTATAGTCATTACTATTTTCATCTTCATCACTAATTGATAAACCGTCGCTATCTTCATTCCTATAGTAGCTCTTCTTACTTACACTTTGTTTTCTATTCCATTTAGTTGATTCCTTACCTTTATCAATCTTATCTTTATGAGGACATTTGGCAGCATAATGACCGACTCTTCCACAAGAAAAACATTTGAAAGGTAGTTTACCTATGAATCTTCCGGAACCTCGTTGAAGGTTCTTGACAAAGTTTGCTTCTTCCTCTCCTTTTGAAATATGTCCTGATTCATTGAGTTCTTCTTTTCCTGAAGCTTTAAATGTGGCTTTTCTCATATCTGATGGACCTCCTTTTCTCATTTCGAAAGCAGTTAAGATTCCATGAAGCTGTGTCATAGTAATATTCTAAAGATCCTGCTTTTCTTCTATGGCAGATACTTTTGATTCAAACTTAGTAGATAAGGATATTAAAACCTTTTCAACTAAAGTAACTTCTTTTATCTCTTCACCCAAATTCTTCATGTAGTTAACAATCTCATCTATACGTAAGAAGTAACTAGCTATACTTTCATCATTGTGCATTTTGAGTGTTTCATATTAAATTCTGAGAGTTTGCAGGTTTGCACATTTTACCTGAGTGTCTCCTTCATAGCTTAGAATGATCTTGTCCCATATTTCTTTGGCAGATTTGAGATGCATAACTTTGACAAATTCTGATTGTGACAGACTCCCCAATAATGTATTGACGGCCTTGGCATTGGTTTCATATTGCTTTTTACTTTTTGCATCTGTAGGAATTGCTGATGGAAATGTATATCCTCCTTCTACGATTTCCTAGACATCTATTCCAAGAGATTGAAGATAGGTTGTGTTTCTTACCTTCCAATTAAAAAAGTTGCTCCCATCAAAGATCGGTGATCTAATGGATCCCTCTCTTTCGTGGTTACTCATGGTGATGGATCTTCCTTCAAGCGATCAAGCTTCTTTTGAAGGACTTGCTATGATACCAATTGTTGGAAATAATACTGAGGGGGGGGGGGGTGAATTAGTATTAGCGAATCAATAATTTTTCATTTCCATAATTAGATTCATATATGCTACTTCAAATAATGGAACTCACGTGTATACACAATTGTGTTTAAGGCAACTATCGTATGTCCTGCAAACCTATGATTCAATTAATTCATCATATGTTGATATTTAATCAATGCATCAGAGCCATATAAACAGTAACCAAGTGCAATAAAACAAAACAAACAATCACACATATAAACACAAGATATAAGGTGGAAACCCAATGTGGGTGAAAACCACCTGCTGCAATCGTCTCTATCTTCTTTTAAATTAGAAACTTATTTTTACAATTTTTGTATTGGTGCAGTCTTATACCAGTACGCAGGCTTCTACCAGTAGAAGGTTACAACCTTCTCTCATTCTCCAACTTCTCCTAGAAGGGAGCTACAACCCCCTAGCTCTTATACTAGATGATATGATTACTAGTACGTAGGTGTCGGCCTATAGAAGGCTACAACCTTCTCTTTTCTTCTAGGGACCACATTTCATAAATTTTCAGACTGGATCCATTAATAGCATCACTCAATCATCAAATCAACCAATCCCCTTTGCAAACCCTTCAATATGATCTTTCAGAATGCTGTATCCAAAATACAGTAACCAGAACCCAGAACACTGCAACAGCAAACAAAAGCAGCTAAAACATATTTTAAGAGGTATATGCTACTTCAATGTGTCGAACCTGCATGCATATGCACTTTTCTCAAGATGAACTTGCATATAGATCTGCAAATCAAATTTAAGATGTATATGTTGTTTTGATATGCGGAACCGGTGTGTATACGCACCTTTTCTAAAGTGAACCTGCATATAGATCTGTAAATGATGATTTCAACTTTACAACAATTCCAGACTTCAATTATACCCAAATCATCATATTTACAGACTACGAAATGGACTAGTTATTCAGATAAATGATCAAATCACATAAAGATACTTCACTTCTAGCCTTAAGATCTTGACCCATCATTAGATCTTAACCTTCAAGCGCTAATGTTCATCCTTCGTTCTGATCCAGCTATGCACCATAACCCAATAACTTGTATACTAGATCTTGCTCTTCATCAGATATTCAATACTTGAGTACATTTGCCTAATGATCTTCTCCTCCTTTTATAGTCTTATGCCTTACTCAATACCATGGACCAAAAACCACTTAGGACCAATACCTTGGACCAAATACCTGGGGTCAACACTTCAGACTAGATACCTTGGACCAATACCTTGGATCAAAATACCATGGACCAAAACTTAGTTTTCCAACATGTACGCACCTTTCCTTCTGTGAAAGTGCATGTGTACATTATACGATCCTTTTGGTCTGCTAACCCACGTGTACATGTGGCTTGGTCAGTGGGGAACCTGTGTATACCTCTCTTTTCTTCATTTTGTGAGTCTGGACTGTGATCTGTTCATTTGAGTGAGTTGCCATCAAGGACAACACTTGTGTCATAGTTCCAAATCTGTGTCATAATGCCAACATAGGTAAACTCTATTGCCAAGCTACGACCTGTATAGAGGAGAATGGTAAATTTCTTGACTTGACAGGATTAGGACTAAGGCATTAAAAATGGTATTGGCAGTCAAAATGAAATAGTGATAGCAAGAATGACCTACCCCTAATGTCAGGGAAGGAATCATACCTCAGGCCCATTGTTGTAAATGGGACCTCGAAAAATGACACTAAAGGAAAGCTCTCCAACTTCCTACAAAAAGTGAACTAGAAAAAGAATTAAAAAGCAAAAAACCTCTCAAACCCAAAAATAAAAAATGGAATATTCTCAAAGATTCCCAAAAATATTATAAAGGAAATTCATACCTCCTCATTTGGTCATTGTGATTGGGGTAAGAGAAAAGGAGAGAACTTCCAAATTTGTTTGTGTTAGGGAAAGGAGAATAAAGAGGAGCCAAGGAAGGAGCATCTTCATCCAAGTAAGTCAATTTTTTCCCTCTGTTTAGCAATAAAATGTGGGTTTCTCCAACCATGATGAAGTTGTAAATAAATTTTTTATTTTTTGTTTATCTTTTTGTGAAAAATTCCCTTGGTGACATGTACAAAAGGGGAGAAATTTTATTAGAATAGGCCAGTCACACGCATGCCAAGGCATTCTAATGAATATGGTCAAATTTTTCCTATTACAAGGTAGTGGTTGGGGAGAATATTTGAGTTTTTTGTGTTTAATTTTCCCCAAGTTCGATTTGTGTTTGTTTTTAGGTATTTTTGTCTTTACATGTTGTGGCCATGACTAATATTTTGACTTATGAATGCATGAGAAACCATGGTGGAATGGAGAAAGAGACGCCATAACAAAAATGATATTTAAGCCATGGGACATCTACCAATGATAAATTCCCCGAGGCATTGTGTTGTCTAGGTAAATCCTCTCTGCAGACAGAGACGATCCCTCTAGCCCAACGAGTGGGACTAGAAACCTACATGACAATCTACAAGACACTTTCCTATATTAAAATCAAAATGGGAGAAGAGAAAGATGGCCTACCTCTTTAGGATGTTATGATGCACTCCTCTATTGAAGATATCGAATCTCTTGCTCCTTGAGCTCAGCTCTACTGCTCACAGCATTTGGATACCTACACAAGATATGAAAGACACAACGAAGCATACAAGTGCAACAAGAATAATTGAAAGTAATCTACTTAACATATCAAGGATCATTGAGATAAGTGATGCATTAACACAAAAATTTATGGAAAGTGAACCAATAGTTGTATATATTAATGAAATAAAGGATGAAGCATACAACCAAGCCTTGATGTCAATAAGCTCTCCTTGAGTAAATGTCCAAGTCCAAGTTCAAGCTCTCCAACCACTCCTTCTCCAAGCCAAATGAGTAGCATGTAGGCACTATCTCAGCATAAGGGTGAAAATAACCAAAGACCAACCATTTTTTAATGGGATAGGATGAATATATAGGCAAGGAAAGGGAGTTAGGATCTCTCCAAAGATAGGGGAAAGCCCTCATCTCAAGGAGGAAGCTCATAAGGATAAGATCAAAAGGTAATATTCGGATAATTCGACCACATCCACAACGAACAACCTATAGCTCATCATTCTGGAAGCCTCTAGATCATGAATCTTCGTGTCCTCTTTGGGGAAACTTTCCTTTTAGGGATCAGTGTGAGTATCCGAGTAAAAAGCATGCTCGCAGTGTGAGGCTAGTATAGTGTAACTTCTCATCAGCACTAGTTTCCAGTGTCATAGTTGTGTTGGTCCTGAAATTAGGGTTTTAGAGCTTACTTCTTCAAGGAAGGCTCAAGGCATGTTTTCATCAGTGTTTTAGGGAGGATCTGAACTATATATCAAGATGGGTACACTGCATGATTGCTGAGTTTTGAGTACTTTAGGGTATGACACAGGGAAGTGCAGGAGGCATGACAAAATATCGTGTAACATATGGTGGACTGTTAAATTTTATTATGATCTCTAGCATGACCAACTAGACCTTTCTTCTTGTTGAAATCATTCATTGGCGGTATGTAGATACCAAACAATTCATTGTATGTCTGGAGTCATTTTCCATAGAGGTGGATGAAATTTATTTCCTCACAGGATTTTCAAGTCGGGGTGCTCCAGTGGTGTTGCCAGGGGCTTGTAGTACCAGTGGAGAAATAGTTAAAAGTTTTATGCAACAACATTGCATGGCAAGTGCACAAAGAGATAAAGAAAAGATCCATATTGAGGACTTGGAGGACCGAACCTTGCAAACACTAGAATATAATATGACTCAGGTAGTTGGCACCCAATCTCCCCATTTTGTGATGAAAACACATTTGGAGTTATGTATAATATGTTTGGAACCCACCATATTTAACTAGGGTGAGGGAATGTTGGAAAATGTAAAAGTGCAATTGATGAAGATGAAGAGGGGTAGAAACCATCTCTTTGGTTATGGGATCTTTCTTGTGAGTTTATTTTTCAAAAATATCCTAGTCATGAGACCCATGATACTTGATTATGTGGTATATCCACGACCAATTTAACCTTGGATGATGAGATGGTTCTCGGTCATGCCTAGAAAGGATGGAGTACATACTAGAGACTAGTTCTCAAACACATACTAGAAATAGATGAGAGTAGCCTCATTGGAAATAGATTACTAACCCTATTATGGAGTAAGTTTACAGGGAGATCCAAACATGGTCCTTCCCCCCAAAGAGTATTTTGATGACAGAGGTTAAAAAAAATTGATTTTGGTATTTTTTAAAAAAATTGGCTTTTTGGAATATATAACTTTTTTGGAAGGAGTACAAAGTTGTTGACATGTGGTAATTTGTGATATGTAGATGTGGCACCCACACACCTTGTAGCATATTCTCCCCTAAGGAGACATGTACCACCAACCTAAGCCCCAGTAGCACTAGAAGCAGAGATAGAGGATGAAAACAAGGAGTTATATGAATTCACTTGCCATGTCAAGGGGTTAACTGTAGGTGTTCCTCTGAGGAGTATTGCGGATATACCTCGAAATTGGTAGAGGCATACAATAGGGGTCAATTTGTCCTATTGTCGAACCCTTCTCTGCTACATTTTGAATGCAGTGTTATGTTATTATGAGCAACACTGAGGGGAGGCAGTAGTATTGGGTTGGTGTTTTGTAGTGGATCTACATATGTATGGCTAGGAAGCCAGGGCCTCAGATGCCCAATTTTGAACTATGTACTCAATTTATATATATATATATATATATATATATATATATATATATAGTAAAATGATGAATTTTATGCGTTTACGTTGTAATAATGTGTATATAAAATGAATGTTTAATGTATCATGTGCATGGTAGTGGTAGAGTTCTTTACAGAATATAGATAGTTGCACTGAGAGTCAAGTTGAACAACTAGGCGGTGTATGCCAAGGTGACTAGCCTCAGTAAAGAGCTCAATAATGGAACTATATATGACCACATTATATGTGACAGGGTGAAGACAAATACCCCCAGAACTCACAAGCTCATTAGTGGGTGAGAAGATGACCCAAGTGATGGAAGCAACATTCCGAGTGTAACAACTTGCACCATCTGCAAAGCCTCTTTAAGGAAGCAAGGGTGTTGACATATTTTCATCAAAGACTAGACACATGAATCACACAAAGAAACCATGAAAAATGATAAATACAAGAAAATAAACTTATCACATGCACACTTATATATAGTATATGCAAGTGACCATGCAAAGAAGCTAGGCATAGTAGTGTTTCAGATAGATCCCATTCCATAGCTCCTACATTGTATTCCCTTCATAATTAGCTAACTCATAGACCCCTTTCTTAAGAAAACATTTAAAAATGTAGGGACCATGCCACATGAGTTCAAGTTTACCTGCCCCCAACTTATCATGGTCTTGGTCGTAAACCAAAAAAATCACCTTCAGAGAAGAGATGAGGTCGAAAAAAATTATCATATTGGGAATTTGCGCATTTTTATGAGTTTCATTATTAATCAGGGTGAGAAGGTGTTGTTCATCAAGATAGTTGAGTTGTAGGAGATGTTCTACATCGGCTAAAGTGTTAGGAAGTAACTCGATAACTAGCTCAATGGAATATATTTCACACTAGATGAGGAGAACTGACTCCACCCCATAAACCAATTGCAACAAATTAAAGCGAGTGGAATATTTCACCAATGTTCAATATGCCCATAAGGCAGAAAAGAGCATAATATGCCAATTAGATTTATGTTTCCCTACCATCTGTTGCAACATGGTTTTCAAAGTTCAATTGACATCTTCTACTTGGCCATTGGCTTGAGGATAATAGGGAATTGAGTGTTCATGGAAAAAACCCAACTTGGAAGCTAGTTCCTGCATCATATGGTTTTGAAAATGTTTACCATGATCAGTCACGATGCGTTTAGGCACACCAAACCTGGAAATAACATGGTTGAAAATGAATAAGGAAATAGTATTACCGTCATTTAGATGTGTAGGCATGCCCTCAACCCATTTTGTAAAATAGTTAACACCCATGATGATGTAGTGATGACCATGGGTGGAGGTTGGGTTGCATTGCATAAAGTTAATTCCCCATTGGGAAAAAGGTCTGACAGAAACTACTGGGTGTAACATGGTAGGATGAGTGTACATTTTATGAGAAAAGATTTCACAAGGATGGAACTTTTGGACTGCTCAGATACATTATTTAAAAAGTGAAGGCCAAAAGTACCCTGCATGCAAGATATTATGGGTGATGGCAAGCCAAGATAAATGGCCACCACATGCCCCATCATAGAAATCATTCAAGACGTGTTTGGATTATTCATGAGTAAGGCATCAATGTAAGACAATGTCAACACCACGATGATATAGAGTATCGTTAATACAGATATAGTGTCGAGACTAATGGCATATGCGTCAACAGTCATCACGAGATAGTTCAGGCCAAAAATGTTGTCTTTTGATATATAGAAGGATGTCTCGATATCAAGGGTCGAAAGTAGTAATGAGGAACAAGGATTCATTAGGAAAAGTATCCATGGCCACAACTTACACATCAGTTTGAGGAAACTCAACAAGAATCCTAGCGAAAGCAAAGGACTTTTTGGATTTATGGATGGAAAACTCCAAATCCAACTCCTAAAGGATAATAATCCACTTGGAGTATTTCTCCCAATGATTTGATGGCTAAGGATGTTCTTCATGGGGTTGGAGTCAGCAATCACGATATCCTTTCATAGTAAGATATAATGCTTCAAGCGTTGCACAACAACAATAGCTGTGAGGGCCAACTTCTCAACATGGGAATAATGAAGCTCAATACCTATCACGCCTTTGCTAATATAGTAAATAGGATGTTCATTATGCATATCATATTCTTTGATGAGGACCATACCTAAGGAAGACTATGAGGTTGTGAGATATAACAAATAATCTCGGTTGAAGGTAGTAGGATTCAATAAAGGTGTGAACAAAAAATATTTTTTAAGATCAATGAATTAAAATTGGGCTTGGTAGTCCCAAATAAAAGGTACTCCTTTATTCAATAAGCACATGAAGCCTTGGTTAATGTGGGAAAAATTGGCAATGAATTACCATAAAAATTTGGATTTTCCCCGAAGTATTTGAAGTTGTCGAATAGTACGAGGAGGAGGCATATTGATAATTGCCTTAATGATTGAGGGATCAACGCGAATCCCCTCTTAGGAAACAACGAAGCCTAGTAATTTTCTAGATCATACACAAAAAAAAAAACATTTGTGAGGATTGAGCCAGATTTTGTAATAACAACATTGGAGAAAAACTTCTAGAAGGTATGTAGGATGATCCTCACGAAGCAGAGAACGAGAAGTAATGTCATCAAGATAGACTTCAATGATGTGTTTGACATAGTGAAATACATAATACATGGCCTGCTGGAAAGTAGAACCAACATTTTTGAGACCCAAGGGAAGTTTACAATAAGAAAATGCACCCCACAAGCAAATAAAAGCAATTTTGTGTTGGTCTTTGGGTTTGATCTCGATTTGGTTATAGCCAGAAAAACCATCCATAAAAGAGAAGATAACATTACTAGCACACCCATCGAGAATTTTGTCAATGAAAGGTGTAGGATAATTATCTTTCAAACAGGCCAGGCTCAAGTCATGGTAACCAACAAAAACTTGAATCGTTCCTTGTTTATTATCAACCAAAATTGGATTAGAGACCCATTATGCTAAAGGCATGGGATAGATAAAGCCAACATCTAGAAGTTTTTGGACTTCAGCCTTGATAGAAATTTCCTTTTGTGGGTTTACCAGCTAAATTTTTTTCCGAACAGACTTAGCTCTAGGATAGGTCTTAATCTCATGTTTTTCAATTCATATATCGATGCCACGCATTTTGTCATAAGTCCAAGTAAAATCATCACATAATTCTTTGAAATGGGCAGTATAAGTGTTAATCTGGGAAGGATTGCAATCAACCCCAATCAAGATATTTTCCATGACACCTAGTTTCATGCCAATAATGATAAAAATCATAGAAGATATATTGGTTAAGTTCCTTCAAAGGAAATAGTGAAAATCCATTTAATGTTTAGAGAAACATTGGCATTGCCAGGGGTAACTGATATTTGAATAAACTCGTCCAAATTCTCTACGTGAGGAGGGAAGGAAGAACGATGATGATGAATTCCCCAAGGGTGGTTAGAGACTGACATGACTTATTGAATAGCTTGATATGATGGTAGTGGGAAGTCGAGAAAGCCACATGATAGAGGAAAGTCGATGGCCCAAGAAGGAATATGATAATCATCTTATTGTACCAAGATGGCATCACTAGAATCATCAGATTCAGAGGCCAGTTGGATATCCTAGTAATCAATTTTGGATGGAATCAAAGGCATATGCTCACCATATTGATCAAGATCAAACTTAGATGGCACCACCAAAGGATCAATAAGAACCTAGGGTCCACAGGTGCGAGAAGAGATCATATCGACACATGAAATAGTAGAGGTGGAAGGAGTGTTAGGCGGGGGGTAATTGAGGAAAAACACCCATCAAGGTTGAAATTTTAAATAGTCCCTCTAAAACACTCTAAAACTGACCATGGTTATCTCGCATGAGTGGTATTGAATTCCCCGTAGTGGAAATTTGGGTTGATGGTGGTGAGCACTAGTATTGCATCAATAATGTTGCAACTCCTGGGTTGCCTTCTTTACTCTTATCAACCCGGTAGTTCGTAACAAACTTGGAAGCGACAGTGCTATATGCACAAGCACTAGTTCTTACTGCAGGTTGTCACTTGGTCAGCCGACGCAAGATCACTAGGAGATCAAGCCAAATTCTATGGATTCTAGAAGAAGCTCTATATGTGATGAAAGGAGAGAAAGACTACTCTACAGATACTACTCTAACTGCAGAAAGGAGAAAGACTGAAATGTAAAGCATCCCAAGTAAATCCTACTTAACCAACTAATCCTACTTTTGCAGAAAACACTATGAAAACCATGGAAAGAATGCCATCTATTTATTCAAAGAAGTAAAAAACATCTAACTAAGCTATTTCTCAAAGTAGATGAGAAAAAAACATCTTTTTGGATTTTTATGTATTTTTATGTGAATTTGACATGTATGTGATTTATTGTTTGTGAATGTGGCAGTGAATAGGTGGTGTTGAAAGGCGGTTTTGACACTTGAGAGGATGTAGGATGGTGTGGTTGGGTCCTAGGAGGTCTCAGGTGGCCTTCAGAGGCTTTTCTCGCACTCGGCCTTCAAAAGAAAACCTACAAGAAAATCTATAGGAGGGCACAGGAAATCTACAGGAGGAAAAACAGTGTTCTACAGGAGGCTTACAAGAGGAGGCCGAGAGTAGTTTTGGTTGTTTTGAGGGTGTGAGAGTGGGTGGAATAGGTGGATGAAGGTTGGAATGAGGTTTTAGGGCAGCTAGGGTCTACCAAGAATCATTAGGAGAGAGAAAGATGATTGGATTTGCTCAAGGAGGGAGGAAGGAATTCTATAGAAAGTGCAGGAAACTAAGGCAGAATTGAGGGGAGACTTGGGCGACCTGTAGGGCATGGATCAAATGGAGGATGGGATGGCTGATAAGCTGATCTGTGGTTAGAAGATATCTATTGCATAGACAACTAACAGTCAACCAATGAGATGAAGGAAGCAATGAAATAAGTGCATCTAGAAAAACAAAGTTTTGCATCAAACTAATCTAAACTGTGATCTATGTAAAGAAATGTTTATAACTACTACAAGAAAGGAAAGCATGGAAGAAGACTATGGTAAATACATAAGTGAGCATGATGGAGAAGTTCTAAGGTAAAGCAAACTAGACTATTAACCAACTGAAAAGCTGTAAACACTAAAAGTCCTATGAATGAGGAAAATCTGTGTTTTTGGGGTAGAAAGAGGATCTTTGCCTCAGATCATGGTCCCAGAGGGAGGAAGAGAGGCCAAGGCATTGTTGCTAGCCTTTTGAATCTTTTCTTTACCACTGCTTATCGTGTTATAGAAGGCACAAATGGAAGCAAACAACTGAATCATCAAAAGCAACCTATTCTTAACCATGAAAGAAATACATCTAACAACAATCTAATCTACAACTGAAATAAAGAATACAAATACAAGTAAAGAGGAGCTTGGCTACTTGGATTGGGCCCTAACCCAAGAGATTCAACCCTCTGAGGTAACTTAGGGCTAACTCAAAAAGTATTCCAACTTTATTTTTGAAATAATAACAAGATTACATGAAACTGTCAAAACAATAAGCTCGAAGTTGAGCAGAGGTTACATAAGAAAAAGTACAACAAAAATCCAACCCTAGTGAAGCCCTAGGCCTCTCTGTTTATACAAATAAAGCTACCAACAGCTTCCTTAAAATCAGGGAGGCTTGGCTCCCAAAACTCGAGATAGTCATCAGTCATCCTCCACTTACTCGTCTGCCTGCTAATGCATGACTTGGCTGCTTGTACTCCGAGCTGAATGAAGGGGAATTCAAAGTGAGGAGTAATAAATGAGGGGGACTCCCTCCTATAAGTCCTCTCCTTTGTCCACTTTGAGTTATTACTGCCATTTTTCCACTGGATCCTTCAATTTGACCACAAAATTCATTAATAATTTGCACCAAACACATATTAGACCACATGGCATCATAACTAACTCAACTCACTCTATAAGCATAAATATAATTAGAAAATCATACAATAAGCTAAGAGAATTGTTGATTTGACTAGGTTTGGAGGTAAAATGAGCCCATATAATTACCCATTTATGAGGCTCATCATCACCCCCTACTGTAAGTGTTTCTCATCCTTTAAGCAACTTATTCCATCTCCTAATATTTTATGGCCCTGGTGGCCTCCCTAGCATCCCATGCTTCTAATGTGGTCTCCTCTTCCTTGTCATAGAATCCTGCCTTCCTGTCTATTTCTTCCCACTGCTCCTGCTCCTCTTCTTCTCTTCTGCCTTCCAACATGCCTAGTAGCAGTGGGGGACTCAATTTGAGGCCAATCCAATTGACCTTCAACCTATGCATGGAGTGCTTATACATGGGCACTCTCCTTAATGCCTCCCTCATCCTCATTGGGGAATGATATTCCCTGATCTGCAGACTGTGTGGTAAGGTATTCCATCTCCTCATACATGCATGTACACAGTCATCCCCAAGTAACCTTTCCATATCCTCAAAATGTGCAATGGCTTGTGCTTGATCACTTATATATCTAGGGGAAAGCTGAGGATTATGGGCAAGCAGGTTATGTGTGCTAATGAGTGCCATGGGGTCTGATGGCTCAAATCTTATCACTAATGGCTCATTCTGCTCCTTTATCATCAACCTTCTTATTTCTGCTACCCTTAACTCTTCATGGTTCATCCATGAGGCCATGGCCAATAGTTGCAGGTCCCCTAGCCTAGCATTGGAGTCCCACACATTCATGTCTGTGAGGTCCATATTATGCAGGTAGAATTCTGCCATCTTTTCCTTAACTTCTGATGTGCTTTGGTCGCACAGGTCCATAAACTGCCTGTAATCTTGGAAAGGCATGGTGCCTCTTTGTGCCAAAGTCTTTATCTGAAAGTGCAACCATTGGTCCTTGAGATACAGGCCATAGGATTTAGTTGGTGTCCTACATTGCAATGCCTCCATGGACCAGCTGGCCATGCATGCCAGTTGGCTCTCTTTCTCTTGCAGTTGTCTTCTTAGCAATTTATTTTCAGTTTCAAGGTGGCTTCTTGTGATTTCTTCTCTATGTCTGACAACGCTTAACTCTCTGCCCATTTCTCTGAGTTTGTTCTCCATATGGCCAATATCCTCAACCCCTTTGGATTTGGCTATTTGCATCCACCTATGGGTCCTTATCCTTTCTTTTTCTAATTCAAAGAATAGTGGAATTGCAAACTTTTGTGGAATTATTCTTCCCCCCTCAAGAAGACTGTAGTAGGAGCCAAGACTAGGATGGGGATCAAGTTCTTGTAGCTCTGTTTCTTCCTCCTTTCCCTATGGCTGTCCTTCTACCCTTTTCTCAAGCTCTTGGGTCTCCTATAGTTTTGGCAGGGTCTCCTGTAGAACTATCTATGCCTCTTATAGGACTATTTTTGGGTCCTGTAGTTCTACCTTTTCTTTCCATGTGGGGGATCTAGGAGTCCCCCTCTCATATGTGATAGGTGCCTTGGAAGGGATTCTTTTCCTTGGTAAAAGGGTGAATCTTCAATAATAATTGGCACTTTTGAAGAAGGCTAGGGTTTCCTTGATTTGATTCTTGTGCTCTTCGTAGCCTCGAACTACATTGAGGTCTGCTTCCTCCTCTTCTGTTTTGGCTTAATTGGTTTGCTGAGGGCAGTGAGGGAAGCTACTACCTCTCTTTCTAGAGTCTCAGGGGACACTTCTGTCTTTTTTGCCTCTTTTCCTGTCTTTGTTTTCTCTAGTTCCTCCTGCTCTGTTTCTTCAACTTTCTCCTCCTCTATCTTGGTTTCTTCCTTCTTCCCTTCTTGTTCTTCTAACTCACTAGTTTCTTCACCTTCTACCCCTTGCTACTCTTCCTCCTCACTACCAGTAGGACATATATCATAGGTCAGGGTCTTTATATCATCTTCAGCTATCATATTCAGAAGATTTCCCATGCTATGAGTGTAAATGTATGGAGGGATTCTTCCACTAAAATTTTGATTAACCCATGGTGAGCTTGTTGCGCTGGATTTCCTACTTTTACTTTAGTACTAGAGTCAATGAGGGACGACAGGAGGAAGTAGAGGATGTTGAGCTTCTGAAGGGCAGGAGTGTCCATGCCATACCTTAATTCATGAAGGAATCTAAAGTGGTAACCATAGACAATGTTGTACCTCCCCTCGCAGGAAATATACTTGATTATTTGGTAGCTAACCTCATCCCAAGGATATGGTATGTTAGCCCTTCTTATGCCATTTTTAACTTCTATAGGGGTTTCATTGTTTTGGAAGATGTTTTTCTTAGCAGCTTGACCAATTGGTTTCTCATTGTTACACAGTAATTTGTCACTGTCTTCACTCCAGTCTTCCTACTGTGTCATGTGTCCAAGTCATACATGCTCAAGTTAGACAAATGCTCTCTGATGTTTCCAAATGACCCAATTTTCCAAAGGTTTCTGCATCATCGTGTCTGTTTGCCAAATAAACGCGCTGATGAGCACTCCAAAACAGTCCAGAAGCGATGCCATCACGGACGTACACGTGATTCCTGCGATGGTCGAATTTCATGTGCCAGCGCAACTGTCTCTTGTAGTTTCCCACAATGACATGACTATCTACATTATTCAATAGCGATGTCAACGCGGCAAACCAGTTATGTACCCGCGATGATCCAAATTGGGCGAATTTGTTCCAACAGTCGGCCTTCTAGATGACTCCAGACCTGGTTGTTGGCCTTGTTTATGTCGCCCTCCTTTCTCTAGCATGGTTGTTCCGTCATTTGTGCTACCTTCCTTGGAGATAAGCTCATCCTCCCACCATTCATGGAGACTCCTTCTCCTATTTAAACTCTCACCATTGCTATGGGCTGCTAGTTTGGAATTCTTAGTATTTGGAGTGTTGTTGTTAGTACTTGTGAGCTTGTTAGATCACTGGTGTGAGTGTGACAAGTGTGGGATTGTTTGAGAGCTTGAGGAAGGTTTTGAAGTGCCTTTGATCTTGTGTGAAACTTGTGAGTGAGAGAGACTTATATTGGGAGATCCATCTCTAAGAGTGAATGCTTGAGGAACATGCTGGCTGGACCCTTCTGAGGAGGCTTGTGATGTCAAGACCTTGGTTGTAAGCTTACTCTATTTCATATTTAATGCAATCAATGATGTTTTCCTATGTCTTGTATGTAATGTACTTGATAGCTCATGACTTCTTGACTTTATGAGTAAATAGATCATTTGTTGTATCCGGTTACGTGCTTTGTTGTATTTCCTTTGATTTGTTTCAGGTTGATTACTTATCAGGTGAAGGAAGCAGACGCTGGAGCAGCCCAACGGAACTCCATCGACCACCGATTGAGGTAGGCCTCCAACTTGAACTATTTAAGGAAAATTCTTGTTGATTTGTCCTTGTTTGTGACTAGACCCACTCTAGGGCTAGAGGAGTTTCCTCTATCCGCAGAGGGAACACTTTCCTGCATCACAAATTGGCGACTCCACTGGGGAGCTGGGTTTTGTTTTTTCCTTGTTTACTCTTGCCTTGAGTCTTTGTTTGGTCTCTTTTGAAGTTTTTGGGGACTGGTTACCTATTTTCTGGGTTTCCTGACCTAATCTGGGGAATGTCCTTATTTGATTAAAGATTGATTGTTTTTGATTTGGGAGTTTTTGGCTTGCCTGTTGTTGTTTTCAACATCATCGTGTTTTTTAATTTAACAGTCGTGCTGTCATCGCGTCACCCTTTTTGTAATATTCTGTCCATCGCGTTATTACACCTAACAGTCGCGATGGTTCTATAAATCTGACCATCACGGAAAAGGCGTGTACTTCTGCGTTGACGTCGCTTTGTTGCTGCGTATTGTTCTTTATCAGCACTTTATTGTCAGTGTATTTCCCGCGCTGATTGCTGTAGAATTGAATTTCTTCAATTCTGCCTCCTGAATCCGTCAGTCTTGCTAGTCCCTTGCTGTTCTCACTTGTTGGATGACTTTTTTTTCACTATTTAAAGGTTGAGGCACTCTCTTGTGAGCTTTGTTAAATGAATCTTGTTTTTCTTGCTTCGTGACCTAGTTTCATTGTTTCAAGTCCTTTGGATCAATTTTGCTTGGTTGCTTGTTTGCAAGGTTTCATTTGCTGCTTGCTGTTAGTTTGATTGAGCCTTCCCCTTTGCTTACTTTTGGTTGATTGTTTAGTGATTGTTATTGGACCAATCGTGGCATTGTTTTGATTTCACTTCACTACTCGGACATAGATTACAATTGTTTGGATCAACCGTTTTTCCACATTTGCTTGTTGCTTATTGGTTTCTTTAGATTAAAGGCATCAAAATCAAAAAGATTGCATTTCATTTGGCATGCAAAAGTGAAAGTGAATTTGCATTTCAAGTTGCATATTGAAAAGTGAATGATTAGATATCTCATTAGTAGTATCCGTGCACTTTAAGAATTGATGTCTGCTCGCATTGAGTGACTATTTGTTGCCTTGATTTTCTTGGTTTAGGAATGATCTCTCTACTCTCCCGTAGGTAGGTGTTCATCGAAGAAAAAGGATATTTCATTCATTCTCACTGCATCCTAGGTTTTTTTATATACATACGGTAAGGCCTGAAAAATTGAAACATAAATCCAAGATCAACTTTAAAATGAACTGAATAAATCTAACAACGCATTGGAACATAACGCACACATTTAGAGGTCTAGGCTAGAGACATGCTCTGGCATCGTTAAACCTAGTCACTTTTGTTTCCACTCAATGTTGGGTGATTCCTCCTTCTGTGACTCAATAGTGGTCTAGTACGGATTTGTGCTCCCACGTACCATCGAGTATATGGGGAGACCCCACTAGGTTATCATCCTTTATCCATAGGAAGCCATGTCTGTCGCCTTACAAGCCGTAACGCACCGAACACAGCATTCGGGAAGATTGACTGTCGTACGGAAAGTCCTTGGTTTTCATATGACTACCAAGATGTATATGCAGTTTTACGGATTTGTTTGGGAAACCTTTTTGCCTAGTTCTCCAGAGTAGTCACTTTCATTCCTTTTCGGACTCCCTAAAAGAAAAGGTCCATCTGAGCACTTGTCACTTCAGGCTCATTAAATATTCGAAGGCGACTAGAGTCATCTTTTGTCCTTTTCTCAACTCTTTAAAAATGAAAAGGTCAAGTTTTGTTCCTATGTCTTAAAATTTATTCGGCCACGATTCAGATTTACCCAGTTAGATCTTGTTTGCATTAGCTTGAGTAGGGTCCTTTCTCATTAGTTTCCCTAGGATCTTTTGAAGTTTTCATCCTAGCAGAATCACAGATCCCATCTCCTGTCCCAAGTGACCAAGGGTCTCCTTCTTCTGTTGCTCCCGAGGTATTGGTTGTGAGTGATACTCTCCCTGTTATTCTGAGTATCCAACCAATTAACTCTCGTGCTCTAGAGGACGAGACTTACAAAATTCACTAGAATCCCGTTTGGGAGCCTTCTGAAGAAGATACCCCTCCTACTCCTCCTGGTGTTTCGGTCCCAATGTCTTCTTCGGATATGGAGGACACATCCCTTATCACAAGTGAAGAATCTGTTGCGACGAGCGGTGAAATTCCCACCTCAACGTAAACTCCACCTTTTCGTATCACCCCTCTTTGTGTTATGCTTCCTTTACGCTATAAGGCGTTTAGGGATGTTATGTCTTCTAGGACTCCCTCTATGAGTTCTATGTGGTCACACACCATCACTCCAACCTCAGAGTCCTTTATTCCTCAGATTCACAATGTGCCTGTCACTTCCATCCCGACTATTCCAACTGTTTGTGTGGCTTCTTCAACCCCCGTTGTCGGTGCCGTTACTGCATCCTCAGTTGTGACCGCTGCTGCTGGACCTTCTTCAGGGTTAGCTTACAGTGGCCCATCAGCATCCGTACTCGGAGTTGTTGATCCTACACTAGGTGCCCCACCTTCTTCTGGTTCTATCCCAGCAGGGGGGGCATATGATGAATATTTGCATGCTCTTCAGAATGCGGACCCACAAAATCCGTTTCATTATTACAATTCTAGAGGAGCTCATATCTATTACTGTGGACCTCTGCCACCTCAGCCTGCTGTTGAGGTCTCGGTCCCGTTATCCGTTGCTTGGACCCCCACTCATTATGGCGGTGGCCAAGTATCGCCTGCACATCTTCAAGGACCACCTAATCAAGGCCAACCGTCTTACATGCAAACTTCTCAAGAGCAGCAGTATTACAGGCAGTCTTATCTAGGGCAACCTGGAGGCCCACAAGGACAACCCTTTCAGGGACAACCTTCGGCCTCTGGTGGTCAATATTTTACCTATTTTACGCAACCTTCTGGTAATCCAGGACAACCTTACATGCAACAAGGTCAACCTGGTGTCCAGCAAGGTTATCCTTCTAGGCAAGTTGGTCAACCTTACGTTCAGCAAGGCCAACCCACTGTCCAGTATGGTCAAGCATCTGGGCAGTTCGGTCAGCCTCAAATTCAATCAGGTCGACCAACTGTCCAGTCTGCTCAGCCATCCGGTCTATCAGGGCAACCCTCAGTTGTGCAAGGATAACCCAACCCCCAGCAAGCTCAACCTTCTGGGCAGATGGGCCAATCTCAATCTCAACTAGGTCAACCTTCTGGCCAGATGGCTCAGCCTTAGTTTTCTTAAGGACATCCTTCTGGGCCTGCTCAACTGGGCACTCAAATGATTGTTGCTTCTTAAGCTCAACCTGGTTTTCAGCCCCAGGCTGCTCCCCACACCCAATCCGGTCTTCAAATGCAGGTTGGATCTCAAACCCAACCGGCCTATCAAATGCAGCCTACCTCTTAGACTCAGTTTGGAACCCATCCGCCTTATGGTTTCCAGCTATCCCAAGGGCAAACTCAATTTGCCCCGTATCAAAATTATCAACAACTACAGGTAAATCCTTATCAGAATTACCAACAACCTTATGTTCTCCTGCAGACCAAGTTGGTAATCAATGGAATGCTGGGGGGCAAATCCAGGGACAGCCATCCTATAACCCCTATGGAAAAAATCCCTATGGAAAAAACCCTCCAGGGCCAAATCCGTCCGGACAAAATCAATAGGGAAACCACGAGCTGGCTGGAAATCTGGTACTCCTTCCTACCCACAACCCCAGATGTCCTTTAACCCTCAATTACCCTTTTTAGCGATGTTGGAATTACCGGATGTGTCCAAACTGACAAATGATCCTATTCTTCATAATTTGTATTGGCCACCGGTTCCAACTAAGATTCCTAGTGGTTGTCCCAAATTCGATGGTAAAGCTGGAGAAGATCCCCAAGATCACGTCATGACTTATCATCTATGGTGTTCATCGAATTCGTGGCTTGATGATTCGATCCCGCTCCGCCTTTTTCAAAGGAATCTCCTGGCTCTGCTACTAAATGGTATATTGAGTTATCTCGCGGATCTTTTCAGGATTTTAACTCATTGGCTATGGAATTTTTAACTCATTTTCAGTTGCCAATTCGATATGAAACGGGCACACACCTCATGACATCCTTAAAACAGACAACGGCTATGCATATCTCTGATCATATCCATGAATGGAGACGACGTCGTTGTTTGATTAAGTTTTGGATTCCCAATCAGTTTCTTACTGACTGGTTCACGACTTCATTCGTCGGTCCAATAGCACGGGACATTGCTATGGGGGCATGTGTAACTAAAGAGCAAGCTATTGCGCGCGCTCAGTACCTTGACTTGGTTTACTCCCAGTCTGGTACGTTATATGATTATTTGCCTGATGCCCCGAAACCAGGAACTTCCAAAGCCCCGCCAACACCATATGTTGACGGTATCATTGGTTCCATTAATCCGCCCTCAAAGAAAACTTCTGCGAACCCTAGGAAGCAAAATTTGAATGCTCCGAATGAAAATATTTCTCAGGTTGTATCCAACTCTGGTAATACTTCTGAGGTTAACGTTGTTCAGTCCACCACGGCGGACAAAGCCTCGAAAGGAGAGAAGAAAGGAAAAGGAAGGAATAAAGCAGATCAACCTAAGCAGGATTCCCCTAAACCTCCACCCGAGGACGGTGCCAAATGCAAGCCCAAGTACCCTTGTCTTAAGTGTGACGAGGATCACTATACCAAAGACTGCCCAAGGCAGTCTGAAGTTAGTCGTTTGTTGAAAGGTGCTCCCAGGACTCCTACTGTGCTCAAAGAACCTTTTCCCTCACAACAAATGCAAATGGTGGCTGATCCATCTCAACCCTCTTCTTCCTTTGGTTCTCAAGTATTTATGGCTAGGACAATTCCCGTACACATCAGTACTTGGGCAAAAGAGTATTCGTCACCTGCCGGGAAAGAGCCTAAGGTCCCCTCTAGCGCTCCTCCATCCAATTCTTGTCCACTCCATATTGAGAGACCTAGCATTGAGACGCCCGTCCGACCCCCTCCAAAAGGTGTACTCTAGAAATATTCTTACAACCCTAATGCTCGTGCTGCCCAACACTAAAGCATCATTGAGGACTTAGCCTAGGCTCCGTTAGCTATGTACACCTTAGAAGTACTCCAGAGCTACCCCTCTCAAAGGAAGTCCTTGCTATCGGCCATCGATGGCATAGACCCGGCTGACTCAGATCTGATTACTTTTGACCTTGAAAGCCATATACTAAGACTGCCTCACCAAATTGCCTTCCTCATACAGGTCATTATCAATTCCAAAACGATTCATCTTACAGTCATTGATGAAGGTGCTTCAAATTGCATCATGTCTGTTGCCTGTTGGAAGGCTATTGGTTCTCTGACTCTGAGTCAGTCTCCTATGACCTTGGAAGCTTTTGATGGGAGAGAGTCTCGCCCTTATGGTATACTCCAACGTTTTCCCATCACTTTGGAAGGGAAGACGGTCGAAGTGGAAGTTGAAGTTGTTGATGCTAATCTTACCTACAACCTCCTTCTGGGATGTAGCTGGACATACGCCTTGCGAGCCGTGGCTTCATCTTTATTTCGTGTCATTCGTTTCCCTCATCAGGGGAAGATTGTCACCGTATACCAGCTATCCTTCTTCACCTCCTCTTTCGAAGGAAACGTGCCTTTTGTGGAGCATACCTCTACCCCATATGAGAGTGTGGGAGCTCGACTTTTTAAAGATCCTGCCCTGATGGGTGTGTTTTCACTCCCACCTCCTAACGTCGCTCCTATCAATATGATTTATGTTCGCTCTGATCCGTGGGTTCTTCCCCTCGCTGATCAGGTAGAATCTTGGGGCGATGAGATGCTGTTGAGTCCTACCGAGCTCAACTACGTCAAAATTGTTTCTGCATTGGCTCCCCCTTTTGAACCTGCTCCTTCGAGCAGGGCTCCTGACTCATATGCTCATTCCCCTTGGCTTGGAGATGACGCTTCTTTAGATTCTTTTACGAAAACATTTCCTTCTGATGAATCCATTATCGGGACTATGTCTCCCGAGGAACCCCCTTGGTCGGATCATCACCATCATTCCTCGTTTCTCCTTGCCCACTGGGAAATGATTACCTGTCTCGAGCGGTTTGCTCCTTATCTTGAGCCCTTTGCCTCTGGTTCCCCCTTGCACCCTGTTGATACGATCAACCCTTTTGTTAAATAGGGCATTGATTATATAGCCTATAACCCTCGCTCGAGCAGGGGGCATGGGCATATCATCAGTGCCATTGATTATTTTACACAATGGGCTGAGACGACACCTACATTATCTAGGACGATCACACAGCAGTGCAACAAGATAAGCCCTGAAATGGGCTGTACTTGAAAAAGTACTATGCGTGAATTCCATGCACTTTGGTTTGTACATACGTGTGTTCTTAGCAAGTGTGTTTTGTGTGTGTTTTCATGTTTTTGGCTTGGTGTGAAGGTGTGATTGCCACTTATTGTGTCTTTTGCTTCTTGTGCAAATGTTTGGTGCACCTTACGTTGGTTTCGCTGATGGTGCCTGCCGCAGTACCCACAACTTGTCCTTTGAGGCATGGGTGATCTACGATCCTCATGGTGAGTTGATAGATCTTCAAGGTGTGTGTTTAGGTTGTACCACAAACAATGTCGCTGAATATAGTGTTGTGATTGAGTTACTAGCCGAGGCGATTAATCTCGGTATTCGTGCATTGGTTGTGAACCTGGACTCTCAACTTGTCGTCCACTAGCTCAATGGGCGATATTCCATCAGAGACCATTGCATTTTAAGGTTGTATTTACGTGTTAAATTGTTAGAGAGGAATTTTGATTTCATTACATATCAGCATATTCCACAACGATTGAACACGTTAATTGATGCATTAGCTAATCATGTATTAGACAGACATTTGCGTAACATGTAATCAAAACATCATACAAGAAAGCATGTAAAGCACAATAAACCATAGGAATATGTATATATATATATATATATATATATATATATATATATATATATATATATATATATATATATATATATATATATATATATATATATATATGTATATATATATATATATATATATATGTATATATATATATATATATATGTATGTATATATATATATATATATATATATATATATATATATATAGATATATATGTATATATATATATATATGTATATATATATATATATAGTATATATATATATATATATATATATATATATATATATATGTATGTATATATATATATAGATATATATATATATATATATAGATATATATATATATGTATATATATATATATATATATATATATATATATATATATATATATCGTGTGGCGCACCAAGGCGCTCAAAAATAAGTGTACATGTTCAAATAGAGTCTGTGTTCTCCGTACATTTGAGACACATGTCTCTCAAAAATCACCAGCAGGAAATAAAAACCTAGGTGTATACTGCGGTGGGTTGTGCTCCCTATAGTACACCGCCGCTCGTGCCACCCGCCTCAACAGGCGGTGCATCCTGGGTGTTACAGGGAAAAGTGTCTACACAGAACTGCTTATCCCACTAAGGTGTGGTAGCTACCTTAGAAACAAACAAAGGAAAGCTACTTTCGTTTTTCCTTTATGAAATATAGATTAGAGAAGAACAAAGGGGACCAACCTCTGTCTTGCGTTTATCTCCTAGTTCGATTCCTCTCTCTCCTCATAGTCCTTCACTACTTGCTTCCTTGTATGCCCAACTTCATAGAGTACCTGTAGGATTAAAGTAGCATAACACTATACAAGAACATGGATCTATAATCATAAACGATCTAGGATCATATGTAAATTGACCATACAAATGCATAAAATATAAATGACACAAGAGTATGGAGGAAAACTTGAATAGCTTTTATTGATAATCAAGAAAACGTCAAGGGAGTTACAACCAGTTGTTCTGACCCAACATCATCCTCTCAGCAAGTAAGCCCTTCTTCACTTCATACAAAGCTTAGATCACCCAACATTATGATGTTGTCTCAAGAAACCAACAACAATTCCTTACAAGATGCAAAATTCCAACCTCTAGATCTCTGGGATGAGGGATCCATATATAGATATCCGTAAGGAGATGAGTCATCTTGTGATTTGATTAGTGTCTTCCCTCTGATAGTTCTTGCTTCTACTTGGAGATTGATGATCTCTTACTCATCCTTGGTCGAATTTAGAGAGGCAGGTGTCACAGGAGAAGTTTCTGGAAGATTCCATGCCTCTCCACCTCGGGGATTGACACTGCCATTTGTCACTTCTCGCCCATCGCACCCCATAGAAGGGCTTTTTGAAATGCAACGCACCTAGAGAGTGTACTTAGGTGAGATGCAACGCACTTTGCCTATGGAGCAGCTGAAATGATCCTGTTTTGACCAGTTCTGAGTAGTTTTTCATGGAGAACTTCTAGGAGAAGCTGTAATCAGTTGACCTTGTTCCTTTAGGGGTTAGAACAACACTTTTAGGGACTTAGGAGCTCTTGGTTTATGGACATTTTATGCTTGGGGTTGCAGTGCCCAAAAATGTCTATAACAGTTGCCCCCTAAAGCATGAGGTCGTTAATCTTTTGATGTCGGGTGAAATGCTTTATTATGAGGATCCGAAGTTCTTTCAAGCTAGGAGGAGACCTGTAATAAGAGACAATACAATAAATTATCTTCATAATATTTTCATGATCTAGCTGAGGCGGGCATTCCCATGCTCAGCTTTATAAATTCATTTTCATGTACATAGGACAGATAATCGTCTGAGTGTAGACTGATGATTCAGGTAGAGTCATCATCCCTTTGATTGGATGATTATCTGTGCAGAAATGATGTACATTTGATGTCTTTATTTCCCTGAATATATATCGCAGCCCGGATGGATGAAACTAGATCTGGGGTCTTCAATCTCGTTCGATCTTCACTCGAAGTACAAGTCTATCCATGTGAGAGATGTTCTGGAGTCGAACATGGAACGCCTGATTACCAGCCAATGATGTAAGCTGTTAACAGGTGCAAGAGGAATCACCGATAATGATAATGACCCTCAAGGTACTGCAGTACAATTCACGTGGTGTGAATAAAGGACTTGGCGTCGAACACCACGTAAAATCTTTCGGTCGAAGGTCATTGATGTAAACCTGTCGCCGGAAGTGAGAAACTTGCCATTGGGGCATGCAAGCTTCAAAGTACTGAACGGGGTGTTCCTAGATCGACTTCTTGGATAATGAGCTGATGTTGACAAGAAGCAATTTGTCATAGGAGGGCCTTAATGAATCCTACATCAATGACACAGAACGGAGAAAATGATTTTAATGGAGGTGAAAACGATCTGGTGATATAAGGTTGAGGGTGGCGGTCATGAAAGAATGGAGTGTAAATGTATTGTAGTGGGTGAGACACAGGTGAATTCTCTAAATGACTTCTCTTGAACATATCAGTGACACTGACATGATGGATTGGTAGCATTAACCCCAACTGTGGATGGTGTGATGGGACCATGGTGATGTGACTGGTGAATGAAACAACCCAACCCGACTTGGATGCAGAGTGAAAGTGTCATGTTCAAGAGCGACTTGCTACCAACAAAGTTTCTTCAAGTTTTCTTCCCAATTTTTCCCCAGTCACTGCTGACCAGTACCTCTTTATTTTTGTCAAGCTTGAGGAGGATAACATATGCTTGTTCTATAATTTTCCCTTCAGGCAAACCCATCGCTATGTTTTAACGAGCCTAGCGATAGTGAAACTCGTTCTTGTCTGCTATGGACAAGTTTGTCGCTATTAAGTTTTAACGAGTTTAATGACAAAGATAACTCGATCCTTTTCAATTTTAGAGAGTCTGAAAAGGGACGTAAAGGAAACTCCAAAATTCCTTTTTCATCATCTAATCCCTTAATTCTGAAAAAGTATAAAACAATACAGAAGGGATGAATTTTCGATACTTTTAACGAGCCGAACAAAACAAGCGCTCAATCTTTTTGTGTAATAATCCCTCAGGTTCAAAAAGATTAAAATCTAAAGGAGGGATAGCACTTCCGGTCCTTTTAACGAGCTGGAGAGGCCAATGGCTCAGCAATCTTTTCATATTTTACGAGTCAGTTGAAAAGAGCTTAAAGGAGACTCGTCTTTTGAGGAACGAGTGATAAAATTGGGTAGCAGCTGATTCCAGGTAAGGTTTGGAATTTTCCAATCACGGCAGTGTTATAAGGATGGCTAGTGGGATCACTCTTCGCAGCTGTTCCTCAAAAGGGGTAAACAATCAAATGGAGGTGAATGATCGGCCAATACAGAGTGGAGGTGATGATGAGAACACGACCAAGGCTTTAATGGCTCAAGTACTACATTCACGATGGTTATTTACCGGGAAATAGTTCATTTTTTAATGAGCTTAAACCCGGGGAGAAACATTTGCTCATGAATTATGTTTATTTTTTAACGAGCTTGAACTATGTGCTAAAACTGCTCGATTAATCCAGTCATAAAATAAGAATGTCTCATATATGAAAACGGCAATTTTTTTGAGTTTTGCCCCACATCCTTTCTTTATGCAAGTTAGGAAATGACCAATCCTACGAGTTTAAAGGGTTAGAGGACCTACAAATTTAAAAAAATAAATGGCAGCTCTTCGCTTGCATGCCAAAAGGTTTGCATGCCCCAAGGTATAAAATAAAGCTTCAAGGTCACCTTTCATTCTACTCACAAAACATTTGTTTTATCAGGAAAGGTCTACCTCTTTCAGGTTTCCAAAGATTGTTCTATTCACACCGCAAACAAAACACTTCTTCGGCGGTGTCTACCGAAATAGACAAAGGTGAGACAATCCACTCACATAACTTTGATGAGGGAATCTTATTCCAGTCTAACCCCCTTTTCTAATCACGGACAGGAGTACAGACTAGTCATATATCTCTCGCGGAAACCTACCGTATATCCGAAGTTTTCCCGCCGAAGCAGACCAGGGTGCATGCCCCTTGGGTTTCAGTCATGTCCCCCGAATCACTCGTGCTCATCAGGTGGACGGACTGGATATTGATGAGACATTCCTTGTGTGAAAAGACCATTTAGGGATGGTATATGACTATTTTCTATGCGTGATCCGGGAAATGAAAGCTGGTCTATGACCTTGACCACTCTTCTTTCATGCGGAAAACACATTACTCTAAAGAGTGATGAGACAATGGCTCCCATGTAATAAATATAGTCTTGTCCAAGGAGTAGATTATACTCCAGGGGTCCTTGGACTACCATTACGTTCATATGAACAGTTTTCCCTCTCAATGTTATGGGCACATTGGGAAGGATCCCTAACGATCGACTAGTTCGTTTGTCAAAGCCTGTTAGATTTCTCACCTCAGGCAAAAGCGATGGCAAACCAAGCGCTTTCCAAGCAGTTGAGGAAAGGATACTCACAGAAGCCCCTTCATCTATGATGGTACCGGCCATAACCATTCTATATATTTGAGCAATGATTCGGAATGGTACACTAGCCGGTAAACGGGGTCTGCCTAGTTGATTCCAATCGAAGGAAACAACTAGGTTGCTTGGAGGTGGGACCGAATAGATGACCGGGTATGAATCTGACGAACTTCCTTCCTGCAGTAAAGGAATGGGTAAATTTCCCCCATGTTCATCGAAGTCTGTGCTTACGAAAAGAATTTGGACAGTGTCATCCTTATTCTCTTCTGTGACTGTATCATCTGAAGATGGAACCTCTGAAGGCAAGACCGGGTCAACTGCTGCCTCGACCTTTTGAATTTCGTCTGGTATGGGTCCAGATGGTTCATCTTCAATGATAGATGCTTCGGCCGACCACCTGGGCGGGTCAGCCGTATTTTCAACTAGTGACAAACTCAACAAGAGTTTTTTATATCTAGGAGGAAGTTGTAACGGTGAAACCGGACGATCGTCCAAAACTCTTTTAGCCTCATCTAAGAAGGGACAACGGTGGACGACATGATCGCCTTCGCATAGTTTACAAGGAAATCTATATTTTTCTTTTTGTCCTGGGGCTTCACTTTCACTAGTCGACGGTGTGTTTTCAACATGATCATCAGAGGTTGACGACACTGGGTTGTGCAAACGAGGAGACCAGTCCCTTAAGATCTGAGGGATGCAGGGACAATCTCTATGATAGTGGTCTCCTTTTCAAATGACACATGGTGATTTAGGCCTGGTCGGTGCAGTGTGTGGATTTTCGCTAGACGATGCTTGGTTGCCCCCTTTCGCTTTTGGCTCCTTCTTCTTCTTCTCTTTCTTCTTATTTTCCTTCTTCTTCTCAGGTACTTGATTTTTGGCTTTACCAACACCATCAAGCGAAGAGGAAAGAGGAGAGGAAGAATTGGAGGAAGTATAAGGTTGGTGGGTAACTCTGGATTCGCTAGTTGCTGACTCGATTGTTCAGGAATTGTGGTGTTTTGAACGATAGAGGTTGAGAAGAGCCATATGGGCAAGCCGATTGTCAATCCTAGAAGCGACAATGTGGCCATATGGGGTGCACCAACATCTCCCCAAGAGGAGAAGGGACTAGGATTTCCTCCAAGGGGAATTCCTTGGTTGGTGGATTCCATTTTCTCAACCTACGATCAACGTAGGAAAGGTTGATGATTATTCCGTTTAAAATAAATTTTAGACGCTTTGATGACAACTTGTTTTTTCAATTTTAAAGAGTTGAGAAAAAACAAAAGATGACTCTAGTCACCTTCGATTTTTAATGAGCCTGAAGTGACAAGTGCTCAGATGGACCTTTTGCCTTAAGGAGTCTAAAAAGGAATGAAAGGGACTGCTCTGGAAATCTAGGCAGAGGGATTACCAAACCAATCGCAAAACTGCTGAATACTTTTTACAGTACGACAGTCAATCTTCCTGAATGCTGTGTTCAGTGCATTGTGATCGATAGGGTGGCAGACACGGCTTCCTATGGATAAAGGATTAAGCCTATTGTGGTCTCCCAAAATATACTCGACGGTACGTGGGAGAACAAGTCCGTACTAGCACTTATCGTCTCAAAGTGGAGGAATCACCCAACCATCAGTGAGAACAACAGTTACCAGGCTTTATGACGCCGGAATATGTCTCTAGCCTAGACTTCTAGATGTTGTGCGTTAGGTTCCAAAGCGTTGTTAGATTCATTAAATTTATTTTATAGTTGATCTTGCTTAAGAAATTTGCCTTTGAAGTTCACCGCGAGATGTAGATGTACAATTCATAAAATGCAATCTAAGATGATAAACAGTCTTTTATTTTCTTTGTGCAATGAAAATCCTAGCTACTAAGGAAAGAGAGACAGTATTCTTTCATAAAGAGCAAAGAGCACACACTATATGCGTTGTCCTAAATCAAACCAATCAAACAGTCTAAATGCAAATGCACATGCATGTATTTGTTTTCGGCTTTCTTAGTATGTGAATGATAAAAAGAAAGCTAATGCGCAAATCTGAATTACTTTTCAAGCGACAATTACTAACAAGTTTCTTTTCAAAATAAAAAATGAAGACAATCACAACACTTTACGATTCAGAAATGAATACTTGCTTTCGACACTAGAAAAACTACAAATTCAGACCAAATACAATAGTAACAGGGTAATCGACTATCAAGAGCAACCAAACTCTCTCCTATGACTGAAAACGACACTTGCAACACTTTCAGATCAAGAAACAACAATACAATTACGTTACTTTTTGCAAAGGAGAACTAAAAATGACTCAACAAATACACAAAAACATTTACAGTTCTTTTGCACAATGGAGGCGGAATATCAGCAAGGAAAGGGGTTTCAAATAGAGATATATTGATTACAAACAACAAAACTCATGAATAGAACTGAAAAGAATGAACACAGAAACCAAAACTTAGGAACAATGCCTAGTCTCATCAGCGCACCTGTAACACAGTGAACTTGAAATGCAGCGCACCTACTACACTCGGGAAGTGCGCTGAATTTCAGATTCACGGAACAGAGCCTGCACTGGGCCAGAGACGAGACTTTTCTTGGGTTCTGGGTCACAATTTGCAGTTTAGTTCAGGGGTTTTGGCCGAGCAAATGGTAATCAGTAAACCAACAATCAGGGGTAGATCTAAGGAGGTTACTGGAGCTACCACAGGGGTAATTAGAGAGTTTTTAAATCCGTTGTTTAATTCATAAACAAATCCCAAAGATTGACTGAAGCGAAATTTATCTACTTTGCATTTGCATAGCAAATGCAGTTCGAAAGCTACCTGGCTCGACTTCAGGCTCCATCTGTAAGTTTATAAAATAAACAACAAGGAAGATAAACAAACAACCTAGTCGCTTCCCAGTGGAGTTGCCATTTTGTTACAGGGAAAAGTGTCTACACAAAACTGCTTATCCCACTAAGGTGTGGTAGCTACCTTAGAAACAAACAAAGTAAAGCTACTTTCATTTTTCCTTTATGAAATATAGATGAGAGAAGAACAAAGGGGACCAACCTCTGTCTTGCGCTTATCTCCTAGTTCGATTCCTCTCTCTCCTGATAGTCCTTCGCTACTTGCTTCCTTGTATGCCCAGCTTCACAGAGTACCTGTAGGATCAAAGTAGCATAACACTATACAAGAACATGGATCTATAATCATAAACAATCTAGGATCAGATGTAAATTGACCATACAAATGCATAAAATATAAATGACACAAGAGTATGGAGGAAAACTTGAATAGCTTTTATTGATAATCAAGAAAAAGCCAAGGGAGTTACAACCAGTTGTTCTGACCCAGCATCATCCTCTCAGCAAGTAAGCCCTTCTTCACCTCATACAAAGCTTAGATCACCCAACACTATGATGTTGTCTTAAGAAACCAACAGCAATTCCTTACAAGATGCAAAATTCCAGCCTCTGGATCTCTGGGATGAGGGATCCATATATAGATATTTGTAAGGGAGATGAGTCAGCTTGTGATTTTATTAGTGTCTTCCCTCTGATAGTTCTTGCTTCCACTTGGAGATTGATGATCTCTTACTCATCCTTGGTCGAATTCAGAGAGGCAAGTGTCACAGGAGAAGTTTCTGGAAGATTCCATGCCTCTCCACCTCGCGGATTGACACTACCATTTGTCACTTCTCGCCCATCGCACCCTATAGAAGGGCTTTTTGAAATGCAACGCACCCACAGAGTGTACTTAGGTGAGATGCAATGCACTTTGCTTATGGAGTAGCTGAAATGATCCTGTTTTGACCAGTTCTGAGCAGTTTTTCATGGAGAACTTCTGGGAGAAGCTGTAATCAGTTGACCTTGTTCCTGTAGGGGTTAGAACAACACTTTTAGGGACTTAGGAGCCCTTGGTTTATGGACATTTTATGCTTGGGGTTGTAGTGCCAAAAAAATGTCTATAAAACTAGGTCCACTCCTACTATGTGGATCTGAGATGCTCTGGGGACCTCCTCAATCCCCATGTAATCTAGAATCCCTGCTAGCAGGTCCTCAAGGTTCTGGATCACTGTCTCCATCGTATCCTCTTTTGGAGGAGCCATGGCTAGTGCTGCAATGCCCTGCGCATCCCTCTGCGCCTCTGGAGCCAGTCCAAGGGGTGTCGTTGGTCCTACATCTGCATACCATAGCGTTCGTCATTAGGACATGTACATGAAAAAATAAAAAAACATCATAAAAATAAAAATCAAAAAATGTGATCAAGTGTATTACCACCGTCATCCCACTACTCTCCAGCGGGCAGCTGCATGTCAAGATCTCCGCGGAAGTCCATGCCAGCATATGGCCAATCCTCCATGAAGATCGTCTGTCTCTCCAGCCGCTCTCGGAAAAATGTCCCCCACGCCACTGGTCATCCGCCACCTACTCGTGGCATGACGTGAGCCCATCGCGTAGCCCTCGTCTCGCGTGGCCTGGGTAAGTCCAAATCCATGTCTTGCAACTGCAGTGCTGGCACCTGCTCCAGCATGAGCAGGACTAAGATGGATCCATAACCAAACTGATTCGTCTCTCCTCGACGGCAGATGGTGAGTTGCCTCTTCATGTTTGCCGTCAATGTCTCTGCCTAGTTAAACATGGTGGGATTGAGACACTCAAGAGCCAGCCGGAGTTGAGTCTTCGAAGCCTCATGTTGGGCTAAGGAGCCCGCTACCCGTGTCACCATGAAAATCATAGCACGAAGGATTACATCATCCACTGTTGGGATTGCCACCTTCCCACTCATTGACTTGCGTGCCATCAGCATATCTAAGGAATCACCCCCGAGTCGTTTCCCCTCCAGAATGGGCCTCTCACCTCTTCAGGACAGCCCGGTCAAAAAATATATGTCTGTGGAGTCAAACTCGATATCCCGGCCTCAGATGATGAATTTCCCATCTGCGGGATTCCAGGCCCTAATCAGTAGCTCCAGCAAGTCAGGTTGTGACCGTAGGTGTGGAGTTAGGAAGAATTTGAGCAATCCGCATGCCTGTAATGCGTTTCGGCACCCCGCATCAGAAAAAGCTTCTATATTGTTGCTATCATGCGTGCGTTCTTGCCAGACGAATGCCATTATACCCTGCAAGACGAGGAAAGTTGAATTAGCACTTCTTTAAAAAAAAATTAACGCGTAATTTGCAAAAACATGAGTTTGCAGCGTCATTGCGTCTGTTTTAAAAATAGACATGATGGCACAGGGCTGCTAGTTCAATTTTTCCGTGATCATCGTGGAAGTACATCACTTTTTCGCGATGATTAGGGTGTGCCTTGTGTAAAATTTTATCGGCCATCGCAGACCCGATAAGGTAAACCCACGATGACCGAGCGGCGGAATGCGGTTTGAAAACCCACCTAAACTAACACTTGGAACGTTCAAAACGCATGAAAAAGGCATCAAAATGAAGCACAAGGCAACGTGTGTCTACCTGGAACTGGTTTCGGGATGAATGATGCACAGACGAGGCCAAATTTCGCTCGCCAACTTCAGTACTCCAAGTTGCTCCACGGTGAATTGAATAGTGCTATGGTAAAAATGAATGGGTTAATTCCTTTTTATAGTAATTTTTGCAAATTTAAAAGTTACATTTTATAAATGTGGGTTTTTTCTCATAGTTTTACCATGTGCAGAGTCAAAATATGTTTTTAACTATGTTTTTACGAATACTATTCATTTTATATCGAATTGAGTTACGTGTGACGTGTTTTTGTGCAGGGCTTCAGGCAGTGGAATTATGACAGTTTCATATACACTTGATCCCGAACAATCGTTTTAAGCTCTTTTCCGACTTGAAACATGAAAATATGGCCGAGTTTTCCTCTTAACTCGTTAAAAGAAATGAGAGGCGGTCGCCTTTAAGCTCTTTTTTCGACCGTTTAAACACAAAAAGATCGTCGGGCTTTTGTTGTTTCAGGCTCGTTATTGGTTGCAAAACGACGTGCTTCCGACCGCTTTTGTACTTTTTCGGGTCAAAGTTACTACTTACGAAAAGTACTCCTCGATCGTAATGTTCGGGCGGTTCTTTCGAGTATTGTTTTATACTTTTTCGAGCTTGAGAGACACAAATTTATGAAAAAGGACCCCCCCTGGAGTTTTCTTTTTCGTGTCTTTTTCAAACTCTCTAAACATGAAAAAGACTCCGAGTTTTACCTATGTCTGAATCATTAAACCCTGACGACATTGGACTCGTCACCATGACGAGACTCGAGCTTATCCTTCCTAGGGCTCGTTAAAATATTACTAGGATGGACTCAACCACAGGTTTATCATTGATTGTCTATGGAAGCTAGTCACTCTTGAACGTTGACACTTTTGCTTCTTGTCGGGTTGGGACCTCCATACATTGTTATTTGGCCTTCCGTGGGTTGGGTCATCATTCTAGCCTCATTCCATCTGATTCATGTTGTTTCCATCGAGCCTCTGATCCTTTGATGCTTGAATGTTGCCACCCCCCTCCGGAGTCGTGTCGCTGACATGTTCAAGAGTATAATCCTTCTGCAGTTTACACCCTCGCCTTCTCCTCTGATTCTCTGTTTCGCCATCTACCACTTGTTCCTTATCTCGTGTCATTGATGGGGGAAACATTATGGCCCTCCTGCGACGTGTCATCTCCTGTCGACATCAGCTCATTATGTAGGAGATTGACCAAGAGATCCCCTTTGGTACCTTAGAGCTTGCATTCCTCAATGGCAAGTTCTTCGCACCTGACGGTTGACTTTCACCATTGGTCGTTGATTGGGTGATTCCACAGGTGTTCGACTTCAGCTCCTTCTTCACACTTCATGGATTGTGCTAGATAGTACCTTGAGAGCCATTAACATTATTAGTGGTTTCTCTCGTGCTTGTTAACGGTTTTCATCATTGACCGGTAATCAAGCGATGTTCTATCATGCTTGACTTCAGCACATCTATTCGCATGTTAGAATTTGTACTTTGGTCAGATGGGTTCAAGACCCCGAACTCAGATTACACATGTTCGGGCTGCATGGATTGGTTTCATGATTACATGACTCATTGATGGATGGCTGCGACCATACCTTTATCATCATCATGGTCTCATTAGTTGGATGGCTGCGTACATACCACAGACCTATTTCATATGTCTTTTGGATACTACATGTAATTCATTATCAGAGATATCAGTTGTAATTGCATGCAGGTTCTTCCAGATGGTGTTCCAGTTCAGTTAGTTCATAAAGCATTTCACCCCTCCCACTCTCTCTGGCTTCATACTTTAGGGGGCATCTGTTACATAGTAATTTGTCACTGTCTTCACTCCAGTCTTCCTACTATGTCATGTGTCCAATTCATACATACTCAAGTTAGACAAATGCTCTCTGATTTTTCCAAATGACCCACTTTTCCAAAGGTTTCTGCATCATCGTGTCTGTTTGCCAAATAAACATGCTAATGAGCACTCCAAAATAGTCTAGAAGCGATGCCATCGCGGACGTACACGTGATTCCCGCAATGGTCGAATTTCATGTGCCAGTGCAACTGTCTCTTGTAGTTTCCCACGATGACATGACTATCTACGTTATTCAATAGCGATGTCAGCGCGGCAGACCAGTTATGTTCCCGCGATGATCTAGATTGGGCGAATTTGTTCCAACAGTCGGCCTTCCAGATGACTCCAGACCTGGTTGTTGGCCTTGTTTATGTCGCCCTCCTTTCTCTAGAGTGATTGTTATGTCATTTGTGCTACCTTCCTTGGAGATAAGCTCATCCTCCCACCATTCATGGAGACTCCTTCTCCTATTTAAACTCTCACCATTGTTATGGGCTGCTAGTTTGGAATTCTTAGTCTTTGGAGTGTTGCTGTTAGTACTTGTGAGCTTGTTAGGTAGCTGGTGTGAGTGTGACAAGTGTGGGATTGTTTGAGAGCTTGAGGAAGGTTGTGAAGTGCCTTTGATCTTGTGTTAAACTTGTGAGTGAGAGAGACTTGTATTGGGAGATCCATCTCTAAGAGTGAATGCTTGAGGAACATGTTGGCTGGACCCTTCTGAGGAGGCTTGTGACATCAAGACCTTGGTTGTAAGCTTACTCTATTTCATATTTAATGAAATCAATGATGTTTTCCTATGTCTTGTATGTAATGTACTTGATAGCTCATGACTTCTTGACTTTATGAGTAAATAGATCATTTGTTGTATCCGGTTACATGCTTTGTTGTATTTCCTTTGCTTTGTTTCAGGTTGATTACTCATCAGGCGAAGGAAGCGGAAGCTGGAGCAACGCAATGAAACTCCATCAACCACCGGTTGAGGTAGGCCTCCAACTTGAACTATTTAAGGAAAATTGTAGTTGATTTTTCCTTGTTTGTGACTAGACCCACTCTAGGGCTAGAGGGGTTGCCTCTGTCCGCAGAGGGAACACTTTCCTGCATCACACTCATCCTTACTCCAAGGAAATCCAAGAGGAAGGGTAGTGAACCTACTGATAAATTCAGGGGTTATCTCCATGGAAAGACCTCTAAAGGTGACAGTGGCATGTTTTCTAGTGTGAGGGACCAAAAAGTGGGCAAATACTTGAGCAATTTCCGCATCAAACCCTTGGAATTTCTCAAAAAAAAATAATCCAATTTGCTCTTGTGAATATGTCCACTACTTAGGGATGTGCATGGAGCCTAGAGGAGTTGGTGGGCTCCTTCCTCATAAAACCTCCTGTCATTTTTTTATGCTTCTTTGGGAAACCAAATGAGGAGAAGGAGACAACAATTTTTGAAGAAAAATAGAGAAACAGAGAGACTGTGTTTTTTTAAGAAACAAGCAGAAATTATTTTATGTATTTCCTCCACCTAAGGGCTTTATTTCCTCCTCAAAATTTAACCATTACTTGCATATTTTGATATTCAATGGCAGTATGCATAGAACCTACCTCTTCAGCTCAAGAATTGTGCTAAAACCTGTGTTTTCTCCCTTCAAAACAACTCACTGGCCCTCCTATAGAAGACTATTGTCCCTCCTGTAGAATTCCTGTAGGTTCTCCTGTAGAACCTGTAAGTGCTCCTGTAGACAACGCTGAGAGCAGGAATATGGGAGAGATCAATGGAGAATGATGGTTACGAGGCTGTGGGGGCACGAGGATATTGCAGGAGTGGCCTTTCGAGGAGAGAATGAAGGAAAAGGTGGTGAGAGTGCTCGGGGAGGAGTACTTATTGCTTTTATGGATATTTCCGGTGATGGAGGGTGAGCTAGCCAAGTGTACATTGGCCATATTTGGACCATTGGTCCCCACTTGCCTTGTCATCATGGCCCTTTCCTTGTAATCATCCCTCATGATTGCATCGGAGTTCACACTTCCTCCACTACTTGTCCTTGACATCTTTCCTGAGTTGACTGTGCACACGTGTGGGTGACATCTTCGGATGAGTGGAGTCAACTAGTTGAAGGTGGCCAAGTTAACTAGCCACCTTTCCCTCATTCAACCTCAACCATCTCGTTGTTGTTGCATGCCTTCTAATTATACCAATGCAAACATAGGATCAGGTTAGTTACTTACCTGAGATCCGAATGTATTCGTTGTGAAGTTTGTGGCTCTTTTTCTCTGCTGCATGCCTTTGTTTCTTTTGATGCATGATATCTACTTGCTAATGTGTGGTTGTGCTTTATGCAAGTTCCTCTCTGGTTGGATTTGATCTTCAGGTGTCTTCTTCAACCTTCATATTTGCACCCTCTTGTTGCTGATGTTGAATTTTAATGGGATCAGCTGCTACAGGAATTCCTACAGTAGCTCCTATAGCTGCTTCTCCCTTTGAAACTTCAACTTCTTTCTATGATTGGAGCTATGAGGATGATGCCGAGATGTAGATAAAGATGGAGAGGTAATATGTTGGCTTCAGGTGAGGTGGATGGTGTTGTTTCCTTTCTTATTTTATTTTTTTCTTTTTCCTAAGAAACTGTTTTTTTCTGTGTTTTTCTTAGGCATGAAGAATAATGATGCTTGCAATGTGATGCAAGCTTGGAAGTGATGGCGAGGAGGTTTGAAGACTACAAGAGGATTTATGGATCTTTTTTGAAGCTTCCCTGTCCCTCAAACTTCCTTTTATATCCATTTTTGGCTCTTTGTAATTCCTACAGGAGCCTCCTGTAGAAAACACAAAGCCTCTTGTAGAAAGCACAATTTTTGAAAAAGAAGCACAGTGAGGTGAAAAGAATGCCAAGAATGATGGAGAAAGGTGTGGGAAGGTAGGATAGGAGTTGGTATTGGTTTCAGGGCTCCCTTGGCACCTTCTACTACTTCCTGTAGTCCTCCTGCAAACCTGCAATGCAACTGGAAATTCATTTTTCTTTTCCTCTTTTTTTTTTTGAAAACAACTAGGGCGCCTCAAGGAGGTTTTCACCCTAATTGCCTGCCTTGGGTGCCTCCAAGGGAGGTTTTCACCCAGGGATCTTATTTTTCTATTTTCTTTTTTGACATCATTGGGCCGCCTCAGAAGAGGTTTTCAACCCAATGATGGGACTCAAGCGCCTCATGGAGGTTTTCACTTGGGTCCTTATTTTTTATTTTTTCTTTTTCTTCAGTGAGTGGATGAAGTGGAGGCCAAGACATGCTCCACTACCATCACTATTTTATTCAAATTTTCAATGAACTCTCGCTTGGAGAGGGGTTTCTTGTAGACTTTCAACCGATGTCCATTGACAAGCATGGGGATGGCTTCATCATCAATGGTTCTGATCATAACTAAACCATTGTCATTACATTTCTCCATAGTGTAGGGTCCCAACCATCTTATCCTTAGCTTGCCCATGAAATCTTTGTATCTTCAAATCATAGAGTAGTGCCCAATCTTCCTCTTGGAATTGCTTCTCCTTGATGGTTTTGTCAAGCCATATCTTTCTCTGAAGCTAAACTAGCTCTATATGGAGAAGGGCATACATTCTGTGTTCATCCAATCCATTGAGCTGAAGTAATCTTTCTTTCTGTGCATGGCTGAGGTCTAGGTCCAGCCGGGCTGCCATCCTCAGGGTATTGAATTCAAATTCTATTGACAACAAATCCTTCTTCCCATAGACCAGCTCATAGGGTGTGAACCCTGTAGTGGTCGTACATGTTGTATTATAGGCCCAAGTGGCCTCAACTAATATGTCTACCCAGTCTTTTATGCTGCTGCTCACTACCTTTGTCAGGATCCCTTCCAATGCTCTATTAGTGACCTCAACCTGCCCATTGGCTTGTGGATGGTAAGGGGTTGAAGTGTTGTGCTTGATTCTATGATGTGTGAGTAGGTCTTCAATCAAATTAGAAGTAAATTGACTACCTTGATCTGTGACCAATTCTCTTGGATACCCAAACTTGTAGAATATGTTCTCTCTCAAAAATCCAGCTACTTTTTTCTCTGTTGCTGCTTTGATTACTTTTGTCTCTACCCACTTTGTTAGGTAATCGGTGCAAACAATGATGTATTTCTTATGCTTTGAAGGAGGGCTGATAAAACCCACAAAGTCCATGCCCCACTTCTCCAATGGCCCAATGGTCACTTGAGGTTGCATGGGCATCTCATCCTTTGGAGTAGGTTTCCCCATCCTCTGGCATTGATCACACTAGATAGCATATCTCCTCACATCCTAATGAAGAGTGGGCTAGTACTAGCCTGCTTGTAGTATCTTGAATATGGTTCTTTTTTCTACAAAATGACCTCCATAAAGCCCATCATGACAGGTCAGGAGGATGTCAAAGACTTCCTCCTCCCTGACACATCTTCTCAAGATCTGATCTAGGCCAAGTTTGAAGAGATTGCCCCCAATCCAGGTGAAAGGGGTGCTTTTCCTCACTATCTTTCTCTTCTCTTTTGAGGGCAGATGTGGTGGAAACTGTGTTGAAACCAAATAGTTTGCTATATCAGAAAACCATGGAGAGAGTACTAAGATAGAAAATAGTTGTTCATCTGGAATTTGGTCATCCACCATTCCTTCTTCACCTGTAGGAAAATTTACTCTAGAAAAAAGTCAGCAACAACGTTTTCTTTACCAGACTTTTTAATAATGGTCAAATCAAACTGTTGTAGTAAAAGCAACCATGTAATAATGTGAGCATTCACATCTGGTTTGTACATTAAATATCTAATTGCAGCATGATCAGGGTGCACAAAAGTTTGATAGTTGATGATAAAATGTATGAATTTGTTTAAAGAATGCACGATAGCTAGGAGTTCCTTCTCGGTCACCGTATAGTTGAACTCTCCCTTTGACAAGTTTTTTCTTATAAAGTATATGGCATAAGGTAGCTTTTCATCAGTTTGTCCCAAAGTTGCTCCTATTGCTTTGTTCGAGGCATCTATGTGAATGTGGAAAGGTAGGGTCCAGTTTGGGCCTCTCAGAATTGGGGCAGTCCTGAGCTTGCTCTTCAAGGTATCTAGGGCTTCTTGACAGTTTTCCAACCATATAAACTTGACATCTTTACCTAAAATGCCAAACAAAGGAGAGGCTAGCTTGCTGAAATATTTAATGAATCTCCAGTAATACCCCGCTAAGCCTAGGAAACTTCTAACGTCTCTCACCTTTTGAGGAGGTGGGATCCTTTGGATGATGGCAATTTTTTTGGGGTCCACCTGCAATCCTTGTTGAGATATTGCATGACCTAGCACGGTCCCTTCAATCATAAAAAATTCACTTTTTTCCAGAATGAGGGACAGGTTCATCTCAATACATTTGTCTAGAAATTTTCCTAGATTAGATAAGGCTTCATGAAAGTCAAAGCCATAAGGAGTAAAGTCATCCATGTATATCTCTACTGCATCATGAACTAATTTAGATAATATACTCAATACCGCTCTTTGGAAAGTGGTGGGAGCATTACACAAACCAAAAGGAAGGACTCGGTATGCAAAGGTACCCTAAGGGCAAGTGAAAGTGGTCTTATCTTGGTCTTCCAGGCTGATTTGAATCTGATTGTACCTGCTAAACCCATCTAGGAAAGAGAAAAACTTTTTCCTTGCCAGATCATCTAACACTTGATCTATGAAAGGTAAAGGAAAATGGTCCTTTTTAGTGGCTTTGTTCAATTCCCGATAGTCGACACAGATTCTCCACTTACCATTTTTCTTTGGCACTAGCACCAAAGGAGAGACCCATTCACTGTCAGAGATGGGATAGATGAATCCTGCATCAAGCAATTTATGTAGTTCTTCCTTAACAATATCTTTAAGTGCTGGATTCATCCTCCTTTGAGGTTGATTGACTGGCTTGCAATCCTCCTTGATGTATATAAGATGAGTACATACTGAAGGGTACACTCCCTTCATCTCCTTATAACTCCAGGTGAAGGCATCTAGGTGTTTTCTCAGCAAGCTACACAGTTCCTTCTCCTAGGAAGTGGATAGGGATGGATTAATTTTCAAGGTTCTTTCTGGGCCGAACTCTATATTCTTAACACGGAGAGAGGTGGAGTCAGCTGCATGGAGATCAGTTGAGGGGTTGTTTTTGGTTTCTCTTACTATGTCCTCTAATGGTAATACACTGGGAGGTGGATTTTGAATCATATTTTCAATCATATCATCCTCATCTTGCTATTTTCTCCCCATGACAATTCCTAATGCACAAAGTGGTGCAGAATAGACTTCATCCTCATCTTCCTCCTCCAACCAGAGAGGTAAATCATGTTCTAGCAAGGGTTGGGCAGGAGGATATAGGATTAATTTCTTGGACATATGCTCGTTCTTTATGGTCATGTTCCCAACTCAACAACTGATGTAGGCATCGATGGTAGCCAACCAGGGTCTTCCCATAATGAAAGGATACCCAATGAGCTTTGCCTTTGGCTGGAGAACTAATAAATTAGCAGGGTACTCCCAAGAATCAATGGAGACCATCACATCTTCCACAATCCCCTCAGGGGTCATGGTGGAGTGGTCTGCAAGCTGTAGCATGGTCATGGTCTTCCTCAAGGAGCCTTGGAGGTTGAGTTTGAGCATTGTTTCCTTTGTCATCACATTAATGGCAGCTCCCAGATCAATCAAGGTGTGTTGGATCATGGCGCCATTGATGTGGACATCAACTACTAGGCTTCTAGGGTCTAGATATTTTGGACAGATTACCTGCCCTAACATTAGGTCAGACAGTTGCCCTATGACATTTATGGTTGGGGGATCTCTCTTGCGCCTTCCTAGATGCCTAAAGCACTTCTCTTTGATCAACCTATTGTAGATAGGTACATCTTTTATGGCTTGGATAAGTGGTATCTTCAAACATAAATGTTTCAATTCTCCCAGGAGTTCAATTTTTTTTTGGGTAGGCTGGACTGTTGCAGATAGTCTCTTAGGAAAGGGTGGAATTGCTTTAGGTTCACTTTCCTCTTTATCTTCCTCAACCTCCCTGGATGGAGACTGGCTATCTGGGAGAACTTTCCCAGATCACAAGTTAATTTCTTGAATCTCCACAGCATAAGTCAAGCATGATGGTTCCCTACTATACACTTGTTGAGCTTGTTTGTTGTTCGGGTTCGGATTTGGCTGGGAAGGCATCTAGGGTTTCTTTGGTAGAGCAGGAGGTAACGGTTGTTGTTGGACAGGTGGTGGAGGCAAAAGAGCAGGAGGAGAGTTATATTGGGGCCTCCACCCCTGATGAGATGCATTCCACTAAGGCTACGGCAGAGCATAGGATTGAAATGAATGGGTGGCTGGTTGGGCATAATATGGAGATGTGAAGGACCAAGGAGGAGGTGTGGACCAGGAAGGATGAGCAGGGGGGCCCCAAGAAGGTATGGAAGTGACTTGGTTGGGGTTGTAGTATGCCTAAGATGTCCCTTGCATTGCATGTTGATATGGTCTAGGTCCATGCGGCCTCCTCTAGTTTATGTGATAGAGTTGTTCAGTGACTCCCTCAACCCCTTGATATATAGCTTTAAGTCTGGGTAAGGAAGGACACTTGTCCGTAGAATGATTTTCTTCACAGACTGAACAAACTTCTATAGAGTTCAATGGGCATTCATTCCTAGGATGCCTCCTAGTGCATCTAGGGCAAAAAATGGGCAAAGCCCTCTCTGCTTCCTCTTGTTTCCTTTTGATATGTAAGGTATCCATTTGCATGGCAAGAGTCTGCAGCATCTCACTCTTTAAGTCTTCCAGCATGTTTCCAATTTCTCCTTTAATGGATGAGCTAGAGAAAGAGGCACTGGCTATGTGTTTGTAGGTTTCAACCCCGTACAAAAATTACCTGCATACGAATTCTAAAACATGGAAAATAAACAATGCGAGAGCATAACACATAAAACACATATACACAGAGATTTCCCCTGGATCCCAAAACTGGGACTACCAGCTTGATTTTCATTATATTCCTTTCAATATTATAATACATATTTATACATGTCGAAGCATCCAATACCATGGACTGAAAACCATCACGTCCAAAAAAACATGTGTGAAAATCATGCACAAAACTATAGGTGGGTCCACCCAACCTAGCATAGGGTCCAAAATGAAAATTTTCTGGGGTGCTACCCCAGACCCCATAAAGTGGGGTTGCGGGTACACCTCAAACCCCCTGTGACCCCCCCTCTAACCCCCCAGTTAACTACGTGGGCTAGTCGTGGAAAGAATATAATACAACCCAACATTCTCCCACTTGTTGTTTTCTTTCCACAAGGGGCCACAAGAGAGCTTAGTCATTTATCCAGCCTTGCAACACCCATTTTTTCTCTACACCAAGGGAACTTCCCAGAGCTCACAGATTTTTTCAATGCATCTGCAGTATTCTTCAAAGTGTACACCTTTACCATCAAAACCCTTTTTTCTTCTATCATATCCCTCACAAAGTGAAACTGAACATCAATGTGCTTTGTCTTTGAATGATATGTAGGGTTCTTTGCCAAGAAAATTGCACTTTGTTTTTCACAGTCTATCCTTATAGCATCCTATACTAACCCCATACTTGAACACAATCTCTACAACCAAACTACTCTTCCTTGCTTGCATGAGTGGCTACCATGTATTCTGCCTGTGTAGTTGATAGTGCCACTATAGATTCTTTCTTACTCATCTAATTGAATGCACCTCTAAATAGGTTAAACACATACCCACTTGTAGATCTTCTCTGATCCAGATCTATAGCCCAATCTGCATCAACAAAGCCACGAATATCCAACACTCTATCCAATCTTGGTCTTCCTTGGTAGCACAAACCATAATCACTAGTGCCATGCAAATACCTGAAAACCCACTTCACTGTTGTCCAATGCTCCTTCCCTGGTTTTGACATAAACCTGCTCAATACTCCCAGTGCATGTGCAGTGTCTGGTCTAGTATAGACCATTGCATACATCAAGGTACCGACTACACTTGTATATGGAAAACGGGACATGTCCTCTTCCTCTTCTTGTTGCTTGGGACACTGTTCAACAGATAGCCTCATACCTACAGGAATAGGAACCTTCACCGGTTTACTATCCTGCATATTAAACCTCTGCAATATTGTCTCAACATACTTCCTCTGGTTTAACGAGAGCTTCCTCTTTCTCCTATCTCTTTTAATTTCTATACCCAAAATATAGTTTGCAGCACAAAGATCTTTCATGTCGAATTTCGAGGACAAATGGGTCTTCAAATCCTGGATAAATTCTTTGTCATTTCCAACCAGCAACATATCATCCACATACAAGACCAGGTAAATAACACAGTCACCAATTAATTTAAAATACACACAGTGATTTGCTTTTCTTTTGGTGAAGCCAAGTCCCCATATAAATGTATCAAATTTCTGATACCACATCCTTGGTGACTGTTTTAACCCATACAGAGACTTCTTTAACCTGCATACCAGTTCTTTCTTACCCTTCACTGCAAAGCCTTTAGGTTGCTTCATGTATATTCCCTCTTCCAGATCCCCATGAAGAAATGTTGTCTTCACATCCATCTGTTCTACCTCAAAATCAAAAGTAGTAGCAATAGATAAAAGTAATCTAATAGAAGTTACCTTGGCAACAGGAGAAAAAATATCACCAAAATCAATTCACGAAACCTGGGAATAACCTTTTGCTACCAACTGAGCTTTGTATTTCTCCACCTTTCCTTCTGCATTTGTCTTCTTCTTGAACACCCATTTGCTGCCAATGGGTTTCCTTCCAGCCGGAAACTCCACCAAATCCCAAGCCTCATTTTTGTGCAAACATGTCATTTCATCAACCATGGCCTCTTTCCAGAGTTTTCCATCCTCTGAATCTACTGCTTCCTTCATAGTCCTGGGATCATCGTCAGTAATAAATAAAGAAAACTTTGAATAGAAAACAGATGTACTATACCTTTCTGGCTGCCTTCTTTCTCGAACTGATCTCTCACACCTGGAGTTTGTGGCTCTTCATCTTCTGATTCCTCCTCTGTTGTAGAGTATGATTCTTCCTCCTTAAGCTAAAACTCTATCTCCTCATGTTCCTTTGGTTGGAATTCATGTTTAATAACATCTTTTACCTCTATGAACACCACAACTCGGCTATACACAACCTTCCGTGTGATTGGGTTCCAAAGCTTATAACCCTTTAAACCATCCATATACCCAATAAAGATGCACTTTTTAGATTTACTATCCAACTTGGTTTGTTTCTCCTTGGAACATGTACATATGCATCACATCCAAATACCCTCAGATGTGAAAGAGAGGGCTTCTTACCAGTCCATACCTCTTGTGGAGTCTTATCCTCCAACACTGATGAAGGTGACATGTTGACTAGTTAACATGCAGTATCCACCACCTCTGCCTAGAATTCTTGTCCTAACCCGGCACCACTGAGCATGCTTCTTGCCCTTTCCATCAATGTCTTGTTCATTCTTTCTGCAACTCCATTTTGCTGAGGTGTATATTGAGTAGTCTTCTACCGTGATATACCACACTTCTTACAGAATTCTTCAAATTACTTGCTGCAAATTCTCCACCATTATCTATCCTCAGCACCTTTATCTTCTTCTCTGTCTGATTTTCCATGAGAGCCTTAAATTATTTAAACCTGTTAAAGACTTCAAATTTCTTCTTAAGGAAATATATCCATGTATTCCTTGAGAAGTCATATATAAATGATACATAGTACACAGACTTACCCAGTGATGGAACCTTCATAGGTCCAAACACATCACTTTGCACAAGCTCTAATGTCTATTTTTCCCTCTTACTACCAGAGGGGAAACTCACCCGATTCTGCTTCCCATATACACAATTTTCACAAAAATCAAAATATAGAGAGCTGTTACTCATACCTTCTACCATACCTTTACCATGAAGTATTTGAAGGCCCTTCTCTCCAATATGTCCAAGCCTTTGATGCCATAGCATGGTCTTCTCTCCAGAGACCACTAGATTTTTTGCTCCACTTTTAGGAACCACAGAACTGTTGCACCCATCAACAATAGTGCTACCTTGCAGCTTGTATAGAGTTCCAATCCGAACTCCCCACATCAATACCAGTGCTCCGCGAACCATCTTGTAGGTATCCTTCTCAAACACTGTTTTTACACCTACATCATCCAACTTGCTTACAAAAATCAGATTTCTGGCCAATGTAGGAATATGCAGAACACCTGGAAGTGTTCTAACCCTTCCACCTTGCAACTTCAACTTTACTTTTCTGCAACCAACGATTCTAGCCTTCCTATCATGCCCTAAGAAGACATCACCACCATCGTATTTCTCATACTCGCAGAACCACTCTCTATGTGGAGTGAAGTGAAAGGATGCACCTGAGTCAATCAACCATGCCTCATGATCTACATGTGTACTTGAAGAAGCCAAGTACAGATCCCCACCTTCATCTGAGGTGGTTTTCACCTTTGTAGAAGTAGCATCATCAGATCCCTTTCCTTTATCAGGAGCTTTAGATTTATAGTCCCTTTTTTAGTGCCCTTCCTTTCTGCATTTCCAACACACCACTTTTACAGGTTTTCCTGGAGATTTGGATCTCCCACTCGATGACTTATTTTTGCTTTTGTTATGGGACCATCCTCGTATAGACAAGGCATCACCATTCTGGCTCTCCATATTCTTCCATCTCATCTCCTCCGTCAGCAAGGATGAGACTATTTCATCAAAATGCAACGCAGTTGCATTGCTACCTATTGCAATAACTAGACTATCCCACGAATCTGGTAGAGAGAACAACAAACTAATGCACTTATCTTCATTAGAAATTTTAATATCAACAGACGCTAACTAACTTACCACAATATTAAATGCATTTAGATGCTCTGTCACCGAGTCTCCATATTTCAGCCTCAGGTTATACAGCTTTTTCCACAGGAACAGTTTATTCACCAGAGACTTAGATTCGTACAAAGTCCCTAACTTCTCCCACAAAGCCTTCACCGTAGATTCCCCTGATACATTCAGCAATACTGAATCTGAGACACACAATCGTATTGTGCTCTTTGCCTTCCGATCCAACTTCTTCCATTCTTCATCGGACATTCCCGTTGGTTTAGTACTCGGATCTACCGCAATCAATTGATCTTTATCCACCAACAGATCCTCCATCTTGAGTTTCCACAACTCAAAACTTTGACCATTAAATTTCTTGATCTCTATCTTTCCATTGCTCGCCATCGTCTTTCACCAACAGAATCGATCTCATAGATCTCCCACTAAACAGAGTCTACCATAGGCCCGAGAGAAACCCCTCAGAAACAAGGGTGTCCCCTTGAAGCCCAAACAACTCTGATACCAAATGTAGGTTTTAATCCCGTACAAAAATTACTTGCATACAAATTCTAAAACACAGAAAATATACAATGCAAGAGCATAACACATAAAACACATATACACAAAGATTTCCCTTGGATCCCAAAACTGGGACTACCAGCTTGATTTTTCATTATATTCCTTTCAATGTTATAATACATATTTATACATGTCGAAGCATCCAATAACATGGACCAAAAACCATCGCGTCTAAAAAAACATGTGCAAAAATAATGCACAAAACCATAGGTGGGTCCGCCCAACCTAACATAGGGTCAAAAACCAAAATTTTCTGGGGTGCTGCCCTTGACCCCGTAAAGTGGTGTTACGGGTACACCACAAACCCCCTATGACCCCCCCTCTAACCCCCCAGTTAACTACGTGGGCTAGTCATGGAAAGAATATAACACAACCCAATAGGGTTGACTCCCCTTACCTTTCTTTCGGGCTACTCTAGAATGGTTTCTAAAAACAGTCTTTATATCCTCACAGGATAGTTGGTAGATGTCTCCCCCGGCCAGTAGATGGAGGGTGTCTAAAAGGTCTTCCCGAATTCCCCTGAGTAGGACCAACTTTAGAGACTTAGGGTCAAGTGTATGCCCCGCCCTTTTGTAACTGAGATAGAACCTCTCTTCATAGTCCTCCAAGGACTCATCACTTCCTATGGTCATTCGAAAGATTTCTTCTTTAGTATCTTTTGACCTACAATAGTCTTGATACTTGTTGTTAAAGGCTTTTTTCATCTGAGCCCAAGTTGTGATGCTATTGCTAGGTAATCCCATGAACCAACGCAAGACTACATCCTTCAGAGTAGAAGGGAATAGTTTCAACTTTTTCTCATCTTCTACATAGTCATAGGTTCAATAGATAACAACAAACTCAAAAAAAAATGTTTCAGGATCTTCTGTAGTCAGACCATGGAAATGAGGTAGGGCGGAAGGGTTTATATTCTTCATTTTGGTGTCCCCATTGGTCTCCCAAATGGAAAAGGTACCCTCTATTCTTTCTCCATTCCCCCTAGAATTTCTATGTTAAGCCATTAGCTCCAAAGGAATGTTTTCTTCTTCTTCTTCCCCTATAGGTTCTTTAAATATTTTTGGTTGTTCACCTAAGGGTTCTTCGTTATCGCAGCCACCGAAGAAGAGAGAAGGTTGGCTGTGTGAAGCAGTAGGGGTGTTGGGCAAAATTTTTCCTGAATTATCTCTATTCCTACGAGGCATGAAAGGAAATCTTTTCAGTTGGTTTTTGTTTCTTTTTCCCACACTGATAGTACCTGCAAAACTGAAATTGATTGAACGAAACAAATTGAAACTAACTAAAATGAACTTGCTAAATTGAAATTTGTAGAATTGAAAAGGAAAGCAAGGAAATCCAGAACTTGAAAGGAAAGGAAATGAGTATTCTACTTTTGCTGAAATAAACTATTATCATAATGTTGCAAGAAGAGAATAGAAGAAAGCAGTAATCATAGAATACTCTGATGCTTCCCCAGCAACGGCGCCAAAAATATGGTGAGCACCAGTATTGCAGCAATAATGCTACAACTCCTAGGCTACCTTCTTTACTCTTATCAACCCGGTAGTTCGTAACAAACTTGGAAGCAACAGTGTTGTATGCACAAGTACTAGTTCTTACTGCAAGTTGTCACTTGGTCAGCCAATGCAAGATCACTAGGAGCTCAAGCCAACTTCTATGGATTCCAGAAGAACCTCTATATGTGATGAAAGGAGAGAAATACTACTCTACAGATACTACTCTAACTGCAGAAAGGAGAAAGACTAAAATGTAAAGCATCCCAAGTAAATCCTACTTAACCAACTAATCCTACTTTTGCAGAAAGCACTATGAAAACCATGGAAAGAATGCCATATATCTATTCAAAGAAGTAAACAACATCTAACTAAGCAATTTCTGGAAGTAGATGAGAAAAAAACATCCTTTTGGATTTTTATGTATTTTTATGTGAATTTGACATGTATTTGATTTATTGTTTATGATTGTGGCAGTGAATAGGCGATGTTGAAAGGTGGTTTTGGGGCTTGAGAGGATGTAGGATGGTGTGGTTGGGTCCTATGAGGTCTTAGGTGGCCTTCTGGAGGCTTTTCCCACACTCGGCCTTCAAACGAAAGCCTATAGGAAAATCTACAGGAGGGCACAGGAAATCTACAAGAGGAAAAACAACGTTCTACAGGAGGCCTACCGGAGGAGGCCGAGAGCATTTTTGGCTATTTTTAGGGTGTGAGAGTGGGTGGAATAGGTGGATGAAGGTTGGAATCATTAGGAGAGAGAAAGATGATTGGATTTGCTCAAGGAGGGAGGAAAGAATTCTATAGAAAGTGCAGGAGACTAAGGCAGAATTGAAGGGAGACTTGGGCGACCTGTAGGGAATGGATAAGATGAAGGATGGGATGGTTGATAATATGATATACTATTAGAATATATCTACTTCATAGACAACTGACAGTCAACCAATGAGATAAAGGAAGCAATGAAATAAGTGAATCTAGAAAAACAGAGTTTTGCATCAAACTAATCTAAACTATGATCTATGAAAGGAAATGTTGATAACTGCTGCAAGAAAGGAAAGCATGGAAGAAGACTATGGTAAATACATAAGTGAGCATGATGGATAAGTTTTGAATCAAAGCAAACTAGATTATTAACCAACTGAAAAGTTGTAAACACTAGAAATCCTATGAATGAGGAAAATCTGTGTTTTTGGGGTAGCAAGAGGGTCTTTGCCTCAGATCATGGTCCCAAAGGGAGGAAGAGAGGCCAAGGCACTATTGATAGACTTTTGAATCTTTTCTTTACCACTACTTATCCTGCTATAGAAATCACAAATGGAAGCAAACTATTGAATCATCAAAAGCAACCTATTCTTAACCATGAAAGAAATACATCTAACAACAATCTAATCTAAAACTGAAATAAAACATACAAATACAAGTAAAGAGGAGCTTGGATACTTTGATTGGGACCTAACCCAAGAGTTTCAGCCCTTTGAGGTAACTCAGTGCTAACTCAAAAAGGATTCCATCTTTATTTCCAAAATAATAACAAGATTACATGAAACTGTCAAAATAATAAGCTCGAAGTTGAGCAGAGTTTACATAAGAAAAAGTACAAGAAAAATCCAAAAAAAACCTGACCCTATTGAGGCCATAGGCCTCTCTACTTATACAAATGAAGCTACAAATAGCTTCCTTAAAATCAGGGAGGCTTGGCTCCCAAAACTCGAGATAGTCATCAGTCATCCTCGACTTGCTTGGCTGCCTACTAATGCATGACTTGGCTGCTCGTACTCTGAGCTGAATGAAGGGGAATTTGAAGTGAGGAGTAATAAATGAGGGGGACTCCCTCCTATAAGTCCTCTCCTTTTTCCACTTCGAGTTATTTCTACCATTTGTCCACTGGATCCTTGACTTTGACCACAAAATTCATCAATAATCTGCATTAAACACATATTAGACCACACGACATCATAACTAACTCAACTCACTCTATAAGCATAAATATAATTATAAAAACATACAATAATCTAAGAGAATGGTTGATTTGACTAGGTTTGGAGGTAAAATGAGCCCATATAATAACCCATTTATGAGGCTCATCAGATGGCATGAAATAGTCAAGTTGGTCGATAGCGACAATCTTTCCTTCATGAGGAAAGCAAAGAAAATGCAATATAGATGAGACAATAATGGTCATGGCATAGAAACAACTATGGCCAAGGAGTAGGTTGTAATCCAAATTGGTGTTAATGACTTCAACATTGACATATATAGTTTTTCCCCCTAACTCAATGGAAAACTTGGCAAGAACCCTGTTGGGTACAAAATTATGCCCATGAAATGCCTAAAGAGTTGTATTGGACATCGCAAGTACTGGAGAGTTGAGAGCCTTCCATCAGGATTTCAACATGGCACAAGTGGAAGAGCCTTCATCCACCAAGGTGCAATGGATATTCCTAGGGAAAATACGCACGGTAATGTGAAAGATGATCTCGGGAGAAAGCTGAATGGAAGCCTTGTCAACATTGAAAGTGATGAGGTTTGAGTTAGAAGGATTTATTCCACCAATCACAGATAACAAGGCCTTGTGCTATTGAGGACAAATTTACAAAAAAAATCCAAGGCAAACATGGAACAAGGAGCTTGGGTAAGATATTCAACAATACTATAATTTTGTGCAGCCCGGGTAGAAGGGTTATGTATTGTCTTACAAACACCCTTAGGTGTGGGGTGTAAACAAGATCCACAATCTTATCTAACATGAAAGTTCCAGTCGAAGTAGGTGGAGAGAGTGACTCCTTAGGAGAAGAACTTAACTCAGGAACATCATATGAATTAGATCGTGTGGTCACATTAATGTCTTATTTGCACATAAATATGGATGAACTGTTGGTAGGATTGAAAAATAGCCCCTCATTTCCCCCTTGTGGAGGTGGAGGAGGTTGGGAACCATTTGTTGTTGTGGTTATGCAGGAAATGGATGAGTTAAAACAAGAAGTTTTTCAATAGATTGTGGTGGTGCTAGGAGCCTATGAACCTCATCCACCTGAGGGCATTCATGAGTAAGATTTTCACCTTGAAAAAACTTACAAAGGAATTTAATCTTTCGACAGTGCGCATTGGTATCTTCTCCCTGATTTTGTGGATTTGGTTGAGATTCCCGATCAGCTTGTTTTTATTTTTTATTCTTCGTGATATTATTTTTACCACTGGTTTGTTGGTTGTTCTTAGATATTGTGGACTTCACCATAATAACTTCAGTGGACATCTCAGAAGAAGGTTCTTTAGTAGAGCCATACACACTTGTCGGGGCTTATGATGTAATGATCAAGTGCCCAAGTTGAGAAAAAATTTGCCTCATGGAATTAGAAACAGATCCAATCATACCATCAGTGGGTGGGCCAAGAGTAGGTTTTGGTGGGTCAATGGAAGGCCTAGGAGTATTAAGTAGTACTTCATAAAGCATGCTCGACTATGAATAAACAAAATCTAGTTGTTGGGAAGCTAAGATAGCTTTCTACTCAGTGACATCTCTAAACATGAGCACTTCATTGGAAATATGAGGTCTTAAGGATTGAATGAACCATTTACACAAAATCTCATTAGGAAGCTTGGTTCTCACCAACCTCTTGTGAAACCCCCACTTGTGAATATGATCAGAAATCAATTTGGCATCATTTTTTTTTTAAAGTTTGACAAGAGATCATAATCAATATCATACTGTGTAGGAAACTAAAAATGTTTCAAAAGGATTTGGGCTAGTGATGAAAATTCATTGTAGGATGTTTTGTCCAATTTGATGTACCATTTGGCAGCATCCTCGGTCAAAGTCTATTGGAAAAATTGAAGTTTAATCAAATCGTCTACTAAAGAGTTGGATGAACACCATAAGTGGTAAGTGGTAATGTGTGTAGATGGATTCTCCCCAAGTTTTATTTCAAATTTGGGTATGTCATAAGGTAATTTCGTGGGCATAGGTGGCCACCAAGGATCATGTCTAATGGGGTCATTGGTCAACTTAGCCAAAATTGGTAAATAAAGATAAGATAGAAATGGTTTATGAAGTTGACTGAATGGATCATAGGTAGGATAACTACCCTACCAACCTTGAGGTCCCCCCATATAAGGATTGTGATGTAGTAGTTGTTGACCTTGGTAAGAGTTTGTCCCAACATAAAAGCATGTGGGCCAGCATAACTGGTAAAAGAATTTTCCTCACCCAGGGTAAGTTCCCCCAGAGAGAAATGGACCCCTATGATCATGGTTGCTAATAGGGATGTAGTCGAGAGGAAATGATGGATCGGCATGGGCAGTAGCACCATCATAAGGAGGATGACTGGTAGAAGTGATGGTACTAGAAGTAGGGTTTCCCCCTAGTAAACTAACCACTCTAGGAAAAGTGCTAGAAGGTGGTGACCCTCCAAATAACAAACTATACCAGGCTTGCAACATACTAGAAGTTATGTTTCCCCCAGGCTAGTTAGGAGAAATTGATGAACCCCCACACATATTTACATAAGTTACAACACTTATCTGAGGGACAGAACTAGTAGGTTGAGCGAAGCTAGGAGAAAACATTTCTGACCCTATCAGCTAACTAGAATAAATAACCATGGTCAAGATGGATGATGGAGTAGGCATGGAAACATTCAGGAAATTTGTAGGAGATATAGATGAAACTAGTAGAATTACCTAAGAATATGTGAGAGGTGTAGATGGAGGAGTAGGTGCATCCACACTTAGTGGTGGCAATGATGACATGGTAGTCAATACTATCGATGCAAACGGTAAGGATGAATGAGATTATGTGATAGTATAAATCAATGTCAAAGGAGAAAGAGTATAGGTTGGTGTGGAACCATTAGGATTCAGTTGTAATAACTCAGGCCCTAGAGGATCAGTCAAATGTGGTGTAACATCCTCGGTGAAAATTCCTTGTAAAAAATATATAAATACCATGGATGATGGGACATGTATTCCAAATTGAATGGTGAGCAGGAAATCCTAGTGTGTGTTCATTTGGTTGTCTATGGCTAAGGAAATTGGCAAAGGCAATGGATAAGGCATTAAAGAGGAAAAAAAGGTATTTTGGCACATTTATTTATGAAAATAATGGAAATTGGGAGAAAAGGAAGGTGAAAGGTTACAGGTTGCATGTGAGGAGGAAATTAAAGGAAAATAATGGAAAATGAAGAAAATAGAGGCCTCGTTAATAAAAGGGCTTCTAAGGATCAGTGGGCAAGACTTGGTCAGTTTAGCTTTGGATCTCTCTCATTATTCTCTCTCTCTCTCTCATACTCTTGGACACTTAAGGTTTTCTTGGAGCACTTTGGCATTGGATCAAGAAAGGCAAAGAAAGAAAGAGGAAGCAAAGATCAAGCAGGGAAAGACATGATCAAGCAGTGACAACATGCTTCATTGCATGTATGAAATTGCATGTGTATTTTACTTGCTAGATTTGGCGTGAATGGGATTGAATGTGTTTCAATTCTACCATGGCATGGGTTTTTCCAAGTGTGACAGTATTTTCAGCCTAGCCTTGTCATTTCCTAATAGCTTTGATGAGATGGGTTTTCTCATGTGTTTTGTGGGGGATGGCCAGATTGGATTCGAATCTGAGTGGGGTAGATCTCCGAATTGAAAAACACATGGTGGTAGTGTTCCCTAAACTAGACTGAGGATGCACGAAGCCACTGGCCTAGTAACCCCTGAACTAGACTATGGGTTGCGGTAAAGCTAGACTGTGTGCCTCTGTGGGCCTGGGAATCCTTGTCGGTGAATGGCGGGATATACGGTAAAGCCAAGAGATGGATTTTATCTCCGTTGCGTCTAGTGATTCTGGGATGGAATGCATGGTAAATCCTGGAGAGTATGTCTTGTTGTAGGGCCTAGTGATCCCTGGATTAGACTGTGGATGCATGGTAAAGCCTGAGAGACTAGGAGGCACTCAAATTCGTCACGGTGTAGGCTGAGAACTTTGGTGGCATCCACATTGATTGATATTTTTGATGTGTTCTATGAGTCCCAAATTCATGCTTGAATATGGCACAGGGGTGATTGGTTGAAGAGAGACTTGGCTCAGCCAATCTATGGTCGAATGGAATGTGGTAGTCCCATCACCTATTGGTTTATTGCATTATTAATGAAAAAATAATTCCCTTGATTTTCATGTGCAAATGTACTGATGTATATATGGATTTTGATGGCTGATATATTTATTGTATTTTTGTTCTTATTATGTTGTTTATATGCATATTTACCTCGGAAGGTGTTATAGAGTTGTATCAAAGCTTCCAGGTTCAAAGACCTGAATTGGATGGGCTCTATCGTAGGTAAAATGAAGAACAAAGGTTAAATTTTAGACCTTTCTGTCATATTTCTTATAAATTTTCTTATGTGGCATATTAGAAGTTGAAACTTTGTCCATATTGGAGGTAAATCCCACTGATAATGTGGTAAACATTTCAGATATTGGTTCACAACACTTTAGGAATTATGATCTAAGGAAGATGACCTTCCTAAATGCACCTTTAAATAAGTCATGTTGGAATTTCTACAATAACCAATCTTCTATAGGCTTTCAAAAGCTAAACAATTGTCCACATTGAGGGTACATACCACTGATTATGTTGTAGAAATTTATGATATTTGGTCGCAATATTTTAGGAGATATGAGTAGAGGAGTCAAACCTTCTAAATGCTTCTAAAATCAAGCCTCAAACAAGTCACGCTGACATTGTTGTTATAACTTTTCTTCTGGGAACTCTCAAGAGCTGGCATGTTTTCCACAATGAGGGGAAATCCCACTGATATTGTGATAAAAAATGTAAACATTTATTCACTATATTTTAGGATATATGACCAGTAGAAGTCGAGATTTTTGGATACTCCTAGAATTGTGCACCAAATATGATTGTGTTGGTATTTTTGTTATAACTTTTCATCTATGAAATCTCAGAAGTTGAAACTTGAACCATAGTGAGGGAAAATACCACTGATCATATGATTTAGTTTCCATAACTTGTACTACTATAGTTTAGGATATATGAATTGAATAATTCACTATATTAGTTTGCATGCAAAGTGTTTGATGAAATGCTTAAATGATTAATTGCATACAAACTGTTTGATAAATGCCCCAATGAGTATGTTGTTTGTGTTTGGGGATAGTATTGATGTGTAATAGTATTTTTGTAGTTGATATATGCTTACTTTTATGCAAATAGTTTGCTATATTAGTTTGCATGTAAAGTGTTTGAAGAAATTCTTACATGAAAATGTAATAGTATAGTAGTTGTTTGAAGAAAATGTAAAAGTATGGTAATCGTTGAATAAAATGTTATTTTTTATGAGATAGTAATGTAGTATGATAATATGGTTGTAGTTAATCTATGCCTATTTTCATGCAAATAATTTGAAGAATTTCATGTAGGGAATTTGAAAGGTTGCATGCAAGGAATTTGAAAAGTTGCATGTAAGGAAATGGAAAAGTGGTATGTTTTTAGTTATTTTGTTACAAGTGGAATAAGTGCAATGTTTTGACTTAATATCATACAAAATTTATGAGAAATAAAAATCATTTTCTTTTCAATTGTGGTTAAATTTGGTAGAGATTTGGAGATCCCATTTCCATAATTGGACATTGGAGATCAGGCTATTATAGTAGCTTCCTCCTTCTACCTTAGTGTGGACCTTGGATAGTAAGGGGTGTGCTTATAGGTTGTTAGTATTGGTGAAAGATGATTTCAAATTAATAGACACGATTTCTTGATTTTTTGAACATGTGACTGGCTGCGTATGAATTATATGTCACTTACATGTTGATTTCACGATACCTACTTACATCCTTATATGTTAGGTTAAATTTTTTCATATTTTGATTACATGTATCAGTCTTCTAGGTTGATTACAAGAATGGATCGCTTATGCTTGACTACATGCATTTATGCATAGGTGTAGTTGATTTGGCATTGCTTATGCATACTATTGGTTGCATGTGGCAATGCATACAATGGAGTAATGGTTGTTGTCATGCATGAGGTCATGGTTTGTGTACCTAATATGGTCATGCATTAATGATTGTACTCTAGCTAGAATGATGCATATATGGTTTTGTATTCAATTTTTATGTGTAGTTGTTATGCACGTATAGTAGGTCAAACATGCCTTGTGAAGTTATTGTATGAAATTTAGGTCATCATGATGCTATTGGTTTTTATGATGCCAATGATCTAGTTGAGATAGAGCAAGGGATGCAGATCATCATAATGAGGTTGCAGCATTAGACTTTGGGATAAGAGAAGATCATCATACAAGTAGTGTATCTTTGTCATGCATGTATGTAACTTAAGGATTATTATATGCATTAGGGTTATAAGCATTAGGTTTATGAACATGTATTTGATGTTATGGTTACATTCATGATAGATGTTAGATGATTAGTGTGGTTATATGCTCATGTGTCAGATAGTCAAGAATGATAGTAACATGTAGTTGTATGCATTGTTATTGTTGTTTTATATTAGATAACCTAATGATTATGTTGTATGTTGTTGATGAGTATGATATATAGCTTATTGTTGTTATATTCTATTAACTTGATGATTAGGCTCATTTCATCGAGATATTGATGTTATAATTTTGATTGGTCATATGTGTGATGGTTATGTTCATTACCTTGAAGATCTTGATATTATATGTATTGTGTTAACTTAGTTTGACCTAAGCAGATGGTTATGGTTGTGATATTCAGGTGTGAACCAACATATTTTTGAAATGGTGTCATACTAATCTAGATTGACTTTGCATATGTGTATGAGTTTACGACGTGAACATGTTAGTTAGATATTGTTATGGATATCATGATCTTATGAGTGCTTGAGATGATGTGTTGTAAAGTTATATCGTGCTAACTAGATTGATTGTTCAGAAAAGATCACCTCCCCTGAGATACATTAAGGTATCAGTTTCTTATGTCATATATTTGGTGTTTGATTGTTGATTATGTCATCTAGTTGATTTATTTAACATGGTATGAATTTTTGATGAATTTCATAATATGAGTATGTGTTCAAATGATCTTCTTTTAAGATGATTGTACTAAAATATATGTGTTGATACAATTGCTATGTACTTGAGTATAGCAGGTGATAGTTGTATTATTATGACTGATGACTATGAGTTGACTATGGATTATGACATGATTGTTAGTATTGGTAATGGTTGTTATACAAGAAAATGACCTCCTCATCAGCTCAGAGGGTAGATACATGATGACTAAAGGACTAACCAAGTTCACAGGCCCATTTCATAAGCTAATGCTATCTAGACACTATCAACCTACTTTATAAAGCTTCTCAGCAAGCCTAAAGGTGCACTAGTGCCTAGGATATCTCTACTTGTTACCTCGGGAACAACATTAGTGACCCTACATCAATTTCTATGGGTCAAAGGAGCGAATTGACTGAGAAAATATCCCTAGATTCTCTCCTATGTCAGCTCATAAAAGTAGGGAACCATCAGAACTCGACTTGTTTGGGGTAATTACTAATTCCTAATGGAGTATGCAAATGGGAAAGAGCACTAAGGCATGGAAACATTACTGCTTTTTCCTAATGGAACCCATGAATTACTTGGCAACCCTAACCCTACATGCTATATATGCAAGGCTTGGGCCGTTGTGAAGGAGGTCGAACCATTTGAAAGGATTGCCTATTTGACTGTCGAGTAGAGTCTGAGACTAAGGCATTAGAAGAGGTTAAGAAGGGGGAGAGAGAGAGGATATGGAGGTTAAGGGAAGGTTGATGAAATTGATGGTTGTAATCACTCTTTCTACATCAATATAGAACTGTAGGTGTGTTGTCCACTCCGTGATGTTGGTAGTATAACTTGTTTATATGTTTATCTAATATATTCTAGCATGAGTGGATTAGTTATACATATTTTATATGTTCATGCATTTGTTTATCAAGGTTTTATGTTGTGATATTATGCTTGTCTTTACTATGTGCAGGTTTTGATCTGGAGCCGGCTCAGGGGTATCCACCTAGTTGCATTGCGCTCTCCAACAACACCACACTAAGACTTGAGGTAATAAGTCCTTCTCGCTTTGATATTCGTTTGTTAAACATGGATATGCATGTATCATTGTGACACATTTAGCTAATATGACTGTCTGTCGAGGATCTTGGGAAGATCCTTGAGGGTTTTCTACATCACCAAACACCCATGCATTAATCCCTATAGCAGAATTGGTGACTCCGCTGGGGACTACACTTAGTTCCCAATTTTTCCCATCAAGTTCCTAGATCTCTCTTTCTTTCAGGCCTTCCTGTACTTCTTCATTCCCTTTCCAACCACTCAGGACCATACAACACCCTTCTCTCAGTGCTCAGCCCTAGATCTGATCCCCACAACCCATTTTTTGATTATTTTTCCTCACTAATGCAGGTTACAAGTGAAACAGTGCTTTATAAAGCATTGTGACCTCACAAGCAAAGCATTAGTGCTGAAAATAGCTCTTTGTAGCCTCTAGTACAAAGCGTTATTCAACCATTTCTTGATAAATAGCTTACCCTGTGACCTCATGGATTGGGAAATCTGCTTATATATTGATTAGGGATCTACAACTACAATTGTTTGATTGATATGTGTCCTGAACATTTTTTTAAGAAAATAGCTTTACTTCTTAAAGTTTTTGTTTTTATTAAAGAAAAAATACAAAAACATTAATTGTTTTATGCTTAGATGGTTAGATCTGCTTTATTTGGTTTCAATAATTGTTAGTGAGCATTGAATTTTTGTCGGTTATGCTACTGTTTTACTGGATAGGATGCATGGTATATATATTGATGTATGAATGACTCTCCCTTTGTAGAAGTAGCTTATTCATCGAAAGTGAAAATTTACAAGCATTTTTTTTGCATGATTTGAGTCAAAGTCCCATATAATTTCATATCTCAACACCCCTACCAAAGACTCTAACGAAGTACATTTAAAATATACCTAATAAAATCAATAAAAAACTCTTTTTAGAGTAAACACACTTTAGTTTAGGCTAGGACCTTGGGATAGGTAGTGTGAGTTAACTACCCAAGATCATACACCGAAACTAGTGTCATTAAAGAGAGAAATCCTTCTGCACTCATACTATTCAGGACCACTCCAATAAAAGCAAAGCTAAACACGAGACAAAATTGGACTGTAAGTGAAGGTAGCCTACCTTTGCTTACATCTCCTTTGCATATTTTGTGTATCAAGGATCCCTTTGGGGATATCTAAGCTGAGTCGGGGACTCGGGTATCCTTCCCACATAGTGTATTGTCGGCGACTATGTCCCCCCCCCCCCCGGTAGTGTCTGTGATTTGAGGTATCCTTAGTGGCCATACTTTTAGGGATGAACACAAGGTGACTGGGGCGGGTTTCCCTAGTACCTAACATAGACAGACCTACTCTGTCTTCGGTTTTTGGGAGGGTACCCATCTTCACGAGAGTACTTGGCCCTTTAATATGAGGTTCAGGCGAAGCTCAAGAGTAATCGTAACTGTACATTTGTCCAGATCTCTCTGTTATTCATTTTGATATTGGGTTTCATCTCAAGTGACCGGTGCTTATCAAACAGGGTCATTTCCCTCTACTTGTTGATTGATTTCCTTAGTGTATTTTTTATTTTTATTTTAAGTGCCAGAGTGTTATCACCGAGACTTTAATAAACAAAACTATAAAATTTATTGATAAAAATTATCGGCCACCATGGCAACATCCAACCCTCATTATCAATATAGACGGTTGTTAGGACTTCCCCCACTCACTGTGGAGGATCCGCTGAGCTCTAGTGAACCAGATTCCCCATCTTCAGGAAATCAGTCTCCGAGATCTAACACAGAATCAGTTTGGAGATCCCATGATTCAAGCTTACTGGAGGATTTCTTTACTGAAGGATTTCTTCCTCCATAAAATCCTCTGATCATGAATCTATTAGGCCCACTCTTGGTTCCCATTGCATTTGTACCTCTGTTGTCTTTAGCTGGAACATTTCCACCCATCCCATTGACGACTAATGGATCATGGGATTTTGAGGACACTTTTGGTCCAACACCACCTCCCTAGTCAATAGTAAGTGCCACACCTCTAATGGCGAACCCCGTTATCGCATTTTTCCTAGGTTCAAACCCTATGGTAACACCCACCATGATTGGAACCCAATACATTCCAGGTTCCGCCCCTTTTGTGTCAGCCCCTGGACCTTCGAAAAGTGCTACATATAGTGCTCCTTATAATGCTCAATATAGCATGGTTAGCACAACTCCCTTCAACCAACATTATGGTTGGAATCCATTGTATAGTTCTAACCCCTAGATTTTGGTATCCAGGGGCACTGTTCCCAATATGCATTTACCGGCTGGGAGTGTAACAGTGCCCCCTCCATTTTCAAGCATGCATGGTGAGTCATTGATTGACATGAACCCTCCTTATGTCAGTCAAGGACCTATGGTTAGTTATGTGGCGAGCGAGAACCCTCAATAAGGTCCCAATCAATCCATAAAGGCACCCTACTCACAACATCAAATGAGTCAAGGGGGCACTCCTTATCCTGGGGGCACTTTTATCCCCCAACCTAACAATCCCTATGGAAACCCACAGTACAATACCATACCCCAAGTCACTTACTATACCATGCAACCTATGTATAATATTGGAAACAACATGATGGGAGGACTGCAAGGATCCTCAAGTCATATGTCATCGCCTTGGTCTAATTCGAGGGTATCAAACACCTGGCCTTTCTTGGCAACACTTGATATCCCTGACTTGTACAAACTTATAAATGACCCCATCTATCATAACTTTCTTTGGCCCCCAATCCTGCATAAAATATGGACAGACATCCTAAAGTTCGAAGGGAAACAAGGGGAGGATCCAGGTACACACATCACCACTTATCATCTATGGGGTGTTTCTAACTCCATGGTGGATGATATTATCTAGCTACGTCTCTTTCCCCGCACCCTTACTGGAAATGCAACCAAGTGGTACATCGAGTTATCACAAATGTCAGTCAATACCTTTGGCGCTTTAGCAATGGAATCCTTAAAGCACTTCCAGCTACCCATCCACTATGAAACTGGGACAGAACTCCTCACTTTATTACGTCAGGATACCACCACCCACATCTCTGATCATATACATGAACGGAGACATAGGTGGAGGTTAGTCAAAGCTCCCCTTCTCGACTATCTATTAGTGGATTGGTTCTGCAAGTCTCTACTCCCCCAAATCTCTAAAGATGTCACCTTAGGTGGTGCGGTCACAAAAGACTAATCCATTCGCTGTGCCCAACACTTAGATATGATATCTTCACAGCCTAGCACTTTATATGATGTCATTCCGAATGTCCCTCACAACTCCAATGCTCCTGCTACTCAGCAACCCAGAGTGCACGCCGATGGGATTATCGGCGCAACCTCCGGGGCTGTTGTAAAACAACTCAGTGGTCACATTCCCAGATGTCATTTGACCCCTCTACCAAATTGACAGCTCTTCCTACCACCGTGATAAACTTTGTGCAGTCTACACAAAAGCCGGTGGTAAGAATAAGAAGAATAAGAAAAATACCACTCCTTCTGAAGAGTAGTCAACAAAGAAGCACGACCAAAAGCAGAAAGTTGTTGCACCCTCTGACGATGGAAAGGATAAAACCACTAAATTCCCTTGCAAAATCTGTGTCGAAGACCACATGACCTATCGTTGTCCGCACCTTCAGGAATGCACATAGTTCATTGCTAAAAAGGACACTGGAAGGACCCCTGCTGTCCTGAATAATCCTTTCTCTACTCAGCAACAACAACACCTTATTGCAAACCAACCCCAAACCCCACAAGTGGGCAATGGTGGTTTGCAACATCCTTCAGCTGGTGAAGGACCATCTACCATTTACACCTTTGAAATGATAAATCTACAAACCAGATCCAAACTTTATGGAGCTCCAATCGCTCATGCAGAGGAACCCTCCTCAAGTCAAAACCCACAGCTACCTAATGATCTTCATATTGAAAGGTCAGTTTTTGATCTTGTGATTCGCCCCCCTAAAGGGGCACTTCATCACAAAACACATAATACATCAACACATGCCGCCCAAAACTATAGTATTGTAGAAGATTTGGCGCAAGCGCCGTCAACTATGTCGACGCTTGAAGTATTACAAACATGTCCAGCACAAAGGAAAGCTCTGCTTTCAGCTATTAGTGGTATCGACCCTCAAGAGTCCATGCTTGCAATTTTTAACATGGAAAAATGTAAACCTCCCCTTTCACACTAGCTTTCATCTCAGGTGCAAATATTTTTGAAAGGAAAAGGAATACATAGAACTATCATTGACGAAGGTGCTTCAACTTGTGTAATGTTGGCTTCATGTTGGCTCGCTTTGGGTTCTCCAACCCTATCCCTGTTGTCAAATTCCCTTAAAGCTTTCGACGGCCACACTTTCAGCCCAAAAGGTTACCTAGCTAGCTACCCCATCACCTTGAATGGGAAAACAGTAATGGTGGACATCGAAGTCATAGTTAGGAAGCTCTATTATAATCTCTTGTTGGGTCGCAGTTGGACTTATGCCATGACTGCCATTATTTCTACTGTCTCTCGCATCATCTTATTTCCATTGGATGGAAAGATAGTCACAATGGACCAGCTATCCTTTTGCACCCCTGATTATTCCCTGTTACCCAACGGCTTTGTACCCTCATTGGGTGGTGACCTGAATCTTACGTCAGTATCAGTACTGGTCTATTGAAGGGCTCTTCCTTGATGAGTTTTTTCCCTCTTCTACCACCAATAGTTCCACAAACGGTCAATATGGTTTCATCTATTCTTCATGAATCAACAGATCCTTGGATCCTACTGACCCCTTCAGACATTGACACTTACAGAGAACGAATGCTACTTTCACTAGCTAAATTGGCCTACCAAGCCATTCAATATGTATCTGAGTCTCCGATCACTTTGGTCATGGCCAATGGTACCACTGCTCCTCCCATAACAGCTCCTTTTTTCGATCCCCTCAATCAAATCCTACCTAGGGAAGAAGCTATTAGAGAGATCATGAGTTTAGAAGAGCGACCTTTGGAGGACAGGCACCATCATGTTTCGATATCTAATTTGGACATGATGCCTCTTCAAATCCTATCATTTGACATACCTGAAATCATTTCCTCATCGTATACGACTATCAAAACTTTGGACTTGAAGGGAAACATGGGAAATATTTCAAATACATTTCTCATTGACATTTCTATCATGACAGGCATCGTAGAAAACATATATGTTGGAGCCAATCGCAATCCTGAGGAAATTGCGAGCTTCACTTTCCCTTTTAAGGAATTTTGCGATGTTTTCCCTTAGTATTATGAGGAAATGCATGGCATAGACCCTTCTATTGTCAAGCATGAGATCAAGAAGTGTCGAGCATTATTTTTATAATATTTTTCTTGCTTGTTAATCTGAAAAATCCTTGAGTCTCCTTCTTCAAGCTCGTTAAACTACCATGAAGTAGATCGAGCATTCTTTTTATGGTATTTTTCTTGCTCGTTAATCCAAAAAACCTCGATTCTCCTTCTTTGGGCTCGTTAAACTACTACAAAGAAGATATGAGCATGTTCTTTTTTGGGACTTTTTCTTGATCTTGAACTAAAAAATCCCTGAATTTTTCATCGTCAGGCTTGTTAAACACTTACGAAGATGGTCTGAGCAACTCTTTTTCCCTCTTTTTCTAGCTCATTAAACTAAAAAAGATCGATTGAGCATTCTTTTTTGGGACTTATTTCTCACTCATAAAATCAAAAAAGCCCCGAGTTCCTTCTTTAGACTCGTTAAAAACTTATGAATAAGCTCTAAGCATTCTTTTTAGGAAATTTTATTTCTCGTTAAATCAAAGAAACCTCGAGTTTTCATCATTGGGCTCGTTAAACACTTACGACAACGATATGAGCGCTTTATTTTTTGAGACTATTTCTTACTCTTAAATCGAAAAATCCCCGATTTAGTTCCTTCTTCGGGCTCATTAAATCTATGAAGAAGGAATCAACATTTACCTCTTTTTTCTCGCTCACTAAACTAGAAAATATCCCTTGAGTTTTCTTCATTTGACTCATTAAAATTTGATGAAGGTATTGAGTTTTTCGTCGCATGACTCATTAAAATTTCATGACGAAAATTGAGTTTACTCCATCTCCTCATACTCGTAACAAAATGAGGCAAACATCTATCGAGCATAGGTTTCTATTTATCTGGACTCTGTAGATTAACTTACGGAAAAGGAATCATTCCGTGTATACTATTAAACTTTTGTCACACCCGGTTAACAACTATGACAAAGGGACCACCTTGGAGTCGTTGTTTATGATCTTTTCAGACTCTCAAAATATGAAAAGACCATCGAGTTGTCTCATCTGGACTCATTAAATTACATAAATGATGAATAGAGTCACTCTTTTTACGATCCTTTTCAGACTCTTAAAACATGAAAATATCGACGAGTTTGCCTATTTGGACTCATTAAACTGATCATATAGGGCATAGAGTCGCTCTTTTTACGATCATTTTCAGACTCTTAAAACATGAAAATATCCACAAGTTTTCCTGTCTAGATTCATTAAACTAATCAGATAGGGGATAGAGTTTCTCTTTTCACAATCCTTTTCAGACTCTTAAAACATGAAAAGATCGACAAGTTTACCCGTCTGGACTCACTAAACTAATCAGATGGGGAAAGTGGACAATACAACTGCATTATGTTCTGTATTTTGAAATATTTGTTTGGTAGCAGTTGCTCCCTTGAACATGGCACTCCCTTAGATAAACTTTCCTTGTGATGGCCTCTCAATATGAATCTTACCATCCTATGAGTTTAGCCTATATACCCCAATGTTCTTGCATCTCTGTATCCTAACACTCTTTGGTGTTCATGAGTCTAGTGCTGCATGGTTAAAACCATTGTCATGCCTTCTATTGTTCAAGGGAAAACCTTTATCTTTTGTTTCCTCCATTAAACCATCAAGCATATCCTACCATCATGCCCTCTGTTGCTTTGACCCAATGCTCAAAAGATTCCTCAAAAAACAATCATTCTTGTCCCATTTCATGTCGACTGATGTAGGACACCTTATTGCCTACCTTTCGATAGGTATCTTCCTATCGACTTCAACGCTCTATCTAGGAAGAAGACCCAGAAACACTTCAACTCCTTGGTACTTGTAGGCATCAGTGGCAGGTCACCTTGTGTTTGATCAAGAGTTTTCATTATTGGCTCCTGGTTAAACGATTCTATGAGTGTTCAATGACAAAAACATTTTTCGCACTCGCTAGATTGTACTGTGCATCTTGGAGACCATCACCATTATCGATGGTCATCCTCGTGTCTATTAACGATCTCCATTATTAACTGGTAATTAGATGATTTCGTGCATGTTCGAAATCAATGCATATATTCACATCTATCAATCTATGTCGTTCGGTAAAGTGGAAATCAAGACCTTGGGTAGAGGCTTGCATCACGAAGCCTTGTTTCCTCTCCCAAGCTGCGGTTATTGCTTTTTGAAGGCAGTTCATCAAAATGATCCTATTATGACATAGGTTCCACATTGTGCTTATTGGTGGCCAACATCGTCATATCTCTTTTTTTAGAAAATCACTCTGAAATAGCTGCTGACCATGGGAATGCCTGACTCAGGACATGATTTTAGTTCTTTTATATATACGCGTTGTATTAGGTTTCCCTTACCACCTGAAGCTCTGATCCTCTCTCTCTTTTATCCAAAGAAAAGGATAGTTAAATATAAAGTATTTCGGCCATTGATGTAACCTCTAATCTCACACTTTAGGGGGCATCTGTTATATAGGAAAATGACCTCCTCATCATCTCAAAGGATAGAGACATGATGACTGAAGGAAGGACCAAGGAAAATTTTAATAACCCCCCCTAAATTTATATGTATAATAAATGGGCGAATCTCCATGGTATATAGGAAAAATGGAAGGCGATTTTATCAATAATATAATATGTATATATGGTTTTTTAGCGAATCTCTAACCAAGCATGGCAAATATTTTACTCAGTTATAAAATATTGTAAGATCTTGGCAAGTCTTTCACTAAATAATAAAACTTTGTAAAGTCCCAGTGAATCTTAGCATTGTGAACTCTTAGAGAATTTTTTGAAAAAGTGTAAAACCATATATGACAAGAGCCACGTGGTGGCAATATCACTGTTTTTTTTCACATTCCACGACATGGAACTTGTTTATAAAATTATAAAAAAGCCAACCAAGTCCCTTATAATATGCAGGTAAGCTTATAATAGAGTATGATACCTCTAATATGCTTGTCTTCACTCAAGTATCATAGTTGCTATACTTAACACCGTGAATCACAACTCTCTCAGAACTCAACTCTATAGTGTAATTAAAACCTTTGGAAACTGAATCTGACAACTCTATAAAAAGGATTAGTGAAATAGAAGCTTTTGTGAATGAGCCCACTAACTATCACTGCTAAACAATCAATCTAGACTATGAAGTCGTCCATCTTGATCACAATCATGCTCACGATCAAGGGAGTGTGACCACTTCGCCTGACATAATGGCCGTCATAGCTTCCAATAATCAACAACCACCTTGCAAGGACATCCTAGCTCATGTCTCATGAATTTTATTCATCAATATTAACTGATATAAATCTTAGAAAGATAATATTAGAATCCTCTCCAGATTCACTGTTAATACAAGGGTAAAGGAAATTTTCTAGCTCAACACACTAGCCAATACCAACTTTGGTATTTGTGACCCCTTTGTGGGGATGCACCTACCCTACCCCGTTGGGTTTCTGCCTTGTATCATAGTTCGGATCACAAGACTTTCCAATCTTCCTACTCCATTAGACACACTTTATATGCTATACATAGTGAATGGAAAAGAAGCATTATAGAACACACAATTTCACAGAAGGAAGAAAAATCTTAGCCAGTTCAATATCAAAATCTTAACCACTGATTAATAAAAAATAACAAGTAGTGTAATGAATTGTTTTGAGTTATTTATTTACACACTGTAAAGAATGTAGTGGAACGGAAAATATTACTTAGGAAACGCTTCAATATTTTCTATTAATATGTTTGTGCATGTACATATGAAATTAAGAGCATTGTTGAATACAAAGTTTCCTTTTCTCTTGCCTCCATTTTGAAAAATCAGTGTGAAATTAGTGTCACTTTGAATCTCCTTTCCTGTGTGGATGTTTTGACAAATCAATGTGAAATCAAAGTCACTTTGAATTTCCTTTCCTGTGAGGGATCACATACATAGTTGATTAGTAAAAGATAATCTACTATATATTATGTTCAATAAACTGACTGCAATCTATAGTGGAAACGAGACCTCAATTCTTATTCTGAATTTGAATATCTCAGGACAACATAAGAGATAAAAATGCATATGGCCTTAGTAGCTAGAAAACAATCACTCCATCATTATAGGACCACCTAGATTTCGGCACTTAATCTAAATAATGGCACTAGTTGCAGTGCTCATTTGCATTAACACCATGGAAAAGCAACAACAATGTTTCAAAGTACGCTTACTAGAAAAGTTGTAACGTTCCGAGAATATTTAATGATAGAATCTGAACCTTGTAGCTATGGTGGGGTAACTAGGGAACCCAAATCTTGGAAGATATCTCATACCAAATCTAAGAAAAAAATAAAAAAAGGAAAAAATCAAAATCTATAAATCAAGCAATGAATTGTTTACAAATCAAATACAATTCCTTTAACTAATAGTTAAATTGTGGTGATATATTTAAATATTTAGTAAGAGGGGAACTTCAAACCATGGAATATTACCTTTGTCATTATTGTCATCCCTCAGTGACTGAGATTACAAATCAATACTTATGGAAAGATTGTAAGAAATTCTGTGAAATAGTAAAGCGTAACCTCTATTTTCAAGCAACAAAATCAAGACATTGTTACCTCAAGAGCCATAATTGATACATAATCAATGAATCAAGTCCTTGTATGGCACAGGCTTGTTTCACAACCTCTATTTTCCCAATAACAAAATCAAGACATTGTATGTGGTTATTGCCAAACGGAAAATGCGTTCCAATTTGGAAGAGGATCTTAACAAAAGACATGGATTTATTCAAAGCTACAAAGCCTAATGGGTTACTGAAAAATAAGTTGGAATATTGGATCATGATACTTAAATTGAAAAAATATGCTTTCCTTTTAGAAACATTACAGTTATACAATGTTTTTTGAAAGCATTAGAATTTAAAATTGGGCCTTTCTATCAAGACAAATTTTCATTAACAGAATGTACTTTCCTACCTGAAACGTTGTAGATATCCAAGAAAAACTTGAAAAGCATAAGAGAACTCAGCATAATGTACTTTATTTCCTTCCTTAACTTTCTTAAAGAGTTGAGGTTCCCCAAGTCATCAGGTAACTTTCAAAGGAAATGACAGTTAGTAATAGTCCAATTCACAATTGAAGATGTGTCACAAATATGAGGGGGCATCTCCTCCAAATCACAAAAGTGCTCGAGGTTAAAATCTAGCATTATTGGAAGCTTAATTCTTGACCGGGTAGTATTGAACCCAAACATTTTTCCAATATTCACTAAAAGCTTAAAGATAGCTTCTCTAAGTTCCACATGACTTTACTATGCTCTTGAAGTGGGGGCACATGTAGCCTCTCCATGTGAATAGTCTTAAACTAAGTGAAGATAAGGCCGATAGATCATTCAGTGTGGATCTCTTTAACCCATAATTGAATACTATGTCTCTCTTGAACCCATAATTGAATACTATTAGGACTTTCAAATTTTTCATGGAACTCAAAAATGTTGGAAGAAAGTATTTGCTTCCAAAAAAGAATAAAACTAAAGGCTATGCTTGAGGACAATTGATGTCACACCACTAATACTTCTCCATAGAATCTATATAGGTAAACCACAAATACAGAATTCCATTAGAATATTGTGTTTATTGAATACACAAATGAAATCATTGCATTTCTTTAAAATATCTTTTGAAATCAAAATTACCGAAGTTACATATCGATAACCTAGTGGGTGTAGGATAAAATTCACTTGTGTCATTCACAGAAAGCATGAGAAAAAACCTAATACTATATATAAAACCAAGAAAAATTCAAATTCATCACTTCTAGGGACCTCCTAACCACCCTGCCAATACACAAGTATGTTCCTATTTGCAGTTAGAAAAATTACCCAAATTACAGTCTATTTACTCCAGCCTATGTTGGAAAGTTATACAAGGATGACTAATGCAATCAATCCATTCCTTTTAGCCCTGGATTTGTTTCAGTTTAAAACAGAAGTATACAAATATACTTGTCCAATGTCTATGCTTTAACCATTCACCTTAAGATGTTTTTACAATATATTTTCCTTAGTCTATTTAATATCTTCATTATCATAAAAACCAACCTATATCCATCTTAACTCCACATCTACCACTCTTAGGGGGATGAAATCTATTTATCCCTCTGAGCACTTGGTAGACCTAGAATTAAGATGGATCTAAGATGATAGAATTTCCCCTTTAAATAGTCTATTCTCACATGAATACCATGGTATTACCATGGGTCACTACCATGGTTTATCATAAACATAGAGCTTAAAAATTACTATTAGTAATTTATAAAAATTGATAAAATTAATAGTTGATTTTTATTTTATTTTTTATTTTAACCAAGCTAAAATGTTTAACATACATTAAATTACAACATCCATTTTTACTCTTGATCGACCAAGCCCCGAGAGGGATCAAATACTTTTTCACTCTATGCTAGTTTGCATATCATGATATTTGATACCTCTCGGGGGTTAGTAGATCTAGAGTAAAGATGGATCTATACTGGTTTAATTCCCCCATTTAAATAAGCTACATTCCAGGTGAATACCATGGGTCAATACCATGTGCCTTTTTTATTTTTATTAATACTAATATTAGGGTTAATAATGTTTTTTTGCATGGTATTAATAATAATCTAGCCCATGGTATTTGTCCCATAGTATTTTGCCCATAGGTTTCACCTAAATATAACACAATTTTTTAGTGTTCGTAGATATAAGGTGACTTATGGAGTAAATATAAAAAAATGTTTTATTTGTTTACCATACCTCTCATTTATTTATATTTTTATTAATTTACCATACTTCTTTTACGAATATGGTATTTGGTCCATAGGATTCACTTAAATAAAACTTTTTTTTTGAGCCTTCATAAATAGAACGAGGGTTATGGACTAAATATAAAAAGAGGTTTTATTTATTTACCATAGGTCTAGTTTATTGTTATTTTTATTTATTTACCATACCTCCACTTTACTTATATTTTTATTTGTTTACACCCTTGCATGTATATAAGATGACTTATGGAGTAAATATAAAAAATGTTTTATTTATTTACCATACCTCTCATTTATTTATATTTTTATTAATTTACCATACCTCTTTTATAAATATGGTATTTGGCCCATAGGATTCACTTAAATAAAACCTATTCTTGAAAATTAGGGTGAATGGAAGGTTGTAACTCCTAATTTCAAGGGCTAAATTTACCTTTTTTACCCTCTCCCTTAAAATAAGGTGGGCTATTTGAGGTGATTTGTAAAAATGTACTATGATACAAAATATTCGCCCACTAAAAATTTAAAACCCCTTAATTTCACCAAAGGGCGAACATTCGCATTTTCCATGTGAAGGACTGACCAAGTTCACGGGCCCATTTGTCAAGCTAACAATGTATAGACACTATCAACCTACTTTATAAAGCTTCTCAGCAAGCCTAAGGGTGCGTTAGTGCCTAGGGTAACTCTACTTGTTACCTCGGGAACAGCGTTAGTGACCCTACATCAGTTTCTATGGGTTAAAGGAGCGAATTGACTGAGAAAATATCCCTAGATTCTCTCCTATGTTAGCTCATAAAAGTAGGGAAACATCAGAACTCGACCTGTTTGGGGGAATTACTAATTCCTAATGGAGTATGAAAATGGGAAAGAGCACTAAGGCATGGAAACATCACTGCTTTTGCCTAATGGAACTCATGAAGGACTTGGAAACCCAAACCTACATGTTATATATGCAAGGCTTGGGCCATTGTGAAGGAGGTCAAACCATTTGAAAGGATTTCCTATTTGACTGTTGAGCAGAGTCTCAGACTAAGGCATCAGAAGAGGTTAAGAAGGGAGAGAGAGAGAGGATATGGAGGGGTAAGGGAAGGTTGATGCAACTGATGGTTGTAATCACTCTTTCTACATCAATATAGAACTGCAGTTGTGTTGTCCACTCCATGATGTTGGTAGTATAACTTGTTTATATGTTTATCTAATATCTTCTAGCATGAGTGTGTTGGGTCCCTATAATACTAGTGATTACCCCATTACTATTGTAGTTATACCCCTTATTTATATTGTTGTGCCCCTATTACCCCCATATTATTATTTCTGTGCCCCATAGAATCCCTCTATTGTTATTTTTGTGGCTTTATATTATTATTGTTAGGTCGGCTGGATTATATTGTGACTCCTTAGACTCCTATATATACAAAGGAGGTTTTGTCATTTGTATCATCCAAGAATTGTTCATTTATGTAATGTAAAGGAGGTTTCCCCCTCGAAGAGGCTGAATTATAAGGCGTTGATCTATCTTTTCTATCTTTTCTTGAGCTGGTTTCATAACATTTGGTATCAGAGCTTTGGATTCTAGGGTTTCGCTGCTCCAAACAGGTCATCGTGGCATTTTCGCTATAAATTTTTTTCTGTGACGTTTCAGAAGTCGTAAAAAAACCCATTTGATAAGAATTGGCGCTGAACCTTGGGTCCAAATTTCAGAGATTTTCGCGTGATATTTTCGGAGATATGATCTGAGGAAGTTGGTCTTTTTGCAGACTCCTGAATTACATTCAAAACAGGTGACCTGGGGAAAAGCGTCATAACTTTCTCTCTGAGGATCGGATTGAAATTTCGTAAAAAGGTACAGAAAGAGAACGGACTGTAGTTTCTTGTGGGTGTTTTTTAGATACAAAGGTTGAAACAGTAACTCGCGGCACGTCCTACAAGTTAGCTCTACTGAACTAGTCTATAATCAAGTCACTGTGGGAGATTTCGCATAACTCTTCCTTGGAGAATCCAATTTGGGTCAGACTTGTGGCATTGGAAAGAGGACACCGAGAGCTACTACAGGTCACAAGTTCAGAACTAGATGACTGGAAAGTACAGAGATACATCAGAGGCAATATCGAGCTCCTACAAAGTGAAAAAAGGTGTGTAGATTTTTTAAATTTTTGCTTAAGCTTGGTTTGAAAATTTATTTTGAAGGAATTCAAAGGGCATAGTAGAGCATTATTATCGGTAACTGATGCCCCGAGGAAAGAAAATGAAAACACCTAGTAAGGAACCTGAAAGCTCTAGCATGACTCATGAAGAAGAGGAAGAAATGCTACATGATATATCAAAATTACAAGAACAAGTGCAACAAATGTCACGCTCACAAAAGTTAACAGATGCTAAGATAAATGGCGTGGAAGCTAAGATAAATGGCGTGGAAGCTAAGATGAATGGCATGGAAGCTAAGATGGACAATTTGAAGATAGATTTGAACACAAATTTGAAGACAGGCATGGCAGATTTGAAGACAGATTTGACTAATTTTCTACAAGAAATACTTACTAATGGTGAAAAGGTAGTAAAGGAAACTCATGATGAGAACAAAAGAAATGTTAATCATGATACCATAGATGCTAATGTTGGATCGAAGAATCACCACATTCCAAAAATCGATATGAGGAAGTTTGATGGCAAGGATCCCGCCACATGGATATTACAGATGGAGCAATTCTTCGATCTCAATAATGTGCAAAACACACAAAAGGTACGTATGGCAACTTTATATTTGGAACCAAATCAGTTTGTATGGTATCAATGGCTTTGTTCTCGTAAACAATTTATCACTTGGGCAATTTTTATAGAAGAATTGATAGCACATTATGAGGATACAAAAAGCAACACTTTTTTTAGCCAATTGATAAGTCTCAAACAAAAGGGTTCAATAATGGAGCACATTGAGGAGTTCCAAAAATTGAACATAAGGGTAAAAGATATTCCAGAGGAGCATAAGATTGATGTGTTCATAGGGTCTTTAAAGGATAATATCCAACATGATGTGTGCCTTTGGGAACCTGATTCATTAGAGAAGGCATTCAGGTTAGCAAGAAAAATGGAAAGCAAAATTATGGCAACTAGGAAGCATACCATTCACAACTATAAAGACGGAAGTGTTGTTTCCCATAGTCTTCCACAACCTACAAGGTTGACACCACAACAATTGGAAGAAAAAAGAGCAAAAGGGCTTTGTTACAATTGTGATAGCAAATACACAAAAGGTCATAAGTGTGCTGAGAAGAAATTATTCTACATAGATTGTGAAGAGGAAGAAGAAAAGGAGCAAGAAAGGTCAAAAGAAGAGAATATATTCCAGGAACAAAGCCTAGATGAAGAACAAATAAATCCGACCATATCTTGTAATGCATTGGCGGGAATTACCACTCCTCAAACCATCAAGATAGAAGGACAAATCAAGAAGAAAAAGGTAATAGTGTTGATTGATTCAGGAAGCACCCACAATTTTATTCATTGTAGGGTAGCAAAAGAATTGAATTGCTTCCTATATCCAGCACCAGAGTGTCAAGTGATGATTGCAAATGGAGGAACAATAAATTGTTCTCGAAAGTGCCATAATATCAAGCTATCCATGGGAGAATATGTATTGACTAGCCCAATGCTTTCCATTCCAATGGGAGGTGCTGATGTTGTACTAGGAGTCCAATGGCTACAATCCTTGGGTACAATAGCTTTTAATTTTCAAGAACTTTTCATGAAATTTTCTATGGAAGGAAAGGAAGTTGAATTAAGGGGTATTGCAGGGAAACCAGGAAAGATAATCAGCTCTAATGGCATGACAAAGCTTCTAAAAAAGGAGCAAAGAGGTGTAATTGCACAATTATGTTCGCTAGATGTTTCCACATTGGAATCATCTATTTCTCCAGATCTCCAAAAAGTCCTGGACAATCATTCCAAGGTATTTGAGACTCCCAAAGGTCTCCCACCTATGCGTGATCATGATCATGCTATTCATCTGATTCCAGGAAGTGTTCCTCCAAACATCAGGCCGTACAGATATCCATATGTTCAAAAAAGTGAAATTGAACGTATGGTTGCAGAAATGCTAGAGGCTGGTATAATTCAACCGAGTCAAAGTTCTTTCTCAGCTCCAGTAGTATTGGTGCACAAGAAGGATGGATCATGGCGCATGTGTCCAGATTATAGGGAGCTCAACAAGCTCACTATTAAAGATAAGTTCCCCATTCCTGTCATTGATGAATTGCATGGATCAATTTACTTCACCAAGTTGGATCTTCGTTCGAGATATCATCAAATCAGAATGAAGATTGAAGACATTCTGAAAACGGCATTTAGAACTCATGAGGGTCATTATGAATTTTTGGTCATGCCTTTTGGCCTTACCAATGCACCTTCAACATTTCAAGTTTGATGAATTCAATTTTCAAACCATTCCTTAGAAAATTTGTGTTAGTATTTTTTGATGATATACTAATCTACATCAAGTCTTGGAAGGATCATGTTGAACATGTTGACAAGGTGCTACAACTATTGGAGGAGAAACAATTATATGCAAAAAGATCCAAATGTTTCTTTGGAGTCCAGGAGGTGGAATATTTGGGTCATATTGTATCTCATGAAGGAGTTAAGGTAGACCCTAGCAAAATTAAAGCCATTAAGGAATGGAAAATCCCCACATCCATAAAGCATCTGCGAGGATTTCTTGGGTTGACAGGGTATTATCGCAAGTTCGTTAAGAATTATGGGAGAATAGCAACACCTCTAACAACATTATTGAAGAAAGATTCATTTTCATGGACTCCGGAAGCAACAAAGGCCTTTAAACATCTTAAAGAGGCAATGTGCCAAGCACTGGTCTTAGCTACACCGGACTTCACAAAAACCTTTATTGTGGAATGTGATGCTTCAGGAAATGGAATTGGTGCTGTTCTAATGCAAGATGAAAGACCCATTGCTTTTGAAAGTCGTCCAATCAAGGGAAAGTTTTTAAGCAAAGCTATTTATGAGAAGGAAATGTTGGCAATACTCCATGCACTTAAGAAATGGCGACCCTACCTAATGGGAAGACACTTCAAGGTAAAAACAGGTCATGATAGCCTTAAATACTTTTTAGAACAAAGATTATCCTCTGAAGAGCAACAAAAGTGGGTCACAAAGATGTTGGGTTATGACTTTGAAATCATCTACAAAAAAGGGAAGCAAAATGTGGTGGCAGATGCACTCTCAAGAAAGGATGAGGATATGGAAGCATTTTTGTGTGCCATTTCTATTATCCAACCAGATTGGATAAACGAAGCAAAGGAGGAATGGAAGAATGACGAAGAAGTGTGGGCACTTATTCGAAAGCTACAACAAGATTCCAGTACTTCTGATACATTTAGCTGGCAAAATGATTCGTTATGGTACAAAGATCGCTTATACCTCTGTAAGAATTCCCAGCTAAAACAAAAGATTCTTATGGAATTGCACACTTCTCCCTTAGGAGGGCACTCAGGATTTTTAAAAACTTACCACAGGGTTAAGAAGGAATTTTTTTGGGATGGCCTTAAATCAGATATTCAAAAGTTTGTGGCGGAATGTTTGGTTTGCCAACAAAATAAAGTTGAAACAATTGAGACACCGGGTCTATTACAACCTTTATCCATTCCAAGCCAACGTTGGGAGGAGGTTTCAATGGATTTTATCACAGGTTTACCCAAGTCTGAGGGAAAGAGTGTCATCATGGTGGTAGTTGACAGACTTACCAAGTATGCACACTTTTGTGCATTATCACATCCATTTAAAGCCAGTACAGTTTCTACTGCATTTATGGAAACAACTAAAAAGCTACATGGAAACCCAAAGATTATTGTAAGTGACAGAGATCCCATTTTCACTGGAAATTTTTGGACAGAATTATTTTCTTGTCTGGGTACTCAGTTAGCTCATAGCTCATCTTATCATCCTCAATCTGATGGGCAAACTGAGATAGTAAACAAATGTTTGGAAGGATATCTTCGTTGCTTTGTATCTGATAAACAGACACAATGGGTCAAATGGTTGCCTCTGGCTGAATGGTGGTATAACACTTCCTTCCATACAGCAACAAAAATGACCCCATTTATGGCACTTTATGGGTACCAACCACCATCAATCACATCATATTTAAGAGAAAATTCTAAGGTTCAAGCAGTGGAACATCACATCGAACATCAACAACAAGTCCTCCAACTCTTAAAGGATAACCTCATGTTGGCACAAAATAGAATGAAACAACAGGCAGATCAACATCGCAGTGAAAGAAGTTTTGATGTAGGTGATTGGGTATTCCTATGGCTACAACCATATAAGCAAATGTCCCTAAAGAAAGCTAAGAAGGATAATAAATTATCACCAAAGTATTATGGTCCGTACAAGGTGTTGGAAAAGATTGGTACTATGGCATACAAATTGGAGCTTCCTGAAGCTTCTCGATTGCACCCAGTTTTCCATGTTTCATGTTTAAAGAAGGTTATAGGCGACAAGCTTCCAGTTCAAACAATATTGCCAGAACTTGACGAGGAAGGAAAAATTATATTGGAACCGGAAGCAGTCACAGAAACAAGAACTCGACAGCTACGAAATCGATCAATTTCAGAGTATCTTATCAAGTGGAAGAACTTATCCGCTGAAGATTCCACATGGGAGGATGAGAATTTTATGCAGAAGTATCCAGAACTACTCAAGCGTTGAGGACAACACTTTTTTGAAGGAGAGGGGCATGTTGGGTCCCTATAATACTAGTGATTACCCCATTACTATTGTAGTTATACCCCTTATTTATATTGTTGTGCCCCTATTACCCCCATATTATTATTTCTGTGCCCCATAGAATCCCTCTATTGTTATTTTTGTGGCTTTATATTATTATTGTTAGGTCGGCTGGATTATATTGTGACTCCTTAGACTCCTATATATAGAAAGGAGGTTTTGTCATTTGTATCATCCAAGAATTGTTCATTTATGTAATGTAAAGGAGGTTGCCCCCTCGAAGAGGCTGAATTCTAAGGCGTTGATCTATCTTTTCTATCTTTTCTTGAGCTGGTTTCATAACAGAGTGGCTTAGTTATATGCAACTAGATATCTTCTATATGTTCATGCATTTTTTTATCAAGGTTTTATGTTGTGATATTACGTTTGTCTTTGTTATGTGAAGTTTTTGATCTAGAGTCGGATCAGGGGTCTTTTGCCTAGCTGCATTGCACTCTCCAGCAACACCACACTAAGACTCAAGGTAATAAGTCCTTCTCACTTTGATATTCATTTGTTAAACATAGATATGCATGTATCTTTGTGACAGCTGCAGCTAATCTAACTATCTGTTGAGGATCCTAGGAAGATCCTTGAGGGTTTTCTACATCACCAAACACCCGTGCATTAATTCCTATAGCAAAGGTTGATTCCAAATTAATAGATATGATTGTCTTTATATTTGGAACATGTGGTTGACATGTGTGAGAATTTGTAGGGTAAAATTCTTGGTATTAGCATGACAAGGTAATAGTTTATGTGTCTATATAACTAACAGTTGGGTGGTGTGACAACATATAGTAAGTCTCGATTCCAACAAGGTAAAAAGGTAAAAGAAAGGAATTGGGCAAGAATTCCTTTGGCTATGTTTGGAAACCCTAATTTCAAACGAATGAGTGCTTTGCACACAAGAAGTCTTATTAACCTTGTTTATGTCTGACATTATGTGGATATGTGTTATATTCATGAACATGCACTTGACAGGTACATTAGCTAGTATTTAGCTATAGGTGGATTTGTTAAAGGATTGGAGTCCCTTGAGAGATGGCATGGATGTGTTTAGTTGCAAGCAATGTGCTTGGCACAATTAGATGAGGTAATTGGTGTATTATTATGCTTACTTTTAAATTGACAGTTATGTGTTTATGGAAACATGATGAAATGAGTTTCATGGCAAGACAGATTGCCATGAAATCTTGAAGATGGCTCAGGTTGAGCTTTCCTGGGGAACCATGGGGATTGAGTCATGGTGTCAGTCTTGTGCTTTGTTCTTTTGAGATTGATTTGTAGTTTTTTTTATGTCTGGTGCAAGGCCTTGCCACTTTGTCATAGTGTCATATCGTTATGGGCTTTCGTGGTCTTCTTCTTGGTTTTTTTTTCTTCTTCTCTTCTCTTTTATTGTTTTGAGTCTTAAGAATTGGTTGGGAAAGAGGAAAGTTAATGGAGCTCTGTGAGAGTTGTGTGGTACCTGAAAGGTAATGTAAGATTCAGATGAATCTCAGTGCATGGGTAAGTGCAACGTAAGGTAAGGCTATGACAGTCGGTTGGACTGGCTGGGTCCATTGTGGTAAATGGATGATAGCAGTATAGACACGAGAAATGTAACCAGAAAAGGTAAAGTAAATGGATCAAAGGTTTCATATGCTTTCGCTATTAGGAACTATTGCTCTCAATGTTTGTGCATAAATAAGGAAGTTATATTAACCTAGACCTTATGTTATCTAGTAATTATTTTATGATCATGATTATGTTGAAGTTTATATATGTATACATGTATGTATGAATGTCGTTATCTAAAAAGATCGTGATTGTTTTATGATAACGTTTATATATGTATGTATGTATCCACATATCTATGTTACTATCTGACAAGGTTGTCAAGGATCATTCTTGTGGAGGAATGATTGCCTATACAGGTGAATGGCATGACGAGTTCCAGGCGATGAGGAATCAATTGGGAAGAGTAGTCACGAAAAATATACGAGGTTAATATCATGTGGATATGATTTGATATTTTATACTTGTATTATGCCTATGCTTATGTTATGACAGGTAATGTTGAAGGATACATCAGCAAATTGAAAGAAATGTGGTCTGCAACATGCTAGGATAAGCATGGATGAGATACTGGAAGCAAGGTTGCTTGGTAGAGTTAGTGTGGTTTTGGATGTTGTATATGTTGCACATGTTGCATCTATGATGTGTCCACTTGTGGTGTTGTGTATACATATCATGTGTACATGTTATTTATGAAATGTTATATACAAGATGGTACAAATGGGGTTGTGTGAATATTGCATATGGGGTGTTGTATACATATTGTACTATCTTCATGACATATATTCGATGTGTGTGCATATGGTGCTCTGTGCATGTTGGATATGCAGTGTTGTGTACAAATAACGTTATGTACATGTTGGAAATGCAATGATATGTACAAGTGGTGTTGTGTGCATGTTGTACATGTGGTGCTATGTACATATGGTGTGGTGTGCATGATTTTACTAGTGGTGTTGTGTGCATGTGGTGTTGTGTACATGTTGTAAAAGTGGTGTTGTGTGTAGGTGGTGTTGTGTACATGTCGTGCATGTGATACTATGTACATATGGTGTCGTGTGCACATCATGTGTGTGGTACTGTGTACATGTGGTATTGTGTACACGTTATACAGTGGTGTAGTCTACATGTGGCGTTGTGTACACATTGTGTAGGTGGAATCGTGTACATGTGATGTTGTGCACATGTTGTGCAGGTGGTGCAGTGTACAGGTGGTACTGTGTGCATGTTGTATATATGGTATTGGTGCATGTGTGGTATTGTGTGCATGTCATACATGCTATGTTGAGGGCATGTGGTATTATGTGTGTGCATCATGTAGTCATGGTATTGCAGCATGCGTACTCATTGTGTGGTACTTTGTGTGGGTACATGTATTGTGTGGTGTTGTACATCATGTATATATGTATGAGTTGTGTTTTATATCGGGTGTATGTGTATGAATTTGTGGCGTCACACATTGTGTGCAGATGCATGTCTTGTGATGTATATTGTGTACGTATACATACGTACACTGGGTGTAGGTGTATGTGTTGTATGTCAAGTGTAGATGCATGTATTATATGGTGTGGTATGTCGTGTGGTTGTATGTGTGTGATGCACACTATGTGTCTATGCACATGGTTAAAGAGAAGGCATTGGGAGATTGTTGGGTGTGGCAACTAATTTAGAGTGCATATGGGATAAAGAAAAAGGCATAAGTAAGGATCAATGAAGGACAAGTATCAGTATTGTATTTCAGTTTTATTATGCATGTGATTTATGATTCTAGTTTATGATGGTTACATGTGATTTATGATTTTTATCTATGATGGTTTTCTTTTAAGCTAACATGATGTGATATTTTTATACATGTTTATTTGGTCAAAGATGCTAGTTTGACTTCTTGTGACAAGAAGTGAACAAGATTCCAAGTGTACCTTATTGACAAGCTACCAATGAGGTATGATTTGAATTTATTTCAATTTATTTTAAATCTAATGGAATTTATGTTCTTGGTACAGGAAGCATGAATAGGCCCAGTTGGGTGGTTGAAACCAACTGTAAGAATTAGCAACAACAGTTAAAAAAATTAGAAATGTAGCAGTATGCTGGTAGATCACTTCAGGAGTAGGGCCATTGTGGGACACTAGTACCCAATAGTTTCCACTGATTTCCGTGAGCATGTTATGACCGGTATGATGTGTTGAGGCATGTATATGCCTTGGTTTTTGTATCTTCCAATGTGAGGAAACCTTGCTAAGAGATGGACTGCCTAGGATGGGGGTGCAAGAGGAACTTGGAAGGTGAGTGATTGCATGGAAGGGGTAATCAGATTCCCTAGGGAATATGTAGTAGAGAAGGGAGAGAAGGGAAGGTCATAGATGGATTTGATTTTTTCATTAACATTTCTAGGTGGAATCAAATGCACATTGGGAGTGTGCCATGGAACAATGAGCTGGTAACTGTTCACTGAGAGGACAAATGTTGCGGGTTTATAGCGTTGGACATTGGATGCAGATTTGACTTTGCAGTGGATTTTGGACTTCTCGGGAAGGATCTGGACCCTGGTATTGCTTTGAGGGTAGAGGTTTGAGCCTCTAATTCCCTATTTCTGATGCAGACATCACATTATTTTATTTTCTAGCTAAGAAAATGTGAAAATGTGTATATGTATATGTGGTTATTGTAAATATCATAATAAGCTATGTTATAAAGCTCTAGTATGCAGTATGGTTTTTATCTGGTCATGTTTTCATGATATTTTTCTTTTGAGCGGGTCATTCATTGTAAATACTGCAACAGGTTGTGTTATAAATCTCCATGGGCAGTATGTTTTGTTTTCAACAATCATGTAGGTTATAGGTGTCATTGAACACCGAGTTCTGTGTTCTCCTGAGGGGGGGGGGATTCTGTAATTCCATGTAAAAATATATATAAATACTATGGATGATGGGACACATATTCCAAGCTAAATGGTGGGCAGGAAATCCTAGTGTGTGTTCATTTGGTTGTTTATGGCTAAAGCATTAAAGAGGTAAAAAATGTATTTTGGCACATTTATTTATGAAAATAATGGAAATTGGTAGAAAAGGAAGGTGAAAGATCACAAGTTTCATGTGAGGAGGAAATTGATGGAAAATAATGGAAAATGAAGAAAAAAGAAGCCTTGTTAATAAAAAGGCTTCTAAGGATCAATGGTCAAGACTTGGTTAGTTTAGATTTGGATCTCTCTCATTATTCTCTCTCTCTCTCTCTCTCATACTCTTAGACACTTAGGGTTTTATTGGATCACTTTGGCATTGGAGCAAGAAAGGTAAAGAAGGCAAGAGGAAGCAAAGATCAAGTAGGGAAAGGTAGGATCAAGCAGCTACAACAGGCTTCATTGCAGGTAGGAACTTGCATGTGTATTTTCCTTGCTAGATTTGGCATTCATGGGATTTCATGTGTTTATTTTCTACCATGGCATGGGTTTTTTTAGGTGTGACTACATTTTCAGCCTAGCCTTTCCATTTCCTAATAGATTTGATGAGATGAGTTCTCTCATGCGTTTTGTGGGGGATGGATAGATTGGATTCGAAGCTGAGTGGGGTGGACCTCTGAATTGAAAAAAACATGGTGGTAGTGGTCCCTGAACTAGACTAAGTATGCACAAAGCCACTATCCTAGTAACCCCTGAACCGAACTATGGGTTACGGTAAAGCCCGATTGTGTGCCTCGGTGGGCCTAGGAATCCTTGCTGGTGAATGTCGGGATATACGTTAAAGTCAAGAGGTGGATTTTCTCTCCGTTGGGCCTAGTGATTATGGGATGGAATGCATGGTAAATCCTGGAGAGTATGTCTTGGTGTAGGGCCTCGTGATCCCTGGATCAAACTGCAGATGCACTGTAAAGCCTGAGAGACTAGGAGGCACTCAAATTCCTCACAATGTAGGTGGAGAACTCAGATGGAATCCAAATTGATTGTTTTTTTTATCTGTTCTATGATTTCCACATTCATGCTTGGAATATGGCATGGGGGTGATTGGATGAAGAGAGACTTGGCTCAGCCAATCTATGGTTGGGTGGAACGTGGTAGCCCCATCACCTATTGGTTCATTGCATTATTAATGAAAAATTCATTCCCTTGATTTTCATGTGAAAATGTGCTGATGTATATATGGATTTTGATGGCTGATATGTTTATTTTATTTCTATTCCTATTATGTTGTTTATATGCACATTTACCCCAGAGGGTGTTACAAGTGGATTGACTAGCAGAGTCATCTTCCAAAGTTTCTATGTAAATTCAATCACTACCATAAGGACTAGGTATAGATTCCACAACTATGGGTTACTTAGAGTCTTGACCACTGACAGGCACTCTTTGTGCAAGATTAGAAAGTCCCCCTTGTTAAGGAGGAAAACCATGTATACGACGTGACTGAAAGCGAATAATTTCAGCAAGGGTGAAAAAATGATAAACTAACACAATTATGTTAGTGTAAACACCCTAAGGCCAAGACTACTAACTTGGACCAAACATCATGCACTAGAAATGTCCTAAAATATAGTCACACGTGAACCAAAATACAAATAAGTTGGTGGTGGGACATTTATACTAGCTATTGAAAAATGTAACTAGGTTCGGTCTTCATAATGACATGTGTAATTGTGATTTTATGTAATTGGTGTAAAGAAGAAAAATTAAAAAAATTGTGTAATGCTTGTCTCATGGGTTTCATGAGCAAGGAATTTTGTTTTTAGTAATGGCTCCCATTGTGAGCCCTTAGGATGGATCATAAAGTCAAAGATATTCAATTTCATGTATAAAGGACCCTTCTTGGGCATCTTATATTTGTATATGAGTCAATGAAAATGTCAAATATCCCTCCAAGACCAAGCTCAAGCATATACTTCAAGTCGGCCTTAAATAAAATAATGAATTTGCTCCAACAGACATGTCAGCTCACCCATTGCTAAAGTCGTCTTATTATGGAGGCTCCAACAACTATAAATAGGGCCACTTGGCCTCGTTTCAGAGTAATAATTTCAGTCATCAACAAGTCTCAAACAAGAAGTGTGAAAAGGTCAAGGAAGATATTCTTATATCCAGGGAAGTAAAGCAAAGGAAGATCAAAGCATTTAGGAGTGTTTTTGGGTATGTTTTGGGTCACATGAGTGAAGAAGTAAGAGGTCCTTTGCTATAGAATAAGAAGATGAATTATCGTCATATTAGAAGTTGAATTAGAAGAGGAGAAAGTCAAAGTAAAAGCTGAGACAAGCTATAAAGAGACTCCATCCTAAGCGAAGGTATCAAGGACATTTTCTAGAAGGAGAAACTAGGGTTTCTAAAATAGGGTCAAATATTGCAGACCTAATTCAAAGAAGCTTAAATAAAGCGAAGGTGTGAAGCATAAGGAAGCCAAAGTCGAAGAATAGACGAGAAGGAGGAAGGAGCAGAAGGTTGACTATCATTGACTAAGGATCTCATCAAGGAAGCTTTGTGTCTTGGTCTTGGCATGGAAAATAGGTCAAGGGTGTTGGCCTTGGTATTCATCCATTGAAGCCTCTATAAGAAGAAGAATTTGTTCAGGTTTTCCTCTAAAGTGGGAGAGGTTTTGGCCCTGGCTGATACCCTATATTCTGTGTCTCTTTTCTCTTTATGCTTCATGCATGGTAGTTCTTTGATGAAGAATAACACTATAATAAGATAGCTAAAAGAATATTAAAATCTAAGAAGTAAAAAACATTCACAAGAAGTTATCAATAGAAGAGAAATCACTTAATTTCGATACCCTAGATTTCTCAACATAGGATCATAGCAACGGTGACAAATTCAAGGAAGGGCATCTTATCAAGGGACACTCAAGGATCAAATATTGAGGAAGGCATCAAAGTGAATGTATAATATCATCTTGAATTCAAAGAAATTATCAAAACCCTATATCAAATAAATTATACACCAACAAGAAGTCTTGGAATCCTCAAGCCATCTCAAGAGACCACAAAGACCCTACTCAAGTTGAAGGAATTATACATCAAGTTCCTTCCTAGAAAAGCAAGACCAAGGACATTGTCATCAATATTTTCAGGTGATCTCTTTCTCATTGAATAAATGTCCTTACCATTGAATACATCATCAAGAATTCATCATCGATCTTCATCAGCAAAGACTCCACCATCAAAGGACCAACGGATCTCCCTCTCTATGGGACCAAGGATCATTATTGAAGAGAACTATCTTCATCAAGGAGAAGTTTTATATTCTCTATATCATCATCAACATAAATTAATCAACAAGGAGAAGGAGCATACTATCAAGTAAGTATATTTATGTCCACATCTGAATCTTTCAAAACATATTTTTTCAAGAAAAACAACAAATCGGTTGGGGCTTCAAACTATATTGCATGCAAGAAGAGGACATATCTGAATCTCACTGAAAATGAGGTGATGGAACATGTCAAAGGATCTCTCACAAAACCACCAAATGAATATTCACAAGCACTTGAAAAGTATATGAAAGGGGAAGTTAGGGCTCAAAGGATTCTCTTAGAATCCATCAAGGATCCCCTCATGCCATATCTATCAAAACTCAAAACTTCAAAAGAAATATATGATAAACTGGTATATTTATATTTCATAAGAACTTCTGGAGAAGTCGTCTCATTAAGGAAATAACTCTACAAGCTAAATATGTCAAGGGAAGATGGAATAGCTTCATATTTTATGAGGATATCTGAAATTAGGGATCAAATTCAAGATCTGGGATAAGTCATTTCTAATAGAGAAATGATTATAGTTGTACTAAATGCACTATTGGAGGAGTGGGGTAACTTTACTTCAAGTATTTATGGAAAGAGAGAAGCTACTCCATCCCAGAATCTATGGTCACAATGCATTATTGAAGAATCTAGACTAAAGGCCAAATCTAATGTGGGAGCAGGTGAGCAAAATCAAGTTTATGCTATAATGACAAGAAGAAAGGGAGAATTTGGAAAGTCTGGTTCTCAGAAAAAGAAAAGGAACATGAATAAGATTCAATGCTATGGGTGTCAAGAATATGGGAACTATAAAAGAGATTGTCCTAAGATCAAGAAGGACAATATCAAAAGAGGAAGAGAAGAAGCCCATGTCATCGAAGAAGTGGAGGAAGATGAAAAGAATACGTCCAAGAAAGAGGAAGTAAGAGATCTCTACTATGACTGAGATAGTCTTCCTCACCTAAGCTCTTACCATGTTCCTAAGTCTTCTGTTGTAAGATATGGCTATCATTACTCACTAAGAAAAATAATGGGATGATTCATGGCATCATAGAAGCATTGAAAGCAAGAGCTTATGGCATCATCATAGAGAAGCATGAAAGATGGTTAAAATTTCAATCTATGGCAGTCAACTATGGAAGGATATAGCTCTTGGAAACCTCATTTGTAACATAGGTGTCTCTTATGGAAAAGAAAGAAAAAGGTCATCTAGTACAAGGCTCATCATAAATCTGTCAAAAGGAAACATCTGTTGAATGGGGATACTCTAGATCCTCAAGATTCTTTGATGGAATCTTCATTGAAAGGTTCATCGATCAAGAGGGGAAGGAAGTGTTTCATCTAAGAAATCCAACTTTTGGAATTCATGGGATGATGGTATGATGAAAAAATAGATAAAGCAGATTAAGAGATAATTCAATCAAGCCTAAAATATTGAAGAAAGTTTGAATGACATAAAGGAAAATGAGGTATGTATTCTTACACTCAATATTATAGAGTCATGTCAAATGGTTTCATGTAATATAGATCAATTCTCTATCTTGAGAGAATAATAAAAAGGAAGGATGTCCTCCTTCGAAGGGATGCAGGAATGCATGGGTCAAACATTCACTAGATGAAATTAACATAATATGTCCTCATATGTAATATGAGGTGGTTGAAATTAATTGGAGGCACTCTGATTGGAAGTTCCTGGGAATGAAATGTTTGAAGAAAGGAAGGAAGAGATCATGGAATATGAAACCATGGAAAAATGAAATCAACATCTGAGAACCAAGAGATCTAACTAGGATATCTCCAAGAAAGATATGTAGACTCTGATGAAGTCTGAAAAGGAAAGAGACCCTCGAAAATATATATCTTTGGGAGATGTGTCGATATGTATGCAAGATTTTGATGCAAACTAGAAGATGTCATGATGAAAGACCACCACAAAGGTAATTTTGATTTAAGTGTTCATTTCTTATTTTTGAACAAATATATGTATGGGCTTGTGTAAGGTTGTCGAGGGAAGATCTTGTTGGAAAATGTAACTATGTTCAGTCTTCAATTTTGTATGTAATGTACTTGTCAAAAGAATAAAGAAAAGAATTATTATTATTATTATTATTATTATTATTATTATTATTATTATTATTATTATTATTATTATTATTATGGGTTTCATTCTTGGGTCACCATGTTTTAGGTCAAAATCCCCATTGAGGACTTCTAGGATTTATTTTGAGTCTATAGAATTATTGTACATTTGAAGAGACCCTTCTTGGGATTTTGAATCATGTAAAAAGATTAAGTACTGAGTCAAATATGAATTTTGGAACCTCCACACCATATTAGCCTAAGGGAATATCAAGTTGACCTAAGACCCTATTTGACCCCAAAAGAAGCCTATAAAATAAAGTACGTTGAATTCAATTCATTTGGGGCATCACTTCTCATCAAGTTCGAATTCTATCTACTGGGAAGAAGTGTGAATTTTTTTTTTCTAAGCAGAAGTGTGAAATGGGTCGCTAGGAATGTCTATTGTCGGGAGGCCAAAGTGAATGTGAGTTTGGGGGAGTCTAAGGAGTCAAGGAAAACCAAAATTTTGGTGGTGGTCTCTCTCTGTTTCGTGCTCTATATTGGGAGATCAAAGTCTTCCAAGTTGGATTATTGTTGCAAGTTGTTGGCTACTGCAAGTTGCTGCATAGTCGAAGTTACTAGGAAGAGGTCAATCTTCTAGAGGTTGACTTGGTGTGGTTAGAGGGCTTGGGCTTGGGCTTGGTCTAGCGTGAAGAGTATCAAAGAATACTATTGAAAAGAAGAATTACTTTGATTGGGTTTTCCCCTCGAAGGGGGTTTTCCCCTAGCATGTGCCTACGTCTTGTGTACATTGTTTTATGTACTGTTGCTTTTGGTAATTGCTTGATGAACTAAAGAAACAAGATATAAAGAATTGTAATAATAAGAAAAATCACAAGAAATTATCAATATCAAGAAAACATTTATTTCCTTTCTGATTTAGACAACATGGTATCAGAGCTTTGGTGAAGAAAGAAGAAAAAGGTAGATCCATTCATAGGCACTATCTTAGGGAAGGAATATATTATACTCAAGGAAGATGTCTAACTCAATCAAGGGTGAGAAAAAACTTGAAGGAGCATCTAACATCAGATCCTGGAAGAAGAGGATTGACCCAATCTTCAAGAAGAACAAGGTGCTAGACTTGGAAATGTAAAGAAGCCAACAAAAGAATCCAGTGATGCTGACAAAGGGAAATTCAGGGATCTAGAATTGGTGGCTATGACTCTGATGGTAGAAGGATTAAAAGACTAACTTGTACCATTCATATCTAACATCGATCATGCTCAAGACATGTATGAAGACTTGTTGAAGTTGTTCACTATTAAGAACATTGGTCAAGTAGCAAGTTTGAAGAATGAGATGAGGACTACAAAGATGACTAAAGAAGATATTGTGGAAACTTTCTTTGTGAAGATAGCTAGACTCAAGGATGATCTCTTTGAAATTAAAGACATTTTTCCAGAAAATACAAGTATCTCATGTCTTTTCAATTTTCTCTTCATGCATTCATTTAGTTTTATCATTGTTAAATACTTATCACCATTCTCCCTCTATTTTCTTGATTAGGGAAAACATCTGCAAGAAGGAGGATCTCTCAAGGCAAGGTTTAGTCAAGAAGCAAAGGTATGCTTTGAATACATTGATTGAAATGATTATTCATCTGATGATTTATTACTAACTCTGTTATGACTAGCAGTATTAAATCTTAGTGATTCTTGTTTGGGTGATTCATCTCTTGATAAATCTACCCACCCCTCTCTTATCTGATTTGATAGAACCCTAGACAAGTTCTAGAAATCCCTAACCTAAGGGTATGATGTTGTGAACATCTGAAACCCTAAACTGATTAGGGATATTTTGAATTACTATTTGAAGTATTTATTGATGATTTTGTGTTTGGGATTTTGGTATGATCGGGAAATCCTAACTTGTTAGGATGGAATGATAAGGTCTAAAATATCTAAACCTTTGAAATTTTATGTAATATAGGGTTTTCTATGTTTCCACATTAGAACCCTAACTCATTAGAATTTGGTGGAATGTATGGTTCCACATTGGAACCCTAGCTCATTGGGGTTTGGTGGAATGTGTGAGAAATACCCTTATATTGTATTAGAATTGATTTACTTGGTATGTTTTTGTAGTATGATCAAACCCTAGTATAATCAATATGCTTGTGTCTAACGTTTATTTGATATTAATGTGAAGTTGGGTTTGAATAACACATGATATGAGATGTATTTGGATGATGATGAAATCTAGGCACGTATGGATATGTCCTTTTGGTTGAAGTCCTAGATTGGTCTAGGTCAAATGTATTTATGTTATTGGGCATATGATATGCTTATGTATGGTTATTATTTCCTAGATATGTGTTTACCTAGTCATTGATGGCCATGAGTGTTAGGATTCAATGAGTCCCTCTTTGAGATTCTAGGATGTTGATGTTTGGAGATCTAGAGTGTTATAGATAAACCTTATTGAAGTTAAAAGTTGTTTAGTATGTTTGACATAAGAACCTGAAATCTACTAAGTGATTATTAAAAAATAAAATCTATGGTTTTACAGTTAAATCCTAGTAGTAACGTTGTCTAGTGTGAAATATAACAACCTGAGATCTATGTATATAATGATTAATGAGATTGTGGAATTCTAATGTTTTGGAGTTAAAACTTAGTCAAAGTAAAATCTCTGGGATACGATGATTTGGGATTTGTATAAGATTGTTGAATTTGTGAAAATGGAATTCTAGGGTTTCGGAGTTGAACCTTATTCGAAGTAGAAATCTCTGATGAATGCTGACTATATGAAAATTTGAGATTTATGAAGAAATTGTTGAAATTCAAATTCTTTTGTTGAGTATGACGATTGCTTGGAAATAAAGGGTTTTCAACTAACCTTAGTAGTAGTTGGTCATGTTAGTAATTCATTGATGGTTAACCAAAAATATAGGGGTTGGAACTAACCCTAGTGGAATCTGGTCATGATAATGACTAAGCTGTGATTGACTTTGATTGATTCTTTTGTATGAAACCTAGGATTATATGAATCTCTAGTGAAAAGTCTAACATATGTATTTTGAAAGGTTGTTAGATGCTTTGTAGATCTATATGTATTTTTAATTGTTTTTAGGGTTTTCTATATGTTGTAGTAAGGTATGTCATACCTTTGGAAGACACATTGAAACCCTAGATGGAATGAATGATCTTATGAAGGAGTCTAGGGTGTAGATAGTCCCAAGCAAGATGTTTATATATGTCTCTTGTTTATAATTAAGTTTGGGTATCTGATAAAAGTTATGCTTATGTGCTTTTGATATGGCTAACTTCATGCTTCTTTAGATTTGGTTGTACTTTCTATCTATGTTGTGCAAGTACACAATCTTCAACTTGGTGAAGATGCTCGATGTAACAAGCAAGTTGTGCAGGTACACAATATTCAACTCGGTGAAGATGCTTGATGTAACAAGCAAGTTGTGCAAGTACACAATATTCATATTGGTGAAGATGTTCGATGTAATAAGAAAGTTGTGCTGGCACACAATCTTCAACTTGATGAAGATTCTCGATGTGACAATCATGATGAGGATGATAATAACTCTAATGAAATGGTTGGAAGCCATGAAAGATTCTCCTATGTCGAAAAAGAAGAATTTAATCTCCCTAACGAAGCATGAATAAAAGATATCTCCCTAAGATTAATAGGGAGTCTGTATAAAGAGGTACTTCCTGGTTGAGAGGGAGTGACAAATATGGTTATCTACTTCATGTGTCATGCACTAGACCAAGACTAACAACCGTAAGTCTGAGTGAAGGTCATGAGAAGGAAAAGGAAACTCGAGAATTCATTTTGTGGTGCTACTAAAAGAAGGAAAGTAGGATCTGATTGAAGAATATGTTGTTGCATATGAAGTAGGAAGAAAATGTATGTTTGAGAAATCTTCTGTTAAAGATTCGGTTGATAGTCCTACTATTGAAAGTTGAGAAGCAAGATGTGTTTCCTGGAAGACCTTAGAGGTTTATATTTGATTATGTACATGAAAAAGTATATTATTGATTAGGGTTGTGCTTGTACAGGTGAATCTCCCGAAGGATTTGATAGCATGTTGATTACCAATCAGTTTGGTTGGGAGAGATTGGACATTCTTGATCTGTTGTATCAAGGAGTGTTGAGGCTTTGCAACTGAAGCATTTACTGGGTAGACATCTGGTTGACAATTTGTGTTGATGTCTGGGTCCCGAAGTTGGATAGGTGGTAGTGGTCATTGAGCTTTGACACGTACTTGGATTTTGGGTTGATGGTTAGCAAGTAAGCCTGATGGTACCTAGAGGGTCTGAAAGCTTAAGTCCATCTTAGTCCCACCTGGATAGATTTCCCTGGTCAGGAATCTAGTCCATGGAATTTCGGTGCCTAACCTATTGAGTGATTGTTTGGATAGATTTTCCTTGTCAGGAATCGAGTCCATAGCATTGTGGTGCCTAAACTATTGAGTGACCTTTTGGATAGATTTCCCTAGTCAGGAATCTAGTACATGGCGTTGTGGTGCCTAAAGTTCTTCATGGTTCATATAGTTTTAGATCTTCCATTGTATATGTACATTATGAATGCCTCCCTAGTTAAGAGGGAGTGTTGGAAAATGTAACTATGTTCATACTTCAACAATGTACTTGAGTCATTATGTAATGTACTTGTCAAAAAAATAAAGAAAAGAATTATTATTATTATTATTATTATTGTGACTTATTAAAGCATGGGTTTCATGCTTGGGTCACCATGTTTTAGGTCAAAGTCCACATTGAGTTCTTCTAGGATTTATTTTGAGTCTATAGAATTATTATACATTTAAAGAGACCCTTCTTGGGATTTTGAATCGTGTAAAAAGGTTAAGTATTGAGTCAAATATGAATTATGGAACCTCCACACCATGTCGGCCTAAGGGAAGATCAAGTCAGCCTAAGACTTTATTTGAACCAACAAGAACCCTATAAAAGGAATGACATTTAATTCATTTGGTGCATCACTTCTCATCAAGTTCAAATTATATCTACTGGGTAGAAGTGTGAAAATTTGTTTGTTGAGCAAAAGTGTGAAATGGGTAGTTGGGGAAGTCTATTGACGAGAGGCTAAAGTGAATGTGAATATTTTCATGTTCTAGATTGGGAGATTGAAGTCTTCCAAGTTGGATTGTTGTCAGAATCCGTTGGCTACTACAAGTTGTTGCATAGTCAAAGTTACTGGGAATAGGTCAATCTTCCATAGGCTGAATTGGTGTGGAGGAAAGGCCTGGTTTTGGTCTAGGGTAAAGAGTCTCAAAGAATACTATTGAAAGGAAGAATTACTTTGACTGGATTTTCCCCTTGAAGGGGGTTTTGCCCTGGCATGTGCCTACATCTTGTATCCATTGTTTTATGTATTATTTCTTTTGGTAATTATTTTATGAACTAAAGAAAGAAAATATAAAGAATTGTAATAATAAGAAACATCACAAGTAATTATCAAGATCAAGAAAATATTTACTACCTTTCTAATTTTCCAACATATTTATGGATATCTTCCACCACCAATGCCCATGTAGTAGGATGAAATATCCTTAAGGAAACATGGCATGAAGAAGGTAGCATGGCATGAAGGAAGGCCAGATATGAACTAATAGGTCATTTTCCAATGATATGAATAACTCAAGGATGAAAGTGATGGATGGTATGTTCCCTATGAAGAAGTACCAAACATGAAGACTCTTGAACAATGAAACTTAAGTTCATGACATCATGAGGAGGATTTCTTCAAGCAACTACTTGTCCCATCATCTCCACTTGAGGAGCTACTGTAGATCCCTAATTATGAAGAGAGCCTGGAAACAAGTTTCTTACTTGGAAGAAACTTAGAAGAAAAATTCCTAAGCCATGAGGGGGCTTAGGTACATTCCTTTATTGGAATAGATATGTCCTCCCTAATTAATAGGGAGAGATAGACACATCATTATTTTCATCACTTGGGAAGACAGAATGGAGGATTATGTAAGCATCTATCATCTGATGCTCTTTTATGATGACTTAGGGCATCCAATATAAGAGTATAAGTAGAGGACCGATATTATTTAAGGACTGGGACTCCAAGATAAGAATAGTCCTGGTGGAACACACCCTGAGAACCCGAGTGGGGTATGTTCCAACAGAGACAATGATGAGGGTATCTATACATCAGTGGTCTTGCCAACATTGAGCTTAGATCTTGTGGAGAGGTAGAGTTGTTAGTCAAGGCCTCGTTATGTAAAAATGTTGGTTGATATGATGCTAAACAAATGGAATACCAATCTGACTCTTCTCATGAGAATTCTTCATATTGAGATTGACTAAGTACCATTATGAATACCTCTCTAATTAAGAGGGAGTTTTGAAAAATGTAACTAGGTTCAGTCTTTATAATGATGTGTAATTGTGATTTTATGTCATTAATGTAAAGAAGAGAAATAAATTTATTTTTGTAATGCTTGTCTCGTGGGTTTCATGAGAATGGAATTTTGTTTTTAGTAATGTTTCCCATTTTGAGACCTTAGGATTGATCATAAAGTCAAATAGATTTAATGTCATGTATAAAGGATCCTTATTGGGCATGTTATATTTGTATATGAGTCAATGAAAATTTCAATTAGAACTCCAAGACAAAGCTCAAGCATCTACTTCAAGTCGTCTTAAATAAAATAATGAATTTTCTCCAATAGACATGTCAGCTCATCCATTGCTAAAGTTGGCTTATTATGGAGGCTCTAACAACTATAAATAGGGCAGCTCGGCCTCATTTCAAAGTAGGAATTTTGGTCATTAACAAGTCTGAAAAAAGAAGTACGAAAAGTTCAAGGAACATAGTCCTATAGCCATCAAAGTAAAGAAAAGGAAGAGCGAAGTCTTTAGGAGTGTTTTTGGGTCTATTTTGGGTAACACGTCTGAAAATGTAAGAGGTCATTTAATGTAGAAGAAGCCAAGAGGAATTTAATTCCTTTTAGGAAGCTGAATTAGAAGAGGGGCAATTCAAAGGAGAAGTTGAGACAAGCTATAAGGAGACTCTATCCTAACAAAAGGTATCAAGGACATTTTCTAGAAGAAGAAACTAGAGTTTATGAAATGGGGTCAAATATTACAGACCTAATTCAAGGAGGTTGAAATAAAGAGAAGGCTTGAAGCAAAAGGAAGTTGAAGTTGAAGAATAGTCGAGAAGGAGGAAGGAGCAGAAGGTTAACTATTGTTGGCTAAGGATCTCATTAAAGAATCTTTTTTTCTTGGTCTTAGAGTGGCAAATAGGTCAAGGTTCTTGGTCTTTGTATTCATCCGTTGAAGTCTCTATAAGAAGAAGAATTTGTTTCGATTTTCCTCTCAAGTGGGAGAGGTTTTGGCCCTAGCTGATAGCCTATATTCAGTGTCTCTTATCCCTTTATGATTTATGCATTGGTAACTATTTTATGAAGAATAACTCTATAATAACATAAGTAAAAGAATATTCTAATCTAATAAGTAAAAATCATTCACAAGAAGTTATCAATAGAACAGAAATCACTTAATACTAATGCCCTATATTTCTCAACACTAGTGACCTACTACCCAACCCTTCTAGTTGTGAACTTGGTCCAAGTGCCCTTATTATCCATGGGGAACCCCCCAAGAGGAATAAGAGAGTATGACTAATATTTGTCCCAAGTATAGAGAAGATGAGCCCAACCCTGCACATGTGTATGATCCCTAAAAATATTGGCCACTAATATTACCACCAACCATTATACGCCCTAGGGGAATAGCCGTAAGAAAAATTCACACGCAATGGAAGGACAATTAGCCCAAAGAGTTAAGACTGAAACCCCCTTGAGAGATGACTCCCATGTGGCTCCCAAGTGCTACAACAAAATTCTAATAACAAGTTTTGTAATATGCGCAAATTCTACAATCTGCACTACCCGAAACTAGATGAAATGGGGTATGTCACCTTGTCCAGCCCAAGTGTGTTCTCGTGATTAACCCTTTTGTTATAAGGGCTTCCCATACTTCACTACTACAAATGGACTTTTATCCATACCGCAAGCTACTAAGTTTTTTTGGTAGTCTTGGAGCGGCTAAATCACACTCCCTATCTCCAAGACCCTAACCTAAGTTAATGTTGGTGTGCTACCAGCAAAAATAGAATATGAGTCAAGTTACTTTTATTATCACGTTTAAAAATGGTATTTTTTTACACAGTTGGGATGAAGCGTGAAACTTTGATGGTGTGAATGTCATTTGTTAGTAACCCTGATGTAGCTATATGCAAAGTCTCTTTTCACTTTGATGAATTCTAACTATATGAGGGTAAGAGATTTTCACAATACACTAATGCCTAAAATAATACACCTCTTACTAAATGTGTAAATCCAAAAAACCCAAAATTTATAGATATTTTGACCCAAAAACCAAACCAAAAAGAGAAAATAACCAAAAAAGGCCAAAGAAAAGTCCCCAAGCTAGAATGCAAAGCACTTCAAAAACATCAGATCCAGGAAAACAAAGCTAAAGAAGAAAATACACTAGAGCAATCAAAAAATAAATCCAAAAGTGAAAGAGGAAGGCAATGTCAACAATCTAGGGATGTAGCACAATGGCTCGATAAAGGCCAATGTTCTACAAATGTCAAAACCAAACCCTAGAGGAAGGAATGCCTAAACAAGATTAAATGAGGGTGATAAGAAGCAATTGAAACACACTCACATGAACGTTTCTAGATGGCAATTGCAAAAATGATCAAAACACCACCAATTGTGACTAAAATAAATAAGAGAAGAAAGAGATCACTTAGAAGTAAGTGACAAAACCACAAAAAGGCAAAAGGACCTAAAAGTGGAATATGAAACAGGTCTAAACAGTCTTTGAAAGCAGCCAAATAGATCTGAAGATGAGATCTAGAGAAAAAATACAAGCCTCAACAAAAGCACCCAAAATATCTTCAAGAAAACCTTGAAAGGCATTAGCTATGGAAGACATCAAACAAGTTGATCAGAAATATATCAGATTAAATAGAAACCAACAAATAATCAACAACATAAAATCATAGACCCAATAGATCTCCAATAGACCAGAAAAGGATGAGAGAATCAAGGCTTAAGGCAAACCAAAAACTTGCCTCAAAAAAAAGAATCCAAGTGAATGAAATAAAAAACCAGAAGACGGATCTGGGCAAAAAATAGTAAGCAAAAAAAAATCCAACGTAGATCCAAAGCTCAAACAACAATTTGCAGAGGATAAATTTTAGCTTTCAAGGCTAAAAGTCCAGTCTCATAGATCAGTCGTGCATCCATAAACTAGTCGCTTATATGAAACAAAAATCAAACGATCAAAAAGTTACAGTCACTTAGATGTAATGTTATGCCAGCGATTAGGGGAAAAACCTAAAAAATTGAAAAAATCGCGCAAAAATGTAGAAAAATATTGAATATTTAGGCAATTAAGCCCTAAAAACAACCGCAAAGAGTCAAAAATTTTTAGGGAAGCTCATAAAACTGGAATAAGAGAGAAATAATTAAAAACCCAAGATGAAGCAAACACAAAACAAGAATTATCTCATAGAAAGCACCAATTTTGTTGCAATGAATTTTACGTGTAAGGAGTTATTGCTTTGTTATCTTGTGCCTGAATAATATCACCAGACAACAAAAGGAAAAATGGTTAGTGGATATGTAGATCAACCCCAACCCAATTCTCACACATGCAGCATACAAACGGTTCTATATGTTATTAGGGTCCTATAAATATAGGAGTCTTATATAGTTAATATGTCATTTATCCCATTGGGATATTGTAAAAAGTTATTTTTCATCTTAAATGTGTTTAGCTCATAAAAGAAAATAAGAAAAAATGGAAAAAGAAAAAGAAAATAGGAAAAGAAAGAAAAATGAAAACAAAATAAATTGGGATATATATACAGATACACACACACACACACACACACACATATATATGTAGATGTGTGTGTGTGTGTGTGTGTGTACACACACACACACATATATAATAGAAAAATAAAATCACAAAGTAGGGGTGCACCAGTTTAAATGTCGTCATAATTATTTCAATTTTTGTTAATTAATCCTTTTAATGATTAATTATCATCAGTTAATTCACATTTAGCAATAAATTAGTTTGATATGAAAACTTATCGGCTTGCGATAAAGTTTTCATCAAGATCAATGTTGATGGTGATTCCCACACAGATTAGCAGTGGGGGATGGTTTTCAGCCCCCCCGACCCTTCGAGACTTAGCGAAAGGGGGGATCTAAAAGTGGTTTCATTAAAACCTCACCCAATTACCTGGTCCTTATATTGTGAATACCAGAGTAGTAGCAAAGGAAGTGGAGGCAATGTTAAAGTAGATGAAGTTCAAACCAAGATTCACTTGGTCTTATGATCCTTTAGGGATAATTTCTAGGCTCAGGGTTGAACATAAGAGCACTCCATATCCACATACACTAAGGCCATGGATAGAGCAGTATGCTAACCAAGAGGAATGGGCAGAAAATAGATTACAGGAAGCAGAAGAGTAGTTGGTCAGTCAATCTTCTTTACAAACTCCTATTCCTAAAGACAAAGAAATCAAGAGGCCAAGGGAAATCATATCCCCCATAGACTTAGAAACACAAGATGCAATTTTTTTGTATTCAAGAGAAGGAATAAGGATCCACAGAACACCACAAACACTAATAGTGACGTTGATCCTCAGGTAATCACTATTCAAGAAGAATATTTAGAAGATAGGGATGCACAAGATCAGGCTACTTTGGTTCTGATAGGAACTCCTACCACTTCTCTCCCATATGTAGAAGAGACAATTGAGTCTCCTATCTCTTCTACCTCTCAAGTTCCACCAAAATAGAGCATTTTTACAAGGTACATGTAGATCAAATGGAAGAATGAAGCTCTCAAAGGTTCAACATACTCAGAATTCTAGAAACAAACAGCCACCACTCAACACAGGATATTGTATGCATTTGAATAAGAAGAGGGGCAATTTCAAATGGCCTTTTTGGAGCCCAAAGTGTTAGCCCCCAGAGGTGCTGAAGATTATAAGTCCTCCATATTTCCACTTGATACTAAACAAGTTCATGCAATCAATTAAATCGATTTTCATAAGCCAAAAGGTGAGATGATATACTCGACTCTAACCAGCTCAGTTATGGTTGCTTCTAAATTGTAGGTTTCTTTAAACAATATGCACTCACAATTGAAGATTAAGAGAATTTCTTCTTTGGCCAAAGATACTAGGATTAAGACATTATAAGATTTGGTTATTAAACTAGGATATGATCCTATGATATCAAGGCAATAGAGGATATAATCAAGAACAAGAATGCAGGCATTCAAGCTCTCAGGAAACAACTCAAACCTCCAACTACATAACACCCTCAAGCTAAGGAAGTCACTAGTTTGGAGATGGAAAAAGAGAATTTGTTCACAATAGTAGTGGAACAGAATGCTCAAATCGAGAAAATGGAATAAGACATGGAAGTACTACTGAAAGAAAAAGACTAATGGGAGGTAGCAGGAACATCAATAGCAGGTACTATAACCCAACTAACAACACAAGGATCAATTTTAAATTCCTCAAAAAAACTAGCTCAAGCATTGGGGGAATTACCATTGACAAATAAAGAAGTGGAGAAATTAACAGCGGCACTCAACAAGATGGAAGAAGACAATATTAATGCAGACAATATATATTTGGCAGAATTGCAAAATAATTTCAAATTGATTCAGCATATTTAGAAATATGAAGATCAATCTATCATTATTCAGATGTTAGCAGAAGCCAAACACATCAGTTGTCACAATATTAATGCCAATGTTACTGAGTTGTGGCCATCAATTCAAATAATTTTTTAACAAGAGGAACTGGTCCAAAGAGTTAATGTAGCAATGGAAAAAACCAAAGTTGATACTGAGCATAGGCTAGAAGAAGCAAAAAAAATCATAAAAATGCTAAATTTCAAAAACATATATGAGTTTGAGGAGATGATAATTCAGGACAGGATAGAGACAATGATGGAATTCAAAAGAGTTTTGACTAAGAAAAATATGATGTTGCAGTTGGAGAAGCACATAGAAATCAATTGTTTTTTCACCTTTCCAATTGGTTTATGGAATAGATGCAATTTTTCTTATTTTCCTAGGAATTCCAGCACTAAAATTTTTGTAGGAAATAGAATCATAACCAAATGATTCCCAGAGAAGGATCAACCAATTGATACAGTTGCAGCATGCCAAAGAAGAAGTATACAACAATACACAGGTGGTTCAGGATAAAATCAAAAGAATTCATGACAGGAGAGTCAAAGCAGATGATTTCCAGTTAAATGACCTTTTTCTAAAGTGGGATGCCATAAATGAGGATAATGGAAAACATGAAAAATTTGACAGTTTATGGAAGGGCCCTTACAAGAATGGAGTTGTCCATGGAACCAATGCATTTCTATTAGAGGATATAACTATATAAACACTATCAGGAGGACCTGTTAATGGGAGGTTGCTCAAACACTACTTCACCTAAGTCCAACTTGTAGGTTTTAACCCCATATAGAAATTACCTGCATACGAATTCTAAAACACGAAAAATAAACAATGCGAGAGCATAACACATAAAACACATATACACAAAGATTTTCCCCTAGATCCCAAAACCAGGACTACCAGCTTTATTTTTCATTATGTTCCTTTCAATGTTATAATACATATATATACATGTCGAAGCATCCAATACCATGGACCGAAAACCATCGTGCCCAAAACCATGCACAAAACCATAGGTAGGTTGCCCACCTAATATAGGGTCCAAAAAAAATTTCCCCAGGGTGTTGCCCTGGACCCTATAGAGAGGGGCTAACCATCCCCCTCAAACCACCAGTGACACCACCCCCCCCCCCCCGGTGCAATCAACAGAACAAAGGGGGGGCTCTGCCCCCCCTCTAACCCCCTGGTTAACTAGGCAGGCTAGTCGTGGAAAGAATATGACAAAACACAACATTCTCCCACTTGTTGTTTTCTTTCCACAGGAGAGCTTAGTCATTTATCCAACCCTGTAATGCCCATTGTTTCTCTACACCAAGAGAACTTCTCAGAGCTCACAAATTTTGTTAATGCATCTGTAGTATTCTTCAAAGTGTCCACCTTTACCAGCAACACCTTTTTGTTTTCTATCATATTCCTCACAAAGTGATATTGAACATTAATGTGCTTTGTCTTTGAATGATAAGTAGGGTTCTTTGCCAAGAAAATTGCACTTTGGCTATCACAGTCTATCCTTATAGCTCCATGTACTAACCCCATGCTTGAACACAATCTCTGCAACCAAACTTCTTTCTTGCTTGCATGAGTGGCTGCCATGTATTCTGCCTTTGTAGTTGATAGTGCCACTATAGGTTGTTTCTTACGCATCCAACTGATTGCACCTCTAAATAGGTTAAACACATACCCACTTGTAGATCTTCTTTCATCCAAATCTCTAGCCCAGTGTGCGTCAATAAAGCCACGAATATCCAAAACTCTGTCCAATCTTGGTCTTCCTTGATAGCACAAACCATAATCACTAGTGCCATGCAAATACTTGAAAAATCGCTTCACTGTTGTCCAATGCTCCTTCCCTAGATTTGATATAAACCTGCTCAATACTCCCACTGCATGTGCAACATCTAGTCTAGTATAGACCATCACATACATTAGGCTACCGACTGCACTTGCATATGGAACATGGAACATGTCCTCTTCTTCTTCTTATGTCTTGGGACATTGTTCAACAGATAAATTTACACCTACATGAATAGGAACCTTCACCGGTTTACTATCATGCATATTAAACCTCTGTAGTATTGTCTCAACATAATTCTTCTGGTTTAACCAGAGCTTCCTCTTTGCACAATCTCTTTTAACTTCCATGCCCAAAATATAGTTTGCAGCACCAAGATCTTTCATGTCGAATTTGGAGGACAATTGGGTCTTCAAATCCTTGATAATTTCTTTGTCATTTCCAACCAACAACATATCATCCACATACAAGACTAGATAAATAACATGGTCACCAATTAATTTAAAATACACACAGTGATCGGCTTTGCTTCTAGTGAAGCCAAGCCCTCGTATAAATGTATCAAATTTCTGATACCACATACTTGGTGATTGTTTTAACCCATACAGAGACTTTTTTAACTTGCATACCATTTCTTTCTTACCCTTCACTGCAAAGTCTTCAAGTTGCTTCATGTAGATCTCCTCTTCCAGATCCACGTGAAGAAATTTTGTCTTAACATCCATCCATTCTACCTAAAAATCGAAAGCAGTAGCAACAGATAAAAGTAATATAACAGAAGCTACCTTGGCAACAGGAGAAAAAATATCACCAAAATCAATTCCTGACACCTGAGAATAACCTTTTACTACCAACTGAGCTTTGTATTTCTTAACCTTTCCTTCTGCATTTGTCTTCTTCTTGAACACCCATTTGCTGCCAATGGGTTTCCTTCCAATCAGCAACTCCACCAGATCCCAAGCCTCATTTTTGTACAAATATGCCATTTCATCAACCATGGCCTCTTTCCAGAGTTTTTGATCCTCTGAATCTACTACTTCCTTCATAGTTCTGGGATCATCATCAGTAATAGATAAATAAAAATTTGAACAGAAAGTAGATGGACTATACCTTTCTGGCTGCCTTCTTTCTTGAACTGATCTTCTCACAACCAAAGTTTGTGGCTCTTCATCTTCTGATTCCTCTTCTGTTGTAGAGTCTGATTTTTCCTCCTTCAGCTCAAACTTTATCTTCTCAGGCTCCTTTGATTGGACTTCATGTTTAATAACATCTTTCATCTCTCTGAACACCACATCTCGACTGTACACAACCTTCCTTGTTACTGGGTTCAAAAGTTTATAACCCTTTAAACCATCCTTATACCCAATAAAGATGCAGTTTTCAGATTTACTATCCAACATTGTTCTTTTATCCTTTGGAACATGTACATATGCATCACATCCAAATACCCTCAGTTGTGAAAGAGAGGGTTTCTTACTAGTCCATACCTCTTATGGAGTCTTATCCTCCAACGCTAATGAAGGTGATCTCTTGACCAGGTAACATGAAATCTCCACTGCCTCTACCCAAAATTCCTGTCCTAACCCAGCACCACTGGGCATGCTTCTTGCCCTTTCCATCAACGTCTTGTTCATTCTTTTTTCAACACCATTTTTCTCAGGTGTGTATGGAGTAGTATTCTTTAATTCTATACCACACTTCTTACAAAATTCTTCAAATTCCTTCTTGCAAAACTCTCCACCATTATTTGTCCTCAGCACCTTTACTTCTTCTCTATCTGGTTTTCCACCAAAGCCTTAAATTATTTAAACCTGTCAAATACTTCAGATTTCTTCTTAAGGAAATGTATCCATGTATTCCTTGAGAAGTCATCTATAAAGGATACATAGTACACAGACTACCCAGTGATGGAACCTTCACAGGTCCAAACACATCACTGTGCACAAGCTCTAATATCTATTTCGCCCTCTTACCACCAAAGGGGAAACTCACCCGATTCTTCTTCCCATATACACAATTTTCACAGAAATCAAAATCTAGAGAGCTATTAGTCATACCTTCTACCATACCTTTACCACGAAGTATTTTAAGGACCTTCTCTCCAATATGTCAAAGCCTTTGATGCCATAGCATGGTCTTTTCTCCAGAGACCACTAGATTTTTTTCTCCACTTTCAGGAACCATAGAACTATTGCACCCATCAAAAACAGTGCTACCTTGCAACTTGTATAGAGTTCCAATCTGAACTCCCCTCATCAATACCAATGCTCCCTGAACCATCTTGTCAGTATCCTTCTTGAACACCGTTTTTACACCTGCAACATCCAACTTGCTTACAGAAATCAGATTTCTAGCCAATGCAGGAATATGTAGAATAGCCGGAAGTGTTCTAATCCTTTCACCTTGCAAATTCAACTTAACGTTTCCGCGATCAATGAGTTTAGCCTTCCTGTCATCCCCCAAGAAGACATCACCACCATTATATTTCTCATACTCGCAAAACCACTCTCTATGGGGAGTGAAGTGAAAGGATGCACCTGAATCAATCAACCATGCCTCATGATCTACATGTGTACTTAAAGAAGCCAAGTACACATCCCCACCTTCATCTGAGGTGGTTTTCACCTCTGCAGAAGGAGCATCATCAAATCCCTTTCCTTTATCAAGAGCTTTAGATTTATAGTCCCTTTTGTAGTTCCCTTCCTTTCTGCATTTCCACCACACCTTTACAATTTTTCCTAGAGATTTAGATCTCCCATTCAATGACTTATTTTTGTTTCTATTCTGTGACCTTCCTCGTATAAACAAGGCATCACCATTTTGGCTCTCCATATTTTTCCATCTCATCTCCTCCATCAGTAAGGATGAGACTATTTCATAAAACTCCAAGGCAGATGCATTGTTGCCTATTGAAATAACCAGACTATCCCACGAATCTGGTAGAGAGCACAACAAACTGATGCAATTATCTTCATCTGAAATTTTAATATCAATAGATAATAACTAAGTTACCACAGTATTAAATGCATTCAAATTCTCTATCACCGAGTCTCCATATTTCATCCTTAGGTTATACAGCTTTTTCCATAGGAACAGTTTATTCACCAAAGACTTAGATTGGTACAAAGTCCCTAGCTTGTCCCACAAAGCCTTCATCATAGCTTCCCTTGATACATTCAACAATACTGAATCTAAGACACACAATCGTATTGTGCTCTTTTCCTTCTTATCCAACTTCTTCCATTGTTCATCGAAGACTCCCATTGGTTTAGTACCTAGATCTACCGCGATCCACTGGTCTTTATCAACCAACAGATCCTCCATCTTGAGTTTCCACAAATCAAAACGTTGACCATTAAATTTCTCGATCTCTATCTTTCCACTACTCTCCATCTTCTTTCACCACCAGAATCGATCCCACAGATCTCCCACTGAACAAGATCTACCACAGGCCCGAGCGAAACCCCTTAGCAACAAAGTCATCCCCTTGAAGCCAAAACAACTCTGATACCAAATGTAGGTTTTAACCCCATACATAAATTACTTGCATATGAATTCTAAAACATTGAAAATAAATAATGCGAGAGCATAACACATAAAACACACATACATAGAGATTTTCCCCTGGATCCCAAAACCGGGACTACCAACTTGATTTTTCATTGTGTTCCTTTCAATGTTACAATACATATATATACATGCTGAAGCATCCAATACCATGGACCAAAAACCATGACACCCAAAACCATGTGCGAAACCATGCACAAAACCATAGGTAGGTCGCTCACCTAATATAGGGTCAAGAAAAAATTTCGTGGGGTGTTGCCCTGGACCCCATAGAGGGGGGCTAACCACCCCCCTCAAACCCCTTGTGACACCCCCCCCCCCCCGCTACTCAATCAGTGCAATGAAGGGGGGCTCTGCCCCCCCTCTCACCTCTTGGTTAACTAGGCAGGCTAGTTGTGGAAAGAATATAACATAATTGAGCACAAAATACATCATTGTATATATCATTTTATTATTCCAATTACTGTAGGTGTTGTTGGTTGTCATCAAAAATTGAAGCCTGGAGTGAAGGCCCTAATTTTCATATGAATTGCTGCTATATCTATGATTTCCAATGTACAGAGGTTAGTCTTAGTTTTTTGATGATGAAATAATTTCCCAATGGAGAAGGCTAGTGGTCTACGGTGTTCTTGACACCTCACAGGGAGGATGTCATCTCCATTGCAGTCAATGTTAGGGTCCTACAAATATAGGAGCCTTTTATAATTAATAAGTCATTCATCCCACTCGGATATGGTAAAAAATTATTTTTCATTTTAAATTTGTTTAGCTCATAAAATAAAAATAAGAAAAAATCGAAAAAAAATAAAAATAAAAAGAAAATAGGAAAAAGAAAGAAAAATGAAAAGAAAATAAATTGGGATATAAAATATATATAAATAAAAAATAGAAAAATAAAGTCTTAAAGTATGGGCATGCCAGTTTAAATTCCGCCATGATTATTTCATTTTTTGTTAATTAATCATTTTTATGATTAATTAATCATCAGTTAATTCACATTTAGCAATAAATTAGTTTGATATGACAACTTGTCAGCTTGCGATAAAGTTTGCGCCCAGATCAACGTTTAGTGTGATTCTCTCTTGGACCAATGATGAAGGATGGTTTCCCCCCCCCCTCCCGACCCTTCAGGACTTAGCCAAAGGGGGGGAGGGGGGTGCAAAAGGTGGTTTCATTAAACCCCCCCCCCCCCCCCCCCCCCCCCCAATTATGTGTCAACTCCTAGGCATTTTCGGGGGGTCTCATCGATTTACCATTTTCCACCTCCACCCCCCCAAAAACTTCCTTCTAGCTCTCCTCTTCATTTTCATCTCCGTGCCCTTTCCCCTTGCCCATTTGTCATCCCTTCTTCCAATCAATTAGATCCACATCACCTCCCGACATCCTCGTCATTTCATCATTACCTTTCAAATCACCCACCAATTCATAAATGGAAGTTATACATTAAACTCCTCCTGCCAACTGACCAATTATGAATAAATGTTGTGTTCCCAAAAATGGTAACAATTATGTTATAACTCCTATTTCACCAGCTATAAAACTCCCTCATACATCTATATATGTTTCCCTTTCGAAATTGTTTGAATTCTGTAGGTCAGGATCAAGCCATTGTGAAGTTATGAGTGTGAATTTTCAATCATTTTCCTTCTGCAACTTCAGTTGATCAAGTTACCTAGTAGCTCTGCTCTTTAATTCTCCTGTGAAATCCCCAGTTCATCATTTTCCCCTATTTAAATCTTTGTTCTTCCAAAATTTTCCTATTTAATTCAAAATGTCTTTGCATAAGGGCAAAGGAAAAATGCCTGAAGAAGATCCCTAGGTACCCCATATCCCTGATCTTTATAAAATTCCATTGTTAGATACCCAGTATAAAATTTTGAGAACCAAAAGTTGATTCAACTTCTATGAGCTTCACAATCAGGCTAAACAAAAATACCTAGACCACAGTGACAACTTGAGCATCCGAGAGTCCTTCCTTCCCCATTTTACCTTTCCCCAAACTCATTTCTTCCCTGAATTCTCTACTTGGTATCATCTCAGATACCTCCCAAGCTAAAAAGCAGTGATTGCCCAAAACAATGAGGTCATTTTTTCCATTTCTCCAGAAAGTATTTTCCAAGCCTTGCAGATAAAACCCCAGACATCCTTGCATCCATTTTCTACTACTGCACTGATGGAATTATACAAGAAGCTAACTTTCCCCTAGCGAGCTCACATTTTTGAATGCTTTATACCTGAAAATGTTGAGTTGCCCAGAACAAACCCACCATATTCTGCCTCTATCTTCCCATAAATGTCAAGACAAGTGATCTCTATGGTTACTCGGTTGTTAGGTTATCATACATACCAGTGGGTTGATGAGGTAGTTTTAGGATTTTTATCATTTTTTGTAGTTGGTCAGAAGCCTTCACTTCTGTTCAATTATAGTCAGTATTTATCAGATATCATACATGAGAAGTTTTTAAAGTTCAAATCTAAAGGTGTTTTCAAACACCAGTCAATTTTTGTTTACTAAATGTTATTTCACCACGCCAACAGATTCAAGTTTCATTTGCAGAAGATGTATAAGCAGGGTATTCCTTTATCAATCATTCACTGGACATCTCTAGTCTGGAGGAATACAGAAGAATATCCATACACATATTTTGTAGATAAGTTCCTTCACACATCTTTATGTTTACTATGCATTTATGTTATACAAAGAATCTCTCCAAAAATCAAGAAAGTTTTGCACCTCTCAAAACAGTCAAAGGTTAGAGACTCGTATTTATACTAGAACTATACAGAGATCATAATTTATGGGTGTGAGCTCCCTCTTTATAGATTACCATTCTTTGTGCCAGTAGGAATTTTAGCCTTAGAATATTCCAAACAAATGCTAAACATGGATGAACTACACTTTTCCTCGAATAAGAAGAAGGCACAATTTAAACTAAAAGCATGGGTAGGTCCTTATATTTCGAATATCAGAGCAGTAGCAAAGGAAGTGGAGGCAACTTTAAAGCCGATGAAGTTCAAACTAAGCTTCACTTGGTCTTATGATCCTTTAGGGATAATTTCGAAGTTGAGGGCTGAAAAAAAGAGCACTCCATATCCACATACAACAAGGTCAGAGATAGAGTAATATGCTAACCAAGAGGAATGGGTAGAAAACACATTACATGAAGCAGAAGAGAAGTTGGTCAGTCAATCTTCTTTACAAACTCCTATTCCAAAATACAAAGAAATCGAGATGCCAAGGGAAAGCATGTCCCCCAAAAACTTTGAAACACAGGCTGCAGATTTTGTTGTATTCAAGAAAAGGAAGAAGGATCCAAAGAATAATAGTAAGGCTGATCCTCAAGTAATCACTATTTAAGAAGAATCTCCAGAAGACAAGGATGCACAGGAGCAGACTACTTTGGTTTTGACAGGCACTCCTACCACCTCTCTCCCATATGTAGAAGAGACAATTGAGTGTCCTATCTCTTCTACCTCTCAAGTTCCACCAAAAAAAATCATTTTTCCAAGGTATAGGGAGATCAAATTGAAGAATGAAGCGCTCAATGATTCCACATACTCAGAATTATGGAAACAAACTGCACCCACTCAACAAAGGTTGTTGTCTACATTTGACTCAGAAAAGGGGCAATTTCAAATGGTCTTTTTGGAGCCCAAAGTGTTAGCCCCCAGAGGTGCTGGAGATTATAAGGCCTCCATATTTTCAGTTGATACTAAAAAAATTCATGAAAATGATCAGATTGATTTGCATAACCAGGCAGGTGAGATGATATAATGTTAGATCTAAGGCTTTTGTGATCTATAATGTAGAAGACAGTCTTTTAAATTAATCACATTGTAAGGATTGGGTTGACGTTTCGAACCAACTAATGTGGTTCATATTCAGGACAAGGTGAGAAATCAAATGCTCTGAGAGAATAAATAGCATGGATGCATCATTGTCCAGTGTTAGCCGTTCAAAGTTAGTTGTTGATGAAATAAAACTAAATATTATTTAGGAGTAATTAACTAGTATTTAGTTAGAAACTCGTTGTTATGTAATAATTAATTATTTAATATCAAAATTGTCAATAATTTATCAACTTAAAATATAATCTAAGGAAGACTTATTTATATAATACTATAAGGTAGGGTTCGCCTAATCAATAAAACTAGCTGTTATCATGATATAATGAATTAGTTGATAATAATATTAAAAATAAATAATAATAAAACAATAATAGTTTATTTATATAATATTATAAGTTGGGGTTGACCCATTAGGTAGAAAACTAGCCGTTATAATAAAAAATAATTAAACTTATATAATAATATTTGGTTAAAAAAAATTATATAATAATATTTGGTTAAAAATTAGTGGTTATGTAATAAATTAGTTAATAATAATAAAGATAATTAAAAATATTTACCAATTCCACTAATAATATTTTTTTTTCCCGGTGGTTCACGTACACCCGAGGTCAGGGGGTGCAGGCTACGTCCACGAAATAACTAGGGCTGATCTCTAGGATCACACCCCTCGGCCATCACAGACCTAACCCCAAGGGCTTCGGGTAGAATCGACCCTGTGACCTCCCGTTTTGGCGAGGCACGACTTGACTAGTTGGGCTAACCCTTGGGGCTCTTAAGAGTTGGTTTTTACTGACCTACTTTATTTGCTGACATTCATAAAAAGGTTTCAACTTGTCATCAGTGCCAGATTTTTAAAGGCAAGAGAAAACTCTTACCTTTACCTATGAAACTTATCTCAGTGGAGGTACCTTTCCAACAGTGGGGTTTATATTTTATAGGAGAAATCCATCCAATTTCTTCAGCTCAACACAAATGGATCCTAACATCAACAGATTACTTCACCAAATAGATAGAAGCAGTTCCAACCAAACAAGCTACAGATTTTGTAATCATATAATTGATTGAAGGTAATATTCTCTCTAGGTTTGGCTGTCCCCACAAAATTATCACAAATAATGTTGTTGCTTTCAAATCTAAAAGGATGATTGAGTTTTGCAATAAATTTCATATAGTGTTAGGACATTCTACTACCTACTATCCTCAGGGAAATGGGTTAGCATAATATTCTAATAAGAACCTAGTCAACATCATTAAAAAGTTACTGAAGAAAACAAGAAATCCTGGCACAAGATATTGATAAATTATATATGGGATGATAGGATAAGCACAAATAAATCAATTGGTTTGTCACCTTTCCAATTGGTTTATCAAATATATGTATTTTTTTTATTTCCCTAGGAATTCCAATACTAAAATTATTGCGGGAAATAGAAGAAGAACCAAATGATGACCAAAGAAGGATCAACCAATTGATACAGTTGTAGTAGACTAGAGAAGAATTCTACAATATTACATAGGTGGTTCAGGATAAAGTCAAAATAATTCATGACGGGGGATTCAAAGCAGATGATTTCGAGATAAATGACCTTATTCTCAAGTTGGATGCCAGAAACGAGGAGAAGGGAAAACACGAAAAGTTTAATAGTTTATGGAAAGGCCCTTACAAGATTGGAGTTTCTTGCATTTCTATTAGAGGATTTGACTGGAGAAACACTATTAGGAGGACCTCTTAATCATAGGTTTCTCAAACACTATAGGTTACATCATTGTATATATCATTTTATTATTCTAATTACTACATGTGCGGGTGGATGTCATCAGAAATTGAAGCCCGGATTGAAGGCCCTAAGTTTTAGAGGAATTGTTGCTATATCTATGATTTCCAATATGATAGTCTCAGTTTTTTGATGAAATAATTTCCCAATGGAGAAGGCTACTGATCTACGGTGTTATTGACACCTCACAGGGAGGATGTCATCCACATTGGAGCCAATGTTAGAGTCCTATGAATATAGGAGTCATGTATAATTAATAAGTCATTCAGCCCACTAGGATATTGTAAAAAGTTATTTTTCATTTTAAATTTGTTTAGCTCATAAAAGAAAAATAAGGAAAAATATAAATAGAAAAATAAAATAAACTGGGATATCTATATGTATATATATATATATCTATATATATATATATATCTATATATATATATATATATATATCCCAAAGTATGGGCGCGCCAGTTGAAATGCCACCATGATTATTTCATTTTTTGTTAATTAATCCTTTTATGACTAAATAATAATCAATTATGTCACATTTAGCAATAAATTAGTTTGATATGGCAACTTGTTGACTTACGATAAAGTTTGCGCTGAGGATGATTTTCACCCCCCCCCCCCCCAACCCTTTGAGACTTAGCAGAAGGGGGGCAGAGGGGGGTGAAAAGTGGTTCCATTAAAACCCCTCCTGATTACATGTCAACTCCTAAGCCTTTTCAGGGGGTCCCTTCCATTTACCATTTTCCACCTCCACCCCCCAAAAAAAAACTACCTTCTCGCTCTCCTCTTCATCGTCACCTTTGCACCCTTTCCCCGACGCCCATCTGTCATTCCTTCTACCAATTAATTAGATCCACATCACTTCCCGCCATCCATGTTACCTCTTGCCATCCTTGTAATTTGACCGTTACCTTGCAAATCACCCGCCAATTCATAAATGGACGTTATATATTAAACTCCTCCCGCTAAGCAATCTGTTACAAATAAATGCTCCATTCCCGAAAATGGTAACAATTCCATTATAATGCCTATTTCACCAACTATAAAAATCCCTCATACATCTACAGATGTTTCCCTTTCGACATTGTTTGAATTTACAGATCAAGATCAAGCCATTGCAAAGTTACCATTGTGAATTTGTAGATCATTTTCCCTATGACTTCAGTTGATCAAGTTACCTGGTAAATCTACTCTTTAATTCTCCTGTGAAATCCTTGGTTCATCATTTTCGTCTATTTAAATCCTTGTTCTTCCAAAATTTTCCTATGTAATTCAAAATGTCTTTACATAAGGGTAAAGGAAAAATGCTTGAAGAAGATACCCTGGTACCCCCTGTCCCTGATCTTTATAAAACTTCATTGGTAGATAGCCAGTATAAAATTATTGAGACCTGGTGTGAATTCGACCTCTATGAGCTTCAAAATTGGCCCTAAGAAAAATACCTAGACCACAGTGATGATTTCATCATCTGGGAGTCCTTCCTTCCCTAGTTTACCTTTCCCCAAACTCATTTCTTCCCTGAATTCTCTACCTGGTGTCATCTCAGATACCTCCCAAGCCAAAAAGAAGTGATTGCCTAGAACAATGAGGTCCTTTTGTCCATTTCCCTAAAGAGTATTTTCTAATCCATGGAGATAAAACCCCAGACATCCATACATCCATTTTCTATTGCTGAACTAATGGAATTATACAAGAATAGAACTTTCCCCCAGCAAGCTCACATTTTTGAATGCTTTTAACCTAAAAATGTTGAGTTTCCCAGAACAAACCCACAATATTCTTCCTCTACCTTCCCACATATGTTAAGATAAGTGATCCCTATGGTTACTTAGTTGTTAGGTTATCATACATAAAAGTGGGTTGATGAGGTAGTTTTAGGATATTTATCAGTTTTTTCTATTCATCAGAAGCCTTCACTTCTATTCAATTATAGTCAATGTTTATCATATTTCATACATGAGCAATTTTTAAAGTTCAAAGTTGAAGGTGTTTTCGAACACTAGTCAATTTTGGTTTATTTAACGGTATTTCACAAGGCAGACAGATTCAAGTTTCAATTGTAGAAGATTAAGGAGCAGGGTACTCCTTTATTAGTCATTCACTGGACATCTTTAGTTAGGGGGAATACAAAAGAATATTCATACGCATATTTTGTAGATAAGTTCCTTCACACATATTTATGTTTACTATGTAATGATGTTATACCAAGAATCTCTCCAGAAATCAAGAAAGTTTTCCACCTCTCAGAATAGTCGAAGGTTGGAGACTAGCATTTATATCAAAACTATATATAGATCATAATTTGTAGGTGTGAGCTCCCTCCTTATAGATTACCAATATTTGTGCCAATCAGAATTTTTTCCTTAGAATATGCCAGACAGATGTTGAACATGTATGAACTACACTTTGTGTCGAATAAGAAGAAGGGACAATTTAAACTAAAATCACACGTAGGTCCTTATATTATGAATACCAGAGAAACAACGAAGGAAGTGGAGCTACCTTTAAAGCAAATGGAGTTCAAACCAAGCTTCACTTAGTCTTATAATCCTTTAGGGATAATTTCAAAGTTGAGGGTTGAACAAAAGAGGACTCCATATCCACATAGACCAAGGTCAGATATAGAGCAGTATGCTAACTAGGAGGAATGGGTAGAAAACACACTATAGGAAGTAGAAGCATCGTTGGTTAGCCAATATTCTTTACAAACTCCTATTCCTAAATACAAAGAAATCAAGAAGCTGAGGGAAAGCATGTCCCCCACAGACTCAGAAACACATGCTGCATATTTTATTGTATTCAAGAGAAGGAAGAAGGATCCACAGAACACCACAAAGACTGATAGTAATATTGATCCTCAGATAATCACTATTCAAGAAGAATCTTTAGAAGACATGGATACACAAGACAAAACTACTCTAGTTTTGACAGGCACTCCTACCACCTCTCTCCCATATGTAGAAGAGACAACTAAGTCTCCTATCTCTTCTACCTCTCAAGTTCCACCAAAAATAATTTTTTTACGAGGTACAGGGAGATCAAACCGAAGAATGAAACTCTCAAAGCTTCAACATACTCAGAATTCATGAAACAAACTACCACCACTAAACACAGGTTGTTGTGTGCATTTGACTCAGAAAACAGGTTGTTTAAAATGGCCTTTTTGGAGCCCAAAGTGGCAGCCCCGAGAGGTGATGAATATTATAAGGTCTCCATATTTTCAGTTGATACTAAACAAGTTCATGAAATTTTTCAAATTGATTTGCATAAGCAGGCAGGTGAGATGATATACTCAACTCTAACTAGCTCAGCTATGGTTGCTTCTAAATTGCAGGTTTCTTTAAATAATATTCACACACAGTTGAAAATTAAGAGAATGTCTTCTCTGGCCAAAGATATCAGGATTAAGACATTAGAATATTTGGTTATTAAACTAGGATATGATCCTAGTGATGTCAAGGAAGCAGAGGATATAATCAAGAAAAAGAATGCAGACATTCAAGCTCTTGGGAAACAACTCAAACTTCCAACTACAGAACACCGTCAGGCTAAGGAAGTCACTAGTTTGGAGATAGATAAAGAGAAGTGGTTCACAATAGTAATGGAATAGAATTGCTCGAATCCAGAAAATGGAACAAGACATGGAAGCACTACTGAAAGAAAAATAGCAATGGGAGGCAGCAGGAACATCAATAGCAGGTATTGTAACCCAGCTAACAACACAAGCATCAGTTTCATATTCCTCGGAGGAACTAGCTCAAGCCTTGGGGGAATTATCATTGATGAATAAAGAAGTGGAGAAATTGACAATGACACTCAGTAATATGGAAGAAGAAAAGATTAAGGCAGACAATGCATACTTGGTGTAATTGAAAAATAATTTCAAATTGATTCAGCAAATTCATAAGTATGAAGATCAATCTATCATTATTTAGATGTTGGAAAAACCCAAACACAACATTTGGCACAATATCGATGCCAATGTTACTGAGTTGTGGATCAATTCAAATAATTTTTGAACAAGAGGAATTGGTCCAGAGAGTTAAAGCAGTAGTGGAAAAAACCAAAGTTGATAATGAGCATAGACGAGAAGAAGCATAGAAAATCATAAGAATGCTAAATTCCAAAAACAAATATGAGATTGAGGAGTTGAACATTCAGTATAGGATAGAGATAGTGATGGAAGTAAAAAGAGTTTTGACTAAGAAAATTCTGATGGTGCAGTTGGAGAATAAGTGTAAAGAATTGGAGCTATAGATCAGAAGCTTTAACAAGCAGTTTGCTTTGTTGCAAGGGAAAGGACTTCCAAATCTTAGAAATTCTAATGGAAAATTGATTCCATTATAAAATTATCAGGAATAGTTATGCAACATGGCTACAGATGCATCTAAGTTTGCAAAGGAAAAGGGAGCAATTAGTGGAGAAGCCTTTTGGAGGGCCTGTAGTTTGATTTAAACATACATCATGAGATTCATCATTTTTTTTTTAATAAACCAATTTTTCAAACTTACACTGAGGTAGATGAAAGGTTTAGAAACATGGTGAATTTTTCTATCTTGGGTGAATAACAATGGCTCCAATTATTGGAGTTGGTTGAATAAGGATAAATAGAAGACCTACAATTTTGGCACAAAACAAAAAGAAGGAGCTGGAAAATAGCCACAGTCAACAACATATTTCCTTCAAATTTTCAACAAACAACCAAATTTGTCTAGAACTTCTATTTTCTAGTTTTGTTTAAGAAATATATGTAATTTTGTTAGATATTATTTTATAATCAACTCATTTTTGGAATCTAAAGTTAGTTCAATATAAATTCTATAAATATTTTGTAATAAGACTTAGTAATGATTGGATTATGTATGAAGTAAGGAGTTTTACATTAATTTAAGTCATGGATTGTACTAAAAGTGATCAATTTATAGAAATACAAAGAAAGTTGTTCTAGGATTCCCATGTCAAGAAATTGGCGATGTGTTTTCTTATGTAAACTTTTTTCTTTTCTCAGTTTTCATATGTTTTTCCCTCTTTATTGTTGCAAGAAGATTAAGGGCCGAATTTTATTAAGTGTACTCTACTCTGGCTTGTTAACAATATCAATGTTTTCTTCTGAGATTTAAGTATAGAATTCATCTATGTATGCTCTATATTTAAATTGATCCTAAATCTAATTCTTCTCATTCACACCATAAATGTCTTAAAGGATCCAAAAGTTTTCCTACACTGCCCTATTATAGTTTCTCTGTTATTTTTATGATTGATTACTCAAAATATTATGACTCCATGCCCAATGGACTTTTCCATCATATTTCAACCAAACTTTTGAAAAACCCTACTCAAACTTAAATAACTAGCCTAACATATTAAAAACAGAAATATAAATCATACAGATAGATCCCTCTCTGAAGCTAGAAGGGCTAGATCCCAGCTTTAAAAGTAGTTTTTTGGTTACCTTTGTAGATTTCTTCCTTAGCCTAGGAAAATTACAGAGTGATAACAGATGCTATAAATAAAAACATGCACCTAGCCTCCTCATAAGTTGGTGAAGGGTTTTAAGTTTGTTGCAGAATAACAAAACTCCATTTAACGATATTCTTCATCCACACTTGATCTCAATGCCTGCAAAAAACCACAAACAATCAAGGATGACAATTGATCTTCTTCAAAAGATCATTAGCTCAAAAAATCATAAAAATAGTAAACATGATTGTTGCAAACATGTAAATACATGGAAGGGACATGAATTTCTATTAATTCAATATCAAAGTACAAATATAGCTTTTCTCACGTCACCTCTCCAAAATCGAATAGAGTCTCCCCACTACAATAGGAAAAATATGGACTCTAGCATCATAAACCTCACAAACTTTGTCTCTCCTAGCAGGAATCTGATGCTGGAGTATAAACTCTATATCCCAAAGGCTCTAACTAGCCTCACCCTCTCAAGTGGTCTAGTATAAATAGGATGAAAAGATCTCCTAAGAGGATGAATGTAGACACTCAAGATGACGAGAGGTTATAGAAGCTTCTCAGTGATAAGTCCTAGCCAACTTGAATATATGATGAGACAAACTAATCTCCTAGGAACCATGAAACTCTAAAAATATTCCCAGGTCACAAGCATAGAACAAGGCTAAAAATATTGTAGTCACTCTCATAAGGTAGGTTTCTCAACGAATGGAAGGTTCTAGTTACTTTGATAAACCACCATCCATGCGATTGGGTGTCATGACTAGAAAAATAATGTTTGAGGCCCATGAAAATGGTCAATCAGCATGATGTCTCAGAGGTACCAACCTAAGGGATGAAAATAGGTTGATAACATGTTAAATCATACGTCATGAGATTATCACAAGTTAAGGATCATTTTTTGTCTAATGGAGAATCTATGTCTAATATAGAGTTGGCACTCATTTCACTCTAAGGTCTTCCTCCAATTTGGGAGACATTCATTACTAATATAAGAAACAATGACAAGTTCCTGAATTTGATGATATGATTAGAAAGTGCACTCAAGAAGAGACCAGGATGGTTTCTAGAGGGATGATTCAGAAGAACGAATAAGGAGATCCCTTTGCATTTGTTGCTCAATACAAGAAGAGGAAATGAAGAGAAATATCATGTAACTCAAGAAAGATTGCCCCTGCCTCAAATTACTCCGATAGAATATTGAGGAAAATTGAATGCTACAATTTTCACACGCATCATCACTATGCTTGAGATTGTCTAGAAAAAAATATGCTTTAAGGTCCAATTACAACAACAATCATGGATACTACCAAAACAAGTTCAATGATATAAGATGAAGAGATGATTTATGATATAATAAGAATAGATGCTCTTGATTATCGTGAAGAAGGCCATCATCCTCAAAAGAGATCAAGAAATTTAAGGTGTGGAAATAATGCAGTTGTTACTCAATCTGAATGTTTTCTTATTGTTTCTCTTTCAAGTTCCTCTCCTTCAGATTTGTTTGATAGTTGGTTGGTAGCTAGTGGGGCATATAGACACTTCACTAGATATCGTGAGTCCTCTCAAATCTAGTTGAGAGGGAGACTAATTTGAAGATTCTTCTTGGGGACAATTATACTTATCCTGTGAAGGGATTTGGTTATGTTTCATTTAATTTGGACTATGGTGAAAACTCACATCTACATCATGTTATGTATGCTCTAGGATAAATAAGAATGTTGTATCTATATCTTCCTTAGAATATGAAGGGATGAGGGTTTTGTTCATAAGAGGAAAGGTCCTCACCTAGCATATGGAATCTCACATGAGGGATGCATTTACTCTAGGATCAAGAATTGAAGGACTCTATAGAGTCAATGGAAGACCAATCAGAGCATTGGTACATGACAACAATCATCAAAGTGAGCCATGGCACCGAAGGTTTGCTCATCTTCACTAAGAAGCCCTACATAAAGTAAGGAGGATACCTTCTAGAATGCATGAGGTTCAAGATAATCATGATGGGGTTTGTTTGGGATGTGCCAGTGGAAAGAAATTGAAGGGACCATTCCCTTCTATAAAGAGCAAGACCAATGATATTATACAACTAATATAGTCTAACTTATGTGGAACCATGTTGGTGAAATGTCTTAGTGGCTATCTATACTATATAACATTTGTGCATGATTTCTCACGAAAGACATGGATATTATTCTTGAAACACGAGGACAAGGAATTTCATATGTTCAAATACTTTAAGGAACTAATAGATAATAAAAAAAGGAAAAGAATCAAGATTTTTAGGTCTGATAATGCTAGAGAATTCACTTTGAATGGGTTTGTTTACTTTTGAAAGAAAGTTGGGATAAAAAAGGATACCATCCTACCTTACAACCCTCAACAAAATGGAGTGGTTGAAAGAAATAATAGGACCATCATGGAAGTTTCCAGAGTTGTGTTGTATGATGAAAATTTACTGAAGTTTTTGTTGGGTGAAGATACAAACACTGAGGTCTATATCTTCAGGCCTTGGGTGACAAGACTCAGGAAGAAGTTTTCATAGGTGTGAAGCTCGATGGTGGACACTGAAGATCTTTCTATAAACCAAGGTTATTCTTGGAGGTAAATTTTATGAGTGAAAAACTAGATGAAAATGAAAATGATGATGAGATAGTTTCAAAGAAGTACAATTATGGAAAAGTGCTTCAATGTAAAATATATTAATTCAATTATTAACCAAGATTATTTTAATATCTCTTTAAAACATAATATTACAAGATTTCAATAATGCAGCACTTCAGGATATTACTCAATAAAATAATGAAAATTTCAAATGCCTTTATTTATAGTGCTTGTTGGGATATTCATTGCTTATGTGATTTAACAATAGAAACAAGTGAGAATTTAAATGAGGCAAACACAAATGGATAATGAAGAATGAGATTAACAACAAAACGAAATGAAAATATGCAACTCAAAGACTAGATCTAACTTATGGTATCAATGAAAGGCTATCTAATCAATGAGAGCAATAGAATTGGGTTAGTATCTAAATCTAAACAAGAGAAACTAACAAAGAAGATGGAAGATCCTCCCTTTTAAATGAGGGGGATACAATAGGATTGAATCCCAAGATTCCTTCAAGCAAGATGATCAATTTTATTATTAACTTACAATGAGGAAGAAGCCCTTAGATAAAGAGAAAGGCTCTTCCAAAACCTTGAGGAGATCACAAATATGAAAGCAATTCTACAACATCAATCACTCTTTAAGCTACCAAATTCCAAAGAGGAAGGCACGAAACAATAAATAAAAAGCTTCAATAAAGAATGATTAGCACCAGACCTCAATAAATCCCATGGTCTTGATGAATCAGTCCACAAAATCGCATGACCTACCACGGAAAAAGGCTATAAAAATTATTAAAATTTATGTGATGAATTACAAGTTATTCAACCCTTAAATCCTCAAATTTTAATGTGAAAACACTCCAAATGAACTCAGATTCCGATCAAAAGGATGTGACCCCCTCAAAGGCTCACAACAAGGATGAAAGAGGTCTCAAGGCCTAGTGGGTGGCCTTCAAAAATATGTTTCAAGTGGCAGCTCCAAGAGGTTAGTATTAGACCCAAAAATCAAAGACAAACCCTTCGAAAAAGTGCAAATATATCCCTAAAAACACCAAATGTTAGTCTATAAATTAAATGACAAGAAGAAGAGACCCTAAGAGGCTTTTGACTAGGATAAACAAGATCCAATAGGCTTTAAGCTAGGCTAGAAATTGACAATGAGGCTAGCGGCTAACCAAAAAAAGGTGTTTAATCCGAACGAGCCACAAAATAGAAACCCAAGTCAATATATTAATGGAAAAAATGAGAATAATTGAAAAATTATTTATAAAATATTTAAAATCAAAACCCTTGCCAAAAATAAAAAATTGAAATGAGAGAAGGAATTGAAACCCTAGCGGCTTCCTAAGAAAAAATATTGTTGTTAAGAAGAGGGAAAAAACTGAATCGATCTCCTTTAGAGCTATAGAGAGGACTAAAACACTTTTGGCCCAGAAGGAGGAGGTAGAAAATCTAGATGCCCCTCCAAAATGAGATGTTGAGCTAGAAACCCTAGTCATCTAGGCTAAGTGATGGTTAAATCCTTCATAAAATTGATCTTCCCTTGATCCCTTGAGAAATAAATTTTAAATAAAAATCAAGAGAAAAACCATTTTCCTTCCTTTAGATCTACAAAAAAAACAACCTAAAACCCCCAACAACTATATACAAAAATAGAGAAATATGTATAAGGGTTAAAGAGAATCATTTACAAAAATAATTTACAAATTTTACAATGATTTATGGCTCTTATAAGAAAATAGATTTAGTTAATTTACAAATGAATCAAAATAGATAAGGGAAATAATTTAATGGATGAGCAATATCCAAGATCTCTGCAAAACAAATCGTTAGATAAGCATTGAAGTTTAAGAAAATGGGCTCTTAATCTTTCTTGTCTTGGGAGTTGGCTGGTCAAACTCGAGACTTCCCCTCATGCCCAAGGTCTAAATACCATAACATATCTACACACTTAAGATCAAGTAATTAAAGCACTAGAGGTTAGATAACACAATAAATCTCAAGATCTAGAGACACCTACTAGATCAATCAATTTAAAATGCTTCTCTAAGCCCAATAAATAATGGAAGATACATGTGCAAATATTTAATCCAACCACTGGCTAATGAAATAATAACTTATAAAAATTTATTTAATAGAGCATTAAGAACATGATTTAGAAAAATATTACCACCATGAATAAACCCCATAGACTTCTTTATTATTCCAAAAAAATGTTACAGACTAGTAGAGCTTGACTTAAAGCTCAATAATGATTTTCTGATTATACATTATGATACAATGAGGAGAAATAGATTTCTTATATCTAAAACATGAGAGCATAATACCCCTCCAAGTGGAAAACAGTTAGTTCCCTTGATCCATGGCTTGATCCTTGTCAAAATAATTCAATCCCTTGATTATTGTTGCACACATCTCCAGAAAAATTGAATTCCTTGATTGTTGACCTAGATGGATCAAGATTTGACTTCTATGTAGTTTTGGACCACTAGAGAATCTTCAAAAAAATAGAATTCTTGAAATTCCCTCACTAAAAATAACCACTTGGACCAAAAATTCTATTTCTCTGAGGAAATAATTCTTTTTGGCCCAATAAATTTTTTGAGTGGGACTTTTTGCCTTGGAAATGTAACATTTCTCATATTTTTGACTTGATTCCTTTTAGGAAAAGTAGTCAATAATTTTTTATAATTTTTCCACTTTGAGAGAATTTAACTTTGTCATATTTTAATGTCTGACAAATTTCCAGCTAATTATTTGACATTTTTCACTAGAAAATAAAATAAATGACTCAATAAGGGATTTACACATATTTCCCATGCTTAAAATGTGTCTAGATAGAAATATCAAGATTTGAGATGTAAAATCAAATATTCACACCTCCTATACCTTCTATAGACAACACTTTCACATCAAATATTACACAGACATCCCATACATAAGGGGATATTTTACAATTAAAGCATGACCTCTAAACACAACCAAATCATGACACTTGGCAGATCATTTACATAGACTCAATAACACTAGGACTCAACTAAGACCTTATCATAAAGCCCCACTCTAGATTTAGGGTATATGTGGCTGAAAAACTCTGCCAATTATGAGGGTTAGAAAACATGAATAATTGGAGGGTAACAAACTCCTTAGAGTGAAACTCTTTGCTAAGAATCATAGGCTTACCTAGATATTTTACATGGCTTAATAGACATACTAGAATCAGTTTTACGATAAAGGCTCATAGGGCTACAAAATTTGGAATTACAATAAATTTGGAAGCTGCACAATGATGATGAATTTGAAAAAATTTCATCTGTTGGCATGTATTTTGGCATCATAGGTTGGTTGACACATGTGTGATCAACATCTGGATCTACTTGGAGACACGTTTCTTCAGTGTAGTAATGTGAGAATGTAGAATTTTCATCCAAGAAAACAAAGTAAATCAGATAGATATCCATTCAAATATAAATCATAAGCATCATATAATATCAAGTGCTGGAATAGAAATTTATAATCTAACAATACATGAATGAAATATAATCTAATGTTATAAAATATAAATGTTTAAATGAAACCTAGTCAAATCACATAAATGAAGCTTGATCTATGATAGGTAGGGTTAGAAATACAATATAGAAGATGACCCCTGGCATCTGACATCATCAGTGAGGTCCAATGTGAAGAACCTATTTTCTTACAAGTGGATCGATGGGTTGTTCCTTTGATGTGCCATGTTGAATTTTAATCATCTTAGGATATTGGATCATTCTAGTGATATGTTGTATAAGGACATCATACCTCTTCATTTTTTCTTTCCATGTATAATCATGTTGAAGCCTAGCCCATTTTATTGATGATTAGTCTTTTACATTGTTCTTCCTATGATTTTATAATTTATTTTGGAATTGTCTTTTCCTTTTCTTCTTCATAATGGGATATTATGGAAGACCTGTAATATCCAAGTCTTCTAAGTTGTGTCTAATTTATTTATCTTGAATTTATATTGTCATTGGTTCTAGGAAATTTGTTAATACCACATTATAGTCCTGCATGAGTGATTCACCGATATCTATGTTTTTGGGATTCCTAGGATCCTCAATATGATATATCTTCTCAACTTCTCTGTAGAGCCTGACATAACCACCATAATATGAAGGAATGGTAGCATAATATAAATCTGATTGAATACTTCCTCCAAGGACCGTTGTAAATTTCTGAGATAAAATAATGCCCAATGCATCAGACACATCATCACAACAATATCCATAGTGATCGTCTTCTCTGGATATGCTGCTGAGAAAACATGTAAATATTTAATCACCCAAAATACTTAAATATTTTTCAAATCCATGGAGCATATATTTTTATAAGTCCTTTATATCCTTAGATTCAATTACTCCATGAATTTCTTAGTCATAGCATTGGTTGAAGCCCCTGAATCAAGCATACAATTGTGCAAAAGGTGGTCATTCGCCAAAAAACAAATAAAGAAAGGTTGATGATCTTCATTCATCAAATAATAGTTTATATTCTTTAAATTAATATCTTCATATTCTAACTCAACATAAGGCATAACAAATTTTCCCCTTGACTAATCCCAAGGGGCTTTAAGAATTTTTCCTTTTGAGATGGAATCTTCAAAATCTCTAATACCAGAACAAAAATATTCACATTATTTATTCATGTAACCCAATTAATATTTAAACATGCATTATAAGTCTTAGAGTTAATTTTATCTTTTCTTTGATTTTTATTTCTTCTTTGGTAATTTAAACCCTTATTTTCGCAATTTCTATGATTTTCTTCAAGGAAGATTTTTCTCCATACAATTCTATAATTACCTCCTTCTCAACACTAAAGTTATTAATAGTGTAAGATGATGGGAGCATTCATGTATCGTGATCCAATCTACCAACCAAACATCCATAGGTAAGGGATTCTCTTTATCAACCACATTTATTTTTTCACTCATCCCCGCTTGTCCACCATCCAAGATCCCTTTTGCAATAGCACAAGTGGATTCATCATGAAAAATTTCACAAGGTATACAATATGGAAAATATTGATCAACAACATTTACAGACTCAAGTGGATTTGGTGGTCTATGTTCAATAGGAGGGCCTCTGTGTTGCCATCCATTACTATTTCTACTATTTTTTGTTCTATTTCCTCGAGACCTTTCCATATTTATTATATGATTCTAAAGGGAAATAATCTATTTAGAATAGTTATCCTCCATAGCCTTTAATTCCTTAGTATGATTTGATATTAATTGAGCTTGATTGAATTGCATATATTTAACCATATTTTCCAATTCTTTGATGGTAGCATTTTCAGTTACTTTAGTTTCCTTCCCTTTAGATTCACATGACCTGCTCAGACTCCTTTAAAATCCCAAAATTTCAGACTTTCCAGATTTTTTTCTACACTTTTCCATGACTTCAGCTAAAATTTGGGGAGCCTTTACATTGGTTGGCTTATCACGCCATAATTCATAAGAAGGATCAACAAGAAAAGCATTAACATAATGAACCAACGCAGGAGGTTTATAATATTGAGTTCAATCCATTAAAATAACATTAAACCTCTTACTAAATTCTTAAATAGTTCATTTTCTTTTTTCTTAATAGTTCTAATGGTGCTAAGCAAGTATCTTCCTTCCTTTTTATCTCCATATTTATCTCGAAAGGAAGTGAAAATTGATCTCAATGAATCAAATGTATGATCAGAGAAATCATGAAACCAATCCATGGCATCATATTCTAATGAAAGGAAAAACAACCTTATTTTCACATCCTCATGGTTATAATTCGCGCTAACACATCACTTTCCCACACAAACATAAATTTTTTTAATGTGGACATTGGCATTGATCGCATTATTACCTTGAAATGAAGGCAACTTCTCTATATCTTTTTCTGAAATATCATGAGGATAACCCTGAATGTTAGTAAAATTACTGGGGGGGACAAGTTATTCATGATTCCTTGTTGTGCTAGACCCTGAAAAAGAAAATGGATATTAGACAGAGATTCATGTTTGAGATAAACAAGAATTTTACTAGAAGTGAGAATGTTTAATCAAACTCTGAAGACCTTTTCAGGATCCAAAATAGGCTTAATGAAGATACCTAGATTCCTTCTATTTTAATTTCTTGTAAGAGGAGGGATAAATGGAGTTGCCACTCAAATAGAAATCTAACTCTAAATATCCACTATGCTTGAAACCAAAAAGGTTATTCAAAGAAACCCAAGACTTAAATATAGAGATAGTTCCGAAATAAAATGTTAAAACATCAATAATAAGAAACGTATCCCCAACAATGACACAAGAAAATGTTGTTGCCTAAGATGTACACCTAAACGCGGGAAAAGTTTCCATCCCCAAAAGGTATAGCCTTTATGGTGCAACACTCAGAGTAGGGGTTGTCACCTATTCCCTACTCACGTTGTTTAAGCTCTCTCCTTGGAAAGCTAAGGGGGGTAGTCCCTAAAGATAGAAAAAAAAGTAATGAAAAACTTGTTTGGAACAACAAGTCTAGGAGATCAAGAGGCAAGGCAACTACTTCTCTTAGCAACTTTAAATTAGATTAAGTGGCAATTTAAGTTATTAAATTGAGAAATATGAGATAGATAGATTCAATTAGATCAATATGGCACTCAAGATGAAGTAATAAGGGGCCAATACATTAATAACAATGCCCAAATAAATTTAAAGAACTTGCACAAAAATATATGATATTTCAAGCTACAAGATGAGCATTGTTGCAAGGAGAAATGTCAGTACAATTAATAGATCAGTATAATCAGATAAATGAGTGATAAACTTTAAAAGAACACTTTCAAGGAAAAAATATTTGTTCTTTCAAGTAGATATTATATTCAAAGACAATAAGCTTGAAAAGACAAGTAAGATAATGTAAAACTTGCAATTATAGATTAAGCTCACAAATCCAATTACAATGACCAAATGATGGGTGAATGCATGATCTAACTAATGTGAGATGGAAGATATTGGTTAATTTTAATTATATGCCTAATCTCAAGGTGAAGGACTTCTCCTCAATTGTTTTGAAGCAAGTCTTAAACAAGGTTGTATAAAGAACTGGTGGGGGAGGAGGCTAAGGCCAAATTAACGATATCTACACAGGAGTTCTAACAACCTAAGTGTCTTTGTTATTACAAGGAATTGCCCACAAGAGAACTGTAAGGTCACACATTTTAACTGTTGAGTAAGTGTCAATATTCTCAAATTGGATATGAAGGACGTGGTCATATCTTTCTATCAACTAAGCTTATGCTTGGAGGTAAATTTTACGAGTGAAAAACTAGATCTAAAATGATAATGAAAATGAAAATGATGATGAAATAGTTTCAATGAGGTACAATTATGGAAAAATGCTTCAATCTAAAATATATAAATTCAGTTATAACCAAAATTATTTTAATATCACTTTAAAAAAAAAAAAGATTACAAGATTTCAATAATGAAACACTTTAGTATATTACTAAATGAAACAATGAAAATTTCAAATGCCTTTAGTTATAATGCTTGTTAGGATGTTCTTTTCTTATGTGAGTTAGCAATAGAAACAAGTGAGAATTTAAATGATACAAGCACAAATGGATAATGGAAAATGAGATTGCTAACAAAATGAAATGAAAAGATGTAATTCAAATACTAGATCTAACTTATGATATCAATGAAGTATTATATAATCAATGAGAGCAATAGAAAAGGGCTAGTATCTAAATTTAGAAAAATTAAACTAACTAAGAAGATGGAGGATCCTCCCTTTTAAATAAGGGGATACCATAGGATTGAATTCCAAGCTCCCTTCAATCAAGAATATCAATTTTATTATTAACTTACAATGAGGAAGAAGCGCTTATAATATGAGAAAAGCTCTTCCAAAACCTTGAGGAGATCACAAAGATGAAAGCACTTATACAACAATAATAACTCCTTAAGCTATCAAATTCTAAAGAGGAAGGCACAAGACAATGAATGAAAATCTTCAATGAATAATTATTTCACCAGACCTCAAGAAACCCCACGGCCTCGATGAATCAACCCACAAAAGCCAATGAACTACCAAGGAAAATGGCTAGAAAATTTATTAAAATTTATATGATGAATTACAAGTGATTTCAAGCCTTAAATCCTGAAATTTTAATGTGATAAACCTCCAAATGAACTTGGCTTCGTATCAGAATGATGTGGCCCCCTCAAAGGCTCACTACTAGGATGAAAGAGACGTCAAGACCTAGTGGTTGGCCTCAAAAAATGTGTTTCGAGTGACAACTCCAAGAGGCTAGTCTTAGACCCAAAAATTAGAGACAAACCCTTAGAAAAATACAAACATACCCATGAAAAACACCAAAGGTTAGTTTATAAATCAAGTGACAAGAAGAAGAGACCCTAAGAGGCTTTTGGCTATGGTAAACAATCTCCAATAGGCTTGTGGCTAGGCTATAAATTGACAATGAGGCTAGCAGATAGCCAAAAGAAGGTGTGTAATCCAAAATTGAGCCACAAAATGTGTCTATGAACCTGAAAAATCAAAACCCAAGTCAAGATATTAATGGAAAAATTAAGAAATAAATGAAAATTTATTTACAAAATTTTTGAAATCAAAACCCTTGCCAAAAATCAAAATTTGAAGTGAGAGAAGGACTTGAAACCCTAGCAGCTTCCTTCGAAAAAATTCAGTTAAGGGAACATATATTCTAACCTTCTCCAACTCTTTTTGAATATTAAAAGTAGAGGGGTTCCTATCAACTGTTGCAACTTCAATAGGTTCCTTCTCCTTAAAACAGACTAATTTATTTTGTGGATGCAATTGTTCTATTTTGGGGGCTTCAAGCTTATGAGGAACAAGATTTGGGGACTCCTTCTTGCTTGGTGGGATTGGTTCAAGAGGTTTCTTTCATTTCCCTATTGACTTGGTGGAACTTAGGTGGGGAGGTTCCCCATTTCGATATTGCATTCTAGACCTTTTCCTAGAGGATTTGAGATCATATTTTCTATGTAATTGAGCCTCCATGAAGTTAGCAAACTGCCTACAATATTTTTCAATTTCACCATCATCCAGTGGGGCATCCAAGTCATCTACTTCTTCCTCGTGAGATTTTATCTCATGTTCCTAGTCTAAGAGAGAAGAGAATTGGTTTTCTTAAACCTCTATGGTTTCTTCCATATGTTCCTCTAGATCATATTCCAAATAAAAAGGTGGTTGAATGTGATTTTGTTGTTCTTTTCTCTCCCTTTGCAAGAGTTGCAAAGGTGGTCTTCTATATTGAGTGTTGAATTTTTTATTTTCAGATGGTTGACTTTGTTGAGGAGGGTTTTTTTTTCTAATTCTAGCTTTACAAGCTTATTAGACAAATTTCTTATCAACGTATTCATCTCCTCAAGCTTTTGTTCCTGGGTTTCCTTCCCATGGCTCAAAGAGTTGGCTTCCTCTTTTCCTCTTCTCCTATCACCATACTCAGTTTTCTCTTTCCATTCCCAGTGGAGTTAAAAATTGCTTCAATTGCTAAGGAACCAATTTGAATCTGGCCTTAGGTACGAGACTTTATTTCTCTAAGAATGAATCCAAATTCAGGTTCAAAACCCTAACAAAAACTACTTTAGCAGCATCCTGTAGAGTTTTGATTTCAGTTGGGACATTGTTGTCTAATTTGTTAAATCTTTTTATGAATTCTAACACATCTTCATTATGTTTTTTCTTCATTGCATTGAATTTAGTGAGGATGTACCCATGGTCCCTTTTCTCTCCCCATTTTTGCATAAAGAAATTCTTCGTCTCCTCCTAGGTATTGATTGAAGCATTTGGGACAGCTTTGAGCATTTCCTTGCCTCCCCATTCAGGCTTGGATAAAAAGTCTTAGCACCACATCCAATTGTTCTACGTTCATATTTTTTGCCAATCCATAGAAGATTTCTAGATGCCTTTGAGCAGAGATATCATATTATCTAATGAATCCTTGTAAGAGATTAAGATAATCTTGTGGCATACCATTTAGGGGTTGTGGAAAGTCCAGTGGGGAATATTTATTTAGGATAAATCCAGGGGAAACCATGTTTTGCAAAGGAGGTAGTAGGAGGTTTATAATAGGGCCTTGTTGATGAGTTGGCTAAATTGCAGCTGAATGAGCTGATTTGGGAAATTGGTAATGCTCTGTGTTGGATTGTTTATGAGAATATATTTAACTTCCATAGGTTCTGGGAAGGTATGAAATGTGAATGGAGGAGAACTGACATAAGCTTCTTTGATTTTGACTCTTGAGGAAAATGAGTCAAATAGCGCACAACGTTCCTCAAGATATTCCAATGCTTTGAAGGAATACTTAGAGTAATTTATCACAGCCCTTTTAGAGCTAGGGGATGATAGTTTTAAAGAAGAGGTCACATGAACTGGAGTGACATGAGTTCTTTCTTTCCAGAATCTCCTAGATATTATCTTTTAAGGATCAAACACATGAGGATTTCTCTCTTGTGAAGTATCGAAGCAAGTGTGCAGCCCTTTGAAAACCAGGATGCTCAAAATGAAATTCAAACAGTCAAGTCACCAAGGTGAGAGATCCTCAACCCACACCCCTTTATGATCACCTTACTAAAGGGTGTATGAATGTCATACCCAGGGAAAATTTTCCGATTCAACCCCGGCAACGGTGCCAGAAGATGTTGTAGCTACTAGAGATAGCCCCTGGATTGAAGAGAGACCAGTGCCTAGGACATCTTAATGAGTTCTTTCAGGATCTGCTAAGATTTTCTATTACGCTCAGTATTTAACATATTTGAGATGAAATTGATTCAAAACCTTCCTTAAGAGGAGAAATATAAAGCTGAATGAAAAATATTACTCACAAAAGCATCAATATATGAATTTAGTGGCCAACATCACATGAACATGCAATTTTATCAGTCATTTGTAGTATATTTGATAGAATAATCAAGGAAGAAATAAAACTAACGAACAGGGCTTAAAAAATAAGAATCCAGTGCATCAAAGTTCAGCATGAAATGGATGAGAAGGACATTTAAATGAAGTGCTAAGATACATGGTGCACATTTTAAGGATAACAATTCATATCATTTATGGGCACCTTTAATCAACATTAGACCTAGATGTATCCATAAATCCATGAAAACATATCCAACAGTTGCTATTACATGTAATCTGAGAAGAAGAGTGAGAGCATATAGAACAAAAACAAGGAATACATACTACACATTCATATGAGCCAGAATCGCCAAAAAAATTCATTAATATTCCATAGAGCATGCATTTCATTGACAACTTGTAGAGCTTCTCTCTTGGAAAACATAAATTTTAAACCCTTGGTTTTGTATCATAAACTTTTTTTATAGGGCCTCAAAGGGAGAACCCGTTACAAAATATTTTTTCTTGATTTGGAAGTGAAACATCATAACAAAATATCAGCATGCTCTAGTGGCACGCTGTACTAGCTAGATCCTAACTAACTAGTATTGATTCTTTGAAAATATAATATTTACATGAAATATAAAATATCATAGTTTCCTAATTCAACACAATCAACAATATCTTTAACTATGATAGGCAGGTTCAAAAGGTCGCGTTGTTGGGTTGATGATCTAGAGCACAGAAGGATTGATGAATTGTTCACACCTTTTCCACAGTGTTGCAGTTGGTATAGGAGAGTGAGAGAATCATTGATATTCAATATTGAGATTTGTGAGTCATGTATATTTCAACCTAGAGTGAGACAGGGTCTTCACAGATCCTAACAACTGAAATTCCTTTATGAGATAATTAACGATTGTTTTACCTTTAAGGGTGGCAATATTCTCATGGGAGGAATCCACCTTGTGCTTGGCCTCTACTAACATTTTACTGTATTGTGCCCATGGGACCAACATTCCCACAAGATCCTAGCAGCTAGGCAGCCCTACTCTAACTCTCTCATCAAACTCTGAGTTGAAGGTAGCCACATCCTTCAACACTATGTTTAGGCATTCTTCAACTTTTTCTTTGGCCTCTTCCTTTTGGACTACTTTGGAGATTTCCATGATAGCAGACACCCTATCCACCACATTTAAGGGCCTCAACTCACTGACTAGCCTTTCATTTATAAACTAAATGAACTCCTTAGCAATATGGAAGTTATTTGCACCATCTTCCTTGGTAGCTAAGATAAAGAACTCATAGTATTTGATTACAATATTTGGTTCATCCATCAAGGTGATGTACTCCCATTTGTTTTTCATCTCTAATCTAATTTCATCCCAGACCAGTTTCTTATCTTTCACGAGAGACATGTTTCATTTCAGAAGGCCTTTGAGCTTAATAATCTCTTGGTTGGTTACCTGCAGATTCTTGCTGATCAGATCTGCATTCGTCCTAGTTGTCTCAAGCTTATTTTCTTTTTTTTTATAGGGCCCATTGGGTTGTGTATAAATCCTTTTGCACCTTCTTGATCTCTCCTTCTAAGAGATGTAGCTCAGTAAGGGAATTTATGATTTGTTTTGTGGGCTTCTAAGGGTTCTTAGGCACCATCACAGCCAATATGTGGGTGTCTATTCTTAGCTAAAAGCCAGCCACCACCTCATTGTTTCTATCTATCAGCTCCTTTGTCGGGATCACTTTCTCTTCCTCTACCATGAAATTTCCTTGGACTGCACATGCTTGCTGGTTGGCATCTTCATTTTGTGTCTCAACTTTTGAACCTCTTCTTGTAAGCTTCGAATAAGGGCCTCAAATGCGTCCTTATCCTTTGGATTCACCCCTAATTTCACAATCAACCCTTTGAATTTTTCATTATGCATGTGAAGAGCTCTAGAGTTAGCTCTTTCTTGTTTCAAACTTGTTGTGGCCTTCTCTAGCAGATTCTCCACTTTACTTATGGTAATTGTGTTTCTGTTAAGATTACTATAAAGCATCTCTCCCACTTTCCAATGGAAGTTGATCTTATCAGGTAGAGGGACACTTGTCAATTCTAAGGAGACATCGAGGGCCTTGAATTGGGAGAGCGATGGCAGTGACTGTGCTAGTGGGTGATGCAACGAGAACTGCATTTGATTTCTCTCCAAATCCATAGCAGCCAAAAGTCTAGTTTGGTATGGCACTAAATGGGAAGCCATTTTATATTGAATATCCTCGCTTATTTTCTTGTTACTTTCTTCAATGGCCTTTCCAACAAGCCAACTAGGTTCAGTTGTGGTTGTACTTCCTGTTGAACTTAGAAAAACTTCTTCTGAGGATGATGAGGTAGCATCTTGTAGTGGATCCTCCAAAGTCACCTAGAATCATGGTTGGTCTAGTTTTTTCTCTACCAACCTAGTCTCAATTTATTCTTATTATATCTCTTGGGTCCTGGCCTTTTTGCTGGTTTTTACACCTTCGACTTATACATCCCCTATCTCATCAACAGTCCTTTTCTACGCCTTGTCCTTTGTTTCTAGAGTCTCAACCTCCATCTTTGTGTTAATAGGCCATGAATCAAGGTTATATTTACATTCAAGCTTAGGCCTATACGCATGTTCATAAGTTGAATATTTTATGCTTTCTCTTTTCTTTGCAATGACCCCATGAGGATCATAATGCCAAGCATCTCCCAAGTCAAAATTCATTTGTTTTAAAAAATCCTTAGATGCCAAGAAGGATTATATGGAGTTAATAATAAAAGGCCCTATATGGTTTCCCAACTTGAACATATATCCCTTCTTGGCAGGGACAAAGTGGACCTAGTCCACAGTAAGAATCTATTTAATGAAATGAAGGGTGAATATTCTCATAGGTATGAATACAGGCAAGCAGTATGGAGGAATCTCACACCTATAGACCTGAATCTCTGTGTAATGCTCAAATAGGTACCAGTCCCCAACCCTAGTGTCCTTGCTCGGTTGAAGGATTTCTTTCTGCTAAGGGAGAATTCTTGCAGGGGACACATTATGAATAATTTTATAGGAAATGGCCATGTAGGAGGAAATGAACTATGAATAGACATCAATCTTTTGTTTCCTCCTAATAGTGGCATCCCAATCAAAAACAGACTTCCTCTATTTGTCTGGTGCCACCAGACTGAGGCCTGGGCATTCAAACTCCTCCACATGGGTGTACACAAACAGAGAGAAGAACAGAGAATAATACCTGAAGTATGAATAGTGGAAAAATGGCATAACTGGAATTTTATGGGCTCGGCCAAGTAAGAAGGTATGTCAAATAGATGACATGGTTTCATCATCTCCCTGATAAAACCTAGGTATGCTTTGTTTGCCATATTGGCATGTCATCTCCAAAAAGGTGAGTAATCATAGACAAGATAGGTTGTATATGCTCAAACAAGATAGTTGTTGGGAAACTATCAACAATGGGCAAGGACTATAAGCTAGGGGCTAAGACCATTTGTGGTAAAAATTGTTGGTCAATTGTTGGAAGGGTAGTGTACTTATATACCAGGGTGGTTTCTGTGAACTATTTGGATTCAGGGGAGCTTGGGTAAACTAGAGACTTTTGGATTAGCTCTGGGGTCACCTCTAAGATTATTTATCCTGTGGCGGAAACGAAACAGTTCTTCTCCTCTATATAAGCTATAGTTAACCAAGATACAAAATTATGGAAGTGATATTAAAAAGGGGTGATCTGATAATACAACTCTAATTCAACTACATGGAATGCGTCCTCTCCTCGGACATGGTGGCCATACAAGTTGATCTAGAGGTCTAACAGGTGGAAAGAAAAAAGAGGCTCTAAAATTTGAGACTCAGTACCCATGAGAGGTTCAACATTCGATGAGGATTTGGCTTCCCAGGTTTTAGAGGTCTTGGGGGCAGTCTTCTTCATATTTTAACGAGTATTCAAATAATTTGCAAGTGGAGGGGACTGACGGTTACCTAATAGTCATGACGATAGATGAAAACAATGTTGGAGGGGAGTTCTAGACCAACTGAGTACTTGAATGGTGTTACAGAGCAAATGAATGGTGGGAGGAGGCTTTACCGGGAAAACAAAAACAAATTTTAAATTTTGGAGCGAGAAGGGTTTTTTATAGGTAAAAAGTGGACAATGGTCATCTGACATGGGATGACATGATGGGGGGTGCATGGCGGAAGGGGATTAGGCAGCGACAAGTAACAGGTGGATGAGAGAGGGGGTAGAGAGGTTATCGCTTACCTTTTCAATTCATCACTTGCTTTAAACTATCATCGATGAACTTATAACTTGGTGGGTGGTCCCCACCATCCTCCAGTAGGTAAAAGAGCAGCAGGTCAAATCTAGCATTGACCCCCCAAAATCAATATTGATTGTTGGATCGGCAAGCCCACCCATTTGAATTGTCAACTCTAGGGGGTAGCGTCTATTTCTCGCACAAGTTACCCCACCCCCACCCCCCTTAAATGCTTCCAGGGCCTTTTAGGAGGAGATGGATGGTGATCCCCCCTAAACATGCTCGATCTTTAAATTGAGAGGCACATCCATGATAATTTAATATTTAGCCCTCTTATCCTAATTTACCTGTAGGACAGGGTGTCATGGCCAGTGTTTTGGGCACTTGGGTACTTAAACCTTTGGGCTCTTATTGGGAGCTTAATTCCATTTATATTCATTCTTCCGCCCTTAGTTCTTTGAATTTTCATGACCTAGTGCCACATAATACCAGAGCCCCTTCATCAGGGTATTTTCAAAAAACATAATTATAACAGGGGTCTGAAATTTTGCACCTCTCATATTCAACATAGTGCCTAGGTGCTCCGCCTTTTCTACGCCTCTAGTCCCTTAAGTCCTCATGACCAAATTATTAACAACATCGGAGAACCTCCATTAGACTGAAGCTTTTTAAAAACATTTTACAAAGGGGGTTACCAAATATCTTTCTTCCAATAAGCTGACCTCTAAAATGATGTCGCGTTGACGTCATCACCTCCAAAAATATTTGATGTCCAACCTCCCGATATCAGGCCCCAATATACCTTCCTTACATTCTTCTGATATAGGGTTCTATTATGATCGCTTCCTATATTTTGGCTCTTTACTTTTAATTTCGACCCTCCTCTGAATTTCAACTCTCGAAATTCCGAGTCTCCCATCTAATACCAGCCTCCTGATATGTTGAACCTTCTCCAAAATGACCATTCAATGTGTTTCCTCTCCCTTTTGATTTCCCTTTGAACGACGTATCTTAAGCTAACTCAAGAATTGTTCAAAGCCATACAAACTACTTCAACAATCCTACATACCTCTTCAATTTGATAACTCAGACTTGTGTACATACCTTCCAAATAATTTTAGGGCATCTAAACAGTCATGGACCAACCCATATTATACCCATAATAGACCCACAAATAAGCCACAACGTATCCAAAAATAGGCCGCAAGAGATTTCACAGTTAGGCCACATAGGATACCACTATAAGGATGCATAGGATGACAATGTAAGGGCCAAAAATAAGTCTCAATATGTTGCATATGATTCATAAGGAAGGCCGCATATGTTCCATAAAGAAGGCCCATATAGATCCACAAAATAGGTCGTCATAGATCCATAGAAAAGAGCCATATATAGGCCACAAAAAGTCACAGAGATAAGGTCGTAGATGCCTCAAAGATAGGCTGAAGAAATACCACATAGAGGGCAACATAAGATGCCTCAAATAAACTGCAAAAGGATAGAGAAAGGTTACATAAAAAAAAAGGAGAAATCCCAAAGATATACGCAAATATAAGCCACCTTCATATGCCAAAATTTCATATTAATATGAAGGCCGAATTGAATTAAAAAATGAATAAGGATAGGTTCCAATTTATACAATGACCATTGGGGCTGGTCGTGACTTGAAAAGTTATGAGTTTGACTTGAATATTAACTTATTAAATTTCTCTTAATAATATTTAAATATATTTTCCATATGCCTTGATGATGAAGCTGACATAGATGCTTTCCCAAATACATTTGTCACATCAATTAATAATAATTTTCTTTCAAAGAATTTGAATTCTTCTTGGGTCAAGATGGTTGGAGTTCAATTTAGCAAACTCCAAGGAAAAATCCAAATGGCCAGTGATGAAACCAAAGAAGGTTGTCCTCATCCCAATAGAATATCAAATTCTATATACAAAAGAGGAGAATCAAAATATGAGTATAAAGAAAAGTAGAGTGGCTTCATAATAGAGTTTAAGGAGAAATCCCATAAAATAGAAGAAAAACATGTAAAACGAGACTCTACAATGGAATCTATCAAGGAAGTAGCATCTTGAAATGATGCCCAAGGATGTTTGGGAGATTGAGAAAGTTATGGAGGAGAAAATCACAATGAGATAGGTCGATGCAATTGAAGAGAAGACTTAGATGGGTTCTAGTAATCCAGGTAATGGAGGAGACAATGGGTATGATGACCCCAAGAGTAGAAAGAATCCATATAGACATGTCTAAGATCAAAAGAGGAAAATGAAGAAAATAAGGACGAACATCAAGGAACATCAATTGAAGGGAAAACCTATCAATGTGTCCCTGTAGGAGGAATACAAAGGAATTCAAAAGGGAGTACCAACATTTTAGCAGAATTCAATGGAACATATTGCTAATACCCTTATAAAGAGGGAAAGAACCATCGTAGTAGTACTGAATCACAAACTCCTAACCAAAGAAAAAGGAGCATTAGGTGAAAAATAAATGAGATCAAAGAGCAAGGAAAAAGAGAAAAATGTTGAATATGTTACATAAAGATGGCAAAGAAAAAGGGACATGAAAGGAAAAACTTAACTAGTAAGAAAAGAAAAGAGAGACAAGGAGACACTTAAACAAAGAGATAAAGAAATCATAAGAAAATAGAATAAAAATGCACAATAAGAGATGTACAAGGAGGAAAAGAATGAAAAAAATAAAAAGGTACATAAGAAAATAAAAAATAAAATACCTAAAACAAGTCAAAGAAAAAGACAAAACAATTCTAGGGGCACAACAAATTGAAAAGTCTCAAGAAGGATAAAGAAAGATAGAAAAAAGGACAAGATGAAAAAAATAGGGTGGAGACCAAAAAAACAAGGTTCAAACAAAGACGATAGTGCACCAGACATGAAACCCATCCAGAAGAAGCTTCTGATGAAAAGAAAATCCTTTGCAATGTTCTTGAACAAGATATGCATCAGGAAAAAGATTCAAAAGACCAAATTATAAAAGTAGAGATCCAACAATATACTCAACTAAGACAGAAAAAGAAATATATTCTTTTGAATTTTGTAACTATGGTCAATCTTCGTAATATATATTTTGGCCCTTGATTTATTTATGTTGATTATTGTAAATCATGTTCTTCATGCTATAGTCAAAAGAAAAATTCATATTTTGAGTCATGTTTGTAGGGACTTTTAAAAGAGAAAATTTTGAATTTTTTAAATTGAATTTTTGGCTCCAAAGTTAGTCAAGTTGGCCTCCCTCCAAGTCAAGTTGGCCCAAGCACAAAACACACCATTTAACCCAACAAATTGTTGAAAATGTAACTACCTTTGATCTTCATAATTGTTGTTCTACTTATTTCAATATGTATCATATGTAACAAACAAGAAAATAAAAGAAAAAGTTATTATTATTAAAGCATGGGTTTCATGCTCTTTATTGATGGTCTTCTAGGTAAAATCATGTTCTTCATGTGATCCGAACTTAAATAGAAATGCAACAACTTATATATATAATCATAAACACAAAGATACGACATAAAAACACTTCATTTCATTAAGAGAAAAATACTGAACTATGCTTACAAATAGAATGGAAATAAGATATCTCGGGCGATGGTAGCTTATCTCTAAGGAGAGATGTGGCGGCTACATGCCTATAAACTATGTTACAATGAGGCTCAAGGGCCTATTTATTATTGTAAAACATAAGAAAACCCTAAACAACCAAAACCCTAACCCCAGGAGATGTAACACCAAGCGTTTGTGGGCCCCGTTGGGGTTAGTTGGGCAACCAACTTCTGGGGTCGTAACTTGGTCATATTATCTCCATTTGGCGTGTATGATACCTTGTTGAAAATGTCTCTCTTATTACTATAGGTTTCTCCACATGCCCCTTCCTATGGCTACAAGCCTGCCGCAGACCCCAAAAAAACATCGTTTAGGGGGTCAAAACTACTTAGGAAGTTCAGGACCCGAAAAACTACTAAAAAGAGTAAATGATGAAATGAACAAGGAAACAGATGAAACTGACTAGGGGGTCTAGCTAGAATTGCGAGTAGAAACCAATATCCACTTATATCATTCCTCCCCTCTTAGGAAGAAATTGTCCCCGTTGTGTGCAAAGCCTCCATGAGGTGAGGAAATTTATGTTGAACCTGGTCCTTGGTAAAGGAGTTGGCCTGCTTTGACAACTCGATATAGATGTATCCTCTATTGGTGAGTGTTCTTGATCTGTATATCCATGATCTAATCAATTGTGGCATGTTACATGTAGTCTGGGTTGAGCTCTGTTGGTGTGAGTTGTTCTGCAATGTCATATGTGTCCAACAATGGTGGAAAGTATGGTCGAAGGCGATTTACATTAAACACTGGGTACAGACCAAGGAATGTTGGGATGCTGAGCTCAAAGTCATTGTCATCAATGACCTTGGTGATGGTGTATGTCCCATATTGAAGCGATTGAAGCTTTCACTGGGGTCCAACAAGGCGCTCCTTCTGAAAATGTAGCCAAACTTTGTCGTCCACCTGGAACTTGTGTGGCACTCGATGTTGATCATGTAGTTGCTTGTACTTAGCATTAGCTCCATCCAATATATCATGGACCTACTAGCGAATGTGTTGAATGTGCTCAATGAAGTTGTTATCCCTTTCAGCTTCGGAATGAACGTGAGCCGCATCTACCTGAGTGGTTGAAAATGGTATGGCCACATCAATGGGGCATAATGGCTGAAATCTGAGCCCTACCTAAAAGGGGTTGTGGCTTGTTGAGTTGTGGAGAGCTATGTTGTAGTTGTGTTGGACATAGGGGAGACTTTCATCCCACATGCATGGATTCTTTGAGTTGTACATGTGCATAATGTGTACGATCATCCAATTGACAACCTCTGTTTGGCCATCAGTTTGGGGATGGAAAGTTGTGGACTTAGTAAGTTTTTTATCCAACATCAACTAGAGACTTGACCAAAATGCACTTAGGAATCTGTTGTCTCGATCTGAGACAATGGACTTTGGGATCCCAAAGTGTACCCATACTCGCTCAAAGAAGAGCTTAGTAGTGGCCTCTATGGTGATACTCTTCTTGTAGGTCGCCATGACGACCATCTTAGAGAATCTCTCGATGACCAAGGAAAATTTTAAGGATGGAAAATTTTCTTGAAGTTTAAAACATTGGCGAATCTCACTAATCCCTAATATGCAAATTATAAATGTTTATTGATATATTTGTAAAATTAATCAAATTTATAATTATTTTATATATAGTCTCTCTATAATGTTGGCGATTTTTAAGGTAAAATAATTTTATATTCTAAAATTTGGGCGAATCGTCTTTTATAAAATTGGGAATTGGCGAATCTTTTTTGTGGAAAAATCATGGAAAATTAGCCCACTGGGCGAACATTAACCCCTAAAATTTTCCATGTCGATGACCACGAAAATGTAATCGTTTTCGTGCTTAGTAGAAGGAAGGCCCAACATGTAATCCATGGAGATAGATTCCCAAGGCTAGCTAAGAGTAGGTAGAGGAGTATATAGGCCTTACTTCTTGATGTTTGGTTTGGAAATGGCACAGGCGGTGCAGGATCTAAAGTACTTCCTAACATCCCGACAAAGTTTTGGCCAATAAAAATACTTCTGCAATACTGCCACTATTTTCTCTACTCTGAAATATCCAACGACCTGACTGTAGTGCGCCTCCCAAATCATCTTGGCACGCTCACTTGAAGGAACATAGACGTGTCCTAGGTGGCATAACAATGCATCCTGAAGGTGAAAATTTGGAACTTTCTTCCCTTCCAGGAGTGTCTGGTATATGTTGTCGAATTATAGATCTCCCTTGTAAAGATACGAACACCCTGATGCCTCGTGCCCATAGGAGTCAAGCACAGTGATCAGCACCATGACTGGTGGTCGATTGCTACCCTTCTTATACTTAATGTTTAAATGGAATTGTTGCAAATAGGTGGACCATTTCTGATGACGATCATTTTGCAACTTCCCTTGTGTCTGTATGAATTGTAGAGGTTGGTGGTCTATGTGGATGATTTTTTCCTTCCCCATAATTTAATGCTTCCATTGATGGCAAGCCTGCACAATGGAATACATTTCTTTGTGTTAAGTGGGGTACTTTAAAACTATGTCTGAAAGTGTCCCACTATGGTAATCCACTAGATGCCCATGCTGAGTGAGAACCACACCAATGGCATAGTCAAAGGCATCTATCTCAATCTAAAATGGTTGTTGAAGGTCTGGTAATGTGAGCACCGATGCAGAATAAAGGAGATTCTTCAACTCAGAGAACGCTTGTTGTTGGGTTTCCAACCAAAAATAATTGCTTTCGCTCCTTCCTTGGTGACTTGACTTAAAGACCAAGTGATATGAGAGAACCCCAACATGAACCTACGGTAGAAATTAGCAAGACAAGTTGAGTAGCTCTGTTAGAGTGGTTGGGGTTGGCCAATCCCGAATGACTTGTATCTTGGATGGGTCCACATGTACACCCTGCTCATCAATGATGTACCCCAGATATTAAACCTGGGTCAGTCCTAAGGTTCATTTCGCCAAGTTAGCACATAGTTTGTTTTGGAACAGGGTTTGAAGGACCTGTCGAATATGGTGGAGGTGCTCTTCCCAACTCTAGCTAAAGATCAAGATGTCATCTAAATACACCACCACAAATGCATTGGTGAAGGGTCATAAGATGTCATCCATAAGTCTCATGAAGGTTGTAGGGACATTTGTCAATTCAAATGGCATGACCAACCATTCAAAGAGGCCCTCATTGGATTTGAAGGCAATCTTCCACACATCGGAGGGTTCGATAGGAACTTGGTGATAACTTACCTTCAAGTCAATATTGCTGAAATATTTATCCCCCTTGAACTGGTCCAGAAGGTCATCAATCTGTGGGATCGGGTACATTGATCTTCTTCAGTGCCTAATACTCAACACATAGCCTCCAGGTCCCATCCTTCTTCTATACCAATACAATCAGACTCCCACAAGGTAATGAGCTTGGCTTGATGTGCCCTTTCTGTAGTAGTTCTTGAATCTGCCTCTTGATCTCATCCTTCTACAGAACAGCGTGTCGATAGATTATTCCATTGGGTAGCGACATGCCTGGGGTCAGATCAATTGAGTGCTTGACCTAATAGTGAAGAGGTACCCCTGTGAGTGAGGAAAAAATATCCCTGTACTCCTCCACAAACTTGTCCATTTGTTGCTATTATGCAGAGGAGCCCTGCCTGGAAGTCGTAGCCACCACCTTCTTCTTGACCTGGGGGAAAATAATAAGGAAAACAAATTTCCTGGTCTAGGAAATGATCTTACTACATTGATTTGCAGTGATCAAAGAGATGGCGGTAGGCAGGGCTACCTCCAGTATCCTATACAACTTATTAGCCAAAGTAATAATCATAGAGTGAGGTCTAGACTCATATATAGCATGTCTCTTCCACAAGTATGGTTTTCCTAACAATACATCACAAACTTCAAGAGGAGAAATGTCACACAGTACCTCATCTGTGAATGGCTTGATGTTGTAGGGAAGGCGACATTGTTGGCTAACACAAATATCTCGTACTTGTTGAACCCACCCGATGGTTAAGGTTGTGGATGTTCTATAGACTTTAGGCCCAACCACTTCATGACCTCTACTGAAATGAGGTTCTTTTGGCTCCCGCTATTGACAATGAACTACAACGAAGAACCCTTCACCCACATCTATGAGTGGAAGAGTCGTTCCCCCTCCTCTAGATCGTCAGGCTCAATCTTCTGGATCTTGGTGGTGGCCATGGTGGCACTGGGCTTTGCATCAATGATCTACTTCCCTTTGTTAGTTTCCTTATCAGGTTCTCATTCAAAGTGGCAACCTGTATCTGATTCAGAAGCCTTCAACTCGGCCACCAGTGACTACTTGGCCCGACACTCACTTGTATTGTGAGTGGAGCTCTTATGGAACTCACACCATTTTCCCGTGTCCTTCTTCATCTTAGGGGTTTTGTTATTTTCTTGCAGCTTCGACGGGTTGTCCTTAGTAGCACCGTCTTAGCTTGGTCCTTTGTTATATGGTTTGGGAGCTCCTTTTCCTTCCTTTGGATTCACAGATCCAAAGTCTTGTTTCATCTATTTAAACTTTTGCTCAATCTTGATAGTGTACTGATGCGTCGTGTCGAGCAAGGAAATGTCCAGGAACTCTATCTCATCCTGGATGTACTTATGTAGAAATCCGAGGTACTTGAGAACCAAATGCCACTCGATATCCTTGATACCCAATTTCATGCGAAGGGTATGGAAAGTATTTTTGAACTCTGGCACATCTTGGTCCCTTCCCTGCTGTAGCGTGGTCCACTTTATGTATTTGTCTTCACAGCTCAAAACAGGGTAATTTTTTCCTTGATGGAGTCTCAAAAAGAATTCCAAGTGAGTGCAGCTGAAAACAGCGAGGGTTCACTCTCATCCTTTTGTTCACAGTAGGTTTCCCACCAATCCTTTATGTGTGGGATGTCTTTATGAAGTGAAAAATTAATATTTTCCCTATTGGAAAAGTCATGAACTAAAAAATATCCTTCCAATAGATTTAACCATTTATCTACAGCATCTACATCTATCAGGCCTTTGAATATGGGAATATCAAAGTCAACTTGTACCTTAAAAGGAGTGGCGCCTCTAGAGTGGTTGTTGGATGAAGATGCATCACATGTGGGTAACCCTTGAAGGATCTAGGCAAATTTATCCATCATCGCGTCCCTCTGTCGCTCGAGGACTTCCTCAAGAAACATTTTGAAAGGATATCATGCCCCCTCGTCTTTCGTTTCTTCCGTTATGGGAGGTCATCAGGTTTTTCGAGGCTGATCTTGAAATGGTTCAACCAGATCAAGCCCTAACTCCTTATACCATGACCTCATTGGGGACATGCAAAGAAAAATAAAGAAAGAGTATACCGCTCCGATACCACTGATCCGAACTTAAAAGGGAATGCAACAACATACATATATAATCATAAACACAGAGATGCAATAGAAAAACACTTCATTTCATTAATAGAAAAATACTAAACTATGTTTACAAACAAAATGGAAATAAGATAGCTCGGGCGACGGTAGCTTATCTCTGAGAAGATATGTGGCAGCTACATGCCTCTGAACTGTGTTATAATGAGGCCAAAGGGCCTATTTATTATTGGAAAACATGTGAAAACCATAAACAACCAAAACCCTAACCCCGAGAGATGTAACACAAAGAGTTTGTGGGCCCAGTTGGGGTTAGTTGGGAAACTAACTTCCCGAGGTCGTACTTGGTCATATTATCTTTGTTTGGCACATACAATACCTTGTTGGAAATTTCTCTCTGATTACTACATGTTTCACTGCAACCCCTTTCCTATGGATATGGACCTGCCGCAGACCCCAAAAATACGTTGTTAGGGGGTCAAAACTACTTCGGAAGTTCAAGACTCAAAAAAATGCTAAAATAGTAAATGCTGAAATGAACAAGGACACAAATGAAACTAATTGGGGGGTCTAGGTGGAATAGGTGGGTGCCAACAAATATCCACCTAGATCGTCATGCTTCTAATGTTTGTTAGGTCTTAGAATTTATTTTCATGAGTCAAAGGATTCAACATCATGTTTATAAGACCCTTCCAGGAAAAATGTAGTTAGAAAAAGAATTATTTTTTAGTCTAGAAAGTCCTGGAAACTCCAAAAGAACAAGTCAGCCCTAGAATATTCAATTCAGCCTAAAGGAGGGGGTTCGACCCCTTGGAAAGGCTATATAAAGAAGTAGTTTGACCTCATTTGAGACACACACATCCACTAGTTCGATCACACAATAAGAAGTTCAATCTTTAGCTAGGAAGCAAGAGAAATGGAGAGTGAAGGACTAGGAGTAAATAAGAATCCAAGAAGGAATAAAAGTATCTATTTTTGGGTTCTAAATCTCCCACACATGTGAATTTCTACAGTTTCTAGTGTTGTAGAAAGAGGCTAAAGTTGCAAGTTCAAGTTGCAGTAGTATGAAGTGAAATATCTTATAGATGGAAGGAAGAATACCCTACCTTAACCTAGTTGACCTTAGGAGGAGTTTTCTTGCTCTAGGAAAGTCTCAAGAGGAAGGTAGGGTAGGGTTTCTATAGAATTTGCAAGTTCGAAATTGCAGAATCAAAGTTATAGCATTGAAGTTGGCAAGTCGAAGTTGCAGGTTGAAGCTGGTTAGTGCGGAATCAAGGAAGGAGTTGAAGAGGGGATGACTAGGTACTTGGATAAGTACTTGTTTTAGGTTTGGGTATTTTTATGTCATCTGAAGTAGATTCTATAAGAAGAGAATATTTTTCTAGGTTTTCCCCTTAGAGGGGTTTTTCCCTAGATGAGAGCCTAATTTTTGTGTCCTCTATTATTGTTGTTTCGTTCTTGATATTTGTTTGATGAAAAGATCTAACTAAAGAACAAAAAGAAGATTAACAAAGCTCCTAAGCAAATATTTAGGTTAAGGAAAATTTGATTTAATAAGTTTCCACTTAGCAGTTTCCAAAATGGAATCAAAGCTAAGGTGAATAAGAAGTTTGTTGGATAGATTATCTTGTTGACATAAGGGAGGCTTGCAAAAGGGAAACGGAAAACCTATCAGAAGAAAACTTGAAGAAAAACACTACAAGAAGGTTGTATTTTGAGAAAAGCATCTAGTTTAAGATTCATTGGTAGACCTCTTTGAAGGGAAGCATCAAAGGATCTCGTTATCATTCATCACTATTGGAATCTATTATTGGAAGAATCTTGGGGAACATCTTTCAAGGACATTATTGAAGTTTCTTCAAATATCTTGAAGGCATCAAGAAGGTTGGAAACATCGTCAAGTAGAATCTTGGTTATCAAGTAAGTATAATATTATTACTCCATGACTAAATCTATAGGAAATATGGGTTCTTTATACAAGGAGAGAAATAAGCTCGTTGGAGCATCGAATTTCCTAGCATGGAAGAAAATGGCTTATTTGGCTCTAATTTAACATGAGGTAATGGAACATGTTACTGAAGAAATTACTGAACCTAGAAAATAAAAGACTCAAGATATAGAAAACTACAAGAAAGGGGAAGTAAGGACACAAAGGATCATAGTTAAATCCATCAAGGATGCTCTTGTTCCATTTGCTACAAATTTGAAAATTTCCAAGGCTATGTATGACAATATAGTCAACTTGTACTCTATAATTGCAATAGGATAAAATATGTATTTGTAGAATAAGTTATACAAAATGAAGAATTCAAAGGAAGAGTATATGGAATCCTTTCTAATGAATATCTCTCGACTAAGAGATCAATTCAAGGAGCTTGGAGAGACAATTTCTAATTCAAAAATGATCATATGTGTATTAAATTCATTTCCATCAGAATGGAGCAACTTTGCAAAAAGAATCTACTCTAAGAAAGATTCAAATCCATTTGATGATTTGTGGTCTCAATGCATTTTGGAATAATCTAGGATCAAGGTAAGAGATGACATTGGATCATATGAACAGTCTTAAGCCTTTCTAGATATAATCAAGAAGTTGAAGAAGGGAAAGTTTGTAAATCCCAAGAAGAAATATATGTCCAAGGTTCAATTCTTTAAGTGCAATGAGTTTTGACACTTTAATAGGGATTGTACAAGCCAACAAAATAACAAGAGAAAGGAAATAAGTGAAGCTCATGTAGATGAGGCAGTGGGAGAACCTGAGAAGAAGTCAAAGAAAGAAGAATTCAAAGATATTTACTATTAAAGAAGGCACCCTATTGGTCAAGTTCTCTATGAATACTAATCATTCCTTTAGGATAGTATGCATTGTTTCTTACTTTAGAATAATCTTAGTTTTGTATAGCATCATAGGGAGAAGCATACGATAGTAGCATATTTAGATTTTACATGGTTAAGTTGATTTGTAGAATTCATCTAGTCTTTAAGGATAGAAAGATAACCCATTTTGCATATTGTTCATTCAAGCATTATCTAACATTATGTTAGTGGCATTCATCATGCTTATATGGATCATCATGATCCTAAAAGGACCATCATTTTGGAAGGTCCTTGGGAAAATATTTATGACAAGGTTAGTATACATTCCATATAATGTGGGAGAAATATTGTTAAAGGGATGAAGGAATGCAATGAGTCAAGTTGCAGGCTCATTTTAGGTAATATAGATATATGATTAAATGAAAGAATATAAATGCATATTAGAAGTAAACTTTGAACAGTATTCATGTGTACATAATCTTGTAAAAGAAATTGGTTATAAAATATGTTTAGTATATGGTTATATGATGCTTGAAGAATGAATTTGACTTACTCAAGGATGAATAAAGAATGAAGATTTTCTCTAGAATATGTAAGAATAATGACTAACATCCAGTATAAACTCTAGAAGAAAATTTCTAACTTGGTAATCAAGTTTGATCCTTTGGCACTCGGATGCATGAAGGAATATTTATGTGGAAATGGACCTTGAAAACGTTGATTGGATGAGAAATTCATCATGGTGAGGTAAGTCTATTTTTTAATTTTTGTCGATTATCTGGTTAACACATTATTTTTCTACTCGGAAGGATATTGCATGAAGATATGAAGAATGTTGAGGCAAGCTAAACATCAGATATCGGGCAATTAGAAAGTCAAGATATATTCATCTTTGGATTGAAAGGTAGAAGTGCAAGAAGATAGCCTAAAAGTCAAAGGAGATCGCTTTCATGAGGAAGTTATGATAAGATTGAAGTTTGAAAAGGCTCAATGAAATTCCTTCATCAATGATGACAAGATGAAAGTGATGAGCAAGAAAGTTGACTTGGATCCTATTACAAAATCGAAGAGAGAATATGGCTCCATGATACCTATAAAGGAGGCAAGATAATTGTGAAGGAAAGAGGGTTCCATGTAGTTTTAAAGATCAAGTAGTTGATACTCTCATAAAGACAAGATATAAGTCTTATGTTGTTGTCTTCCACTATTGAAAGGAAGTCGGGAATCTCCTCTTGTTTTGAGAGGAAGAAAAGGAGTATCCTTGAACAAGAGCAAGGATATATTCTCTAATCAAAAGAGAGAATAGGGATGTCCTCTCTTATTGAGAGGGAGTGATGTTGGACATCACATGTTCATTCTCCTTTTCATCTGATGACGAGAGAATGGTGGAGGATTGGATAAGAATTTATGGTTCCCTTGAGGATAAAGCATCCAAGCAAGGAAAGGTATCGATGCTCTTTGAAGAAGGGATAAGTATCCAAGATGAGAGTAGTTGAAGAGGATTGATATTCTTTGAGGACTCAAGAATGGAAATCCAAGATAATAATAGTCCTAAAAGGACATACCTTGTGAACATCCAAATAGGGTATGTGCCTTGCAAAGGTAGTGTGATATAACACATAAAACCTCCTAGCATAATGCTCTTGAATAAAGTTGAGTTTGTCTAGTAATGTCTCAAGGACGGTGTTGGTCATAATGATAATTCTCACAGTACTTCTTATCAATCTAACTCTTCTTATGAGAACTTATTGTAGCGGCTACAACCACCCTCCAAAATTTTGCCTTAGCTTCGTTTTAGAGGCTCCCTACCAATCTTTCACGGCACCTTGTCTTGCTTCATCAAGTACACAAGCTTCAGTTTTTTTCTTGCACAAAGGTAGCATGTCGATCATAGCTTGATGCATTCCCCTCACAGGATGATCACATGGACTTGGTCCAACTGCAGGTTGAGAAGATCCCCCAAGAAATTGCACATTTCTAAAGGGAAACTAGCCTTCCCTCCAAAAATTGTGCAATCCTTTCTAGCAGCCTGCTTAGCTCCAGAATTGCTCAATTCTGCCAGTCAACACTCCTAGTTAAAATTGCGCAATTTTCCCCAGCAGGGCTACTCAGCCCAAAATTTGTGCAAATCTAGGTAGCAGTCAGCTGCTCTGCCCAGAGATTGCACAAATATCCTGGGCAGCCAGCCCATCTCCCAGCCATAAATGCACATTTCTCTCAAGCAGTTGAGCAGCTTCATGCATGAGCAGTCTGGTTGACGAGTTCCACCCAGGACCAAGGAAACTTGACTTGCATGCAAGGCTTGCTCTTTCCCGGAATAGCAAAAGGAATTATGCAAAATGCATCCAATGATTCAAGGAGCTAGTTTTAGTAGTCAAAGGTTACATGCATAGTTCATTTAGAAACTTGCCTCCAAGTGTCACTTTTTCCTTGATTTGTGGGATGCACGTCATGAGCTCAAAACTTATTTGTTCAACACATCAAAGCTCATTCTTTCACGTCAATCTTGGAGCTCTAACATCCCACAGCATATCTAGGACTCTTCAACACTTTCGGCTCAGCTATTCATGGGTAAGTGGCATCAACTTGTCTTTTTCAGCATTTCTATCACTTTTTGTGTATTCGCTTGTCTGAGTGTTGTTTGCTTTATTTCTTTGAACGCTTGTTGTCATTTTCATGTATACTATCTTGTCCTAGCTCTATTTCAGTGTTTGTTGCTATCTCACTATTGTTGCATGCATGAAACTGTTTTGCACGAACAATCACCGATTCGGCGACTTGCCTCACCTAATGCATGTTGGTTTGTTCACTGAATCTTTCATTCATGTTTGCATGCACTTTCAATCACTTCTTCTTTAACTTAGTGTTTCCATGCATTCACTGTCATATTTTCTTTCAGTTTCCCATCGGTGAGTCAGGCCAACCATGCCCCGGACTCTGCCTTCACTGAGACAGCATTTTGCAATCTAGGGAAGGAAGGCTATGGCTTCCTCTCCAGAAATGTGAATTGCTTCCCAGCACTATCCTCCAGGACTATTTTGTGCATTTCTAAGGGACAGTGACTACTGGCCCAGAAAATTGCGCAATACAGTCCCTCAGCCTGCAGTCACTCCCAGCTAGAATTGTGCATTGTGCAATCCCAGTAGCCAGAAGCCAGTCTGGATTGCGCATTGCATAAGTCCAGCAGCCAGTCTTGCCTCCCAGACAGCCCAGACTACCTTTTGCATAGTTCTGGTAGCCAGTCACCCAGCCTCCCAAAATAAATTGTGCAATCTTGTCCATCGGTTTCCCAGGTATGTGTTGTGTCATTCCCCGAAATTTCTTTTGTTTTCACTAACAGATTCCTTGCCATGCATGTTGCTTATCTCTAGATCTTTCAGGTGTTCATCTATCTCTTAGCAGTAATGGATCAATGGCTTCCAAGAGAGTGGGATCACAGGACACTAATGGAAATGTAGTTGGAGCAGCAGTTGAGCAAGTTTCCTCTAGTCTACCAATTTATGAAGATACAAATATGTATCTAGATAGGGACATCAAGCTAAAGTGGCAAGAGGTCAATGAAACATTTGTAGGAACTTTCGAGGAAGGCCTACAAGACCACCAGGTGTACGTGAACATTCACAAGTCTGGCTTATACCGGATTGCATGTAGATACCCCGTGTTCCCATGCACGGACATGATACACTAGATCGTCTCTCACACTGATCCCGAGATGATGAACTTGTGCAGTGTCAGTGGGACGAAGCTTGCAACCTTCTAAACACGAGATTATGATGAGATGTATCAGATGTCAAAGCCTATGATTGTCATGAAGACTCAATTTAGCTTACCCAACAGCGGTGCTAACTACAGAGACATTCTGAAGAACTGGGTAAAGGAGCTGGCTCATTTTAGGTTGACACCCAACTAGATCTACAAGACAAAGATATTGAGGAAGGCATACCAATACTTGGCCATATTTTCTTGTCAACTATATGGCCAAGCAAGCATGGAAACCTTCCCACAAAGTTGGGTGATCGCACTGGACCAAGCGGATAGAGAAGGAAAACCATGTTACTGGTCCAGCATATTGTCTCACCAGCTGAAGGAACAAGTAACGAAGGCTTGACAGTCACCCAGAGGTATGCATGCAGCTATTTACATGTCCACCTACATCTTAGATGTAGTATGTGCCCGAAAAGAGTTCTCGGGTTTTGGAGTGGGCATGGTCACCAATGGAGATTACTGTGAACACATATTTCAAGCTACTGCCCAAACAGGATCCACCCCGCATGTTGAAGGAAACAATGAAGGCAATGATAGGAACTAATGATTGGTATGCCTCACTGTCCAACACCTTCATTTGAATGTATCGCACGGAGAAGCCTTTGTATGTTCTACTGAAGTTTTCCTTGGACGTACTTGTCATGCAGGAAGTAGCATATCACATCTCGGCAGGATTGACAGCTAGACTGCATCAGAAGAAGAAGGAACCTTGGCCCGCTCTTCCATTGTAGATTGGTTTATATGAGATTCGGAGTATCAAGCAAGCGGATGTTGAAGTAGAACTAATGAAGAAGTACACATTCAACCTCTAAAGCTACAATCCATATGACTCACATTGTATTGTGAAGGATCACTTCATGAGGTTTCAATTCAACTGGATCCATGAGGCATGTCATTAGGCTAAGGAGGACCCATGGAGATATTGCTACGATTTCTCTAGACCCAATGAACCGGTCAGTTTCACTGTGGAGTGGTTACCAAAGCAACATGAAGCAGCATCACGGAGAGCACTAGTAGCAGTAGCAACAACAATGGTAGCAAAGGCAAGCATACCAGTGCGCGACAAAGGTAAGAGGAAGATTGTCAATCTCATGGAGGAGGAGAAAAGCTGCAAGTTTCGAGCAAATCCACTTGTAGAGTAAGCAGTTATGGTTATAGAGGCAAAGAGGCATCAACGCGACAAGTGAATCACGTGAAGGCAGAGGGATAAGAAGAGAATGGAAGAAGCAGAGAAGGATTTGCATGAGCTGAGGGAGCAACTCTGAAAGGACAAGAGTTGTGCAAATAGGAGAGGGAAGCGCAGCAGCAGCAGATACAGCAGGGGGTGCAACGTGTGCAAACAGATGAAGCAATGCCCATACAAGTAGTTTATTCATTAGAATAGCTGGAATCTGGTGAAGAGGGTGAACCATTGCAATGGAAAGACTTCTCTCATGAGATAGAACAAGCACTTCAACAGTTGGATGCAAACATGGAGTAGCAGGAGTTGGAATAGGACACTGACCTCATGCCTCACCACAAAGAGGTCGACTCACCCGCTTCAATGCATCCAGATGATGAGAAAGTCTCGAATGACCAAGGAGGCATTGATATCCTTGGTGATCAGCTGGAAGAAGAACTGCACAACATCTCTTTCGACGAATCCCAACATAGGGTTGTGCAGTCTCGCTGAGTGTTAACTCCAGAGGATCATACGTCTCCTGCACAAGTTTAGGAACAAGTGATCATGACTGATGTGTGCAAACATCCAGCTGTCTTGGATGACACAACCAGAGTGTATGTCGAATCCATTAGCTCAAGTGTTCACTTTCTAATAGTTGAGACTAAGAAAATGGCAAAGGAACTACAAATGGCCAAGCAAGGAGGAGACTTCGTGATAATGTCCACCCGAGCTGAACTTAATAAGGCAATAGTAGATGAAGTATTGTCCCTTGACACAATTATGTGAGCATTGTACTCCAAGTTTGGTACCATGAACAAGGTAGTCATCCATCTCAATGGATGGCAACAGTGATGTGCTAGAAGAGCACGTATCTTGACGAACTTTCATGATGTTGTTGATGACATGCAAACATGGATGATGAAGTATAGGGGAGCCCCACTTCACTTGCCTAAGATGATGAGGGTCAATGCGGTCAAGCTGAAAGCACGTATCTGGAGTCTGATATAGAACTATTAAGAGATCCCTTAGTTCATCACTAGCATACAGGCTTCCCATGCACAAGTATTCAAGAGTATGGATGTTGTGGTGTACACACATGCAATCCCATCTATTAGGACTCTCACCCAGGTGAAGGCAAAGAAACAGATCTGACTCGATATTGACTCGTACTTCAATGAGTTGATGTGCATTGCCACCAACCCAGACTTTCCCATCAGTGCAGACATCATGCACAAGTATGTATATGGTCCAGCCACATTGAATACAATGATGTGTATGCTTTCAGACGAGTTGGATAGAGTAGCCCAAGTAGTGTACCCTGATGCTATGGAGGCAAGAGTCAAGTTTCAGACAAATGTCACTGAGGAGCACACGGACACCATCAAGGACTACTAAACTTGGCATCAATATGTTACTGTTGATCAACATGAGGATGTTTAGGAGTTGGACTTCCATGGTTGTCTAAGTTAGAGTGATGTCTAGCATGGCTTTCTCAATACATTTTGTTCACATGGGTACATGTGTGTTGTAATGTTAATTCATGTCAAGTGTAATTCAAGTGTCAATAGTTGGATGTAACAGTCATAGGGTAGGTGAAGAGTCATGAGGGTAGTTGAACTGTCACAAAGGGGAATGTTAAGGGTCACCCCACCCTTTGCTATAAATAGTCCCTCATAATTCATTGTATAGGCTTTTGGTCAGCCAAGCTTCTGATAAGACTATCTTGGAGAGAGCTTGGATAGTATTGTAACATGCCTTGGCTTCTCCACTACACAGAGCTAGTTCATCTCTTTAGAGGAGCAGGTGGATGTGGCTGTAACGTTCCACTATTAGGGCTAGCGGGTGTATATGGATGTATTGTATGACTGTAACTTACACTTCTTTATATAATAAGATCCAACACGTTTCATGCATATGTTGTAATGTATTCCAACTATCTTGTTTACTCTAAATGGAATATGTATTTTCTTTCTTACACATGCATGTATGGAATGTTCCATATGAGTACGTATGAATATTTCTAAAATGTGTTGATTGGTCTAACCATCACTTTGGATTTCCAGCTCACTTTCTTTCCAGCTTGTGATGTATCTTCACTCGTGTGTTCCCTTCCCATCCAAGTACTATTACAGGTTTCCAAGGGGTGCACTCATCTCAACCCACCTATGTTAGAACCTCTCATGCACCTTCCTTGACTCACTGCAGTGGTCACATCCTTGCTACCAACAGAGTTATATTCCTTGCCTCTGTGCGAAATCATGGTCAAGGCATTGTTATACAACCCACTGTTGGGACTCCTACACCAAACAGTCTGAGGTCTAATTGGGACTTCTTATCGGGGAGATCCCATGACATGTTGGCAGGTCCAGCATCGCCAATATTTCTGGTGCTAGAAGGAGGGCTAGATGACAAGTTGTGTCCTTTCATCTAGTTTTGAACCTTCGCTTACCTTTCATGGATTCTTGCACTCTTCTCCCTCTGCGATGTTTTTCAAATCATGAAGATGTCACCAACACGGGGGAGTTCTTCGATCTCTTTTCCACTTACATGTATGATGGTGAAGATGAAGTGGCATGGCCTGAGTACTTGCATGAATTTCTTTCCATGCTTCATGAGGAAGATGGGTGTTTTGACAAACAGGATAGCTTGCTGCTTGCACACACACTTCACAAATCTCCACATCAATGGTTGTTTAGCCTACCGGCTAATAGCGTGCACTCACTTGAGCACTTATGTGATCTCATTGAAGACACTTTCTATCATTTTGATCCAGACGATATTGACCAAAAACTGTTACAGTAACCGAAGGCTCTACATGAATTGGTTATGGATTTTTGGCAACACTTCTGTGACTTGCAATTTCAAGCTCCAAGGAGCCAGATGAAATTTGTCTATCTTTGGGACTGATTCGAGTATTGCCATAAGAAATATGCCCATCCCAAGAAGAAGCTTGAAATCAAGCCTCGCTCAACATTCTTCAGTGAGGGAGCTGTACAATCTCATGAGGATGTGGTCAATGTATCGACTGACTGTCCTCCTTCCCCTCATTCAACAGCTCCACCACTACCGAGTGATGTTGAGGATCATGCTCACACACTTGTTCAACTTTCACATCCTCCCAACATCACTTCACTCAATTTTTGCACAGGTTTTGTTGTGAGTCATTTGAGTTCTCATATGCATTATGTTCTATGACCTTTGTCTTCACACTCAGGTGTTCCTCCTAATGATATTGTCTTGTGTTTGTCCATTCCAGACTCTTCACTTGTTGTGAATGAGGAAAAAGCCACTGACGGAGTTGGTGTTGCACAACCAACATGCGTTGTCATTCACGAAGAGTATGAGTGGGAGCTTGAGTATCAACACTCGGCTAAGGATGACTCTCTTCCATCTGAGCCCCTTCCGTCCTTTCCTAATATCTTTGGTGAACCTACTATCCATGATTTTGCATGTGTGTCTTCATCCACAGATGCACCCATTGTTGATCACTCGCAGGACTCGCCAGATGTTGGTCCATCATTCGATAACAGAGAGGATAAGTTATTCATTGAAAATCCACTTGATCTTTCACCTGTCTTTTCTAGAAACACAAAGGATGAGTTTGTTCACTTTTCATCTACCCCTCTGTTTGATTCATCTGATCATGAGGATGCTGATGAATTCATTGATTTTTCTGATTGGCGATCGCGATCCACCACTACCGAGTGATGTTGAGGATCATGCTCACACACTTGTTCAACTTTCACATCCTCCCAACATCACTTCACTCAATTTTTGCACAGGTTTTGTTGTGAGTCATTCGAGTTCTTCACACTCAGGTGTTCCTCCTGATGATATTGTCTTGTGTTTGTCCATTCCAAACTCTTCACTTGTTGTGAATGAGGAAAAAGCCACTGACGGAGTTGGTGTTGCACAACCAACATGCATTGTCATTCACGAAGAGTATGAGTGGGAGCTTGAGTATCAACACTCGGCGAAGGATGACTCTCTTCCATCTGAGCCCCTTCCGTCCTTTCCTAATATCTTTGGTGAACCTACTATCCATGATTTTGCATGTGTGTCTTCATCCACAAATGCACCCATTGTTGATCACTCGCAGGACTCACCAGATGTTGGTCCTTCATTCGATAACAGAGAGGATAAGTTATTCATTGAAAATCCACTTGATCTTTCACCTGTCTTTTCTAGAAACACAAAGGATGAGTTTGTTCACTTTTCATCTACCCCTCTGTTTGATTCATCTGATCATGAGGATGCTGATGAATTCATTGATTTTTCTGATTGGCGATCGCGATCCATTTGTTTCCATATTTGATCATGATCATGACTCTATCGTAGTTGATCTTTTGAAGCCACGAGTTTATCATGATCTATCTAATGATAAAGTTGAAACACCCAAGACCGTCGAGGCACTTCATCCCAAGCTGATGGTTATGTCAGGTCCTCTCTCTCTTGGGGTTAGTCTCACTTCCGATCATGAAATTGGTCAATCACCTAAGGCTCCTCATTACTCATCTGTATGCATTGAAGATCCATATCACACATAGATCATACTTCCTCCACTCAAACTACACGATCCCACTGCTCATGCATTGGAGGAATCTTACATTGCAAGCACTCGTTCGCAATGCAAGTTATCTTTGTTTCTTTCATTTGCTTGCATGCCATAGTCAAGAGTGTGCTTATGCTTCAAAGCTGAATGCAATGTCACACAGCACCATGATAAGTCCACGAACTGCTCGTCATGTGCTTGTATTCACTTATTTCCTGTGGGCACTTTGAAACATGAAGTTTGGTTGTCTTCATTGTTCTATCTTTCTTGCTTGATAGTTCGCACAACTGGGTTGCTCGCAGACCAAGACTTCACCAACATGGGTCAACCAATGCGCTGGTGGCTGCATTGGAAATATCACTTCACGTGATCAAGCCCATGCACCATTTTTGGAGGAGTAGGAGTAGTGTTTTATTTCAGTCAGTTTGCTTGCATGCTTTTTTGCTTACCCATTTTGTTTGTTTTTTTGTTTGCTTTCTTTTTTTCTTACTTTCTTTTCTTCCGCTTCCACTTCTACTCTTGCTTTGCTTTGATGTTTTTTAGTTAGCTTGTTTCATTCGTACGTTAGTTTCACATGAAACCATGTATGACTCTTGAAACAAGCTTGGTGAAGTACAATAGGGCTTGTACAGCTATCACTACTTGGTTATCTATCATCTTGCCTCTATATGAAGAGCTTGTTAATTTTAGTCTGTGATACGTCAAAGGAAAATACGTACAGTTCGAAGTGAACCTTGGTGAAAACAAAACGATTGTGCGCTAACTAGTGTCACCTTCTCTAGTCGGTTGTTTTTGGGTTAACCCTTGTCAGCTCAGTCAAGTAGAGTAAGGTGAGGGGGAAAACCTTAACAAGCACATCAAAGATATAATAAACTACTTCTCTACTGGAACAACCTCTTATGCTCTCAATAAGTCAGGATCCCTCTTCTGCCTCTGAAATGAATGTGTGTTATGCACAGTTGAAAAAATGAAAAATGAAAAAGTTAAAAAATGAAAAATGAATCAGGTGAAAGAAGAGAAAGGTTTCCTACGTAGGGAGGTGATGCAAGTAATTCCGTTGGGGTACTGACCATGCTCTCTAGCAGTAGAGCCATTATTTTGTTCCTATGTGACTCCGCCAAGGTACTCTCCAAGCCTACTAGTAGTGGAGCAACACCAGAGATGAAACTAAGACTTTGATGACTATACTTCTTGTGCACCAATATACCCCTCAACCCCAATCGAAACATTGTGTTACATTGGCTTGGAATGTGTGTCAATCGACCAAGAGTTTGGCAGATGCTACATCTTACAATCAAGCTAGTGTGAAACCAAGATGATTTGAGAACTGAACAATACTTCTGGAGGTCTTATACTTGCTTTTCACAAAAAAGGTCCATTCAGAGAGTTGGATTTCTACCAGTGTGTTGCCAAGTGTTGTAGCAGCTACAACCACCCTCCAAAATTTTTCCTTAGCTTCATTTTGGAGCCTCCCTACCAACCTTTCATAGCACCTTGTCTTGCTTCGTCAAGTACACAAGCTTCAGTGTTTTTCTTTCACAAAGGCATCTTGTCGATCACAACTTGATGCATTCCCCTCACAGGCTGATCACTCAGACTTGGTCCAGCTACAAGCTAAGCAACTCCCCCAAGAAATTGTGCATTTCTGGAGGGCAACCAGCCTTCCCTCCAAAAATTGCACAATCTTGTCTGGCAGCCTATTGGGCTCCATAATTACGCAATTCTGCCAGTCAGCACTCCTAGTGAAAATCACACAATTTTCCCTAGCAGAGCTGCTCAGCCCAGAATTCGTGCAAATCTAGGTAGCAGTCAGCTGCTCTACCCAGAAATTACAAAAATATATTGGCCAACCAGCCTAGCTCCTAGCCAGAAATGCACTCTCAAGAAATTGAGCAGCTTCATGCATGAGCAGTTTGGTTAACGAGTTCCACCGGGGACCAAGGAAACTTCACTTGCATGCATGGCTTGCTCTTTCCTGGAATAGCAAAAGGCAACATGAAAAAGGCATCCCATGATTCAGGGAGCTATTTTTAGTAGCCAGAGGTTACATGCAAATTTCATTTAGAAACTTCCCTCCAAGTGTCTCTTTTTCCTTGATTTGTGGCATGTGCATCATGAGCTCAAAACTTATTTATTCAATGCATCAAAGCTCATTATTTCACATCAATCTTGTAGCTTTGACATCACACATCACATCCAGGACTCTTCGACACATATGGATCAGCTATTCATGGGTAAGTGGCCTCAACATGTCTTTTTCAACATTTCTGTCGTTTTTTGTGTATTCGCTTGTGTGAATTTTGTTTGCTTGATTTCTTTGAACGCTTGATGTTGTTTTCATGTATACTAGCTTTTCCTAGCTCTGTTTCCATTTTCAATGCTATCTCATTGTTATCGCATGCATGAAACTGTTTTGACGAACAGTCGTTGATTCAGTGTTTCACCTCACCCACATGCATGTTGATCTGTTTACTGAATATTTCATTCGTGTTTGCATGCATTGTCAATCACTTCTACTTTCACTTAGTGTCGTCATGCATTCACTGTCATATTTTCTCTCAGTTTCTCGTCGGCAAGTCGGACCAATTATGGCCCAGACTTTGCCTTCACTAAGACACCATTGTGCAATTTGGGGAAGGAAGGCTTTGTCTTCCTCTCCATAAATGTACATTTCTACCCAACACTATCCTCCAGGATTGTTTTACACATTCCTGAGGCACAGTGACTGCTAGCCCATAAAATTGTGCAATGCAGTCCTTGAGCCTGCAATCACTCCTAAATGGAATTGCGCATTGCGCAATCCCAGCATCCAGCAGCTAGTCTAGATTGCACATTGCACAAGTCCAGCAGCCATTCTTTCCTCCCAGATAGCCCGAACTACCTTTTGCATAGTTCTGGCAGCCAATCACCGAGCCTCCTAGAAGCAATTGTGTAATCTTGCCCATCACTTTCCCAGGTATGTGTTGTAGCATTCCCCGAATTTGCTTTGATTTTCACTAACAGATTCCTTGCCATGCATGTTACTTGTCTCTAGATCTTTCAGGTGTTCATCTGTCTCTTAGCATTACCAGATCATTGGCTTCCCAAAGAGCGGGATCACAAGACACTAAAGGAAATGCAATTGGAGAAGCAGTTGAGCAAGTGTCCTATAGTCTACCAATATATGAAGATAGAAAGTTGTATCTAGACAGGGACATCAATATGAAGTGGAAAGAGGTCAATGAAACATTTTCAGGTACTTTTGAGGAAGGTCTCGAAGACCATTAGGTGTACGTGAACATTCATAAGTCCGACTTCTATTGGATTGCATGCAGATACCCCGCGTTCCCATGTGCCGACATGATACACTAGATCGTCTCTCACACTGATCTCGAGACGATGACCTTGAGCAGTGTTAGTGGGACGAAGCTTGAAACCTTTTGGGCATGAGATTATGATGAGATGTATCATATGTCAGAGCCCGTGACTGTCATGAAGGCTACATTCAGCTTACCCAATAGCAGTGCTAACTCTAGAGACATTCTGAAGAATTGGGTAAAAGAGCCAGCTCGTTTCAGGTTGACACTCAACCAGATCTACAAGACAAAGATACTGAGGAAGGCGTACCAATACTTGGCCATATTTTCTTGTCAATTGTATGGCTAAGCAAGCACATAAACCTTCCCACAACATTGGGTGATCGCACTGGACCAAGTGGCTAGAGAAGGAAAACCATGTAACCGGTCTGGGATATTGGCTCACCAGCTAAAGGAACAAGTAATGAAGGCTCAACAGTCACCTGGAGGCATGCATGTAGAGATTGACATGTCCGCCACATATTAGATGCAGTCTGTGCCCGATAGGAGTTCTCGGGTTTTGAGTGGGCATGGTCACTGGCAGAGACTATTGTGAACATGTATTTCAAGTTGTTGTTTGAATGCAACTTCAAAGGAGTAATCACATGGTTGTCTGATCATTTTGTCACCTCGGTGTACAAGATGATATTTGAACAGGATCCACCCTACATGTCAAAGGAAGCAATGGAGGCACTAATAGGCATTTTTGATTGTTATGCCTCACCGTCTAGCACCTTCATCTGAATGTTCAGCGTGGAGAAGCCTCCGCATCTTCTACCAAATTTTTCCTTGAACATACTTGTCATGCAGGAAGTAGCATATCACATCTCGGCAGGATTGACAGCTAGACTGCATCGAAAGAACAAGGCACCTTGGCCCATTCTTCCATTGCAGACTGGGTTATATGAGATTTGGAGTATCAAGCAAGCGAATGTCGAAGTAGAAATGATGAAGTACCCATTCGACCTTTGAAGCTACAATCTGTATGACACACATTGTATTGTGAAGGATCACTGCATGAGAGTTCAATTCAACTAGATCCACGAGACATGTCATTGGGCCGAGGAGGACCCATGGAGATATTACTATAGTTTTTCCAAACCCAATGAACTGGTCAGTTTTGTTGTAGAGTGGTTAGTGAAGAAACATGAAGCAACATCATGGAGAGCACCACTAGCAACAGTGGTAGCAGAGGCAAGCATAACATTGCATGACAAAGGTAAGAGAAAGATTTTCGATCACATGGAGGAGGATAAAAGCTTCAAGTTTCGAGTAGATCCACTTGTAGAGCAAGAAGCTATGGCTATAGAGGCAAAGAGGCACTAGCGTGACAAGCGAAACATGTGAAGGCAAAGGGATAAGAAGAGAATGGAAGAAGTAGATAAGGAGTTGCATGAGCTAAGGGAGAAACTTCAAAAGGAACAAGATTTTCACAAATAGGAGAGGGAAGTGCAGCAGCAGCAGATACAGCAAGGGGTGCAACATGTGCAAATAGATGAAGTAGTGCCCCTACAAGTAGTTGATTCATCAGAACAACTGGCATCAAGAGAACAGGTGAACCATCGTAGGGGAAAGACTTCACTCATGAGATAGAACAAGCACTTCAACAATTGGATGCAAACATGGAGTAGCAGGAGTTGGAACAAGACACCGACCTCATGCCTCACCACAAAGAGGTCGACTCACCCGTTTCAATGCATCCAGATGATGAGAAAGTATTGAATGACCAATGAGGCACTGAGATCCTTGGTGATTAGCTGGAAGAAGAACTGCACAACATCTCATTCAACGAATCCCAAGATAGGGTTGTGCAGTCTTGCATAGTGTTAAGTCTGGAGGATCATACATCTCCTACGCAAGTTGAGGAACGAGTGATCATGACTGATGTGCGCAAACATCTAGCTACCTTGGCTGATGCAACTAGAGTGTATGTCGAAGCCACTAGCTCAAGTGTTCGCTTTCTAATAGCTGAGAATGAGCAAATGGCAAAGGAACTACAAAATCCAAGCAAGGAGGAGACTTGGTGACAATGTCCGCCCGAGATGAATTGAAGAAGGCCATACTAGATGAAGTATTGTCCCTTCACAAAATTATGTGATCATTGTACTCCAAGTTTGGTATTGTGCACAAGGTAGTCGTCCATCTCAACGGATGGCAGTAGCGATGTGCTAGAAGAGCACGTATCTTGATGAACTTGCATGCTATTGTTGATGACATGCAAACATGGACGATGAATTACAAGGGAGCCCCACTTCACTTACCTAAGATGATGAGGGCCATTGCGGTCAAGCTGAAAGCACGTATCCGAAGTCAGATATGAAACTATGAAGATCTCCCACAGTTCATCACTAGCATACAGGCTTCCCATGCACGAGTATTCAAGAGTATGTATGTTGTGGTCCACACATATGTGATCTCATCTATTGGGACTCTCACCCAAGCAAAGACAAAGAAATAGAACCGACTCGAGCTTGACTTGTACTTCGATGAGTTGATGCGCATTTCCACAAGACCAGACTTTCCCATCAGTGGAGACATCATGCACAAGTATGTAGCTAGTTCGGCCACATTGAAGAAAATTATGTGCATGCTTTCAGATGAGTTGGACAGAGCAACCCGAGTAGAGTACCCGGATGCTATGGAGGCAAGAGCCATGTTTCAAATGGATATCACCACAAGCACATGGACACCATCAAGGACTACCAATCTTGGCATCAATATGTTACTGTCGATCAGCATGAGGATGTTGAGGAGTTGGACTTCCATGGTTATCTAAGTCAGAGTGATGTCTAGAATGGCTTGCTCAGCCATTTTGTTCACATGGGTACATGTGTGTTGTAATGTTAAGTCATGTCAAGTGTAAGTCAAGTGTCAATAGTTGGATGTAACAGTCATAGAGTAGGTGAAGAGTCGTGAGGGTAGTTGAACTGTCACAAAGGGGAATGTCAAGGGTCACCCCACCCTTTGCTATAAATAGTCCCTCATAACTCAATGTATAGACTTTTGGTCAGCCAAGATTCCGATAATACTATCTTAGAGAGAGCTTGGACATTATTGTAACACACCTTGGCTTCTCCACTGCATGGAGCTAGTTCATATCTTTGGAGGAGCGAGCAGATGTGGTTGTAACATTCCACTATTGGGGCTAGTGGGTGTACATGGATGTATTGTATGATTGGAACTTACACTTCTTTATATAATAATAGCTAGCATGTTTCATGCATATGTTGTATTGTATTCCAGTTATCTTGTTTACTCTAAATGGCATATGTATTTTCTTTCTTATGCATGCATGTATGGACTGTTCTGTATGAGTATGTATGAATCTTTCTAAAATGTGTTGATTTTTTAACCATCACTTTGAATTTCCAGCTGACTTTATTTCCAGATTGTGATGTATCTTCACTTTTGTGTTCCCTTCCCATTTGAGTACTATTACAGGTTGACAAGGGGCACACTCATCTTAAGCCACCTATGTTAGAACCTCTCATGCACCTTCCTTGACTCCCTGCAGCAGTCACACCCTTGCTACCAACATAGTTATCTTCCTTGCCTCTGTGCGAAATCGCAGTCAAGGCATTGCTATATGACCCACTATTGGGACTCCTACTCCAAACGGTCTAAGGTCTAATTGGCACTTCTTACTAAGGAGATCCCCTGACATGTTGGCGGGTCCAGCACCGTCAACAGAACTCTTTAGTTTTAGAATTATGTTGTACTAGTTGTACAATTATGAATACCTCCCTAGTTAATAGGGAGTGTTGAAAATATAACTAGCTTTGGTCTTCATAGTTGTTGTTGTACTCATTTCAATATGTATCCTATGTGGCAAACAAGAAAAGAAAAAAAGGTTATTATTATTAAAGCATGGGTTTCATTTTATTTATTGATGGTATTCTAGGTAAAATCATTTTATTCATTCTTCTAAGGTTTGTTAGGTCCTAGGATGTATTGTCATGAGACAAAGGAGTCAAAATCATATTTATAAGACCCTTCTAGGAAAAATGTAATCATATAAAAAGAATTAATTTTTAGTCTAAAAAGTCCTGGAAACTCCAAAAGTACAAGTTGACCCTAGTAGCTTAATTTTAGCCTAAAGTATGGAATTCAACCCCTTGGAAAGGCTATATAAAGAAGAAGTTCAACCTCATTTGAGACACACACATCCACTGGTTCGATCACACAAGAAGAAGTTTGATCTTTAGCTAGGAAGCAAGAAAGAAGGAGAACAAAGGTTTAGGATTCAAGAATAAGGAAGAAAAATATTTATTTTTAGGCTCTCTCTCTCTCTCACGTGTAAAGTTATAGGGTTTCCGGTGTTGTAGAAGAGACGAAATTTGCAGGTCCAAGTTACAGTAGGATGAAGTGTAGTATCTTGTAGCTGGAAGGAAGAATACCCTACCTTGACATCACTGACCTTAGGAGAAGTTTTCTTGCTATAGGAAAGTCTCAGGAGGAAGCTATATCAGTGTTTCTATAGAAGCTGTAAGGTAAAAATTGTAGAATCAAAGTTGCAGGACGAGTTGCAGTATTCAAGGTGGCAAGTCAAAGTGGCAGGTTGAACCTAGTTAGTGCATAATCAAGGAACGAGTTGAAGAAGGTCTGACTGAGCACTTTCAGGAGGACTTGGTTTATTTTTGGGTATTTGTATCACATTTGAAGAATATTCTATAAGAATAGAAGATTTTTCTGGGTTTTCCCCTTAGAGTGGTTTTTCCCTAGTGAAGAGCCTAATTTGTGCGTCCTTTGTTATTGTTGTTTTGTTCTTGATATTTTTTTGACGAAAAGATAAACTAAAGAACACAAAGAATATTACAAATTCTCATAAGTAAATATTAATATTAAGGAAAATCTAATTTAATAAGATGCCATTCTGCATTTTCCAACACATATCACTATGTAAATACAGTTTGACCTCCTCCACAAGGTAGCAATTTAATCTCTCTAAAGCAATAATATTCAAGGCATCCAAGCGAAGGACAAGAAGGACAAGGAGGATGAAAAATAAGGACGAATTCATCTCTTTCTCTATATATATAGCTCGCATTTTTGGAGGGTCTCTCTCTCCAATTCGCATCTTTTTCTAGCCATTTGTGGTTGTAGCGCAGAAATTTTCTAGGCAGATGTTATAGACATTTTTGTGCCTTGCAGCTCCAAGCATGAAATGTCCATAAACCGAGGGATCCTAAGTCCCTAAAAGTGTTGTTCTGACCCCTAAAGGAACAAGGTCAACAAATTATAGCTTCTCCCAGAAGTTCTCCACCAGAAACTGCTCAGAATCAGTCAAATCAGGATCATTTCAGCTGCTCCACTGGCTAGCTGCGTTGCATAGCACCCAAATACACTAGCTAGGTGCATTGCAACGCACCTAAATGCACTACCAGGGTGCGTTGAGCGGGAAATGACAAATGGCAGTGTCATTCCGCGAGGTGGAGATACAATGGAAGCTTCCAGAATCTTCCCCAATGACACTTGCCTCACTGAATTCGACCAAGGATGAGTAAGAGGCTCTCAGTCTCCAAGTGGAAGCAAGAACTGACAGAGAGAAGACACTAGTCAAATCATAAGTTGACTCATCCTCCTTGCATACATCTATATATGGATCCCTCATCCCAGAGATCCAGAGGCTGGAATTTTGTACATTGCAAAGAATTGTTGTTGGTTTTGAGATAGATATCAGAGTATTGGGTGATTTATGCTTTGTTGGAGGTGAAGAGGGGCTTCTTTGCTGGGAGGTTGATGCTGGATCAGGAATCATCGGTTGTAACTCCTCCTGGATCTTCTTGTTATATCAATAAAACTATTTGAGTTTCTCCTACATGCTTGTGTATCATTGATGCTTGTTACATTTGTATGTTTAGCTTAAATCTGATCCTAAGTTATTTATGAATATAAATCCATGTCTTTGTGTAGTTTTCTTCTTCTGTGATCTTACAAGAACTTGGTGAAGCTGAGAAAGTAAGGAAGTAGGTAGCTGGAAGCTGGAAGCTGTTAAAGAAGAGAGAGATTGGATCAAAGGACTAGCACAAGACACAGGTTGGTTCATCCTATTCCTCTTTGTTTATAGTTCATAAAGAAGAATACAAAAGTAGTTTTCTCTGTTTGTTTCTAAGGTAACTGTCACACCTTAGTGGGATAGAGTCGTTCTGAATAGACACTTATCCCGGTAACAAAATGGCGACTCCACTGGGGACGATTGTCTAGTTAGTTTGTTTGTGTTTCTCTTGTTGTTTGTTTCATAAACTTAGAAGTAGCAAATCGAACTGCATTTGCCATTAACAAATGCAAAGTAGACATCTGTTGCTTCAATCCATTCACTGGATCTGTTTATGATTTGAACAGCTGATTCAAAAATGATCTGATTGCCCTTTGTGATAGCTCTTAGACCTTCTTTAAATCTACCCTCTGATTGTGCATTATTGATTGCTTTTACTCGGCCAAAAACCATAGATTAAACTGCAAACCGTGACCCAGAACACGGATAGAATTCTCGTTTTTGCCCCAGTGCAGGCTCTGTGAAGAGGTTCTGCATTTCAACGCACTTCCCGAGAGGGCTACCTGCGCTGCAATGCAGTTTCTCTATGTAACAGGTGCGCTGATCAGCCTAGCCTTGTGCAGCTAAGGTTCTTTGCTTCATTTTTCAGTTTTGTCTCTTATTTTTGCAGCCTGTGATCAGTGTATGTGTCTGTTTAAAAACCCCTTTTCCTTGTTGTAATATTGCCTCCTTTGTACAAAAAGATTGTAGATGTTTTTGTGTGTTTGTTACGTCATTTACAGTTTTCCATTGCAAAAGTAGAATAGTCATACTGTCGTCCTTTGATTCAGATCTGTCGCAAGTGTCGATTTTGATCATAGGAGAAAGTTTATTTGCTGTTGACAGTCGATTATGCTTTTACTTTTGCCTTTGGTTTGAATTTGTGACTTTCTAGTGTCGAAACGAGTATTTATTTCAAAATCATAAAGTGTCATAATCATATCTACCTTTTGATTTCGAAAAGAAGCTTGTTTTTGTTTATCACTTGAAAGCAAATTCAGATTTGTACATCAACTTTCTTTTTAGGCATCAATATTAAGAAAGTGAAAAACAAATACATGCACATGTGCATTTGCATATTGACAGTTTGTTTGGTTTGATTTAGGAAAGTGCATTTACAGTGTGCTCTTTGCTCTTTGTGAAAAGATTGTCTTTCTTTCCCCCTTGTAGCTAGGATTTTCATTGCTGAAAAGAGATAAAAAGTTTGCTTATCATCTTTAGATTGCATTTTAGGAATTACATCTACATCTCGTGGTGAACCCAAAAGGCAAACTTCATAAGAAAGATAAACTTAAAATAAATTCAATGAATCTAACAACGCTTTGGAACTTAACGCACAACATTTAGAGGTCTAGGCTAGAGACGTATTCCGGCGTCGTAAAGCCTGGTAACTGTTGTCCTCACTGATGGTTGGGTGATTCCTCCACTTTGAGACGATAAGTGCCAGTACAGACTTGTGCTCCCATGTACCGTCGAGTATATATTGGGAGACCCCTATAGGCTTAAAACCTTTTATCCATAGGAAGCCGTGTCAGCCGCCCTACTGATCGCAATGCACCGAACACAGCATTCGGGAAGATTGACTGTCGTACCGTAAAAAGTATTCTGCAGTTTTGTGATTGGTTTGGTACTCCCTCTACCTAGATCTCCAGAGCAGTCCCTTTCGTTCCTTTTCAGACTCCTTAACGGAAAAGGTCCATCTGAGCACTTGTCACTTCAGGCTCATTAAAAATCGAAGGAGACTAGAGTCATCTTTTGTTTTTTCTCAACTCTTCAAAACTGAAAAAACAAGTTGTGTCAAAAGCGTCTAAAATTCATTTAATTCGGAAACATACTTCCCCTTTTTATTTTAGTTGATCGAGTAATCCAGAATCGTGGAAGAAAGTCAATTGAAACCCCGTCGTTCGCGGAGGCTTATGAGTCAACCGTCTTTGTCCTCGGAATCGAAACCAGTACGAACAAAGTAAACTCGTTTAACCGGTTCCAAATCTCCTATTAAAGTTAGAACAAGTGTTCCAACGACATCAGAGACTCTGGTTACTCCAAACATTTCTGGAATCCATGCCTCTATAGAAGAAGTTCAACAGCCACAGAGGGATAGTGATACTGATCCTAGTCTGAGAGTGAACACTTGTGTTACCGAATCAGTTCCATCTGCAACCGGTTCGGAGAGTCTTACTCTTCAAACATCTGTTGATGTCGATCCCATACCTTCTTCGGCACCAGAAATATTTTACGGACCTGACGGTCTTCCCCTTCCACCTGGTCTGATTGCAATTGAAGAGATTGTAGAAGATCCTCAAACAGGTACTGCAACACACTTTGGAGTCGGGATCACTCTATATCCTTCGACATCAGAAGTTAGTCTACCACCAGCGGAAGTTCCTATGGAAGCGCTAGGTAATCTTTTGGATAGACTACAAATTTCTGAACAACCGTCAACATCTAGGACTGTGTCTTCTGACACAGCGATGGTAGAACTCCCTGCTGTTACTCCGACAATGTCCGCCGGCATACCATCTGTCCCGACTAGCTCACAACCGCTAGAAGGAGCCCACCCAGGGGCTATTTCGACAGTCTGGTCCGTTCCTGTTTGTTCATCCGGAATAATATCCGGAAACTTTTATGTTGAGTCTCAACAAATTGATCCATTTGGAGGTCAATTTGGGTTTTCCGGTCCCCAAGGGCAAACAATTCCCTTGAGTTCTGGATTACCACCATATGGGAGGCAGTATGCCCTTTCATTATCCCCTCCGGGAGGATGTCCATACGGGAGTTCACAACAGCATTCAGGTTATACTGGAATTACCTCAAGTGGTTGGGTACCTATACTACCTCAACAACCAAGAGTTGTGTATTCAATGCAACAATGTGTGCCGATGTCGAACATCCCGACTACGCCAGCTATTGTGACAGTGTCGCAAGTTCAAGCACTGCCTGTTGTATGTCAACCTCAGGTTTCTCAGGTTGTAATTCAACGGCCCCTTGACCCTGCGACTCAACCATAATCGCCAACTAGTGGGGCGACACAGGTCCAGTCGGGTACAATTACCCCTCACCTTGGTCAAACGGTTAGTATCGAGCAACAGCACATGGCCTCACAACCATGGCTGGTGCAATACCAACAACCGCAAATCCAACAAGTATACCAAGGTTCTAAGCAGCAAATCTTTGCGAACAGTGGACAGCCATACATTCAAAACGGTCAAAATCAACCATTCTACAATGGTCAAGTCCACCAACCTTACCAAACATACCAGCATCAAATGCATTATTCCGGTATGCAAAGACCAACTGCTCAGGCGATTCCATCATATCCTGGGTATGCTTCACCTAACCTGAATCAACAGTTACCATTCGTGGCAACTTTAGAGTTACCTGATTTAAACCGGTTAACAAACGATCCAATTGCTTACACCCCTTGGTGGCCAGCGATTCCGCATAAACTTCCATCAGATATTCCTAAATTTAATGGAAATCTGGGTGAATATCCATCGAATCACGTGAATCATGCAATGCAGTTTCTCTATGTAACAGGTGCGCTGATCAGCCTAGCCTTGTGCAGCTAAGGTTCTTTGCTTCATTTTTCAGTTTTGTCTCTTATTTTTGCAGCCTGTGATCAGTGTATGTGTCTGTTTAAAAACCCCTTTTCCTTGTTGTAATATTGCCTCCTTTGTACAAAAAGATTGTAGATGTTTTTGTGTGTTTGTTACGTCATTTACAGTTTTCCATTGCAAAAGTAGAATAGTCATACTGTCGTCCTTTGATTCAGATCTGTCGCAAGTGTCGATTTTGATCATAGGAGAAAGTTTATTTGTTGTTGACAGTCGATTATGCTTTTACTTTTGCCTTTGGTTTGAATTTGTGACTTTCTAGTGTCGAAACGAGTATTTATTTCAAAATCATAAAGTGTCATAATCATATCTACCTTTTGATTTCGAAAAGAAGCTTGTTTTTGTTTATCACTTGAAAGCAAATTCAGATTTGTACATCAACTTTCTTTTTAGGCATCAATATTAAGAAAGTGAAAAACAAATACATGCACATGTGCATTTGCATATTGACAATCTGTTTGGTTTGATTTAGGAAAGTGCATTTACAGTGTGCTCTTTGCTCTTTGTGAAAAGATTGTCTTTCTTTCCCCCTTGTAGCTAGGATTTTCATTGCTGAAAAGAGATAAAAAGTTTGCTTATCATCTTTAGATTGCATTTTAGGAATTACATCTACATCTCGTGGTGAACCCAAAAGGCAAACTTCATAAGAAAGATCAACTTAAAATAAATTCAATGAATCTAACAACGCTTTGGAACTTAACGCACAACATTTAGAGGTCTAGGCTAGAGACGTATTCCGGCGTCGTAAATCCTGGTAACTGTTGTCCTCACTGATGGTTGGGTGATTCCTCCACTTTGAGACGATAAGTGCCAGTACGGACTTGTGCTCCCATGTACCGTCGAGTATATATTGGGAGACCCCTATAGGCTTAAAACCTTTTATCCATAGGAAGCCGTGTCAGCCGCCCTACTGATCGCAATGCACCGAACACAGCATTCGGGAAGATTGACCGTCGTACCGTAAAAAGTATTCTGTAGTTTTGTGATTGGTTTGGTACTCCCTCTACCTAGATCTCCAGATCAGTCCCTTTCGTTCCTTTTCAGACTCCTTAACGGAAAAGGTCCATCTGAGCACTTGTCACTTCAGGCTCATTAAAAATCGAAGGAGACTAGAGTCATCTTTTGTTTTTTCTCAACTCTTCAAAACTGAAAAAACAAGTTGTGTCAAAAGCGTCTAAAATTCATTTAATTCGGAAACATACTTCCCCTTTTTATTTTAGTTGATCGAGTAATCCACAATCGTGGAAGAAAGTCAATTGAAACCCCGTCGTTCGCGGAGGCTTATGAGTCAACCGTCTTTGTCCTCGGAATCGAAACCAGTACGAACAAAGTAAACTTGTTTAACCGGTTCCAAATCTCCTATTAAAGTTAGAACAAGTGTTCCAACGACATCAGAGACTCCGGTTACTCCAAATATTTCTGGAATCCATGCCTCTACAGAAGAAGTTCAACAGCCACAGAGGGATAGTGATACTGATCCTAGTCTGAGAGTGAACACTTGTGTTACCGAATCAGTTCCATCTGCAACCGGTTCGGAGAGTCTTACTCTTCAAACATCTGTTGCTGTCGATCCCATACCTTCTTCGGCACCAGAAATATTTTACGGACCTGACGGTCTTCCCCTTCCACCTGGTCTGATTGCAATTGAAGAGATTGTAGAAGATCCTCAAACAGGTACTGCAACGCACTTTGGAGTCAGGATCACTCTATATCCTTCGACATCAGAAGTTAGTCTACCACCAGTGGAAGTTCCTATGGAATCGCTAGGTAATATTTTGGATAGACTACAAATTTCTGAACAACCGTCAACATCTAGGACTGTGTCTTCTGACACAGCGATGGCAGAACTCCCTGCTGTCACTCTGACAATGTCCGCCGGCATACCATCTGTCCCGACTAGCTCACAACTGCTAGAAGGAGCCCACCCAGGGGCTATTTCGACAGTCTGGTCCGTTCCTGTTTGTTCATCTGGAATAATATCCGGAAACTTTTATGTTGAGTCTCAACAAATTGATCCATTTGGAGGTCAATTTGGGTTTTCCGGTCCCCAAGGGCAAACAATTCCCTTGAGTTCTGGATTACCACCATATGGGAGGCATTATGCCCTTTCATTATCCCCTCCGGGAGGATATCCATACGGGAGTTCACAACAGCATTCAGGTTATACTGGAATTACCTCAAGTGGTTGGGTACCTATACTACCTCAACAACCAAGAGTTGTGTATTCAATGCAACAATGTGTGCCGATGTCGAACATCCCGACTACGCCAGCTATTGTGACAGTGTCGCAAGTTCAAGCGCTGCCTGTTGTATGTCAACCTCAGGTTTCTCAGGTTGTAATTCAACGGCCCCTTGACCCTGCGACTCAACCACAATCGCCAACTAGTGGGGCGACACAGGTCCAGTCGGGTACAATTACCCCTCACCTTGGTCAAACGGTTAGTATCGAGCAACAGCACATGGCCTCACAACCATGGCTGGTGCAATACCAACAACCGCAATTCCAACAAGTATACCAAGGTTCTAAGCAGCAAATCTTTGCGAACAGTGGACAGTCGTACATTCAAAACGGTCAAAATCAACCATTCTACAATGGTCAAGTCCACCAACCTTACCAAACATACCAGCATCAAATGCATTATGCCGGTATGCAAAGACCAACTGCTCAGGTGATTCCATCATATCCTGGGTATGCTTCACCTAACCTGAATCAACAGTTACCATTCGTGGCAACTTTAGAGTTACCTGATTTAAACCGGTTAACAAACGATCCAATTGCTTACACCCCTTAGTGGCCAGCGATTCCGCATAAACTTCCAACAGATATTCCTAAATTTAATGGAAATCCGGGTGAATATCCATCGAATCACGTGATGACATTCCATCTATGGTGTTCATCAAACACCCTAAATGATGATTCGATAAGACTTCGCCTCTTTCAGAGGACGTTAATGGGCCCAACAGCAAAATGGTACATTGAATTGCCTAGAGCTTCGTTCGACAACTTCAGTACCTTAGCCACAACCTTTTTAACCCATTTTCAATTACCAATAAGGTATGAAATGGGAACAGAACTTCTTACCAACTTCAAATAGACAACGGCCACTCACATATCCGATCATATACATGAGTGGCGACGTCGTCGTAGGATGGTAAAAACGTACGTCCCCGATCAGCTATTAGCTGAATGGTTTATCAAGTCATTACTGCCTTCCATCACGGAAGATGTGGCAAAGGGGGGAGTCGTAACGGAAGAGCAAGTGATTGCTCGTGCACAATATCTGGACTTGATTTACACTCAGTCCGGCACGCTCTACGACAAAATACCTGATGCCCCTAGACCGGAATTCTCAATTCCTCCTCCTCCTAAATCGAACAATGACTCTCATGCCAGCGATGGCGTGATTGGAACAACAGACACGAAATCGACAAAGGCTACATCCAAGAAGGCCCATAAGATTTCAGGTCAAAATGCAAAAGACGAACTTCTTGCTTCGGAAGTAAATGTCGTATCGACAAATAAGGGCAAAGAAACCAAACAACCATGAAGCAAGAAGAAAGGCAAAGGGAAGAAGAAGAAACAGGATGAGTCATCTCCTGAAAAACCTTCTACAAACCCTTCTGGGCAAAGGAAACCCCCTGCGGGGTGTCATATATGTGATGAGGATCATTGGATGAAAGATTGTCCATACAAAGCTGAACTTAAGAAATTCTTTAAAAGTTCGAAAACCTCAGCAGTGTTAACTGATCTGTTTCCAAACCCAAGAACGAATCTGGTTGAAAGTGGAAATGATTCCCTGTCTCAAGTGCTAATGTTGTCGATTTCAAAACAGCATAATGATGCTTTGATTTCGACATGGAACAAAGATTACGGGAATCCGCAGCTGTCAACAATAAGGATAAAGATCAACCAAGTAGTTCGACAACAACTTCGACAAAAGTTGTACCACCCACCATTCCTGAATTGGCAATAAAACCGCCGAAGGGAGTAGTACACAAGTCGACATTTAATCCCCGCGCTAGAGCGGCACAGCATTATAACATAGTGGAAGATTTGGCCCAATCGCCATCCGCTATGTCGACTCTTGAAGTACTACAAAATTGCCCATCCCAAAGGCAGGCTTTATTATCGGCCATTGGTGGGATTGATCCAAAGGATTCCAATCTCGTATCCTTCGACCACAAAGGATATGATCCTCAGTTACCGGCTCAACTAGCTTTCCTTGTTCAAGTGAAAGCCCTCAACAAAACTGTTCATCGAACAATTATTGATGAGGGGGCATCTACATGTATTATGTCGATGAGTTGCTGGAAAACTTTAGGATCTCCAACCTTGTCGCGGTCAGCGACGACATTAAAAGCATTCGACGGAAGGACATATACCCCATACGGTATCCTAAATAACTTGAAAATTGAACTAGGAGGGAAAACAGTAGAAATAGATGTTGAAGTCATCGATGGGAATCTTGATTACAACATCCTACTGGGACGACCATGGATATATGCCATGGCAGCTGTTGTGTCGACCTATTTTAGAAAGATTGCATTTCCCTTTCAAGGAGGGATTACAATCGTCGATCAACAAAACTTCCTCCCCAATGGTTCTCAAGTTACAGGAAGCATTCCCATGATCCATGGAAGCCCCCATTCGCTTCAGAATATCGGAGTAGGCCTACTAAAAGATCCTATACTAATGGGAACTTTCGCTCTTCCACCTCCAATCAATCTGGCGGAAGTAGCGTCGATAGGAACCTGCAACATGATATCTTCTATAAAGATCTCAGAAAATGATATCAACATGGATCATGCAATGGTTTTGCCCCCAAGCCCAATGGAAATATTATAGCAATCAATGTTTCTAGCATGGGAGGCAAACCAAAATCAACGCTCATCAAGCATTTGGATAGATAGGTCTAGACAATATGGTACTCCTTCAGATCCTTGGTCGCGAGTGCATGTCACCGACGAAGGAATTCTCCAAGCTATGGTAATTGAAGGAGCACCATGGAATGATTCCCACCATCGTTCTCTTCTTCCGGATTATGAAGAAGATACTCAAAATGACCTTTACCATCCTTCAGTAGTTGATTTTCTATCAAATACTATAAATACGGTGGATTCCGAGCGAAACTTATCCAACATTGAAGAGACTATAGCCATAAATATCTCAACCAAAACAGATGTTGTAGAGAATATTTATGTTGGCAAATATTGTTCTCCTTTAGAACTGGAAATATATAACGTTCTTTTTCGCGAATTCAGAGATGCCTTTGCTTGGTCATACAGTGAAATGCCAGGCATCGACTCGAATATCGTTGAACACGAAATTAAGATGTATCCAGATTTCAAACCAGTACGACAACGGCTAAGGCAGGTGCACCCCAAGAAAGCCGCTGCCATTAAGGCAGAAGTTGAAAAACTTCTCCATGCTGGTTTCATCTACCCGGTTCCTCTAACCGATTGGGTATCGAACATTGTCCCTGTTATGAAAAAACAAGGAACAATTAGAGTGTGCGTCGATTATAGGGATGTAAATTGAGCTTGTCCAAAAGACAACTACCCTACACCCTTCATCGACCAAATAATTGATGAATGCGCCGGATGCGAAATCTTTTCATTCATGGATGGATTCTCCGGGTATAATCAAATAAATATCCGCCCACAGGACCAGTCAAAGACTGCATTCATTTGTCTGTGGGGCACATTCGCATATCAAAAATTACCCTTTGGCTTAAAGAACGCAGGGGCGACGTTTCAGAGGGTAATGAATTATGCCTTCCATGACATCAAAAACATCATTCAACCATACCTCGACGACCTTCCGGCTCATTCGCAAAAGCGGACTGATCATCCGCAGCATTTAAGAGCGATATTTCTACGTTGCCGACACTACAAGATACGACTCAATCCGCACAAATGTGTATTTTGCGTCAGTTCTGGTCGTTTACTTGGCTTTGTAGTCTCCAAAGATGGGATTCGTCTCGACCCGTGTAAGGTCCAGGCAATCATAAATTTGCCTCCACCTTCAAATTTGCTTCAGATTCAGAAACTCCAAGGGAAAGAAAACTTTCTGAGGAGGTTCATTCCAAATTACGCCGAACTTGCTAAAGGTTATACAAGTCTTTTGAAAAAGGAGGTACCCTTTGTCTGGGATCAGGTTGCGCAAGCTTTCTTTGATGCTTTAAAAGATTCCCTAATAAAAGCATCATTAATGTACGCCCCCGATTATCAAAGAGATTTTAACCTGTATCTGGCTGTAGCAGATACGACCATCGCAATGGTTTTAGTTCAAGAAGTCGATGGAATTGAACATCCTATATATTATTTAAGTAAGAACTTAAATGATACAGAAATCAAATATTCTTAGGTTGAAAAACTAGCGCTTGCAGCTGTTCAAGCGATACAAAGATTTCGACACTATGTCCTCTTTCGGAAAACTACCATTCTGTCAGATTGCAACCCCATGACTTATATATTGTCGCGACAGTTGCTGGGGGGCAAATACTCAAAATGGATAGCAATCCTACAAGAGTTTGATCTGGAATTTGTAAAATCCAAGTCAAAGAAAGCTCTAGTTTTTGCAGAATTATTATGCGATCTCCCATCGTCGTCCAACGATGAAACATCCAAAGAATCAATCGTGGATGAAAGTTTGTTTCTGATATCCACAAGCAATGAGTGGTATGGAGATATAATCATTTATCTCCAAACCCAAAAATTTAGGCCAAACACCTCCCACTCTGAACAAAAATGTATTCGATACCAAGCAAAAGACTACATGATCGTCGGTGATACACTTTACCATCGTGGTATCGATACAGTTCTGAGAAGGTGCCTCACCCATGAGGAGGCCGAAAAAGCCCTGAATGAGTGTCATTCAGGCGCCTGTGGGGGGCATCAATCTGGATATGCTACAGAACAAAAAATCTTACGAGCAGGATACTTATGGCCAACAATGTTCAAAGATTGCATAACCGCAGTTAGAAGTTGCCATGCTTGTCAAATTTTTGATAGCAAAACCAGAAGACCACCCGCACCTCTACAACCAATAGTTGTTGTTGGGCCGTTCGCCAAATGGGGCATTGATTTCATGACATGTAACCCCACCTCGACCGGGGGGCATGGGTATATCATAGTCGCAGTTGACTATTTTACCAAATGGGCCGAGGCGATGCCTACATTAGATAATACTGGTGAAACAGCTGCCCTCTTCTTTTTCAATCATGTAGTCGCCAAATTCGGCGTACCACAAGCTATAGTCACAGATCATGGATCGCATTTTCACAATCACATGATGGTCGAATTAGCTGCCAAACTAGGGTTGTCTCATGATAGCTCTACTCCATATTATCCGCAAGCCAATGGAAAAGTTGAAGCGATCAACAAGGTCCTGAAGCGCATGTTGCAAAGGATGATCGGAGTTCACAAAAGAAGGTGGCACCTAATCCTGTACTCAGCCTTGTGGGCTTACCGAACATCAGTAAGGAATGCAACTGGGTTCACACCCTTCCAACTGGTGTATGGCCTGGAAGCAGTCTTACCAATCCAGTGTGAAATCTTGTCTCTTAAACTCGCGATTGATCTCCTCCCCGGAACTTCAGAAGAAGAGGCTCATTTCTTGGAATTAATCCAATTGGATGAAACCCATCGTGACGCCGCTTTGGCTAACGAAGCCCATAAGAAACGAGTCAAGGCGCAGTTCGACAAAAATGTCAAACCCCGTGTCTTCTCAGAAGGTGACTTGGTCTTGCTTTACGACCAAGAATCCGATAAATTGGGAGCAGGTAAATTTAAGTCTTTATGGATGGGCCCCTATATTGTTAAACGAGTGTTAGCGAAAGGAGCCTACGAGTTAATGGATTATGACGGAATTCCACTGGCGCAACCTCGTAATGGGTTGTACCTCAAGCGTTACTATGCATAAATAGTAACCAATATGCTTTTGTTATATTTTTGTTTTCGCTAAAGTGTTTGTTTTGGTCGAGTAATCCACTTTTTACACTTATTGCAGATGTCAAACCTATTGGAGCCATGTGTTGTATATGCCGACGGAGCGAGTCGTAGTTCGCGGAACCTGTCCTCCGCAGCCTGGGCCATTTTTGATCCCAGCGGCGAGCTAGTAAGTTTCAGAGTTGTATGTATTGGTCAATCAACGAATAACATCATTGAGTATAGCGCGTTGATAGAACTTCTCTCTGATGCCATCACTCATGGTATACGCCGACTAATTGTCAGGCTAGACTCACAACTCGTAATACTACAACTCAATGGTATATATTCTGTTCGAAACCCAGCTATTTATCGCATGTTCCTAAGGGTTAAGATTTTGGAAAGACAATTTGATCTTATTCAATACCAACATATTTCCATAAACTTAAACACATTAACTGACTCATTAGCAAACTATGTGTTAGATAGACATTTGCAACATTTATAAAAAGAAACACATCATCAATGTTTTACATGTGGATCATATAGCTCAACCAAAATAAAACCCCTAAAATCAAAAATATATATAGATGTTTATGGTTTACACATAATGTTCTGTAACCAAGACAAAATCGGTCACGCGACCCAAAAACTCAAAATGCTAGGGGGCACCCTAGTCTAATGATGCTCGTGATAGCAAGTCACAGCCTGTGCGATCATGCGTAGGAGACGAGTCCATCGTCTGGGCACACCAGTAGTATGCCGCTGTAACCGCAAAGGTAGCTCGTCAGTCCTCACATCTGGTATACTGAGAGTGAGGCCCTCAACCTGCTCCTGTAAAGCTGTGAGAGTCTCGGCTAGACGGCGCCGAGAATCGTCCATAGGATCTCCCAAAATCAACTAATGAAAATCGAGGGGGAAAGGCACCTCCAAAGCTCCAACAAACCAAGTTCAAATGAAATGGTAAAATGAGAGGTAAAAAACACTTTTTGATTACTTTTACGTATTTCAAAGTAAAATATTAGCGTTTTTAATCTCGTTTTCAAGCAAATATTGTTCATTTCTGACTAGTTTGATGAAGTAGTTGAAAATACAGTACGATCTTTGGAAGGACAAAGCTATTTATGGTAAAAAATCAAAACAAGACCATCTGATCGAGCAATTTTAGCACATAGTTCAAGCTCGTTAAAAAATAAACATAATACATGAGCAAATGTTTCCACCCGTGTTTAAACTCGTTAAAAAATGAACTATTCCCCAGTAAATAACCACCGTGAATGTAATACTTCAGCCATTAAAGCCTTGGTCGTGTTTGCACCGTCACCTCCACTTTTTCATTGGCCGATCATTCACCTCCACTTGATTGTTTACCCATTTTGAGGAACAGCTGTGAAGAGGGATTTCACTAGCCATCCTTGTGACACTACTGTGATTGGAAAATTCCAAACCTTACCTGGAATCAGCTGCTACCCATTTTATCACTCGTTCCTCAAAAGACGAGTCTTCTTTAAGCTCTTTTCAACTGACTCGTAAAATATGAAAAGATTGCCGAGTTTTGGCCTTCCAGCTCGTTAAAGCGACGGGAAGTGCTATCCCTCCTCTAGATTTTAATCTTTTTTGGACCTGAGGGATTATTGCACAAAAAGATCGAGCGCTTGTTTTGTTCGGCTCGTTAAAGCTATCGAAAATTCATCCTTTCTGTATTGTTTTATACTTTTTTGGACTTAAGGGATTAGATGACGAAAAAGGAATTTTGGAGTTACCTTTATGTACCTTTTCAGACTCTCTAAAAATGAAAAGGACCGAGTTATCTTTGTCGTTAAACTCGTTAAAAAGATTAATAGCGACAAACTTGTCTTTAGACGAGAACGAGTTTCACTATCGCTAGGCTCGTTAAAACATAGCGATTGGTTTGCCCGAAGGGAAAATTATAGAACAAACATATGTTATCCTCCTCAAGCTTGACAAAAATAAAGAGGTACTGGTCAGCAATGACTGGGGAAAAATTGGGAAGAAAACTCAAAGAATCTTTATTGGTAGCAAGTCGCTCTTGAACATGACACTTCCACTCTGTGTCCGAATCGGGTTCGGTTGTTTCATTCACCGGTCACATCACCATGGTCACGCCATACCATCCACATTTGGGGTAAATGCTACCAATCCATCACATAAGTGTCGCCGACATGTTCAAGAGAAGTCATCCAGAGAAGTCACCTGTGTCCCATCCACTACCATACATTATACTTCATTCTTTCATGACGGCCATCCTGAACCATATATCATTAGATCATTTTCACCTCCATCAAAATCATTTGCTCCGTTTCGTGTCATTGATGTGGGATTCATTAAGGCCCTCCTTTGACGGATCGCTTATTGTCGACATCAGCTCATTATCCAAGAAGTGGATCTAGGAACACCCCATTCAGTACTTTGAAGCTTGCATGCCTCAATGGCAAGTTTCTCACTTCCGGTGACAGGTATACATCAATGACCTTCGACTGAAAGATTTTGCGTGGTGTTCAATGCCAAGTCCTTTATTCACACCACGTGAATTGTACTGCAGTACCTTGAGGGTCATCATCATTATCGGTGATTCCTCTCGTGCTTGTTAACGGTTTACATCATTGACTGGTAATCAAGCAATGTCTTTCCATGTTCGACTTCAAAACATTTCTCACATGGATCGACTTGTACTTCGAGTGAAGATCAGACGAGATTGAAGACCCCGGATCTAGTTTCATCCATCTGGGTTGCGATATATATTCAGGAAAATAAAGACATTGAAATGTACAGCATTGCAGCACAGATAATCATCCTACCAAAAGGATGATGGCTCTATCAGAATCATCAGTCTACCATCAAACGATTGTCTGACCTATGTACATGAAAATGAATTTATAAAGCTGAGCATGGGAATGCCCGCCTCAGCTAGATCATGAAAATAGTATGAAGATAATGTATTGTATTGTATCTTATTACAGGTCTCCTCCCAGCATTGAAAGAACATCGGATCCTCCTAATAAAGCATTTCACCCGATAAACGGCCTCATACTTTAGGGGGCAACTGTTATAGACATTTTTGTGCCTTGCAGATCCAAGCATGAAATGTCCATAAACCAAGGGATCCTAAGTCCCTAAAAGTGTTGTTCCGACCCCTAAAGGAACAAGGTCAACAAATTATAGCTTCTCCCAGAAGTTCTCCACCAGAAACTGCTTAGAATTAGTCAAATCAGAATCATTTCAGCTGCTCCACTGGCTAGCTGCGTTTCATAGCACCCAAATACACTAGCTAGGTGCGTTGCAACGCACCTAAATGCACTACCAGGGTGCATTGAGCGGGAAATGACAAATGGCATTGTCATTCCGCGAGGTGGAGAGACAATGGAAGCTTCCAGAATCTTCCCCAATGACACTTGCCTCACTGAATTCGACCAAGGATGAGTAAGAGGCTCTCAGTCTCCAAGTGGAAGCAAGAATTGACAGAGAGAAGACACTAGTCAAATCATAAGCTGACTCATCCTCCTTGCATACATCTGTATATGGATCCCTCATCCTAGAGATCCAGAGGCTGGAATTTTGTACATTGCAAAGAATTGTTGTTGGTTTTGAGATAGATATCAGAGTATTGGGTGATTTATGCTTTGTTGGAGGTGAAGAGGGGCTTCTTTGCTGGGAGGTTGATGCTGGATCAGGAATCATCGGTTGTAACTCCTCCTGGATCTTCTTGTTATATCAATAAAACTATTTGAGTTTCTCCTACATGCTTGTGTATCATTGATGCTTGTTACATTTGTATGTTTAGCTTAAATCTGATCCTAAGTTATTTATGAATATAAATCCATGTCTTTGTGTAGTTTTCTTCTTCTGTGATCTTACAGGAACTTGGTGAAGCTGAGCAAGTAAGGAAGCAGGTAGCTGGAAGCTGTTAAAGAAGAGAGAGATTGGATCAAAGGACTAGCGAAAGACACAGGTTGGTTCATCCTATTCCTCTTTGTTTATAGTTCATAAAGAAGAATACAAAAGTAGTTTTCTCTGTTTGTTTCTAAGGTAACTGTCACACCTTAGTGGGATAGAGTCGTTCTGAATAGACACTTATCTCGGTAACAGCAGATTACAAGGCCGAAATTCTAGGATTCTTGACAGTTTCTAGGAGGTCAAAATTCAACCTAGGGAAAAACAAGAGGGATGAGTTACTGGATCAAATTAGAGGCTTGATTTGGAAGGTGTTGACCATATTTGACAATATATTTGTTGAAGATCAGTTTGACTAGAAGTTTAGATGTGTCTCTTGTTGAAAAGAAGAATTTCCCTATTGAAAAGAGTGTTGGGTTTTCCCCCTAGTGGGTTTTCCCAAGGTAAATCTTGTGTTCTCTTTATGCATTGTGATATATATTATCCTATTGTTTTATGGTTGAATTTATAAAGTATAATTTCTTAGTTATATACTGGAAAAATTAAAAGAAGATCAACATCATTAGAAGTAATCATTAGATTTCAGAAATATTGTGCTTATATCTATTGCACAAGAAAAATCAACATGGTATCAGAGCTTTGGTGAAGGAAGCGACACTAATATCACTCTTGAAGAAGCCTACATTGAGATCACTATTGTTGAGACCTTCTTAATTTTTGATCTAAATCCATTGGTTTCCTCTATGAAGTTAGAGAACAAGTTAGAAGGGGCTTCAAATTTTAAAGCTTGGAAAACTAGGATTGATTTTATTCTTTCAAAGAATAAAGTTTTGGATATTGTGAAGGAAAAGGTTGTAGAACTAGCATTCACTTCTATGAGCCTCATTATGGATTCCATTAGATATCACTTGATCCCCTATATTTCAAAGCTTGAAACTTCAAAGGCGAAGGATGATGCTCTAACTAATCTATTTATAGACAACAACATTAGTCAAGTCATGAGTTTGAAGATTGAGCATCATGATGTGACAATGACAAATGATGACACCGTAACCTCGTATTTTGTAAGAAACTCTTAACTAATAGATAAATTTCAAGCAATTGATGAAGTCATCTTTGAGAAGGAACTGGTGACTAAAACACTTAATGGACTACCTAGATTATGGGATGGATTTCCAACTAGTATAAGTGGTAGGAAGGAAGTTCCCTCTTTTGAATTAATATGGACTCCTTGTGCTCAAGAGGAATCAATGATTATGTCAAGACATAAAAAGGAATAATACTCTCAAGAATTTGCAGTATGTTTCAAGAAGAATGGTGGAAAGAAGAAATTTGGTTTCTAAAATAGAAAACAAAAAGGAAGACTTGCTCCACAAGGAAAGAAAGATAAGTCAAGGATTCAATGCTATATGTGTCAATATTTAGTCACTATATGAGCTAATTTCCTGAAGGAGTGAATGATAGAAAGAGGAAATGAAAACAACATGCTTCAATAGTAGACAATGATGAACATCGAAAGAAATCCAAAGGTGAAAAACAGTTTTTTTATTTCTCTTCTCTAGCAGGTTCTATTGCAAATGAAAATGATATGTGTCTTGTGGATAAGTGATTCAAGACATATGACAGGATATCGTGGAAATATCACTATAATTATGTAAATAATATTAGCACAAAGGGTAGAGTTTGGAGAAAACCACAACTATGCATTCAAAGGAATTAGGAATACATCCATTGAGATGGAATCTAGTAACAATGTTCATCTCAAAAATGTGTTATATGTGTTAGGTTTGACAAAGAAGTTAGTCTCTATTTCATGTTTGGATGATAAAGGATATAGAGTGGCATTTTTTGATGAAAAATTACTTGTATGGTGCAAAGGCTCTAGCATATATGATGCTAGAGTTATTGGGATTCGTGAAGGAAGATTGTATAAACTATTGGGTCAACTAGCTCAAGATTTAGTACATGACAAAAGCAATCCATTTGAACTATGGTATAGGAGATATACTCACCTTCGTTATAGAACCTTGCATGTTTTAAAACGAATTGTTTCACTTGTTCCTGAATTGCAAATAGAACATGAAGGTGTATGTAAATGTTGTTCACTTATAAAGAATATCAATAAGTCATTTCCAAGGAGTGATAGTAGATCCAAAGAAAACTTGGATATGATTCATTCTAATGTATGTGGTCCTATGTTAGTGATATCACTTGGAGTTTTGTTATACTATCTAACATCCATTGATGACTCCTCTCGTAAGATGTGGATCTATCTCATGAAGACCATGGATGAAGTCTTCACCAAGTTTCAAGAATTCAAGGTTGAAGTAGATAACTTGATATATAAGAAGATCAATATTTTGAGGTCTAATAGTGGAGAGTACACTTGAAAATAACTTGTGTCCTTTTGTAAAGAAGTTAGGATTAAGAGGGAGTTTATTGTCCCCTATAGTCCTCAACAAAATGGAGTGGAAGAAAGAAATAGAATGTCCATTGAAGAATATGTCAAAGTTATGATTCATGATCAATAATTTCTTATGTTATTATGGGAAGAAGCACCCTTAACAACTGTATACATTCCAAATATAAGTCCTCATCAAATTCTAGAAGATATGACTCCTAAAAAAATGTTAATCGGGTAGAAGCGAAAATTTGGGCATTTGACAATCTTTGGTTGCCCAGGTTATATTCATATTCCTAAAGATAAGTGGAAGAAGCTAGACCCTTCAGGAAAGAAATGAATATTTGTTGGTTACAATGAATCATCAAAGTAGTAGTGACAAGTTGAGTTCAGCCAAGGCATTACCTTTCATGAGAAGGTTGCATATTGGAAGTCTAAAGAAGTTTCTATGGACTCAAACAGTGAAGAATAGCATGAGGATTCCAAGGAAGAAATTTCAAGTTCTACAAAACATCCCAAAGAGCCATAAGGGCCTTGTGACATTGTAGAACTATTTATTGTTCCTAAGATTAGGAAAATACCAACATATCTTAGATCTACATTAGAAAAGGTAGAAGGACATGCAACTCCACATGGCATATCTAGAGAAAGTAAGAAACCTAAATTTTTCTCTAGTTATGTAGCTCTTATGAATAATCTCGTTGATGTGGAACCTTCCACTTATGAAAAAGAAAATAGCCATCAAGTGTGGAAGGATGTCATGATTGAAGAATACCAAACAATCATGAAAAATGACATATGGAATATTTTGTCAATATTTGATGGGAAGTCAGCGATGACTTCCAAATGGGTATATAAGATCATGCATGTAGCAGATGGAAGTATTGACAAACAAAAGGTGTGATTTGTGGCTATAGGTTTCTTCCAGAAAGAGGGAGAGCACTATGATGATTCATTTTCCCCAGTTCCTAGGTACACCTCTATTAAATCCAATATTTACCTTGTTATTTATTTGGGTTGGAGTTTACATCAGATAGATGTAAACACTTCTTTCCTCATTGGTGTAATTGAGGAAGATGTGTGCATAGAGAAACCTCAAGGTTTTGAGGTGAATGGGAAGGAGTCTCATGTTTGTAGGTTGAAGTCCTTGTATGGACTCAAGCAGCTCCAAGAGCTTGGTATTATCAAATTGATAGCTACCTAACAAGACTTGTATTTTTCAAGAGTGATGTTGATCCAAATCTCTATTTCAAGGTTTTGAAGAATGAACCTATGATTTTATTGTTATATATTGATGATTTATTTCTCACAAGTGTTGGGCCTCTCATTATTCAGTGTAAGAAGCAGTTGGCCTTTGAGTTTGACATGAAGGATCATGGTTTGATGCATTATTATTTAGGACTAGAAGTATGGCAGAAACCTGGGGATATTTTCCTTGGTCAAGGAAAGTATGTTCTTGAGATCCTTCAGAAGTTTGGAATAATGAACTATAAATCAATGCCAACTCCCATGGTGACTGATTTGAAGAAATTTAGTGACTTGGAATCTAATTTGGTAGATCCAACCATGTAGCAACAGTTGATTGGCTTGTTGATGTATTTGGTTAATACTGGGTCAGACATTTGCTTTGTAATAAACACATTGAGCCAGTTTTAGGTGGAATCGAGACATGAACATTGGATTGCAAAAAAACACATATTGAGATATCTATGTGGTACTATGAATTATGGTTTGAGATATGTCTTAAATAGTGATGTACAACTACAGGGATATACGGATTCTGACTGGGCAGGGAGTGAAAATGACAAGAGTACTTCACAAGGATGCTTCAGTTTGATCTCTTCCATGATTTCTTGGATGAGCAGGAAGTAGATATCTGTCACAATTAGGACTACAAAAGTAGAGTATATCACAACCAATGAAGCTTGTACTAAAGTAGTCTGCAGGGAAAATTTTAAGAACCCCCCTAAATTTATAAATATAATAAATGGGCGAATCTCCATGGTATATAGGAAAAATGGAAGGCGATTTTATCAATAATATAATATGTATATATAATTTTTTGGCGAATCTCTCACCAAGCATGGCGAATATTTTACTCAATTATAAAATCTTGTAATATTTTGGCTAGTCTTTCACTAAATAATAAAACTTTGTAAAGTCCTAGTGAATCTTAGCATAGGCTACATGCTGGTTTAATTCCCCCATTTAAATAGGCTACATTCGAGGTGAATACCATGGGTCAATACCATGTGCCATTTTGGTGAATACCATGGGTCAATACCATGTGCCATTTTTATTTTTATTAATTCTAATATTAGGGTTAATAATGGTTTTTTGCATGGTATTAATAACAATCTAGTCCATGGTATTTGCCCCATAGTATTTTGGCCATAGGTTTCACCTAAATAGAACCCATTTTTTGAGTGTTCGTAAATATAAGGTGACTTATGGAGTAAATATAAAAAAATGTTTTATTTGTTTACCATACTTCTCGTTTATTTATATTTTTATTAATTTACCATACCTCTTTTACAAATATGGTATTTGGCCCATAGGATTCACTTAAATAAAACCTCTTTCTTGAGCCTTCATAAATAGAACGACGGTTATGGACTAAATATAAAAAGAGGTTTTATTTATTTACTATACGTCTAGTTTATTTATATTTTTATTTATTTACCATACCTTTTGAGTAAGTATAAAAAGACGTTTTATTTATTTACCATACCTCCACTTTACTTATATTTTTATTTGTTTACACCCTTACATGTATATAAGGTGACTTATGGAGTAAATATAAAAAATGTTTTATTTATTTACCATACCTCTCATTTATTTATAGTTTTATTAATTTACCATACCTCTTTTATAAATATAGTATTTGGCCCATAGGATTCACTTAAATAAAACCTATTCTTGAAAATGGGCAAATGGATTCACTTAAATAAAACCTATTCTTGAAAATGGGCGAATGGAAGGTTGTAAGTCCTAATTTCAAGGGCTAAATTTACCTTTTTTACCCTCTCGCTTAAAATAAGGTGGGCTATTTGAGGTGATTTGTAAAAATGTACTATGATACAAAATATTCGCCCACTAAAAATTTAAAACCCCTTAATTTCGCCAAAGGGCGAACATTCGCCCCTAAAATTATCCTTGGTAGTGTGGCTTCGAAAAAAATTTGCAAGATTGTTTGATGAGGAGTTGGAACCAACCGTGATATATTATGACAATCAAATCTATGTGAATATTTCAGAGAACCTCGTGTTCCATGACATGTCAAAGCATATCGAAATAAAGTATCATTACATCCGTGACATGGTGCAGAAGGGAGAAGTACGGCTCGAGTACATCTCCACTAATGAGTAGACAGTGGATTTTTTTATGAAGCCTCCATCCAGAGAGAAGTTTGTATACTTCGGGGACAAGCTTGGCCTTATGGATATTCCCCTCATTGAGAGAGAGTGTTGATATGATAGCATCATGGACAATAATTCTCCCTATGTCAAAGATGTTGACCAGTTGGGCAGAATGGTCCAACAAAGGACAGTTGTTCTCACTGAGTCAAAGGTGTTGACCAATTGTGGATAATGGTCCTAGAAGCCCAATATCACTCACTTGAGTGCATGGCTTTTAGCATCAGGTTCAGTCTCTCCAAATAGGATGAGGAGCTCATTTATCATCAGGCCCAGTTTCTCATGTAGAGTGTTTCCTTTGGATTTTCACCACAATTCAAAAGATATTGACCAAGATGGTGAACCAAGACTAGTATAGGTCATAAGTACTGACCAAGATTATGGGTTAGTAGTACCAACTAGAGTTATGATGACTATTTCTTTCTAAATGTTATACCATGTGTTAGGTGTAGAAGTTGTAACTAGGTTCGATCTTCATAATGTAAATTTATCATTGATGTATTTATTATACTTATTATATTTTTATCAAAGCATGTTCTTCATGCTTAGAGTCAAAAAGAATTTACTATGAGTCAAAACAAAAATTATTTGATTTGTGTCTCATTTGGAAATTTGTAAGAAAAAGGAATATGAATTTTATTTTGAGTCATTAGTCCACAAGATGACCAAGTTGTCCCTCCTTGGACAAGTCAGCCTGACCCTCTACAATTACACCTATTCGACCCTCCTGGACAACTATATATAAGAGACAATTTGACCTACTTGGAGCACATTCACAACACATCACAATAAGCATTTATAGACTAAGAAAAGGAGAGAAGAAGCTGAAGTCAAAGGACAGAGAAAGCAAGTCAAAAGCTAGAAGAATATTCCCTTCATTGACCAAATACTTTACTACAATTCCAAAGTGTGGAGTTTTGAATTTTTTGTGAAAGAGGCTGAAAATTTATGAGGTAATTACAAGTTGAATTTTGGCCCTTTGTTGCAGGTCCGAAATTCATAACTTTGACCACATTTGGAGTAGTTTGACCATCGTTGAATTTGACTTTGGAGATAACTTGGAGGGTTGGACTTGGTATCTTGGTGGAAGTTTTGTCTTAGTGCTAGTCTTGGATGTCTCTCATTTTGATATGGTTCTATAAGAGAAGGATTATTGGGTTTTCACCATTTTACTGTGGCTACTACCCTAATTTTTGTGTCTCTTGTCTCATTGTGATCTCTATACTTTTTTGAAAGATTGAACACTTGTATAATTTCTTGATGAAGAAGACATAAGAAGTAATAGGAAGACATATAATATTCACAAGTAATTATCAAGAAGAGAAATTAAGTGTTAGACTTCATTACACTTAGTTTCTCAACATGGTATCAGAGTTATGGTGAAGACAAGAGCACTATTGAAGAAACCCTAAGATGGCCTAAGTCTAAAAGAAAATGCAAATGGAACAAAAGACTTATGTGCAAGAAGACCTAAGAGGCCAAGATCATTACATCCATTACATAAAGGTTGTTGAGATCAAGGAATACTCTTGCTTTCCATGGAAAATATCAATTATATCTCTATGGAAGTCCAAGCTTGCTCATATTTGAGAAGTAAACTAATTCAAGCATACCTATGAAATGAAGGTAACAAGTTTGAAGTTTTAATATCTCTATGACAGATCTGAAACATCTATAATGACACTAAGAAAACTTAATCCATGTCTGAACTCTCTCACGACAAGCATTTGAACTATGTAATCAGTATAGAAGCAATTTCACCCCTGTGAAACCATGTTAAGTCTATGTGATGAGGTCTGATTTACCTCAGAGAATGTGATCTCTAAGGTCCAAACTATCCAAGGCATATAAAACTCTCTCTATGGTAATATTGTTCAATACATCTGAAATTTACGAGTAGACAGGTTTGAGTAGACATGCTTATGATCTGGAGATCAAAAATAGGCTAAAAAATGAAAGTGTTTGAAATTGCCCAAAACTAATTCCAAATCTTAGTGTTTGTTGTCCTAATTCCAACATTACTTGAATCGCCTCAATCTGACGTCGTTTTCTCAAGTTATCGAGTTTTGAAGTTTTGGCCAAACAACTAAAAAGTCAAACAATAAGGTTGACTGGGTTGCTGACTGGGAAAACCATATAGTTGATGTCAGTGTGTTGATTGGGCATATGAAAGACAAGAGGACTAATATTTGCTCAACATGTGGCAACTTTGTACTGAGGTAGGTCCCGCGATTTTATTGGTTGGTTTGCTTTGATGTGGGCCAATGATGAAGCACCACATGGCCCAATGGGAGGGCACCATGTGGCCCTCGAATTTCATGCAAAAATAAATTAAGTGTTGAATGACCCTTCATGGGGTTCGACCCCATAACCTCCATGCTACAAATCACCCACTCCACCGTTGAGTTGGTCTTGTTAACTATGGTCAATGGCTTGCATTTAAAGTTTAGCCATCAGCGCTATAGGGGGAAGGGGTTGGTTATTTATCCTTAGCCTCTGGTTATATTAAATGCCACACGACCAATTCGTAGTCAGAGGGAGTGGGTGCATAGCCCCAAACCTCAGTTCTTCGTTGGCAACGTGACCACAAGGTATGGTAGAGGGGGCGGGCAGATAGGCCCTAGCCCCTAATCCTCTTAGCAATGGATATGACCAACATGACGGGAGTGAGAGCTTAGCTAGCGGGGGCGGGTGGTTAACCCCAGCCCCCGGCCATCTCAAATTCCAAGTGAACATGACTGAGTGGAGTGAGATCTTAGCCAGTGGGGGTGGGTGGTTAGCCTGGCCCCCTACCATATTTGTCAATACGACCTTCCTTGGGGCTATAAATTTGATGTTAAGGCCTTATGGCACATTTTAAAGAGGAAAAAAATTGCATCAGTTCCAGTGGAATCAATGCTGCTCCAAGGCGAAATTGTTGCCTGGCAATCTGTCAAAAGGGTGAATTCATCGAAAATTAGCAGGTTTCGTAGATTTGTAGGACAAATATTAGAGTTTGGTTCCAAGAAGTATATCTCACTCATTTTTTAGCCTTTTTGAGCTCAAGAAGAGCCTAGATATGGGTTTTTCAGTGTCCTTAATTCAATGGAAATATTAGATTTCTAATGTGAGCATTGTATGATGGACTTTTTTTTGAGTAAAATCCTTTAGTGCTAGAGACATAGAGAGTTTTGAGGTCAGATGGAGGCATATTTGGGCATGGAAAAAGCCTATATAGAGGCTTTCCATCCTTCTAGTTACATCTGTAGCAGTTGTTACTTCAGTAGAGCATCTATTTTCAGTATTTTCTCAATGTGCTTATGGGAAAAGCTCTTTTCAACACTTCATTTTGAAGTCGTTGTATTTGTATGCTTTTTATCTCAGTTGAGTACAAGGACGTATTGTGAGAGAGTTATTTTCTTTGGCATCATCATGACTTGTTATAGGGAATCATCTTTTTGAGTGAGAGTTCTTTGTAGGAGAACATTTTTTTTTAGGGAAATAGTGCCACTCTAGAGTCAAATATGTGTATTGTATTCTTTTTCTACTGAGATCAATAAAGCGGCCTAGCATTGGAGGAGGGCCAAAAGACATATCCTACGAGGGGTGAACTCTAGTATCACTTAATTGTTTCATCTCTGCATGGTTATCATCTTGAATTTCATATGAATTTGTTTCATTTTTAAGTTCATGTGAAAACTTAACCACTCATCTTTGAATGGGTTACAAAACTAGTTTTATATTTAAAGACTCAAGTTTATCAGACTTGCAAAGTGTCAAAGAATGATTAAAGTCTCATTTTTAGAGCACATCGTATCATAACAGGTTCTGACCAAATTGCAAGTATGGGCAAGAAATTGAAGCGTGAAAGACTCCAAGAGTTGGAGAAGATTAATCTATCTCTTTGAATGGACAATGTAGAGCTAAGAAGATTTCTCGAAGCTGTAGAGGAGGAGAAAAGGTAAATGCACTTACAGTTGCAACATATAATTTTGGAGGAACAAACTGGTGAGTGTCTAATCTGGAAGCAGAAAATAGTCCCTCAAATATGAAACCAGTTTGTGGGCATGATCAGTACATAGGATATGGATCCTATAATAAGAATGATGCTTGTGATTTTTGCCATCATATAAAAGATTATGCCCATGTGATAGTTGGTAAAAATGGCTAGCTAGAGATATCATTGACTTCTTCATCAACATCTGAAATAAAAAAGATGGGTTGCTTGCCAAAGGAGGTAATTAGTATTTCCAATTCTACTCCTTCAGTTAATGTTGATAACACATCTTTTGCAGCTTTTGAAAATCATACCAAGGGTATTGGTATGAATCTTTTAACTCAAATGGGTTATGATGGAAGGTGCTTCGATGTAAATGGCAAAGGCATCATTAATCCTATCGAAGTGAGGGAACGGCCATGGTATGAAGGATTGGGTTATGGACATGAAGAAATTGGAGGGTGCTCCAAAATTGCTAAGGCAAAGAAATCGTCAGGTATGGATTTGATGCCAAAGGGACTCCTACGAAATGATGGCACAACACACCATGATGGTAGTGATAGTGACAAATTGTCTCCATAGAGAAATTAACGTTCCAAAGGACATGCCAAGCCTAGTTCTCCTTGTCAAAGTCACAGCCCAAAAGACGAGTATAAGCATCATGGGGATTCCATAAATGTTTTTGCTTATGATCATTTATGGGAAATGTTTCCTTGTACATTTTGTGATGCATCTAACCATTGTGTGGTTGAGTGTGAGAAACTTAAGACAATGATCAAAAAAATGGATCAAATCATTGGGACAAGAGATGAGGAACCTCTCCCACATATGAAGACCTCATTTTTGGTGGGCAAGAGCAAGAATTTTTGTACCCATTGTAGCATGAATGGGTACCGAATTGAGAAGTGTTGGAAACTCCATCCGAAACTTCATCCCAAGAAGAACAAAGAGGCCATGTGATCCCTTATAAGGGAAGAAAAAGGTGACAAAGTGGAAACTTATGTAGTTCCCAAAGTAGCATTTGAAGTAGAGTGGGTGCAGAAATAGAACCCATAAGCATGGTTAGGCAAAGAATGGGTAGACTATTTTGTACAGCTAGCTTTCTTTGTAAAATTATAATTACTTGTTGTATATTCCGTTTGGGTAATTTGTAAAGTGATTTCATATATAAATCACTTATCTGAAACAATGTATTTATTTGGCATGTTATGTTATTTTGGCTTGATGATGAGTCAATTTGTATGGGACTTTTGGGATGATCATTTGCATTTCATCCAGCATGTCTACAATTGTGTCATGCACTCATTTATACAAATATTTCTATGTGAAGCTTTTTTGGGTTATTTTCCAAAGGTTTTTTGGATTTTATATTTGGTAAATATTTTTCAGAAAATGGACATAGTGATGTGCATCAAAGAGTACAAGTGCATGTTGAGAAAATCAAGGCCATCTACAAAGCAAGGCATGTCAAGCATCAGTTTGATCATGATTTCCAAGTGGAAGATCAAGTTTTCTTGTGTATCAACAAGGAGAAACTTCAAGATGAAGATCGTATGAGCTGCCAAGGAAATATTGTCATGAAGAGAATTTTCATATTCCATCCATTGCATACTTTGTTCCTGAATGTTTAGAAGAATTACAGCAAGCAACAATTCTTGACACGAGGATAAGGATTTCACACAAAGGTAATGTGGAGTACTTTGAATGAGGCTCAAAGGCACTAATTCAAATAGAACAAGCAAGATTGAGATTGGGAAAGTAAAGGAGTTGTTTCCTCGGTTATTTTCTGAGTGAAGACAAACTTTTGGAGGACCAAAAGTTTCTAGTGGGAAGGTATGATCTAGAGATCCAAAATAGGCTTAAAAATGAAAGTGCTTGGAATCTTCCGAAATTAGCTCCATATCATATTGTTCGTCATCTTGATTCCAACTTTGCTAGAATCGCCTCAATCTAACATCATATGCTCAAGTTATCATGTTCTAAAGTTTTTACCAAGCAGCTAAAAAGTCAAACAGCAGGATTGATTGGGCTACTAACTGGGAAAGCTATACAATTGGCATCATGTTGACATCAACATGCTGATTATGCATAGAGAAAATAGGAGGAACAATACCGGCTCAACACGTGGAAACTTTGTACTGAGGTAGGTGACGCAATTTTATTGGTTGGTTTGGTTTGATGTGGGCCAATGATGAGGCGCCACATGGCCCTCGAATTTCATGAAAAAAAATGTTTATGTGCCAAATGAGCCTTCGCGGGGTTCCACCCCATAACTTCCATGCTACTAATTGTCCACTCCACTGTTGAGCCACGAGCTGGTCTTGTTAACTATAATCAATGACTTGCATTTAAATTTTAACCACCGACGCTATTTGTTATGAAACCGAGCCTAACACTATTAGGGGAAGGGGTCGGGTGGTTAGCCCTAGCCACTAGTTATACTAAATTCCACACAACCGGCATATAGTTAGATGGGGTTGGCACATAGCCCTGCCCCCCAGTTCCTCGTTGGCCATGTGACCATAGCGTATGGCGAAGGGGGCAGGCGGATAGACCCCAACCCTCAATCCTCTTGAAAATGGATATGACCAATAAAACAGGAGCGAAAGCTTAGTTGATGGGGGCAGGCGGTTAGCCCCAACCCCCAGCCATATTAAATTCCAAGTGACCATGACCGAGTGGAGTGAGAGCTTATCTAGCAGGGGTGTGCGGTTAGCCTGGCCCCTGTCCATATGTGTCCATATGACTACCCATTGGGGCTAGCAATTTGGTGTTAATGCCTTCTGGCGCATTTTAAAGAGGCCAAAAATTGCACCGGTTACAGCAGAATAAGCGTCAATTCTAGGTGAAATTGTCGCCTGGCAGTCTGCCAAAAGGGAGAATTCGTCACACAGTTACCAGGTTTTGTATATTTGCAAGACATATAGCAGAGATTGGTTCCAAGAAGTACATATTTCTCAATTTTTAACTTTTTTTATCTCAAGAAGAGCCTAAATAGGGGTTTTTGAGTGTCCTGAACTAAACGGAAGCATCATATTTCTGATTTGAGCAATGAATGATGGACATTTTACAGAGTAATTCATTTACTTCTAGAGACAAAGATTCTTTTGAGGCTAGATGGAGGCATATTTGAGCATGGAAAAAGCCTAGATATAGGTTTTCCAGCCTTCCAAATACATATGCAGCAGTTGTTACTTTAGTAGAGTAGTTATTTATAGTCTTCTCTCAATGTGCTTATGGGAAAATCGCTTTTCAACACTTCATTGTGAAGTGGTTGTATTTTTATGATTTTTTTATCTTATTTGATTACAAGGACCTATTGTGAGAGAGCCTTTTTCTTTGACATCATCATGACTTATTATAGGGAATCATATTTTTGAGTGAGATTTCTTTATAGGAGAACATTTCTTTATAGGTTAGTTCCACTCTAGAGTCAAAGATGTTTATTGTATTATTTTTCTATTGAGATCAATAAAGCAGCCTAGCATTGGAGCAGGTCCAGGAGACATAGCCTAGGAGGGGTGAACTTTGTTATCACTTGCTTGTTTATTCTCTGCATGATTTTCATCTTCAGTTGCATATGAATTTGTTTCACTTTTTAGTTCATGTGAAAACTTAACCACCCATTTTTGCAGAGGTTGAAAAACTAATTTTATATTTAAAGACCCAAGTTTATCATACTTGCAAAGTGTTAGAGAATGATTGAAGTTTTATTTTCAAATCACCTGGTATCAAAGCAAGTTCTAAACAGATTGCAAGTATGGGAAAGAAACTAAAGAATGAAATACTCCAAGAGTTGGAGGATATTAATATATCTCTTTTAATGGAGAATGTTGAGCTAAGAAGATTGCACGAAGCTGGAGAGGAGGAGAAAAGGAAAATGTGCTTGTAGTTGTAGCATATTGTGAAGGAACAAACTGGTGAGTGTTCCGTCCTGGAAGCAACAAAGAGTCCCTAGAAAATGAAACCAGTTTGTGGGCATCATCAATACACAGGATATGGATCCTATAATAAGAATGATGCTTGCATTTTTTTCCAGCATCTGAAAGATTATCCCATGTGTCAGTTGGTAAAACTGGCTAGCTAGAGATATCATCCATTTCTTCATCAACATCTGAAACGAAAAACATGGGTTGTTAGCCAAAGGAGGTAATTAGTATTTCTAGTTCTACTCCTTCAGTTAATGTTGATAACACATCTTTTGCAACTTTTGAAAAGCATACCAAGGGTATTGGTATGAAGCTTTTAACTCAGATGGGTTATGATGGAAGGGGCCTCAGAGTCAATGACCACGACATCAATAATCCTATTGAAGTGAGGGAACGAAAACGGTATGAAGTATTAGTTTATGCCCATGAAGAAATTGGAAGGTTATCCAAAATTGTTGAGCTAGAGAAATCGTCAGGTTTGGAATTCATGCCAAAGGGGTTGTTGGGATAGGGTCCCCAGGGTCAATTTTGGGTTAGTTTAACCAATTTTTTAGAAGAATTTTGTAAAGAATGTAAAGTCTCCGTGAAATGTGGAAGTGGAGCGCGTAGCTAAGTTGAAGTCAAAGGGGATTTAACCCCTTGTTTGGGTAATTGATAGGTCAGGTTTTAATACTCAACCATAGGTCGTAGGCCATGGTATTATAATGGAAATGTTATATATATCTGAGTCATAGCGAGTCTAGAAAGTATCTAAGAGAGAGAAATATTGTTTTGGGCAAGCGCTAAGGTAGGAAATTTTTGTTTCCTATCCTTAGGCGAGAGGGGAAGGCTCCCGCATCTAAGTTCACAGAGACCTTGGCAAGTCCGTAGCTGAGTGCGCAGGCCCCTGTAGCTGGGTGGGCAATGTGGAAGAGTTTGTAAATTGAACGTTGAATCTAATAAATATTGATTTTGGAACAAATATCTTGCTCTGTGTCTTATTCTTATTTATGTTCAAATTATGAATTATGTCTTAATGATCTATTTTCTATGGAATGAAGTATACGTTTTGTGTGAATCTATCGAATCTTTAATATCTATGCATGAACTAAGTAATGATCTGTTTTCGCGAAGGTGATGGTTAAATCTATTATGATTTCTATTGAATTTGGTAGATATGCGTGAAGGCAAATATAGGGTTACTATTTAGTGCGCAAAAGTGGACAGTATGCTTCCTTTAGGTCTATAAAGTCTGATCGCAAACCCTCGCGAAGGTCTAAGATTCGTTTTCATAGAGTTGCAGTAGAGGACCCTAGAAAGACATAGATCTATGCAAAGGAAGATCTGAGTGACAAGGGCTTCAAGTTACTTATCACACAGTCTCTAGATGTAGAAACTTGGTTCTAGCATCCCCCAATATTGCTTTGGGTGAGACTGCAACCTATGCTATGCAGGTTGTTGCCGATAGGGCCAACAGTTAGGATTTTGTTGGTTGGCGTGAAAAACTCTAAACCTGGGTCAGGCCCCCTTAAGCCAACAAATGGTTCTATTGCCGGGATCAGGATCTATCTAAGAGATGTTTGATAAATGTTTTCCTATGAAGAAAGAGATTGAAAAGTGGATTGACCAAAACATGCACACATTCATGGCTCAAGAGAATAAGAGCCCTAAATTATCCAAGGAGTAGTGGTTGCAGATATTTTTGTACAAAGACAAAACTGAAGCATTCTTTTGTTTCTTCCCTGTCGAACTACATGAGTGGTTGTCTAAATTGGCGATAGTCAAGGAACATGGAGGCTTGACAGCCCTATAGTGTGGAATCCTAAACTGGTCTGATATCTGGAGGCATCAGGAAGTAATATCACTTAGGTTGTGGATCATTGGATTGATCACACACTCGGACGTGTTGTGACTTATTTCACAATTGATAGATATATCAGCTATAGGGAAGCAAAGCAAAGGCTCTTTAAGGCACCACGAGGTAAGTATTTGAAGTCATTAAAAACCTAGATTAAAATCTTGTTATGTGAAAATAGGGTTATGAAGTTACCTTGATGTTTGGGGCTACATGAGTGGGAGATTCTTTATAAGAAACGAAGGATCTAGCTCAGAGTACAGTCCACTCATTGAACCCCCTTCAAGTGACGACGAAGGGACAGTGTTGACTACGTCGTGAAGTGCAGTTTAGTTAATTACATAGGGTATCTCGAGGATACCTCATCCATCCACTCTGCCTCCACCTCCACCTCTACCTCATACACCTACACCTTCACCCCTTCCACCTCCACTTCCACCATTCAACATGGCAAACGCGATGAAGATGTCAATATTTAGAGGAGTAGGGAGAAAATATCTCGAACCATTATGATTTGTCACAGGATATGTATGGAAAGTCCAGCAAATTACGAATGATAACATCAAGAAAGTGCAGTTGTTCATAGCCTTAAAGGATAAAGCATTGACATGGTACATTAAGTATTACACTGATAACCCCACAGCGATGTTGGTAGAGACCCAGCAAGCTCTGAACAAGGAGTTCAGAAAGCCTAAGTCATAGGTGCATTCAGTGAATGAGTTTAAAGAAATTCAACAAAATTTAGATGAGACACCTTGGGATTTTTATTAGAGGTTGAAATACCTAATTAGGCAAGCCAATATGGTAATTACAGATTCCCAGCATCACGACTGGTATATAGCATCACTCTTTCCGCACTTGAGAGTGCCTCTGTCACAACAAAATATAGCAACGCAAGTTGAAGCCTTAGATATTGTGATGAGGCTAGATGCCTTGCCCATATAGGATACGAACCTTGGAGTGCAAAAGTTCACTCACAGCTAGAAAGCCTGCACTTGGAGTTGCAGAGCCTAAATAAAGGAAAGGAAGCCTAGCTAGAGGTGTTCATTTAAGTCTGGTTTTTGAAGTGCAAAATCCATGGACATGATAAGGACCATTTCCCAGTTTATAAGAACTATATTATGAGGGGAGGGTGTGATCCCCTGAAAATAGAGAATAATGTTGGGTCAAGAGCGGGAGATGCAGTGTGGTGTGCTATTTGTCAGGTTACAGGATAGCACGCAACTAATAATTTCCATTTACTATAGAAGTTTGTACAGACCCCTCAGCAGTTGTTTTGTAATTTTTGTAAATTTGTGGGTCATGATGAACGCCATTGTAGGAGTTATGATCTGATGATGAATAGAACCCCTACCTACCAAATGCAAGAAGTGAACCAGCCTCAAGATCAAGGTGCAGGAGCAACGTGCGAAGGATTCCAAGGCCGAGGCCGAGGAAGAGGGGGTGGACCTGGTCGAGGACATAGGCAGGTAATCTGCTATAACTGTGGCGAAGCAGGGTACTTCACGCAAGATTGTAAAAACCTCATGCATCTATCATGTTAGTATTGTGGACAATTTGACCATGTGATAGAGGAATGTTCGGTCCTTATGGAAATGATGCAAGAAAATAAGGCGCAGCCTAGGCAGAACATTCAAATGAAGAGGGAAGATCCCAGCGAATAAGATTAGAGCATAAATATAGTCACAAGAAGTGGTATGGCGACTGGTACACATAAAGGAAAGTAGCTTGAGGATGATGGGTGGGTGTGCAAGGCTACTAAGAAGGAAATAGGATTTGATCCTAATCGTGTTAAAGAAACCTTCATGGAGGCAAAGAAGAACTTCGCTGAGGCTTCCACCTTAGGAAGCTAGGAGAAAATGCCAGAAACTAGAACGATACAAGAGATGGATCCTTTAGTACTAGCTAATTTTTTGAAGACCTATATGAAGTTATTGCACGATAATAAAGTAGTGGAAGGGTTGCAGAGTTAATCTACAAGTGCGCAAATAAAGAACAAACTGTTGTTGAACAGTGCACTGTGAGGAAAATTGGTAAGCATAAGAAGTACACAGGGCATGAGATGAGGTTGACTGCACAGATAGGTGAATATGAAGTGGACCAGGTAATCTTGGATCTAGGGTCTGATGCAAATGTCCTACCTAAGCAGACATGGGAAAGGATGGGGAGACCTGTGCTGCAGTGGTCTCCAATTTAGCTATGCATGGAAAATCAATGGAAGATTATTCCAATGGGGCGCTTATATGGTGTAATGGTCGATATTAAGGGTGTGAACATGTTGGCTGACTTTGAGGTCATTGAAATAGTGGATGGTAGTAACCCATACCCTGTGCTACTAGGAATTGACTAGGATTTTGATATGGATGCGGTAATCAACTTGAAGAAGTAGAATATGACATTTGAAAGGAATCTGCTCAGGGTTGTATTTCCAAAAAACCCTACAAAAGGAGTGTGTTATACTGAACCTATTCACGACTTTGTGGAAAGTGATGATGATCTGGATCAGATATAAAAGATTATACTGTGGAATGAAGATTGGATCAATCCTATGGCTGATGGATGAATTGCGTTGGATAAGGATAGTTCTTTCACCTCAAATTTGGATGAAGAGCTTGAACACTGGTAGAATCAGTTGCATGAAGTATCTATGCTCTGTTGCAATATGATGACCAAATCATTGTGGTGTGTCTCAACTAAGGTAAGAAATCTTTTGCATTATGATGGTTTGACTGATGTGGATTTTTTTCTAGCTGAATTTGAAAATGAAGTATCGGAATAACATCTCTTCCAGGCACTGGTTGGTGTTGAGCGCTACGCCTTCCCATTGGTGGGGTACACACAAGGAGAGCTTTTCTGGATTGAAGGAATACAGAAGGATAATGAAATTAAAATTTGGATATGCTAATACCCGGATGACATAAAAATACAGTGGGAAGGATGAACCACATGATCATTTGGCACGATGGACTAAGGCTTGGGGAACAGAATGACAACCAGAATGGGTGCACATTTTCTGTCATACCTTAGATATAATTCCAATGAACTGGTATTTTGAGATGGAGCTTCTACATGGGACAGTTGAATGGGACATATTAAGGTAGAGTTTTCTATAAACTTTCATCTTTGAGGATGGTTTTGAGTGAATTGATGAAGTGCTCCAAGAGATAAAAGCATCCATATTCAGAACACCTAAGGAACCTGTAGAATGGGCTCAGCTAGTACATAGCTACAACATGTGCTGGAATGTTATAATGTGACTGTTGAAGAGGAAGAATAAGATCCATGGAATATTAACATTCCAGAGACAGACGGATAGCGTGAAGTCGAAGGACCAAAAGATGAAAACCTGGATATATTAAAACCTTTGAAAACTAGACAAATAAACATTGGATCTGGAGCAGAGCCTAAGTTCATGAAGATAGGAGACTATTGGGACGAAGATACAGTTGGTAAGGTGGCTGAAATGTTGCACGAGTACCAGGATCTATTCCCGACAAAGTTTTCAGATTTGAAGGGGATCATCGAAGATTTAGGTGCTATGAATATTACGTTGAAGTCAGATGCGAAGCTTGTTAAGAAGAGACCATATCAGCTAAATCCAAAGTATAAATAAAAGGTGCACCAAGAAATAGATAAGATGTTGGATGTCAGTATTATTGAACCAGTAGAGGAATCCGATTGGGTAAGCCCAATGGTGGTCCAAGAGAAGAAACAGAAAGGCGAAATCTGAATATGCGTAGATCTAAGAAAGTTGAATGATGCATGCGTGCATGATCCATTTCCAACACCATTTACAGATGAATTATTAGAGAATGTTGGCATACAGGTGGCTTATTCATTTACCAATGGATTTTCAGGATATCATTAAATAAATATCGCGCCAGAAGATCGAAAAAAGACAACCTTCGCTACAGAGTGGAGTTGCTTTCAATATACAGTAATACCATTCGGATTGAAGAACGTGCCTGCAATTTTTTCCTGAGTAGTAATCGTGACATTCAAGGAATTTATTCATAAAATTTAGCGGTGTATTTTGACAACTGGACTGTGTTTGGGTTAGTGAAGCACCATGTTGTGAGTCTGCGCTTTATGCTGGACACATGTCAAAGGTTTCAAATCATGTTGAATTTGAAGAAGTGCATATTTTGTGTGCCCTTTGGAACTTTGATGAGCTGTGTTGCATGTAAGAAGGGATTGATGGTGGACCCTACAAAGATTGTTGTGCTTGTAAATTTGGAAGCTCCTAGAAGTGTAAATTAGTTGCATGTGACATTGGGGCACACTAGCTATTATAGAAAGTTTATCAAGGCATATGCTCAAATAACCACGCCGATGGAAAAATTATTGAAGAAAGATGTGATGCTTTTCTGGGATGAAGACTGTCAGTGAAATTTGGACGTCTTAAAGGAAAAGATGGTAATTGTGCCTATTTTGGTGTTTCCAGACTTGAAGAAGTAGTTCCATGTGCATGTAGATGCTTCTTTTATTGTGCTTGGTGCAGTATTAACACAAGCTGAAGAAGGAGAAATTGATCATCCGATAGCCTTCGCGAGCAAAAATTTATCCAAGGCTGAGAAGAATTATTCCACTATAGAATGTGAAGGACTGGTGATTGTCTATGCACTACAAAAGTTTCGGCATTATTTGTTGGGTGGAAACTTTAAAATGTACACAAATCACTCAGCGCTGAAGTAACTAGTCAATAAGCCTGTGTTGGGGGGGGAGATCTGTCGATGGTTACTATTGTTCCAAGAATATGACTTTGAAGTGATTTTGAAGCCTGGAAGGCTGAATGCAGGACCAGACCATCTGTTAAGGATTGAAACAGATGAAGAACCAAATAGTTTGGAGGAAGGACTGTCGGACGCATAGCTCTTTGCAGTGCGCATTGTGGATGACCATTTTGCGAATATCATTTAGTTTTTAACCACGGGTAAAACTCTAGAAGGATATTCTACTTAGCAAAAGAAGGAATTAGTAGTTTGCTTTGCAGATTGTTCAGTGATTGTGGGTCACTTGTATAAGATGGGAACAAATGAAATACTTCGAAGGTACTTTTATGAGTTTGAACATGCTATTATCCTCGTTGAAGCACATGGAAGAGTGGTAGGAGGACACTATGCAAGAAAAGCAACTGCACAAAAGATTTTGCGTGCTAGATTATGGTGGCCAACATTACATAAGGATTATAAGGCATACTTCAAGGTGTGCGATGTTTTCCAAAGGATGGGAAAGCCTTCGCAAAGAGATGAATTTCCTTCAAATCCTCAAGTTTCATTAAAGGTATTTGATAAGCAGGCCATTGATTTCATAGGACCAATACAACCAGCAGGAAAGAAGATGGGTGCGCAGTATATCATTACTGCAATAGAGTATTTAACCAGATGGGTGAAAGCGCAACTAGTGAAGGATTGTACATCTGCCACCATTGCGAAGTTTTTGTTTGAAAATGTCTTAAAACAATTTGGATGCCCTAAGATATTGATAAGTGATAGGGGTACACATTTCTTAAATGAAACAATCAGCGTGATGCTTGAGGAATTCCAGGAGTATCATCAAAAGAGCACGTCCTGTCACCCACAAGTGAATGGAATGGTGGAAGCATTTAACAAAATCTTGGAGAATGTGTTGACAAAGGTCTGCAACGGGTAAAGGAATGAATGGGATATGTGTGTACCAGCAATGTTATGGGGATATAGGACAACCTATAAGAAGTTGACAGGCCAAACACCATTTAGGTTGGTCTATGGGATTGAAGCAATGATGCCTATGGAGTATATTGTGCCAATTTTATGTATTTCATCTTTGACAAATATGGTGGATCGCGAGAACTTGGAGGAATGACTCGCACAGCTAATGGAGTTAGAAGAGGATCGCTTTCTTGCAGGCTTTCACCAGCAAGTGCAAAAGGAATGCGAGAAAGCATGGCATGATAGGCATATTAAGTTATGCACTTTTAAGATAGATGATTTAGTGTTGCTATATGACAGTAAGTTCACAAAATTTCCAGGAAAATTTCAAATGCACTGGTTGGGGCCATATGTTTTTAAGGAGATCACAGATGGTGGCACAGTTCAGCTCACGAAGCTGAATGGGGAACCATTCCCTAGGAAAGTGAATGGAAGTAGGTTGAAGTTGTATACAGGGGATCCTGCCCTTGCGCAATGACTACATGGTAGTAGGACAGTCTTAGTAAGCCAGGAAGCTGCAAGAGATTTCGGGACTATAAACTACGCTTCCCAAAAAGGAGAAACACATAGTAGAGAGGTTATGCGATGGAAACAAGGAGTGCGACAAGTGAAGCTACACTGGATGAGTTGCGCTATGGAGGATGGTACCACGTAGACGGGTCCAAAATTCGTCGTTGGAGTTAATGTTCATGATTTGACGAAAAAATTTCCATTAAGAGGAGAAATTAGGAAACATTTATGGTGAAAATCTTTGGAGATCTTTCGCCAAAGATGCATTTATGATCAGAAATTGGAGGGAATGGTCAGATTTGAATTCAAAACCTCCTATAAATTGGACATGTTGGTCCATCGAAGAACACTTTTCATTCTGAGAATTTCCTATGAGCCTTTTTTTGTAAGTTTATGAAGCGCAGATATTGGGAAGAACTCTTGCCACGACCATCATTTGCAAACTTATCTGTAGAAGTTTGTGAATTTTTCTTTGAACGAATGTATGCACCAGTCAGTTCTAAAGTCGTTGTTTCTTAAACGGAAGGCCCTAAAGTTGTATCTATGGAAGTTGTGGCTATTGTGCCTATGACACCAAGGTCGCCTAGGCTAAAGAAATTAGTTGCGAAGGAGAAGCAGAAGAGACATGTACTAGTGAGACAATCACTGAGGAAGAACCCGGAGGTTTGACAAAAGGAAGAGAAGGATAAGAAGCCAGAGAAAATCGTGGACCTAGAAGAAGAAGAATTATGTTATGGAGTGGAGGAATTAGACGGTGAGGAGGGCAAGCCTATCACACGACTCTTGAAGTATATCCCTCCATGGAAATGGAAGACAAAAGTAACCAAAGACCCTGATTCCCAAAAATTTATGGTCTCGATGCCAATATTACCAGAACAGGTCGAATTTGAAGGCACGATCTTAGCACAAATTCTGATGCTGAGATGGAGGATTAGTATCTCATTGACTATGAGAGGTTCCCTCATTTGGCTACTCACAAATACATGAAGAAGATCTATTACGAAGAAACTAGGGTTACCTTGTTGGAACCCATGAAATAGGTCAGAGGTGTTGAGCAGGCCAGGTTGTTGCACATGCTTTGAGTACCACAATTTCATAGGTCTCTTATCAACATCGTGTGTGTGCACCAGCTGCTCACATTGGTGCATGATGGGTGCTTATGGCTCAGTGAACCCATCCCTATCATGGATATGCTTACCTAGGATTACGAAGGTGCCATATAAAGGGGCAGACACTGCCAAGGAGTTTGGAGGGAAAAATGGAGAAAAGGAGTTGGTAGAAAAGATGAAGGATGAATTTGGTTAGTTAGGAAGTCGCGTGGATATTCTATTCACTCCATTTAAGACCAAGCGATGCAGTTTGCCACCAAAATCTTAGCAGGGAAGATTATGAGGAAATGTCACGCGAACGAAATTCCAGCATCAGTCGTGTCATTCGCTGCCCAGTGCTCGAAGGGAGTACAATACAATTGGGCGCAGTATTTGTGTAAGGAGTTCCTCATGAATTGTCGTGAAGCACAGGAGGATAGTAAGCCCTTCCATTATGCGTGGCTTTTGTTGCTAATTGTCTTAGTAGCATGGAAATCGTTGGAGGATAGTTAGTTTCCTCTACAGGCATAAGATTTACTAGAGGCAGCAAAGTTCGCTTCGCTATGGGCAATAAGGATCTGGAGAGGATCAAGAAATCGAAGATTTTCTGGATATTAGTGGAAATGGATCTTTGCATAGTAATCAGTCAGCAGCCAAGGTTGTCTCCAACCTTGTTCGAGTAGTTGAGGGCCTTCGCAGAGTTCAAGGCCAATTTACACAATGTATCAATCAAGGCAAGGAGGGACCCTAAACATATATGGCACAAGATGCCATACTTAGTCTCATAGACATATGTGCAAGAGATTGTGGGGTGTTGGCCTATAGAGTGGCCCCAACCCACAGATGTTGGTGCAGGTACCAGTAAGGGTGCAGAAATCTCTGTTGTGCAGAAGCGAAAATAAGTAGCACAGAAAGAAGCGCGAGCATTGGTTGAGAAAAGAAAGAAAGAAGTTTCTGCTAAGGTAGCTACTAAGAAAGAGCGCGCCGCAAAAGAGAGTGTTGAGGCAGAGCACGCTGACACAAGGGAAGTTGAAGCATCAGCTTCCCAGCATACCGAAGAGGAGGAACTGTTGGAACATGGCGAAGATGGTGGAGAGGAGTAAAGCACTCCCTTCACATTGTGGAAGTGCGGTAAGGAGAAAATTTTCGAGCCAAGGAAGAAACACAAATCCGATAAACAAGCGCATATAGACTTGATGATCCTCACTGAAGGGGATCTAGAAGAGATTGGAGACAAAGTCAGAGACACCATAATAGAGTTGTGGCAACAATTTGAACAACAGTACATGCAGACGCTAAGGAGCATCCAGAAGGATCTGTACAAGCTATAGATCTAAATCAACATGATTCAAGTGAGAATTGAGCAAGGAGAGGGGTGCAAGCAAGCCTGTCACAAGGGAGCGAGAGAGTTTTGGAGCTGGAATAGACTCTGGACCTCAGAGTCATATCCTTACTAGAAGGATCAGTCTGTGTGTAATTAGAGGAATACTGCACTCTATTGAGCACCATCAAAGGCATTTGGGTGAACTTAGCCGCGTTGTCACTTCAGACTCTCCATGTGCTGCATCAGGGGGTGTCAGATGAGCTTAGGATCAGAGAGCAGCGTGTGCTTTCAGTGATAAGCGAATTCAAACTAAACAATGAGAGGAAGCCTATCAACTTACTCTGTCAATTCAAGATAAGTTAAAGACACTTCTGCAGACACGGAGAATGATACGCCTAGCATTTGAAGGCCTGATGACGGAAAAAATGGGTAGAGGAAGTGCAGCAAGCCGCGGTACAGAGTTCTTCTGATGTAGAAGCATTGCAGGTCAAGTTCAATTGCCTTCATAACAAGATCGAGGCACCAGCAGAGTGACGCGAGGGCAAGTCACCATATTTGCATTGGGGACCTATTGGGATCGGGTCCCCAGGGTTAATTTTGGGTTAGTTTAACCAATTTTTGAGAAGAATTTTGTCAAGAATGTAAAGTCTCAGCGAAATGTGGAAGTAGAGTGTGCATCTAAGTAGGAGTCAAAGGGTATTTAGACCCTTGTTTGGGTAACTGATAGGTCGGGTTTTGAGACTCAACCATTGGCCACATGCCATGGTATTGTAATGGAAATTCTATATATATTTGAGTCATAGAGAGTCTAGAAATTATCTAAGATAGAGAATTATTGTTTTGGGCAAGTGCTAAGGTAGGAAAGCTCTATTTCCTGTACTTAAGCAAAAGGGGAAGGCTGCTACAGCTGAGTGCGTGGAGACCTTGGCAAGTTTGCAGTTGAGTGCACGGGCCCCTACAGCTGGGTGTGCAAGGTGGAGGAGTCTATAAATTGAACGTTGAATCTAATAAAGACTGATTTTGGAACAAATATCTTGCCTTTGTGTCTTATTCTTATTTCCGTTCAAATTATGCATTATGGATTAATGATTTGTTTTCTGTGGAATGAAGTATAACTACTACGTGAATCTATTGAATCTTAAATATATATGCATGAACTAAGTAATAATCTATTTTCGTGAAGGTAATGGTTAAATCTGTTATTATTTATGTTGAATTGGGTAGATTTTCGTGAAGGAAAATCTAGGGTTACTATTTAGTGCATGAAAGTGGACAGTCTGGTTCCTTTAGGTCTATAAAGTCTAATCACAGACCCTCATGAAGGTCTAAGAGCCGTTTTCATAGAGTTGCAGTAGAGGACCCTAGAAAGACATAGATTTGTGTGAAGGCAGATCTGAGTGACAAGCGCTTCAGGTTACTTATCACACGATCTCTAGATGCAGAAACCTGGTTCTATCATCCCCCAATACTACTTCAATTGAGACTGCAGCCTGCACTATGTAGGTTGTTGCCAAAAGGGCCAGCAGTAATGGTTTTGTTGGTTGGCGTGAACAACTCTGAACCTGGGTCACACCCCCTTAAGCCAACAAGGGCTCCTACAAAGTGATGGTACAACACATCATGATGGTAGTCATAGTTACAAATTGTCTCCACAGAGAGATGAACGTTCCAGAGGACATGTCAAGTTAAGTTCTTCTCATCAAAGTCACATCCCAAAAGACAGGTATAAGTGTCATGGGGATTTCAGAAATGTTTGTGCTTATGATCATTTATGGGAAATGTTTCCTTGTATATGTTTTGATGCATCTGACCATTATGTGCTTGAGTGTGAGAAATGTAAGGCAATGGTCGAAAAAAGGGATCAAATCATTAGCACAAGACATGAGGAACATCTCCCAAGTATGAAGACTCCATTGTCGATGGGCAAGCGCAAGCATTTTTGTACCCGTTGTAGCATGAATAGGAATTGGATTGAAAAGTGTTGGAATATCCATCTGGAACTTCATCCCAAGAGGGACAAAGAGGTCATGTGATCCCCTGTAAGCGAAGAAATAGGTGGAAAATTTGAAACTGATGCAGTTCCCAAATCAACATTTGAAACGGAACTGGTGCAGAAAGAGAATCCCTAAGCCTAGTTAGGAAAATAATGGGTGGACTATTTCTTACAGTTAACTTTCTTTGTAAAATTGTAATTACTTGTTGTATATCCTCATTTAGGTAATTTCTAAAGTGTTGTCATGTAAAAATCACTTATATGAAACAGTATATTTCTTTGGCATGTTATGTTATTTTGGCTTGATGATAAGTCAATTTGTATGGGAATTTTGGGATGAGCATTTTCATTTCATCTAGCATGTCTACAATTGTGTCAAGCACTCATCTATAAAAGTATTTATATGTGAATCTTGTTTGGGTTATTTTCCAAAGACTTTTTGGATTTTATCTTTGGTAAATATTTTGCAAAAGATGGACATAGTGATGTGCATCAAAGAGTATAAGTGCAGCTTGAGAAAAGAAAGGCCATGTACAAAGCAAGGCATGTCAAGTATCAGTTTGATCATGATTTCCAAGTGGAAGATCAAGTTTTCTTATGTATTAGCAAGGATAAACATCAAGATGAAGATCGTATGAGCCGCTAAGGAAAGATGGTCATGAAGAGAATGTTCATATTCCATCCGTTACCGAATTTGTTCCTGAATGATTAGAAGAAATGTAGCAAGCCAAAATTCTTGACGGGAGGATAAGGACTTCACGCTGAGGTAATGTGGAATACCATGAATGAGGCTCAAACGCACCAATTCAAATAGGACAAGAAGGATTGAGATCGGGAAACTAAGGAGTTGTTTCCTCACTTATTTGTTGAGTGAAGATAGACTTTGGAGGTCGAAAATTTCCTAGTGGGGAGGTATGATTTGGAGATCAAAAATAAGCTCAAAAATGAAAGTGCTTGGAATCTCTTGAAACAGGCGCCATATCATATTATTCATCTCCCTGATTGCAATGTCGCTTAAATCACCTCAATCTGATGTTGTATGCTCTACTTATTGCATGCTAAAGTTTTGCCCAAACAACTAAAAATTCAAACAACAAGGTTGACTAGGCTACTAACTGGGCAAACTGTACAGCTGACGTCATGTTTACGACAACATGTTGATTGGTCATATGGAAAACAGGAGGACCAATACCAACTCGATACATGGCAACTCCGTACTGAGGAACGTGGCACGATTTTATTGGTTGGCTTGGTTTGATGTGGGCCAATGTCAAGGTGCCACGTGGCCCAATGGAAAGGCACCACGTGGCCCTCAAATTTCATGAAAAAAATTGTTAAGCACCGAATGAGCCTCCATGGGGTTCGACCCCATAACCTCCATGCTAAAAATCGTCTCCTCCACCGTTAAGCCACAAGTCACTCTTATTAACTATGGTCGACGGCTTGCATTTAAAGTTTAACCACTGGTGCTATTGGGGGAAGGGATCAAGTGGTTATCCCTAAACCCTGGTTATATTAAATTCCACATGAACTAAAAGTAGTTGGAGGGGGCGGGCGTGTAGCCCCAGTACCCAGTGCCTCGTTGGCAACATGACCACAGGGTATGGCGGAGGGGGCAGGAAGATATGCATCAGTTCCTGGTCCTATCGACAACGGATATGACCAACGCATCAGGAGAAGGAGCTTAGACGACGAGGGTGGGAAGTTAGCCCTGGCCCCTAGCCATATTAAATTCCAAGTGACCTTGACCAAGCGGAATGAGAGCTTATCCAATGAGGGCGGGCGTTTTACCTTGGCTCCCGCTATATGTGTCCATACAACTGCCCTTTGGGGCTAGAAATTCAAGATTAAGGCCTAAAGAGGCGACAAATTGCACTAGTTATGATGGAATCAACATCGATCCCATACAAAATTATAACCTGGCAGTCTATCAAAAAGGAGACTTCATCACACAGTTAGCAGGTTTTACATATTTGTAGGAAAGATAGCAAAGCTTGGTTTCAAGGAGCATATCTTGCTCAGTTTTTAACCTTTTGAGCTCAAGAAGAGCCTAGATAGGGGTTTTTTAGTGTCCTAAACTCAATGGAAGCATCATTTTTCTTATTTGAGCACTATATGATAGAATTTTTGCAGAGTCAATTCATTTAGTGCTAGAGATAGAGAGATTTTTTATGCCAAATGGAGGCATATTTGAGCATGGAAAAAGCCAAGATAGAGGTTTTCCAGCCTTCCAGTTATATCTGCAGTAGTTGTTACTTTAGTAGAGAAGTTATTTTCAGTCTTTTCTCAATGTGCTTATGGGAAATGCCCTTTTCAACACTTCATTGTGAAGTAGTTGTATTTTTATGCTTTTTTATCTCAACTGAGTACAAGGACCTATTCTGAGAGAGTCCCTTTCTTTGGCATCATCATGACTTGTTGTATGGAGCCATCTTTTTGAGTGAGAGTTCTTTGTAGGAGAAATAATTCCGCTCTAGAGTCAAATATGTGTATTTTATTATTTTACTATTGAGATCAATAAAGCAACCTAACATTAGAGCAAGGCCCAGAGACATAGCCCATGAGGGGTGAACTTCGTTATCACATCCTTGTTTCCTCTCTACATGATTGTCATCTTGAGTTGCATATGAATTTGTTTCACTTTAAATTTTATGTGAAAATTTAACCACTCATCTTTGAAGAGGTTGTAAAACTATTTTTATATTTAAAGACATGTTGTAGCGGTTACAACCACCCTCCAAAATTTTTCCTATGCTTTGATTTTGGAGCCTTCCTTACTATCCACAACAACTAATATCACATTGATCCAGGCATTCGTGCCTGGACTGAGAATTATCTTTTCATTTTGGCTTGTGTTTTCTTACTTAGTTGATTTTCCAACTAACAAGTTGATCTCCTAACTTGGTCCTGCAACAGTTCTGGGCTTGCCCCTAGAAACTATGAAATCCTTGAGGGAAACCAGCCTTGATGATGGGAATTGCGTAGTCCTGATTGCCAATGAGTCTTAAGCTCAGGAAATGTGCATTCATGATGAGGAATCCCAGCACTGAGCCCAAAAATTGTGCAACCCTCACTGAGCTCAGAAACTGCGCAGTGCACACTAAGCCAGAAAATTGCACAGTTCCCCAGGACTATGCATTATTTCCCAGCAACGTTCATGGCATGTTTTCCCTCAGAAAAGAAAGAAAAATAAAAGGAAAAAATCATCCCTAAGAAATAAGGATATATTTTTAGTATCCTTATGGAGGCAGTTTCACTATTTTTAGAAACCTCCTCCAAGTGTCGCCTTTTCCTTGACTTTAGGTATGCGCATCATAAATTATAGTTTGTTCAATTTTATGTAATGGATGCCTCTAGAGCTCATTTGTACATTCAATCATCAAGCTTTATGATTCCTGAGGAGATCAAGGAAAATTTGAAGCATTGCCGTCGCTTTTCTGGGTGAGTTTCGCTTTTATTTCTTTTTTGCAACTTTTTTGTCTCTTTTTGTCGTTTGGCTTGTGTGAGTGTTGTTCCACTTGTTTCTCTTCTTAGTTACTCACATTTTAACTTTCTTTAGCTTGTAGAAGTGTTTTTTTAGTGTATTCGCAGGTATCGCCGCATTGGACCCCAGTTTGTACGTTGTCGCCCGTAAAATATTCACTGCAGGGGGGGTCCGGGGGGGGAGGGGGTGCGAAGCTAAGAATAGATGTAAAATTGCCTTGTAAAATGTTGTAATTTCGTAGTCAATCTGGGTCGTTCATTAGGCGGAGAATTGATGGTAGAAGTTATGTTTAATTTAGGGTTTTTTTTCCCTAGAAGGCAACCCCTCGCTATATATGAGGGAATTGTATTGTGTCTATGCATATCTGTATTCTGAGTCAGGAAGAGAGAGGAGATTGAGAGTGAAGAGGGAGTTACAACAGATATACTGTAGGTTGTATCTCTTTAGTTTGCTAGATAATATAGAAAGAAGGACTAGTTGTTTCTCCATGGATGTAGCCCAAACTAGGTGAACCATGTATATCTGTGTCTCTCTTGTTTTATGTGTTTTCTGTGTTTATATTTCTGCAATATTTTATGTGTTCCATTGCTTTATAATATACAATTTTCTAACATTTGCACCAACAGTCCTTGTCTCAGCGACTCTCCTCACATACTTGAGTTTCTTTTTTCTTGTTGATTTTTTTCACTTTTTTTCATTGATTTACCCTCACTTAGTCATATATACACTCAAGCTCACATTATCATTAAGTTTTTCTCATTTTTCACCCCTCCATCGGACATATCTGCACTTCCCTTAGCTGGTTTTTTCCTTGCCCAGTTTGGCACTGCACAATCCTAAGGCTCAACCTCCAAGCTTGGCCTCTAGAACTACGCAGTGCACAGTACAGGCTGACACCAAATGCACATTGCACAATTCCAAGGCTACACTTGTCAACCTTGGCCACTGCAACTGTGCAATGTGTAGTGTCTCCTAGACTCTGCCCAGGCTGAATTGCGCATTGCATAGTCTGAAGCCTTAAACTGCACCCTTGGCTACTTGGATTGCACAATGTGTAGTTCCCACAACCTATCAATCCCTCTTGTGGGTGAAAATTGTGCAATCCCTCTCATCAGATGCCCGAATTGCTGCTTAATCATGCTGTGAAGTTAGATTTGCAAGAGCTAATGTTTTCTTTCCATGAGTTTCCTTTCTGTCCCACAAGTACCACACTCGTGAAGCACTTCTCCAGCAGTCATTGTTTCCATGGCACCAAAGAGAGTTGCTTCAATATGTAGGTTTTAATCCCATACAGAAATTACCTGCATACGAATTCTAAAATCAGAAAATAAAAAATTTGAGAGCATAAAACATAAAATAGATATACACAGATATTTCCCCTGGATCCCAAAACCAAGACTACCAGATTGATTTTTCATTATATTCCTTTCAATGTTACAATACATATATATACATGTTGAATCATCCATAAACCCCAATCCATTAACCCTGGATTAGAACATAATCGTAGTTCCCTTGACCGGATCTACAAAATACCACGGGCAGAAAACCATCATGCCCAAAACCATGTGAGAAAACCACGCACAAAACCATAGGTAGGTCCACCGACCTAATATAGGGTCCAAAAAAAAAATCCCTCCACCGTTGTGCCACCCCCCCCTAACCCCCTGGCTTCACTACTAGCGCTAGTCATGGAAAAAATATAACACACACCCAACATTCTCCCACTTGTTGTTTTCTTTCCATGGGGGGCCACAGGAGAGCTTAGTCATTGGTCGAGCCCTGCAGTTCCCATTGTTTCTCTACACCAAGAGAACTTCTCAGTGTTCACATACTTTGTCAATGCATCTGTAGTATTATTCAAAGTGTCCACCTTTACCAGCAACACCTTTTTGTCCTCAATCATATCCCTTACAAAGTGATACTGAAGATAAATGTGCTTTATCTTTGAATGATAAGCAAGGTTATTTTCCAAGAAAGTTGCACTTTGGCTATAGTAACCCCATACTTGAACAAAATCTCTGCAACCAAACTGCTTCCTTGATTGCATGAGTGGTTGCCATCTATTCTCCCTCTGTAGTTGACAGTGCCACTATAGACTATCTCTTACTAATCCAACTGATTTCACCTCCAAATAAGTTAAACACATACCCACTTGTAGATCTTCTCTTATCCATGTCTCTAGCCCAGTCTACATCAACAAAGCCATGGATGTCCAAAACTCTATACAATCTTGGTCTTCCTTCATACCACAAACCATAATCACTAGTGCCATGCAAATGCCTGAAAACCTGCTTCATTGTTTTCCAATGCTCCTTCCCTGGCTTTGACATAAACCTACTCAATATTCCCACTGCATGTGCAATTTCTGGTCTAGTATAGACCATTACATATATCAGGTTGTCGACGGCCTTCTTCTTCCTCTTCTTGTTTATTGGGACACTGCACAGCAGATAACTTTACACCTACAGGAATAGGAACCTTCATTGGTTTACTATCTTGCATATTAAACCTCTGTAGTATTGTCTCGACATACTTCCTCTGGTTTAACCATAGCTTCCTCTTTAGCTGATCTCGATTAATTTCCATGCCCAAAATATAGTTTGCAGCACAAAGATCTTTCATGTCGAATTTGGAGGAAAAATAGGTCTTCAATTCCTGGATAATTTCTTCTTTATTTCCAATGAGGAACACATCATCCACATACAAGACCAAATCAATAACTATAGTCACCAATTAATTTAAAATACACACAATGATCTTATTTTCTTCTAGTGAAGCCAAGTCCCCATATATATGTATCCAATTTCAGATACCACGTCCTTGGTGACTGTTTTAACCCATACAGATAATTTTTAACCTACATACTAGTTCTTTCTTACCCTTCACCGTAAAGCCTTCAGGTTGCTTCATGTAGATCTCTTCTTATAGATCCCCGTGAAGATATTTTGTATTCACATCCATCTATTCTACCTCAAAATCAAAAGCAGCAGAAAAAAGATAAAATTAATCTAATAGAATCTACCTTGGCAACAGGAGAAAAAATATCACCAAAATCAATTCCTGGCACATGGGAACAACCTTTTGCTACCAACCAAGATTTGTATGTCTCCACCTTGCCTCCTACATTCATCTTCTTCTTAAATGCCCATTTTCTTCCAATGGGTTTCCTTTCAACCAGTAACTCCACCAGATGCCAAGCATCATTTTTGTGTAAAGATGCCATTTCATCAACCATGGCCTCTTTCCAGAGTTTTCCAACCTCTGAATCTAGTGCTTCCCTGACAGTTATGGGATCATCATCAGTAATAGATAAAGAAAATTTTGAACAAAAAATAGTTGGACTATACCTTTTTGGCTTCCTTCTTTCTCAAACTAATCTTCTCACAGCTGGAGTTTGTGGCTCTTCATCTTCTGATTCATCTTCTATTGTAGAGTCAAATTCCTCCTCCTTCAGCTCAAACTCTATCTTCTTAGGTTCCTTTGGTATGAATTCATGTTTAATAACATATTTCACCTATATAAACACCACATCGCAGCTATACACAACCTTCCTTGTTTTTGAGTTCCAAAGTTCATAACCTTTTAAACCATCCTTATACCGAATAAAGATGCACCTTTTAGATTTACTATCCAACTTGGTTCTTTTATCCTTTGGAACATGTACATATGCATAACATCCAAATATGCTCAAATGTGAAAGAGAGGGTTTCTTACCATTCCATACATCTTGTGGAGTCTTATCCTCCAACGTTGATGAACGTAATCTATTAACCAATTAACATGCAGTCTCCACCACCTCTGCCCATAATTATTGTCCTAACCTGGCACCACTGAGCATGTTTCTTGCCTTTTCCATCAACGTCATGTTCATTCTTTTTGCAACTCCATTTTGATGAGATGTGTATGGAGTAGTATTCTACCATTTCTCTCGTGTTATACCACACTTCTTACAAAACTCTTTAAATTCCTTCTTGCAGAACTCTCCATTGTTATCTGTCCTCAACTCCTTTATCTTCTTCTCCGTTTGGTTTTCCACCACAGCCTTAAATTCTTTAAACTTGTCAAAGACTTCATATTTATTCCTAAGGAAATATATCCATGTACTCCTTGAGAAGCCATCTATAAATTATACATAATACATATACTTACCCAGGGATGGAACCGACATAGGTCCAAACACATCACTGTGCACAAACTCTAACATATGTTTCTATTGACATTATGACACAGATGTGGTGCTATGGCATAAGTGTTGTCCTTGATGGCAACTTACTCAAGTGGCAAATCACTATTTAGGCTCTCAAAATGATAGAAAATGAGATACCCGCAGGTGCGCCTAACAAAAGTTGCGGACCCGTAGGAGCTCCGAACAAAAAGTGCGGACATACCCGCTGGTTCTCCGAACAAAAGGTGCAGACGTCAAATTCACTCACTTTCATGCAGAGAAGCACGCGCTCGTGGGAAATTTTATGATTGATCCATGGTATTTAGTCCGATGTTTTTGATCCTATGTTTTTGGTCCGGGGTATTGCATCTAAAATATTGAACCCCGGTTTTGGGTCCCTTGTATTGGCTTTCTATGGTTTTGATCCATGGGTTGTGTAAGGGCTTGCCTATAAAAAGGAAAGGAGATCAATTGGCTAGGCACTCATGTGTTGAATATCTTAAGTCGAACAAGATCTGAAATACTTCCAATCGGTTGGTGAGTTATAGTTGAACATGAGCATGAGAAGACAGATCAATTGAGGGGTCATGATATCTTTGGCGCATGATCAGATCTGTGGATCTGACAGTCTGTGGCATATTGGAGGACTGATAATTTGGCTTTATTCGTAGGTCCACAGGCGATCCACAGCGCAGGTGCAGAGATACGCAGTTCAGATACAGGTGTAGGTGCGGTGAACCGCAGTTCAGACTCGAGTGCAGTTGCGGAGGTGCGCAGTTTAGCGACAACTGCAGGTGCAGAGGTACGCAATTTAGAAACAACTACAGGTGCAGAGGTACACATTTTAGCAACAACTGCAGGTGCAAAGGTGCGCAGTTCAGCGATAGGTGCAGGTGCGGAGGTCCGTAGGATCGACACAGACAAAGTGTGGATATCCGCAGGTTTCTATTGGTGAAGTTGCGACTTTTCTCTTGATATATGTTTTAGCTGCTTTTGTCTATCACTGCTGTGTTCAAGGTTCTGAATTTGTGTCTGATTACTGGTACTGTGTTCTGAGAAGTTCTTAATTCAATATTTTCACAAGGAAGTTGGTTGATTGCAGATCTAATTGATGTTTGATTGAGATTCTTGGATCCAGTTTGAAAATTTATGAAACGTGGTCCCTGGAAGAAAAGAGAAGGTTGAAGCCTTCAGTAGGTGAGCACCTACATACTAGTAGCTCAGCTAGTACAAGAGATAAGGGGGTTGTAGCTCCCTTCCAGGAGAGTTTGGAAAACGAGAGAGGGTTGTAGCTCTCTGCAGGTTGCAGCCTGCGTACTGGTAAAGGACTGCACCAGTACAGAATCATTGTAAAAATAAGTTTCTAATTGAAAGAAGATAGAGACACATTGCAGCAGGTGGTTTTCACCCACATTGGGTTTCCACCTTATATCTGGTGTTCTTTGGTGTGACTGTTTGTTTTCTTATTCATGTTCATAATTATATGGTACTCACATTCAAATTAATGGTCAACATCTGAAGAATAAATTAAATTATAAATCTAGAGGGTATATTGAAAAGAGTTTGATAATACTGATTCACCCCCCCCCCTCTCAGTATTATTTCCAACAATTGGTATCAGAGCAGGTCCTTCAGAAGAAGCTTGATCGCTTGAAGAAAGATCTATCATCATGAGCAACTACGAGAGAGAAGCATCGATCAGGCCACCAATTTTTGATGGGACAAACTTCGTATATTGGAAGGTAAGAGTCACTACCTATCTTCAATCTCTTGGTACAGAAGTCTAGGATATCATAGATACAGGGTACACTTTTCCGTCAGCAACACCTATAGATCTGGCTGGTAAGAAGAAATATGAAACAAATGCAAAGGCTGTCAATACTTTATTAGGATGTCTATCTCAATCAGAGTTTGTCAAGGTTATGCAGTACAAATCCGTAAAAGAAATATGGGATAAGATCGTTCTGAGCTATGAAGGATATGAACAGGTAAAACGATCAAAACTTCAAACCCTCAGAATTCAGTATGAAAATCTCAAAATGTACAATGATGAAAGTGTGGCTAACTATTTTCTACGTATAGATGAGATTGTTAATTGTATGAAAAACTTGGGTGAAGAAATAAAAGAGGCTGTTGTGGTTGAAAAGGTGCTAAGATCTTTGTCCTCTAAGTTTGAATCAAAAGTTTCTGCAATAGAAGAAAAACAGAATCTACAACAACTTACCATGTCATAGTTGCACGGGATTCTAATTGCTTACGAAATGAGGAAAGGAGGACCATCAGACAGGAGAGAAGCTGCATTCAAGGCTGCAGGCAAAGGAGATTACTATGAGTCAGGACATATGTCAGAGGAAGAAGAAGAATCAAATTTTGTCAAGAACCTTCAACGGGGTGCTGGAAGATTTAGAGGCAAGTTACCTTTCAAATTCTTTTCTTGTGGAAGAGTTGGTCACTATGCTGCCAAGTGTCCTCATAAGGATAAGCTTGACAAAGGTAAGGAACCTGTTAAATGGAAAAATAAACAGAATGTAAATAAGAAAAGCTATTACACTCATGAAGACAATGATGGACTTTCAAATAGTGATGAAGATGAACAAGGTAACAATTATAAACTTTTAATGGCTTTTGAAGATGATGATTTCATGGATGCTATAGATGAAGAAGGTTTGTATGAAGAGATTTCTAAACTCAAAATTTGTTTAGAAGAGAAAAATATGATTATTGATACTCTGCAATTCCAACTGGCTAAAAAGGAAAAACTTCATGAAAAGTTAGAATGTGAAATTGTTGGTCTTAGAAAAGAGCTTGAGAAAACAAAAGCTCTTAATCTTAGATTTGTTAAAGGATCTGAAACTCTAGATGAGATTATCAATGTGCAGCGTTCTCCACTAATCAAGATAGGTCTGGGATATAATGAAGAAGCATCTCAAGTGAAGAAACCATCCATCTCCAAAAGTTATCTTGATGCAGCAAGAAGGAGTGAGTAAAGGTCAAATAGAAATCACCAGGTAAAGTTTACCTCAAGAATGAACAATGACTACCAGGTAAATCAGGGGAAATCCACCTTAAGGATGAACAAAAGCTACAACCAGCCACAGGTAAAATCTTCCCAATTTTCCTCAAGAATGGATGTCAGTAGAAACTACAATCGGTTGGTTGGTAGATTTGATAATCGCAAGAGTTTATTCAATGGCCAATGTTTCTCTTGTCATAACTTTGGTCACAAAGCAGCTCAATGTGTTGCCTATAAGACAATCATGACTAGAGAAGCTCAAAAACAGAGGAGTATGACTGGGATCATGAAACGAACCTACAATAACTTTTCTGCTCTTGAAAATGAAATAGAATGTTCTATTTGTAACAATTTCGGTCACGAAGATTCTGAATGCAAGAGCAGGTTTCGACAGACAACTCAGAAGGAGCAAGCCTCAAGTGCCAAAACATGGAGAATGAAGGAACCACAACCAGAGAGATGTGGTATAGCTTTATTTGCGGAAGGGTAAGAAAATCAATGGTACATCGACAGTGGATGTTCGAAACATGTGACGGGTGATAAAGGAAAACTTCAGTCATATAGTGCCTTAGAGAAGGAGAAGAAGGTCTCATTTGGAAATGACACCCCTGCGCTCATAAAAGGTAAAGGCTCTGTTCAGTTGAAAGAAAAGGTCAAAGCTGGAAATGTTATGTATGTTGATGGCTTAAAGCATAATCTATTGAGTGTCAGTCAGATGTGCGATCAAGGAACGGAGGTAATATTTCGTTCAAATGGATGTAGTGTCTGTGATCTTGATACAGGAAAAACAGTGATCAAAGGCATAAGGACTCCAAATAATTTATACATATTCAAAGAAGGACAACATCAATGCTATCTAAGCAAGAACGATGAACATTGGTTATGGCACAGAAGATTGGGGCATCTAAGTTTCTCACAAATTAGGAAAGCATGCAAATACCAGGCAGTTCGTGGTCTTCCGGACATCAAAATTCCAGACAATACAATATGCAAGTCATGTCAGTTTTGTAAGCAAACCAGAACTAACTTCCCTGAGAAGGAAGGATCATCTAGCAGGCCACTTGAACTTGTCCATACTGATGTATGTGGTCCATCTAGGAAAAGGTCACCTCGAGGAGAAGAATATTTTATATTATTCATTGACGAATTTTCCAGGATGTGTTGGATAGGACTTATGAAGCACAAAGACGAAGCCTTTGAAAAGTTCAAATCATTTAAAGCCTTGGTGGAGAACGAATCAGATAACAAAATCAAATGCCTCAGGTCTGATAGAGGTGGGGAGTTTACCTCGAATGAATTTTTCGATTTTTGTGAAAAACATGGAATAAGAAGGGAATTCTCTACAGCTAGGACTCCTCAGCAAAATGGAGTAGTGGAAAGGATGAACAGAACGGTTCAACAAATGGCTCGTGCTATGCTTGATGAGTCTGGAACTCCCGCAACCTTCTGGGGTGAAGCCGCATTTGCTGCAGTTGTTATTCTCAACAAGACAAATATCCGAGTGAACAACACTCAAACTCCTCATGAGCTCTGGTATGGTGAGACTCCTTCGGTAAAACATTTCAAAATTTTTGGAATCAAATGCTAAATTAAAAATAATGATGAAAATCTTGGCAAGTTTGAACCTAGAGTAGATGAAGTCATTCTCCTTGGTTATTCTCCTCACAGCAAAGCATACAAATGTTACAATAAAAGGCTTGGAAGAATTGTCGGCAACATTGATGTAGTGGTGGATGAAGAAGAAATCACTCCCAAACAGGTAAGATCTGAAGACTTCGAAAATGATGAGGACTATCCATCAACATCAAATCAGATTCATGATGAAGAAGAAACCCATGAGGCATCATAGGAACAGATAAGGATAGAAGAAAAGACTCCATCCAGGTATGTTCAAAAGAATCATCCAGAATCTCAAATTTTGGGGCAAAAGGAGGTAGGTATACAAACAAGAAGAACAATTGCAGAAGCTTCAAGCTATTTGGCATTACTCTCCTCCGCTGAACCACAAAATGTAAAAGAGGCATGCCAAGATGAATGCTAGGTCAAGGCAATGGATGAAGAACTTGAGCAGATAGAAAAGAATAACACTTGGGAGTTGGTTCCTAGACCAAAATATAAGAATGTCATAGGGACAAAATGGATCTTCAAAAACAAGTTGAATGAGAATGGGGAAGTAATTAGAAACAAGGCCAGACTTGTTTGTAAAGGGTATGCTCAACAAGAAGGAATAGACTTTGAAGAAACTTTTGCTCCCGTTGCTAGACTTGAGGCCATCAGAATGTTCCTTGCTCTCTCTAGCTTTCAGAAGTTCAAAGTATTTCAAATGAATGTGAAATCAGCCTTTCTGAATGGAGACTTAGAAGAAGAAGTGTACATTGAGAAAACAAATGGTTTCATCCTTGGGAATGATCCAAATCTTGTATGCAGACTAAAAAAGGCTCTCTATGGTCTTAAACAGGCTCTAAGGGCTTGGTACTATCGTTTGGACAAATACCTGCATCAACAAGGTTTTTCAAAAGGATCAGCAGATAGCAATATTTATACAAAAATTGAAAATGACAAATTGATAATACTTGTTGTGTATGTAGATGATATTATCTTTGGCAGCAATGAAGAAGCTATGAGTCAAAACTTTGCCTTGGTAATGCAGAAAGAATTTGAAATGTCATTGCTTGGAGAGCTGACATATTTTCTTGGTCTACAAATCCAACAAAATGAAGGCAGTATCTTTTTATCTCAAACCAAGTACCTCAAGCAGATCTTGAAGAAATATGGCATGGAAGATTTGAAACCAGTATGTACCCCTATGGTTACAGGATGCAGCCTCAGTGCAAATGATGAATCAGCAGCAGTGCATCAACCAACCTATAGATCCATGATTGGAAGTCTGCTTTATTTGACGGGTACCCGACCAGACATCATGCATGCAGTGGGAATAGTTGGAAGATTTCAGTCAAATCCAAAGGAAACTCATCTTCACGCAATTAAGAGAATCTTCAAGTATCTTCAAGGAACTCAAAACTATGGCTTATCGTATCCTATAGATACAGATCTCACACTTCATGCTTACACAGATGCAGATTGGGCCGGAAGCGTGGATAACAGAAAAAGCACTAGTGGTGGTGCATTCTTTATGGGTTCCAGATTAGTATCTTGGTTCAGCAAGAAACAGAGTTCAATAGAATATCTACAGCTGAAGCAGAGTATGTGGCTGCTGCATCTTGTTGCACACAACTTCTTTGGATGATGCAAACTTTGCAGGATTTTCAAATCACTTGTACTCCACCTATCTCCATCCTATGTGATAATACAAGTGCAATCAGCATTTCAAAGAACCCATTCATGCAATCAAATACCAAGCATATACCCATAAAATATCATTTTCTTCGGGAACAAGTGCTTGAACAAAAGGTCAAGTTGGAGTATGTTCCCTCTAAGGAACAAGTTGTTGATATACTCACCAAACCACTGCCCAGGGAAACATTTGAATACCTCAAACAAAAGCTGGGAGTAGTTGATGCATCATCTTGCTGTTGAATCTTGTCTGTGGTACGCGAATTTCATATGGAGTATACGCGTACATGGATTTGTCAAAGATCAGTTGGCACAGGTTTAGGGGGAGCATATATTCTTCTAAATGTGCATTGTTTGCATTATGGTAGAAGATCTTGGAGGAGCAAGTACAAAAGAAGAACATGGATGCTGATCTAAATAATGTTGCTAATGTTTTGTCTCTATGTCTTATATTTCTTTTGTCAAGGTCATGTAACAACCTATTTTGGTTTCCCCTCTATGCCTAGGATGAATGATATAATGTACTTGGTTGTCATATGTAAATTTCTGATGTAACCCCACTTGGTTGGGTGGATGATCCCCACTTGGTTGGGTGATGTATGTATGTATAGAGTCTTTTGGTGATAGGAAAGGTCATTTATGGTGTATGGTGGATTATGGTTCTTCTTGAAGAAAATTTCTTTTGCAGATCTGGCCTACAGTCAGGGGGAGCACGATCAACACAGCATATCAGAGTTTTCAGCATGTTTTTAGGGGGAGCATAACCCTTTGCCCTTGATGACAAAGGGGGAGAATGACTTTGAGGATCTTGGGGTTGCCATCAAGTCCAAAGGGGGAGATTGTTGGCATTATGACACAGATGTGGCACTATGGCATAAGTGTTGTCCTTGATGGCAACTCACTCAAGTGGCAAATCACTGTTCAGGCTCTCAAAATGATAGAAAATGAGATACCCTCAGGTGCGCCTAACAAAAGTTGCGGACCCGCAGGAGCTCCGAACAAAAAGTGCAAACATACCCACAGGTTCTCTGAACAAAAGGTGCGGACGTCAAATTCACTCACTTTCATGCAAAGAAGCGCACGCTCATGGGAAATTTTATGATTGATCCATGGTATTTAGTCCGACGTTTTTGATCCTATGGTTTTGGTCCGTGGTATTGCATCTAAAATATTGAACCTTGGTTTTGGGTCCCTTGTATTGGCTTTCTATGGTTTTGATCCATGGTTTGAGTAAGGGCTTGCCTATAACAAGGAAAGGAAATCAATTAGCTAGGCACTCATTTGTTGAATATCTTAAGTCGAACAAGATCTGAAATACTTCCAATCAGTTGGTGAGTTATAGTTGAACATGAGCATGAGAAGACAGATCAATTGAGGGGTCGTGATCTCTTTGGCACATGATCAGATCTGTGGATCTGACAGTCTGTGGCATATTGGAGGATTCATAATTTGGCTCTATTCGGAGGTCCGCAAGCGATCCACAGTGCAGGTGCGGAGGTACGCAGTTCAGATACAGGTGCAGGTGTAGAGAACCGCAGTTCAGACTCGGGTGCAGTTGCAGAGGTGCGCAGTTTAGCGACAACTGCAGGTGCGGAGGTACGTAGTTTAGAAACAACTACAGGTGCGGAGGTACGCAGTTTAGCAACAACTGCAGGTGCGGAGGTGTGCAGTTCAGCGACAGGTGCAGGTGCGGAGGTCTGTAAGATCGACACAGACAAAGTGCAGATATCTGCAGGTTTCTATTAGTGAAGTTGCGGACTTTTCTCTTGATATATGTTTTAGCTGCTTTTGTCTATCACTGTTGTGTTCAGGGTTTTGAATTGGTGTCTGATTACTAGTACTGTGTTTTGAGAAGTTCTTAATTCAATATTTGCACAAGGAAGTTGGTTGATTGCAGATCTAATTGATGTTTGATTGAGATTCTTGGATCTAGTTTGAAATTTTATGAAACGTGGTCGCTGGAAGAAAAGAGAAGGTTGAAGCCTTCAGTAGGTGAGCACCTACATACTAGTAGCTCAGCTAGTACAAGAGCTAAGGGGGTTGTAGCTCCCTTCCAGGAGAGTCTGGAAAACGAGAGAGGGTTGTAGCTCTCTGCAGGTTGTAGCCTGCATACTGGTAAAGGACTGCACCAGTACAAAATCATTGTAAAAAGAAGTTTCTAATTGAAAGAAGATAGAGACACATTGCAGCAGGTGGTTTTCACCCACATTAGGTTTCCACCTTATATCTGGTGTTCTTTGGTGTGACTATCTATTTTCTTGTTCCTATTCATTATTATATGGTACTGACATTCAAATTAATGGTCAACATCTGAAGAATAAATTAAATTATAAATCTAGAGGGTATATTGAAAAGAGTTTGATAATATTGATTCACCCCCCCCAGTATTATTTCCAACAGTTTCGCCCTCTTAGCACCAGAGGGGAAACCCACACGATTCTGCTTCCCATATACACAATATTCACATAAATCAAAATCTAGAGGGAAATTACACATACATTCTACCATACCATTACCATGAAGTATTCCAAGGCCCTTCTCTCCAATATGTCCAAGCCTTTGATGCCATAACATGGTATTTTCTCCATATACCATGAGATTTTCAACTCCACTTTCAGGAACCACAGAAATGTAGCACCCATCAATAACAGTGCTACCCTAAAGCTTGTACAAAGTTCCAATCTAAACTCCCCACATCAATACCAGTGCTTCCTGAACCATCTTGTAGGTATCTTTCTTGAACACTGCTTTTTACACTTGCATCATCCATCTTGTTTATAGAAATCAAATTTTTGGCCAATGCAAGAACATGAAGAACACCCAGAAATGTTATAATCCTTCCACCTTGAAACTTCAACTTCACTTTTCTGCGACCAAAGATTTTAGCCTTCCTATCATCCCCTAAGAAGAATCACCACCATCATATTTATCATACTTTCATAACCACTCCTTGTGGAGAGTGAAGTGAAAGGATGCACCTAAATCAATCAACCATGCCTCATGATCTACATGTGTACTTGAAGAAGAATCCAAGTACACATCCCCACCTTCATTTTAGGTGGTTTTCACCTCTACATAAGTATCATCATCAGATACCTTTCATTTCTTAGGAGCTTTAGATCTACAGTCCTTTTTGAAGTGCCCTTCCTTTTTCCATTTCCATCAAACCTTTATAGGTTTTCCTCAAGATTTAGATCTCCCTCTATATTTAGATCTCCCAATCGAGGATTTGCTTTTTATGTTTTGTGACCATCCTTGTACAGACAAGGCATCACCATTATAGTCCTTTGTATTTTTCCATCTCATCTCCTCCAACAATAATGATAAGGCTATTTTATCAAACTACAAGGCAGTCGCATTGCTACCTATTGCAACAACCAAACTATCTCACGAATCGGGTAGAGAAAGCAACAAATTGATGCACTTATCTTCATCTGAAATTTTTATATCAACAGATAACAACTAGTTTACCACAGTATTAAAGGCGTTCAGATGCTATGCCACCGAGTCTACATCCTTCATCCTCAGGTTATACAGCTTTTTATGTTAGAATAGCTTATTCACCAAAAACTTAGGTTGGTACAAATTCCCTAACTTGTCCCACAAAGACTTCGCCGAATCTTCCCTTAATACATTCAAAAATATTGAATTTGAGATACATAATAGTATTGTGCTCTTTACCTTCTGATCCAACTTCGCCTAGTGTTCAACTAACATTGATGTTGGTTTAGTACCTGGATCTATCGTGATCCACTGATCTTTATCCACCAGCAGATCCTTCATCTTCAATTTCCATAACTCAAAACTATAACCATTAAATTTCTCGATCTCTATCTTTCCACTGCTCGCCATCTTCTTTCACCACAAGAATCAATCCCACAGATCTCCCACTGAATAGGGTCTACCACAGGCCTGAGAAAAATCCCTCAGCAGCAAAGGCGTCCCTTTGAAGCCAAAACAACTCTGATACCAAGTGTAGGTTTTATCCCCATATAGAAATTACCTGCATTCGAATTCTAAAAATAGAAAATAAACAACGGTGAGAGCATAAAATATAAAAAAGATATACATAGAGAATTTCCCCTGGATCCAAAAATTGGGACTACCAGATTGATTTTTCATTATATCCCTTTCAATGTTACAATACATATATATACATGTTGAAGCATCCATAAACCCAAATCAATTAACCCTAGATTAGAACATAATGCTATGGGGTAAAATGCATGGTGTATGGAGAATGAAAATACCCTCAAAGCTCTTCCTGGGACCTTCGACAGACTGTAATATTATTAGCAACTATCACAAAGTTACATGCATGTTCATAAACAATTACCAACTATCAAAGTATGAGAAGGAGATTACCTCAAGCCTCTGTGTATATTTGTTGGAGAGCACCAATGCAGCTAGGTGAATATCCCCTGAGCTGGCTCCAGATCAAGTTCTGCACAAAGAAGAGACAAGCATAATCACAGCATACAACTCTGATAACTAATACCTAAATACATAAAGAACATATAATTGCATACAATGAAGCTACTCATGCAAACAGGTATTGGACAAGCAACTTAATGAATGATAGTACCAACACCATAGAGTAGATAGCACAACTGCAGTTCTGTATTAATATTGGAAGAGTGATTACAACCATCTATTGCATCATCCTTCATTTGCCCCTTCATCTTCTCTCTCTCTCCCTTCTTGCTCACTTCTTATGACTTAAGACAATGCTCAATAGTCAAGTATGTTATCCTTTCAAATGCTCTAACCCCTTTCACAATAGCCCTAGCTTTGCTTATGTAGCATTTTAGTTAGGGTTGCCAAGTTCCTCCTTGAGTTTACTAGGGAAAAAGCAATGAACTTGCCATGATTTTCAGCTCTTTCCCATTTTCCTCCTTCTTTCGGATTAGAAATCCTCCAAATAGGTCTATTTTGGATGTTTCCTTACTTTTCTTGAGTAATTTTAGGAACAAATATCTAGATATTTATGAGTCAATTCATTCCTTTGACCCTTGGAACTTCACCAAGTTTCACTAACGATGTCCCTTGACTAGAAACTTGAGTTAGTAGGGTCATTAACGCACCCTTAGGCCTGGTAACAAGCTTTATAGAGCAGGTTGTTAGTGTACAACTAGCATTAGTGTGGAATCAAGGCCTGTAATTGTGGTCTTTTATTCAGCTATCATGTCTTTCCCCTCTGAGTTGATGAGGAGGTAAATTTGTTGTATAATAGATTCCCCCTAAAGTATGAGATCAAAGGTTGTGATGATGACCGAAATAATTTACTTTAACTGTAATTTTCCTTCGAAAAGAGAGAGAGGATCAAAGCTTTGGGCGGTACAGGAAACCTGATGCATATATATATATATATATATATATATATATATATATATGATATATATATATATATAACTGATGTCCTGAGTTGGGCATTCCCATGCTCAGTAGCTATGTCAGAGTGATTTTCTCCAAAGAGATATGACGATACTGGCCACCGATAAGCACAATGTGGATCTGGTGTCATAATAGAATCACCCTAATAAGCTATCTCCAAAAAAAATATTCGCAACTTGGGAAAGGAAACAAGGCTGAATGATGCAAGCCTCTACCCAAGGTCTTGATTTCTGCTTCACCGAACAGCATAGATCGATACATGTGAATATATTCATTGACATCGAACATGCACGAAATCATTTGATTACCAGTCAATAATGGAGACTGTTAATAGACGCGAGGAAGGCCACCAATAATGGTGATGGTCTCCAAGATGCACAGTACAATCTAACGAGTGTGAAAGATGTCTTTGTCGTCGAACACCCGTTAGAATCACTTAACCAAGAGCCAATAATGAGAACCCTTGATCAAACACAAGGATACCTACCACTAATGTCTGCAAGTACCAAGGCACTGAATGTGTTTCTGGGTTATATTCCTAGATAGAGTGTTTAATTCAATAGGAAGAAACTTGTCGAAAGGTAGGCAATAATGTGTCCTACATCAATCAACACGAAACAAGACAAGAATGATTTTGTTTTTTGATGAATCTTTTGAGCTTTTGGGTCTAATCAACAGAGGGCATGATGGAAGGATATGCTTGATAGGTTGATGGAGGAAACAAAAGGTTAACCCTTGAACAATAGAAGGCACGACAACGATTTTAACCAGACAGCACTAGAACCAGAACACCAAAGAGTGTTAGGATACAGAGATGCAATCATCAGGGTATATAGGCTAAACTCATAGGATGGTAGGGTTCATATTGAGAGGTTGTCACAAGGAAGGTTTATCTGAGGGAGTGCTATGTTCAAGGGAACAACTGCTGCCAAACCACGCTTTCTAATACGGAATACATTTATATTGTCTACTTTCCCCGTCTGATTAATTTAGTGAGTCCAGATGGGTAAACTCATCGATCTTTTCATATTTAAAGAGTCTGAAAAGGACTGCCAAAAGAGCGACTCTTTGCCCTATCTGATTAGTTTAGTGAGTCCAGACAGGCAATCTCATCGATCTTTTCATATTTAAAGAGTCTGAAAAGGACTGCAAAAAGAGCGACTCGCTGCCCTATCTGATTAGTTTAGTGAGTCCAGACAGGCAAACTCGTCAATCTTTTAATTTTTTAAGAGTTTGAAAAGGACCATGAAAAGAACAACTCAATGCCCTATCTGATTATTTTAGTGAGTCCAGACAGGGAAACTCATCGATCTTTTCATATGTAAAGAGTTTGAAAAGGACCGCAAAAAGAGCGACTCTATATCTTGTCTATGTAATTTAAAGAGTCCAGACTAGACAACTCGGTGGTCTTTTCATATTTAGATAGTCTGAAAAGATCGTAAAGAGAAACTCCATGATGGTCCCTTTGTCATAGTTGTTAACCAGGTGCAACAAAAGGTTAATAGTATACCCGGATCAGTTACTTTTCCATGAGTTAATCTATTGAATCCGGATAAAGAGAAACCTATGTTCAATAGATGTCGACCTCATTTTGTTACGAGTACAAGGAGACACACTAAACTCATTTTTCGTCGTGAATTTTTAATGAGTCACGTGACAACAAACTCAATACCTTCATCAAATTTTAACGAATAAAATGAAGAAAACTCAGGGTATCTTTTTCAGTTTAGTGAGTGAGGAAAAAGAGGTAAAAGAACTACTCATTCCTTCTTCATAGATTTAACGAGCCTGAAGGAGGGGAAAAACTCGAGGATTTTTCGGTTTAACAGCGAGAAATGGTCCCAAAAAAGAAAGTGCTCTTGTTGTTGTCGTATATTTTTAACGTGCCTATTTACATAAACTCGAGATTTTTCAGTTTAACGAGTGAGAAAAGTACCTAAAAGAATGCTCGAGTCATCTTTATAAATTTTTAACGAGCCTAAAGACAAAACTCGGGATTTTTCAGTTTAATGAGCGAGAAAAAAGTGCCTAAAAATAATGCTCTAATGGTCTTTTTCAATTTAATGAGCTAGAAAAATAGCAAAAAAGAGTTGCTCAGACCATCATTGTATATGTTTAACGAGCCCAACGATGACGAACTCGGAGATGTTTTTATTTTTTGAAGAGAAATAAAATATCCCAAAAAGTGCTCTATCTTCTTTGTAGTACTTTAACGAGCCCAAAGAAGACTCAAGATTTTTCAAAATTAACGAGCAAGAAAAATACCATAAAAAGAATGCTCGCTCTTCTTCGTGGTAGTTTAACGAGCCCGAAGAAGGAGACTCAAGGATTTTTCGGATTAACAAGCAAGAAAAATACCAGAAAAAGAATGCTCAATCTTTCTTGATCTCATGCTTGACATTAGAAGGGTCTATGCCATGCATTTCTCATAAGACCAAGGAAAAACATCGCAGAAGTCCCTAAATGGGTAGGTGAAGCTTACAATTTCCTCAAGATTGTGATTGGCTCCCATCTGTATGTTTTCCACGATGTCTGTCATGATAGAAATATCGGTGAGCAATGTTTTTGAAATATTGCCCCTATTTCCTTCCGAGTCCAAAGTGTGGATAGTTGTATATGGTGAGGAAACTATTTCTGGTGCATCAGGTGATAGGTTTTGAAGAGGCATCATGTCCCAATCAGATATCGAAACATGATGATGTGAGTCCTCCCAAGGTCGCTCTTCTAAACTCGTGATCTCTCGAATAGCTTCATCCATAGGTAGGACTTGATTGAATGGATCGAAAGAAGGAGCAGTTATGGGAGGGGAAGTGGTACCGTTGGCTGAAACCAAAGTGACTGGAGTTGTGGATGTAGATTGAATGGCTTGGTAGGCCAATTCAGCTAGTGATAGCAGCATTTTTTCTCCGTATGTGTCAATGTCTAAAGGAGCTGGTAGGATCCATGGATCGGTATTTTCATGAGGAATAGATGAAATCATATTGACCATCTGTGAAACCTTCAGTGGCTGAAGAGGGAAACAACCCATGAGGGAAGAAGCCTTTAAAAGACCGGTACCGATACTGACATAAGAGTCAGGTACACCACACACTAAGGGTACAGAGCTGCTAGGTAACGGAGAGTTCTCTGGGGTGCAAAAGGACAGTTGGTCCACTGTGACTATCTTTCCATCCAAGGGAAAGAGTATGATACGGAAGACCGAAAACACAACGGCCTTCATGGCATAAGTCTAAGTGTGGTCCAAAAGCAGATTATAGTCGAGTTTATGATCCACAACTTCAATATCTACCGTTATCGTTTTCCCACTCAAAGTGATGGGATAGCTAGCTAAGTAACATTTTGGGATGAAACTGTGGCCATCAAAATCTTGAAGGGAATTCGACAACGGGAATAGTGTTGGAGAACCCAAGGCAAGCCAACATGAAGCCGACATGACATAGGGAGAATCACCTTCGTTGATGACAGTTCTATGTATACCTTTACCTTTCGAAAAAATTTTCACTTGAAATGCAAGCTGGTGAGAAAGGGGAGGTTTACACTTTTCCATGTCAAAAACTACAAGCATGAAATCCTGTGGGTCGATACCACCAATAGCTAAAAGCAAAGCTTTCCTTTGTGTTGGACATGTTTGTAATACTTCAAGCACCGACATATCCGATGGCGCTTGCACCAAGTCTTCTACAATGTTGTAGTTTTTGGCAGCACGTGCAGATGTATTGTGCATTGTGTGCCGAAGTGCCCATTTGGGGGGTCAAATTACAAGGTCAGCAACCAGTCTTTTGATATGCAAATCGTTGGGCGACGGTGGGTTTTGACTTGAGGAAGGTTCTGCGGCATGACCGACAAGAGCTCCATAAGATTTGGCTCTTGTTTATAGATCTACTATTTCAAAGGTGAAAATGGTAGAAGATCCTTCACCAGCTGAAAGATGTTGCGAACCACCGTTGCCCCCTTGTGGGGGTTGGGGTTGGTTTGCAATAAGGTTTTGCTACTGCTGAGTGGGGAAAGGATTATTCAGGACAGCGGTGGTCCTACCAGTATCCTTTTGAGAAATGTATTCCATGCATTCCTGAAGACGCGAACAGCAATAGGTCATGTGGTCTTCAGCACATATTTGGAAATGAAATATGGCGGGTTTATCCTTTCCATCATCAAGAGGCACAGCAGCCTTCTGTTTTGTTGACTGCTCTTCAGAAGGAGCGGTCGTTTTCTTATTACCACTAGGATTTTGTGTAGACTTCATAGAGTTTATCGCAGTGGTAGGAAGAGCAATCAATTTGCCAGTAGTGGAAGCATTGGAGTTGCGAGGGGCATTGGGATTACGTCGTAAAGAGTGCCAGACTGCGAATATATCAGATCTAAGTGTTGGGCACGACGTATGGATTGGTCTTCTGTGAGCGCACGAACTAAAGCGACATCTATAGCGATTTGTGGGAGTAAGGACTTACAAAACCAATTCATTAAGAGATAGTCTTGGAGGGGAGCTTTAACTAACCTCCGCCTACCTCTCCATTCATGTATATGATCGGAGATGTGGGTGGCTGTATCCTGACATAATTAAGTGAGGATCTCTGTCCTAGTCTCATAGCGGATGGGTAGCTGGAAGTGCTTTAGGAATTCCATCGCTAAAGCGTCGAAGGAGTTTACTGACGCACTTGGTAACTCAATGTACCATTTAGCTACGCTGCCAGTGAGGGTGTGGGGAAAAAGACATAACCGGACACTATCATCCACCATAGAGTTTGAAACACAGCAAATATGGTAGGTGGTGATATGGGTGCTCGAATCCTCCCCTTGCTTGCCATCGAACTTAGGGATTTCCATTGGTATCTTATGCAGGATCGGCAGCCATTGTAAGTTATGATAGATGGGGTCATTTGTCAGTTTGTATAAGTCAGGTATATCCAATGTTGCCAAAAAAGGCAGATTGTGTTGTGTCCTCGACTCGGACTAAGGTGATGACATCTGACTTGAGGAGCCTTGAGCTCCACCCCATCGTTTGACTCCCAATATTATACATGGGCTGTGTGGTGTAGCAGTTGCTTTGAGGTATGGTGTTGTAGAGTGGATTTCCATGAGGATTTTGATACTGGGGTATAGAATTTCCCCCAGGATAAGCGGTGCCCCCTTGACTCATTTGAATTTGTGAGTAGGGTGCCCCCGTGGATTGGTTTGGACCTCCTAGAGGATTATCGCCCATCACAGAACTGACCATTTGGCCTTGATTGACATAAGGAATGCTCATGTCAATTAGCGACTGACCATGCATGTCGGAGAATGGAGGGGGAACAATTACGTGCCCTATCGGCATGTGCATATTGGGAATGCCCCCAGATATTTGAATCTGGGGCATCAAAATATACAATGGCGGCCAACCATATTGTTGGTGGATGGAAACCGCACCTATATTGCTATATTGAGTGTTATAGGGAGCGCTATATGTGGCGCTTGTCGAAGGTACGCAGTTTGACACTATAGGGGTGGAACATGGCATTGGCTAGATTCCACTCGTAGAGGGTTTCATGTGAGTGATTGTACCTGGGACAAATGGGACAGTGGGGTTCGCCATTACCGGTGTTGTGGTGACTGTCGACTGGGGAAGTGGGGAAGGACCAAAAGTGTCCCTAAAGTCTGACGACCCATTAGTCGTCGACGGGATAGATGGAAATGTTCCAACTACCGAAGAAGGAAGTATAGGTACCGCGGGATCCAATATTGGGTCTGACGGATTCGTAAGTGGAGGGTTTAAGGGAGGAAGGAATCCTTCAGTAAAGAAATTCTCCAGCAAACTTGAATCGTCGGTTGTCCAAACAGATCTTGAGTGAGATCTGGGAGACTGATTCCCCGAAGATGGGGAATCCGGTTCACTGGAGCTCGACAGATCTTCCATAATGAGTGGAGGAAGTCCTAGCAATCGTCTAGATTGATGACGAGGGCTGGATGTAGCCACGGTGACCGTTAATTTTTATCAATAAATTTTATCATGATATTTGTTAAAGTCTAAAAATGATAACACTCGGGTGCCTAAAAAATATAAAAATACACTAAATTGATCAATTAGAAAACAGAGGGAAATTACCCTGTCTGATAAGCACCGATCACTGGAGATGAAACCCAGTATCTCAATGAATAACAGAGAAGGATGGCTAGATGTACGGTTACGGTTACTCTAGAGCTTCACCCAAACCTCAAATTGAGGGGCCAAGTACTCTCGTGAAGACGAGCACCCTCCCAAAAACTGAAGATGGAGTAAAGATGTCTGTGTTAGGTACCAGGACAGTGCATCCCAGTCACCTTGTGTAAGTTCCTAAAATTTTGGCCACTAAAGATACCTCAAATCACAGACACCACCAGGGGGGACATAGTCGTAGACAACATGCTGTGTGGGCAGGATACCTGAGTCCCTGACTCAGCTCCAAAATCCTCGAAGGGATCCCCAATACACAGAATACCCAAAGGAGTTGTAAGAGAAGGTGGGCTACCTTCAATTACAGTCTGATGTTGTCTTGTATTTCGCTCCACTTTTACTAGAGTGGTCCTGGTAATATGAGTGCAGAAGAAATTTTTCTCTCTTTTAATGACACTAGTTTGGTTTTTGACCTTGGGCAGTTTACTCACACGCCTATCCCAAGATCCTAGCGTGCACTAATGTTTTTTTGCTCAATAAAGAGTTACTGATTGATTTTAGGTAAATTTTATGTGTACTTGATTATTGTCTTCGGTAGTGGAGTTGATGTATGAAATGTGATGAGACTCTTGACTCAATAAATCATGCACAAGACAATGATTTAAAAAAATTTCAATTCGATGAAAACAAGATGTATTATACATATTCATATTTTTCACATATTCATATTCTTTCCCTGCATCTTAGTCATTTAACACATGCATAACCAAAAGACTTATTTCCAATGTTTCTTAACAACTACTTGAAACCAAAATAGAGCAGCTTTTAACCAGCTAAACAGAAGGACGAATAAATAATGTGGGTCTTTCTTTTGTAAAAAAATCTTTTAAGAAAGAAAAACAAAATTTATTTCCTAAAAAAAAAAATTTCGGACACCAATTTTTCTAGCGAAACGCAGTTACAGATCTTATTTCAGTCCATGAGAAGGCTTCCTATCCCTTTTGGCTTACAGACACAGCTGAAAATCAAGTTATTGGGAGACTAACGCTCTGTAACAGTGGCTACAAAGAGTTAATAGGTCCACTAACGCTCCCTGTAAGCAGACACAATGCTTTATAAAGCTCTGTGTAGTCTGCTAACCTGCGTTAGTGTGGGAAATCAGTCAAATAGAGGGATTTCTAGATCAGATTCAGAGATGAATACTTGTAAGCAAGATGCAGCAAGATATTTGGTGGGTCAAAACAGGATTGCAGAAGTATAGGGAGTTAATAGTTGGAGGAGAAAACGGAGAACTGTTTGGGAAAACCGGGAACTAGATGTATGATCCCCAGTGGAGTCGCCAATTCTGCTATGCGGTAAAATGCACGGTGTATGGAGAATGAAAATACCCTCAAACGTCTTCCAGGGACCTTCGACAAACTGTAATATTATCCGTAACTGACAGAGAGTTACATGCATGTTCATAAACAATTACCAACTATCAAAGTATGAGAAGGATATTACCTCAAGCCTCCGTGTAGATTTGTTGGAGAGCACCAATGCAACTAGGTGAATATCCCCTGAGCCAGCTCCAAATCAAGTTGTGCACAAAGAAGAGACAAGCGTAATAATAGCATACAACTTTGATAACTACTACATGAATACATAAAGAACATATAATTGCATACAACTAAGCTACTCATGCAAACAGGTATTGGACAAACAACTTAATGAATGATAGTACCAACACCATAGAGTAGACAACTCAACTACAGTTCTATATTAATATTGGAGGAGTGATTACAACCATCTGTTGCATCAACCTTCCTTTTCCCCTTCATCTTCTCTCTCTCTCTCCCTTCTTGCTCAGTTCTTATGACTTGAGACAATGCTCAACAGTCAAGTATGCTATCCTTTCAAATGCTCTAACCCCTTTCACAATAGCCCTAGCTTTTCTTATGTAGAATTTGAGTTAGGGTTTCCAAGTTCCTCCTTGAGTTCACTAGGGCAAAAGCAATGAACTTGTCATGCTTTTCAACTCTTTCCCATTTGCCTCCTTCTTTCGGATTAGAAATCCTCCAAATAGGTCGATTTTGGATGTTTCCTTGCTTTTTTGGGGAATTTTAGGAACAAATAAGGAGGATTTCTAGTGACCCTACGCACCCTTAGGCTTGGTAACAAGCTTTATAAAGCAGGTTGTTAGTGTACAACTAGCATTAGTGTGGAATCAAGGCCTGTAATTGTGGTCCTTGCTTCAGCTATCATGTCTTTCCCCTCTGAGTTGATGAGGAGGTCAATTTGTTGTATAACACATAATTGTAGTTCCCTTGATAGGATCTATAAAATACCATGGGTAGAAAACCATCATGCCCAAAACCATGTGCGAAAACCAAGCATAAAACCATAGGTAGGTTCACCCACCTAATATAGAGTCCAAAAAAAAAATTCCCCGGGGCGCTATGTCGCCCCCTTGTAACCACTCAGCTTCACTACTGGGGCTAGTCATGGAAAGAATATAACACACACCCAACACAAGACAAGCCACTGAAAGTAGTATTTGGGAATCAGTTGAGCAAGTGCCAATTAACTTGCCAATATATGTGGACACTCAACTATTCATACAAAATGAGTCAACACTAACATGGCAACAAGTCCAGCAGCAATAGCAGAAGGAATAAATCTAGCACAAGATCAAGGAAAGAGATAGTTTCTAACATAATAGAGGGAGAATGAAGTTGCATAGTGAAATTGGATTCAATGTTCCTGCGGATAACTTTGGCAGCAGAAGAAAAAGGAAGCAAAGGATACAGAGAGCAGGGCGGAGGAAGAGAGAAAAGCAGAGCTTGTAGGTAGAAAAATTGAGATCGAAGCAAGCAGAACAAGAACCAAAGGAAGAATGGGGGTCGAGGAGGAAAGAACAGGAAGAGAAGCAGAAGCAAGAAGAAGAAGAAAAGAAAGGTGCAATGATAGAAGAAACAGCATCGATTTAAGAAAAAAGTTGTCCTGTAGCAGAGAGAAAGAGTAAACATATGCAAGATGGATATCTTGCTCAGTCGATCGATGATGGAAGATTTGATTGAATTTGCAAACATAGAGTTGGTACCAGACCGTAGAATATATTTATCTAATGTTGAATTCCCCATAGGTCATCCTTCATCCTCTACCACCTCCAGGCATAAATTTATCCCCAAGAAATGATCATGCATCACATGCATTCATTAGAGAAAGGGTGATAGTAGTGAACACCAGTAGGAATCCAAATGCCATTGTCGAATCCAAATTTTCCTTCACGAGTGTGACAATATCAAACGCTCAGTATTTGATGGTCGAGAGTAAGAAAGTGATACAAATTCTATGCCCGGTAAGAGATAGAACAACTCCACACAGTAGCGCAAAACATAGTCTACACACAGGTCTACTCAGGGGAAATGAGAGTAACGATACTGGGTGAGGTATCAACACTTAAAGAGACCATGTGGGACCTTTATGAGGAGCTCATGACCATACATAAGGTAGTTTTCCACTTGCATAGCCTATAGAAACAGAGCAAGGAATTTGTCAAGACTCTTAGGAATGTGCAAACTGCCATCACCGCCATGCAAGAATGGACAAGGCGATACAAAGGAGCACCACTTACTTTTCTAAAGTAGATGAATCCAGAGGAAAAGTTGGAGAAAGAAAGTTTTTGAATGTTGATTCAAAACAACAAGCAGCTCACCATGTTCAATGGAAACATTCAGGCCCCATATGTATGATTGTACAACAGTATTGGACTTCATGGTGAGAACCCACAAGGTCCCATCAGTCATCTCACTGACTGAAGCTAAATTCAAACACCAAGTTAGGTAGGAGATTGAAGAGTAATTTGAGCAGTTAAGATAGGTTGTAGCCAAGGAGGACCTAGATTCGAATAGAAAAAACATGCAAAACTACATCGATGGTTCACTCTAGATCAGAACCGTGTTTCTCCTACTCGAGAGAGAAGTTAAGACTAGTTCCAAATCATTGTACCCTGATTCTATGGAGGCTATAGTCTACTTCGATCCTGACACCATCATGTAGTTAGGGGATGTCATCACATGGTACAAAGCTTGGCATCGGTACATGACCAAGAAGCATCAAATGGAGGTTATCAAGCTAGAGTGTTTTTACACCTACATCATCTAGCTTGCTTACAAAAATCAGATTTCTGACCAATGCAGGAATATGAAGAACACCTGAAAGTGTTCTAAACTTTCCACCTTGAAACTTCAACTTCACTTTTCTACGACTAAAGATTCTAGCCTTCCTCTCATCCCCTATGAATACATCACCACCATCATATTTATCATACTCACAAAACCACTCCCTGTGGGGGGTGAAGTGATAGTATGCACCTGAGTCAATCAACCATGCCTCATGATCTACATGTGTACTTGAAGAAGAAGCCAAGTAAACATCCCCACCTTCATTTGAGGTGATGTTCACCTGTGCAGAAGTAGCATCATCAGATCCCTTTCCTTTCTCAAGAGCTTTAGATCTACAGTCCTTTTTGAAGTTCCCTTCCTTTCCGCATTTCCAGCACACCTTTACAGGTTTTCCTCGAGATTTAGATCTCCCTCTATATTTAGATCTCCCACTCGAGGATTTATTTTTGTTTCTATTATGGGACCATCATCATACATACAAGGCATCACCATTCTAGCCCTCCGTATTTTTCCATCTCATCTCCTTTGATGGCAAGGATGAGACTATTTCATCAAACTGCAAGGTAGTCGCATTGCTACCTGTTGAAAAAACAGACTGTCCCACAAATCAGGTAGAGAACACAATAAACCGATGCACTTATCTTCATTTGAAATTTTTTTATCAACAGATAACAACTATCTTACCATGGTATTAAAGGCGTTCAGATGCTCTGCCACCGAATCTCCATCCTTCATCCTCGGGTTATACATATTTTTCCATCGGAATGGTTTATTCACCAAAGACTTAGTTTGGTATAAAGTCCCTAACTTGTCCCACAAATACTTCACTGAAGCTTCCCCTGATACATTCAACAATATTGAATTTGAGATACACAACTATATTGTGCTATTTTCCTTCCGATCCAACTTCACCCAGTCTTCAGCTGACATTACCGTTGGTTTAGTACCCTGGTCTACATCGATCCACTGATCTTTATCCACCAGTAGATCCTCCATCTTGAGTTTCCACAAATCAAAACGCTAACCATTAAATTTCTCGATCTCTATCTTTCCAATGCTTGCCATCTTCTTTCACCACAAGAATTGATCCCACAAATCTCCCACTAAACATGGTTTACCACAAACTCGAGAAAAACCCCTCAGCGTCAAAGGCAATCCCTTGAAGCCAAAACAGCTTTGAAACCAAATGTAGGTTTTAACCCCGTACATAAATTACCTGCATATGAATTCTAAAAACAGAAAATAAATAATGGCGATAGCATAAAACGTAAAACATATATACACAAAGATTTCCCCTGGATCCCAAAATCGGGACTACCAGATTGTTTTTCATTATATTCCTTTCAATGTTACAATACATATATATACATGTCGAAGCATCCCTAAAACCCAATCCATTAACCCTGGATTAGAACATCACTATAGTTCCCTTAACAGGATCTACAAAATACCATGGGCATAAAACCATCATTCCCAAAACCATATGTGAAAACCATGCACAAAACCATGGGTAGGTCTGCCCAACTAATATAGGGTCCAAAAAAAAAAATCCCCGGGGCGCTACGCCGCCCCCCCTATAACCCCTTGGCTTTACTATAGGGGCTAGTCATGGAAATAATATAACACACACCCAACACAAGAGAGACCACTGAGAGAAGTACTCGGGAAGCAGTTGAGAAAGTGCTAGTTAACTTGCCAATATATGCGGACACTCAACTATTCATATAAAATGAGTCAACGCTAACATGGTAGCAACCTGCAGCATTTGCAGAAGGAAGCAATCTAGTACAAGATCTGAGAAAGATATATTTTCTGATAGAATAGAGGGAGAATGAAGTTCCAGAGTGAAATCGGATTCAATGTTTATGCAGACAAATTTGGTACCAGAAGAAAAAGGAAGCAGAGGATACAAAGAGCAGAGCGGAGGAAGAGAGAAAAGCAGATCTTGGAGGTAGTAGAACTGAAATCGAAGCAAGCAAAACAAGAATCGAAGGAAGAATGGGGGTCAAGGAGGAAATAATAGGAAGATAAGAAGAAGCAAGAAGATGAAGAAAAGAAAGGTGCAATGACAGAAGAAACAGCGCCGATTGAAGAACAAAATCGGCTTGCAATAGAGAGAAAGAGCGAACATATGTAGAACTGGGATCTTGCTCAGCTGATCGAAGATTTGATTGAAGTTGCGGACATGGAGTTGTGATCGTAACAATAGGATAAATATTATTGATCTGGTGTTGAATTCCCCGTAGGTCATCATTTATCCTTTACCACCTCCAGGCGCAGAGTTATCCCCAAGAAATGATCATGCATCACCTGCATTCATTAGGGAAAGGGTGATAGTGGTGGACACGAGTAGGAATCCAAATTCCATTTTCGAATCCAACATGGCCTTCACAAGTGAGACAAGATCAGGCACTTGGTATTTGACAGTCGAGAGTAAGAAAGTGATGCAAAGTCTACACATGGCAAGAGATAGAATAGCCCCACGGAGCAGCACAAAACACAGTCTCTGCACAGGCCTACTCGGGAGAAATGAGAGCAGCGATACTGGGTTAGGTATCAACACTTAAAGAGACCATGTGAGACCTTTATGAGGAGCTCATGACCATACATAAGGTAGTTTTCCACTTGCATATCCCGCAGCACCAGTGCAAGGAATTTTTCAAGACTCTTAGGAATGTGTGAACTTCCATCACCGCCATGCAAGAATGGACAAGGTGATACAAAGGGGCACAGATTACTTTGCTAAAGAAGATGAATCCATAGGCAGAGTTGGAGAAAGAAAGAGTTTGAATGTTGATTCAAAACAACAAGCAGCTCGCCTCGTTCGTTGGAAACATTCAAGCCCCATATGTATGGTTGTACAATAGTATTGGACTTCATAGTTGTAGTGTTGTTTCAATCAATCCTAATTGACCGAGACTGCAACATTTAATTGTCAACCCAAGGTAGGTCTTGTTGTTTCAATGGAGTTCGCACTGTTTGTGCCAATACACTACAGCCAAGAATGAAAAATAGAAAGAACAGTAAAATATGTCATTGAATCAATTGCAAAAATCAAATCATTCATGTAGAAATTAAAACACTCCACAGAATTGAAATCACGCTTCACAATTACCAGAGTAAGGGCGCGCCACACGGTAGACTAATGACTACACCAGCTGGTCACTATCATTATGTTTAATCAACCTACTGTAAGAGCATAATATAATCTGGAACAAAAGCGGATGTATTTCAGAATTTGTATAGCAATAACAGAAAACCATATGACAATAAAAGAAACATTAATGTACAATAATTCTATTGTTGCAGTCCCTGCTAAAGAGGAGGGCCCTTCCTCCCTAGCAGGGGCGCACGAATAACTTAAGATTAGTTAACAAATCAGAGGAAGAGTAGTAATAGCATCATCGTAGTGATTTTAATATTAAAAATAATTCAAAGTTACAAGAGCAGAGTAATAGTGCTTTTCTATATCCCGTCCTTGTACATAGGAAAGCGAGTTTCTTTTATAATTATTACATGCCCAAAATTAGGAATAGATCAGCCATGAGAATCTCATGATTCTCATGCTGATAAAAAATAAAAGTAGTTACAACCTATTTCTAAATACAAATACTTCTCAAATACATTGGTTAAGATTTCAACCACATGGGTTTGTTACTTCTAAAATAAACAATTCCTAACACTTGACAGTTGTTATGTGGAATAGTACCTGCAACTTGCCAAATCCGGTGCAATAGAATCCTACGATTGAATAGTGGTTCAGGATGTAACAGAAATCACTGGCGATAGCACCCTTAGTGTAACAGCAGTCCTCTGTATCAGCATGTAGTGTAACGGCAACCTATAACAGCATTTAGTGTGTAACAGCAACCTATAACAGCATACAAGGTGTAACAACGAACTACTCTACCCTGATCTGAAATCGATCAATGCTACCTTTTTACTCCATAACCTTTTTCCCACAAGAAACACCTGAAAAAGAGAAGAGCTTCCAAAATACTCCTCCAATGCTCACCCCAGTTAGCCACAAAAAGGAATATAATATCATATTATTCAGCAAAACATGGAAAAATAACATGAGAGTGCAGCAAGTTGTATAGATGAGAAAAAGGGTGATTAATCATGTAAATTTTCATGGGCATGGAGGATAAGAGGATAAAAATTGCAGAAAGAAGGTGCAGAAAACAGGTAAAAATTCACACCCAACAATGGTGAGAATCCACAAGGTCCCATCAGTCATATCACTCACTGAAGCTAAATGCAAACACCAAGTTAGGCAAGAGATTGAAGAGTACTTGGAGAAGTTGAGACAGGTTGCAACCAAGGAGGACTTAGAGTCGAATAGACAAAACATACAAAACTACATCGGTGGTTTCGTCTAGATCATAACCATGTTGCTTCTACTTGAGAGAGAGAAGTTAAGACTAGTTCCCAATCATTGTACCCTGATCCTATGGAGGCTATACTCTGTTTCCAGACTGACACCATCATGAAGCTAGTGGATGTCATCGCACAGTACCAAGATTGGCATCGATACATGTCCGAGAAGCATCAAGTGGAGGTTGTCGAGCTAGAGTGTTTTTACACCTGCATCATCTAGCTTTCTTATAGAAATGAGATTTCTGGCCAATAAAGGAATATGGAGAACACCCGGAAGTGTTATAATCCATCCACCTTGAAAATTCAACCTTCCTCTCATCCCCTAAGAAGACATCACCACCATCATATTTATCATACTCTCAGAACCACTCCCTATGGGGAGTGAATTGAAAGGATGCACCTAAGTCAATCAACCATGCCTCATGATCTACCTATGTACTTGAAGAAGAAGCCAAGTACACATCCCCACCTTCATTTGAGGTGGTTTTCGTCTCTACAGAAGTAGCGTCATCAGATCCCTTTCCTTCCTCAAGAGCTTTAGATCTACAGTCCTTTTTTAAGTGCCCTTCATTTCCACATTTCCAGCACACCTTTACAGGTTTTCCTCAAGATTTAGATCTCCCTCTATATTTAGATCTCCCACTCAACGATTTATTTGTGTTTATGTTCTAGGATTTTCCTCGTACAGACAAGGCATCACCATTATAGCCCTCCGTATTTTTTTCATCTCATTTCCTTTGATGGCAAGGATGAGACTATTTCATCAAACTGCAAGGCAGTCGCATTGCTACCTGTTGAAAAAACTAGACTATCCCACAAATCAGGTAGAGAACACAATAAACCGATGCACTTATCTTCATCTAAAATTTTTGCATCAATAGATAACAACTATCTTACCACAGTATTAAAGGCGTTCAGATGCTCTGCCACCAAGTCTCCATCCTTCATCCTCAGGTTATACATCTTTTTCCTTCGGAACAGTTTATTCACCAGAGACTTAGATTGGTATAAAGTCCCTAACTTGTCCCACAAATACTTCACTGAAGCTTCCCCTGAAACATTCAACAATATTGAATCTGAGATACACAACCATATTGTACTCTTTTCCTTTTGATCCAACTTCACCTAGTCTTCAGCTGATATTACCGTTGGTTTAGTACCTGGATCTACATCGATCCACTGATCTTTATCCACGAGTAGATTCTCCATCTTGAGTTTCCACAAATCAAAACTCTAACCATTAAATTTCTCGATCTTTATCTTTCCCCTACTCACCATATTCTTTCACCACAAGAATCGGTCCTGCAAATCTCCCACTAAACAAGGTCTACCAAAGGCCCGAGCAAACCCCCTCAGGAGCAAAGGCATCCCCTTGAAGACAAAACAGTTATGATACCAAATGTAGGTTTTAACCGTGTATAGAAATTACCTGCATACAAATTCTAAAAATAGAAAATAAACAATGGCAAGAGCATAAAACATAAAATAGATATACATAGATATTTCCCCTAGATCCCAAAATTGGGACTACCATATTGATTTTTCATTATATTCCTTTCAATGTTACAATACATATATATATACATGCCAAAGCATCCATAAACCCCAATCCATTAACCCTAGATTAGAACATAACTATAGTTCCCTTGACACGGTCTACAAAATACCATGGAAAGAAATCCATCATACCAAAAACCATGTACGAAAACCACGCACAAAACCATAGGTATGTCCGCCCACCTAATATAGGGTCCAAAAAAAAATTCCTCGGGGTGCTACGCCGCCCCCCCTCTAACCCCCCTGCTTCACTACTGTAGCTACTCATGGAAAGAATATAACACACACCCAACACAAGAGAGACCACTAAAATCAGTATTGGGGAAGCAGTTGAGCAAGTTCCAGTTAACTTTCCAATATATGCGGACAATCAACTATTCATATAAGATGAGTTGACATTAACATGGCAGCAAGTCAAGCAGCAGTAGCAGAAGGAAGAAATCCAGTACAAGATCAGGGAAAGAGATAGTTGTTGACAAAATGGAGGGAGAATGAAGTTGCAGAGTGAAATCAAATTCAATTTTCATGTAGACAACTTCGGCAACAAAAGAAAAAGGAAGCAGAGTATACAGAGAGCAGAGCGGAGGAATAGAGAAAAGCAGAGCTTGTAGGTAGAAGAACTAAGATCGAAGCAATCAGAACAAGAACCGAAGGAAGAATGAGGGTCGAGGAGGAAATAACAAGAAGAGAAGAAAAATCAGGAAGAATAAGAAAATAAAGGTGCAATGACAAAAAGAAACAGCACCGATTCAAGAACAAAATCGGCTTATAACAGAGGGAAAGAGAGAACATATGCAGGACCGAGATCTTTCTCAGTAGATCGAAGATTTGATTGAATATTTGGACATGGAGTTGGACCAGAACTGCAAGATGAAGATATTGATCTGGTGTTGAATGCCCCGCAGGTCATCGATCATCCTCTACCACCTCTAGGCGCAGAGTTATCCCCGAGAAATGATCATGCATCACCTGCATTCATTAGAGAAAGGGTGAGAGTGGTGGACACCAGTAGGAATCCAAATGACATTATCGAAGCCAAATTGGCCTTCGGGAGTGTGAAAAGATCAAACACTCAGTATTTGATGGTCTAGAGTAACAAATTGATACAAATTCTACACCCAGTAAGAGATAGAACAGCTCGGCGGAGCAGCGCAAAACACAGTCTCCGCACAGGTCTACTCAGGGGAAATGAGAGCAGCGATACTGGGTCAGGTATCAACACTTAAAGTGACCATGTAGGACCTTTATAAGGATCTCATGACCATACATAAGGAATTTTTCCACTTGCATAGCCCACAGCAGCAGAGCAAGGAATTTGTCAAGACTCTTAGGAATGTGTGAACTGCCATCACCGCCATGCAATAATGGACAAGGCGATACGATGGGGCACCACCTAATTTGCTAAAGAAGATGAATCCATAGACATATTTGGAGAAAGAAAGAGTTCAAATCTTGATTCAAAACAACAAGCAGCTCACCTTGTTTGTTGGAAACATTCAGGCCCCATATGTATGGTTGTACAATAGTATTGGACTTCATGGTGAGAACCCACAAGATCCCATTAGTCATCTCACTCACCAAATCTAAATGAAAACACCAAGTCAGGAAAGATATTGAAGATTACATGGAGCAGTTGAGATAGGTTGCAACCAAGGAAGACTTAGATTCGATTAGACAAAACATGCAGAACTACATCGGTGGTTTTGTCTAGATCAGAACCATGTTGCTCCTACTCGAGAGAGAAGTTAATATTGGTTCCAAATCATTGTACCCAGATTCTATGGAGATTATAGTCTGCTTCCATCCTGTCACCATCATGCAGTTAGGGTATGTCATCACACAATAGCAAGATTGGCATTGATACATGACCGAGAAGCATCAAATGGAGGTTGTCGAGCTAGAGTGTTCCCAAACTCAAGCATCATTATAGTGTGTTGTCTTGTTATCCTGCCAAGTTGTCTCTAGCTTATGTTTTCCTATATGGGTATGAGTATAAAATGCAATTTTATTTGTAATTATATTGTAAGTGAAATTCCAAGTGTCAATATTGGAAAAGGAAAATTCATCATGTAATGTAATGTGTTATTTTGTGAAGAAGTTGAAAAGTCATGAGGGTAGTCCAAAGGTCACAAAGGAGAGTCGAAGTTACCCCCTCTTGTTATAAATATAACCTCATAACTCATGTAACGGGATTTTGGAGCCAAGATTTGGCTCGGCTTAGGCTTAGAAAGATCTTGGGAGTATTGTGAAGAGCCTTGGCTTCTCCAAAGCGTAGAGCGAGTATACTTCTTTGGAGGAGCCTGTGTTCTTCACTGTAATGTTCCATTATTGGGGCTAGTGGTCATCAATGGTGTATGTATGGATGTAACTTTCATTTAGAATTAAAAAAATCATAGCAAAAACACTTTCATACATATTTTGTAAATATAGTAGGACTATTCTTGTTTTATTAGCAATGCATGTTATTTAACTTATGCATATGCTTATGAACTATTTTGTTTTCAGTTGTACGAATCTTGTAGAATTCATGTTGTTGGATTAATTCATCACTTTAACTTGTGAACTATTCTGAATCTTAGCTTGTGATTTCATTTTGCTCGTGTGTTCCTTTCAAGTTGCATACTGTTATAGGCTTCCAAGGGGCGTAGTTCCTTTTCCGTTCATGTGTTGGAATCTTCATACATCGCACTTGAATCTCTGCAGGGTCACACACTTGCTCTTACCCAAAGTTATCATACTTTCCTCTGCATGTTTTCATGGTCAAGGCATAACATTACCACCCACTCTTGGGACTCCTACTCCAAACATTGTGAGGTCCAGTTGGGACTTCATATCTAGGAGATCCCCTGAATGTTGGTGGGTCCAACACATTCAACATTTTTGGCACTAGAAGGAGGGACAGATGACATGTTGAGCCCTTGAAGTCTATTTTGAATTTTTGCACTCATTTATGAATTCTTCCTTCATCATATTCCTGGCATGTTTTTCTATAGACATAAAATTACAAATGTCGGCGAATATCATTGATGACTTGTCACATCTTAAATTTGATGGCGAGGGTGGAACAACCTTGCTTGAGCATACTGATTGTTTTCTTCAATTTTTCATAAAGCACAACATCCCCCTTGAGGATGTTGGCTCTCGGTTGTTTATTCTCACGTTCAAAGGGCGCATAAGGCAATGGTGTAACACATTAATTGATGCCTCCATACACTCTTTCGAGCATCTTGTCACAGAATTGTCTCATGCTTTTGACATGTTAGATCGTAAACGTCTAGGGAAGGAAATTTTAGAATTGCAAAAATCACCCAATGAATCATTGCATCATTTTCACATTTATGCAAATCCACATGAGTTAGAATCTTTCGAACCTCTCCCAGCATACCTCGGTGTTAGAGATTCTAAATATGAGATGAACAAGGTTGTTTTTCCAAGTGACCCTTTGCCCCCTTCTCATCAAACAGCTCTAGCTCCGCAAGTCGAGGTGGGAGATGTTGATAATTCACCTATTGATCTACCACCATCTTTTCCCACCTCACATACTTAGAATTTCGACGGAGGTTTGGATTTTCAATCTGATGATTTTGATGAAGTGTTATCTCCTCGTCCTCCATCCTTTGGTTCTTCTAATCCTCTGGATTGTGATGTGTTGTGTTCACCTATTTCAAATCTCTCTTGTGATGTTCATAAGGATCAAGTGTTGGATGGAGTTGGTGTTGAGCAACCAACTTGTGATATCATTCATGATGATTATGTGGGGGAGCCCATAGTTGAACAAGAATTTACGACGAAGGATGATTCTCTTCCTTCCACACCTCTCCTTCATCATTCTGACATTTCCCATGATTTTGTCATTTCTGTTGAATCTTGTGAAAATTTAGTTCCTGATGATGTTACTACTTCTGATCATTCACAGAACACATGGGATGTCAGTTCTTCATCCATATGTGGAGAGGATGAATCTTCTACTCTTGATCTTCCTAATCCCTCATCTCATCTTTCTGAAAAATTAGAGGGTGAAATTTATCATTTTTAATCTTCCAACATAGTTACCGATCAAACGAGAAAATTACCTAGTACCCTTTTTTTAAGGTAGAAAAAAATCACCCGATTTTGAAAAGTGGTGATTCAGAATACACCTTTTTTTTTAGCATAATTTTGGCACTTTAAATTTTCTTATGTATCAAGTATGAACATTTTTTTTAGATGTTAGTGATTTTCATGTTGATTTTGAATAGTGTTGATGCAGCATCAACCCCCTTTTTTTAGAGTTGATTTTTAACACTTTAAATTTTCTAATGTATTCTTCTTCCCATAATATTTTTTTTAAGTGTATTTATGTATTTGTGTGTTTTCATTTTTTTTTCAATTTTTTTTGTAATGAAATCTTAATTTTTCGCGTAGTTGGAGAAAAAAATGGTCAATATTTTAAAGTTAGTATTTTCTATATGTTTATGTAATGTTAATTAATATTTCAATGGACATCAAATAATTGTCACTAAAAAATTAATAATTTTAAACATTTGACAAAAAATCCACATTTTCAGACTTTTTGTCAAAAATGACATGTCAAATAAACGATTTTTATGGGACAATCCTAAAAAAAAAACTTTAAAAAGTGGCATTTTTTACGAATTTTATGTTAAAAAAATAATAGTAATCACAGGGTTTTTACAAAAAAAAATTGTTCACATAAAAATTAAAGTGAAAATAAGATAATACAAATATTGAACATATAACAACAATAATCAAAAGCTCATTCTTCTCATAAAATCTCAAAGTCAAAACATTACAAGTAAAACTACTGAACATCTCTCAAAAATTAGTTTGATTTGCAATCATAACTTAAATATCATCAACAATACCATATAATCCATGTTCATGGTCTTCTTTAGCTTCATTATTTTCTTCTTCCACAATATTTTCTGCTTGAGTTTCCTCATTTTCCTCTTCTAATGGATCTTTCATGTCTGCAAATATCCCAAAGTATCATTTTCCAATCATTCCTGTAGGAATTTACAGGGTAAGTTCCTCAGACAAAACACCAAAGGACACCGCTCACAACCAGATCGCAGATCAATACACCAGTATTTTTGACGTGGTTAAAACCCTCAAAGAGGGAAACAGTCCACGGCCTGAGCCAACGCGGCCACTTCAGGCAATTTATTAATAAAAGAATGAAAATTTACATATGCTTCTCTCATGCACGGATTACCCTACAAATGACCCTCCATGTGCTTTAAATAGAAATCATGGACCAATCGGGTGTCAAGCCACGGATCAAGTGTCGGTAATACCGAGGAGAGAATGAACCGTTGGATCACTACATATCGTGATCGTCGGATTGTAAGTTACAAAATGTACAAGGTAAAGAAACACACTTTACCTAACTCTATACCTAACTCTATACTAGACCAAGTTGTACTTAACTATTTCCTATGTGTCGGAATATCCTAACATCCCCCCTTAAGAACAACTTGGGATAGGATTGAAGGATTTACAAATATGACACAATAGGAGAAGGAAGGAGTTACTAGAGCCTATCCCCCCTTAGTGACAACTTCTTGAACTCCAACCATAAATCGAAGTTTAGTGAACTTCGCCTCTGTGAGAGCCTTTGTGAAGATGTCTGCAACTTGATCATCTATTGAACAATATTGCACTTCAAGAACATGGTCATGAATGAGCTTTCTGATGAAGTGCATGTGCAGTTCAATGTGTTTGTTGCGCTGATGTTGGACTGGATCTTTGCATAGCTGAATGGCACTTTGATTATCACACCAAAGTGTAGTCGGATGCTGCTGCTGAAAGCCAAAATCTGACAGGATCTGACGAAGCCACAAGGCTTCCTTACTAGCTTCTACGGCACCACGATACTCTGCTTCTGCTGATGAAAGAGAAATGGCACCTTGTTTCTTGCAAGCCCATGTAATAGGTCCTGAACCAAGAGTGAACACATAATCGGCAGTAGACTTCCGATCATCAGGGTCACCAGCCCAATTGGAATCAGTGAAACCAACCAATAGAGGAGATGCTTCGGCACTGTAATGAATCCCAAACTGAACTGTACCTCGAACATAATGAAGTATTCTTTTAGCTGCTTTCCAATGACTTTCACGTGGGTTTTTCATAAACCGAGCAACAAGGCCAACAGCAAAGGAAAGGTCAGGACGAGTATGGGTTAGATACAAAAGTTTTCCTACAAGTTGACGGTATAAGGTAGCATCAACTTCAGGAGAAGTATAAGTGATTGAAAGTTTGACTCCAGACTGAAAGGGAGAAGGGGCTAGCTTACAATCTTCCATGTGAAAATGGCGTAGAATATCACAGGAATACTTGGACTGAGAAAGGGAAATACCTTCCTTGGATTGCAAGACTTGAAGACCGAGAAAATAATGTAAGTGTCCTAAGTCTGTCATTTTAAACTTCCTTTTAAGGCTAGACTTCACATGGTTTATAAGGTTGGGATCACTACCGGTAAGGATAAGATCATCAACATAAAGAACAAGAATGATAAGAGACTTGGCCACTTGCTTGGTGTAGACAGTATTGTCAGAATGACACCTAGAAAAGCCAGATTCTAAAAGAAAGCTATCCATTTTGGCATACCAAGCTCGAGGAGCTTGCTTGAGACCATAAAGGGATTTCTTAAGCCGACATACAAGGCTGGAGTCTGTTTTTATGAAGCCAATGGGTTGTTCCATGTAGATTTCTTCATGCAAGTCCCCATGCAAGAAGGCAGATTTAACATCCATCTGATGGACTTCCCATTTGAACGAGGCAGCAAGGGAAAGAACAAGACGGATAGAGTTCATTTTAGCAACAGGGGAGAAGGTTTTAGTGTAGTCAATGCCTTCAACCTATGAAAAACCTTTAGCAACAAGACGAGCTTTATGTTTATCAACTTTCCCATCTGGTCCATACTTGGTTCTGTAAACCCATTTGCATCTAACAAGTTTTCGTCCCTTTGGTAGAGGAACAAGATCCCATGTATCATTTGCCAATAATGAATGATATTCTTCATTCATAGCTGCTTCCCAATCTGGATGGCCTGAAGCTTCTGCAAAGGTGTCAGGATCATAATTTACTGGAGCTTGAGCCAGTAAAGAAGAGGCTCTGTCAAACTGAGAACGTGTGCGTCGCTGATCTGTAGGATCACCGGCAAGATCACCTGCTGCATCTCGAGTAGCATGAACCCATTTTGGAAGTTAAGGAGCTGAAGGAGGATCCTGAGATGGTGGGGGAGGATTGTCATCCTCACTTTCATCATCTGAAGAAGAAATGTTTTAAAAAGTAGAAGAGATAGGAAGAGGTGGCACATCCGCCGGACTAGGCTCGCAGGCATAGCCTTTGACATCTTCAGAATATCCAACAAAAGTACATTTTTCACTCTTAGGTTCTAAAGTTGTATGCTTTTCATCTGGAATATGGGCCCACGCTTCACTTCCAAAAACACGAAAGTGACTTACATCTGGTTTGATTGAGTTCCATGCTTCTTCTGGAGTGATATTCTTTAAAGCCTTAGTAGGAGTGCGATTTATTATGTAATTTGCACAGTTAATTGCTTCTGCCCAAAAACTAAGACCAAGTCCTTTAGATTGTAGCATACAATTAGCCATTTCCTTTAAGGTGCGATTCTTCCTTTTAGCTACACCATTTTGTTGTGGAGTATATGGAACAGTATGTTGCATTTGAATTCCATTCTAAGTGCAAAAGTTGATGAATGTGTTTTTAACATATTCTCCGCCATTATCAGATCTTAGCTTAAGAATTTGATGTCCAGATTGTTTTTCAACAAAGGCCTTAAAGGCCAAAAATGTGTTAAATACTTCACTCTTGAGTTTTAAGAAGTATACCCAAGTGCGTCCGGAGAAATCATCAATGAAAGTTAAGAAATACTTGCAGCCAGAGAACGAAACAACTGGAAGTGGACCACATAAATCACTATGCACAAGCTGTAAAGGGGTTGTGGCGTGCCAAGAGACACGTTTTTCAAAACTGTCCCGATGATGTTTTCCGAGTACACATCCGGAACAAACACCATCTCTACAAGATACCATAGGAAGACCTGTCACCATATTTTCTTTACATAGATGCTGAAGGGAGCGATAGTTTAAGTGACCAAATCGCTCATGCCAAAGTTTGCTCACTTCATCGTTATGAGCAACAAATACTGAGGGAAGATTTGATGACCCAAAGTTGTGAAACTTATACAACCTTGTAGAATCATCAGCAATGCCAGTAGCTAAAATCTTTTTAGGATCTCTTAGGTCCTTGATTACAACATCATGAGGTGAAAATTCAACGATTTTACTTCACCTGAATGAGTTATCTGATATACAGATAGAAGGTTGCAGGATAAGGTTGGAACACATAATACATCATTAAACTAACCATTGTCTAGATGAACAGTTCCAGTCCCTACAACACTAAGAGATCTATCATCACCAACATATATATTTTTGGTGTTACAATCATTTAAAGAAGAAAACATGGCTTTGTTTTTGGCCATGTGATAAGAAGCTCCAGAATCGATGAGCCACTCATGAGAATGAGAAGAAGAAGATACATTTAGTGCATAGCCAGACCGAGATGCTTGACAACCACATGCAGAAAGTGCCATTCCTGGAGATGAAGTTGAAGTTAAAGATTGCTCCAAATGGATGTTATGTTTCTTCATCGCTGCTTCCAAGGCTTCCATCTTCTTAAAGCATTTGGATTCTAAGTGGCCATCTCGATTACAAAAGTTGCAATGTCTATCAGTCTTCTTCCATTTGTTTTTATTTGTCTTATCATTTTGTTGAAATGATTTTTCATTTTGAGGTTGAGATTGCTTAGGACCCTTGTTTGGTTTAGGACCATTCTTTTTAGGATATGACTTCTTAGGATTCTTTGAATTTGGTTGCTGCTGGGCGGCTAACACTTTCTTGGAAGAGTTTCCAAGATTAAGAAGACCAAGGTGTAAGAGTTTTTCTTGTTCTCTTATTAAAGAATCACAAAAAGAGTCAAAGGAAGGGGACTTGTAGTCTGTTCCTTGAGAAATGAAGGCTTCTCTTATAGAATGGAAGGTGGAAACAAACACAGAGTAGGCTGGTCCCAACTTAGTAAGAATGGAATAGATAAGGTTACTATCTTCTTTCTTAACTTTAACACCTTCCAAGAGATATCTAAGGGTCTTGAACTTGGACAAGAAATCTTCAATGCAAGAAAAATTATTAGGGTCCAATGTAAGCAACTCATTTTCAAGTTGATGGGCTCTAAGTTCATTTTTAATCCCAAAAACTTTATTGATTTGTTTCATTGCTTCATCAGGAGTATCAAGTTCTGCAATATGGAATCTAAGATCTGGAGAAATAGACATCCCTATCAATCTATGTGCTTGATCTTGCCTATTTTCCCATGTAGCAGCCTTATCTTCATCCTTCAGTTTCTTTTCTTGGCCTGAGGCTATTCTGTAGAGACCTTTACTTCTAAGTAAATCCTCAATGTAGGACAACCATTGGAAGTAGTTGGTGCTGTCAAGGGTAACTTGGTATTGACTTTCCATTTCAACGGAAACTGAAGCTAAAGATGCTAAAACTAAGTGTTCCAATGGATAGATCTCGAAAAATTAGGTTGGTTTAAAAAAACGGCTCTGAAAACGACTTCCGGATGAAGAAGTTATGGCTTTTGGAAAAAACGTTGTTGAAGATGCCGGCGAAGTGCGGGAATGTGCGGAAATGAAAAATCCGCTCTCACAAAAAGGAGATTTGAACCCAAGACCTCTACTCTCTTAAAATAGCTTTGAACCAATTGAGCTATACAAAAAATTTGAGAGAGAGAGAGAGGGGGGGGATGCTTTGGGTTGCGTGCTTGCTTTGAGAAGGCTCTTTTTCCCTACAAAAAAAAAAAACACAAAACCCAACACGGACATACAAAAAAAACGAACCTTGCGGCTCGAAGTTAGCTTTAGCCGAAAAACTAAATATTTTCAAAAATGAACCTTGCGGCTCAAAGTTAGCTTTAGCCGGAAACTAAATATTTTTTTCAATGTTTCTGATTTTCCGAGATCACACTAAGGCGCAGGGAAAAGAGCATACGCATGAGAAAAATCCTTCCTTTCTGTTTCTGATTTGCCCAGATCGCACAGATTCGCAGGGCAAAGAGCATATGCAGAAATGAAAGGTATAGATCCAGTAATAAAAAAAGGCTAAATAAACCGAAACCGAAATAAACAGAGAGAAAATAACTGTAAACTGCAAATAAACATTGTATACCTCCAGATCTTAAAAATGACGCAGCTAGGGCTACCAGAAACCTTTTCGAGTAAAACGAAATGGGTTCCTCACTGGAACATATGCTCCCAACACAACAGAGCAATCCTCTCGGCCCGAAAGCAGTCAGAAACAGTAGATCTAGGAAACGGCAGTCGGATGCAGTTCTACCGGCTTCAGATTTGGATCACCAACGGACGCGACCCTCAAATGGCTCTGATACCATGTAGGAATTTACAGGGTAAGTTCCTCAGACAGAACACCAAAGGACACTGCTCACAATCAGATCACAGATCAATACACCAGTATTTTTGACGTGGTTAAAACCCTCAAAGAGGGAAACAGTCCACGGCCTGAGCCAACGCGGCCACTTCAGGCAATTTATTAATAAAAGAATGAAAATTTACATATGCTTCTCTCATGCACGGATTACCCTACAAATGACCCTCCATGCGCTTTAAATAGAAATCATGGACCAATCGGGTGTCAAGCCACGGATCAAGTGTCAGTAATACCGAGGAGAGAATGAACCGTCGGATCACTACATATCGTGATCGTCGGATTGTAAGTTACAAAATGTAAAAGGTAAAGAAACACACTTTACCTAACTCTATACTAGACCAAGTTGTACTTAACTATTTCCTATGTGTCGGAATATCCTAATAATTCCATATAATGGTGGTTGAGGTTCCTTTTCCTTTCTTGCCACACGTGATTCATTAAAATCTCCTTTCCTCAAACCAACTTCTTGTATTGCATCTGGAAGAAATTGAAGAGCATTAATTCTTTTTTGAATAAAATTGCATTGTAGTGGGTCTCTTTCAATCGCAATGCAATTTCTTTCTTTTTGTAGGCAACATGCTAATGTCATACATAATCATCAAGCACAAAACAATAAGTAAATTAGTATAAACACATAAAAATAAAATAAAATAAAATACTAAAATTCAATTTTATATAATAAAACTTACATGAACCTAAAAATAAATCCAAAACCCAATCTCCTTCATTTGAACATAAATTTATAAGATAGTTAATAAATTTTGTGTTTTTTTATAAATGTTAACTATCTCTCCTTTTGCATCTTTATCCTCATATGTTAAATTTTTTAGGACGACATCATGAACCAGTACTTGGTTATGACTCTTTCCATCTACTTGGTTCAGAATAATAGACTTATAGCTATCATCTTTTGTCCAACATTCAACATGGATGAACTCACAATCACTTGTAATTTGTTGATCTCTGGAAGAAATGAGATTTGAATTTTTCCTGTAACACGACATAGTAAAAGTTCAACTAACTTGTACATAAAATAAAAAAATAACATTAATCAAACATACAATTTCAATGTCTTACCATGTAAGTCGCAACCTTGAGCTTGATTTTCCCTTTAAGCTTGTTAATAACATTGCAAATTGTGTGTCTGAATGAAATGTCATAAATTTCCAAAGTGGTAATGTTGTGACTTCTTGAAAGCCTGTAACCACTTTATTAAAATCTTGATAAGTGTAAGGCTCACTATCATATCCAATGTCTAGGAAATTGAAACCATGAGGAATGTCTGCAATAACCAGGGCATATTCCCTTTTAGGTATGAGTTTTGCAATGTCTTCACAGTCACCTTGTATTATTTGATATTGGATAGTGTCCAGCACATTCCAAATGAAATGAGTAAGAGTAGGATCAAGTTCAACATCTGTAAGACGTTGCTTTCTCAGTGTTTCCAACTTAATTTTTTCAATGAAGATTTTGAAAGTATTTGGTACTCCATTCGCATCCGTCTTCGGCATCTTTAATGAAATAAACAAATATAAGTATAAGTAATAAAATAAAATAAAAAAATGTATGAATAAAATGAATGTAAAAATAAACATACCTTTTTGAATGCAAGATAAAAATATTTAAGTGGTGTTGCAGAACTAGATTCTGGGTAGTTGAGAACAATATCATTCCAACTCTCTTTATTCAACAATTTAACCATATGTTCTTGTATTTTCATATAAATCTTATGACTAAATAAACAAAGTAAAAATTGTTAATATAGTGATATGTATAACAAATAATACCAACAACAATATGTTATTTTTAAAAGAAAATTATAATCCAAGAAAAAATAAAAATAACTCAACAAACTTTTGAAATTCCGAGCACATTTCCTCCAATGACAACTCACCTTACTTCACATGACATAATATTGATTTGACTAGTTTGTCATCCTTCACTCCTTGCAATGTTCTCCAAGGTGTGATAGTCATATCATTTGGTTGTTTCATTTCAGGACCTGTCTTACTGTTGGTACATATTATGGGTTTGGACTTTTTAACCTTCTGATTTTTTATGGAAATATTCTCCCACATGTTGAAAATGTCATCAATCAATTCCCATATCTCCCATGTTCTAAATGCCAACTGGAAAATGTTAGTTATGCTTCTTAATAGTTCTGAATTTACTTTGCCACCTTTTGATTTGATTATGTCCTCAATTTGATAACATGTTTCCATACAACATTCCTTCCGAAAGCTTAAACCAAACTTTGTCTTATCCCCACCACATTTTTTTACGAATTCATTATGAATAAATCTGACCCTTTGGATGAAATTCATAGACATTCTATACTCATTATCTGCATTATGATCTCATGCCAATAACTTTGCCTCTATTTGTTAAACCAGCGTAAATGATGCATTTCACTATTTCAAAAAGATAGTTTCCAGGATATTCCTTGATCAATTGTCTTTTAGCCTCTGTTGAATGGTTCCCTCCAATTACATAATATCTATAATCAAAACATTGTGTCCTATCAAATGCCTCCTTGTTGGGAACTTGATTTATATCAACAAGAACCACATAATCCACCACATATGCATATGGATTGCACCTAAACAACGTTTTCAAATGATGGACATGTAGGTGATGTGCCTTTCTAATTTGATATTGAGATTGTCTTTCATCTGACCTATAGAATTGGGTGACATTAAGCTCATATGTTTTGTCACCATTAATTAATTTATTCTTCCTCAAGTGATTCTAAATGGCATTTTGTTTTGTTTTCATAATGCCATCCTCTAAATCAGCACTTGACATTATGATTTATTTGTTGCCTTTAAAACTTTCACTTTGTTTTTCACTTTTGCTTATGATTTTAACAGATTCACCAATTTTTTATTTCTTCTTCTTCCTAGTTAACATATCTTCTTCCACATAAATAATCTCCCCGTCATCAAGTGGAAGAGAGACATCCATGAACATTTTTCTTTTCGGTGTTTTATTTCTTTTCTCCTTTTCAGCAACAGTTCTAACCTCCTCCTCACTAATGGAAACATATTTTTGAGCTTCAGCTTCAGCTACAACTATTGTATCTTCAAAAGAAACATGTTTACCTTTGTTAGATTGACCCACCGTATGGATTCTTTGTTGATCCCCTATATGTACCATTGCAGTGTCATGGATTGTTGATCTTTGCTTCATTCTCTTTTCTTGTTTTGACTCTATATAGAAACTGTTGATAACATTCATAATATTTGGCTCTACATAATAAATACCCTCCAGCATCATTGAAAGACTCTCAGCAAAATCCTATCAAAGAAAATACAATATGTCAATGATCAATCATTTATAAAAAAAAAAAATGATCCTTACAATAATACATAACACATAAATATAAATAAGTATACTTACAATGTTATTTGGAATGTTGGATGAGATTTCTTCATACAATGGTGTAGATTCTTCATCTGTGTCATACTTGACTTTTGAGAGACGATATCTAACATTTTCATGTGACTTGAGCAATTTTGCAAGAACATAAACATTGTTTGAATTCGGCACCAAACATATGTCTCGTACTCTGCCTATCACCTCATACGGTTCACCCATGTAAATCATACCACAGTATAGATAGAGATGTGTACTATCATCAGATTCAACATCTTTAACATGCCATGTAAAATTTGTTTTATTTATTTCTCGTGAATTCATCCATTCAGAAATAATCTTTGGTGTACTTGATGGGCCAGTTGGTCGACTTTTACGATGTTTCTCAGTTCGGGTATGTTCAACAGTCTTCATAGCGTGTCCACCTGCAACTTTAGATGATGGAATTGTTGTCCTTGTTCCAGACATATTCACAGAGACCTTCCTTGATGCTATCTTCCTGAAAAAAAAAATAAATAAATAAATAAAATAAAAATAAAAATAAAAATAAAAAATAAATAAATAGTAAATAAATAAATAAATAAAATAAAATAAAATAAAAATAATAAAATAATAAAATAATAAAAAATAAAAAAATTATATATATATATATATATATATTAGTTAATCAAAAAAACATATATATTACTTTAAATAATAATAATAATAAAATTGACACTATAATTGTTATTTAAATATAAAAATAAGTTAAATTATATGTAATTTTTAAAAAATGTTATAAAATTTATATATACAAATTTATAAAAAATTTATTATATACAAATATATATATAATTTTGAAATTATTAAAAAAAGTTATTAGATATAAATTAAAAAAAAAAACAACAACACTTTTTTTTAAATGAAAATGGTCATACTTTGAATGACTTACTTAACGCAGTTGAATCCCAAAAATGACTAATATAATGCACTGCGTAAATCCCCCATACTTAAATTCAAAAAGAGTCAAGGGATCTCTACCTGAATGGTTCATGAGGCACAATACTTGCTAAGGTTTTGCAAATGGGGTAGCAAGCTAAGTGGGCTTGATTGTGGGGAAAAACTCCACAGTTAAGCGCGCTTGAGCCAGAGGAGTTCTGGGATGGGTGACCTCCTGGGAAGTCCTGGTTACCGGGTGCAAGCCCCGGAAGTGATGATTGATGCTATGTGATTCATTCTCCACATTTCACTAGTTTCAATCCCACTTCTTCACCCCTGTGAGCATCACCCGATGCAATGAGTGCTAAGTGAACTATTCAAAAATCATGAGATATTAGTCACTTTACGACTACCTCTCATGGAAATGGTCATACTTTGAATGACTTACTTAACGCAGTTGAATCCCAAAAATGACTAATATAATGCACTGCGTAAATCCCCCATACTTAAATTCAAAAAGAGTCAAGGGATCTCTACCTGAATGGTTCATGAGGCACAATACTTGCTAAGGTTTTGCAAATGGGGTAGCAAGCTAAGTGGGCTTGATTGTGGGGAAAAACTCCACAGTTAAGCGCGCTTGAGCCAGAGGAGTTCTGGGATGGGTGACCTCCTGGGAAGTCCTGGTTACCGGGTGCAAGCCCCGGAAGTGATGATTGATGCTATGTGATTCGTTCTCCACATTTCACTAGTTTCAATCCCACTTCTTCACCCGTGTGAGCATCACCCGATGCAATGAGTGCTAAGTGAACTATTCAAAAATCATGAGATATTAGTCACTTTACGACTACCTCTCATGGAAATGGTCATACTTTGAATGACTTACTTAACGAAGTTGAATCCCAAAAATGACTAAAATAAAAATATTATTATATATTAAATTTTAAATTATTAAAATCAATAACTTATATAAAAAAATAATAATAATAAATATATTATATATTAAACGGATTTATATATAAATTTTAATGTTAAATTATATATATATATATAAAAGTTAAAAAATTAAAAATATTATATAAAAAATATATATTTAAAATTTAATATATAAAAATTGTTTAAATATTTTTAAATTGTATTAAATTTTTATAATTTAAATTAAATTAATTTATTTTCATTTTTATTTGTTTATGTTTTAATTTAATATTTTAATTTTATAAACATACAAATAAAAATAAAAAAATCGCCCTTTGGTCATTGGCCGGGGACCTGGGCGCATGGGGGGTTGTGTGCAATCGGTTTGCATCCCTTTGGCTGCTGGCTAGGGGCCAGGGCCAAAGGGTGCAACAATTTTTTTTATATATAATATTTAATAAAAAAAAAAAAAAAATTTAAATAAATAAAAACTAATATTTTTATTTTTAAAAAATATTTTTTAATAATTAAAAAAAATAAAGACAAAAAAAAAAAACAAAACTCTAAATACTTTTTTTTAATTAAATTTAAATTAAAAAATTGAATATTTTCAAAAGATATATTTTAATTTAAAAACAAAAAAACAAAAAATAAATAAATAATTAAAACTTTATTAATAAAGTGTAATAAATAAAATTTCAATTTAAAAAATAAAAAAATAAATTTAAAAATAACAAATATATAACAAAAACAATAAATGGATTTTTTTTTTCTAATTGAACACTTTTTAATTTTTTTTCCATGCAAGAATTTTAATGCTCCCAAAAAATAATAATAATACTCATTTTTCATTTCAAAAACCTAAAAAATTTGAAATATATATATATATATATATATATATATATATATATTTAATTTTTCTCTTAAAAATCTTACAAATTTGAATTTTTTCCCCTTTTCGTCCAAAAAAAAATTTGCATTTTCCTATAAGAACACAAAATTTCCCCAAATTCATTTATAAATAGGCGAAATAGAAAGAAAACTAACCTTTAAAATGCATAAAACTCTTGTTGAATGTGCTATCTATGACAATGCAGTGCCTCTGCAAAATTGCTCCAAACGTTTTAACAAGACCTAGAAGACTTGATGTGATGTGATGAATAAAAACAATGAATTTTATTTCATAGTGATGATTGTGGGATTGATTTAGTGTTTCTTAAATGTGGGATTAAACTTTTAAAAAAAATAATAATAATAATAGTTAATATTATAGCTTTAAGTTAGTTTTCAATCATTGTGGGATAAAAATAAAATATTAATTATAAAAATTAATTTAGTTACATAGTCAATGTTAAATAATTTAAATAGAAAAATTATTTTGGGCTTCTGTCAATATTTTGAATAGAAACTAGGGTGAAATTTTTCAAAACCAAAATTTTAGTAATATGTTTTCAAGTAAATTATAGATGAAAATTTTGGAGGGAAATATTTCAAAACGAAATTTTTGGAGGCAAAATTTTTAGCGAAAATGTTTTAGGGGGAACTTTGGAGGGAAAATTTTCGGCGAAAAATTTTGGGGGGGTGGGGGGGGGGGTGGACTTTAGAGGGAAATTTTCAATCTCTAAGCTATAAATTTTCATTGGGAGAGAGTGCATTTGTATCATTCGACATCTTTTGGTTGAAGGTCATGGATTCTTCTAATAGTGAAGTTTTTCTTTCTTTAGCATCGACATCTTCGTCATGCAACAACTCTATTCATTTTGATGAATGTAACAGGAATTCTTTCACTATGAATAGAGAGACAAATTTTCCACTTGGTCTTAATCCTAAGGATAATGAGAGCAGTATTGATGAAGGGCAGCAAAAAGAATTCCCTGTCAATAGAGAGTCAATTTTCCCAATTCCTCCTAATCCTAAGGATTATGAGAGCACCACTGATGAAGGGGAGGATGAAGAATTTCCAGAGTCAAAGTTTCCACATAGTCCTAATCCTAAGGACTATGAAAGCACCACTGATGAAGGGGGGGGATGAAGAATTTCCAGAGTCAAAGTTTCCACTTCCTACTAATCATAAGGATTATGAGAGCACCACTGATGAAGGGGGGAATGAAGAATTTTCAAAGTCAAAGCTTCCACATAGTCCTAATCCTAAGGATTATGAGAGCACCATTGATGAAGGGGGGGATGAAGAATTTGCGGAGTCAAAGTTTCAACTTCCTCCTAATCCTAAAGATTATGAGAGCATCATTGATGAAGGGGGATGAAGAATTTGCAAAGTCAAAGTTTCCACATAGTCCTAATCCTAAGGATTATGAGAGCACCATTGATGAAGGGGGGACGAAGAATTTGCAGAGTCAAAGTTTCCACCTTGTCCTCATCCTAAGGATTATGATAGCACCACTCATGAAGGGGGGGATGAAGAATTTTCAGAGTCAAAGTTTCCACATATTCCTAATCCTAAGGATTATGAGAGCACCATTGATGAAGGGGGGATGAAGAATTTGCAGGGTCAAATTTTCCACATATTCCTAATCTTAAGGATTATGAAAGCGCCACTGATGAAGCGGAGGACGAGGATGAACAATTTCCAGTAAATAGAGATTCATATTTTCCACTTAGTCCTAATCCTAAGGATTATGAGAGCACCATTGACGCAAGGGAGGATGAAGAATTTCTATTAAATAGAAATTCAAAGTTTCCACTTATTCCTATCCTAAGGATTATGAGACCACCCCTGATGAAGAGGAGGATGAAGAATTCCGTGCAAATGATAATTTGACTATGAATAGATAGTCATATTTTCCACTTAGTCATAATCCTAAGGATTATGCGAGCACCAGTGATGAAGGGGAGGATGAAGAGTTTCTTGCAAATGATAATTTTAGAGGCACGAATGTGAATAATGCATTTTCTCTAAGTGAGTGTTTCAAAGGTATTCATGGTGATGACGAATTGAATCCTCCAGGGGAGGTTTTCAAAAGCAGGGATGAATATGGTGAAGAATTTCATCTGAGTCGGGATTCCAAAAGCGCAGATATTGGTAGTGAAGAATTTCCTTCAAGTGAAGATGGTAATGAATATTTTCCAAGCAATGATGGTGATGACTTTTCTAACTATGTTCACAGTATAATATTCCTCCTAATGGTGATGAAAATGCTTCTACATATAAAAATGAAATGAGGGAGACATTGCAAGCAAATATTGTATCTAGGACTAGGAGTAGGCCTCTTCATATCAATCCAAAATATTCCAATTATAAAAGGGTTAGGACAGAATATCTCAGAAGTAGAAGTTCTATCGGTGATCTGATTTCAAGTGAATGGTGACGAAAGGATTTCTTGAAACATTTGGATTTCAAGTTTGCTTTGGAGCAAAGGAAGAAATATTTGTCAATGAATAGACTTAGCATGCAAAATTCATTTTTAGTGGGTTGCATGCAATCTACACTAGTAGGTTATTATTATCATATTGGGAATTTATTGATATGTAGAAAAGCTTTCATAATGTTGCATTCAGTTGGTAACTTTTGTTTGTCAAGAATCCAAGAAAGACTGGAAAAAGACCCTACATATTATTCAAAAGTATGTTATACAGAGACGTAGGACCATCCACAATTACTGCAATGTCATGAATGAAAGGCTTATTTTCAAAGCATGGAGTGTATGTCAAATAAAGACACAAAACATATTCCAGATAATTTATCAGGATGAGAAATCTACAACTTATATAGAGAGTATGTAGAAGGTGTTGAAAGAGATGGTAATTTTATTACATATTCATATTTTACAAGGATATAGAGGAATGAATTCAACAATGTTTGTATTCCTAAGAAGACAAGGATGGGGGTTTGCAGTACATGTGCTTCTGTTAAATCAAAAAGGGATAAATTTCAAGGGGCAGAAAGAGGTATGCATTCATAAGAATTATTTTTAAAAATTAGATAGTTATCAACTATGAAAATATATTTATTAATATATTTCTTTTATTTTATGTGCAAATTCCCACTTCAAGCGCATCGCGGTCAAAAAACAAGTGAAAGACAAAAATTGTACAAGCATGGAAAAAAGTGTTATGATAGTCCAAATAAATATTTGGGTTTGATAATCGATGGTATGGACCAAAAGAAAACACTTTTGCTACATTTTGTCTGCACACCAGAAAAATTAGAGGAAGAAAATTTAATTTAGTTTCACTTGGTTGGTTGTATGGTCTTTAATGGGAAGATGTTTCCAAGGGTTTACTTCACAGCTCCAAATATTCATAATGATGCAAATATTACCATAAATATAATCATGATGTGCTTTCTCATTGGTCTGGTATTCTTCCTAAATTTTTGTATTTGTAATCGGACAACATAAGCTATGAAAATAAAAAACAAGTTCTTGTTGGATATCTAAACATTCTTGTTCAATTGGGAACTTTTAAAAAGGTAAAGGTTGGTTTCCTTCTTGTTGGGAACACTCATGACCATATTGATCAGATGTTTAGTCATTTTTCAGTAACACTGAGGAGGAATAATGTTGGGAGTCTCCCATCATTAATTGAATGTATTAAGAAATCATACATTCCAGAGCTTGTTTTTCATGTGCTGGAAGAAACTATTGACATGCGAAGGTTTTTTCTAGGATCGCATGGTGAGGAGAAATGCATTGAACAACTTAATGACATTAGCTTCCAACATCAATTTAGTATCAATAAAATTGATGGAAAAACACTTATATGGGGCAAGAAGTATTCAACTGTTGCAGAATGGGGGGTGTCATCAGGTTTAGCATTTTTGAAGTTCATTCCAGATCATCCAATATTTTCATCAAAGATAATATTATTACAATCAGTTGTTGAACTCCATAATGCACGAAGGCATAAGAGAGATAAATTATTATGAATTCTTGGAAGAAATAAAAATATGTATTAGAGATACATATGAGTACTTTGATGTTGCTGATTCAGTTTGGTGGGAGTCTTTTTTCAATTATCAAAGTATCATCTCAATATTAGAAATGAATATACACTTTTGAAACTCCATTTATTTGGCCTCAAAATATGCCAAATGAATAGGAGGAAAAACACATTGTTGAACAACAACAATCTCAAGGCATTATTAATTCTCAACAGGAAGAGGAAAGAGAAATCTATATTGGTTCTAGAGATCGTGTGCACAACATGAAGCCATGGAAGACTTTTATAGGGGTTATGTGCAGGATGTTAAGGAGGGTTGCATGATATCAGTATTAGCAGATGGAGATTCACTTGGCTATACATTTTGGGTTACGAAGGTTATAAAATTCATTAAAGAAAATGAAGATATTATAGCTGTTGAGATACATTGGTATGCCACAAATACCCACCCATTCAATGGTGTGTACAAGCTAGAGATGGTAGCTCATAAAAAAATTCACAAAAAGAGAAAAATAAAGGGTACAAATATAAATCATTGCCGCACAGACCTCTTCAAATTGGAGGACGTTGACATACTTGTCTAGGACTTCAATTTAACAAAGAGAGGAACTATTCTATTCAAGACCATATATATTTTGAAGAAGTTGCTACCAGAAGGAACAATGTTGAGATGGGAGTGTGCTGAACCTAGTCGTAGATCTACAAGGCTTTTGAAACCTGAAATGGTGGCCATGCATATTGACTAAGATGGGGCTCTAGTAGATGAAAGAGAAGAATATGGGTCATCTTCAGCTACATTCAGTCATTCATCTGAAGATGTAGATTATGATGGTGTGCTAGATCCTGTGGATGATTTTGAATAAATGTCTAAGACATTTTATGTAAATGATGTTTGCATGGTAACTTGAAATAAATATTTTGACTTCCATATGATCTTACATGAAGTTATGAATCATTTCTATGTTTGCTGGATTTAATGTTTTAATTAAAAGAAATTCATGTCTTTAGAGATGTTTGCATGGTAACTTGAAATAAATATTTTCACTTCCATATTATCTTACATGAAGTTATAGGTCATTTCTATGTTTTTTGGATTATATGCTTTAATGTATGTGATATTCAATCTACGAAAGTTAATATTTTGATTAAAAGTAAATAAATATTAAAATTAATGTTGATTTTTTAAATTATACACTAATATTGCAATGATATTATTTATTGTTATCATTTGGAATAAGATAGTTTTAAAATTGTTGAAATTTTGATGCCTCATTAAAAGGAGCACTTCGTTTTGATGGTTGATTTTTAGGTTTTTGTTGCAATATGATAAGTTGTCTTAGGCTAAAATTTGAAAAGAGCCATAGTTTTAGCCTTTGAAATAAAAAATACTCTTGGAATAATGAATCTTTCATTTACTTGTTCATTTTTAAAAATTGTTTTATTCATATAATTTCTCCATAATTTCATGGTTGAAATGTGTTAAAAATTGAAGGTTTTCAATTACAAGGTTGAAAATTTGTAAAAAACTTAAGGTTTTTCTGAATTATGATATTTTATCTTTAATGTTATGGTAGAAAACAAATACAATTTCAAGGTTTTTTAGAGTCAAGATATTTTATCATTAACAACATGGATGGAAATTGTTGGAATTACCAGGATTTGAGACATGATATTTTATCTTTAACATCATGTCAGAGAATTGTTGGAATTTTACAGTTTTTAAAAGTCTGGATATTTTATCTTTAACTCCATTGCTAAAAAATGTCAAAATTGTAACCCGATTTTTTTTTCTTATTCCATAATCAACACTTGTTTTTTTAAGGGTGTTTTTTCGTCCATTTTGCAAAACAAAAATGGTTTTTACTTCCATTTAAAAAAATGTTGAAAATTTACCCTAAAATAAACATCATTCTCGCATACACAATTTACTCTTTGGGTTGTTTTTTCATGTATTTTTGGGGTTTTTGGGATAGAGTACTCGTTTTGAGGTAATAGTTCATGTTTGATCAATAACTATGTTTTCTCCTCTTTGTGATTCATCAAATCATGAGGATGCCTCTATTTGTGATCTTGAATTTTATGATTGTGGATGTCGCGACCTCTTCATTTATTCATTCGGTCACAATTATGATTTTCTCATTGCTAATATTTCCCAACCACTGATCTATGACGATCTACCTACTAATGAGTTGGAACTTCCCCAAGTCGTCGAGGCACTTTAGCCCAAGTTCATGGTTGTGTCAAGTTCTCGTAGTCTTGAGGTTAGCTCCGCTTCCGATCATAATAGTGTTGAATCTTCTGAGGCTTCTCATCATTCTATTGCACATATTGAAAATAAATTTCTCTTACAACTGTTGGATGCTCCATCTGTATTACAAGTTCCTATCTCTCAGTCATTGGAGGAGTCGTACATGGCGAGCACTGTTGCAAAATGAAAATTTTCTTCTTTCTTCATGTTCGCTCACCTTCGCAATTCAAAAGTGTGTGCCTACTTGTCTTCAGCTTGCAAGGTGTTTGGACACCTTGGTACATCCATAGAGTTCCTTTCATGTGCTTTTTGTTTTTACTTTTCTGTGGGTGCATTCAAAGTTCAAACAGTTTGGTTTGTATTGACATATCTTTCTTGCTTGTTGGTATGCTTGTATATATTTCTTAACATTCATGCTCTCGCCTACATGGGCCAACCAATACGTCGATGGTTGCATTGGAAGTATCACTTTATGTAAGTTGGCCTATCTTGTTTTTAGGTTAGGAGTAGTAGTTGTTTATTGTTCTTGTTTTTTTCCTTGATTTTCTTTTGCAACTGTAGGTTAGTTTTCGCATTAAATTGTGGTTGGATTCTTAGGCAAGTAGGGTGAAGTTCAAGAGTGACTTGCACTGCGATCAATACTTGGTTATCTACTTATTCCCTCTCTTTATGTGATTCTTGCATTTCTTTTAGTTGATTATACCCTGATGGAAAATATGTTCCTTTCGGAGAGATTCATGGTGAAATCACTATGCTTGCATTTTTAACTAGTACCGCCTACACTATTCAGTATTATATTTTCGGTTAACCCTTGTCAACTAAGTCGAGTAAAGTAAGGAGAGGGGGAAAACTTCAACAAGTATGTCAGAGGTATATATAAATATCTTTCTCTGAAGGAACAACCTCTTCTGCTCTCAATAAGTTGGGATCACTCTTCCACCCCATGAGATAAATAAGTGTCTATGCACAATTCTTTGAACAAATGAAAATGAAAAAAATGAAAAATGAAATAAAGGGCGAAAGAAGAGAAAGACTTCCTACGCAGAGAGATGAAGCAAGTAACTCCATCAGGGTAATGTCCAAGATCACTGGCAGTGGAGCAATGCTTGTGTTCTTGAAGTGACCTTGTTAGGGTACTGTCCAGGCCTGCTGGTAGTGGAGCAACACCAAAGATGAAACTAAAACTATGACATCATATTTTACTGTGCATCCATATACCCTTCATCCCCAATCAAAACAACTCAGTTTGACTTGGCTTGATATGTGTGCTTCCGATGAAGAGAATGGTAGGGACTATATCATTAACTCGAGCCGGGTGAAGAAGCTATGATAATCAAATAACTGAAAAATACTTCCGGAAGAGTTAGACTCGCTTTGAATGAGATAAGGTCCATATAGATAGCTAGAGTTATACCAGTGGGATTCCAATGTTGTAGCGGCTACAACCACCCTCCAAAATTTTTCCTATGCTTCGATTTTGGAGCCTTCCTTATTATCCATAGCAACTCATCTCATACTGATCCAGTATATGTGCTTCTATTGAGACTTATATTTTCATGACGGCTTGTGTTTTCTCACTTAGTTGATTTTCCAACTCACAAGTTGATCTCCTAACTTGGTCCCACAGCAGTTCTGGGCTTGCCCCCAGAAACTGCAAAATCCTTGAGGGCAACCAACCTTGATGATGGGAATTTCATAGTCCTATCTTCCAGTGAGCCTTGAGCTCAAGAAATGCATAGTCATTAGGAGGCAACCCATCACTGAGCCCAAAAATTGTGCAACCCTCACTAAGCTCAAAAACTACGTAGTGCACACTAAGTCGGAAAGTTGCCCAATTCCCTAGAACTGTGCAGTCTTTCCCAATAGTGTGCATGGAAATTTTTCCCCCGAAAAATAAAGGGAAAAAATCATCCCTAGGTAATAGGGATCTATTTTTAGTATCTTGAAGGAGGCACTTTCACTATTTTTAGAAACTTTCGCCAAGTGTCACCTTTTCCTTGACTTTAGGCATGTGCGTCATCAATTCCAATTTGTTCAATTCTATTTAATGGACACCTCTATACCCCATTTGTACATTCGATCATCAATATCTATCATTCCCAAGGAGATCAAGGAACCTTCGGAGCATTGTCATCACTTTTTTGGGTGATTTTTTCTTTTATCGTTTTTTGCCACTTTTTTGTCTTTTTTTGTCGTTTGGCTTGTGTGAGTGTTGTTTCACTTGTTTCTCTTCTTAGTTACTGGCGTTTTAACTTGATTTATCTTGTAGAAGTGTTGTTTCAGTCTGTTTTTTTCCTTTCACAGTGTCGCATTGATTTGATTGTTTTTGCACCAATGATTGCCATCTTGGTGACTCCCCTCACATACTTGAGTTTCTTTTGGTTTGTCAAGTTTCTGCACTTGTTTTCATTGATTTATCCTCACTTAGTCATATATGCACTCAATCTAGCATTATCACAAAGTTCTGCTCATTTTTCATGCCACCACTAAACAGATCTACACTTCCCTTAGTCGTATTTTTCCTTGTGCAGCTGAGCACTGCACAATCCTAAGGCTCAACCTCCAATCTTGGCCTCTGGAACTGTGTAGTGCACAATACAAGCTGGCCCCAACTACACATTGCGCATTTCCAGGGCTCATCCTTTCAACCTTAGCAACTTAGATTGCGCAATGTGCAGTCTCTCCCAGGCTCTAACGAGGCTAAACTATGCATTGCGCAAGCTCAAGCCTTAGGGTGCACCCTTGGCTCGTGAGACTATGCAATGCGTAGTTCCCATAGCCTGGCAGTCCCTCTTATAGGTGAATATTGTGAAATCCGTCTCATCAAATGCCCGGATCACTTCTTGATCATGCTATGAAGTTATATTTTCAAGAGCTAATGTTTTCATGTCATGAATGTCCTTTGTGTCCCACAGGTACCACACTTGTGAAGCACTTCTCTCCAGTAGCCATTGTTACCATGGCACCAAAGAGAGATGCTTCAAGAGAGACCATTGAAAGCAGTACTAGGGAAGCAGTTGAGCAAGTGCCAATTAACTTTCCAATATATGCAGAAACTTAATTGTTCATAGAAAATGAGTCATCGTTAACATGGAAGCAAGTCCAGCAGTAGTAGCAGAAGGCAGAAATCCAATACACGATCAGGGCAAAAGATAGTTGCTAACAAGAATAGAGGGAGAATGAAGCTGCTGAGTGAAATTAGATTCAATCTTCATGTAGGCATCTTTGGTAGCAGAAGCAAAAGGATGCAGAGGATACAGAGAGCGGAGTAGAGGAAGAGATAAAAGCAGAGCTTGCAGGTAGCAGAATTGAGATCAAAACAAGCAAAAAACAATCCAAAGGAAGAACGAGAGTTGAGGAGGAATGAACAGGAAGAGAAGCAGAAGCAGGAAGAAGAACAAAGGAAATGTGCAATGACAAAATAAAAAATGTTGATTCAAGAACAAAATCGGCCAGAAACAAAGGGAAAGAATGAACAAATGCAGGACTGGAATCTTTCTTGGTCAATCGAAGATTGGATTGAAGTTGTAGACATGGAGTTGGGACTAGAATCGTAGGATGAATATATTGATCTGACGTTGAATTGGCCACAAGTAATCATTCATCCTCTACCACCTCCAGGCGCAGAGTTATCCCCGAGCAATGATCATGCATCACCTGCATTCATTAGAGAAAGGGTGATATTGGTGGTTACCAATAGGAATCCAAATGCTATTAGTGAAGCCAACTTGGCCTTCGCAAATGCAACAAGGTCAAACACTTAGTATTTTATGGTCGAGAGTAAGTAATTGATACAAAATCTACAGGTTTCTCGGCAAGAGATAGAACATCTCCATGGAGCAGTGCGAAACATAGTCTCCACATAGGTCTACTTGAGGGAAATGGGAGCAGCGATACTGGGTGAGGTATCAACACTTAAAGAAACCATGTGGGACCTCTATGAGGAGCTCATGACCATACATAAGGCAGTTTTTGACTTGCATATCCCGCAGCAGTAGAGCAAGGAATTTGTCAAGACTCTTAGTAATGTGTGAATTTCCATCACCGCCATGCAAGAATGGACAAGGCGATACAAAGGGGCACCGCTTACTTTGGTAAAGAAGATGAAGTCGTAGGCAGAGTTGTCGAAATCAAGAGTTTGAATGTTGATTCAAAACAGCAGCAGCTCGCCTCATTCGTTGGAAACATTCAGGCCCCATATGTATGGTTGTACAACAGTATTGGGCTTCATGGTGAGAATCCACAAGATTCCATTAGTCAACTCACTTACTGAAGCTAAACGCAAACACCAAGCGAGGAAGGATATTGAAGAGTACTTGGAGTAGATGAGACAGGTTGCAACCAAGGAGGACTTAGAGTCGAACAAACAAAACATGCAGAACTACATCGGTGGTTTTGTCCATATCAGAACCATGTTGCTCCTGCTCAATAGAGAAGTTAAGACTAGTTCCAAATAATTGTACTCAGATTTTATGGAGGCTATAATCCACTTCCATCCTGACACCATCATGCAGTTAGGGGATTTAATCGCACAGTACCAAACTTAGCATTGATACATGACCGAGAAGCATCAAGTGGAGGTTGTCGAGCTATAGTGTTCCCAAACTCAAGCATCATTATAGTGTCTTGTCTTGTCAGCCTGCCAAGTTGTCTCTACCCTATGTTGTCCTATATGGGTATGAGTGTAAAATCCAATATTATTTGTAATTATATTGTAAGTGAAATTCCAAGTGTCAATATTGGAATATGAAAATTCATCATGTAATGTAATGTGTTATTTTTGGAAGAAGTTGAAGAATCGTGAGGGTAGTCCAAAGGTCACAAAGGGGAGTTGAAGTCACCCCTTCTTGTTATAAATAGAAACTCATAACTCATGTCACAGGATTTTGGGAGCCAAGATTTTGGTTAGGCTTAGGCTTAGAAAGAGTATGGGAATAATTGTGAAGAGCCTTGGCTTCTCCATAGCATAGAGTGAGTATACTTCTTTGGAGGAGCAGGTGTTCTTCATTATAATGTTCCACTATTGGGGCTAGTGGTCATCAATGGTGTATGTATGGATGGAACTTTCAATTATAATAATAAAATCAAAGCCAACACACTTTCATGCATATGTTTTTAATATAGTAGGACTATTCTTGTTGTATTGGAAATGTATGTTATTTAACTTATGCATATGCTTATGAACCATTTTGTTTGCATTTGTATGAATCTTGTTGAATGAGTGTGGTTGGATTAACTCATCGCTTTAACTTGTGGACTATTCTGCATCTTATCTTGTGATGTTATTTCGCTCGTGTGTTCCTTTCAAGTTGTGGACTATCACAGGCTTCCAAGGGGTGCACTTCCTTTTCCCTTCGTGTGTTGGAAACTTAATGCATCGCACTTGACTCTCTACATGGTCACACACTTGCTCTTACCCAAAGTTATCACACTTTCCTTTTCTTGTTTCTGCGGTCAAGGCATAACATTACCACCGATTTTTGGGACTCCTACTCCAAACAGTGTGAGGTCTAGTTGGGACTTCATATCAAGGAGATCCCTTGAATGTTGGAAGGTCTAGCACCATCAACAAGACCCAAGGTTATCAGACTTGCAAAGTGTCAGAGAACGATCGAAGTTTCATTTTCAAATCAATTTAATACAAGTCTAGAATGATGAGTTTGATGCTTATGAAGAAAACCATGCCTCAAAGTCTATACCACTCATCTAAGATTTTTTATAGACGTCTAAATTCAAAGCACTAGTCTGATCTATGAAGAAAAGATATAAACGTTATTTTCTAAAGATATAACCAAAGTCTGAATACATGTATGACATCCAAATTATCTAGTTCTCTATGTGGCAAGCCTCAAAGTTTGGTTCAAAATCATAAGGCACTATGTTTCTATGGATTAAGTAACTTGCAACACTTTATCACTGTGAATGATGTGAAGCCTGAAGAACTATGAAACAGTGTTATATTTACGTGAAAATACTATGATCCAAGTTATCCAAAGGTATAAGAATCATATACCAAGCTCATCTTTGTGGCACAAATCTGTGAAATAACCATGATATCAAGACTCCCTTTCTATACATAAAATAAGTATGAATTACACCAAAGAAGTTGACCTGTCTGATATTATCCTATTACAATGAATTCCAAAAGGTATGAATATAATTAAAAGGTTTTGAAGATTATGCAGAAAATGAGCCTCCTCTCTAGAAAATGTAGCTACAAATTCTATGATTCAATCTAAATCTAAGAACCAAGACAATGGACATTGCAAGCATCCCAAAGAAATTGTGGCTTGGCATCATACACAAAGGTAGAAATGAAGATCAAGGGCTAAAATTTGAGGTACATATAATAAATTTTATATCTCATATGCTAGGTTAGCATAAATCATATATAGGTTTAAAGTTATAAGTTTTAGAATTTTTCAAATTTATGATGATCTCAAAGATTTGTACCTTTAGAAGGTTGCATCAATTCATTGCATAAAATATTAGATCTACTATGTTATGAAGAAATCACTTCAGATGAGAATCAACATGAAGTGTGAACTACTAATCTTATGATCTAGTAAAAGAAAATGTTAACACCTATGAAACGGTCTTTGCACAAGAGGTCATGTCTCTTTTCTTGAGTACAAAGACACAATCAATATGATAAGTGCTTGGACCATTTCCTTGCTTATGAAGACTAAATTTATGTGAATCATTGATCAGAATATCAATAAACTCCACCTCATGTATAAAAGGCTTGTAAATAACATTTCTAGGGTTTGCAACTAACACATTTATATACTTGTAGATTTTGCAAATTTGAAGGATGACAGGCCTTGAAGACTTTGGATACTGAAGTATCTAGGGTTTGTAAACCCTAGCAAAGATATGAATTAGAAAACCCTAGGACTATTCATTTCTACTATAATATGAAGCCCTAGCTCTTGAGAATGGCAGAAATGACATCATGTTGATGTGAGGACAAGGATGGTGAAAATTACAAAAGTTCCAAGATTAAGAGGGATTTGAATTTCCTCAAAAAGATAACTACTCTACATCTCCTTTCTTTGATTACTATTGTTTCTATTGATAGTATTTTCTCTATGCACTTTACTTAATTATATTTGATCTACCAGAGCCTCCTAATTGAAAGAAAGAATCATAGAAGACGTTGACAATTGATGAAAGAATCAGAATAACGTAGCAAAGCATAGAAAACGTAAATGCAGAATGAGAAAGCATTTTTGAAGTATGCATTAGAGAAGATAAGTATGCATTAAAAATTTCAACACATAGCATTAGATGGCATCATGGAAGAAAGTCTTGAAAAGGTTCTCCCAGTAAAAGGAAAAAGTCCCTAATAAGACACTTTCCTTAGCTAGAAAGATTACTCTGAATTCTTGAAAGACACAAAAAAGGAGCCTTATGATTAAATAATACCTCATACTTTGGAATTGAATTGAATAACTCAAGAAGAACTAATGAGTTAGAGATATTACCTTCAAAGGGAGTTGAAATTAGAATCTGACATATCTTCAATGGATACACTACTACTTAAGGTTTGGAAAAACAACTAAGAGAAGCTTGTGACCAAGATAATCCAGAAGGACAAGTCAATTGGGTTGGCAATGTTGATTGTTGAGAAATATTGGGCATCATATGGATTAGTTTCTTTAGGTAGATTTATCTTATACTTTGACATTTTCTTTTGATTTCTCTTTTCTTCTTATTAATTCTTATTTCAATTTATTATATTCCTTTCATCAAGACAAATGTCAAATAATGAATATCACCACACGGGACACAAGATGTAGTCACTCAACCAAGGCAAAAACCCTATCTATGGGAAAACCAAGTCCAACTCTTCCAATAGTAAATCAAGATGAGACATTCCAAGACCCTTTAGACCTAGACACAAACCTCATACAATCACCAAGTCATTCCTTCCTTCTAGTAGATGATCTTTGACAAATTTTCCAAGTGTCGACTCTTAAAATGCAGCTTCAATCCAAAATTTTGATCTCCAGCTTCAGAATTTTGGACCCGCAGCTAACTCAAAAAATTTGGCCCCCAACTTCAATCAAGAAACCCTAGAAAACTTTGCACGTGTGAGAGCGATGCCCATAAATTTTGACTTTTCTTCTTTCTTGGATTAGGTCTCATTATCCTACACTTTTCTCTCCTTTTTGTCCTCTTTATTTTTGTAGATCGAACTTGTGTGGGAGTGTCTCCAAATGAATCAAGCTCCCTTTATTTATACTACTTCCATGAGGTTGAATTGCCTCCAATAGGACCAACTTTATGAGGAGGGACAAAATGAATTCCTCAAAAATAAATTTATTTCCATGATACAAAAGCCCAAGAAGGGTCTATGAAATGTGATAATGACTCTTTTGACTCTTGAAAAAACCTAGAAGTCTTCAATGGAGGCTATAACCTAGAAAATAAACGAAAGGGCATGAAACCCATGCTTCAATAATATTTTTCTTTTACAATAAATTTTCTTTTGACGAATACAATTATGAAGACTGAAAGTAGTTACATTCTTCAACACTGATGATGAGTAGAGATATTATTGATGGTTGTTTCTACTTTGGATTTGGTATGATTTCTTGTTAGGACATGAAGTGGGATTATATTGCACTGCAAAGGAAGAAGATATGAAAGTTTGTTTAATAAGTTATGAAGCAGTTTGGCTCCATAAAATGTTTGATGGAATATTTGATGACATGTTGCATTCGACCATTATACCTTGAGCAAAGTTGTATGGATATTTTCAGAGAACTCGAAAGGTCTAAGCACATTATGATTTTTGACATGATGCAAGATGGAGTTGTGAAGCTACAATATATCTCCACTAACAAACAGGTAATCAATGACTAGAAAAATTACATTCTTTAGAGAAAGCATGAAAATTTCGATTACTTCACAAAGCACCTTCCTAAGGGAAAGCATGAGCATTTTTGAGAGAAGCTTGTGTTGAAGAATGTAACTAGCTTTGGTTTCCATAAATTGTTTTTGAGTCATAATGAAATGTATTTATCAAAAGAAAGAAAAAGGAAATAATATTTTTCTTACCTTAGTAACTAATTTTGTAACGACTAACTATGGGCAATGATGCATCCATGCTATTTATTGCTACAGACCAATTGATTTCTCACCTTGTCCTGAGGATGAACCACATTAGTTGGTTTGAAATGTCGACCAAATCCTAATAATTTGATTAATCTGGAGGTTATTTCTAAATATTATAATTATTAGTATTACTTATTAAAGCATGGGTTTCATGCTTGGGTCATCATGTTTTAGGTAAAAGTCCCCATTAAGGAATTCTAGGTTTTATACTAAGTCATTAGAGCCAATTTCCATTTAATGAGACCCTTATTGGGCTTTTGAATCATGTAAAAAGAATTATTATTGAGTAAAATAAGTCATTTTTTACCTCCACACCAAGTCGGCCCTTACCTGATCAATTCAGCCTACATGAGGGTAATTTTAACTCTAGATAAGGGTATATATACAGTGCAGTTCGATTCATTTGGAGGATACACTCACACAAGTTTGATATAGAAGGAGGAGCAGAAAAAGTGTGAAATTTCAAGAGAAAAAGAAGAATTACTAGAGAAGGATAAAAGTCTAAGTTTTTGGGTTGTCTCTCTCTTGTGAATTTGTTGGGCTATCATTGGAAGCTTGAAGTATTGAATCAGGATCGAAGTTATTCTACTCTTGGGTCGAAGTTATGTTGCTGGTAAGGTCGAAATTTTGTTGCTACTTCTAGCTCAAAGTTCTAGGTTGAAGTTGTCACTGAAAGGTTATCATCTGCATAAGAAGGGAAGGGTTAACTTGGAGATTGGAGGAAGTTTGTGTCTAGGTCAGGAGTCTTGGATCATCTTGTGAAACTATTAAAGGAAGAGTTTTTGACTGGGTTTTCCCCTGTACAGGAGTTTTTCCTTGGTTGTCTGCCTACATATGGTGTCTTTGATTTTCCTGTTATGGTTTTGGTAATTTCTTGATGAATTAAGATAAAAGAAGAACACAAGAAAGTTAATAAGAACATAATAATATCACAAGTAATTATCAACTTAAATAAATTATTTCTTCATTTCTGGTTTTCCAACATGGTATCAGAGGTAAGGTGAAGAATAAGGAAAAAAGAAGCCTGAAGATCTATTGATAAGTAATTTTAAAAATTTTGAATAAGGGTCATCAAGGAAAAGGATCATATAAGAAGTCAAGCCTACTATCTTCAAGAACAATGTCTAACTCAATGAAGGGAGAAAAAAAATTAGGAGCATTCAGTTACAGGGCATGGAAAAAGAGGATAGATCTCATCCTTGAGAAAAATAAAGTCTTGGATCTAGTCAAAGGAAATGTAAGAAGCTCACAAATGAATCAAGTGATGCAAAAAAGGCAAAGTTCATAGAAATAGAGATATTGGCCATGACCATAATGGTGGATGGAATAAAGGATAACCTCATCCCATATATATCCAACATAGATTATGCTTAAGAGATGATTATCAACATCTTGGAGTTCCTTTTCATCAGGTCTCAACGGTTGGAAGGAAACTCCTACATTCGAACAATTATGGAAGATTTCAAATTCCTATTCTGCTCATCACAATAACAAATGAACCTTCAAGAACTCTAAAGGGTCTAGAAGGAAGGTAAACCTATCCAAGACTGAATGCTCCAATTGTCACAAGATGGGTCACTATAGAAGCGATTGTCTTGAGAATCCAATAAATAAGAAGAGAGAAAGGGAACATGCAAATGTTGTTGATGAAGGACCACCAAAGAAGAACAAGATGGAAGAATCCAAAGTCAAAGACTTATTTGCTAGGGACTCTTAGGGACTCTATCCCTTATATATCCTTCTACTCTAAAGTTTTGAATTATTTTCCTTTATGCTTTGATTTCTAGTACTTGTAGGTTTAACATGCTTTGGAAAAATATTTTTGAATTGTTTTGATAAAGTTATAGGTATCCCTCGAGATTGGATTGAGAGGGAGCCCTCACCATTTTTCAAAGATAAGTATCTTATTCCTTGTATTATCCTTTTTATATTTGGTTTTCTTCTCTCAATGAGGTTGTACTAGATGCTAATAACATTTCTTTTCATATTTTCCTTGTCTATGAAAAGCTTGTTGATATGCTCAAGGGCTATGGAGAAGACCTCACAAGACAAAGCATGATAGAAATTGATATCCTATAAGGTTTATATAACAATTCAAAGGTATGTTTTAGACCGTAAGCTTTGTTTTCTTCATGATAAAGGTATATTCATTCATTCTAATAAATTTCCTTTACATTACTAACAAGTGTTATTTCTAGGACTTTTGAATCTTAAACATTCTTATTTGGGTGATTAATCATTACATTAAATATACCCTCATTAAAATCATCATGTTTGTGGAACCCTAAAATGTTCTTTGTGAAACGCTAACCTAAGGGTATGTCAATGCTAATGTGAAAAGCCTAGTCTACCTAGGGTCACTGATGAAATCTAAAAAATATTATTCTTTTGATGTTTGGGGTTTATATGGTAATATCATGTTTGGAGTCTTAGTATTGTTATGGAAACCCTAGTCCTTTAGGGTTGTGTATTCTTATACCTTTAGGTTTTGGTAAATTATATTTTATGAACAAAACCCTTATATATCGAGAGTAAGCTCCTAGGAATGAAACAATAGGTGTATGTTTGTTTGTCTAATCAAAACCCTAGCCTAATCAAGATCATTATATGTCTGACTTTAAATGTATTGATATGTATGGCTTGGGTTTGTCTAATATATGTTATAATATGCTTGTTCATGATTATCCTAGATATTTATATGCACTAACTTATTTGTTGGTAAGTTCTATGGTTTGCAACTAAGCCTTAGTAGAAGTTTGATATTCTAGGATATGGCGATATTGTTTCCATTATGATGATAAAATCTACGGTTTATAAAAAACCCTAGTAGAAGTTGGTTATTTAGTTGAAACCTTATATTGTGTTGTGATTGGTTTTGATTTTTGACATCTAAGGCTTAGTGTCTCAAAGATGGAATCTAGGGTTTGCATTAAATCCTAGTAGAAGTCTAACATATGAATTCTAAAGTTGTTAGATGCATTGTAAATGTACTTGTTTGAATTGTTTCTAGGGTTTGAAATATATTATAGTAGAGTATGTCATATCTCTGGAAGAAATATTGAGGCCCTAGATATAATAATACTGATATCTTGATTGAGTTACTGATGTGATCTAGGGGTTATAACCTAACCCGAGAAAAAAGTTGAAGTTTAAAAGTATGTGTCTCTTGCTGACTATGAACCTAACTAAGTTTAGGTATTTGATATCTAAAGTCTAATACTTCCATGATTATGATACAGTTAATTTCATGGATCTATATATGTATTTGGTTGTACTTCTTGTCTAAATTGTGCAGGTACATAATCTTCAAGATGTTGAATATATTCGTAAGTAAAGTTGATTTGATTGATAAGCATGATGAAGGAAGTTATATGAATGATGATGATCAAGATGACTCTGATAAGAAGGATGGAAGCCATGAAATATTCTCTAATTTCATACAAAGAAGTTGATCTCTCTAATTTAAGAGGGAGCATGGATAAAAGAAAGGGTATACCTCCCAAGTTGAGAGGGAGGGAATATTATAGTCATGATGGATACCTTGAAGAAGAAATTGGAGAATGTATATTGAGATACTACTGAAAGAAATAAAGAAGAATTTGGTTGTAGAATATGTTGTTGCATGTGAAGTAGAAAAGGAAGTTGTATGATTGTGGAAACTTCTGGCAAGATTTGTTTGGAAGCATCTAAGTCCTACTGTGATAAACTATGAAGCAGCATCAAGATGAAAAACCCCGAAGGTTTGTGTTTACTTATGGATATTTGAAAGTCTGTTACTGATTGGGTTCAATGTGATTGTTTAGGAAAATCTCTCGAAGTTTTGGAAGCATGCTTGAGGTTACCAATCTATTTGATTGGGAGAGATTTGATGTGTTGAGACATTGTGTATGCATGGGAGAACATCTGGTCGGCCTATGTGTTAATGTCTAGTTCCCCAAGTAGGGAGGGTGGAATTGGTCATAGAGATCTGATCTTGAATTACGCACCTAGTTCCCTAGGTTGATGGTTAGCAAGTAAGCATAATGGTACCTAGAGAGGCTAAAATATTTTAGTCCATCTTAGTCCCACTCAGATAGATTTCCCTAGTCAAGAATCTAGTTTGTGGCACCATGTGTGCCTCAACTCTTCAGTTTTCATGTGTTTTGAGATCTTCCATGTACTTATATGTATGAATACCTCCTTAGTTAAGAGGGAGTGTTGAAGAATGTAACTAGGTGCGGTCTTCATAAATTGTATTTGAGTCATAATGGAGTGTATTTATCAAAAGAAAGAAAAAGGAATTATTATTGTTATTATTAAGACTTATTCAAGCATGGGTTTCATGCGTGGCTCATCATATTTTACGTCAGAGTCCCCATTGAGAACTTCTAGGTTTTATACTAAGTCACTGGAGCCAATGTCCATTTAATGAGACCCTTCTTGGGCTTTTGAATAATGTAAAAAGAATTAATATTGAGTAAAATAAGTCATTTGTCACCTCCACACCAAGTCACCCCTTACATGATCAAGTCAGCCTACATGAGGGTAATTCGAACTCCCAAAAAGGGTATATATATAGTGCAATTTGATTCATTTGAAGCACACACACACAATTTCGATATAGAAGGAGCAGAAAAACTGTGAAATTTCAAGAGAAGAAGAAGAATTTTTGGAGAAGGATAAAAGTCGAAGTTTTTGGGATGTCTCTCTCTCACACATGTGAATTTGTTGGGTTATTGCTAGAAGTTAGAAGTACTAGATCAGGATTGAAGTTATTTTTTTGTTGGTTTGAATTTATGTTGGGTCAAAATTCTGTTGTTGGGAAGGTGAAAATTTTGTTGTTGCTTCTAGGTCGTGTTGAGAAATCTAGGCCATCATGAATAGGTGATTTCTCTTCTATTAGTAATTGCGTGTGAGTGATTTTTACAAATTTAGATTAGGGTCTTCTTCTACTTAAATTATTAGTGTTCTTCTTCATCAAACAGCTACCAATGCATGAGCATAAATAGACAAGAGACATTGAATGTAAGATATGAGCCAGGGCCAAAACCTCTCACTCTTTGAGAGGAAAACCCGCACAACTTCTTCTTATAGAGATTCCAATTGACAAATACCAAGACCCTAGACCTATTAGCCACTCCAAGATCAAGACACTAGTTCTCTGGTTGTCAACCTTTTTCTCCTCTCTTCCTCTTGATTCCTCTTCCATCATTGAGACATTCACAAGATCTTATCACACGGATACCTCATGGACTAAGATATCGTTGGCGCTGTCACTGAGATTCCATTGAGACTGTGGTGAGACTTCATCACTTGCAAACTTTTGTTGTAGTAGCAATGAAGATAAGAAACCTTTGTCACTGCAATACTGAAATACTTGTCACTGCAATATGAACTTATATCTTTTCTTGTCACTATATTGTCACCTGAATTTTAGAGGTAGACCAAACTCCTTGACTATGAGATAACACCAACTTGATCTCTGCAATCATGTACCCTATCCAATCTTCTTCATTGAACTGATATCTGAACTTGCCTTTGCATTAGGCCACCCGAAATCTAAGAGAGGTCTAAAATTATCTCTACAACTATCCACCTAAAAAACTGATAGAAATGTTTGAAAATTCTGTCTTTTTGGAATACGCTGAGGTCCCTATATATAGCGGTTTTTCCTCCATAAATAGCTCGACATGTATTATCTGAATATGTTTGCCTCCATCAGGTGAGCTAACATGAGATTTCTTCACTTCATCTTAAAGTCGACATGAAGAAGGGTACCTTGTGCTTGTGTTGGAGGGCTACTAGACCATCTTATTGACTCATATACATTAGTAACATGCCTAAGAAGGGTTCTTCATACATGACATTGACTCTATATGAATTTTCTGACAAATCCAAAAAGGCTCTCAATGGTAGCCATCTAAAAATAAAATCTCTTGCTCATGAAATCCATGAAGCAAGCATACAATCATTTTATTTTTCTTCTTTACATCGATTAAATAAAAATCATAATTACATGTCATTATGAAGACTGAACCTAGTTACATTTTTCAACACTCCCTCTTAACTAGGGAGGTATTCATAATGGTACTCATTCTCAATCTGAAGAATTTCTTAAAAGAAGAATCAGATTGGCAACCCATTCGTTTAGCATCATATCAACCAACATTGTCATATAGCAAGGCCTTGACTAATAGTTCTATCTCTCCATAAGATATGAGCTCAATGTTGGTGAGACCAAGTATTTCTAGACACTCTCATCATTGTCTCTCTTGGAACATACCCCACCCGAGTTCTCAGGGTGGGTTCCATCGGGACTATTCTTATCTTGGACTCCCCAGTGCTCAAACAATATTGGTCCTCTACAACTACTCTTGTCTTGGATGCCCTATCTCATACTCAAAGAGCATTGAATGCCAAATGATTACCAAATCCTCCATTATGTCTTCCCAGGTGAAGACCAAAATGATGTTCCTATCTCTCCCTCTCAGTTAAGGAGGACATATCTATTCCAATAAATGAATGTACTCATTCCTACAGAAGGAATGTACCGAAGCTCCCTCTTGGCTTAGGAATTTCCAAGTTTCTTCCAAGTAAGAAACTTGTTTCTAGGCTTAAACTTAATTAGGGACCTACAACAACTCCTTAAGTGGAGAATATGGGACAACCAACTACTTGAAGAAATCCTCCTCATGGTGTCATGAACTTCTTTTCGTTATCTAGGATTCTTCATGTTTGGGACTTTTACATAGGGCATTGACCATCCATCACTTTAAACCATGAGTCAGTCATGTCATCATCGAAAAGTGATCCATTAGTCTATATTTGGCCTTCCTTCATGCCATGCTACTTTCTTCACGCCATGTTTACTTACAGATATTTCATCCTGCTACATGTGCATCAGTGGTCGAAGACATCCACAAATCTTCCCTTGGAAGCCCTGCATACACCCAACCAGATATTTGTTCAAAAATAAAGGAATGAACATTATAGTTAACATTACCTATGTGATGGTCTTTCATCATGTCATCTACAAGTTTGCATCGTCATCCTGCATACATATCAACACATCTCCCAAATATATATATATATATATGGTCTCTTTCTTTTCCAGGCTCCATCAGATTCTTCATATCTTTCATGGAGATATCCTAGTCAAATCTTCTTGGTCTTCCAAATGTTGATTTCATTTATCCTGGTTGCATATTTCACGATCTCTTCCTTCCTTTCTTCACACATTTCATTCCCATGAGCTTCCAATTAGAGTTCCTCAAATGTAGTCAACCACCTCATACTTCATATGAGGTCATATTATGTTGATTTCGTCGTGTGACCTGTGCCTTCCGACATCCTTTCATGGAAGGAGATTCATTTTCATTAATCATGCTTCACAAGATAGAGCAATGATCCATGTTACCTGCAACCATACAACATGACTTTATAATATTGAATACATAGATACCTCATTTACCTTTAGGTCATCTAGGCTTCTTTCAGTAGCTTCCTTGATTTAAAAGAGCTTCAACCTCTTGATCTGCTTCATCTCTTATGTCATCATAACATCATCCCATGAATCCCACAAGTTGGAGTTCCTGATGAAATAATTGCTTCCTCTCTAGATCAAGGAACCTTCCGATGAGGATTCCATCAAGGAATCTTGAGGATCTTGCATATCCCTATCTAGCAGATGTTTCATGATGTATGATGAGACTTGTCCCGGATGACTTCTTCTTTTTCCCATAAGTGTCACTTGAGCTTTCAATGAGGTTCCCAAGAGATATATCCTTCATAATTGATTGTCATAAACATCCTTCATGTTTCCTATGGTGATGTCATGAACTCTTGCCTCTAATTCTTTTCCTCTTCCTTGGACTTCCTTCTTTCAGCTTCCTCCACTTCTTTAGTGAAATTGATTTCTTCTCTATCTTCCTTGTTATTGTCCTTCTTGAGCTTAGGAAAATCTTTCCTGAAATGCTCATAACATTGAATCTTAGCTATGTTCTTTACTTTCGACAAGTGTCTGAACACTTTTTTCCCTCAACATTTATTCTTCTATCTTGGATAGAAACCACAAGTTGTTGAATGGGGTAGCTTTCTTATCCTCACAGACGTTTGTTACCTTGTTCATCAGTTAGTGTATTTAGAGCAACGGGGATTATTTCCTTATCTGAAATCATCTCTCCTAGATATTTTTGTTGAGATCTTATGAAGATATCCCTTCATCCTTTGATACCTTCAATTTTTGTAGATCTAAGTGATATGACCTTTATTATCGCAACTTCAAAGAATCGTTCTACCAACTTATCATATATCTCTTTGATGTCTCCAATCCTGCTATATAGGGAATGAGGGGACCTTTGACTAATTTCATAGGAATCCCTTGAGACTTTTGATACATTTCCATGTATTCAAATAATGCTTGACCTTCGGATGCTTTGGAGACTCTTCCATAGATATTATCAATGACTTCACTTTCTTCAAGGACTATGTCTATCCTCCTTTTCCATGCAAGGAAGTCCGATGACCCAACCAACTTAAAGATTCCTTGCAAAATGAAGTCATTTTACTAGACTATATTATAGAATAAAAGATACTTACTTGACAAGCGAAGATGAAATCTTCAACTTGATCCTTTTGATCATGGTTGACGAAGATGTATTAGTTCCATTTTGGATGATCTTCTTCAATAAAAGGAGATTGCCCCATTTATGATGACAATGCCTTTTGATCTAGCTCCCTGTGTTGATGGTGATTGATGAGAATGTCTTAATGCTTCCTTGGATTATCTTCATCAAGGATAAGGGAGGGTCCTTACTTCAAAGAGAGGGAACTTACCTTATAGCCTTTTAAAGGTGATGTCAATGCCTTTAGCCTTCTTTGTCTTCAAGATACTTCTATTTCTTCGGTGGTGAATGAGTGCATATCATAAATGCTTCTATGGTTTTGACTTTGTGGTCTTTTGATGATGACTAGAGGATCCCAAAACTTTCGTTGGTGTAGACTTTCTTCTTTGATCTAGGGTTTGATTCTTCAATGTATATCTTGAACTTTCACTTTGATATCCTCCTACTTTCTTTGATGCCTTTCTTGAAACTCGATCCTAGAGTGTCCCTTGATAAGATGCCCTTTTCTTGACTTTGTTACCTTAGCTCTGATTCCATGTTGAGAAATCTAGGCCATCATGAATAGGTGATTTCTCTTCTATTAGTAACTGTTTGTGAATGCTTTTTACAACTTTAGATTAGGATCTTCTTCTACTTAGATTATTAGTGTTCTTCTTCATCAAACAGCTACCAATGCATCAACATAACTAGACAAGAGACATCGAATGTAGGCCATGAGCCAGGGCCAAAACCTCTCACTCTTTGAGAGGAAAACCCACACAAATTCTTCTTATAGAGATTCCAATTGACAAATACCAATACCAAGACCAAGATCCTAGACTTATTAGCCACTCCAAGATCAAGACACTAGTTCGCTTGATTGTCAACCTTTTGCTCCTCTCTTCCTCTTGATTCCTCTTCCATCACTAAGACATTCACGAGATCTTATCACACAGAGACCTCATGGACTGTGATTGAGATTCCACTGAGATTATGGTGAGACTTCAACACTTGCAAACTCTTGGTGCAGTAGCATTGAAGATAAGAAACCCTTGTCACTACACTATTGAAATACTTGTCACTGCAATCCAAACTTGTTTCTTTCCTTGTCACTGTAATTGTCACCTGAATTTCAAAGGTAGACCGAACTCCTTGATTGTGAGATAACACTGACTTGATCTCTGCAATCATGTACACTATTCGAGCTTCTTCATCTAATTGATATCTGAACTTGCCTTTGTTGAAGAAAGTGTAACTAGGTTCGATCTTCATAAATGTACTTTTGATATTTGTATTTATTCAAGAATTGTTATATTTATCTATGATTTTCTTGCTCATTGAAGTAGGTCTAGCACATGTTAAAGTGTTATAGGAGAATCAAAGAGTCAAAAGAAAATGTTGAAGACCGTTAAGGGCATGTTACACGATGTACATACTTGTATAAAGAGTTGAAGGAAATCCTCCAAGCAAAGTCAAGTCCTCTCCATGAAACAACATCATCCAAGAAGAAAAACGATGAAGAATCTTCAAGTCGGCCTAAAGGAGGGATAGTCCTCTATATATAGAGGTTTTCCACTCCCTCAAACGACAAGTATTCATCTTTGAAATCAGCAAAGAAGGACAACCGAGAAAAGGTGAATAAAAGACAAGTGTAAGGAGCCTCTAGTGCAGCGAAGAAGAAGTTTAGATCGAAGTCAAAAGGATTGTTTATAGGGTGGAAAACAGTCACACATGCGAGAAACAGAGGCATTTCTATAGTCATATCAACAACGACATAACAGTCATATATTTATCTTTGTTTGGGCTAGAAATTTGGGCCTACAAGGCCTCCTACTCAAGCAAAGAAGACTCTCTCTCAAGCGAAGTGAAAGGACCATAATTCACAAGGATACCTTCCACACGTGCAAAGAAATAGGGTTGTTGTACAGTAACACCAAGTCTACATCTACATCTCAAGAAGGATCTCATTTGGTCAAAAGAAGGAAGGTGTCAACATGAGTAAAGGATTTCACTAAGCATAGAAGAGAATAATCTCATCTAGAGCTCACATAAGCTAAGTCTATCTCCAGTCAAAAAATGGAGGAGGAGGAAGTGTCGGGGAACAAAGTGTAGAATGTAGAAAGGACTTGAATTGTGCTTGGAGTACATTCTCGTCAAGGGTCTCGGGTCTGGCATTGATCAATAAAAAGCTTCAATAAGAGAAACTTACGAAAGGATTTTCCTTTCTAAGAGAGAGAGAGGTTTTGGCCCTGGCAGAGAGCCAACATCTTGTATTCTTGTTTCTTATGTTTTGGTAGCAGTTTGATGAAGAAAACACACACATTAATAATAAGAAGAATATCAAGCTAAGATAAATTTTAACATCAAAGACTCTCTCATTCCTTATGTCTCCAAATTTGAAACATCAAAAGAAATCTATAACAAACTAATAGAGCTATTCTCGGTAAGCACAGTTGGAGAAGTGATATATCTTCGAAATGATTTGTATAAGATCAAGATATCAAAGGAAGGAATAGCTTCATACTTCATGAAGATCTCTAAGATGAGGGATCAACTTCAAGAGCTGGGAGAAGTCATGTCTGACAGAGAAATGACAACCGTAGTACTCAATGGTCTACCTGAGGATTGGGGCAACTTCACATCAAGCACATATGCTAAGAAGGAAACTACCCCACTAAGTGAATTATGGTCTCTATGAAAAATAGAGGAAACTAAACTCAAAGGAAAAGAGGATGTGGGATCAAAGGAGCAGGAATTTGCAACCATGCCCAAGAAAAAGGGAAAATTTGACAAATTTGGTCCACGAAGAACAAACAATAGAGATATGTCCAAAATCCAATGCTTTGGATGTCAAGAATATGGACACTACAAAAGGAATTGTCCAAAACTTAAGAACAACAACAACAACAAAAGAAAAAGGGAAGAAGCTCGCATGACTCAAGAGGTGAAATAAGAAGATAAGAAGCAAAAGAAGGAAGATCCTTTGGATCTGTACTATGACTAAGTCTACTTCTTTACTTAAAGTCTTCTTTCAAAGTTTTGAGTAATATAGGAGCATGTAGGAATAGAATAAAAATACATGGCTAGAAACATCTTCTAGAATTTAGAAGCATGATGTACATAGAGTTCAAAATACTTATGTAGAAGGAGCATTTAGAAATAGAACAAAATGCATGCTTAGAAAAATCTTCTAGAATATAGGAGCATAGTGTACATATAGCTCAAGATATTCATATAGAAGGAGCATACCTATTATAAGACCTCATCCATGATAAAAGAATAAGTGATCATGATTGTACAAATCCTAGAAGGCCACCATCATCAAAAGAAAGAGACATTTGCAGGATGAGGATCTACAAGATCCTATGACAAGAATCTTCACAAGAAAGTTCATAAATAAGAGCAAATGTGTCAACAAGAATTCCAGTCATGGAATACAAGGAAGAATGATGTGCAGGCAAGAATGGATGAAGCAAAGAAGGGCTACATCAATCAAGAAGTACCATCAAATGAAGTCAAGATGATCAAAGCAGAATCAAGATGAGGTATGCAAGCACTAAAAGGTAAATTCAAGTCGTCTTATATATTATTAAGTCATGGGAATATATCTAAGATGTGATCTAGTACAAAAATATCTCTTTCACCGAAGGCATACTCAAGAACATGTACAAGTCAGCAAGAGAAGTGCTCACATAATGAGCATAAGGTTGTTGACTACTCCATGAAGCAAGTGAAGAAGAAAATACTCTCCTAAGGAGTACAAGATTGCTAACTAAAAGACATGTAAAGAAGAAATGATGACTAGCTCAAGTAAGCAGGAAAAGAAGAAAGTGCTCTCATGGGGAAGTATAAGGTTGTTATTTAAACAAATCAAGAAGAAGAAAATGAAGAGAGAGATCAAGCATGTGAATAACACCACGGTGATAAGGAATCATTATCTAACAAGACATCTCCCAAAAGAAGGCATGACAACTCTGACAAAGGAAGAAAAAGATCAAAGGACCTTTAACACCTATGAAGGCCTTGGAGATAGTAAGGTACATATAGATGATTCAACGCTACGAAGATGTCATGATGAAGAGGCCATCCAACAAAAAAACTATCTAATGTTGAAGCAAGTCAGGATGAAGTCATGAAGGCTACCAAATCGAAGCATGGAAGCAAGTACAACTAAGCATATATGTGATAACTATTCTAAAAGCATAGACATATATGACAAAGGAGTAGCCAGATGATGAAAGAACCTGACACACATCAAGGGACACTTTCCATGAAGAAGCAATGACATGACCAAGCCAAGAAGGAAAGTGATCGATGGTCGGTGCCCTACCAAGAAGTTAGAACAAAGAATTCAGGACATCAAAGAAGGAGATCAAGCAGCTGAAGGACCCACAAAGAAGAAGTTGTTGATGAATGGACAAGTCCCTAGCTAAGAGGGAGTTATAACAAGTTCCCAATTACAAAGGAACTTGGAGAAGTACCTTGTCAGAGGATACTTGGGCATATCTTCCTCAATTGAGAGGAAGAGATAAACACAACATTCTTGTCTTCACTTGGGAAGAAAGAATGGGAGGATTGGGTAATCATCTGGCATTTGATACTCTTTGAGGTTGTGTAGGGCATCCAAGACAAGAGTAGGCAAGAGGACTGATATTCTTTAAGCGTTGGGAACCCAAGACAAGAATAGTCCTAGAATGTCATCCTCAATGAACACCCGAGTGGGTCAGTGCCTTGAGATATAATGACTAAGGTGTCTACAAGTCATTGGTCTCACCAACATTGTGCTCTAATCTAATGAGAGATAGAGTTGTTAGTCAAGGCCTTGTTATGGACAATGTTGGTTACTATGATGTTATAACAGATGGATTGTCAATCTGGTTTCTCTTATGTGAATTCTTCAAGATTGAAAAATAGCCAAATACATTGTAATGATTTATGAATACCTCCCTAGTTAAGAGGGAGTGTTGAAGAAAGTGTATCTAGGTTCGGCCTTCATAAATGTACTTTTGATATTTGTATTTATTCAAGAAAAGAAATATTATTTTTGTTATATTTATCAATGAGTTTCTTGCTCACTGAAGTAGGTCTAGCACATGTTAAAGTGTTATAGGAGAATCGAAGAGTCAAAAGAAAATGTTGAAGACCCTTAAGGGCATGCTACACCATGTATATACTAGTATAAAGAGTCAAAGGAAATCCCTCCAAGCAAAGTCAAGTCCTCTCCATGCAACGACATCATCCAAGGAGAAAAAACGATGAAGAATCTTCAAGTCGGCCTAAAGGAGGGACAGTCCTCTATATATAGAGGTTATCCACTTCCTCAAACAACAAGTACTCATCTCTAAAATCAACAAAGAAGGACAATCAAGAAAAGGTGAAGAAAAGACAAGTGTAAGGAGCCTCTAGTGTAGTGAAGAAGGAGAAGTCTAGATCGAAGTCAAAAGGATTGTTTCTAGGGTGGAAAACAGTCACACGTGCAAAAAACAGAGGCATCTCTACAACCATAACAGTAGAAACATAACAGTCCTATATTTATCTCTGTTTGGGCTAGAAAGTTAGGCCTACAAGGCCTCCTACTCAAACGAAGAAGACTCTCTCTCAAGCGAAGGTGAAAGGACCCTAATTCACAAAGATACCTTCCACACGTGCGAAGAACTAGGGTTGTTGTATAGTCACACCAAGTCTACGTCTACATCTCAAGAAGGATCTCGTTTGGTCAAAAGAAGGAAGGTGTCTACATGAGTAGAGGATTTCACTAAGCATAGAAGAGAAGCATCTCATCTAGAACTCACATAAGCTAGGTCCATCTCCAGTGAAAGTATGAAGGAGGATGAAGTGTCGAGGAAGAAAGTGATGGAAGAAGGAAGACTAAGTGTCGGGGAACAAAGTGCAAAATGGAGGAAGGACTTGACTTGTGCTTAGAGGACATTCTAGTCAAGGGCCTAGGGTTTGGCATTGAACAATAAGAAGCTTCAATAAGAGAAACTTATGAAAGGGTTTTGCTCTCTAAGAGAGAGGTTTTGGCCCTGACATAGAGCCAACATCTTGTGTTCTTGTCTCTTATGTTTTGGTAGCAGTTTGATGAAGAAAACACACACATTAATAATAAGAAGAAGATCAAGCTAAGATAAATTGCAAAAATTCTTCAAAACTTGTTATCAAGTCTAGAAGAATACTAGTATACATAATTTCCCTTGATTCTTCAACAGCGTCTGCATTAGGCCACCTGAAATCTCAAAGAGATGTGTAAAAAATTTCTCTGTAGAATAAGCTGAGGTCCCTATATATAGAGGTTTGTCCTCCATAAATAAGTCAACATGTGCTATCCGAATAGGTGTGTCTCCATTAGGTGAGCCAACATGAGAGTTCTTCACTTCATCTTGAAGTCGACATGAAGGGTACCTTATGCTTGTGTTGGAGGGCTACTAAACCATCTTATTGACTCATACATTAGTAACATGCCCAAGAAGGGTTCTTCATACATGACATTGACTCTATATGACTTTTAAGAGAAATCCTAAAAGGTTCTCAATAGGAGTCACCTAAAAATAAAATCTCTTGCTCATGAAACCCATGAAGCAAGCATACAATCATTTTACTTTTCTTATTTACATCAATTACATAAAATCATAATTACATGTCATTATGAAGACCAAACCTAGTTACACTTTTCAACAGGTCGAAGTGTTGCTTCAAGATCGAAGTGTTGCATCTAGGTCGAAGTTCAGTTGTTGTTGTCAGTTGTTGTCAGTTGTTGCTACAAGGTCGAAGTTCTAGGTCGAATTTGTTACTGAAAGGTTATCATCTACAGATGAAGGGAAGGGGTGACTTGGTGATGGGAGGAAGTCTGTGTCTTGGTCAAGAGTCTTGGATCATCTCGTGAAACTATTGAAGGAAGAGTTTTTGATTGGGTTTTCCCCTAGATAGGGGTTTTTCCCTGGCTATCTGCCTACATCTGGTGTCTTTGATCTTCATGTTATGGGTTTGGTAATTGCTTGATGAATTAAGATAAAAGAACACAAGAAACTTAATAAGAACATAAGAATATCACAAATAATTATCAACTTAACGAAAAAAATTCTGCCTTTCTGATTTTTCAACAGCTTGGCTTGTGGATATCTCCTCCTATATTGAGAGGGAGTGAGGATGGACACCTTGTTCTCCATGTATCATGTATTATGGCCAGGACAACGAATCGTAAGTCAAGTACATGAACACAAATAGGGAGAATGGTAGATTAGATAATAATCATGGACCGACATTCTTGAGACATGTATTGTGACCAAGACTAACAACCATAAGTCAAGTACATTGCTCTGGTATATGAATGGTCTAGAGGACTAACATTTCCTTGTGTCAGGTATTATGACAACGGATTAGGAAATGCTCTTGTGGAGGACATACTTTGGTGAACCTAGGTGGAGTATGTACCTCGAAGAGGTGGTTGTGTGGTGTCCTATTGAATGCCTCCTAGCATTGTGCTCTGATCTAGTGGAGAAATAGAGCTTACTTGTCAAGGCCTTGGGAAATTGACAATGTTGGTCATGATGATGTTTATAATAATGCTTGTCAATCTGGATCCTTTCTTATATTATTCAACTTGAGATTATCTCGTTGAGTCATTATGAATACCTCCTTAGTTAAGAGGGGGTGTTGAAATTGTAATTAGGTTTGGTCTTTATAATGTAAATTTATCATTGATGTGTTTATTATACTTATTATATTTTTAACAAAGCATGTTCTTCAAGCTTAAAGTCAAAAAGAATTTATTATGAGCCAAAAGAAAAATTACGAGTCATTTCCCATTTGGACATTCGTAAGAAAAAAGAATTTGAATTTTATGATGAGCAAGTCGACCTGGGCCTCCAGAGTGACACTTATTCGACCCTCTTGGACAGCTATATATGAGAGACAATTCGACCTACTTGGAGCACATTCACAACACATCACAAGAAGAATTTTTTAACCAAGCAAAGTCAAAGGAGAGAGAAAGCAAGTCAAAAACTAGAAGAATATTCCCTTTGTTGACCAAATACTTGACTAATGCAATTTGCACATTTGGAGGTCTGAATTTTTTGTGAAAGAGGCCAAAAATTCCAGCCCCTTGTTCCAGGTCCGAATTTCAAAACTTTAACCAATTTTGGAGCAGTTTGATCAGCGTTGTCTTTGGAGGTAACTTTGAGGAGGGTTGGACTTGGTATCTTGGTAGCAGTTTGGTCTTTGTTTTGGTCTTGGATATCTCTCATTTTAATCTGATTCTATAAGAAAAGGATCGTTGGATTTTACCCTTATGGGTTTTGCCCTCGCTACAAGCATAATTTTAGTGACTCTTGTCTCATTGCGATCTCTATATTTTTCTAAAAGATGGAACATTTGTATGATTGTTTGAGGAAGAAGACATAAGAAGTTATAAGACATCTAATATTCACAAGTAATTATCATTAAGAGAATTTAGGTCTTCGACTTCATTACAATTGGTTTCTTAACATCAAGAGTACCCACTAGGATTGTGGACTAGTGGTACCAACCAGTTGTGGTTGTTGATTTGCCTTATGTCAAAGTTGTTGACTAGGTTGACGATGATGTTAATCATGATGATAATTTGTTATAACCTTTTCATAGAGAAATTTGTCAACTTGAGAACATCGAAGAAGCTCTATGAATACCTCCTTAGTTAAGGAGTGTTGAATTTTGTAACTTGGGTTGGTCTTCATAATATATATTTTGGCCCTTGATGTATTTATATTGATTATATTAAAGTATGTTCTTCATGCTAGAGTCAAAAGAGAAAATTATTTTGAGTCATGTCCTTAGGGACTTTTAAAAGAGAAAATTTTGAATTTTCAAAAATTGATTTTTTGGCTCCAAAGTTAGTCAAATCGGCCTCCCTCCAATTCAAGTTGGCATTCGCAAAAGACACCCATTCGACCTTGCAAATCACTATATAAAGACAGTTCGGCCTCCTCCACAAGGTAGCAATTCTCTCTCAAGCAAGAATCTTTTGGGCATCCAAGTGAAGGACAAGAAGGGAAAGGAGGATGAAAAAGGACAAATTCATCTCTCTGTGTTTATATATATATATAATTGTTTGATGAAGAAAACATAAGTAATAACAAGCCATATAATATTCACAAGTAATTATCAAGAAAAGAAATTAGGTGTTCGGCTACATTACACTTGGTTTCTCAACATCAAGCATACCGACAGGGATTATGGATCAGTGGTACCAACCAGTTGAGGTTGGTTTGCCTTATGTCAAAGTTGTTGACTAGGTTGATGATGATGCTAATGATGATGATAATTTGTTATAACCTGTTCATAGATAAATTCATCAACTTGAGAACATTGAAGACAGTGATTATGAATACCTCCCTAGTTAAGAGGGAGTGTTGAATTTTGTAACTATGGTCGGTCTTCATATATTTTGGCCCTTGAAGTATTTATATTGATTATTGTAAAGCACGTTTTGCATGCTAAAGTCAAAAGAAAAAATTATTTGGAGTCATGTCCTTGTGGACTTCTAAAAAAGAAAATTTTGAATTTTTGAAATTGAATTCTTGGCTCCAAAGTTAGTCAAGTCGGCCTCTGCAGAATACACACCCATTCAACCTAGCAGATCACTATATAAATACAATTCGACGTCCTCCACAAGGCAGCAATTCGATCTCTCTCAAGCAAGAATATTTTGGGCATCCAAGTGAAGGACAACGAGGATGAAAAAGGACAAATTCATCTCTCTCTCTCTATCTAGCTCACGTGTGGAGGATCTCTCTCTCCAATTCACATCTTTTTCTGGGCAGTTGCAGTTGCAGGGCCGAAATTTTCTGGGCAGATTGCAAGGCCGGAATTCTAGGATTCTGGGCAGTTTCTGGGAGGCCAAAATTCAGCCTAGGGCAGACCAAGAAGGCTGAGTTGCTAAATCAGATTGGAAGCTTGACTTGGAGGGTGTTGACCAGGTTTGACAATAGATTTGTTGAAGGTCAATTTGACTAGAAGTCTAGGTGTGTCCCTTGTTGAAAAGGAGAATCTCTATTGAAAAGGTTGTTGGGTCTTCCCACTAGTGGGTTTTCGCAAGGTAAATCTTGGGTTCTCTTTGTGCATTGTGATCTATAGTGTCCTAGTGCTTTATTGTTGAATTTCTGAAATATAATTGTTTAATGATACGCTGGAAAAATTAAAAGAAGATCAACATAATTAGAAGTAATTATCAGTTTTCACAAATATTGTGCTTATATTTATTGCACCAGAAAAATCAACAGACTCGAGGATACCCAACACGAACAAAGTAACGATATAACCACGCATACAAGGAAAACATACCATGAACAAGAATAGCTAAATAAAATTGAAATGTCACATTTGAACTGATTCAAAAAAAGGCTTATTAAATGCTCAAGAAAAGGTTTCATCAAAAACTTTAAATGATTTAACTTGAGGATAAAATCTGCATTTTCGTCAAGGAAAGCATGACCAAAAGTGACAGTCATATAATATTACATTCTATAGGTCAAACACATCAACAAACAATCATCCCGGAGCACAGCAGTTGATACGATATAATAGATGGAGTAGGTCATTCACCATTAAAGATGAGAATGTTTCCAGTATTACAAGATGTAGCCTTTAAGCTTTCGCCATGTGTTCATTGATGTCCAAAAATGTTTATTCAACTCTTACTTCAAAAATGTTTATTTCAGGCCCTACCTTTACTGCCTGCAATCAGTAAGCAATAGGTGAGAGCACACTAAAGCTAATTTAAATGAGTGCCCAAGAAGATTTTCTCATTTTGAGAATCCGTATAACTGCTTGCAAACACTTCAAGTCATTCAATCAAGTGATGTTCCAATCTCGTAGAAAATTCATTTCTTGAATACACCCCCCTGTAAATGGAAAAAAGCCTACAGAGGTAGCTGAATTCCTATAACGAGATGTATCACATGGGAGTTCAAATCATGCATGCCTGTTAATAGCCAGAAATTTCTGGGGCTCCAGAACACTTTGAAGATCAGATGAAATCTATATTAAACTAATTTGCAGACATACAATCTACTTGACATTGATTTTCCACTGAAGATTAGTCAAGATCGTCCACCTATATTAAGTGATGGCTCCTCCTAATGATCTCTTTACAGATCCTCTGATGCTTGCTTCTGCAATATTATTTTGCTGTTCTCACTGTTCTGTATCAGCATTTTCCAGCTCATCCTTCACTCTGGTTTCTCTAGATTCATTGTCATGAACATTCTTAAGCTCTTCCTGCAAACATCAAGGGAAACAATTTAGGCAATGGAATATTTTCCTTCAAGTACACAGACATTTAGCAAAGTTCCATTCTTACTGTGAGAGAATTATTTTTGGCAGTTAGCTTTTCGCATTCTTCCTGCAACCGAGTCAACTCTGTCCTTAGTGCCGAATTTTCACTTTTAAGCTCTTCAACCCGGCGTGCTAGTTCTTCACACTCAGCCTGAGGAAAATTCATGGTAATATTTAACTCAATGAAGTTATTCTTACAAAACGGAAATGCCATGTATACAGTTATCTCTCATACAAGAAAAAATTCAATCTACCTGTTTACGCATCCTTGATCTCCGTGCAGATTCTCTATTTGATTGTTTTCTTCTTTGCCTTTTAAGCTCTCTCTCATCCTGTAAGTTAATAGATGCAGGTTTGAGTGTTCAGATTTGATTTACAGCTACTATATACACAAGAAGTTCGTCAAACAAGAACATATTAATGAGTTTGTTTAGAATCCTATATAAGGGCTAAAAAAATGTTGAGGATGCAGCAAGGAATTGAACCTGTAGGGATAGCTCTGTTCCCATAGCTGGCATGTTCTGAGCAGAAGGAATGATTGTTGATGTTGTTGATGATAAAGGAAGTTGTGCACGCATAGTGGAAAGAGGTGTAGGAGCTGTCACACACCAGTAGTCCATCCCAATGTTTAAGTTGGTCATAGGACCTGTAGCAGTGCCAGATGTACCCGGCAGAGACATTGGCACTGCTGCCATTGCTGGGCTTGAATTAATAGTTGTTACTTGTCCTCCAGATGCCCTGTCTGTGTTTGCAATTTGTCCATTGCGAGATGTTGCATTACCATTTTGAGCCTCGTCAGCTGCATGCCGAGTTGCCAAGCATAACAAAATCTTAATAAGCTGGTGGAAAATACCAAAGTGCTACACTATGAATGTTATCTTTAACGATAAACTGACTACACGTCGTAAGCAAAACCAACATGAGAGAACCCATCAATGCACCAAGTTAGCATCAGGTTGTCAGCAACATACCTTCCATAGATCCTTGTTCAAAGTGTGTTTTCTGTCCTGATTGTGAACCCTGTCAAAAGCAACTGATACAGATTAGCATGCCAATGAAATGTTCACACATAAGATAATAAAGTCACTTGAGAAGGTACAAAGAGTAAATATTATTATATGATTCAGGACGCATTGTGCAAATAAAACAATGATCATCAACAAACACCATTCTTCCTCGAGCATTGTCACAGGAAGAACTGCAAATATTTTCCAGTCTTCAAGTCATAGTTACAATCATTGCCTCATTCAATCAAGCACAAGGTTAGCTTGTCTGATTGACACAAACACAGAAGGGGGCTGAGCTTGCAGCAAGTTTCATAATAGATATAACGCTAAAACCTGACTATCGAACAATTTAAATGCTCCAAAATTATTATAACAATTTGTTTAAATTAAGTACAAAGCCCAAATTGTTTATATTTCATTCCTTCTTGGAGCCATCTTCTTGATCTATTATTGGATATATCTCTTGTTATCTTGTGACTTTTAGTTGAAAGATTTTCATGAAATAATGTCTAATGTGTGGAAATTTCTCTCAAGCCCTCCCCACACTCGACCCCCACAAATGACTGCACAGTCCCGGGCATGATGATGCAAGCTCAATCATCAAAAAATCGTACTACTGGATGTGGATCTCTCTGCTCCTGCAATTTCCCTTCTTTCCCCCTACAATTTGGACAATGAAAGCCCAACAATGGATGTGGCCTCAATTCCCGACTCCCACTCTCCAAAGGAACTACGTACTCCCTAGTTTTGTGTCCCAACGAGCCAAGGAAATTCACAACGCTGCATGGTATCCCCCCGGCTACCAAAGATGAGTAGAATCTACCTCCCTAGGGCGGCACTCACGGTCCACCGAAGAAGAGGGTAAAATTTTCCCTTGGAAACCTCTGGTGCTAAACAGCACCTGTGACTCAGTTGAACAGCTTGAGCAACAATGTGTAAATTGTCAAATGATCAAAAGTGCTCAATGATGTTGCCTTCCTTTTATTTATAATTGTTTCCTTCTTCCTTCATGTGGGCCCCTTCACCAAGCAATTCAAGCCCCCTCCTTAACCATTCGAATTTCTCCATCAAGGGGTGCGTATTTCATTATGGGGTGGCCTCCACATCCCACTATGTGATCAATCTTCACTTTGTCTAATGTTTGGGGCCTCCACTACCTCACAACATTAATTTAATTAATCTCCACCCGCTTTTCCTAAGTTTGTATCCAAAATTCTCCCCATCCATAATTTACAAAAATTGAGAAAGGCACTTAGCAGATTTTTATGGGAAGGGATATTACAAAACATGAACTAAATGGGTTACAAGCCAACCCAATAACTCAATAAAACAAAATATGCCACTAATTGCCCACACATGTGAGCAGAAAATCCTCTCCAAGCATGATGGCATGCACTTTTACGAATAACAAGGCTACAAAAGTGCAAGACAAGGGCTAAATGCATCTCCAACCATGAAAATCATCCATGAATTGAGGATGAATCCTCCAATCAAGCATGGGTTAGTGTGGAGGAAGTGTAGTACAGAATGGGCATCATGTGGAGTAGGCATCTGTTGGACACCTGATCCGTAAGGGTTAGTCTAGAGGAATTTCAACAGTCACGGAAGTCCAAGAGACCTCTTGGAATATGAAACCAAGGGTCAGAATCACATGTATTGATATGTGCATCTTGTGAATACAAATGTATCACACAAGTTATCATATCTTTCCTGCCATTTTCATGTGTGTTTAACATGGTATCAAAGTGGGCGAGTTCCTACCCTACTCAAATTTGAGCCACAATTGACCTTTCTCAACATTCTCTATTGTAGATCATGTGTTTTTTCCAAGCTTTGTGCTTTCGCCACTGCTACTGATCTCATGTATTAGCTTTAAAATCTACAGAGGAGTTCAAGTGTTGAACACCCTCCTCAATTGTTGAATTTGAAGTTGTGGAAAAGACTATTGGTTGCATGTGTTGCTCAGATTTTTCCAAACCAAACATAATGCCTCTACGATTCTTTGCATGCCATCTCTACTAATTTTTTACATCCCTACAATGTACAATTCTAAAAATATGTCTCTCTACCATTTCTCTGCATGTTTGTGCTAGTCATTCCTACTCATCTAAGCTTATTTAAACAAATACATGTTGGTTTCCTATCTTGTGCTAGTTGTTGCAACCGCATTCTGGTCATAATGGACCAAATTAGGGGAGGTTCCCTCCTTCTGTCGTATCACCCCTAAGGCTACAGTTGTGGAGCAAACTCAAGGAATGAGTACATCATCACATTGACATGCACATAAACATTGTCTAGCTTTCAAGTTGTGGCATACTCAAGGAATGAGTACATCATCACATTGACATGCACATAAACATTGTCTAGTTTTCAAGTTGTGGCATACGTTGTTTGCCTGGCTAAATATTAAGAGTCCTTCATATTGGGTTGGATTCTCATGTTATTAATATTCTTCAAAGCAAAACACCCACGGAAAAATGTTATACATGAGGTGAAGCACACCAATTTCCAGGCGCACAAAACCCTTAGTCTGCCATTAAAATCATTTCAAATTCTTCTTTCGAGTATAAAATTCTAAACCCTTTTTTCCCCTTCCTTATTAGAGGTATTCAACTTTTTGAAATCATTTCTGGGTTTTCCATATTTTCAATAAAAGCCTCAATTCTGCACCATTTGAGACTCTATTAGAGTGGGTGATTTTGTGTGGCAAACGAGGGTTTCTAGGGTTTTACAATGGCGAACAAGCAAATATCACCGCACAACATTTACAAGGCCTTTGAACAACCTCGCAGGGATGCATATACTTTTCTCGAATTTAATACTCGAACAGCGTGCACCAACACCAATACTAATGAATAATGTGATTTTTGTAGGCTGTGAATTGGATTGGATTCATCGCCATTGATAAGATTTTGTAGTGCAAGGCATTACTGCTATGGTTGGGAACCTCAGTGGGTTTAAACTCTATAGTGTCTGAACCTTAGTATATATATTGTGGAGAAAAGCTAGCAAGCATTTCTAGCATAGATTAAAGGATTTTCTACTCTCAATTAATAAAAGGAACGTTTGGCATTCCTTTTTGTTTATTTGTATGAGTTATTGGGATACAAAGCCACTACCAAGAACCACTTTTGCACAACTAGTTTACTGGCTCCTTACAAATTTTGCGTTGGAAAAAATTAAAGTGATGAAGGTATAATCAAACAACTTCGTGGTCTAGTTCAATGTGTTGATTTTTCAAGTGCAATAGATACCAACACAATATATCTGAAAACTCATAATTACTTCTAATGATGTTGATCTTCTTTTAATTTTTCTAGTATATCATTAAGCAATTATACTTCAGAAATTCAACCATATAAAAGCAATAGAACAGTACAGATCACAATGCACAAGGAGAGCACAAGCTTTACCCTCGAAAAACCCACTAAGGGGAAAAACTCAGCAACCTTTACAATAGAGAAATTATTTTGTTCAACAAGAGACACACCTAGACTTTTGACCAACAACTAGATCAAACTGACCTTCAATAAATCTATGGTCAAACCCTCCAACTCAAGCCATTCGAACTGATCCAGTAACTCAGTCCTCGTTCTTCCCTAGGCTGAATTTCGGCCTCTCGGAAACTACTAGAATCCCAGAATTTTGGCCCCCTGCAACTACCCAGAAATGTTGGCCCCTATAACTGTAGCTATCCTAAAAATAGTGTGAATTGGAGAGAGGGAATCCTTCCACACGTGCGAGCTAGATGAATTTCATCCTTCTTTCATCCTCCTTGTCCTTCTTGTCCTTCGCTTGCATGCCCAAAAGATTCTTGATGAGAGAGATCAAATTGTTGCCTTGTGGAGGAGGTCAAATATCTATATATAATGTTTTGATGGGTCGAATGGGTGTATCCTTTGCCTGGGCCGACTTGACTTGGAGGGAGGTCGACTTGACTAACTTTGGAGCCAAAATTTCAAATTCAAATTTTCTTCTTTTAAAAGTCCAAATGGATATGACTCAAATATTTTTCTTTTGACTCTAGCATGAAGAACATGCTTTATAATAATCAATATAAATACATCAAGGGCCAAAATATACATTATGAAGACCAACCATAGTTACAAAAATCAACACTCCCTCTTAATTAGGAAGGTATTCATAATGGTTGTCATGGGTGTTCTCAAGTTGACAAATTTCTCTATGAAAAGCTTATAACAAAATCATCAGCATCTCTGACATCAACATCTCTCACATCATCATCATCTCATCCGCATCACTAACATTAGCATCATCATCAACTAGTTGCCACAACTGGTTAGTACCACTGACACATAATCATGGTCAGTACTCTTGACATGTGGCATAACATTTAGCATCAACTAGACATCATACCTCTAGTCGGTATCACTAACACAACTAGTCAATACTCCTGACCTACACTAGCATTGGTTCACCATCCTGGTCAAACTCTTTGACTCATGGTGAAACTCCAAAGGCCACACTCTACCTAAGAAACTAGCCCAATGTTAAATGGGCTCCTCATCCAATCTGGAGAGATTGAGCCTGATGTTGAAAGCCACGCACTCAATTGAGTGATCCTAAGCTTCTAGGACTATTCTTCCCAACTAGTCAACATTTTTGACACAAGAAGAATAATTGTCCTCTATTGGACCATTCTCCCCAACTGGTCAACATCTTTCACATAGGGAGATGATTGTCCATGAGGCTATCATATTAGCATTCCCTCTCAAATAGAGGGGCAATCTCCATAAGCCCAAGCTTGTCCCTGAAGTACATGAACTTCTCTCTGAAAAAGGGTTTCATCGAGATATCAAATGTCTGCTCACCAGTGGAGATGTACTCGAGCTTGAATGCTCTCTTCTACACCATGTCACAGACGTAGTGGTACATGATTTCGATGTGCTTCAACCCATCATGGAACATGGAACTCTGAAAGCTTCACGTAGCTTTGATTGTCACAATATATTACTATCAATTACAAATCTCGGTTGAACAATCCTGCAAACAACTTCTTAAGCCGCATTGCTTCAGTACAAAATTCATTCGTTGCGATATACTCTGCTTCTACAGTGTTGAGTTCGACAAATCTTTGCTTCCTGCTCATCCAAGAAATCATGGCATAGCCCAAACTAAAGTACTCTCCTTGTCATCTGTACTCCCTTCCCAGTCAAAATCTATATATCCCTGCAGTCATACATCATTGTTTGAGACATATCTCAAACCATAATTCACAGTACCACGTAGATATCTCAAAATGTGCTTTGTTGCAATCCAATGCTCATGTCTCGGTTCCACCTAGAACTGGCTCAACGTGTTCACTGCAAAGCAAATGTTTGTCCTAGTATTAACCAAATACATCAATGAGACAATCAATTGTCGATACATGGATGGATCTACCAAGTTGGACTCAGAGTCTCTCAATTTCTTCAAATTAGTCACCATGCGAGTTGTCGTGGATTTACAGTCCATCATACCAAACTTTTGAATGATATTAATAAGATATTTTTCTTGACCAAGGAAGATTTCGCCAGGTTTCTGCCATACTTCCAGTCCCAAATAATAATGCATCAAGCCAAGATCCTTCATGTCAAACTCAAAGGCCAACTGCCTCTTACACTAAATGATGAGAGGCTCAACACCTATCAAAAATAAATCATCAACATATAGCAATAAAATCACAGGTGCATTCTTCACAACCTTGAAATAGAGATTTGGATCAGCATCACTCTTGGTAAATCCAAGTCTCATCAGGTAGCTATCAATTCGAGCATACCAAGCTCTTGGAGCTTGCTTGAGTCCATACAAGGCCTTCTTCAACCTGCAAATGTGAGACTCCTTCCCATGCACCTCAAAACCTTGAGGTTGCTCTATGTACACCTCTTCCTCAATTACACCATTGAGGAAAGCAGTATTTACATCCATCTAATGTAAACTCCAACCCAATGAAGCAGCAAGAAAATTGATTAATCTAATAGAGGTGTACCTGGAAACTGGAGCAAAGGTCTCATCGGAGTTTTCTCCCTCTTTTTGGGAGAACCCTCTAGCCACAAATCGCGCATTGTATTTGTCAATACTTCCATCTGTTGCATGCTTGATCTTGTATATCCATTTGAAAGTCACCACTAACTTCCCTTCAAGTCTCGGCACAATTGCCCATACATCCTTCTTCATGATGGATTGGTATTCCTCCATCACAGCAACCTCCCACACTTGTTGGCTAGTTGCTTCTTCATAAGTGGAAGGTTATCCATCAATGAGATTAGTCATAACAGTTGCATAACAAAAGAAGCTCTTAGGTTTCTTACTTTCACTAGATGTGCCATGTGCAGTTGCATGTCCCTCTGCTTGTTCCAAGGGAGATCTAAGCCATGTTGGTCTCTCCCTAGTCTCAGGAACAATAATTGGTTCAACAAGTTCACTAGGCCCTTCTGGCTCTTTGAAATGTTCTATAGAACTTGAAATTTCTTCCTTAGAAGCCTCATGCTTTTCTTCTTCTTTGGATTCCATGGAAACTTCCCTAGACTTGCAATATGCAACCTTCTCATCAAAGCTAACATCTCGATTGACCTCAACTCGTCATTGCTCCGGAATGTAGATTCTATAATAAGCCTTTGATGATTCCTTGTAACCAACAAATATCCCTTTCTTTCTTGAAGGTTCTAGAATCTTCCACTTATCCTTAGGAACATGGATGTAAATTGGGCATCCAAAGATTCCCAAATGCACAACCTTTGGCTCCTGTCCAATGAATGCATCCACAAGAGTCATATCTTCTAGAATTCAATGAGGACTTCTATTTTGAAGATATACAGCTATTAAGGATGCTTCTAGCCATAAGAACATTGACAATTCTTGACCATGCATCATAGCGTTGACAAATTCTTCAATGGACCTATTCTTTCTTTTTGCCACTACATTTTGTTGAGGATTATAGGGGACAATCAACTCCCTCATAATCCCAAATTCTTTACAAAATGAAACAAGTTCTTTTGAAGTCTATTCTCCTCCATTTTCAGATCTCAAAATCTTGATCTTCTTATCTTTCAAGTTCTCTACTTCAGCGTTGAATTCTTGAAACTTGGTGAAGACCTCATCCTTGGTCTTCATGAGATATATCCATGTCTTGCGAGAGAAGTCATCAATAAACATTAAATAGTATAATGAGCCTCCAAGTGACCTCACTGACAAAGGAGAACATACATCAAAATGAATCAGATCCAAAATTTCTTTGGATCTACTATCACTGCTTGGAAATGACTTCTTGATATTCTTTCCAAGTGCACAACCTTTACATACACCACCATGTTCTATCTCTAATTCAAGAACACCTGAAACCATTTGACTCAAAGCAGCCAATACTCTATAATGAAGGTGATCGTATCTCATATTCCATAGTTCGCATGGATAGATTTCATCATGTACTAAAGCTTGAGCTGGTTGACCCAAGAATCTATACAATCTTCCTTCATGAATTCCAATAACTCTAGCATCATCTATACTAGAGCCCTTGGGACATACAAGTACTTTTCCATCAACAAAAGCTACTCTTATCTACTTTATCTTCTAAACATGAAATAGAGACTAAATTCTTTATCAAAACTGGCACATATAGCACATTGCTGAGATGGACATTGTTACTAGATTCCAGCTCAATAGATGTCTTTCCAATTCCTTTGACTGCATAGCTATGGTTGTCTCCAAGCTCCACCCTTTGTGCCAATCTTCTTTCCATCATGCTAGTGAGATTTTCACAATCTCCTGTCATATGTCTTGAAGCACCACTATCTGCCAACCACATATCATCGTCATTTGCAATAGAACCTGTTAGAGCAGAGAAGTAAAAGAAATCTTTGTCACCTTCAGATTTCTCTGGATGTTCATCAACATCTGTTGTGGAAGAATGTTGTTTTCCTTTTCTCTTTCTATCATTCTCTCCTTTAGGATGACTATCTGCAATAACGATAGCACTGAATCTTTGACATATCTTTCTTTCTTTGAGGAGCATGCCTTCCTTTTGGTTTCTTATTTTGGAAACCAAACTCTTTCTTTCCTCCATTCTTCCTTTTTAAGTGTGTTGTGAATGCTTGAGAGCTTTATTCCTTTCTATCTCTTGATATAAGCCTTGATTCTTCTTGAGCACAAAAAGTCCATAGTTCTTCAAAAGAGGGAACATCCTTCCTGCTAATTATACCAATTGTAAATGCATCCCATGATCTAGGTAGTCCATTTAGTGATGGAGTCACAAGTTCCTTCTCAAGGATGACTTCATCAATTGATTGAAGTTGGTCTCTCAATTGAGTGATTCTTACGACATATAAAGCCACAATGTCATCATTTGTCATTCTCACATCGCAAAGCTCATTCTTCAAACTCGTGACTTAACCAATGTTGTTGACTGTAAATAGATTAGTTAGGGCATCATACATCGCCTTTGAAGATTCAAGATTTGCAATAGAGAGGATTAGATGATCTCTAATAGAATCCACAATAAGACTCAATAGGAGTGATGTCATCTTCCTTGAACTTCTCTTGGTTCTACAATCGTGCCCTTCACAATATTTAAAACTTTGTTCTTTGCAAGAATAAGATCAATCATAGTTTTCCAAGCTCTAAAATTTGAGGACCCATCTAGCTTGTTCTTTGATTTCAAAGAAGAAGCTATGGAAGTAAATCAACAAGGAGAACTCAACAATAGTGATCTCAATGTAGGGTTTCTTCAAGAGTGATCTTAGTGTTCCTTCCTTCACCAAAGCTCTGATACCATGTTGATTTTTCAAGTGCAATAGATACAAGCACAATATTTCTGAAAACTGATAATTATTTCTAATGATGTTGATCTTCTTTTAATTTTTCCAGTATATCATTAAGCAATTATACTTCAGAAATTCAACCATATAAAAGCAGTAGAACAATAGAGATCACAATGCACAAAGAGAGCACAAGATTTACCCTGGGAAAACCCTTTAAGGGGAAAAACCAAACAACCTTTTCAATAGAGAAATTCTTCTATTCACCAAGAGACACACCTAGAGCTATAGTCAACAACTAAGTCAAATTGACCTTCAACAAATCTATGGTCAAACCTAGTCAAACCCTCCAAGTCAAGCCTTCCAATTTGATCTAGCAACTCGGTCCCTTTGTTTTTCCCTAGGCCAAATTTCAGCCTCCCAGAAACTGCTAGAAACCCAGAATTTCGGCCCCCTGCAACTGCAGCCATCTAAAAAATAGTGTGAATTGGAGAGGAAATCCTTCCAAATATGCGCGCTAGATGAATTTTGTCCTTCTTTTCATCCCCCTTGTCCTTCTTGTCCTTCACCTGGATGCCCAGGAGATTCTTGATGAGAGAGTTTGAATTATTGCCTTTTGGAGGAGGTCGAATGTCTATAAATAGTGTTTTGCTCGGTCAAATGGGTGTGTCCTTTGCCTGGGCTACCTTGACTTGCAGGGAGGCTGATTTGACTATCTAGGATCTGAATCATGAAAAGCGGAAGGCGGGATAAGAACATGGATTAGGAATTGGATTTGTAAATTTCCCAACTTTATTATCATCGCAAGGAGGCACCCTCATCGGCACTGGAAAAGGAGGAGGACAAGGAAAAAACGGAATAGTAGGTTCCTCCTCTGAAATTAGGGGTGGCTCATGATTTACAAGAGTTGGGGAAGCATGTTGATTTTTCAAGTGCAATAGATACAAGCACAATATTTCTGAAAACTGATAATTACTTCTAATGATGTTGATCTTCTTTTAATTTTTCCAGTATATCATTAAGCAATTATACTTCAGAAATTCAACCATATAAAAGCAGTAGAACAACAGAGATCACAATGCGCAAAGTGAGCACAAGATTTACCCTGGGAAAACCCCTTATGGGGAAAAACCCAACAACCTTTTCAATAGATAAATTATTTTGTTCAACAAGAGACACACCTAGACCTATAGTCAACAACTAAGTCAAACTGACCTTCAACAAATCTATGGTCAAACCTAGTCAAACCCTCCAAGTCAAGCTTTCCAATCTGATCCAGCAACTCGGTCCCTTGTTTTTCCCTAGGCCGAATTTCAACCTCCCAGAAACTGCTAGAATACCAGAATTTTGGCCCCCTACAACTACAGTCGTCTAAAAAATAGTGTGAACTGGAGTGAGAATCCTTCCACACATGTGAGCTAAATGAATTTTGTCCTCCTTTTCATCCCCCTTGTCCTTCTCCTAGATGCCTTCTCCTAGATGCCCAGGAGGTTCTTGATGAGAGAGTTCGAATTGTTGCCTTGTGGACGTAGAATGTCTATATATAGTGTTTTGTTGGGTCAAATGGGTGTGTCCTTTGCCTGGGCTACCTTGACTTGGAGGGAGGCCGACTTGACTATCTGGGATCATAATCATGAAAAGCGAGAGGATGAGAAGATGGATTAGCAATTGGATTTGTAGATTTCCCAACTTTGTTATCATTGCAAGAAGCACCCTCATCAAAACTGGAAAAGGAGGAGAACAAGAAACGAAAGGAATAGTAGCTCCTCCTCTGAAATTAGGGGTGTCTTGTGATTTACAAGAGTCGAGGAAGCAGAGACATTCGGTGGTTTGGGTTCACCATGCAAAGAAATATGAACCAAACGCTCAAACTTTTGTTTAAATAAATCCCAATCCGTATCTTCTTTAGGAAATTCATAACAGAGATGAAGGAATCGATTGGAGAAATCCTCAATTGATTCATTAGGCTTCATTCTAAGTTGATTGATTCTTTTATAAACATCTCGGTAATCATACCCACCGAACGCTAAATGAAGCTCCTTGATGAGGTGTTCAAGAGAATGAATAGATGCAGGTGGTAGAGTGTGACACCATCAGCTAACTCAACCTTCGATGGTGAGGCAGAAGATAATACAAGTCATGAAGAGACTCATCAGGGATTGAAGTTCACCAGGGGACAGGTTAGAAAAACACCCTGGGAGTATGATTTGAGGATGAGCCATTTTAGGTAAGAGATTCAGAACAGACTCAATGGGCACAGCGTGTTATCTAGCCCTCCTTCTAGTGCCAAAATGTTGACGATGATAGATACTGCCAACATAAAGGGGGCCTCCACGATGTGAAGTCCCAATTAGACCTCACATTGTTTGGAGCGGGAGCCCCATCCAGAATACGGCCCGGCTATCGTTTACTTAAAGATATGCTTTGGCTTTAACTGTCAGCATGAGGGAGAAGTGTAAATGTCCTTCCAAATGAGTAAGCGAGTGTGTCTTGTGAATGTTCGATGAACATTCACACTTATGATGAACAATGTTTGTTATTATACAATGTGATTACTTTTCTTTGCATTTATTGGAAAGGAAAAGATTGAATGTAATTTTTTGGTTTTCAACGTTGCTATTTTATCAAATTCTTTAATGTTGTCCACACATTTGAGATTTGTTATATGATTGGGATAAACATTTTTCATAGTCTATTAGCCTCTCAAGATAGAAGTAATAGTACTACCCTAATAGAGGAGCACGAGAAAGGTTCGTCTAACATCAAGTGAAATAGCTCACAAGGATGTGATGACCATTACAAGTATAACAACACATTTCCAACAAGAAGCACTAAAGTAACCGAAATAGTTCAATTAATCCAGTACTTAATGAAAACAAAAATGAACCATAAACATTCAAAGAATAGTCTTAGAAACATTCACAATTCATGCGTGAAAACGTGCTGGCTTGAAAAGGCTTCAATATTAAGCAAAAGTCCCAAGATACATAAATGCAATGAACACCACTAGCTCCAATAGTGGAGCGTTAGAGCCACTACTTGCTCCCCAAAAGTACCAACTCTGTCTCTCTAATGCCTCATGGGAGAAGCCAAGGTTAAAATCCATCTACATGAGAAATGAGGATTTATTTATAACTTGAGGAGTGACCTTTCATATCCTCATGACTCTTGACTTTCTAACTTCTAGTGACCTTTGGACTTTTACAACCTTTGAAGTTCCAAATGACTTTTGGAATTACATATGACTTTTGGTGTTACATTTCTTTTGGACTTCCATGACTCTTGAGTTCACACATGTCTCATAGACTTGTACTTATTTGTCCTTTACAATGATTACAATATTACATTTTGACTTCCACGTCATCATACGATGAAACTAGACACGTCACTATCTTGGATGATTGGGACTGACAGTGACTGATTACAAGGATCTGCTTCAGTGGTGACATGGCTACCACTGTGTCTATTCTTTGTTCATCTTCTGTTCATAGCGCTTCTACCCTCCAAAGGGTCTTCAATCTCAAAGTCTCTAGGGTGCTTCAATCATCAAGTTTCGAGTGTGTTCTTGGTTCTTTTATGCTTCCTTTGCTTATCATCTTTGCCCGATCTTCCTTGTGTGTGCTTGCCATGAGGTCCCTAGAATACCTGTTTCTGCAATCATTCATGACGAGCAGCTATCAATTTAAAAATCCCCTACTCTACCATGTTGTATGCATATTTTATTGTTTGTTCCTTTTCGATGCGCTTAAAATGGTCGAAGGAGCTTCAAGGTGCAAGGGCGCACTCTCAAAGGGTTGAAGGATTGAGGAGGAGAATCTTTGATGATTCGGCATGAACTCATGCGCCCTAAGGAAGAAAGCAATCAAGGCAGCGACACATGTCATAAGTTTGAAGGACGAAGGGGAGAGCTTCAGGCTTCCCAAGTGCACTATGCGCCCAAGGAAGAGAGGGAGGGCACAGGGCACACTCCCGAAGGCTAAAGGGTAAGGCTTTGTGCCTTCGGGGTACGCTCATGCGCTTAAGAGGTCTCAGGAAGGGCGCAAGGCGCACTCTTGAAGGCTGAAGGTTGAGGCTACGTGCCTTCAGGGTGTGATAGTGCGCTCAAGTCAGTTCAGGAGGGCACATGGCGCATCGGGGAAAGCTGAAGGATTGAGCTCCTAGTCTTCAAGATGCGCCAGTGCGTTCAAGGAGGCCGCACTTCTTTAGGTTGAAGGAGCGCGCTCAAGGAAGACTTACTCACTTTTTGAGAGCTCAATTCGGAATAGGGAAGGAGCTTCATGCTTTTTTAGTGCGCCCAGCTCTCAAGGACAGCGTAGGGCGCACTTCTAAATAGCAAAGGTTCCCCCATCAAGGCTTCAAAGTGCACTCATGCGCTCTTGGCCTTAATGAGCTCATTTTGCAACCAAAATTTTTCTTAATCTGGATGATAGATCAAGGGGTGAGCAAGATGAGTTCTAGACATAAAACCATGTGCGACATGTACTAACTCATCAAAAAAACTTAGACAAGCTTGCTCAACAATGAATATACATCAAAACGCCACTTTATGCACATTCCCCAAGTATAACGATGAAGTGTGTGCGACTGTGTCCCAAAAGTCTCCTCCTCTATATACCCTTTTCATGTGGTCGAATAGGCCTCTCTAGGCCAACTTCTTCTGAAAGGGCCGAATTGGTCTTGGGGGTCACAATGACTCTTCTAAACTCAAAAATAATACTTTCTTTTGATTACAAATTGCCCGAAAGGGACTTTGACTCATGACAAAATTTCTTATTGACTCAAGAAACCCTAGAAGCATGAAGAACATGCTTATTTAGAAAAATAATAATAATATTAAACTTTTATTTTTCTTCTTTTGCTCTTAACAAGAAATATACATTGACATAAGTACAATGATAATAATGAACACTGAATCTACTTACAATTTTCAAAACTCCCTCTGAACTAGGGAAGTATTAATAATTCTACAACGTACCAGGATACTCAAATTGAAATATTCTTATAAGAATAGTCGGATTGATAAGCCATCCTTAACTATCAACATTATAACCAGCATTGTTAATCTCAAGAATATAGCAAGGCCTTGACTAACAAGCTCTAATTGTCCATTGGATTAGAGCACAACGTTGGGAGGCATACACATGGACACCACCACCACCTCTTAAGGCACATACCCCATTCGGATGTTCACAAGTATGTCCTTTTAGGACTATTCTTATCTTGGATTTCCAATCCTCTTCGACTACTCTCGTCTTGGATGCCCTGCCACATCCTCAAATAGCATCGATTTCAAATGCTTATCCAATCCTCCATTCTCCCTACTAGTGCCTTCACTAATACTTATGGTTGTTAGTCCTGGTCTAGTGCATGACAGATGGAGAATATGGTGCCCTTCATCACTCCCTCTCAATTAGGGAGGAGATGTCTACAAGTCCAAGTTTGTTTCTTAAGTACTCCAACTTCTTATTCGAAAGAGACTTCGTCAATATATATACTACTTGTTTGTCTGTGGAGATGTATTGTAGCTTCACGACCCCATCCTGAACCAAACTTCGAATAAAGTGATACTTATTGTTGATATGTTTCATCCTGGCATGAAACATTGGGTCCTCTATCAATCTTATACAACTTTGATTGTCACATTGTATGATGGTAGGGTCCAACGGTCCCTCAAACAAATATGATATCAGCTTCCTAAGCCAAACAACTTCTCTATTACCTTAACTAGCTGCAATATACTCTGCTTCAGCACTACTTAATGCAACTGAATCTTTCTTCCTACTCATCCAAGATACCATAGAAGATCCCAAGCTAAAACAACCACCGGTAGTGCTCCTTCCATCTATTTCACTACCTCCCCAATCTGAATTTGTATAGCCCAATAATTGTATCTCATTACCTGCATATTTCAAGCAATGATGTATGGTCCCACGAACATATCTCAAAATATGTTTTGTTGCTATCTAATGATTGTGCCTTAGCTCTATTTGAAATTGACTAAGAACATTTACTGCATAGCATATATTAGGTTGGGTATTCATGAGATACATTAAAGGGCCAATCATCAGTCGGTAGCATGTAGAATCAGCAGGGCTTGATTCTGAACTTCTTAACTTCTTCAAATTGGTAATCATCAGGGTTGTCATCAATTTGTTGTCCATCATGCCAAATTTCTGCAATATCTTGATCACATATTTTCCTTGACCAAGATAGATCTCACCTAGTTTTTTTCATACCTCCAATCCCAAGTAGTAGTGCATAAGCCCAAGATCCTTCATGTCAAATTCGGCTGCCAACTGCTTCTTTCATTCTTGAATATGATGCTCTACACCTATAATACGTAAGTCATCCACATATAACGGGATTACAAGTTCATTTTTAACCACCTTGATATAGAGATTAGGGTCTACAGAACTTTTGACGAAACCAAGTCTTAGAAGATATGCATCCATCCTTGCATAACATGCTCTAAAAGCTAGCTTTAAGCCATATAGATCCTTCTTTAATCTACAAACATGTATCTCCATATTATGGATTTTGAATCTCTCACACTGCTCAATGTAAACTTCTTCATCAATTGTCCCATTTAGAAAAGTTGTTTTAACATCCATATGATGAATGTTCCATCTCATAATAGCAGCCAAAGAGATAAGTGATCTAATGGTACTATACATGGTTGTTGGAGCAAACATTTATTCATAATCGATTCCTTCCTTTTGAGAAAAGCCTCTTTCTACAAATCTTGTTTTATACTTGTCAAAGCTTCCATCAACTACATGCTTGATTTTGTATATATCCATCTGGAAGTGACAACCAATTTGTCCTTAGGTCTAGGAATTTCCCAGACATAATTTTTCATTATAGACCAGTACTTCCCCATAAGCTCTTGGTCATGTAGCATGGCTCTCACACATTCTTATTTGATTTTGTATATATACGATTGTTACAACTACTTTTCCCCATAAGAATTTAGGTAGGTCTTGGTCATGTAGCATGGCTCTAACATATTCTTCAAATGATAGGTTCTTTCTTTCTGCCACACCATTCTGTTGAGGATTGTAGGGAACTAATAGCTCCCTCTTAATTCCTGCTTCCTTGCAAAAAACCGCAAGTTCCTTGGAAGTGTATTCTTCACCATTGTCAGATCTTAAGGTTTTTATCCTCTTTTTTTTGTCAAATTTTCCACTTCTACCTTGAACTCTTGAAATTTCTCAAACACTTCATCCTTGGACTTGAGAAGATAATCCATGTCTTCCTAGAGCGATCGTCAATGAATGTTACATAGTATTGATGACTTCCAAGGGACGTTTTTGCCATGGGTCCACAAACATCGAAATGTATGAGATCCAAAATATACTTGGATCTAGTGTCACTGCTTGCAAAAGGTTTCTTTACATTATTGCGTAGAGCACATCCCTTACAGACTCCTTCATGTTCTTCTTTCAATTTGAGGATACCAGTAACCATAGGATTCAAAGATGGTAATATCTTATCATGAAGGTGACCATACCTTCTATGCCATAACTCACAGGGGTTAATTTCTAGATGTACTAAAGCTTGAGGAAGAGGTGTTAGAAGCCTATACAATCTCCCTTCATGAATCCCAATAGTCTTAGCATGTTCAATACTAGAACCCTTACCCCATACAATAACTTTCCCATCAACAAAAGTAACTCTATCACCTTTATCTTCTAGAAAGCATTTTTTTCTTCAAACCTGGAATAGAGTATATTGTTGAGATGAATGCTTCCACCGGTTTCCAGCTACAAAGAAATAGATAAAATTCCTTCAACTGGGTAGCTTTTTTTGTTTCCAAGTTCAACTAAATGAGAATTTTTAATAAGGTTTGGAGTTGACTACATTTCCTTGCCATGTCTTGAAGCTCCACTGTCGATTACCCATATATTTTCATCTTCAAAAGTACCTGTGAGAGCGAAAAAGAGACCTCCATCCATGACTTATTTTGATATCTTGGAGATGAACTTGATGATGCAATTCTTGATAGTTACAAGAAGACCCCTAAGAGTCTTGAGACCTTTCTTTATGTAGCTTGCCATTAAAGAGGGAGAGATAACTTTTTCAAGAGAGACTTCCAACAAGAGTGCCAACAAAGATGTGATCTTCAAACTTCCTTCCTTCACTTTAGCTCTGATACCATGTTGATAAATCAATGTAGATGTAAATTAGAGTTGATTCCTCTTACTTGATAATTACTTGTGAATATTTGTTGGCTTTTTATTACTATACTATGTCTTCTTCATCAAGCAATTATCGAAACATAAAATGCATAAAGATCACAAGAAAACAAAGAACACAAGATACAGGCTCCAAGCCAGGGCAAAACCCCTCCTAGGGGAAAACCGAGAAAATTCTTCTCATCATATAGAATCGTATCTAAGTGAGACATCCAAAGCCCAAAGATGAAGACCAAGACCTCCTCAAGCACCAAGTCAACCCTCCTTTAAAACCTTTCTTCAGTAAGTCAAAGTTCTCAAAGTCAATGATAGTCAAATTTGCTTCTGCTAAAGATTCTAGCCCTGCAACTTGGATTTTTGACCCCTGCAACCCAGATCTGAAATTCGACCCTACAATTTCCGGTCCTGTAATTCATACAATTGCCCCAGAAACTTGCATGTGTGGACTAGGTCAAGTCAAAAATCAGATTTTCCTTTTCTTCTTTGGTTTGCTCCTTCCTTGGCCTTTGCACTTCTTTTCTATTTCTTGTTCTTGGAGATCAAACCTGTTGAGTGAGCTAACGAGGACAAAGTCTCCTCCTATACATACCCTTTTCATGTGGTCGAATAGGCCTCTCTATGCCCACTTCTTCTAGGAGGGCCGACCTGGTCTTGGGGATCACAATGACTCTTCTAGACTCAAAAATAATATTTTCTCTTGATTACAAATTGCCCGAAAGGGGCTTTGACTCGAGACAAAGTTTCTTATTGAATCAAGAAGCCCTAGAAGCATGAAGAACATGTTTATCTAGAAAAATAATAATAATAATAAATTTTTCTTTTTCTTCTTTTGCTTTTTACAAGAAATATGCATTGATATAGGTACAAAGATAATTATGAAGATCGAACCTAGTTACAATTTTCAACAGTTTGGAGCCTAATTTCTTGTGTCCTTTGCCTCTTTGTGATTTTCAAGTTTTGTACATTATTTATAATTGCTTGATGAAGAGAATACAAATTTAATAAGAAATCAACAAACATTCACAAGTAATTATCAAGTTAAGAGAAATCAATCCTAATCTACTAGCATCCTGGTTTCTCAACAGGTTTTGTCTATTCTTGAAAATTCAAGTCACCTTCCTAATTATAGGCCGAATTTCTTTGCATCTTCTCAGACCGAAATAGAGGGAGACCACCGAACTGAAAGAGCACTAAATCTATAACTAGATCTGTTATCAAATTGTATGAGAAAATTTGTGATCCACAGAGTGAGTTCAGTTCTATAAAAGGAAGGGTAGAGGCCTATTAAACCTCTGTTTCATTCCCCTGTGTTCATTTAAGCTATGTGGCACAATGATGGTAATGAAAATATTCAAGAGACCAGCTATGTTACATGAAGCCTTCCTGATGTCAGTTGAGCCAGCTATGTCATACATTCTACTATAAGACATTGAAGCAGATTGGGAAGAAGGTCCCATACCTTTTGTTTTAGCCATACCATAATCAAATCCCTGTGCAATCTGTTAAAGAAGTCATCCAATCGATTGACATATTAGTCAGTCCAGTGAAGCCAATGCTCAAAGAGGTATGTATCGTTTGAAATTTTTTATCTCAATAATCTCTTGTTAAGGACCTCTGTCAATGCAGTCTTATATAGACACCTGCAAAGCTATAAATCCAAGGTCTGTCACCTGAAATATAAAGATATGTTTTATCACTTTTTATCTTGCTGGGGTGTTTTTTCAATCTTGATTGGGACCAAAGGTTTTCTTGTACATCATTTCTAAGCCTGTCATCTTTAAGGCCGAGTAATTATGTAGTAAGAATCATATCAGAATTTCTCCCCTTTGGAATTACGACTCTCTGGTTCAATAAGAGTAAGGTTGAATCTTACTTAGTCATGAGACTGCAAGGAATCTTTAAGGACATCTGTGAATTATGAAGGTGTCCCTCCCTTTACTAAATAGTCTCTGAAATTGTTGATGTACGACATAACATTATGGTAAGGAGACATGACATTGGCTCATAACCACATGTGAACATCTGTGACCTTACTCATAGGATGCTGATGTAATATGTTTAAAAGCCAGATAGATCTCTGCATTGCGTATTTAGAAGTCTTAGTATCTATTTCATAAACTATGGATATCTTTTTTTAAGAAGAAAGAAAGGTATCCCTGATCATACCTTTGAAGAAATCCTATTTACAATAGAAAAGAGGCCGAGTCCCTCTTCAAGATCATAATCATCTGTAAATCTGATATTCTAGCAGTCTAAAGGCATTGAACCTGTTTCATGTCATACATGGAAGAATCCAATATACTATAAGTCTGAAGGCTTGTTGCAAATTCTGAAACATGTTGAAATATGTTGCAATAAGATTATAAAAGGCACTGACATGTATAATCTCACCGAGTCCCTCTTCAAGATCAAAATCATCTGTAAATCTGATATTCTAGCAGTCTAAAGATATTGAACTTGTTTGATGTTAAATATAGAAGAATCCAATATACTATAAGTCTGAAGCTTTGTTGCAAATTATGAAATATGTTGAAATATTTTGCAATAAGATTATGGAAGGCACTGACATGTATAATCTCTCTCTCTCTTTAAGTTTCTACAGTGATGGGTGGCTCAGTATTTCAAAGAGACTAAGAGTCTCCAAATGGAGAGAGTTAAGTGGCCTTATACATATGATCAAGTTGTGTGCAAGTCCTGGAACCATGTTCCTTGCTTTTTTCTAAAACTGTATATCAATTAAGTGTCTTATCAAGTCCTAAGTTGCATCCTTCAAGACTTTATAGTAGTAGACATACAACTAAAGAAAACTGAGTGTATTATGCTATACTAAACATAAAAGGCTGGGTTCAAGATTTGAATATCAAAGACAGAGTCATAAATGACTAGAGACATTCTGATTTGAAGGACTTGCATATATAGATAAGACCAGAATGATAAAGCTTATTGCACTGTGAAGAGGAAAAATGCTGCTTCTATGAATGAAGGGTTTCTTGATTTAAAGTGCTCAAGGATCACTGCAAATCTAGGATTTGGAAGACTGAATGTCTTGGCCAGATTCTAGGAATGTTTTGGGTTTGTGAACCCTAGCAAGGGTTTGAAGTTTGAACAAGAAAGTCCTAGGGTTTGTGGATAAAACCCTAGGACTGATCATTCATAATGCTAATATTGAAATGAAAATGATGAAATTGGGAAGAAAGCAAAGGATTACCTCAGTAAGAGAGTCTATGAATTCAGAAGAAGTGATGTTGATTCGTTGTTGAAGATAAGCCTGTGAATTTTGATAATAATAAAAAAATTCTTTGGGCTGAGGACCTCTTTGTCCAAGTGTAAGAGGGAGCTGTTGAAGGATTGTGGTCTAATGTATCTAAAAGATTGAAAGAGTGGCATAAGCTTGATGAAATCTCTAATTTTGATATGATGGACTGTCAGTCCATGGACACCTTCACGGTGGCAAATTTGAAGAAACTGTGAAACTCTGATTTTGATCCTTCAATGTCTCATCAACTGATTGGCTCTTGAACTATCTGAAACTTGATATTTGCTATGCTCTAGCATGAGCATTGGATTGCAGCGAAACATATATATTGGGATATTTACTTGGAAACATTGATTATGGATTCAATGGTGAATTACAGCTGCAAGGACTCTGATTGGGCTGGATGTTCCGAAGACAAGAAGGGCACTTTTGGATATTGTTTTAGCCTGGATATCATCGATAAATAAGATACAGACCTCTGTTGCACTTACTGAGTATATATAGCTGATGGTTCAGCCTATTGCAAAGCAGTTTGGTTTTGAAAGTTATTTGTTGGTCTGTTTGATCTGGTGCTGGAATCGACTGTAATGTATTGTGGCAATCAAAGCTGTGTGAAGCTTTCTGAGAATCTGTTTCTTTATGACAGGTCAAAGCACTATATCCAGGATGTTGTCCAAAGAAGAATTGTGAGGCTCGAATACACTCCTACTGGTGAGCATGTTGCTGATGTTTTGACAAAGCCACTATCATGGATGATGTTCCCTTGCTTCTGTGAGAAGCTTAAAGTGACTGAGAATTCTTCTTGAAGAGAGAGAGCATTGATTGTATAGCATTATGAATCTTCCTTGGGCTGTAGCTAGGAGACCATAGATTATGGTTGGGAAGACTGTCACTCCCTTAGGTCAATTCACTAAGAGGCCAATAAGTCTGGTCAGGGAGCTTGGTTCTGGGGCATGAAGTGATCCCTTAGGTCATGATGACCGAGACACCAATGAGTTTGGTCAATCACAATAATTTTTGTGATCTCTCCCTTAGGTAGTTACCGAGAGACCAATGGATTGATCGGGGAGATTGATCTTGAGTTCCCTTCCTTGGGTCATTGACTGAGAGGCCAATGAGTTTGGTCGGGAAGGATGAGTTCTCTCCCTTGGGGAGAGGATTAAGAGACTATATAGTTGGAGAGAATGATGTCAAGATAGAGATTCCTCCCTTGGGTTGTGCACAGAGAGACTTTTGTTTAAGGTTGAGGAGATGGACCTATTATGTATACTATCTTGGGGCATTGAGCTTGACTGAGAAACCATTGCATATGGTTGGAGAGTTTGGCCTCATGAACGATATTGGTTGATCCCATTGGTCAGTTGGGCATTGACCTTGATGCCATTGCGTTTAGGCTTATGGGATGAGTTTGATGTTATGTATATTTCCTTATGATGAGACTTGTAAATCTGTGCTCTCCCTTGGGTCATGGATTGAGACACCAATGGACTCTTTGGGGAGATTGGTCCTGAGCTATGTCACAAGGTTCGTCAAACTTCAACGTTGAGGTTCGAATTTTGGCGAACCTTAAAAACGTTTTGAGGTTTAACGAACCTCATAGCCATTGACCAAGTCCATAGATCAAAACTCATAACCTCATGTCACAACTCAAGCTTGTAATCTATCCTTGCAACTTCCATGTTCGCGCTAGCATTTTTTATGTTTATTGATGTTGATATCTTACTATTTTATCCTATATTTCATTTTAAACTTAATATATGTATATATTTAGAAAATGTATATAGACGGACCTAATGGCGAACCTCATCAAAAAATTTGAACTCAAACCAAACCTAATCATTGTCGAACCCGAACTCAAACATGAACCATGCGACTTCGATCTTGAGAGAGAGAATGAAAAATAACTCACTAGCTAAGAGGAAGTGTTGAAAAATTGGTAGCTTTGGTCGGTATTTTCATTGTATAAATCAAAGGAAAAATTATGTATTTGTTCAAGTCAGCCTCATTAGTCCAAGTCAACCCTCCTAGATCATGTCACCCTGCCCAAAAGATGTTGAAGAACGTAACTAGGTTTGGTCTTCATAAATTACAATGTAATATATTTGTTAAAAGAAAATTTATTATTAATAAAATGACTTATTAAAGAATGGGTTTCATGCTTGGGTCATCTTTTTAGGTCAAATCCTACATTGTAGGCTTCTAGGTTTTATGTTGAGTCAATAGAGTCATTGTCATTTTTATTACACCCTTTTTTGGCTTTTGTATCATGTAAAAAGAATTATTTTTTAAGTCAAATAGGTCATTTGACACCTCCAATCCAAGTCGGCCCTATCCCTATGAAGTAGGCCTACATTAGGGAAATTTGACCCACAGAAAGGCTATATATAGAGAGGCAATTCGATCCATTTGGCACATTCACTCAACAAGTTCAATATACAAGCAAGAGAGGCAAAAAAAGTGCGAAATAGTTGGAGAACGACGAAGTTTGCTGGGAAGGATCTAAATATAAGTTTTGGGTTATCTATCTCTCACACTTGCGAAGTTATTGGGCATTTACTGGGGCCGAAATTCTAAAATCTACTGCAAGTCAAAGTTCTGCTGGGGGGCGAAATTTTATTGCTAGAAGGTCGAAGTTGTTGTTGGGAAGTTGTCACTTGGACAAGAAGGAAGGGTTCACTTGGTGATTGGAGGAAGATTGTGTCTAGGTCAAAACACTCTTGGATTGTCTCATTTTGTTCTTGAAACTACTGAAGGAAGAGTTTCGACTAGGTTTTCCCCTTATAGGGGTTGGGGTTCTGCCTTCGTTGTGCGCCAACATCTTGTGTCTCTTGGTCTTGTGATCTCCATACACATAATTTGGTAATTGTTTGATGAAACATAATCAAATAAAGAAGTAAACAAAGCCAACATAATTCACAAGTAATTATCAAGAAGAGGAATCAAAACACTAATTCCTACCAGTATTGATTTCTCAACAAATGACACATATTTTCGCATGGAAGAATACCTATATATTGAGCCTATTCGCTCTCATTTTAGACATATTCGGATAATCTCTCATATCTTCGTTTTGTGTGGATCTCAAACTATATATCATGCATATCTGATGCTTTGTACCTTGTGGACCTGTGGCATCTCCTATCTAAGTTTTGTGGCATCTCATGTGAGTTCTGTAGCATCTCCTATCCAATTTTTGTGGCATCTCATGCGAGTTCTGTGGCACCTCCTATCCAAGTTTTGTGGCATCTCATGCGAGTTTTGTGGCATCTCCTATCCGAATTTTGTGGCATTTTATATCCAAGTTCTGTGGCACCTCATACGAGTTCTGTCACATCTCATATCTGAGTTATGTGGCATCACATATGCAAGTTCTATGGCAAATTGTCTCTATGGAAAAATGACAATGGAACTTGTGGAAAATGAAGGACAATGAAACTTAGGGACTGGTTGTTCTATGGCTGCTCATACAAGTTCTCAAACTGAGGAAGTGACCGAAATTTAGCCACTCTATTGAAAACTTTGATTATGAACCAGCGTTGACTATTTCTCTCTTGTTTGTCAAGTTTCGACTTGGCAAATATTGAGGTCAGCGATTGATGTTTTGATTGGAATATTTTGATATACATTTGGATGAATTGAACTCTCTCTTATAGGGAAAGATTTGTTTGGTTTTCCCCTTATGGGCTTTACCCTAGCCATTGGCCTAAATTTTTTGTGTCCCTTGTCTTATTATTTACTGTTATCTCTATTGTTGCTCTATTGTTAATGGTTGAAATTTTTCATGTATAACTACGTAATGATTGGAGTTATAAAGAAGTCAAATTGTCATTGGAAGTATATTGCACTAGAAAATTTACATATGGATCAGACAAATCAGACCCAAAGTCTCTCACCTTTCTCAAATTTGTCACCATGGGAGTCGGCATCGACTTATAGTCCATCATTCATAACTTCTGCAATATCTTGATAATAGATTTCCTTTGACCAAGAAAGACTTACTAGGCTTCTACCATAAAATAGCTCCAAATAGTAGTGCATAAACCCAAGATCCTCCATATCAAATTCGGAAGCAAGCTCCCTCTTACATTGAATAATGATATGCTCCACACTAATCAAAAATAAGTCATCAATCGAAGCAAAAGTCTCATGAAAGTCTTCTCCCTCTTTCTAGGAGAAAGCTCTAGCCACAAACCTTACCATGTATTTGTCAATACTGCCATCCACTATAATATCTCGAATAAAAATTTCACAGAATATTGCTTCAGAAATTTATGTCGTCAACTCGATAAACAATTTGCACAGATTGAACCTTAAAATTAACAGCAAAAACTAGAAATATAATCTGCAACTAAAGAATAAACAAGATAAACATGTAGAAGAACTCAGCCTTATTTTATTAATATAAAATAGCACATACAATACTAGAAATGGCTGAGAGGATGGCCTCCCTAAAATATATACTACAAACTATAGCAGGCCTCCAAAAAAACTGGACTAGTGAGTAAAACCTGTGAATTCTAAATGAATTCACTAAGGGAAGAGATGGGTTATCGCCCACTCTCACTAAATCACCTAAGTGTTTCTGTCTTGGGGCTACAGAAGCAAAGATCTAGGTTCTCCAAACCACACCAAGACAATTACTCCAAATCCAAGATGGTCCCAAATGATCTCCTCCCACCTTTTTAAAGGCCCGATAGATAGATATCCAATCTGCTAGAAGTATGTAATGTCTCAAACTAGGAAAAATAGTGCTATGCAAAGCGAACAATAAAAACAACACCATAAAATTAAATCAGACCATCAGACCACAAAATTGGCAACCGAACTACGTTGTCTACTCATTTTATTAAATGGGAAGAGGTGTACAACAAGGTGCCCGAAAAGCTAGCAAAAGCCCAAAATGAATAATGGAACACCCTCCTCAAATCTGTTGGAAATCCGGCCCAAGAGCTACGTTGTTACTACCCATAAATGTGTTGTTGCCTGAAATGATCTATTGTTAGAGCCTTCCCTATTGCTCAAAAAATTCTGCGAAATTAATCCCAACCTCTACGCAAGAAACCTAGAATAACCCACGAAGGAATTGGCCAAATGTTGACCTCAGAATTTTGGCCCAAATTCCCCCTAACTCCTCTAGCTACTGACTGAGTTTGAACCCCTGTTTTACCCCTCAGATCTGCCCAGAAAACTCTATAAAATTGGGAGCGTACTCCTTGCCAAAAACCCAAAAAAACAGAAAGGCTTTCCCTTGGTTCCACACTTCAAAAATTGACTCTTCACAGCGTGGCCCTCTCCTCGAAATACGAATTTTGTTGTTGTCACTGATCCTGTCAATCTATGCACTCCTAGCTCCAGAAATCCTCCTCAAATGGCCTTCCAAATGATCTCCCAGCTCCCCAGTTCCAAATCCCCTAGATAATGTTGCCCAACAAATCTCACTCCAATGGTTGCGTAGTCCCTGCGCTACTGTTACTATCCTTGTTCAGCGTTATTGTTACTCTCCCTGCTCTACGCTACTGCTACTCTCCCTGTTGTTAGAACTCAGCCTCCTTGCTGCTACTACGAACTGAGATGAAGAAGAACTCCCTCCTAGGGTTGGCACTCAAAGTCCACTAAAGCAAGGGTTGAGATCTTCGCTCAAAGACACTCGTGTGCTAAACAGTGCAGTAACTCGGCTAAGCAACTCGAGCAACTAAGATTTAGTTCAATATGTCAAAAGATAATGAAAGGGGAAGAGCTATCTTCCTTATATAGATTTCGTCGAGCACTTTTCCCTCCATTTTCCCTCCACCATTGGTCCCCTCACTCAACCATTGATTTCCCCACCATGCAAATAGAGCTAGGGAATGTGTATTCTCCTAGTGTGGGTGGCCCCCACGTATAACTTAACCACGCTGAAATAACCTCTACTAAGTCTAGCTTCCTAATAAAATCGAATGGGCCCCATTACCTCCAAAATTGGTCTCAAAATGTAGAGATTAATCCTATTCCAAAATAATATAGGAACGGACTTTACAAAGTATTTTATTATTATTCTAGAAGCTCCTCTTTGACTTCGTCTTAAGTGACTTTTTAATTTATTTAAGTCACTTTTGGCCTTTTCCCCTTAGTTAATATTTTCCCTTTTTAATTAAGTGACTAATTAAAGTCACTTTTTAATCTAGGAAAATTGTAAATCGCCCACCACATTTTCTCTAGCCACTAGAAGTCACTTCTCAACATCTCATCAAGTAGATCTTCTCGTTTTGGTTCCAACGAGCTATCACACTAAGGTGTTCCATCAAATATTCCTCCCAAAATGCCACCTTAAACGTAATTAATTAAGTTATGCTCAATAATAACCTTGTTTTACGGGAATTACCAGAAAGCAATGGAACCAAAAACAAGTAGTGCGGAATTGCCCCTCATGATGAATATGCCAAACAAATGTCGTCTGATCCCATAAAAATCCCTCAAAGCCTGTCTGGGCCTAGCCATCACATACCTTGGAAATGCATCCTACTTGTACGATAGAGGAAATTAAAAATGGGGATATTATAAGTCCTCTCACCCCAAGATTTCTTTCCCTCAAGCAATTTGTATCTGACTATTGCAAAGGCAATTGTATACCAATACTAGGATCCCATACAAACCGTTGTGTAACATGCCTTTGCATCAACCAATCATGCATGGATCCCTTAATACCTGAATCCCAAACAAATCTCTAGCTCACCCTGCTACCAATAGATTTGGTTGGATCCCAATGCCACCATGGCCAATCATCTTCGCCCATACCACACAGCTCTAGTTGTGCTCTGTCTCTGGCCATAGATGTTGCTCCACCAATAGAATACCAACACATCACTTCTCTCCAATCAATTCCCTAGCATAGACCAAAGTCAACTCCACTATGTTGATGTTGGGCTAGTGTAACTGAAATGTTGATGAACTCTCAACCTACATCCCACTACCATCTGGAACATGTAGTATCCCTCATATCTAAGGGCCCCTATTGTACTATCCCCCTGACTAAAATATCGCCCCATCAATAAGATACCAACTCATATCTCTCGTCAATCCATCCAGTGGGAAGGATCGGATGCATGGGTACCTATATATGCAACAAGTTCACTATGTTCAACCATACTCAACTCATGCATCTCCACCCAGTCAATCAATAAGATCCCTCCAAAAAACCATGCCTCTCTCTCTATAATGGACACAAGTGGGCAAAGTGTACTACGAGCCCTGTCTATGTACTCCTAAAGAGGGTTGTTGTCTGCAAAAACTACAACTTTGTGGGTTGTGTGTGCAACTGTTTGCTCCTCATCAATCGCTGGTCCAAAAGATGGTTGCGCATCCTCCTCCACTATGGGCTCAACATGAGCCACTAACTGGCTCTCCAAAATTGGCTCATCATGCATACTATGTATGTCATCCTCCTTAATTGACTCCCACTCCTCTATGTGCTCTCCATGTTGAATCATCAATCGCTCATCTCGCAAGTCTCCTTCCCTCATGAGGACAATCTATTGCTCACCATACTCTTCCATCAAACATGGATGCATATCTGGGTTAGTGTCAACAACTCCATATGACTGCTATATCCTCATGAAAACCAATGGACTCAACTATAAAAGAAGAATCCTCATCCAAAAAGTCAAAAGGAATATCCATTATCCTCTTGATCTACCTCTATCATCTCTACATCACTCAAGCATGAGTGGTACGCTCCCAAGGTCCCTTGCAGATGAAGCAAAGACCTTTCCTCCTTAACTCATTCTTGCTACATGGTTGGATTCTTGCTTCCTTGTCATCACAACAAAATCATCAGTAGCTCCTCCTTGGACAACTGTCTCCTGAACAATTTTATGTTTTGCTCAACCAACCTTTCGGCTAGTTCATAAGCAACAAGTGAGACCAACTATTCTTTCCTCCAAATGGCTATTAAAATTTGGTACCAGAGCACAGGTGGTTCCCTAAGGCTTTGATCTTTGGCCTAGGGAAAAGTGTCCAAAAAGAATTTAATTTTTCTCCTAAAATGACTTTATAATTTTTATAAAGTCAAACCTAATTTAAAAGTGACTTTAAGTGGTAAAGTTGCTAAAGTCTAATTTTAAAGTGAATTTATTAAAGTCAATGAAAAATTAGAAAGGAAAAGTGACTTTGGAAATAAATGACTAAGTGGGTCTTTATTAAAGTGGGGTGAATTAAAAAAATAAAAAGTGAGATTTAAATGATCATTTAATCTCAGCCCTAGATCTCAATCTATTTCAACCATTGGATTTAGGGATCACCCAAAAGTCACTTAGGGTTAGATTAAAGGAGGAAAAGGTCATTCACTCTTTCATGAGCAGATTGAGAGAAAGAGAGCAAGAGAGCAAGGGAGATTTCTGGACAGGGAGGAGAAGGAGATAGCAGCTTGGCACATATTCCAAAGCAGCAGTTTAGCAAATCCGTACCGCTGAGTTAGCACACAGTGAAAGGCAAATTTTGGCACGATTTTCTAGAAATCTGTATAGTTGTTTGCACAGAAATCGATGTCCGCACAGCGCATTTATTGCAGGTCGTATAGCAGCATTTAAGGCTGAAAGTGGGCACGAAAATCGAGGAGGCCGTACAACATTTATTGCTGTCCTGTTTTGCTATTTGCTAGTGTTTTCAGTTGGCTTTGAGGCACGGTAAACGAGATAAGTTGTAAATTTTGCTTGCTGAATTTTTTGTTGAATATTTCTCATAGTAAAAAGCATTTTTCCAGAAATAAGAAAAAGCTCTCGAACTGGTTTTCTCCAAGAGTTGTAGGGGGTTTTTCCAGGGGCCCATTGACCAAAAATCACTGTGTTCAAATGTGTTAAATGGTTGTTTGTACCTGCTGATTTTTATTTCTGCATTTTCCAGCATTCTGTAAAATTTCCAGAATTTGTGTTTTCAACAAAAAATTATTTTTTCAGTTGTTGAATGTATGGATATGGGAAAGAGCATTTAACTATATGGGAGAAATAAGGTGAAACTGAAAACCGGGGTGGGAAATGAAAAATTTTTACATGGTATCAGAGCTTGAGTGCTGAAGTGCAGTTTGGGACAGCAAGGAGAAAAATTACAGCTGCTGATTTTTCACTCAGAAAATTCCAACAAGCTGATTTTTCACAAATAGCAGTTTTATCTTTACTACAGCAGTGCTATTTTTCAGTTTTAGGACAGCAAGATGTCATTTGGACTGAGGGTGGAGTATAGGCTGGATGGGCATACAAATTACAGCGTTTGGAAGAAAGAATGTAGAGTATCTTTGAGGAGGCAAAAGTCTAGGACATCATGGTGCATACCACACAGAACCCTGTTGTTGTGCCTACTGATGCTACTCAGTTGGTTGAGTATAATAAAAAGAACAACAAGGGTAAGAGACTGATTCTAGACGGATTCAAAGACCATTGCATTCCTCATGTGAGAGGAAAGAGAAATGCCCATGAGATGTGGACAGCATTGTCCAATCTCTACCAGAGTACCAATGAGAACCCGAAAATGGTCCTGAAGGAGAAGCTGAGGACTATTAAGATGGGTAATGATAGTGCAGATGGATATCTCACAAAGATTACTAATGTGAGAGATGAGTTGGCAGCAGTTGGAGAGGACATTCCACCCACTGAGTTGGTGCGGATTGCAGTGAATGGCCTCCCCTGTTCATGGATGAACTTTGCTAATGGGGTTTGTGCATGTGAGACCCTTCCCACATGGGAGAGGTTTTGGGATGATTGCATTCAGACAGAGATCAGGAAAGGTCAGCTTGGGGCAGCCAAGCCAGTTGAGTAGGATGAGGATGTAGCATTGTCGGCAGGAGGCAAGAAAGGCAAAGGGTAGAAGCAGGCTTCCACAAGCAATGGTGGGGGCAAAGGCAAAGGTAAAGGTAAACAAGGTGACACACAGAATGACTATTCCAAGGTGAAGTGTTGGAATTGTCAAAAGATGGGACACTATGCAGTTGTGTGTCCGGAGAATAAGAAGAAGAAGGGGAAGAACCAGAACGTGGCAGCTTCAGCAGAGGTTGAGGACTTTGCAATTCATTTTGACCGGGAGTTTGGGTTCACTGCGTATGAGTCCTCTAGTGCAAGATCCCCTGCCACACAGGTTCAGAGGGAGCATGCTTTTCCCTCGATTAGCGGAGCATCTTTAGGTATCTAGTATGTGGACAGTGGGGCTTCACGTCACATGACAGGAGTCCGTGAGTACTTCTCGGAGCTTTCAGAGAGTGGCACTGATATAGAGGTAGTACTCGGTGATGACAGAGTTGTTAGAGCAGTCGGGGTGGGGACACTGACATTTCAGAGGGAGTCCAAACCTCCCTTGAAGGTGACAGATGTTCTTTATGTGCCAGGGATGAGGAAGAACCTCATATCCGTATCAACTTTGGAGGACAGAGGATATGAGGTACTATTCAGGGGAGGACAGGTGTTGATGTATCCCAGGGGCACTCCAACTGATTCAGCTAGAGTGATAGGTGTACGCCATGCAAAGGTGTACAAGTTTGCATTCCAGTCCCTAGTGGCATTGAGCAGTAGTACCGATAGCAGAGCTAGCAGTTCTGAGCTGTGTGAAATTTGGCACCGCAAGATGGGGCATATGTATCATGGAGCCTTGAGGACATTGCGGGAGATCACTACAGGTGTCTCAGATTTCAGTACTGATCACTTTGATACTTGCAAAGGATGTGCGATGGGCAAGTTTGTCAAATCCCCTTTTCCCAGCAGTGACAGCAGAGCCACTGGGATACTTGATTTGATTCATTCCGATGTGAGCGGTCGGATGTCTCATGTTTCCTTGAGTGGATATAAGTACTATGTTTTATTCATTGATGATCACTCCAGGAGGACCTGGACTTATTTCTTGAAGACCAAGAGTGAGGTCTTCGAGCGGTTTCAGGAGTTTAGAGCTCTTATGGAGACACAGACAGGTCGGAAGATCAAGTCCCTAAGGTCTGACAATGGGGGAGAGTACACCCTTGAAGAGTTTGTTGACTATTGTGCGGAGGCAGGCATTAGGAGGGAGTTCACTGTTCCTTACAACCCCCAGCAGAATGGGGTTGCAGAGAGCAAGAACAGGTCCATCGTAGAGGCTGCCAAAGCCATGTTACATGATCAGGGGTTGCCATTGTTCTTGTGGGCAGAGGCCTGCAACACAGCTGTTTATTTGCAGAACAGGAGTCCGCATCGTGCCTTGGGGCACATGACTCCGGAGGTCTTTTCTGGGAAGAAGCCTGATATTGGTCATCTTCGTATCTTTGGATGCATTACATACTCCTACATACCCAAGGAGAAGAGGACCAAACTAGAGCCCACCGCAGAGAAGGTTATCATTGTGGGCTACAGTGAGACCTCAAAGGCCTTTCGAATTTACATTCCTACACAGAGGGATGTGAAGTTCGAGGAGGACAGGGCCTTTAGAAGGTCAGGGGAGTTAGAGTATCTGGATCAGCCAGACCCTCAGCAGCAATTGAGTCAATCGCAGGGATCCAATGGGCAGGGATCAAGAGGATCCGGAGGTACATCTATGAGGATGTCAGGTCCATCAGTGAGCAGTGGCTCGTCGAGCCAAAGGGGTGGTGCTCCGGGCAGCATGCAGAGCAGTTCACTAGGGAGTCCATTGATGGACAGTTCACACGGTACCTCAGCTTCTACAGGTTCAGGTGCAGGCAGGAGGACAGCAGACAGACAGTCAGGAGTTCAGGCTCCTGATGATGATGAGGAGGAGGAGTTTCATTCTCCAGTGGGAGAAGTGCACTCAGGGAAGAGGAAGCCCAAGTGGCTTCAGGACACCTTGAGAGATGCCACATCTGTTGCTGAGCCTAAGAGGCCAGTCAGAGAGAGTAGACCACCTGAGAGGTTTTGTAGCTATATGTCAATGGTTACCAGCATCCTTAACTCTGAGCCTTCTAGCTATGAGGAGGCAGCTAGCCAGCAGGTCTGGAGAGAGGCCAAGCAGGAGGAGTATTCTTCTATCATGAAGAATGATGTTTGGGAGGTGGTGTCGAGGCCTGAGGGCAAATCCGTGGTTACTTCCAGATGGCTTTACAAGGTAAAGCATGCTGCAGATGGCAGCATTGAGAAATTCAAAGTGAGGTTTGTGGCCAGAGGGTTCTCCCAGGTAGACGGAGTTGATTATGAGGAGACCTTCGCTCTCGTGGCTCGATATACTTCGATCCGCTCCATTATATCGATAGCAGCAGAGATGGGTTGGAAGATCCACTAGATGGATGTGAAGACTGCATTTCTCAATGGCTTCATACAGGAGGAGGTGTACATTAAGCAGCCACAGGGCTTTGAGGTGCATGGGAAGGAGTCCCATGTGTGCAGATTGAAGAAGGCCCTTTATGGCCTGAAGCAAGCTCCCAGAGCTTGGTACTCCAGGATAGATACATACTTGCAGGGGTTGGGTTTCACAAAGAGTGAGGCAGATCCGAACCTTTACTTTATTGTGATAGGTGAGGAGCCTCTCATTCTGGTGTTGTATGTAGATGACTTGGTCATTACAGGTGCAGAGAGACTCATAGAGCACTGCAAGAGAGATCTTGCGGCGGAGTTTGAGATGAAGGACATCGGCTTGATGCATTACTTTTTGGGGTTGGAGGTGTGGCAGGAGGAGGGGCATTTCTTCCTGGGGTAGGGGAAGTATATTGTGGACATCCTTGGCAGATTCCACATGGAGGATTGTAGACCCATGTCGACACCGATGATCACCAACTGGAAGAAGCTTCATGCTTCGGATTCTGAGTTGGTGGATCCCACATTGTACAGGCAGCTGATTGGTTCCTTGATGTATTTGGTCAACACTAGACCAGATATTTGTTTTGCAGTCAACACGATGAGTCAGTTTATGTGTGAGCCTAGGAAGGTTCACTAGGTGGCTGCAAAACACATTTTGCGGTACTTGCAGGGGACAGTGGATTATGGTCTGGACTACAGGCAGGGGGATGGAGTGAGACTGACAGGTTATACTGATTCTGATTGGGCAGGTTGTGCTTCTGATAGGAGGATCACTTCAGGGTGTTGTTTTGGGTTGGGTTCAGCAGTAGTGTCATGGTTCAGCCGGAAGCAGCAATCAGTAGCATTGAGTTCAGTGGAAGCAGAGTATATGGCAGCCAGTCTAGCTAGTTGTGAGGCCATCTGGCTTCGCAAGATGTTGTTTGGCTTATTTGGTCAGTCGTTGAGACCTTCAGTGATTTATTGTGATAATCAGAGTTGCATTAAACTCACAGAGAATCCAGTATTTCATGACAGGTCAAAGCATATCGGGATCAAATATCATTTCATCAGAGACTGTGTTCAGAAGGGAGCTGTGAAGCTTGAGTATATTCTCACTGATGAGCAGGTTGCAGATATTCTTACCAAAGCCTTACCACGGGGCAAGCATGACTACTTCAGAGACAAGATGGGTGTGGTGAGGAACACCTTCCTCGGTAAGAGGGAGTGTTAAAATTTGTTACCGGCGGACAGGTGGTTCCCTAAGGCTTTGATCTTTGGCCTAAGGAAAAGTGTCCAAAAAGAATTTAATTTTTCTCCTAAAGTGACTTTATAATTTTTATAAAGTCAAATCTAATTTAAAAGTGACTTTAAGTGATAAAGTTGCTAAAGTTTAATTTTAAAGTGACTTTATTAAAGTCAATGAAAAATTAGAAAGGAAAAGTGACTTTGGAAATAAATGACTAAGTGGGTCTTTATTAAAGTGGGGTGAATTAAAAAATAGAAAGTGAGATTTAAATGATCATTTAATCTCAGCCCTAGATCTCAATCTATTTCAGTCATTGGATTTAGGGATCACCCAAAAGTCACTTAGGGTTAGATTAAAGGAGGAAAAGGTCATTCATTCTTTCATGAGCAGATTGAGAGAAGGAAAGCAAGAGAGCAAGGGAGATTTCTGGACAGGGAGGAGAAGGAGACAGCAGCTTGGCACACATTCCAAGGCATCAGTTTAGCAAATCCGTACCACTGAGTTAGCACACAGTGAAAGGCATATTTTGGCACGATTTTCTATAAATCCGTACAGCTGTTTGCACAGAAATTGAGGAGCTGTTTGCACAGAAATTGAGGAGCTGTTTGCTGGCACATTTTCCAAGGAAATCCGTACAGCATATTGTTGTTTTACTGCACGCAAATCGAGGTCCATACAGCGCATTTATTGCAGGTCGTATAGCAGCATTTAAGGCTGAAAGTGGGCACGAAATCGAGAAGACCGTACAGCATTTATTGCTGTCCTGTTTCGTTGTTTGCTAGTGTTTTCAGTTGGCTGTGAGGCACGGAAAACGAGATAAGTTGTAAAGTTTGCATGCTGAATTTTTTGCTGAATATTTCTCACTATAAAAAGCATTTTTTCATAAATAAGAAAGAGCTCTCGAACTGGTTTTCCCCAAGAGTTGTAGGGGGTTTTTCCAGGGTCACATTGATCAAAAATCACTATGTTCAAATGTGTTAAATGGCTGTTTGTACCTGCTGATTTTTATTTCTGCATTTTTCAGCATTCTGTAAAATTTCCAGAATTTGTGTTTTCAGCAAAAATTTATTTTTTCAGTTGTTGAATGTATGGATATGGGAAAGGGCATTTAACTATATGGGAGAAATAAGGTGAAACTGAAAACCGGGGTGGAAAATGAGAAATTTTTATAATGGCCAACAACTTAGACTACAGCATCATGCAAATGGCATCACGGTCTCCCATAACTAAAGACAAAATGGATTGCATGTTTGTTTTGATCGTGTCAAGATGATGTTCCTTAACACTAAAGAAGCATTGGAACAATTGAAGAATCAAATCATCACACTCTAGATCAAGCATGATGTCATATGATTTTACCTTGGCCATGATTTCTAAAAGCTTGAACTTTATCCCAAAGGTGGGACCCTTGGTGTTATCCAAGCCCTAAAAGGTTTCTACAATTAGCCGAAAGTCTTCCCTCATAATATCATCATTATAAGCGGGTATAGGTCAGGCTAGCCTTATGATCTTACTGAGACAGGAGGCAACTGGAAGTTTGACCCCTTCACAAGGGTGCTCCAAGAACTTGTGTTGTATTAGGGCAAGCATGGTTGGTTTTAGGGCCCAATTTAAGTTATTCCAATCCAAATGGTTAACTTCAGAAAGAAGTGAGTCTAGCTCCTCCAATTTGAATAGGGTTTTCAATGTAACCTTCATGAAATTCAAATTTGTCACAAGTGCAAAGAGTTTGTGCCTGAGTTTTTTTCTCTTTCTGTAGATCCCTTGGCCACTATTGTTGAAGAATGGCATGGACCCCTCTTGAGAAAGGTTTGTTGTTCTGCCTTGCTGTCCTATTTATATTGCATTCCATTGAGGTATTATTGTGGTGGTGCATGAGGTGTTTTAAATACTCCATTCTTCACTTGATTATCAAAACAATTTAGCATGCTATGTTGATATCAAATATACTAACAACACTTATAATATCAAGTTTCATACAAGGATGTATTTTAAGACACAACACTTAAATACAAACCCTCACTGTCCAATATGAAGGTCTAGCTTAGACAATTAGTAACACAACATATGATTTGACACCAATACTAGCATACATCAAACACATGGACCAACAGCAAATCAAACTTCCTTGCTTACAACCTCAAGAACATACAAATAGTAGCAATGTATTTTGTTCAAGCAACATCCCACCCAAAACAAATCCTAGTACAAATAGTCAAAAGACTCCACCCATTAACCTAGCAAGAACACTTCGGCAACATGCCACTCAAAACTTGCCATTGGCACCATCAGCCACATACTATACTATGCATCAACACTCTAATACTGTCAATACATAGCATCACAAGGTTGCTACAGTAGTTCAAATACCCCTATACAAAATTCTTATGCAAGAAATGTTGCCAACAATTATATCAAATATACCACGATGTGCAGATGCACCAAATTGCAATTAATGTTGTAATAATGCATAGGCCACTCACCAAAGTGAACACACCATCACTGATATGTCGGATCGCACTAGCATAAACCCCTACAATAAACCCCTAATTTACTGAATTTCAGATTGAACAATAATGATTAATTTGGAGATCAGACCAACAGAGTAACCAATCGTTCCATGATCACTTGCATTTATACGATGTTGGAGATTGTTGCATTCCATCAGGCGTGACCAAGTCGACGTACAAATGCATTAAAACACCTCTTGACCCAGACAGCCAACTGTATCTTTGCAAAACCAACTGTAATGTTGACACTTTAACCACCATGATCGCCCAGGTCATGGCCTTCAGCTAGCTCAAACATTTACTCAAGTGTGCTATCATTCAAATATGATATCAACTCCTCTCGTCCGGCGCATGCAATTGTTCACAAACTCTCCGTAATTCAATCCTTTGCAACCTATAACGCATTGGCTCTGCAATTTACACACGATAATTGCTCAATTTATGACACCTGCACACTTGCCAGTTCCAGAGTTCACACATTCAACCGTCTACAGCAATTCAGCATAGTAAATTTGGTATATTAAATAAATTTGATTTCTACGATCTCAATTCATGTCGCAAAGGTTCTGATCCTACGCTCCTATTCAAACTCTTTTAATTCGACCTTCATTACAACGATTCACAAGGCTCAAATTGATCCATGATATAACTCGTGACCAAATTTGGTCTGCGCCATACAAGCTCGATCCACATTTAGGCGGCTTCAAATTCTTTCGTTGACTTGCAGCCCTCTTCATTTCTTTAGCAGCGACGATCTAATAACTCTTCCTTGTCACACAACGACCACGATCAGCCCCTGTGCTCCTGATCTGGTCGTCCTTTGCAAAACTTTGACCAGAGTTCCCTTAGCTTGGTCCCTGTAACAATTGTAGCGATGACGATTCAGCTTTAGTAATTAAAATTGATTTCCTTGTGTAATGATTGTGGCTTTACAACTGACTCTCTCGACCAATTGATTGGTCAATGTGATTCCCTTTACTTGTAATGTACGTGAACGCAATCCTAATAACGCCACAATTTGTCCATGATTCCATCAAGTTTGGTTTGATATATAATATATTGGGGTTCACCGTGATATTGAACTCCCCTTTTCCTTTGATGTTCCCAGAACGACCAATCGCGAGCTCAGAGAAGACGTTCTCTAGTTGATAATTACTTATGATATCATTTGAATTCTTATTATTTACTTATGTTCCTTTTTATCTTAGTTCATCAAGCAATTGCATAAACCAAAAACATAAAGATCAGGGACACCAGATATAGGCACTCATTCAAGGCTAAAACCCCTATATAGGGGAAAAACTAGTCAAGAACTCTTCCTTCAGTGATTCAATTTGAGATGGACCAAGACCCTAGACCAACAGACCTTCCTCCTCCACTGAGTTAGCCTTCCAAGATGATATAGTAGTCTCTTCTTATCCAACAGCTTCAATCCACTAATTCGACTTCCTAGTTGCAAAATTTGGACCTCCTAGTTATTGCAGAATTCGGCCCCCTTCCAACAAATGCACAACTTCACACGTGGTAAAGAGAGAGAAAATTTTGACCTTTTATGCTTGAGAGAGACCTTCTTCTTTGTTATCCTTCTTCTCCTTCTTCCTTGAAATTCGCATCTTTCTCAGCCCAGAAACTGCAAATCGAACTTGTTGTGAGTGAGTGACAAATGAGGTCGAGTTGTTGTCATTATATAGTGATTTTGTTGCTGAGTTTAAGCCGACTTGTCTAGTTTTGAGGCCAGCTTGGTGGAGGAGGCCTAGAAGACTAATTTTAATATAAAATAAATTTCTTTCTTGACAAATAATTCCCAAGAAGGGTTCTTTACATTACGACATGGCCAAGGAAATTTTACACAGGCCCTAGAAGCCTACAATGAGGCTTTGACCTAAAAATCGTTGACCCAAGCATGAAACCCATGCTTTAATAAGTCAATTTTAATAATAATAAAATTTCATTTTCTTTTCTTTTGACAAATACATTATATTGTGACTTAAATATGTTTATGAAGACCGAACCTAGTTACATTCTTCAAGACTCCCTCTCGACTAGGGAGGTACTCATAATTATAACTATATAGAGGTACACTGGAAGATCTCCAATATGAACTACGAAGAGTTCAAGTACACTCAATGCCATAGACTAGATACCTGACCAGGGTTATCTATCTGGGTGGGACTAAGATGGACTAAAGCTTTCAGCCAGTCTAGCTACCATCAGGATTACTAACTAACCATCAACCCAAAGATCTAGGTGCATATCCAAGGTCAGAGCTCCAAGACCAACGCCACCCTCCCTCTTCGGAATCTAGACATCAACACGCAAGTCAGCCAGATGTCCTCCCAAGAATCCGCCATTAGATGCTTCAACTCTCCCTGATAAACTAGATATATCCATTTATCCAAGCATGCTTCCAAAGTGTTTCAACCTTCTTGTGGAGAGATTTACCTGTACAATCACAACCCCAATCAGTAATAAACTTTCAAATATATAAACAAGTAAACACAAACCTTCGAGGTTTGGATGTTGCTTATATCATCAACAAGTTATCCAAATACATCTTGTCGGAAGCTTTCTTCTACCACTTCTTTAGCAGCACCAAATATAGCTTTAGTACTTCTCAAGTCTTTTGTTTGCAACTTCATGAATCACGAACATTTATTGATAGTACTCTTCAAAGTATTCATTGTCATAATATGCCTTCCCTCTCAACTACGGAGATATACCCTTTCTTCTATCCAAGTTCCCTCTTAACTTAGGGAGATCAGCTAATTTTATAACATTGGAGAAACTTCAGTCTTTCATGACTTCATCAAGGTCATCTTCATCATCATCCTCATAGTTTTTCTCCATCATGCTTATATGGACATTTCCATTTGAAGATTGTGTACTTGCAAAACTTTAATAGCAAGTACAACCAAATACATATATAGAAGCATGAAGTTAACTATATTAGAATCATATTACTATAATGGAAGCATTTAGACTTTAGACATCTAAACCTAGTTAGGTTCATAATCAGCAAAAGTTACATACTCTCCCTTTTGCTAGGGTTTTTTTGTTGAAATTTGGTACCGGAGGACAGGTGGTTCCCTTAGGCTTTGATCTTTGGCCTAGGGAAAAGTGTCCAAAATAATTTAATTTTTCTCCTAAAGTGACTTTATAATTTTATAAAGTTAAATCTAATTTAAAAGTGACTTTAAGTGATAAAGTTACTAAGTCTAATTTTAAAGTAAATGAAAAATTAGAAAGGAAAAGTGACTTTGGAAATAAATGACTAAGTGGGTCTTTATTAAAGTGGGGTGAATTAAAAAATAGAAAGTGAGATTTAAATGAGCATTTAATCTCAGCCATTGATCTAAATCTATTTCAGCCATTGGATTTAGAGATCACCCAAAAGTCACTTGGATCACCCAAAAGTCACTTGGAGTTATATTAAAAGAGGAAAAGGTCATTCATTCTTTCATGAGCAGATTGGGAGAACAGATTGGGAGAAGGAGAGCAAGAGAGCAAGAGAGATTTCTGAGCAGGGAGGAGAAGGAGACAGCAGCTTGGCACACATTCCAAGGCAGCAGTTGAGCAGATTTGTACAGCAGATTCAGCACATAGTGAAAGGCAGATTTTTGCACAAAAATCGAGGAGCAGTTTGCTGATTTTTCTGCACACAAAACGGAGGCCATACAGCGTTTATTGCTGTCCTGTTTGCTGTAATTTTCAGATTGTTGTGAGGCACGGGAAAGGAGATAAGTTGTAAATTTGCTTGTTGATTTTTTGCTGAATAATTCTCACTGTAAAAAGGCAATTTTCAGAAATAAAGAATAGCTCTCAAACTGGTTTTCCCCAAGAGTTGTAGGGGGTTTTTCCAGGGTCAAGTTGACCAAAAATATCAGTGTTTTAATGTGTTTTAATGGTTGTTTTGATTGCTGATTTTTAATTCTGCAATTTCCAGCATTCTGAAAAATTTCCAGAATTTGTGTTTTCAGCAATATTTATTTTTTTCAGTCTGTTAAATGTATGGTTATGGGAATGGGCATTTAACTACATGGGAGAAATAAGGAGAAACTGAAAACCGGGGTGGGAAAACAGAGATTTTTACATTTTTCATAAACCCTAGACTACATTAGCAACTCAACAAAGATATCAATTTCATTGTATCTAGGGCTTCAATATTACTTTCAAAGATATGTGACAGTCTCTACTATAGTTTATTGCAAACCCTAGATTTTATTTTCGATACACAAGCCTTAGATATCAGTGATTCAATCAAATAACAATCCTATTATGCATCTAATGTTTCAACAATGTTAGAGTTTACTAAGGTTTGATGCAAACCCTAAACTAAATCATATCGAAAACAATATCATCATATCCTAGAATATCAATCTTTACTAGGGCCTTGTTACAAACCCTAGAATTTACATGAGCAACAACAATTAGGTTAGCATACTCGTATATCTAGGATGCATTTTTCATCAAATAATTACTAGGTAAATGATCTGAATTTAAACAGGAACGCAACAAATTACAGATATAACGATAAATACAAGGATGCAATAGAAATAGCACTTCATTTCATTAATATCAAACACTGAAATATGCTTACAAACAGAATGGAAATAAGACTAGCTCGGGCAATGGTAGCTTATCTCTAAGAAGAAATGTGGCGGCTACATGCCTCTGAACTGCATTACAATGAAGCTCAAGAGCCTTTTTATTATTGAACAATAAGAGCAAACCCTAAACAACCAAAACCCTAACCTGAGGAGATGTAACACCAAGAGTTTATGGGAACCGTTGGAGTGAGTTGGACAGCCAACTTCCCGGGGTCGCGACTTGATCATATTATCTTTGTTTGACGCGCATGATAACCCGTTGGAAATATCTCTCCGAGGACTACGATGGAAAAGATGATTTTAGACAAAAAATCGCTCGCAGTAGATTGCCAAAAAAACGTCGTTTAGGGCCTCAAAACGGCTCTGGAAGTTTAGGACCCAAAAACTGCTAAAAATAGTAAACTATGCTACAATTAAGGAAACTAAAAAACTAAAAGAAACAATGGTGGGGGTCCATGTGGAATTGGCGGGTGGCCACCAATATCCACCTGGATTAGTAAACCTAGGACACAAACATTAATACATTAAAGTTAGATATACAACAATTTATCAGACTAGGATTTAGGTCATACAAACGAATATACACCTAGGGTTTTATCCCTAGAGTCTTATTATATACATTACAAGCATTTTGCTCATAAACCCTAATTTACCAAACCTTAAATGTCTAGGGTTTCATTTAAACATTAACAACAAACCCTAAAAGACTAGGGATTTTATTATAACAACACCAAAGACTCTAAACATCAAGAGAATAGGACTTCTAGACTTCATCATTAACCCTAAGTAGACTAGGGTATCATAAATATCTATTATAGACATACCCTTGGGTTAGGGTTTTACAGAAAACCTTTTAGGGTTCCATACGAATGATAAACATATAATGAGGGTAGATTCAATCTAATGATTAATCACCCAAACAAGAATCTCTTACGATTCAAAACCCTAGACATAACAATGTTAGTAATGTAGAACAAAAATTAAAAGAATGATCGTACCTTTATATGAAGAGAACTTTGTAACATAGCTTATAGGCTAAGACATACCTTGGGTTGTTTCTTAACAAACCTTATAGGACATCAATACTTGAAGGGCTTCGTTCATGCTTCAAGTCTATCGTTTGAAGTATCCTCCATAACCCTTGAGCAAACAACAAGCTTTCCTAACCAAGAAAAATATATAAAGAGAAAGGTTATTAGCATACAATGCAAACATACTTTGATATGAGAGAGAAACCAAACACAAAAGAGGAGACAAGGAATAAAGTACTTATCTTTTGGTAAATGATGGAGGCTCCCTCTTAATCCAATCTTTGAGGGATACCTACAACTTACAAAAATAATTCAAAAATGTAATAACACAACATGTTAGACCTATAAATTTAGAAAAAATAAAGGAAATTCAGAACTTAGAATATATGATCAAGGGAGGATATGTGAAAGGGGGTACTTAGGAGTATAAGTCCTTGACTTCTGATTCTTCTTAAGTCTTGTTCTTCTTAGATAGAGCTTCATCAGCAACATTTGCTTGATCCCTATTTCTTTTCTTATTTTTTGGATTCTCGGGATAGTGACTCTAGTAATGTCCGATCTTGGGCAAATGTAACATTCAACCTTGGATAGCTACATTTTCTTCTTTGGTCCTTTGAACTTCTTGAAGGTCCCTTCTTTTTTTGATGAGCAAAATAAGCATTCGAGGTGTTTTCTTCTTCATTCTCTTTCTTGTTGTCTACCATCGACATTTTGGCTTCTTCTTGACTACATGCATTCCACATTTGTTCAAATGTTGGATGTTGAAATTTCTAAGTTTGATACGTCAGAAATCCCTACTACATTATCTGGTTTATTTTCTCCTACTTGTTATTTTCATTAACAAGTTATTTATAAATATAAATACTAAAAATAAACACAAATGCAACCTTAACTCATATGCAGCTCAGCAATTGAAATAACTGAGACAAACGCACAAGGGACATTGTTATTTTTGGACAATCGTCCTCGGAAAAACCCAATGCGGGAAAAACGGTGTAGCAGATATGAGGGTTTTATTACTATGTAGTTTCCGAATACAACTAAGGTGCCAAAAATGGCTCACCCAACAGAGAATGCCCTTGGCAGTAATACCTCTCCTCGAAGACAGATATTCCAGCTAATCAGTCACCAGATGAACGATCCCACAACAACTACAGCAACTGCTTAGCTGGACAGCGAAAGATGCTCCAAGCTTCTCTACTGCTCAACGCCACTCTGCAGGGACTGCGTCACCATTCCCAGCTCACCAGCACTCAGTCTGCCCCACGAAAATCACCCAGCACTGCCTCTTGGCCTTGCTTCAGCTCTGCTAGCCTCCGCGCAGCCACTGATGCCTCTGTGTCAGCCTCTTGGCTCTCTGCGTTATCCCTCTGGCCCTCTGCGTCACCCACGCTGGCCTCCTCAACCTCTGGCATTGAATGTACACGGCTGCCATTGCTGCTTCTCCCCATAAGAATTTTGGTAGGTCTTGATCAAGAAGCATAGTTTGAATGCCTTCTTCAATTGACCTATTCTTCCTTTCGACCAATTCATTTTGTTCGGGATAATAGGGAACAATGAGCTCCCTCTTAATACTTGCTTCCTTACAATATGCAATCAATTCCTTGGACGTATTCCCCACAATTGTGAGACCTTAGAGTTTTTATCTTTCTTTCGGTTAGGGTTTCCACTTCGGACCTGAACTCCTTGAACTTATCAAATACTTAATCTTTTGTTTTGAGGAGGTAGAGCCATGTCTTTCTAGAATGGTCATCAATGAATGTCACATAGTAGAGATGACCTCCAAGTGATTTGTCAGACATGGGCCCACACACATCAGAATGGATGAGGTCTAATATTTCTTTAGACCTAGTTTCACTATTCTGAAATGGATTTCTTGTATGTTTTCCCAAAGAGCATCCCTTGCACACACCTTCATGATCTAACTTCATATTGGGAATACCATGAACCAATTGACTAAGAGTAGGAATGACCTTATAATGTAGATGACCATACCTCTTATGCCATAGCTCAATGGGACTTATTTCCATATTAACCAAAGCTTGAGGAGGTGGTGTAATGACTCTATAAAGGCTTCCTTCATGAACTCCAATAACCCTAGCTTTATCAATGCTAGAATCTTTTCCCCAAACCAATACTTTTCCATCAATAAAAGCAACTCTTTCCCCTTTATCTTCTAAACAAGAAATAGAAAGCAAATTCTTTTTCAAACCTGGAACATATAGAATGTTTTTGAGGTACAACTTCGATCCATTTTCTAGCTTCAACGATGTTGATCCCAGGACTCTAACAACATAGCTTTTGTTGTCACACCATTCCACTACATTAGAAGATGGCTCCTTTGATAGTGTGTGAAGTTGTTTACTTTCTCCTGTCATGTCTCTTGATGCTCCACTATCAATGATCCATGCATTGTCATCAATAAGAGAACCTGTAAGAGCAGCCAAGAATCCTCGACTTTTGACCTTGTTGAATAAGTAGTAGATGACCTTCTTTATCCAGCTTCCAGCAGTGTTGATACCCATTCTTATGTAGATCCATGCCAACAAAGTGATCTTTGACTTTTCCTAACCTTAGCTCTAATACCATGTTGGAAAATCAATGCAAATAGATTAGGGTTTGATTCTCCTTTCTTGATAATTACTTGTGAGTTATGTTGGCTTCTTTTACTTCTTTATTATCTTATCTTTCATCAAGCAATTACCATATTATGTGTGTATGAAGATCACAAAACAAAAGACACAAGATGTAGGCACTATGCCAGGGCAAAACCCCCCTCGAGGGGAAAACCCAGTCAAAAATTCTCTTCCTTTCAATAGTATTCTTTGAGACTCTTCACCCTAGACAAAGGCCAAACTTTCCCTCCACACCAAGTTAGCGTCCTAGATCTTCAACCTCTTTCCAGCAGCACTTCCTTCCCAGCGACTTCGACTATGAAGCACCTTCCAGCATCAGGTAGCAACAGAACTTGGAAGACTTTGATCTCCCAAACTAGGGCACGAAAACAGAGAGTGAGAGGCACCAAAACTTCAATTTTCTTCTTCTCCTTAGATTCCACCCAACTCGTACTTCCTTTTGCTTCCTTAGACCCACTTCGCACTTTTCCAGATTCTCTTGAGATATCGAACTAGCTTGAAATGAGATCCTCCAAATAAATTCAACTTGCTTCTATTTATAGTCTTCAACTGAGGCTGAATTAATGTCCTTAGGGCGACTTTATCTCTTCTAGGCCAACATGGTGTGGAGGATACATAAATTATATTTGACTCAATAGTAAACCTTTTTACATGATTCAAAAGCCCAAGAGGGGTCTCTTTGAATGTACAATGACTATAAACTCAATATTAATCCTAGTAGTCCACAATGGGGACTTTGACTAATATAAGGATGACCCAAGTGTGAAACCCATGCTTTAAAAAGTCATTGATACAAAAATAAAAATTATTTTCTTTATTCTTTTGACAAGTACATTTTATGATGACTCAAATACATTAATGAAGACCGAACCTAGTTACATTTTCCAAAAGATTTCTCTTCAATCGGTAGCTAGCAGCCCTTGACAGCCACCATTGTAGCCGATATTGTGCTAGTTGATCTCCGCTCCCAAAGCGAGCTTATGTCCACTCGCCCATCTGTTGAGAGCGTAAGTTTGAAGGTGAGCCATCCAATCCTAAAGGAATGTCTTTCATTGTGCAATCGAGTGCTTATGCTCGTTTTTCTTTGGGCACACTTGGTATGGATTATTGGGTGACGTGGATGGCAAAAGAGTTTTGACTGTAGTTTTGTTCCCTTACCTTAAATGGGGATTTAATCCTTAACCCTAGTCCCGTGGGATCTCCCCTATTGGCTTACAACTTCAGGATGGGCACTACTTGGGAAACCTTGATTTTGGTAGCACAATCTCGTTTTCCCGTTTCATATTTTTTACTCCCCTCTGCACATTACATGCCCTATTTCATCATCTTCCCTCTCTGGGTCCACATGACCACTGGATCCACAAGGCTCTAGTACTCCCCCTCCCCTTGTCCACATGTCTAGGTCGGGTCTGAAATGTTGCCTAGGAAGTTGATGCAGATAAAAAAAGGATAAAAGCATATCATGGCCACATACAACGGAAATAATACCACAAAACGCAAAACTTGCTCGAGACAATAAAAATAGCATTTGGGCAAAAGTCAAACATGAGCTCTACCCCTTATCATTATGGCCATCACCCAGGTTCCTAAGGCCCCTATGAGTGCCCCCCTACATCATCTGTTGAAAATGTAACTAGTATCGGTCTTCATAATTGTTGTCTAGCTCATGACATGATGTAATTCATTTGTATGTATAAAAAGAAGAAAAGTAAAATTATTGTAAAGATCAAAGAAAAATATTTTTATAAGCATGGGTTTCATGCTCATTCTATTATGTTTATGAGTCAAAGCACCCATTGTGTGCTTCTAGGGTTGAGTCATTGTCATTGTCATCATGTCCTAGACCCTTAATGGGCATTTTATATCAAAGAAGGAAAATTAATTTCATGTAATTTGGTCATGTAAACCTCCTCCACCACTGTCAAGTCGGCCTCATTAGGGAGCTTCAACCACTATATATAATAGTGCATTCGACCTATTGTGACACATTCATGCAAGAAGTTCGATCTGAAATCCAAGGAAGTGCGAAGGCAAGAAATGGAGAAGATAAAGGCTTGAAGAAGGAAGATAAACCCTAGCGAAGGAAAGAGGAACCCTAGCGAAGGGAGGGATCTCATTTTCTCTTGTTTCTAGTCGACACGTGCGAAGATTTTGAAGTTGTAGAAGGGCTGAAAATTGCACGTCTATGAAAGAAGTCGAAAATTTGATGCAGGAAACCAAAATTTGTGATTGATGCAGGATTATAGAGGGTTGACTTTTGTTGACTAGAAGCTGATTTTTTTTGTCATCTTGGAAGGACTTTCTTGGAAGATTGACTTGGTGAATTGGAGGAGGTCTTTGCCTTGGTCAAAGCATCTTGGTTGTTTGTTTTGATTTGGTTCTTGAAGAAGAGAAGAGAATTTTTGGGTTATCCCCTAGGAGAGGGGTTTTGCCCTGGCTAAGAGCCTACACCTTGTATCCTTGTTATTTTGATCTTCATGCATTTATGTTTTGGTAGTTGATTGATGTTAAGAAGATAAAAGAAGACATAAAGAAGATAATAAGAATCTAAAGAAATCACAAGTAATTATCAAGATAAGAAAATCTACCTTTCTGATTTTCTGATTTTCTAACATGGTTTCAAAGTTAAGGTAAAGAACAAGGAAAAAGGCAGCTTGAAGATCAATGGCTCTCATCATTTTAAGGAAGGATTCAAGAGAAGTTTTCAAAGTAGATCACAAGGAGAAGTGAAGTCTTATCTATTAAACCTTTTGAAGATCCATTGGAGGATTCCATTTGCTAGGACGAAGAAAGTATTGAGAGATCTTATAGAAGTATTGAAACTTAATAAGCTAAGTTGAAGAAGAAACCTACAAGGATATCTAGACTCCTTCATAAGAATAACATTAGCAAGTTTACCTATGGCCTCATCAATGAAATCTGAGAACAAACTTCAAGGAGCTTCTAACTTTAGAGCATGGAAGACAAGGATGAACCTCATCCTTGCAAGAAATAAAGTACTGGACTTAATACAAGGAAAATTGTGGACGGAGTTAAAGACAACTTGATTCTCTACATATCCACAATAGATACTCCAAAGAAAATGTATGATGCTCTCTCCAAACTATTTACAATCAAGAATATTGGACAAGTGGCAAGTCTAAAGAATGAACTTCGAACTATCAAATGACCAAAAATGATATAGTGTCTTCCTACTTTGTAAGGATTGCCCGTATAAGAGATGAATTACAAGCAGTTGATGAAGTAATCCCTGATAAGGAACTTGTGATTGTTGCACTTCTAGGACTACAAAAGTCTTGGAATGCCTTTGCAACTGGAATTAGTAGTTGGAAAAATTCTCCCTCCTTTGAGGAAATGTGGTCTGCCTGTACTCAAGAAGAAGCTTGTCTTGCCTTGATAGGAGGAAAGCAAGAAGATGAAGAGAATACCACCTCAAATGCCTATTCTGCCCATTTCAAGAAGAAAGGAGGAAATAAGAAATTTAAAGGGTCAAAGAAAAATCATGGGAAGATTGACCTTTCTAAAATAGAATGCTATCATTGTCACAAGATGGGACACTATAAGAACCAATGTCCTGATAATCCTAAGAACAAGAAGAGAGAAAGAGACCAAGTTGTTGAGAAATCTATGGCATAGTAAATATGTGATTTCTCTTCTATTAGTAACTGCTTATGAGTGCTTTTTACTTCTTTAGATTAGGATCTTCTTTTACTTAGGTTAATAGTGTTCTTCTTCATCAAACAGCTACCAACGCATAAACCATAAAGAGACAAGAGACACAAAATATAGGCTATATCCAGGGCCAAAACCTCTCACTCTTTGAGAGGAAAACCCGAACAGATTCTTTTTCTTATAGAGATTCCAATTAACGAATACCAAGACCAAGACCCTTGACCTATCTGCCACTCCAAGACCAAGACACAAGATCCTTACTCAACAATAATCAACCTTTTGCTCCTTCCTCCTTCTTCTTCAACCTTGGTTTGATTTAGACTTTCGGCCTTCTTCCACTTCAGCTCCCTACTGCTACAACAAACTTCGTTCTTACTACTATAACAGGGTTTTAGTAACATACTTATTTTCGTCCTTACTTTTGTAACAAACTTCTAGTACGGATATGTGTTTTCTGTCCCTGAAACAGACCCATAAAATACCCTAAGAACCTCGCTCTTCCTGTCCTTTACTTCGTTGGTTATGAGAGGCTTCTATCTCCCTTTCTCGCACTTTTGTCCACCGCAGACCATCACAGAAAACTTCACCGAAATCTGCCTTCTGAAATGAGGTCAAGCTTCCTATAAATAGTTGTTTGCCTCTGTATATGAGCTGACATGAGTGTATGTGAGCCGACATGTCCTTTGGGGAATTTACATTATTCTTTTTGAAGCCGACATGAGGAGGATACTTTGCTTGGTCTTGGAGGGCTATTTATACTTATCTAATGACTCATATAAAATGTAGTATGCCCAAGAAGGGTCCTTCATACATGACATAGACTCAAATTGACTTTTATGACAAATCCTAAAGGCTCTCAATGGGAGCCATCACTAAAAATAAAATTCCTTGCTCATGAAACCCATGAGACAAGCATAATAATAATTTTATTTTTCCTTTTCATCAATGACATAAAAACACAATTACACATGTCATTATGAAGACCGAACCTAGTTACATTTTTCAACACTCCCTCTCAACTAGGGAGGTATTCATAATGGTACTTGGTCATTCTCAATCTAAAGAATTTCTCATAAGAAGAGTCGGATTGGTAACCCATTTGTATAGCATCATATCAACCAGCATTGTCACATAGCAAGGCCTTGACTAACAGCTCTATCTCTCGATGAGATCTGAGCACAATGCTAGCAAGACCAATGATGTATAGACACCCTCACCATTGTCTCTCTCGGAACATACCCCACCCGAGTTCTCAAGGTGTGTTCCACCAAGACTCTTGTTACCTGGGATTCTCAATCCTCAAAGAATATCGGTCCTCAACGACTACTCTTATCTTGGATGCCCTAATACATCCTCAAACAACATCGGATGCCAAATGTTTACCCAATCCTCCATATTGTCTTCCCAAGTGAAGACAAGAATGATGTGTTTGTCTCTCCCTCTTTACTAGGGAGGACATATCTATTCCAATAAATAAATGTACTCAATCCTACGGAAGGAATGCACCTAAGCTTCCTCTTGGCTTAGGAATTTCCAAGTTTCTTCCAAGTAGGCAACTTGTTTCCAAGCTCCCTCTTAATTAGGGACCTACAGCATCTCCTCAAATGGAGAGCATGGCACAACCAGCTACTTGAAGAACTCCTCTTTACGATGCCATGAACTTCTTTTCGTTATCTAGGAGTCTTCATGTTTGGGACTTCTACATATGGCACCAACCATCCATCACTTTCATTCATGAGTCAGCCATTTCATCATCGAAAAGTGATCCATCAGTCCATATCTGGCCTTCCTTCATGCCATGTTGCTTTCTTCATGCCATGTTTAATTAAGGATCTTTCATCCTACTAAATGCGCATCGGTGGTGAAAGACATCCATAGATCTTCCCTCAACAGCCTTGCTTAAATCGATCCAGATATTTGTTCAAATATAAAGGAATGAACATTAACATTACCTTTGTGATGGTCTTTCGTCATAACATCTTCTAGTTTGCATCAGCATCCTGCATACATATCGACACATCTCCCAAAGATATATATTGTCAAGTGTCTCTTTCTTTTTCAGACTCCATCAGAGTATTCATATCTTCCATGGAGATATCCTAGTCAAATCTTCTTGGTCTCTCAGATGTTGATTGCCTTTACCACGGTTGCATATTCTATGATCTCTTCCTTCCTTTCTTCACACATTTCATTCCCAGGAGCTTTCAATCAGAGTTCCTCAATTATAGTCAACCACCTCATACTTCATATGAGGGCATATTATCTAGTGAATGTGTGACCCATGCATTTTTGCATCCCCTTAAGGGAGGAGATCCTTTCTTTTAATCATGCTCTTAAGATAGAGCATTGGTTCATGATACATGTAACCATATGACATGACTTCCACAATATCAAATGTAAGCATACATACCTCATTTTTCCTTTGGGTCATCCAAACTTCCTGCAGCAGCTTCCTTGATTGAAAGAGCTTCAATCCCTTGATCTGCTTCATTTTTATGTCATCATACCATCATCCCATGAATTCCACAAGATTGGAATTCTTGATGAAACACTTGCTTCTTCTCATGATCGATGAACCTTTCAATGAAGATTCCATCAAAGAATCTTGAGGATCTAAAGTATCCCCATCAGCAGATGTTTCCTTTTGACAGATGTATGATGAACCTTGTACTAGATGACCTTGCCACTTATGTTCCCAATGAGATTCCCAAGAGCTATATCCTTGACTTCCAAATCCTCTTTCGTGCTTCTCTATGATGATGTCCCGAGCTCTTGCTTTCAATGCTTCTATGATGCCTTGATGCATCCCATTTAGTGAATCGTGATAGCCATATCTTACAACAGAAGACTTAGGAATTTGAGAATTGAACTTCTTCTTTTCAGCTTCCTCTACTTCTTTAGCGATATGGGCTTCTTCTCTTCCTCTTTTGTTGTCCTTCTTGACCTTAGGACAATCTCTTTTGTAGTGCCCATATTCCTGACACCCATAGCATTGAATCTTAGACATGTCCCTTTTCTTTTTCCAAGAACCAGACTTCCCAAAACTTTCGTTTCTTCTTGTCATTGTAGCAAAATTTTGACTTTGCTCACCTACTCCCACATCAAATTTGGCCTTTAGTAGAGATTCTTCAATCTTGCATAGTGACCATAGATCCTAGAATGGAGTAGCTACTTTCTTCCCATAAATACTTGAAGTAAAGTTACCCCACTCCTTCGGTAGTGCATTTAATACAACTGTCGTCATTCCACTATCAGATATGACTTCTACCAGATCTTGTAGTTGATCTCGGATCTGAGGTATCCTCATAAAGTATGAGGCTATTCCATCTTCCCTAGACATCTTCAGCTTTTAGATTTCTTGCCTTAAAGGGATGACTTCTCCAGCAATGCTTACAGAATACAACTCTACTAGTTTGTCATAGATTTCTTTTGAAGTTTTGAGTTTAGATACATATGTAATGAGGGGATCCTTAATGGATTCTATGAGAAACCTTTGAGCCCTAACTTCCCCTTTCATATACTTGGCAAGAGCTTGGGCATCTTCCTCTCATGGTTTTGTGATACATCTTTTGACATGTTCCATCACCTCATTTTCAATGAGATTCAGATTTGTCCTTTTCTTCCATGCAAGATAGTTTGAAGCCCCAACCAATTTGTTGCTTTCCTTGCAAAAAGACATTTTTAAAGATTCAGATGTGGACATAAATATACTTTCTTGACAGGTTGCTCCTTCTTGTTTCTTTCTTGATGTTGATGATGATATAGAGGATAGAAAACTTCTCCTTGATGAAGGTAGTTTTCTTCAAGAATGATCATTGATCCCACAGAGAGTGAGATGACATTGTCTTTTGATCTAGCTTCCTTTGGATGAATAGTCTTCAAAACACGTTAACTTGAGTAGATGTAGGGTTTTGGCCTTCTCCCTTTTGATGGCGATTCCAATACTTCTTTGTAGACTTCTTTGATCTAGGGTTTTGACTTCAGGATGATCTTCGCTTTGATGCCTTCCTGAGATTTGATCCTTGAGTGTCCCTTGATAAGATGCCCTTCCTTGACTTAGTCACTTTAGCCCTGATACCATGTTGAGAAATCTAGGGCATAGTAATTATGTGATTTCTCTTCTATCAGTAACTGCTTGTGAGTGATTTTACTTCTTTATATTAGGATCTTCTTTTACTTAGGTTATTAGTGTTCTTCTTCATCAAACAGCTACCAATGCATAAACCATAAAGAGACAAGACACAAAATATAGGCTATCAACTAGGGCCAAAACCTCTCACTCTTTGAGAGGAAAACCCGAACAAATTCTTCTTCTTATAGAGATTCCAATTGACGAATACCAAGACCAAGACCCTTGACCTATCTGCCACTCCAAGACCAAGACACAAGATCCTTAGTCAACGATAGTCAACCTTCTGCTCCTTCCTCCTTCTCGACTTCTTCTTCAACCTTGGCTTGCTTTAGACTTTCAGCCTTCTTCCACTTCAACTCCCTAGGAGGATTGCACCACTGCTGCAACAGACTTCTCCTCTCCTCGGCCTTCACTGCTACAATATATTAACTTTTGGCCTTCTTCCACTTCAGTGCCCTACTACTGCAACAAACTTCGTCCTTACTGTTGTAACAGACTTCTTTTCGTCCTTACTGTTGTAACAAACTTCTAGTATGGATAGGTGTTTTCTACCCTTGAAACAATCCCATAAAATACCCTAAGAACCTCACTCTTCCTGTCCTTTACTTCGCTAGTTATGAGAGGCTTCTATCTCCCTTTCTCGCACTTCTGTCCATCACAAACCATCACAGAAAACTTCACTGAAATTTGCCTTCTGAAATGAGGTCGAGCTGCCTATAAATAGTTGTTTGCCTTTGTATATGATCCGACATGAGTGTATGTTATCCGACATGTCCTTTCGGGAATTTACATTATTCTTTTTGAAGCCGACATGAGGAGGATACTTTGCTTGGTCTTGGAGGGCTATTTATACTTATCTAATGACTCATATAAAATGTAGTATGCCTAAGAAAGGGTCCTTCTTACACAACATAGACTCAAATTGATGTATATGACTAGATGACAAATCCTGAAGGCTCATGGGAGCCATCACTAAAAATAAAATTCCTTGCTCATGAAACCCATGAGGCAAGCATAATAATAATTTTATTTTTCTTCTTTTCATCAATTACATAAAACACAATTACACTTGTCATTATGAAGACCAAACCTAGTTACATTTTCAACACAATCTACAGTTGCCACTAATGATAATCCTCCAATGAAGATGAAAACTGAGGATTCTGAAGTCAGAGACTTACTCTATTAAGTCTTTAGGCATGTTATCCCTTATATATCCTTTGTTTATAGTTTAGATTATTATTTTAGCTCTTGTAGAATTTCTATTATGTTTGACTCTAGGATTAATCTTTGTTTTGATTCCTAGGGTTTATAGATTTAATATGCTTTGATAGAAAGTTCTTGAGTTGTTTAGATAAGTTGAAAAAATCCCTGACAATAACTAGATTGATGCAAGATCAAGAGGGATTTTCCACCTTTTCACAAGAGATAAGTATCATGTTCTTTATTTCCTTTTCATTGTTGATTTCCTCTATATATCTAGCTTTATTTTTGCTTGATTATAATCCTTTCCCTTGTATTTTCCTTGGAAGGAAAGTTTGCACGTATATTCTAAAGAATGCTTGTAAAAAGGATTATGGCTAGATTCAGAGGAAGCCTCCAAAGGAAGACTTGAACCCTAAAAGAAGCATTGTTGCAGAGGGATGTTGAGAAATCTGGGGCAGCTAGATTAAGTGATTTCTCTTACTTTGATAACTACTCGTGATGTTCTTTTACTTAACTTGATGTACTTGTTATTAGCTTCTTCTTTCACTTCATTATAATTATGTTCTTATCTTCAAACAGTGACCAATCTATGAAGATAAAAGAGAAAAGAGGACACAAAATGTAGGCTGCTAGCTAGGGCCAAAACCTCTCCTCTTGAGAGGAAAACCCACAAGAATACTTCTCTTCTTATAGAATGTTTAGATGACGAATTCCAAGACTTGAGACTCTTGTCAAAGATCCATCCAAGACCAAGTCAAATTGCTCCTTGATAACCTTCCTTTTCATAAAGTCAACTCAAGTCAAACTTGCCTTATAGCAGCTGCAACTTCTTATTCAACCAAGATTTTCGAACCTACAATTATGACTGCAACTTCGGACCTAATTGCAGAAACCCTAGTTTCGCACGTGTGAGAGGGGATGGTGAAATCTGACTTCTTTCTCCTCCACTTGGGGTGATTGTTCTTCCTTGATAATTCAGCCCGGAAACTAGATATTTTAAATCCAATTCTCAGCTCCTTAAGGTGACTGTAACTTTTGTTATGTTGCAGCAAGATGTGCCCTAGTTTTCCTTGCACGTGTGAAGAAGAATGCCCAAAAACAGTCCTTAAACTCTTTGCTTTCTTCTCCTTTTATTCTGCTTCTCTTCGCTAGGTATTAGGCTCCTTCTTCTTCCTTGATCAAATTGCTTCTTGCTTGAATGTATGTATCTCCAAATGAGGTCAATCATCCTCTTATATATTGGTCGAACAACCCTTTCATGAGGTTGACTTGTCACTTTGTAGGCCAACTTGTCTTGGAGGGACTTTGACATATTTATGACTCAAATAAATTTATTTCACATAATACAAGATGCCAAAAGGGTCTTTGCATATGACAATGACTTCTTTGACTCCTAGTCTTTATGACAAAGCTTTAGAATCACTCAATGGGTGCTTGACCCATAAATAAGATGATCTTGAGCATGAAACACATGCTACAAAATAATAATAATAAAACTTATTTTTTCTCTTTACATCAAATACATAAAAGCATGATTACATTAGACATTATGAAGACCGAACCTAGTTACACTTTCAACAAGGAAGCCCTTCAATAGGAAGCCCTACAAGGTTTGTGAAGGAAGCAACTCACGGTATGTATAAGATTACAAGATTTGTAGCAGGTCTTCATCATATAAGAAAGTACTGTCATTTTGTCTTTAAAAGTTGCTTTATATTAATGACTCTCTCATGTCTAGGATTTTGCTATAGAATCATGAAAATTCTTGGTGTTTGTTCTTTAGATTAAATCAACCCCTGTAATAACTATCTTTTGTTATTTGTTCACCTTGGCAAAACTCTGGCCTTTTGATTTTTAGGGTTTGTTGATGGTATCTAGGGCATATGATAAAACCCTAGCTCTTTAGGGTTTGATGAGAATATTTAGGGTTTATGGAAAAACCCTTGTAGAAGTTTATATAAGATTCTAAGGCATGAAAGTATAACCCTAGGTGCAAATGCTTATGCTATGGTTGAAACCCTTACTTGGTTTAGTTGTTGGATATTTAAGGTTTAATATTAACTTTTTGATAACCCCAGATGCTCTCATTGTAAAGATATGATAACCCTAGATTGATAAAGTTAACTTCATACTCTTGTACATATGTATTTGCGCCTGGTTGTACTTGTTAATGAGATTCGCAGGTAATAGTTTCCAAGAGGTTGTAAAGTTGTATTCCTACCTCATACTTGATGATGACTTTATGATGATGTTGAGCACAATAGAAGGAGGGATTTGTAAGAACCCTGATGACATTGAAATGATTGAAAGATAACCTTGTTTCCATTTGAAGATTAAAGGAATGAAGTATTGGAAGGTCGAAGTTCTCCGATGATATGATGATGCAAAAGTAAGAGCTTGTGTAGCTGGAAGAATAAAAGTTGTTGATAATGGACTTATCCCCCTAATTGAGAAGGAGCTTGGATAAGGGAAAGTATATCCTCCATAGTTGAGAGGAAGGACATGAAGAAATGATGAGATCGAAGAATTGTTAAAGAACTACTGATGATTATTTTTGTTTGATGAGTGATGAACAAAGACTCGATGTTTTGAGAAATGTTGAGGCTTTGTTTGGTGTTGCTTGAGAAGTGGAAAAGGAAGCTTCCGACAAGATTTGTTTGGGTGTTATGATGGCCTAAGTAGCATCAAAATGGTTGAAGACCTCGAATTTTATGCTAACATATTGATAGTAAGAACCAATACATTGGAAGTTTTATACTAATTGGGGTTGTAAGACTATAGTATGTTCTAATGGATGAACAAGTAGATGGTGTATTGATCTCTCCCTGATAAGTTTAAATATTTGATAAGCATGCTTGGATTGGTGACTTGGTTAAGAGGGAGAGATAAGTACTTGTTGACGGTGTTGGACCTGCCAACATTCAGGGGATCTCCCCGATATGAAGTCCCAACTAGACCTCACACCATTTGGAGTAGGAGTCTCGACCGTGGGTGGTAATGGTATGCCTTGACTACGAAAACGCGCAGTATGGTAACTTTGGGTGAGAGCAAGTGTGTGACCCTACGGAAGGCCAAGTGCGATGAATGAAGGTTCCAACACACGAAGGGAAAAGGAAGTGTGCCCCTTGGAAGCCTGTAATAGTACACAGCTTGAAAGCAACACAGGAGCGTAGTGACATCACAAGCTAAGATGCGGAATAATCCACAAGTTAAGGTGATGAATTAATACAACAACACACTTTCAACAAAATTCATACAAATGCAAACGAAGTAGTTCATAAGCATAAGTTAAATAACATACATTGCAAATACAACAAGAACAGTCCTACTATATTCACAACATATGCATGAAAGCATGTCAGCTCTAATTTTATTATAAGTGGAAGTTCTGTTCATACATACACCATTTGATGGACCACTAGCCCCAATAGTGGAACATTGAAGTCAAGAACACTTGCTCCTCCAAAGAAGTATACTATCTCTACGCTACAGAGAAGCCAAGGCTCTTCACAATACTCCCAATCTCCTTCTAAGCCTAAGCCTAACCAAAGCTTGGCTCCCAAAAGCCCTTTACATGAGTTATGAGGTTCTATTTATAACAAGAGGGGTTGACTCTTCAACTCCCCTTTGTGACCTTTGGACTACCCTCATGACTCTTCAACTTCTTTACAAAAATGACTCATTACATTACATCATGACTCTTCATATTCCAATATGGATGCTTGGAATTTCACTTACAACATAGTTACAAATAATATTACATTTTATACTTACACCCATATAAGACAAAATATGGTAGAGATAACTTGACAGCCTAACAAGACACAACACTATGATGCTTGAGTTTGGGAGAACTCTAGCTCAGCAACCTCCACTTGTTGCTTCTCGATCACATATTGGTGCCAAGCTCAGTACTGTGTGATGATGTCCCCAAACTGCATGATGGTGTCTGGCTGGAAGCAGACTCTAGCCTCCATGGCATCCAGGTACAATGTCTTGGAACCAGTTTCAAGTTCGTTCTAAAGCATGAGCAACATTGTTCTGATTTGGACAGGACCACCGATGTAATTCTGCATGTTCTATTTGTTCAACTCTAAATCCTCCTTGGTGGCAATTTGTCTCAGCTGGTCCAAGTACTCATCGATCTCCTATCGGACTTGGTTCCTGGGTTTGGCTTTGGTGAGTGAACCGACAGATGGGATCTGGTGTGTTTTCACCAAGACATCCAAACTACTAAACAACTATACATATGAGGCCTGAATGCTACCAATAAATGAGGCGAGTTGCTTGTTGTTCTAAATCAACATCCGAACTTTCACTTTCTCCAGCTCTGCCTGTGGCTTCATTTTCTTCACTAAGTCAAGCAGTGCCCCTTTGTATCGTATTGTCCACTCTTGCACATAGGTAATGGCAGCTTGTATGCTCCTAAGAGTTTTAACAAACTCTTTGCTCTGCAACTGTAAGCCATGCAAACAGAGAACTAATTTATGTACGGTGACAAACCCCTCATAGAGCTTCTGCATGGTTTCTCTAAGTGTTGATACTTCAGCAAATATCGCTGCTCTCATCTCCTCCAAGTAAACTTGTGCGAAAAGTGCACTCTGTGTTGTTGCGCGGATTTTTTCTACCTCTTGCCTAGCAGCCTACAAGTTCTATGCCAATTTCTCATTCTTGGTTGTCAAATACTAAATGTTTGATCTTGTTGCTCCCGCATAAGCCAAGTTAGCTTCAGCAATGTCATTTGGATGCTTCATGATGTCTAACACTATCACCCTTTCTCTAATGAATGCAGGTGATGCATGATCATCTGGAAAATGCTTTCTCTGTGCTTGTACAATCCTCTTTTGGAAGTCATTAAATAACAGATTGTACACATCCATTACCGGATCATCATCCAGGGGAACAACACCCCCTTCTTCGCTCAGGGTTGGCTCTACTGCTAGAGGTGGTGGAGACTAAGTGATGACCTGTGGTGCGCTCAACATTAGATCATCATCTTCATTTTGCGGCTCCTATTCCATCTCCACGTTTGTCGCTTCAAAGTTCAATCAAGTGCTCAATCTATTGAGCAAACTCCTGATCCTGCAGCTGTTCACTTTCCTCCTCAGCCACTGGTTGGTTTTGTTCCGCTCTTCAACCTATATCGACATTGTTTCTTCTGTCATTGCGTCTTGCCTTTGTTCTTCTTCCTGCTTTCGCTTCTCTTCTTGTTCTCTCCTCCTCAACTCCTATTCTTCCTTCGATTTCTGCTCTGTCTCCTGCAACTTTAGTTATGCTTCCTGCAACCTCTACTTTTCTCTCTTCCTCGGCTTTGCTCTTTGTATCCTCTGCTTCCTCTTTGCTTCTACTGCCAAAGCTTCTTACATGATAATAAGATCTACTTTCATCTTGCAGCTTTGTTCTCCCTCTAAACTGTCGGCAATCTTCCTTTTTCCCTTGTCCTGCATGGGATTGTTGCCTCCTACTGTCGCTTCTTTTAGAATTGTTGTCATCTGTGGAGCAGCCTGTGAAGTCCCTGCTAAACTGACCGGCCCACGGAGTCTGGGGTCATTGTAGCAATTCCTCCATGGACTCTGGCCAAAGGAATGCCCGCCAATCCAAGGAAAGTAAACTCTCGCACAATGGTCTTTACAAATACCACAGGGATCATAAGGATTAAAGTATCGAATACAGAATTCAAACTTCATTATTTCCTTTCCCTCGACATCCAGGACTTTCAAGTTCTTTATCTCATATAATCCAATTTGCAAAAGGAAGAGTGGACCACGATGCTTTCTTATTCCTGCGCAAAGTTGCTAACAACCCTATGACGAGAAGGTATGATACTTCTTGCATGACAAGCTTGTCGGTGGCATACCTGGGTAAAACATGCAAAGGTTTCTCTCTGTCAAACACTCTAAGGAAGGTGTAACATAGTGAGGCATACCAATCTACGATGTTTGTTATCGCCTCCATTGCTCCTTGTGACATGCAAGGTGTATCTTCTTCAAAGATGAGCTTGTACCGGGATGATGAAGTGATCAGTTAGTTATGCCATTACTCCTCAATAATTACAATCTGAAAGCAACTTGCAATAGATATGTACCGCAGGTTATCGTGGTGTCCATGTCCAATTCATGCCAAGGAATTGTTGTTGTGCACAGACTACATCCAGTAAATATGCAGACATATGGAACCTTGCTTGCTCACCATAAGGAGGACTCCGGGCCTGTGCTATATGGGCCCTCAACTGTCAAGCCAACAAATCTGACCAGTTGAACGGCTTCCCCTCGTTCACAACCTGGTCCAATAAGACTGCCCACCCTTTAGGAAAGGTTTTCGTGCTCTGCTGACCATGGATCCTGCAAGCTAAGATAACCAAGAGTTGTTAGGCCTTCTTGAGGGACTTTGTCTTGTATACATGGGTGGGTTTCTGTCAAAACTTCGATGGCCCTTTCACCAAGCGTTTGACAATGTCTCTTGTGTTCACATAGATGTGGGTGGCATAAAACAATGAGTCCATGAGCTTCACTGGCTCAGGCAAGTGATACATGTGCTGATAATCTTCTGCCCGAAAGGTGGCAAGCTTTTGTCCGCTGGCACTACTCAATGTCATAGTCTTCTCATCAATGTGCGAGACAATCCAGCTGATGACATCTGCACACAGGAAGGTTGGATATCTGCATGCAACCTTGTATAGTCCTGACTGTCGAATACTGAGATAAACTTGTCAATCCTCTAAGTCTGCCTCAAAGTCCTTTGCAAAAGCATATTTAACCTGCTACCATGTTAGTGATGATCCCTTTTCTATAAATAGCTGAGTATCTGCATACACTGGAAAGTCTACTAGTGTTTGCTCAACTACCTCCTCAGTACTGCTTTCAGTGGTCTCTTTTGAAGCAGCTCCCTTTGGTGCCATGGTAACAGTGACTGATGGAGAGGTGTTCAACAACTATTGTACCTATGGGACAGAAAAGACACTCATGGCAAGCAAACATCAATCTTTATCAAATCTACTTTCAACGCATGTTCAAGCAACAAATCGGGCATCTGATGGGGAGGATTGTGCAATTCTCATTGACAAGAGGGATTGGATGCCTGTGGGAACTGCCCACTGTGCAGTCCCAGCAGCCAAAGTTGAATCTTGTGGCTTGAAACTGCGCAATGCATAGTTCAGCCTGGGCAGTGGTTTGGGAGTGGCCAAGGTGACAGTTGGCTCATGGAACTGCGCATTGCGCAATTCTAGAGGCCAAGCTTGTGGCTTGAGCCTTAGGATTGCGCAATGCATGGCTGGGCAAAGTGAAAACCAGCCAAGGAAAGTGCAGATTTGCCCAAGGGAAGTGTGGAAAACGAGCAGATCTGAGAGATAGTATAAGCTTAAGTGCAGATCTGACTAAGTATGAGTAAATCCATGTAGATCAAGTGCAACAATTAATCAACAAAAGGAAAATCAAGTATGTGAGGAGAGTCACTGCAATAGCGACCATTGGTGCAAAAACAAAGAAACCAATGCAATACTTGTAAAAGGCAAACTAAAACTTAAAACAACACTTCTACAAGTTGAAACACTAGCAACTATGAAGAGAAATAAGTAAAACAACACTCACACAAGCGAAACGACAAAAAGCGACAGAAAAAGCAGCAAAAGACGACAAAAGCGAAACTCACCCGGAAAAGCGACAACGATTGCACCGAAGGTTCCTTGATCTCCTCGGGAATGCTAGAGCTCCAAGATCGAATGTGCAAATGAGCTCTAGAAGCGTCGATTAAATAGATTTAAGCGAATTAGGGTTTATGAAGCACATGCCTAAAAATCAAGGAAAAAGCGACACTTGGCGAAAGTTTCTATAAATAGTGAAAATGTCTCCTTCGGAATACTAAAAATAGGTCCCTATTTTTTAGGGATGCTTTTGCCTTCTTCTTTTTTATCTTTTCTGGGGAAACTTGCCATGCAAACTTCCAGGAAAGACTACGTAGTTCTGGGGAACTGGGCAAGTTTCCAGCTCAGTGCACTCCCCAATTTCCGAGCTCAGTAATGGATTGCACAATTTCTGGGCTCAGTGTCAAGCTTCCTTCCATGACTGCGCAGTTTCTGAGCTCAAGGCTGGCTTTTAGTCAAAACTGTGCAATTCCCATCATCAAGGTTGCTTGCCCTCAAGGATTGCGCAGTTTCTGGAAGCAAACCCAGAACTAGGAGATCAGCTTGTGACTTAGAAGGATCAACTAAGTGTGAAAACAAGCAATCACAAGCACAAATGAAAAGACAAGCCTCAGTCGAAGCATGAATACCTAGACTAGTTCAAGATGAGCTCCTGTGGATAATAAGGGAGGCTCCAAAATCGAAGCATTGGCAAAATTTTGGAGGGTGGTTGTAGTTGCTACAACAATACCTTACGTTGTGTGCCTATATGATGGTACTTGGGAGGACATCTTGGCCTAGTTGGTATTGAGATCTCAGTTATAGTTTGGCCTTGATGATGTCTAGATCCCTATGTGGGAGGGTACCTTGGTCTTGAGGATATGGAGCTCCGTTTTTGTGATATCTTGACCTTGATGATACCTAAATCCCTATGAGGGTTGGTGTCTTGACATGGAGGCCTAGATGGTATCTATATCCAGTTGGATTGATACCAGGGCTATAGCCTGATGGTACCTATAGTGGACAGTTGGCTTGATGACACCTTAGTCCCTGTTGAGTTAGTGTCTTAGCAGGTAGCCTTGATCACACTTTATTGATACCTTGGCAGTTTTTGGCCTTGATGGTATGTAGCATTGTATATATTGTTGTACTCTTCTTGGAACACTTCAAATTGAGGTCATCCTTGTACTAGTTGAACAATTATGAATACCTCCCTAGTTAAGAGGGAGTGTTCAAAATGTAACTAGTATAGGTCTTCATAATTGTTGTCTAGCTCATGACATGATGTAATTCATTGGTATTTGTAAAAAAAGGGAAAAAAAATTGTAAAGATCAAAGAAAAATGTTTTTAGAAAGCATGGGTTTCATGCTCATTCTATTATGTTTATAGGTCAAAGCACCCATTTTGTGCTTCTAGGGTTGAGTCATGAGTCATTGTCATCATGTCCTAGACCCTTATTGGGAATTTTGTATCACAGAAGGAAAATTATTTTCATGTAATTTGGTCATGTAAACCTCCTCCACCAAGTCGGCCTCAAGAACTGTCAACTCAACCTCATTAGGGAGCTTCAACCACTATATATAGCAATGCATTCGACCTATTGTGACACATTCAAGCAAGAAGTTCGATCTGCAATCCAAGCAAATGCGAAGGAAAGAAAAGGAGAAGATAAAGGCTTCAAGAAGGAAGATAAACCCTAGCGAAGGAAGGAGGAACCCTAGTGAAGGAAAGAAGATCATTTTCTCTTATTTCTAGTCCACATGTTCGAAGATTCTAGAGTTGCAGAAGGCCCAAAAATTGCAAGTCTACAGTAGAGGCCGAAATTTTGACGTAGGAGGCCGAAATCTGCGATTGATGCAGGATTGAAGAGGGTTGACTTTTGTGTTGAAGGAAATGTAACTAGGTTCGGTCTTCATAAATGTACTTTTGATATTTGTACTTATTCAAGAAAAGAAATATTATTTTTGTAATATATGTAAATGAGTTTCTTGCTCATTGTAGTAGGTCTAGCACATGTCAAAGTGCTATAGGTGAGTCAAAGAGTCAAAAGAATTATGTTGAAGACCTTAAGGGCATGTTACACCATGTATAAATATATATTAAAGTCAAAGGGAAAACCTCCAAGCAAAGTCAAGTCTACTCCTATGCAATGGCACCATCAAGAAGCTCCTTCAAGCATGCTACACCACCATGGAAACTATACGAAGTCTGCTCAACAAATCAGCCTCCAAATAACCATCAAAGTCGACCTACAAACAAGGTGACTAGTCAACCTTCTAGTTGGCCTAAATGGAGGGACAAACCTCTATATATAGAGGTTGTCCACTCCTCCATAACGCACTCAATGAGCTCTGAAATCTGTGAAGGGTAAAGGGAAGAAAGAACGAAGGAAGAGGGTTTCCAAGGGCAGTGAAGAGGAAGGGTATACCACTAAAGTCAAGAGGTCTATTCTAGCGCTGCTGCAGTCACACGTGTGAGGAAAACAGAGGGTTGTCCCTGCAGCTAGGACAGCAGCAATCCATAGACACTCATCTACCTTCGTTTGGGACTAAAACTAGGCTTACAAGGCCTCCTACTCCAGCGTAGAAGAAAGACACTCAAGTGAAGGAGAGAAGGGCATATAACACCTAGTAATCCTCCCACACGTGCGAGAAACTAGGGCAGCAAAACAATCATGTACTCAAGAAGGATCTCGGTTGGTCAAAGTTGAAGTACACTTGAGCAAGGGATAGAAGAGGAACACCTCATCTAGAAGACTCATTCAAAGGAGGTCTATCTGTTAATTCTAGGTATGTTCTATGCTTAGAGCAACTTATTTCAATTTCACAGTTAGCCCCATATCTTTTCCAGATTAGCAATCACAACAGCATTAAAGTAAATTGCAGATAGAACATAAACATAAATCGCAGAAGACAAGCCAAGACAAGGGGACACAAGATGTGGCGCTAGCCAAGGACAAACCCCAATGTGGGGAAACCCTTGATCAATTCTTCTTTTATGTTCTTCAATAGTTCAGCAGAGAAAGAGAGAGAGAGTACATTTACAACAGAAGTCAACACTTTGACTTTTTATATCTACATGAGATCAGTTGAAGACATATTGCTTCAACTGATTCTCCAAGGTGACTCCTTCACCTATCATGCATCTCGTCCATTTGCTGCACCTCACCATGTTGCACCATGCTGTACCATCACAGTGCTGAACCTTGATGACCATGATATGCAATTCATGTTGCTGCTCTTGTTACTGTGCTGCTTCAATCATTGAGCTACTCTTATCACGGATCTGTACCCAATGTTGTACTCATCGCTGATCTGCACTCAATGACTGCAATGCTGCATTTCATCATCAGTTGCACCTGTCACTGTGATACATCCATTCATACATTGAAGGTATACTACAATATATCGTTATCATCATGCTGCAATACCTTGTGGCTATACTACTTCATGTCATGCTGCTGCAATACTTATGATACTCTTAACACATCATCCACTTCGTTGCATATCAACCTTAGCTACTTGCTATGGCTTGCAGCCTAGCAAAGCAGCTAGGCTATAGTTCCAGATTCCTTCAAGCAGACCCAAGGTAGCAGCTTAGCCCTCTGACTTCTAATATGATGACAGCTGCTCCTAAATGTATCTCATCCATGCTTTTGACCAGCAGTGAGATAGTTGTAGCTATGGCTAGATGTGACAGCGTATGTGGTCATCTTCTTGTCTGAGATAAGGGCCTCTTTGGGCCTCCTTGCTAGGGCTTGATATCTCTATAGACAACGCATTAGGTGACTTTTATTAGACAACAGAATAGGGCTCTTAGGGTTGTGGATAGGAGCCTTTCAAGACAGCGGAATAATGTCTCCTTTAACAGCGTTTAGAGGATCTTCTTTCACTGTGCATTAGGGCTGCGAGCTCCCTTGGACAGTGAATAGGTCCTCCTCATAAGTCAACTGCAAGGGCTTCCTTCAACTATATCTAGGCTTCATGACTGCGGCTAAGCTATGGCTAAGTCTCCTTGCTAGAACAGCAGCTAAATCATCTCCTCTAGGATTGTGTATAGATCCTCTTTCTGACTGCGGATAAACTGTCTCTTTCTTGTTGCGTATAGGGTCAATAGACAGTGGATTCCGGCCTTCATTTAGGGCCTATATTAGCCCTCCTCTCATCTGCGAATTGAGCCGCTTGAGACAACATATTGGGGCTTATTTATGCTGCATATAAGTCTCCTCTTTTCTGCGTGTAGATCTCCTCATAAGCCTGCGGCTTACTACGGCTAGGGCATCATCTTCACTGTGGCTAGGGCATCATCTTCACTACGGCTAGGGCATCATCCTTCACTGCAGCTAGGGCATCATCTTCATTGCGGCTTGGGCATCATCCTTCACTGCGGCTAGGGCATCATCTTCACTAAGGCCAGCATATACTCTTAGTGTCTCTCCTTCACCAAAAAACCCCAAAGACATGGAGAGGATGAGATCACATGAAGAGTATGTGTGTGTCTATCAAATGACTTCAAGTCCTTTTCTATTTATACTAAAACATAGAGGTTGAATAGACGTGACTGTTGGGCTTCTGAGCCTACATAAGTTGTTGGCCGACTTGACAATTTGTCCATAATCTAAATAAATTCATATCTTCATAAATACTTATCGAAATCGGATGATCTTTAGATCAATCCTACACCTCTCGATGAGAGGGATCCAAGAAAAATATCAGCTACCATAAATAATATGGCCCACATGGAGTTTGGCCCTAGTTTCCAAATTTAATACTCCCTCTCAACTAGGGAGAACTCCATCTGTTGATCCATATGTTTGACTGTACTATCTCTGCCATCAGTGCCCTGCACTGCTCTGCTCTGCTTAGCTTTGCTCTGCTCTGCTCAGCTCCACTGAACCATGAAGAAGAAGAATTGATCGAGAATGTCTTATATCATTCTCTACTGACCCGAAGTCAGTCTCATCTAAAGAGAGTGTCACATCACTCTTACTGACCCGAAGTCAGTTTTATTGATCCCAAATCAATATCACAAGAGTGTCTCAAACCACTCATACTGATCCCAGATCAATTTCATTGATCCCAGATCAATTTCATTGATCCCAGATCAATGGAGGTCATCCTAGCATAGGGAGTACGGTAGATACAACGATGTGTCCATCGATAGAACTACTATGGTCCCTATCCTCATTTCCCTGCTCATTGATCAGATGAGAGGTACTTCCCATGAGTCCCAGACTGCACGGGTAGGATGCCTCAATAGGAGAACTAATCATCCTGTCCACAAGAGAACGAATCATCCTATCCAGATGATTCCACGGAGAACTAATCATCCTAGCCCACATGAGAACGAATCATCCTGTTCCACAGTCGCCACAGAGAACGAATCATCCTGGCTCACAGGAGAATGAATCATCCTATTCCACAATCGCCACAGAGAACGAATCATCCTGGCCCACAGGAGAACTAATCATCCTGTTCATAGTGCACCACCAGGAGAGGGTGAGTCACCCTGTGGTCGTATGTTGCTCTATAAGTACCCCAAGCCCCCCCAGAGCTCCCAGAGCTCAATGCATGCCACATGTAAGAAGGTCTCTCAATGACTCCATTTTGTTCGGGAAAATCACAGATTTGATCTTTCCCCGGGGCTTTGTCACAATGTCTACAACCTGTACATCAGTCTCAATGCGATGGGTCCTCCTCGCTCATCGACTTACCATATCACAGATAAGGCAGTATCTGATGTCTATCTGTTGGAGCAATCATTGAATACGGGATTCTTCAATAATCGAATCCCCCCTCTGGTTGTCATAGAGAATCACAGTGGTATTCATCATGTGTACAAATATCTCACTTAAGAGCTTCTGCAACCATGCAGCTTCACACGAGATCATACTCGTAGCTATGTATTTGGTCTCGATGGTGCTTATAGCAACCAACTTCTGCTTCCTGCTCATCCATGATATCGAAGCAAAATCCAAAGAGACCCGGCACTGAGAAGTGCTCTAGTGATCCTCCACACAGCCTGCCCAGTCAGTATTCGAATAATTATGCAATTTCATATTTCCGACAGTGTATCTCAATCCATGAGAAATTGTGCCCCGAAGATATCTCAAAAGATTCTTGGCACCAATCTAGTGAGGCTCAACCAAATTTGAGCTCACCATGCTAACAGCAAAACATATGTTCGAACGGAAGTTCACCAAGAACATCAACGCAAATGAGTTTATGAAACTTAGAGGCATTTCCCAAACCTGGTCCAACATCACTACCATATAACTTCTGAAAGTTAAGATCCTCGAGGTAGTCACAGGCTTGCAGTTTATCATTCCACATTCGGAATCCAACTCCCTCTTACTTCTGCAAATGAGAGGGTTTGCACCTGTCAGAAATAGGTTTTCCTCATAAGGTGCCGATATGAGAGGTCTATCATCCACAACCTTCGGGTAATGGTTTGGACCGGTTTCACTCCTAGTGAATCTCAGCTTCATCAGACAAGTATCAATCCTCTCATACTACGCCCAAGGTGTTTTGCTTCAAGCCATAGAGGGCTTTCTTCCACCTGTATACATGAGATTCCCGATCATGAATCTCAAACTCCTCGGGTTGTTCCAAACCTGTGGACCTGCTACATGAGGGGAATGGTCCCCTTATAAGATTTTCCTTTGGTACATCTTAGACATGTACCTTCATGCTCTACTTGAATTCAAACATCCCTATCACCATTTGACTCACATCAGGTAGGGCCCCATAGGTAGACCTCCAGTGTTATAGATGCGATATGTCAATTGACATGATCCCCAATGGACAATCCTGCAACTTGATACAAATTGCCAACCCTAAACCCATGAGAAAAAACATCTTTGAAAATTATATTTTTTAACACGTACCTTTCCATCGATGAATGCCAACCTGAAACCTTTGACTTCCATTTTCGAGATGGACACCAGGTTCTTCTTGTGATCAAGTTCATAAAAGAGACTCTGTAAATGAATTGAGTTACCCTTATCCAATTGAGAGTTAACATTCCCTACACCCTTTCCGGGATAGGTGGCATCGGCTCTAAGTATAATCCCATGATGTTTCCATCTCTACCAAATTAGGGAGTGCACCCATCCGACGAAGTGCCTTGAAGCACTACAATCTATAAGCCAAATTCCCAAAGAATCTGAAGGAGAGGGCCAATACAAGATAACACTTCTTTATCTTATTAGAAACAACATTTGGTTCTTCATACCTAGGGTTCCTTGCTTTCTATGAAGAGTCGGCCATTTCCTTGATGACCTACATTACCTGTCATTCCTTTGATCATTGAAGATGTCCCAAGAATGATTGTTATCATCATCAAGTGATGTGTCCCTACGATTCGGACAATCCTTCGCATAATGGCCGAACTAGTTATCTGCCTTTCCTTCCACCCTCAGATCCGGTCTTCCAATGAAATGATCTTTAGGTAGGCCATATTCCGTTGTGCCATTTTGATAATATTCTCTACTTCGACTTCACCCTTGGTGAATTTGAAGAGGGATGAGGAATCCACTGATCCTTTTGTCCTTTCCCAACTGTCTTCGGTGATTGCTCTCTCACTCTTGCTTGGGCATTGTCTTCACCTCAGCTCCGATACCATGTTAATTTTAGGTATGTTCTATGCTTAGAGCAATTTATTTCAATTTTCATAGTTAGCTCCATATCTTTTCCAGACTAGCAATCACATCAACATAAAAGTAAATTGCAGATAGAACATAAACATAAATCGCAGAAGACAAGCCAAGACAAGAGGACACAAGATGTGGCGCTAGCCAGGGACAAACCCCAATGTGGGGAAACCCTTGATCAATTCTTTTTTTTTGTTCTTCAATAGTTCAACAAAGAAAGAGAGAGTGAGATAGTACATTTACAACAGAAGTCAACACTTTGACTTTTTATATCTACATGAGATCATTCGAAGACATATTGCTTCAACTGATTCTCCAAGGTGACTCCTTCACCTAGCATGCATCTCGTCCATTTGTTGCACCTCACCGTGCTGCACCACGCTGTACCATCACAGCGCTGGACCTTGATGACCATGATATGCACTTCATGTTGCTGCTCTTGTTAGTGTGTTGCTTCAATAATTGAGCTACTCTTATCACGGATCTGTACCCAATGTTGTACTCATCGCTGATCTGCACTCAATGACTGTTATGCTGCATTTCATCATCAATTGCACCTATCACTGTGATACATCCATTCATACATTGAAGGCATACTGCAATATATCATTATCATCATGCTGCAATACCTTGTGGCTATACTACTTCATGTCATGCTGCTGCAATACTTATGATGCTCTTAATACATCATCCACTTTGCTGCATATCAGCCTTAGCTGCTTGCTATGGCTTGCAGCCTAGCAAAGCAGCTAGGCTATAGTTCCAGATTCCTTCAAGCAGACCCAAACTAGACCCAAGGTAGCAGCTTAGCCCTCTGACTTCTAATCTGATGACAGTTGCTCCTAAACGTATCTCATCCATGCTTTTGACCAGCAGTGAGATAGTTGCAGCTATGGCTAGATGTGACAGCGTATTAGGTCATCTTCATGTCTGAGATAAGGGCCTCTTTGGGCCTCCTTGTTGCAGCTTGATATCTCTATAGACAACGAATTAGGTGACTCCTCTTAGACAGCAGAATAGGGCTCTTAGGGTTGTGGATAGGAGCGTTTCAAGACAGCGGAATAAGGTCTCCTTTAACAGCGTTTAGAGGATCTTCTTTGACTGCAGATTAGGGCTGTGAGCTCCCTTGGTCAGTGAATAGGTCCTCCTCTTAAGTCAGCTGTAAGGGCTTCCTTCAACTACGTCTAGGCTTCATGACTGCAGCTAAGCTATGGCTAAGTTTCCTTGCTAGAACAGTAGCTAAATCATCTCCTCTAGGACTGTGTATAGATCCTCTTTCTGACTGTGGATAAAGAGTCTCTTTCTTGCTGCGTATAGGGTCAATAAACAGCGGATTCAGGCCTTCATTTAGGGCCTATATTAGCCCTCCTCTCATCTGCAAATTGAGCCTCTTGAGACAACGTATAGGGGCTTATTTATGCTGCATATAAGTCTCCTCTTTTCTGCGTGTAGATCTCCTCATAAGCCTGCAGCTTACTGCGGCTAGGGCATCATCTTCACTGCGGCCAGCGTATACTCTTAGTGTCTCTCCTTCACTAAAAATCCCAAAGACGTGGAGAGGAGGAGATCACATGAAGAGTATTTGTGTGTCTATCAAATGACTTCAAGTCCTCTCCTATTTATACTAAAACGTAGAGGTTGAATATACGTGACTATTGGGCTTCTGACCCTACATAAGTAGCTGGTTGACTTGACAATTTGTCCATAATCAATAAATTCATATCTTCATAAATAATTATCAGAATCGGATGATCTTTAGATCAATCATACGCCTCTTGATGAGAGGGATCCAAGAAAAATATCAGTTGCCATAAATAAAATGGCCCACATGGAGTTTGGCCCTAGTTGCCAAATTTAACACTATCTCTAGAAAAGCATCATAGTAAGAGAACGAAGTGTCGAAAGAAGGAGGACGAAGTGTCAGAAGAACAAAGTACCGGAAGAAGTGTTGGGGAATAAGGTGCAGAAAGAAGGAAGGACTTGACTTATGCTTGGAGGATACTCTTGTCAGTGGTCTAGGGTTTGGCATTGATCAATAGAAGCTTCAATAAGAGATTCACTAAAGGGTTTTCCTCTCAAGAGAAGATAGGTTTTGGCACTAGCAGAGAGCCAACATCTGATGTTCTTGTGCTTATATTTTGGTAGCAGTTTGATGAAGTACACACACATGCATTAATAAGAAGAAGAAGAAAATTAAGTTAACAAGAAAAGTAAAAATACTCCACAAATTGTTATCAAGTAACGAAGCATCACACTACACACACTTGCCCTAGATTCTTCAACATTTTGTTGACTAGAAGCAGATTTTTTTGTCATCTTTGAAGGACTTTCTTGGGAGGCTGACTTGGTGAATTGGAGGAGGACTTTCTCTTTTGATTTGGTTCTTGAAGAAGAGAAGAGAATTTTTGGGTTTTCCCGTGGGAGAGGGGTTTTGCCCTGGATAAGAGCATACATCCTGTTTCCTTATTGTTTTCATCTTCATGCATTTATGTTTTGGCAGTTATTTGATAATAAGAAGATAAAAGAAGATTATAATATTACAAAGAAATCACGAGTAATTATCAAGATAAGAAAATATTTTTGCCTTTCTAATTTTCTAACATCATCATGGAACCCATGCATGTCCCAACCACTGGTGGGTGATGAATTGGCCCATCTTAAGGGTGTAACCACTCTTATATCATACACAGCATGCTCTCATCTCCTAGAGCCTCGAGTAACATAATAAAAGAAAAATCAAGAAAAGGCAAAAGGCAAATGAAGAAGGGTGGAAACTTGATGATCAAAGTGTAAAGAAAGAATTGATTGAATCATTAAAAGTAGTTATCAAGTGTGAAAAACTATTCTAGTCCTCGCTTCACTAGAATTTCAGCATGGTATCAGAGATTTAGTGAAGGAAAAAGCGCAGAGAGAACATCTTGAAGAGCACTTGAAGGACATTTGAAAGGTACTTAGAGAATTTTGGATTTTGTCCTCTATTGTGACTAGCAATCTTCATCATGAATTCGTTCATGAAGACTGCAAGCAAGCTTGAAGGGGCTACTAACTACAGGGCATGGCAAGCAAGGGTTGAAATAATTCTTGAAAGAAACAAAGCTTTGGGAATTGTCACGAGTAAAGTTACTAAACCATCTGATTAAGTAGGAAAAGAGAAGTTTCATGAATATGATATTCTAGCAAGGAGAATCATATCAGATTCTGTTAGGGATCATTTAATTCCCTATATTGCTGAACATAAAGCGGCCAAGGCTATGTATGATGCTATTATTGGATTGTATACCATTAACAATGTCAATCAATCCATCAATCTAAGAGGACAGCTTCGTAATATCAAGATGACAAAGAATGACATAGTGGCATCATATTTTGTCAATATATCTCAAATAAGAGACCAACTGAAAGCCATTGAAGAAGTATCTGATAAGGAATCGGTAGTTGTAGCCAGTGTTTTTAAACCCGGCCGGCTCGGAACCGACTCGGCCGAGTTGGTCTGAGTCGGTCAAAAAAAAATTGACCCAGCCATTGAACCGGTTCGGTCGGCCGGGTTAATATGAGTCAGCCGAGTTGTTACACAACTTGGCCGGCTCGTCCGAGTCCGTATCAACTCGGTCGGGTTACGGACAGCGGCCAGTGAACCCCAAAAAACCGCTTTTCTTTTAATTTTATTTTTAATTTTTCTGAGTTTGGGGGCTCCTTGGGCTTCCCTGTCTGACTCATGGGTTTCCCTATCTGATTCTGATCCCTAGTATTGATATGTTATTCATGGCAATGTTAAATTCTTAAAGCAAAATGATGAAAATGAAGATGAAGATTAAGGAGAATGTCGAAAATGAAAATGAAGATCAAGGAGAATGTCACTTTTACTTAAATTTTTAACATTACAATGAAATGACTCGGGATGTTTGAGAGTGGTTCCGGCCTCATTGGATTTCATATGGAGAAAGTAGAATTTTAGATTTCATTCAAAATCCAGCAGACTTATCAGTTTTTCAGGATTTCCGGATTGGGGGATTGCAATGTTTCCATTGAATTTTGTCATGTATTAGGGTATGGAACTCGTATTTAATCAAGAGCACCAATCCCTCTACGTACCTTGATGTTAGTGACATTGGTTGTTGAACTCCTCCCGGATTCGCTCCCAAACTAGGAGATTCTGAAAATGTCCCTGCCGCTCTTGTTTTCCCTCCTGCTCCCAAGTAACACTGAGCCAGATGATGTTGGCAACTCTAGCAGTAGCCAGTAGTACTGGTCACAGACTTTTGTTGTAGAGGCCATTTCTAGCCTCCTTGGTTATGTGTTTTTGCTTTGATCTCTATATCATCATCGTGTATGTATTGGACAGTGCATTGGGTGCCATTTTGATATAATGGATATATTCATGAGCCTACTTTGCTCATATGTTGTCTTCTATCTATATTCTAATGCTCTGTGTTTGGAAAAATGAATGAAAATCTTTAAAATTATGTGTTTTTATAAAAACTAAATATTTAATGTATCTTTTACAACAACCGAGTCATTGAAATCGAGCCGGCTGAGTGGATATCGAGTCGAAGTCGGAGTCAAAGTCTACCCTCGACTGAGTCGGAGTCGGAGTCGAAGTTTTAAAACATTGGTTGTAGCCTTGGGTGGTCATCCTAGATCTTGGAATTCATTTGCATCAAGTATTAGTGCAAGAGAAAATGCTCCAACCTTTGACAAGCTATAGGCAGCATGTACTCAAGAAGAATCAAGACTCCTTTCTCGAAGAGACACTGAAGATCCGAGTATAGAAGCATTTGCAACCCATGCTAAGGGAAATAAGAAGAAACCAAATTTTGGCAAGTTTCAAAGAAGTGTTGGTAAAAGACAAGGTCCTAGATCTGCTCCAAAGAAGGAATCTACTTCACAAAGAAGACCTCCTCCTCCCTCTCAAGATAGAAGAGACAGAAGAGATAGAAGAGATAGAAATGATCTATCAAATGTTCAATGTTTTCATTGTCAAGCCTATGGCCACTATCAAGCTCATTGTCCTCAAAAGAATCGAAGAGATGACTATGAAAGGAATGATGATCGTAAAAGAAGAGGAAGACATCATGCTTCTGTTGTTGATCTAAATGAGCCATCTTCAAAGAGGAGACACAAGAGACATGATTCTGAATCTGAATACTCATTGTATTCTGCTCTTACAGGTTCCATTGAAAGTCATGATGAAATTTGGCTAGTGGATAGTGTTGCTTCTAGGCACATGACAGGCAGTCATGAACATCTCTATCTAAATTCACTAAAAAGAAGATTACCCAAGAGGTTGAACTTGGAGATAACGGCAAATATGAAGTCCAGGGCATTGGTACGCCATCTTTCCAGTTGGAATCCAAAGGTAATGTGTCTATTAACAATATTTTATATGTTCCTAGTTTAAAGAAAATTTTGTTGTCCCTGTCATCTCTTGAAGAAAAAGGATATAGAGTTGCTTTTGCTGATGGACAAGTCTTAGTATGGAAGAAAAATGCATCCTTTGAAACTACTAAAGTCATTGGGGTACGAATTGGAGGACTACATCGTCTCCTTTGTCGCTCAATCCAAGCTCTTCTACAGAACACTACTAAGCTAGTATTTGCCGGAGTCAATTTGTGGAGCTAGTATTTGTCGAGATAGATAAGGGGAAGTTCAGGGAGGATTATCTCAGCCATTTTTGTGTGTTTGGAAGGGCTTTGTTATATACCTAGGGGGGATAATATGGGGTACCAAGGGAGGTACCCAAGGTAATAATGTAATAATGGGAGGGGCCATAGTAATAAATAAGGTGGTTAACCCATATCATGTAAGGGACCACAAGTAGTTAGTAATAATGTAATGGGCCCATGGTATTAGTTTGATGGTATGAGGGAACCATGGTAATGATCCATGATATTGTATGTATGAGACCTATATAGAGACTAGAGACTTCCCATGAAGAGTTGTCAAGGATTATTGTATGAACAGGCATATGGCTTGTGGAGTGTTCTCCTTCCTTGAGGAGTGAATGTATGGTGTTGCCATACCTTAAGGGTTTGATCAATAAAGAGAATCATTTCTATATATTTCTATCTTGTTATTCTTGGGTATATTTATATTTTTGGTAACAGAGCTATAACAAGTGGTATCAGAGCTATAACAAGTGGTATCGGAGCTATAACAAGTGGTATCAGAGCACTTTCTTGGGCCAAAAAGTGGAGATTTTTTTTTTTTTGCAAGATTTCAGGGGCGGCGAGTTTGCAGATCAGATCTGTATATTTTGGTGCAAGATCTGCTAAATCTAATTGCAGATCTGGATTATTTGTGAAAAAATAGCCGATCTCAAAAAAAAATTCGGTTGAATCGGAGTTCGGATGAAGGAGATATCGCTGATTTAAAAATCAGTGGGGTTGCAGACAATTTTTCGGAGCAGCGAATTTGTGGCACAGATTTGAACGTCTTGGTGCAAGATCTGCAAAATCTAATTGTAGATCTCGATTCTGTGTGAAAAAACACTCAATTTCAAAAAAAAATCAGTTGAATCGGAGTCCGGATGAGGGAGATATCGCTGATTTAAAATCAGCCCTTTTTTGCAGAAATTTTGGTGACGGCGGGAGAGTTGCAACACAAATCTGAAATTCCAAGTGCCTGAATCAAAATTTCTATCTCATGGGCAAATGCAGAATGATTGTTCCATTTCCGAAAACAGGTCATAATACGAATTCTGAGCAATATTGACGGAATTGTGACCATTTCAAATTTTCGCCAATTTTTTATGTGATGGCGGCCCTAGGTCAGAATTTCCAGGACTTGTATAAATTTGATGGCTCTCATCCAGCCAAATGGCTAGCAGAAATGAAGAAATATTTTAGATTGAATTACATCATTGATAATGAAACTCAGTTGAGGGTGGGAATACTGTACTTGGACAATGAAAGACGGCAATGGTGGCAATGGCATCAACGTTGCTATCAAAGGCCCTTGACTTGGGACACATTCACAAAAGATCTTATGGACCACTTTGACCGTAAAACTAATCTTGTGGATAAACTCACACAGGCAGACACACAGCCTAGCAAAGATTTTATTTTAAAGAAGGGAACCAATGAACCTAAAGGGTTATTTTCTGCTAGTATCTCCTTATTGCAGGTTCATGGATTGATTCAGAAGGATAAAGTCATTGTGTCTATAAATCCGAGTTGCAAGCAAAATCTCATAAATGTCAACTTGGCAAAAAAATTGCAAATTCCAGCAAAACACATTGAAAACACACAAGTGGATGATGAGGATGTTCAAGTGTACATGGATTTGAAGATTTCTATGAATAAATATGTGTTGCATGGCGATTTTTATGCTTCAAATATGGATAACATGGATGTTATTCTGGGATACCCTTGGATGGAATCAGTGGATACTATCAATATTAATGTATAGAAGAAATTCCTGAAGCTCTGGTATAAAAAGAAGAAAATTACATTACAGGATATTTCCATTAATAAACAATTAGAGTCCAAGGAGGCTGAAGCAGAAGATGTTCCAAGGTCTGACATATTAGATGATGAGCCAGTGATGATAGACAATCAAACACAAACAGAGGCTGAAGCAGAAAAGGTTACAGGTGCTGATACATCAGAGGAGGGCTCAGTGGTTGAAGTAATATTGAAAGATAAGACACCACAGAAAGCACCACAACATGCACCAGATAACAGTCAGGCTCCCGTAAGGGGTGAATTAAAGAAAAAGCCATCATGGGTTAAAACTTCAACATATCATCACCCACATCACCCCGCAAGACAACCATCAAGATGGCAACCAATTAGCCACAAGGAAAACAACTCCCGCAGGACAGATAGAGAGGAGCGAAGATCCACCTACTACACATCAACACAGAAGAGCTACCACAGTCAACTTCCATCTCAAGCAAGCGAGGCACCAGCGAGACCGAGGGTTCACTTTTCTCTTGGATGGATAGATGCACGTGCATGGTACCAGTGGACTACTCTTTTGAGTAGATCTTATTATCTGTGTTCTTCCCATGTTTCGGGGACAAAACATGCTAAGGGGGGTGGAATGTTATATACCTAGGGGGGATAATATGGGGTCCCAAGGGAGGTACCCAAGGTAATAATGTAATAATAGGAGGGGCCATAGTAATAAATAAGGTGGTTAACCCATATCGTGTAAGGGACCACAAGTAGTTAGTAATAATGTAATGGGCCCACGGTATTAGTTTGATGGTATGAAGGAACCATGGTAATGATCCATGGTATTGTATGTATGAGGCCTATATAGAGGCTAGAGACTCCACATGAAGAGTTGTCAAGGATTATTATATGAACAGGCATATGGCTTGTGGAGTGCTCTCCTTCCTTAAGGAGTGAATGTATGGTGTTGCCCTACCTTAAGGGTTTGATCAATAAAGAGAATCATTTCTATATATTTCTATTTTGTTATTCTTGGGTATATTTATATTTTTGGTAGCAGAGCTATAACAAGTGGTATCAGAGCTATAACAAGTGGTATCGGAGCTATAACAAGCTTATTCAAGAGTTACAGGCAGTTGGAGGAGGACATAGATCTTGGGACGCCAAATTTTCGGGGCCAAAACCAAGCCAAACCCTTTTTGGGTTTTGCTTGAGTGTGGGGCTAATTTGGTAGAATTTTCTTAGCACCAGAGATGAGGTTTCCAACAAAATCTTTACAGCAGACAACACAGTTTCACAAGGGCAACGCAGGACATCATTGCAACAGCTATTTCTGCCATTTGGGCTTGATCACCCTTGCCTTTGAGGCAAGCCCAGGTGCACCTCTTCCACATTATTGTACTCTGCTCCCAAATTATAATAAAATGGCTCAATTGTTCGATATTTCTGGACTTTCTATGGATGTGCAATGAATGTTTCAAATTCTTGGTGTTGTTTCTATTGTTTGCTTTGCATATCACTTGTTTTCCTAGTTTGGAAAATTGCAGTGGTATCAGAGCCAAGATCTTAGCTCAGTCGTGGGATATTTTCCTATGAATGAGGACAGATAGAACATCACTTACTGAAAGCAAAGGTACAAGAGTAGGGAAAGGGAGTCGGAGAGTACTCCTGATTTGAAGGCACGTGAGAAGATAGTCGTTGTAGCAGAGATGGGGGAATCAAGGAGTAAGGAAGAAGCAGCATTTGATAGCCTCTTGAAGGCTTTGAATGACTTGGCTAAGGGATTGAAAGAGATGTTGGAGGAGATCAAGCAACAAAACAGGGACAAGGGCCTCCACCGTGAGTTCTTTTTTAGGGATACATCAGGAGCCTCACAGCAATACGACCATCCTTTACCGGCCACTCACCCACTAGCCTATAGTGGGCCATCCAGAACCACGTTGCCTGCTTTCTTACCATTAGCACCAAGTAAGCATGGGGGACAAGATGATCAAATGCCCATGCGGGATTTCTTCAAGCAATGGCAAGCCATGGGGGAATATTTCAAAGCATCCCTGTCATTCAGAGATTATTGTCAGCTCAAATAGAATGAGAAGGGCAGGTACAATGGGGGGGAAGAATTCACAGAACTCAAAGCTACAGCACACTATTGGGAGGATGTATTTCCCCACATATGATGGTTCTTCCAAGTGCACAGCTCGAGCTTGGGTGGAGAAGTTGGATACTTATTTCCAGCTTAATCGGATGACAGAGTTGGAGGCCATCAAAATGGCTACCCTACACTTGGAAGGGGAGGTGCATGAGTGGTGGTTTCACGGCCTATCCACATTGGGGCATGCCAGTGTGACTTCATATGAGGACTTCACACGGAGAGTGGTGGAGCGTTTTGATAGGAGGGATCCGGAGGCTCACTTCAGAGAGTTGACCCAACTTAGACAGACTGGCCAGCTGGAGCACTACATATCAGAGTTTTTGAGGGTTTCAGTTATGGTGCTAGACCTATCTGAGGCTAGGAGGGTGTACAATTTCATAGAGGGGTTGTTGGAGCCATTGCGTGGACTGGTGAAGTCATGCAGACCCTCGACTTTATAGGAGGCAGTGACTTGTGCTAGGGACTTGCAAGGGGCCATCCCCAAGACCAAGGCACTTTTTCCCTCCTACACACCCTACCCACAGAAGGGAGGTGACACCAAACCCACACCACAGAGAGCAGCCCAGGGGCGTGGGCAATTGGATGAGGAGACCAAGAGAGACTTCCAGAGGAGGAAACTATGCTTCACACGTCTGGAACCATAGGCACCAAGCCACCAGTGCACAACCGGCAAGGCTCACTATATAGAGGTCTTCTCGGATAGTGATCAGGAGGACGATGGGGAGTTGGAGTTTAATGGAGGAGATAGCGAGGGCCGAACAGATAGGGGACCACCACCACTACCCGAGGGAGCATCTTTCGCACCTACTGGGGGAGTCCTTGCTTCTTTGCATGGGGTTCCCAAGTTTTTGACTATGAGGATACGAGGCACAGTGCAGGGACAATGTGTCTTAGTCTTAGTAGACAGTGGGGCCACCCACAATTTCATTGATGCCCAGATGGTCCAGAGGAGGGGCATCACTACAGAGGAGTTCGAGGGATTCTCAGTCCTGGTGTCGGGGGACAGGACTATGCAGTGCAACCAATATGTTCCCACATTGACAGTGACCATGGGGAACTATTTGGTGATAAATCATTTTTTTGTTGTGGATGTACCAGACACCAACGTGGTGATGGGTGTCCAGTGGCTTTACTCCCTTGGTCGGGTCACCATTGACTGGAGGAAACTGGAGATGGAGTTCACAGGGTCGGATGGCAAGTTGGTGGTTCTGCGGGGCATGCACTCATATCCTCCACAGACAGTTTCAGCACATAGGATGGAGGCTGACTTGAGGCATGGGGACATAGCATGGGCAGTGGAGCTGAGGATTTCAGAGATTGGGGGACAGCCCAAGCCACCCCACCTAGACATTCAGACTATTTTGGACAGGTACCTGGTAGTGTTTGGGGACATACCACCAAGGTAGCCACCTGACAGGGGTTTTGAGCACACCATTGAGTTAGAACTTGGGGTCCAGGCGGTCATCACCACTCCTTATAGGCATCCTAAGGCCTACAAGGGCATATTAGGCCGAGTTCTAGCCCCTTCGCTTCATCGGTAGTACTGGTGAAGAAGAAGGACGAGACCCTGCGTATGTGCATCGATTACAGGGCACTCAACAAGAAGACACTAAAGAACAAATACCCAATTTTGCACATTGATGATTTGATGGACAGCCTTAGAGGAGCCAAGTACTTCTCTAAGATTGATTTGCGCTCGAGGTACAGCTAGATTAGGGTGAGGGATTACGACATCCCCAAGACAGCTTTCAGGTGCCACTATGGGCACTTTGAGTTCTTGGTCATGCCCTTCGAGCTAACCAACGCACCTGCCACTTTCTAGTCTTGCATGAACCATGTATTTCGTGGGCAGTTGCAGAAGTTTGTATTGGTATTTTTCAACGATATCTTGATTTACAGCCGCACATGGGAGGAGCATTTGCAGCACTTGGAGGTGGTGTTGTATATTCTAGAGGAGCAACAGTTCTACGCCAAGTTGTCCAAGTGTGAGTTTGGTCTGACGGAGATGCTCTACTTGGGACACATCATTGGCGCAGATGGAGTGAGGGTACATGAGGAGAAGATCCGGGCCATCCAGGAATGGCCTGAGCCCAGGAATGTAACCGAGCTGAGGGGGTTCATAGGCATATGCACTTATTACAGGAAGTTTGTGAAGGGCTTCTCACAACTAGCAACTCCCCTCACAGATTTGACAAAGAAAGGGGGCTTTCACATGGACAGACAGAGCACACTGAGCGTTTAATCGCCTCGAGGAGGTGATGAGCAGTTGTCTAGTCTTGGCACTTCCAGATTTCACACAGCCATTCACACTAGAGTGCGATGCATCAGGCGAGGGGGTTGGCGCAGTATTGTCTCAAGATGGGCACCCCATTGCCTTTGAGAGTCGAAACTCCTCCCACATGAGAGGTCATACTCTATTTACGACAAGGAGATGTTGGCCATCATGCATGCATTGGCCAAGTTTCGGCAGTACCTAGTGGGGAACAAATTTCGGGTGAAGACGAACCACAACAGTCTTCGCCATTTCATGGGGCAGCATGGCCTCAATGACAAGCAGCAGAGGTGGGTCAGCAAGGTGCAAGCCTACGATTTCAACATTGAGTATGTGAAGGGCAAGCACAACATAGTGGCGGATGCATTATCTAGGAGGCCCGCGACACTTTCACTCATGAGCATTTTCCATGACTGGAAGGCGCAGTTACTGGTGGAGTACTTGAAGGACAGGAAGGCATGCGAGATTCTAGAGGGCATTCATGTTGATGAGCGCTACATGGTGATGGTTGAGGTCATTTACTACAAGGGGTGTATCTTCTTGGTGTCGGGCTCGCACTTGAAGGAGAGGGTTCTCCACGCAGCCCATGACTCCCCACTTTCGAGACACCAATGGTTCCAAAAGACATATATGATAGTTAGAGAGCGATTCACTTGAAAATGCCTCAAGGGAGACGTGTTGAGATATGTGCAGGAGTGTGAGGCTTTCCAGAGGAACAACGAATAGTTGACTCACCCAGCAGGGTTGTTAAATCCACTTCCCATTCCAAAGGCGAAATGGGAAGGTATTTCCATGGATTTCATCACAGGGCTGCCAGCAGTGCGGGAGAAGGATTATACCTATGTGGTAGTAGACCAGTTGACCAAATATGCGCACTTCTTTTCCATCCCAACCTAGTATACAGCATCACAGGTGGCCGAGTTATTCTTTAGGGAGGTCTTTTGTTTGCATGGACTCGCTAAGACCATAGTTAGCAACAGGGATAGCCAATTCATGGGAGCGTTTTGATAGGAGCTCTTCAAACTAGTGGGTAATGAACTCACACCTAGAAGGAGCTATCATCCGCAGACCAACGGTCATACTGAGAGGGTGAACAAATGGTTGGAGGGCTATCTTCGGAACTATGTGATCGGGCAACAGAGAGCGTGGATTCAATGGCTACACTTAGGGGAGTATTGCTACAACATCACCCACCACATGTCCATTTGTATGTCACCCTTTCGTGCCTTATATGGATATGATGCTTTATCTTTTGCTGACATTGTTTTTGGAGACAGCAAGGCCTTGAAGGCCAAAGATTGGATCCAAGAGAGCCAAGACATCCCAAGGATAACTTATTGACAGCCCAAAAACCAGCAGAAGATGTATGCAAATAGGCACCAGATTAAGAGGCATTTTGAGGAGGGGGACTTAGTCTATCTGAGATTACAGCCATATCGCCAGTCCACCTTGAAACAGAAAGGGGCCGAAAAGCTACAACCATGTTTTTATGGGTCGTACAGGGTGATTCGAAGAGTTGGAGATGTGGCTTATGAGTTGGAGCTTCCCCTAGGAAGAAAAATCCACATCTTCCATGTTTCATGCCTCAAAAATGTGTTGGGTCAGCTAGTAACAGCAATTGTGGATTTGCCACCATTGGATGATGAGGGGCATCTAGTTTTGGAACCAGAAGCCATTCTGGAGACTAGAGAGAGGAAGCTGAGGAGCAGGATTATTAGAGAATATTTGGTGCATTGGAGAAATTGTCGAATGAGGATGCCACCTAGGAGAGTGAACACATACGTGAGCATCCAATGCTGAAGTTGCTTGGGGACAAGCAACATTTGGGAGGGGAGGACTGTAATGTCCCTTCCTAAATAAAATTGTTACAGGTTCATCAATCCTACAATTCCCCAAGCAACATTTGGGAGGGGAGGACTGTAATGTCCCTTCCTAAATAAAATTGTTACAGGTTCATCAATTCTACAATTTTGACAATTTTGGAAGCATGGGACCCATGTGAATTTTGGAGAGAGACTCATGAAGGAAAATGGAGGCTGAAATGTCTTGTTGGCCAAGCGTGGGGGCCACCCACATGAGGAAATACGCACCACTTTAGAGGGAAGTTCGAATGGCTAGAGAGAGAGGGTCGAATTGCTAGTTGGAAGGGGCCCACATGGGAAAAGAGGCTCACAAGTTATAAATAGAGGAGGCCTAGCCTCATTTGGTATCTTTTGACATATTGAACTCTATCTTAGTTGCTTGAGCCATTTAGTCGGGTCACTCGTTGTTTAGCACGAGCTCTCCAAGCGAAGAACACACCCTCTCTTCGGTGGACCACAAGTGCCACCCTAGTGAGGCTTCTTTCTATGGGAGCTTGCAGCGGATATTCAAAGCCCCCAACTCAGCCATCATTCAGCTAGTGTAAACTCCACGAGGACGCAGTAGTGGAACTCGCAGTAGATAATTCAATGGCCTTCCAGAAAGCAATTGCAGGAGGAGTTTTGGTGAAGGAAGTACAAAGGAAAACTAGCCTTTGGGAGGAATTTAGGAGCTGGAGATTTTTGTTTGGGAGCAGCATGAGTGCCAGCACTCAGAGCCAGCGCAAGAATTCCTCACTTGACACGCGTGGGAATTCATGGGTCAATTTGTGGAGCTAGTATTTGTCGTGAGAGATAAGGAGAAGTTTAGGGAGGATTATCTCAACCATTTTTGTGTGTTTGGGAGGGCTTATTCAGGAGTTATAGGCAGGTCATACCTTACAACAGTTGGAGGAGGACGCAGCTCTTCGAAGGCTCGATTTTCGAGGTCAAAACCAAGCCAAACCCTTTCTAGGTTTTGATGGGTTTTGCTTGAGGAGTGTGGAGCTAGTTTGGTAGAATTTTTTGAGCACGGGAGACGAGGTTTCCAGCAACATCTTTGCAGCAAACAGCACAGTTTCACAAAGGCAGCGCAGGGCATCATTGCAACAACTATTTTTGCCATTTGGGCTTGACATATTATCACCTGGGCTTGATCACGCTTGCCTTTGAGGCAAGCCCAGGTGCACCTCTTCCACATTACTGTACTCTGCTCCCAGAATATAATAAAATGGCTCAGTTATTGGTCTTTCTGGACTTTCTATGGGTGTAGACTGAATATTTCAATTTCTTGGTGTTGTTTCTATTGTTTGCATTGCATATCACTTTTTTTCCTAGTTTGGAACATTACATATGGAAAGGCACAATGACTGAAGAATATCAATCCATATTGAAGAACGATGTTTGGGAAATCGTGCCTAGACCTGAGGGGAAGTCCATTGTGTCTTCAAAATGGATCTACAAGATAAAACATGTTGTTGATGGAAGTGTTGAAAAATACAAGGCTAGATTCGTGGCCCGTGGATTCTCACAAAAAGAGGGAGCGAATTATGAAGACACCTTTGCTCTTGTTGCCAGGTATGCATCTATTAGATTTGTTATTGCTCTTGCATCTATTGCAGGTTGGAAGTTGCATCAAATGGATGTCAAAACTACTTTTCTGAATGGGGTCATTGAAGAAGAAGTCTATATTGAACAACCTCAAGGTTTTGAGGTCCATGATAAAGAGACACATGTTTGTAAATTGAAGAAGGCCCTATATGGCCTAAAGCAGGCCCCTCATGCATGGTACTCATGCATTGATGATGATCAGTTAAGTATTGGCTTCAAGAAGAGTGATGTTGATCCGAATCTAAATTTCAAAGTTGTTGAAGGTGAACCCCTGATATTGCTATTGTATGTAAATGATTTGTTTCTGACAGGAACCAAAGTATCGATTGTCTAGTGTAAGAGGGAGTTAGTTTCCAAATTCAAGATGAAGGATCTTGACCTCATGCATTACTATTTGGGATTGGAAATTTGGCAAAAACCTGATGAAATCTTTGTAGGCCAAGGCAGGTACATCATTTCCATTCTTCAAAGATTTGGCAAGATGGATTGCAAGTCCATGGATTGCAAGTCAAAAATACTTTTCTGAATGGGGTCATTGAAGAAGAAGTCTATATTGGAAAACCTCAAGGTTTTGAGGTCTATGATAAAGAGACACATGTTTGTAAATTGAAGAAGGCCCTATATGACCTGAAGCGGGCCCCTCGTGCATGGTACTCATGCATTGATGATGATCTGTTAAGTCTCGACTTCAAGAAGAGCGATGTTGATCCGAATCTAAATTTCAAAGTTATTGAAGGTGAACCCCTTATATTGCTATTGTATGTAGATGATTTGTTTTTGATAGGAGCCGAAGTATTGATTGTCTAGTGTAAGAGGGAGTTGGTTTCCAAATTCAAGATGAAGGATCTTGGCCTCATGCATTACTATTTGGGATTGGAAATTTGGCAAAACCTAATCAAATCTTTGTAGGCCAAGGCAAGTACATTGTTTCCATTCTTCAGAGATTTGGCATGATGGATTGCAAGTCCATGGACACTCTTATGGTGACAAATTTGAAGAAAATTTGGGATAGTGATTCTGCTTTGATTGATCCAACTATGTATTGCAAATTGATTGGCTCGTTGAATTATCTTGTGAACACCAAACCTGATATTTGTTATGCAATAAATACGTTGATCCAATTCTTTGTTGAGCCTCGTCGTGTACATTGGGTTGCAGCTAAACACATAATGCAATACTTGCGACATACCATTGAGTATGGTCTGATATATGCTTCTAATGGGGAATGGCAATTGTATGGTTCTCTAATGTTGAATAGGCTGGTAGCTATAATGATAGAAAGAGCACTTTTGGATATTGTTTTAGCCTAGGTTCGCTATGGTTTCTTGGCCTAGCAGAAAACAAACCTCTATTGCTCTTACTACGACAGAAGTTGAATACATCGTTGCTAGTGCACCTTGTTGTGAGGCTATATGGTTTCGAAAATTGTTCTCTGATTTGTTTGATCAAATGTTGGAGTTGACTATTATATATTGTGATAATCAAAGCTATGTAAATCTATCTGAGAACCCAGTGTTCCATGACAGATCAAAGCACATCGAAATCAAATATCACTACATCCAGAATATTGTCCAAAGAGGATTTGTGAGGCTCGAATATGTTCCTATTGATGAGCAGGTTGCTGATGTATTGACAAAGCCATTGTCCCGGATGAAGTTTGGTTATTTCAGAGAACAACTTGGCGTTGTTGAGAACCCATCTTTGAGAGAGACGGAGCACTGATTACATAGCATCATTAATGTGTGCTATGGGACCTTGTGGTCCGGGAGATGTATTGTTGATTCCTCATGTAGGCTGTGTTGTGAGACCTTTTGGTCTGGGAGATGTATTGTTGATTTCTTGTTAAAATTGGCAACTAGGGCCAAACTCCACATGGGTCATCTTATTTATGGCCGCTGATATTTTTCTTGGATTCCTCTCTCTGAGAGGTGTAGGATTGATCTAAAGATCATCCGATTCCGACATGTACAAATGAAGTTATGAATTTATTTTGATTATGGACAAATTGTCAAGGTCGACCAGCAAACTTATGTAGGCTCAACATTCACGTCTATCCATCCTCAACGTTTGCTATAAATACATGATGCCTTAGCCTCATTTGGACACACTCATCTTCACACTTCTATCTCTCTCTGTTGAACTAAAGAAGATTTGATTAAGGGTTTCCCCACATTGGGGTTTGTCCCTGGCTGGTGCCACATCTTGTGTCCTCTTGTCTTGGCTTGTCTTCTACTATTTATGTTTATGTTCTATCTGCATTTTACTATCATGTTGATGTGATTTCTAATCTGAATATTGATATTGGGCTAATAAAGAAATTGAAGTAAAATTGCTCTAAAGCATAGAACATACCATTGTTGCCTAAAATTAACATGGTATCAGAGCTGAGGTGAAGACAAAGCCCAAGCAAGAGTGAAAGAGCAATCACCAAAGACAGTTGGACAAGGGCAAAAAGTTCAATGGGTTCCTCATCCTACTTCCCGGCTGAAGACAAGCTCCATGATAAATCTGACTATCATGGATTGAAGATGTCTCTTGATTTGACCTTGAAAGAAAAAGAAGTGATGGACTATGTGCAGGGTAAAATCCATGAACCTCCTTCAAATGCACCGATTGCTGCAAAGACCAAGTACAATAGGGCTGAAGTCAAAGCAAAGAAGATTATCAGGGATTCCATTGACAAGCATCTGGTGGCCTACATCTCTGAATTGAAGACCTCCAACAAGATCTACAACAAGTTGGTCGGCATGTTCAAGGTTAGTAATGCTAATCAAATTCTATTTCTCAAGAATAGGTTGAAGGATATTAAGAAGGGCAAGGACGAGGATATTCAATCCTATTTCTTGAGGATCACTGAGATAAAGAATGATCTAATCTCGATTGAAGAAGTCATTCCTGACAAGGAACTTACTCTCACCACCCTTGGAGGACACCCACCTGAGTGGTATGTATTTAGAACCACCGTCCTCAACAATGATCGAATTCCAGGGTTTGAAGAATTGATGTCAAGATGCATTCAAGAAGAAACAAGAATGGTGGAGCAAGAAATGCCTCTAATAGAAGCGCCCCCAATGCATTCTCCGCCCATGCCAAAATGAGAAATAATGCGGGGTCTAAAGGTCATTTCCATGGAAAGCCTGGATCTAAGGAAGGGCAGGTGCTTTGTTTGCAATACGTTTGGCCACTATGCAAGGGAGTGTCCAAATAGAAGGGACACATCACATAATGATGATCACAATCATTCCAGGGGCAACTTCAACAACAACGATTAAAGAAATGGAAGGTCCAATAGCAAGGGAAAAAGGAATGCGGAACATCAAGGAATTGGTCGACCCTCCAAGAAATCAAGGAACTCAAGGTACAAAGAATCAAATGTTGTTAACAATAAGCAAAAAAAGTACTATCTTATATCGGCCCTCTCCACTGCCTCTCCTCCGGACACTTTGGGAAATTGGTTGATTGATAGTGGTGCCTCAAGGCACTTTAGCGAATACAAGGAAGCCCTCTCTAATCTGATACAAAAGGAGACAAACTTGGAGATCATCCTTGGAGACGATGCCAACTATCCCGTGAAGGGAGTAGGGAATGTTACCCTTCAATTAAATCAAGGTAACACTATTCATTTGCAAGAAGTACTATATGTACCTGATCTCAAGAAGAATCTGGTGTCCATTTCAGCCATGGAGGACAAAGGATTCAAGGTGGCATTCATCGATGGAAAGGTATGTGTTTGGAAAAGAAATTTTAAAAATGCTTTTACTCTTGGGTTCAGGGTTGAAACTTTGTATCAAGTTGGAGGAAGTCCATTGGGAGCCATGTCTTGCAACACATCTCTACAATCTGAACTATGGCACCGGAGGTTTGCCCATCTTCATTGTAAGGCCCTACCGATGTGAAACAGATGGTGACAGGTATGCACGAGTTCAAAGTAGAGTATGAAGGCGTATGTCCGGCATGTGCCGAAGGAAAACTTACAAGGGGACCATCCCCTCAAGTAATAGCAAGACCACAGATATATTGCAATTGACCCACTCCGACATATCTGGTATGATGCCCATAAACTCTTTGGGAGGATACTTATATTATCTCACCTTTATCGATGATTATTCTCACAAGACCTGGATCTACTTCTTGAAGAAGAAGTGTTCACCTAGTTCTGACACTTAAAAGCCTTGATAAAAAACCAATCCGAGAAGAAAATTAAGATATTGAGGACTAATAATGGGACCGAGTACGAATCCAATGAATTCCAAGGCTATTGCAAAGAAGTTGGCATTAAGAGGGAGACTACAACGCCATACACTGCTAAGCAGAATGGTGTGGTTGAAAGGAAGAATCGCTCTATTGTAGAAGAGTTCATGCCATGCTTCATAATCAAGACCTTCTGAAGTTCCTATGGGCTGACGCTGCAAATACTGTCGTGAATGTTCAAAACCAATGCCCTCATCAAGCATTGGACTCCAAGTCTCCCGAAGAAATGTTCACTAGTAAGAAACCTGATGTCTCTCATTTTAGAATTTTTGGAAGTCCCATATATTTTCATGTGACGAAAGAGAAAAGAAGCAATTTGGGTGCATCTGGGAAGAAAGGAATCTTTGTGGGCTATAGTGAAAATTCTAAGGGATATAGAATTTATGTGGCTGGTCAAAAGGAAGTTGAGATAATTCATTATGTCACCTTCGACGAAGATATGGCCCTAAGGAAGTTCAACAACCTTCCTTTCCTAAGGAAGGACAAAGAAGCTAACACTAGAAATCAAGGTGAAAAAAGAGGACGAAACGATGCTTGATGTTGATGAACCTTTGGATCCTATTGATCCTCCTCCTCATGAGCCCTCCTCTTCCAAAAAGAGACCCTCATGGCTTAGGGAGACTCTTGAAGATGCCAAGAGACACATTGCACCAAGGGAGACTCTCAAAGATGTGTTGCTCCTCAGGAAGATCAACAACCTTCCTATCCTAAGGAAGGACAAAGAAGCTAACACTGGAAATCAGGGTGAAAAAAGATGACGAAATGATGCTTGATGTTGATGAACCTTTGGATCCTATTGATCCTCCTCCTCATGAGCCCTCCTCTTCCAAAAAGAGACCCTCATGGCTTAGGGAGACTCTCGAAGATGTCGAGAGGCACATTGCACCAAGGGGGACTTTCCATGAAAGCAATAAGCTGAACAGGTATCAAGGATACTTGACCGTCATGAGGACTATCATTCAAAATGAGCCTTCATCATTCGAAGAAGTCATGAAGCAACAAGTATGGAAGGATGCTATGAATGAAGAATACAAGTCAATTATGAATAATGATGTCTGGGATGTGGTCCCTAGACCCCAGGACAAATCGGTTGTCACCTCTAAGTGGCTCTACAAAAATAAGCATGGAGTTGATGGAAGTGCAGACCCTCTCATTCACCAATGTAAGAGGGAGTTGGCTTCTGAATTTGAGATGAAGGACCTAGGACAGATGCAATATTTCCTAGGGTTGGATATCTGGCAAAAGCCAGGTTAAATTTTCCTCTCTCAAGGAAAATATGTCGTGAGGATATTGGAAAGATTTGGGATGGTGGACTGCAAGCCTATGACTACTCCGATGGAACTTAACTGTAAGAAGTTATGTGGTAGTGATGCTGGACCTGAATTGGGAAATGCTTCTGAGTATTGTCAACTCATAGGAGCACTGATGTTCTTGGTGAACTCTAGTCCGGACATATGTTTTGCAGTTAACACATTGAGCCAATATATGGTCGAGCATCATCATATACATTGGATTGGTGCCAAGAATCTTCTGAGATATCTTCGGGGCACAATCACTCATGGACTGAGATACACTGTCGGAGATGTGAGGCTACATGGTTATTCTGATGTTGATTGGGCTGGCAGTGTGGTGGATCGCAAGAGCACTTCTGGATGCTACTTTTCTTTGGGTTTTGCTTCAATATCCAGGATGAACAAGAAGCAAAAATCGGTTGCCTTGAGCACCGCCGAGGCCGAATACATAGCTGCTAGTATGGCCTCCTATGAAGTTGTCTAGTTGAGGAAGCTCTTCATGAGCTGTTTGGACATGTGTTGGATACCACCATGATCATCTACGACAACCAAAGTGGGATCTGATTATCAGAGAATCTTGTGTTTCATGATCGTTCCAAGCATATAGATATCAGGTACCACTTTAAGCGAGATATGGTACAACGAGGAAAAATAAGGCTCCATCACATTGGGACTGATGAGCAAGTCATCGATATTCTGACAAAGCCCCTGGGAAAGGTCAAGTTCTTGGCCTTCCGAGAACAACTTGGAATCATGGAGAGACCCTCTTATGAGGGTCCTGTATGAGATGGACATTGAGCTTTGGGAGCTCCAAGGGCTTAGGGTACTTTTTGGAGCAATGAGAAACCATAGGGTGTGTGGTTCAGCCTTCCCCTAGTGGTTTGCTATGTACAGGGTGAGTGGTTCAGCCTTCCCCTATGATACCCCTTGGCGACATGTAGGCAAGGTTAGTGGTTCATCCTTCTCCTGCTGAGACATCCTACCCATGCAGTCTAGGACTCATGGGAAGTACCTCTCATCTGGCCAATGAGTAGGGAAATGAGGATAGGGGCCATTGTACTACTGATGAATGCATCGTGTACTACCATACTCCCTATGCTAGGATGACTAATATTGATCTGGGAACAATGGGAACTGACTTCGGGTCAGTGGGAGTGGTATGAGACACTCTCTTTTGATTGGAACTAACTTCAGGTTAGTAAGAGTGGTATGAGACACTCTCTTTTGATTGGAACTGACTATCGGTCAGTAAGAGTGGTATGAGACACTCTTTTATTTGGGACTGACTTCAGGTCAGTAGAGAATGGTATGATACATTCTCGATCACTTTTTCTTCATAGTTCAACAGAGTAGTACAGAGCAGTGCATTGATTGCAGAGATAATACAAATTGGCAGATCGCTTAGCAGATGGAGTTCTCCCTAGCTGAGAGGGAGTGTTAAAATTGGCAACTAGGGAGATGGACATTGAGCTCTGGGAGCTCCGGGACCTTGTGGTCTGGGAGATGTATTGTTAATTCCTCCTGTAGGTTGTGTGCTATGAGACCTTGTGGTTCGAGAGATGTTTTGATTTGATGATTCCTCCCTTAGGTTATGTGTTGTGAGACCTTGTGATCGGGGAGGTGCTTTGAGATGAAATGGATGCTATGTATCTTTCCTTATGATGAGATTGAGAGAGAGAGAAACTTGGATTGTGATCTCTTCCTTAGGCTATGGGCTGTGAGACCTATGAACTAGTCGGGAAGATTGATCCTGAGAGAATGAAAAACTACCTCCCTAGCTAAGAAGGAGTGTTGAAAATTTGGATAGCAACAGTGAATATTTTTCATTAAAAACCATGAAGGAAATTTATTTTGTCAACCCTACAAGTCGGCCTCACAAAGTCTTCAAGTCGGCCCCACTTAGGACTAATTAGCCCACATCATACTCATATAAATTGTGCAATCGATGGCATACATTTGACACATCTCACAATTGTGAAAAACTATTCTAGTCTTAGCTTCACTAGAATTTCAACAAGATGGAACATGTTATGTATGGATTGGGGTATGGACATCTTACCCATATTGAATCCCCTAATAATACAACTTTAGCCCAGAGTAACAACACTTGATTAGGAGATGATGATGACCACCAAGGTGAAATAAGGCAAAAGGCGTATCTTTAAAGCATTGTGATTCATTATCTAACTCAACCCATGATCACTACTTTCATGCCCAAATACATTTGGCATTAACACTTACTATGAAGCAATGAACAAATGTACCTCAGGTGTACCTAACACCATAAACATCAAATGTGTGAGTTGAGCATGATGTGGGAGGCATCTATGGGCAGCTCTTTTTGGGGAATCCTAAATGTCACCATCAGAACCACTATTTGTGATGTGGATAATCGAAGAAATATCTCCTCAAGGTACCCATAGAAGTGAGGAGGTAAAACTACGAAAGGAGGGCACCAGTGACAAAAAAACTAAAACCCTATAAATATGTTTGCTGTCCCAAGAAAAGCGCTGAAGACCTTAGTTTCAGATCTGAAACAGCCATAAAACAGCACTAGATAGAGAAGGAAGAATCCAAACTGGATCTGACTCCATCTTGAGATTATAAGTAGATAATGGGTCTACGGTGAACTCTCCAACAAACCATAATCCAGTCAAGATAAACACATCAGAAATGTAATGCCACTAATGATGAACACAAGAAATGTGGGTGCCTGCAAGCTAAAGGAATCAATCATTGATGAATGACTCATGAGTGCAGATTTATACACAATTTTTGAGGTGGGGCACCTTCCAAAGTTCCACCATAAGGGAGGCCCACATAATTGCATGGATTGCCCTCAACCACCTAAAATAATATAAAATGAAGCTGGCTAGATTGGACATTAAACGATAACCTACTAATACAATAATGAGGTTGCTGAGCCAAAATAGCAAATAACCACAAGTGAATATTACCATCATTTTAACAAGTAGACCTCGCAAAAGTGGATCGTAACAGGATTTCCTCAAATGTTTTGCTGTCAAATGTGTGAGTTGAGCATGATGTGGGAGGCATCTATGGGCAGCTCTTTTTGGGGAATCCTAAATGTCACCATCAGAACCACTATTTGTGATGTGGATAATCGAAAAAATATCTCCTCAAGGTACCCATAGAAGTGAGGAGGTAAAACTACGAAAGGAGGGCACCGGTGACAAAAAAACTAAAACCCTATAAATATGTTTGCTGTCCCAAGAAAAGCGCTGAAGACCTTAGTTTCAGATCTGAAACAGCCATAAAACAGCACTAGATAGAGAAGGAAGAATCCAAACTGGATCTGACTCCATCTTGAGATTATAAGTAGATAATGGGTCTACGGTGAACTCTCCAACAAACCATAATCCAGTCAAGATAAACACATCAGAAATGTAATGCCACTAATGATGAACACAAGAAATGTGGGTGCCTGCAAGCTAAAGGAATCAATCATTGATGAATGACTCATGAGTGCAGATTTACACACAATTTTTGAGGTGGGGCACCTTCCAAAGTTCCACCATAAGGGAGGCCCACATAATTGCATGGATTGCCCTCAACCACCTAAAATAATATAAAATGAAGCTGGCTAGGTTGGACATTAAACGATAACCTACTAATACAATAATGAGGTTGCTGAGCCAAAATAGCAAATAACCACAAGTGAATATTACCATCATTTTAACAAGTAGACCTCGCAAAAGTGGATCGTAACAGGATTTCCTCAAATGTTTTGCTGTCTATATGTATGTTTTCCAGTGTAATGATGACTTGAAAGAAAAAACAAAAATTTATAACATACATTTGGAGAATTCCCATCGCTTCCTTCACTTGATCCTTCGCTCCCACTCTCACCACTGATCATTATCAATAATTTTTCCAAGTGATTAATCCAAGACATCAGCAGCTCAATGCATCCCACACTCATCGTGTTCAAAATAAGTACAGGAATCCACAGACAAAGGATTTTTAAGACCCACCACACATAATTCAAACAGTTACCTTTGTGAGAAAACACCATTTGCAGTTGTTTCTTTTCCAGTTTCATTAGTCTTGCCAGTAAGCATACTAAGGCTGCCTAAGCTTCCTTTGGTACTTTTCAGAGGACTTCGATCCTTGGCCTGAGAAGACTTTGTTTCTCCTTCTACACTTGCAGTTACTGCACCCTGAAGCAAATAATGCAATCAACTTAATGGGGGCTCAACCACAACATTGCACACAATAGCCCACAACTAAGGATGATAGCTTATTGAGTACTTACAGCCGTAACTTCATTAGAAACTCCTGAAGATGACATCCCATAAGAGCCATACATATGTGCACCCTGTACGGAGATTAATCATTACATTGCATATCAGCCCCAGTTTTATTCCTATTGTTTCAATCAAAACATAGAATCCATGAAAGCAACTGTTAAAGACATCATAAATATCTAAGACAGAGATAGAACACACCGCAGGCATGGATGGATGAGTATACATTGCTCCATGAGAATACATAGCAACATATGGAGGAGGTGGTGTCCCATATGGTGGCATCATATGCTGTAGAAGATAACACAATTTTGAGTCAACAATAATATAAAGAAGAATATGAAATAGAAAATACATATAAATGAAATGGGATAAGAGTTCATAAAATAATTGCTTAGGAAAATTGAAATACCTGGAGTCCCCACATATATGGGTGAGCCTGTGGACTAGATGCTACAGCAGAATGAAAGTAACCAGGAGGGACTGGTGTCTTTCCAGAATTATATAGAGCCTAAGATCCAAGGATAATGCAACCATAACTACCTTTACTAAATGACTACAAGACACAGCAGTGATGCAAACTTGTTACAGATAAATATTGCCAGTGAGATTGACATAAAATTGACATTTATTATCACCTGTATTGGTGCAGCCCACTCAGTATAAGCCACGGGAGTGCTTGTGGAAGTTTGTTCCTGCAGGTTGTCATGTAGTATTTGACCAATTGAATTTGAGCCTGTTCATCAACGGCACAATACTATGGCCTTTCACAATAAATGCTGTAAAGGTGACAGCCCTGATAAAGAAAAATGTAAAATAGAGGGTAACCTGTGATGTAGGCGTCTTTGTTGTTTTTGTCGGTGTGTCCATCTCTTCTGTGTCCATAATTTAAGAGCACACTGAGGTTATTCTTTCATCTTTCAAATTGCTTTGTGCAGAACCCTAAAATGTTGGACTAGATGTTGAGAATCCAGATACTCTAGAATCTAGATAACAAACCTGCCATTCATGTCAGCTATATGAAAATCAAAGAGAAGAAAGAAGCCTTATAATAAAAGTCACTTGTAGCCCATAAATGCCCGGTTCATGAAATAGTCTCGAATGCAAATCAAATGAACATTATTTGGTTGAGTTAATTTTATACCCCCTCAAGATATTTGACCAGATGAGCATATGATGAGGAAACCTTGTCTTGTGAGGAACTAAATCATAAACCTCAAAGCACTTAAAATCATTTCATTCTGTTATTTATTCTCATTGAAAGCTCATAAACTGCCCACATCCAAATTACATGAAATACAGGCACAGCAAGGAAAGTGAAGATGGAAAAGCAGGAAACTGGATAATCTATAATTTTCAATGAACAATGGAGCAATAGAAGCAATACAGAAAATAACTAAAGCAATGATATCTGTTTTCATTCTTTTAATTTATTCCTATTTATTTATTTGACTTGCAAGCACAGATGTAAAACAACCATAGAAAAATTTCTAAAACATTTATATATGTATGGATGTTAGTTTAATGACTTTGATAATTGTAGGTTAGGTCAACTGAATCATTAATGTTTTCGAATCGCAATCTATTTGGATAAAGGTTATACACTAACGGCAAAGTACCCTCCGTTGTGTTGTAGTGCTATATATATATATATATCTCACATGCCACCATTCTCAATTAAGAAAACTTGAAAATTCTATTCTCACTGACTTGACAGGCAACTACATCTGCAACACTAATTTCAACTTCCTAACTTAGAAGTCAACTATGACATCAACACTGATTTCAACTTCCAATTTTTAGTGCCACTTTTTACCAATATAAGATTATTCTTCACATAAAGAAATGACTGATCTACATGTAACATCAATATAGGCGATCGACATCACTTGTATAAAGGTCTCAAGAAAGTTATATTCCTTGCTATTCATCTGGAAACACCTACGTAGATCAAAAGCTGGTTCAGCAATAAATGTAATTTGCCCGGTCCACTCTGGATCTTTATGATGTAAGAGTTCAATAGTGAAATTCAATCAACAATGTTTTTCCCTTCTATTTCATCACATACAACGAGAATAACACTTCGATTAGGCATATAATCATTAAAAAACCGGATATTCTTCTTTGCTTTTTTTCCAAAGAGATACTCTTCTTTGTTATGGCACAAGCCCCCCACAACTGTTCCAAGTTTGGAATACCCTTACTCAACTTATGATAGCGATGTCCTCAATGGACTTTACGACAATTGCTTCACAAGGTTCAACATCCATGAAATCTCACTGGAGATACTTGTTTTAGATCAATTTCAAAATCCAACCTGACACCTAGTACATTTTTTGGCATGAATGCTGAGCTAGCCCATTGTTTATTACAGAATCCGGTATATTGAAAATACAGCTGATATTTTACAATTACCAAACAAACAAACAAACAAAAAAACCAGTGATCTAAAATTGAGCTTTGTATTATTTTATGCTTTTTTGAAAAATGCTTATTACAAATGCTGTGCTAGGTGACAGGTTTATCATGCAGTCTAGCATATTTAAAATACAGCTGATATTTTATATAAATTTTCCTTTTCCAGTGATCTAAAATTGAGTTTTGTATCCAGAGAAACCATATTAAATGGTTTCATGACACAGGCACACATTAGTGGATCAAAACCCACCCCCACACCCTCCTTTTCAAAGGAGGGGTGGGGGTAGGGGCCATGATCTATCAACCCGGGATCAATGGAAACACTCCTCCTGGGGTCTAGGAATCGCCACAAACAACCAAGCACAAGCCTACCCGCTTCTGCAAGGTCTCTCACTGGCTACAAAGAGAAACATTTGAGATCTCATTATCATTGGTGACTCTGCCATTCTTTTGCGCCATCTCATCAATGGCTTTCTTCCATCTGAAATCAAACTCCAAGCTATTGTAAAAAGGATCTATCATATGCTAGGAAGCTTTCACTCCAAATCATTTATTCATGTCCTTAGGCACAACAACAAGAAGGCAGACCTCCTCGCAAATGAGGCCGTCCATCTAGCAAAAAGAAACCTTAAAGTAGATGGGGTTCTAAGCAGTGTTGCGAACATCGCAATAATATCGTGATATTATCAAGACATCATGATTTCTTCCACGTGGCAATATTTTTGGCGATTTTTTGCACCCCAAAAACATTGCGACAGTATTGTAAAAATTGCAATAATATCATGACACGATCAAAATCTCAGTTGTCCACACCCAGTTTCATTTATAAAGTTTTCCTTTTTCGTTTGCCTCATTTTTCAAACAGAGGCCAGGGGTTAGAGAGCAAAGGAGCAGGAGAATGAATTTCCTAAGCTTAAGAAGGAAACAATGACGATATTAGAATTTAGAAGCCATATCTAAAAAATTTGCACTGTGGACCGACTTTCCTCAACAGGCCGCACACTTGCAGGTATGGACATCAAATTTGGCCCTGATTTTTTTTTGTTTCTCTTGGTTTTTCCTTGGCTTTTCAGTCACCCATTTATTTTCCATGATTTTTCTAGGGGCAAGGAGTGTATTTTTTTGCCATTATTTTTTCATGGAGTGGATTGGGTTTCTTGATTATAAAATGCTGATTTTTACTTTTTAAAATTCTTATTGCGCCCTAGGTTCAATCGTACATTGAAGAATAAACATGCCAAGACATTTGGACCCTTTATGGGGGAATATGGTGAACCCAATGGGGAGTTCGATAAACAAAATTTGAGTTGCAAGTTGTGTGGGAAGCAAATGACAAGGGGAATATCCTGATTGAAATACGACCTCGGAAAAATTTCGAGACATGATGTAGGACTTTGCCCAAATACAACTCTAGAAATCATTTGTATTGCCATCAAATCATTAGAAGATAAAGATTCTACCAAAAGTAACAAGGAAGCTATGAAAATTCAAATTGCAAGAGGAGTGGGCGCAAGTGAGAGTGGTTTTTCAGCACATCACCTTCTACAATTGATCTGGACTTATGCAAGAATGCAACATTGTATAGATATAAACATAAACACAAAGATGCAGCAGAAATAAAAATTCAATTCATTAATATCAAAGAACTGAAATATGCTTACATACAAAATGGAAATAAACTAACTCAGGCGATGGTAGCTTATCTCTGAGAAGAGATGTGGCAGCTACATGCCTCTTAACTGTGTTACAAATTACAATGAGGCTCGAAGGCCTATTTATTATTGAGAAACAATGGAAAATCCTAAACATCCAAAAACCTAACCCTAGGAGATAAAGCGCCAAAACTGTGGGCCCCGTTGGGGTAAATTGGTACATCAACTTCCCAAGGTCGTAACTTTGGCATACGATCTTCGTTTGACGCGCACAATACCTCGTTAGAAAGACCTATCTGAGGACTATAACTTTCCACTGCAAACATTAATTAAAGACTCATGTTTGCCCGTTCTCCAAAAAAATTTCATTTAGGGCCTCAAAACGGCTCCAGAAGTTCGAGACCCAAAAAACTGCCAAAAATAGTAAATTGTGCTACAATTAAGAAAACTAGAAAACTGAAAGAAACAATGGTGGGTGTCCAAGTGGAATAGGCGTGTGGCCACAAATATCCACCTGGATCAGCCCCCCCCCCCCTTCGGAAGCAATGGTCCCCATTGCGTTGAGTGCCTCCATGAGATGGGGAAACTTCTATTGAACTTGGTCCTTGGTGAGCCACTTGCCTTGACGTACGAGTTGGCCAGCTTTGACAACCCGATACAGTTGGATCTTCTGTTGGCAAGTGTTCTTGATCTATGATCTGATCAATTGTGACATGTTCCATGTTGTCTAGGCTTAACTCTGTTGGTGTGAGTTGTTATGCAATGTCTGATGTGTCCAGTATGGTGGAATGTATGGTCGAAGGCGGTCCACATTGAATATTGAGTGCAGGCAAAGGAACGGGCAAATGTTGAGCTCAAAAGCATTGTCTCGCACAGCCTTGGTAATCGTGTAAGGCCCATATCGAAGTGGTTTGAGCTTCCGATGGGCTCTGGTAAGGCGTTATTTCTGCAAATGCAACCAAACTTTGTCGCCCACCTGCTTGTACTTCGCATTGGATTTCTCCAAGATGTCGTGAACCTGTTGGCGGATGTGCTGGATGCATTCAATAAATCTAGATGTTTTATCAGCCTCAGACAGTACATGTGTGGATTTTGTCTGTGTGGTTGCATGAGGCATGGAAACATCAATCGGACACAATGGTTGAAATCTTAGACCCACTTGAAAGGGACTGTGACCAGTCGAACTATGGAGAGCTCTGTTATAATTGTGTTGCACATAGGGAAGGCTCTCATCCCAGGTTCGTGGATGCTTGTAGTTGTACATGCTGAGTATGTGCACTATCATCCTATTGACGACCTCTATCTAGCCAACACTTGGTGAGCTTTGTGTCCAATAGTGTCCAAAGGCTTGACCAGAACATGCTCAGAAACTTGATATCCCAATATGATATAATGGCCTGCAGGATCCCAAAATGTAACCACACTCGTTCAAAGAAGAGATTGGCAGTGTCCTTTGATGTGATACTCTTCTTGCAGGCCGCCAATGTAAACATCTTAGAAAATTTGTCCATGACCACAAATACACAGTCATTACCATGCTTGGTAGAAGGAAGGCCAGACAAATAGTCCATAGAGATGGATTCCCAAGGCTGGCTGGGAGTAGGCAGAGAAGTGTACAGGCCTTGCTTCTTGATGGTTGGCTTGGCAATGGCGCAAGCAGTGTAGGATCTAATATATTTCCCAACATCCTGTCAGAGTTTTGGCCATAGTTTTCTCCACACCAAAGTGTCTTGCGACCCGACTGTAGTGCGCCTCCCAAATTAGCTTGGCACACTCGCTTGAAGCAACACAAAGGTGGCCCAGGTAGCATAATAATGCATCCTGGAGGTGGAAATCAAGAATTTTCTTTCCATCCACTAGCATCTGGTATGTGGAGGCGAACTCTAAATCATTTTTGTATAGTTGCAGCCATCCAGAGGTCTCGTGGCCACAAGAGTTGAGAACAGTAGTCAGTGTTGTAACTGGGGGTTGGCTGAGGCAATCTGCAACATGATTGGTGCTACCCTTTTTGTATTTAATGTTCAAGTGGAATTGTTGCAGATATGTAGACCACTTATGATGGCGATTGTTCTGCAACTTCCCTTGTGTTTGTATAAACTGAAGAGGTCGGTGATCGGTGTGGATGACCATCTCCTTCCCCATAATGTAATGCTTCCATTGCCAGCAAGCCTGCACGATGGAATACATCTCTTTGTCATAGGTGGGGTACTTCTAAATTGTGTCGAAAAGTGTCTCACTATGATAGGCCACTGGATGCCCGTGTTGGGTGAGGACTGCACCAATAACATAGTCAGAGGCATCTGTCTCAATTTTAAATGGCTGATGCAGGTCTGGCAATGTGAGTATCGCTACAGAGCAAAGGCGACGCTTCAACTCAACGAACGCCTTTTGTTGGGACTCGGACCAAGAAAACTTTGCTTTCGCTCTGCCCTTGGTAATCTGACTCAAAGGCCAAGTGATATGGGAGAATCCCAACACGAACCTCCGATAAAAATTTACAAGGCCCAAAAAGCTGCGAAGCTCTGTTAGAGTGGTCGGGGCTGGCCAATCCTGAATGACTTGGATCTTAGTCGGATCCACATGCACGCCTCGCTCATCTATGATGTAACCTAGATATTGGACCTAGCTCATGCCAAAGGTGCATTTCTCCAAGTTGGCACATAGTTTGTGTTGCCGCAGGGTTTGAAGGACCTGTCGAATGTGTTGCAAGTGTTCTTCCCAACTCTTGTTGAAGATGAGGATGTCATCCAGATAAACAACCATGAATAAGTTGGTGAAGGGCCGCAAGATGTCATCCATTAGCCTCATAAAATTAGCAGGGGCATTTGTCAACCCGAAGAGCATAAAGAACCAATCAAAAAGACCTTCCTTGGATTTGAAGGCAGTCTTCTATACATCTGTGGGCTCTATTGGAACCTAGTGATAGCCAGACTTCAGATCGATGTTGCTGAAATACTTGGCCCCCTTGAGTTGGTCTAGAAGGTCATCAATCTGTGGGATTAAATACATGTTCCGGATAGTGATTTTGTTTAGTGACCAATACTCAATGCAGAGCCTCCAAGTCCCATCCTTCTTTTATACAAGTACAATCTGGCTCCCACAAGGCAAGGAACTTGGTCAGATGTGCCCTTTTTGCAACAACTCTTGGATTTGTCGCTTGATCTCTTTATTTTCCAAAATGGAGCGGCGATATATCGGCCTGTTGGGCAGAGGTGCTTCGGGAGTCAAATCGATCGAATGCTTGACCTCACAGTGCAAGGGTACCCATGTGGGTGAGGAGAAGATGTCCATGTATTATTCCACGACCTTACCCACCTACTTCTACTGCATGGAGGAACCCTTTCCAGCGGCCATGGATGTGGCCATGATCTTCCCCTTACTTTGAAAGCGAATCAGAAAGAAAACAAATTTCCCAGTCTAGGAGATCATCTTACTGCATTGCTTAGCAGAGATCAAAGAGATGACAGTAGGCGGGCCTACCTCCGGTATCCTGTATAACTTATTACCCAATGAAATAATAACAGTGCGAGGCCTCGACCCATATATAACATGACGCTTCCACAAGTAAGGTTGGCCTAATAATACATCACAAACATCAAGAGGAGCAACATCACACAATACCTCTTCCGTGAAGGGCTTGATGTTGTAGGGAACGCAGCACTGTTGGCTAACGCGAAGATCTCGTCCTTGGTGAAGCCACACGATGGTGTATGGCTGCGTGTGGTGTGGTCGGTAGGCCCAACCGCTTCACGACCTCTGCTAAAATGAGGTTCTTTTGGCTCCCACTATTGACAATGAATTGCAGCAGCAAACCCTTCACCCACATCTGTGAGTGGAAGAGATGCTCCCCCTCCTTTGGATCTTGGTGGTGGCAATATTGGCGTTGGTCTCTGCATCAATAATCTGCTTCCCTTTGCCATTCCCCTTGTCGAGTTCTGAATCGGAGTCGAAACATGCATCTGATTCTGAAGCCTTCAGCTCGGCCACTAGTGACTGCTTTGCCCGACACTCACTTGTGTTGTGAGTGGGGCCCTTATGGAACTCACACCACTTTCCTATGTCCTTCTTTGTCTTCGTGGTGTTGTTCTTTGATTGCAACTTCAATGGGTTGTCCTGGGTCACCCCGCCTTAGCTTTGTCCTTTGTTCTGCAGTTTGGGGGTGCCTTTCCCTTGCTTCGTATTCGCAGATCCAATATCTTGCTTCTTCTGTTTAAACTTCTACTCAATCTTGATAGTGTATCGGTAGGCGACACCAAGCAAGGAGATGTCTAGGAACTCCATCTCATTCTGGTTGTATTTGTGCAGACAATCGCAGTACTTTAGTACGAGCTATCGTCCAAAATCCTTAATACCCAACTTCATACGAAGGTATGAAAAATATTTGTGAACTCTGGCACATCTTGGTCCCTTTCCTGTCGTATTGTGGTCCACTTTATGTGCTTTTCTTCATAGCTCCCGACAGGGTAATACTGCTCCTTGATGGTGTCTCGAAAAGAGTTCCAAGTGGGTGCGGCTAAAAACAATGAGGGTTCCCTCTCGTCCTTCTGCTCATAGTAGGTTTCCCACCAGTCCTTGACGTGGGGGGCGGCTTTGAGGAGTGAAAAGTAATCTTTTCCCTATTGGAAAAATCATGAACCGAAAAATACCCTTCCAACAGATTTAACCATCTATCTATGGCGTTTGCATCTATCTGGCCTTCAAATATGGGAATATCAAAGTTGACTTGTACCTTGAAGGGAATGGTGCCTCCAGAGTGGCTACCAGATGAAGATGTGTCGCCTATGGGCATCTACAGAAGGATCTGGGCAAAGTTGTATATCATTGTGTTCCTTTGTCGCTCGAGAGCTTCTTCGAGCAATATTTTGAAGGCATCCCCTGCTCCATCGTCTTTCTTTTCTTCAGCCATGGGGGGTTGTCGGGGTTTGCGAGGTTGGTCTTGCAAGGGTTCAACCAGTTCGAGCCCTAACTCCTTATACCTTGACCTCGATGGGGACATGCAAAGAAAAACAAAGAAAGAGCAAACCGCTTTGATACCATTGATCCGGACTTATGCAGGAATGCAACAGAATACAGATATAAACATAAACACCGAGATGCAGTAGAAATAAAACTTCATTTCATTAATATCAAATAATTGAAATATGCTTACATACAAAATGGAAATAAACTGGCTCAGGCGATGGTAACTTATCTATGAGAAGAGATGTGGCGGATACATGCCTCTAAACAGTTTTACAATGAGGCTCGAAAGCCTATTTATTATTGAGAAACAATGGAAAACCTAAACATCCAAAAACCTAACCCTAAGAGATGAAGTGTCAAAACTATGGGCCACGTTGTGGTAAATTGGTACATCAACTTCTTAGGGTCGTAACTTTGGCATATGATCTTTGTTTGACGCGCACAATACCTCGTTAGAAAGACCTATCCAAGGACTATAACTTTTGACTACAAACAATAGTTAAAGACTCATGTTTGCCCGTTTTCCAAAAAAACGTCGTTTAGGGCCTCAAAACGGCTCCGGAAGTTCAAGACCCAAAAAACTACCAAAAATAGTAAATTATGCTACAATTAATGAAACAGAAACACTAAAAGAAACAATGGTGGGGGTCCAAGTGCAATAGGCGGGTGGCCACCAATATCCACCTAGATTACTCCTCCACCCTTAAGAAGCAATGGTCCCCATTGCGTTGAGTGCCTCCATGAGATGGGGAAACTTCTACTAAACTTGGTCCCTGGTGAACCACTTGCCATGGTGCAGGAGTTGGCCAGATTTGACAACCTAATACAGTTGGATTTTCTGCTGGCGAGTGTTCTTGATCTATGTGTCCACGATCCACTCAATTGTGGCTTATTCCATGCAGTTAAGGTTTAACTCTGTTGGTGTGAGTTGTTCTGCAATGTCTGATGTGTCCAGTAATGGTGGAAAGTATGGTCGAAGGCAGAACACATTGAATATTGGGTGCATGACAAAGAATGGGCGAATGTTGAGCTCAAAAGCATTATCTTCCACAACCTTGGTAATCATGTAAGGCCTATATCGAAGTGGTCTGGGCTTCCGATGGGCTCTAGTAAGGTGTTTTTTTCTGCAAATGCAACCAAAATTTGTCGCCCACCTAAAACTTGTGTGACACCCGATGTTGATCATGTCGTTGCTTGTACTTGGCATTGGACTTCTCCAAGATGTCGTGAACCTACTTGTGGATGTGCAGGATGCGTTCAATAAATCTGGTTGCTTTATCAGCCTCAGACAGTACATGTGTGGATTCTATCTGTGTAGTCACATGAAGCATGGCAACATCAATCAGACACAATGGTTGAAATCCTAGACCCACTTGAAAGGGACTGTGACCAATCGAGCTATGGGGAGCTTTGTTATAACTGTGTTGCAAATAGGGAATGCTCTCATCCCAGGTTCGTGGATGCTTGGAGATGTACATGCAGAGTATGTGCACTATCATCCTATTGACGAACTTTGTCCAGCCATCAGTCTGGGGATGGAATGCAGTCGACTTGGTGTCCAATAGTGTCCAAAGGCTTACCAGAATGTGCTCGGGAACCTGTTATCCCGATCTGATATAATGGTCTGCGAGATCCCAAAATGTACCCACACTCGTTCAAAGAAGAGTTTGGCAGTGTCCTCTGCTGTGATACTCTTCTTGTAGGCCGCCAATATAGCCATCATAGAAAATTTGTCCACGACCACGAATATACAGTCACTACCATGCTTGGCAGAAGGGAGGCCAAACAAATAGTCCATGGAGATGGATTCCCAAGGCTGGTTGGGAGTACGTAGAGGAGAGTATAGGCCTTGCTTTTTAGTGGTTAGCTTGGCAATGGTGCGACAGTGTAGGATCTGATATATTTCCCAACATCCTGTCGGAGTTTTGGCCAATAAAAACACTTTTGTAGTATGGCCACAGTTTTCTCCACACCAAAGTGTCTTGCCACTCGACTGTAGTGTGCCTCCCAAATTAGCTTGGCACAATGGAAAACCCTAAACATCCAAAAACCTAACCCTAGGAGATGAAGTGCCAAAACTATGGGCCTCGTTGGGGTACGTTGGTACATCAACTTCCCGGGGCCGTAACTTTGGCATACGATCTCCATTTGACACACAGATACCTGTTTGGAAAGATTTATTCGAGGACTATAACTTTCGACTGCAAACATTAATTAATGACTCACATTTACCTGTTTTCCAAAAAACCATCATTTAGGGCCTCAAAATAGCTCCAGAAGTTTAGGACCCAAAAAACTGCCAAAAATAGTAAATTGTGCTACAATTAAGAAAACTGAAAAATTGAAAGAAAAATTGTGGGGGTCCAAGTGGAATAGGCGAGTGGCCACCAATATCCCCCTGGATCAACAATGGCCAACCACACATCTACCTCATTATTTTTTGTTCCTAGAACTACTCCTGGTGCACAACCATCTATCAGGTCAACGCTTAAAAAAAAAGAAGGAAGAAGTTGACAAGTTTGTGGGTAGGTTTTTTCTATGGAGTGACATTCCTTTCAACATTGCCAAGAACAATCCATTTTCCAGGTTATTTTTGATGCCATTGCTATTGTTGGCCCAGGGTACAAAGCCCCTTCCTATGATGACTTGAGAGAGCATATTCGTCAAAATGTAAAGGTCGATTACACTTCTAGATTGGAGGAATTCAGGGCATCATGGTAACACAAAGTATACACTATAATGTCAGATGGTTGGACTAATCAAATGGATAGAACCTTTATTAACTTCTTGGTTAATTGTCCCAAAGGGACAATGTTCATGAAATCTATTGATGCATTTGCACATATCAAAACGATTATTACGTGAATTGTTGGACGTGTTCATTCAGGATGTAGGTCCCATAAAATGTTGTTCAAATCATAACAAACAATGCTACAAATTATGTTGTTTTTGGTGAGTTGCTTATGGAGAGGTATCATAACTTATTTTGGACAAACACCTTGTGTTGCACACTGTATTGACTTTATGTTAGAGGATATAGGAAAAATTCCTTATGTCAGGGATATTGTTGAATCGTCAAAAAGCATAACAAAATTTATATATAATCATGCATAGGTGCTTCATTTGATGAGTAAATACAACAATAACAAGGAGTTTGTGCGTTCTTCTATTGCACGATTTGCCACCAATTTCATATCTCTTCAATCTCTCTTGAATTCCATGTGGGATGTGAAGAGAATGTTTCTTTTGGAGGAGTGGCGCGATTTATCTTTTATAGCCACAAACCAGAGGGAGAGGCCATATTGAAGCTAGTTTCATAAAAGAGAGCTTCTGGGCAGGAGTGCAGGTATGTGCCATTACTGACCCTTTACTAAAGGTTCTTCGACTAGTTAATGAAGACAAGCCCACAATGAGCTACTTGCATAAGAAGAATTTTTATGCGGGTTTTCCTCTCCAAGAGGGAGAGGTTTTGGACCTGGCAGAATGCCAACTTCCTGTGATCCTGTCTCTTTGTTTTGGTAGCTATTTGATGAACTAAAGAAGACACACTCTAATAATAATAAGTGAAGATTGCAATAAGAAGAAAATTGAAAAAAACCTCACAAATAGTTATCATGCTGAGAAGAATCTCATTAACTACATGTGCCCTAGATTCTTCAACATGGTATCAAATCTAAGGTGTTGAAGTCAAAGGAAGGGCAACAAAAAGAGACATACAAGGATCAATTTTCAAGAAGGGCATCAAAGTAAGTTGTAGGGCTCTAACAAAATTGTAGGATCAGTGTACATCGACAAGGGTTTTTGTCTATGCAATCAAGGTGACAGTCTACAACAGCAAGAACTTGTGTCTCCACAATCATCATCAAAAGGCCACCACGACCATCATCAAGATGTCTACAAAGCAAGGTAGCTCAAAGGATCTCAAATTCAAAGATCACATCATCTTGAAACAGGTTGAAACCCTAGTAGCAATCTTGATCTACACTGCAAAAGAACGCAAAGCATATTGAAGGAGAAAAAGCATTGTCATCATCTTCAAGGTTATAAAAGCAAGGATCATTTCCTTGCCCTAGAAGAAAATCATCGAAGGAAAGCAGCAGATCATCCTCATCAAAAGGAGAAACCTTTTTCCATTGAAGAAAGGCTTTCCATCAAAGAGAAGATCATCCAAGAGGAAAACTCCAATACATCTTCTCCAACAAGAATCAAAGTGATCAAGTAGAAGAGTTCATCTTCACTTGTCAAGTAAGCATCTTTCATTTTTATAATCAAGTTTGATCAGTGACTTCATGACTGCAAGGAGATCTATGGATTGAATGGGTCATTAAAGGTCCTTGCATGAAATGAGGAGGATTGTCATAATCCTCATAGATAAAAGAAGTCAGTGAACATATCAAGGGAAAAGGTCTTCTTTGAATTCATGGGAAGGAACTCTTAAGGTTCTCTCAACCCCATGTACCAAGAAAGAAGACATCAAAGAGATATTTGAAATGCTAGAGGATATATTCTCTGAAAAATGTAGTATAGAAGGTCACATCACTTATACCTGATCTACACAAAATGAAGGTTTCAAAGAAAGAAAGAATATCTTCATGAGATCTCAATTGAGATATCTAAGAAAGATGATAAGAAGATAATCATCAAGGTAACAAATATCCATGAACAAGAAGGTTACCTCATTCAACAATTTGTGGTCTCTATGCTAGAAAGAGAAAGGCAAGTTGATGGCAAAAATATTGAAGGTTAAAATAACTCAAACATGTGCAGAAACAAAAGACAAGTTTGACCTCAAGTAAGCTGAACAAGTATAACTAAGATTCAATGCTATAGAAAGTTTATAGAAAGAAGCTCATATCACTAGAAAGATGGAGGAAGCTGAAGAAAGGGACCAAGGAAAGAGGGAGTAACAAATCTCTCCTATGAGTAAGATGTTATCCCTCACAAAAGGGTCCTATCATAAGCTCCTAAATCTTTTGTTATAGATATGACCAAGATAATAAGATGAATCATGGCATCATGAAAGCATTAGAAACAAGAGCTGTGACATCACCATGGGAATCATGAAGGACAAAACCCATGGCAAACAAACATGAAGAATATAGCTCTTGGGAACCTCAGTGGACATTGAAGAAAAGGAAGGAGTCATCTGGGACAAGGCTCATCATACATCAAGTCAAAAAGGAAACATCTGCCAGTTGGGGATATACAAGATCCTCAAAATTCTCTGATGGAATCCTCATCGAAGGGTTCACTAATCTAGAGAGGAAGCAAGTGTTTCAACAAGAATTCCAACTTATGGAATCCATGAGATAATGATGTGATGACATGAAGCAGATCAAGGGATTGAAGATCTCTTCAATCAAGGAAGTTGTTGGAAGAAGCCTCGATGACCTGAAGGTAAAATAAGGTATGTATGCTTGTGTTTAATATTATAATGACATGTCATATGGTTGCAGGTAACATGGATCATTACTTCTATCTTGAGAAGCATGATCAAGAGAAAAAGGATCTCCTCCTCTGAAAGGATGCAGGAACGCATAAGTCACACCAGATGAGATCAACATAATATGCCCTCATATGAAGTATGAGGTGGTTGAATACAATAAAGAAACTCTGATTGAAAGCTACTAGGAATGGAATGTGTGAAGAAGGAAGAGATCGTGAGACATGCAACCATGATGAAGGCAATCAACATCCAAAAGACCAGGAAGATTTGACTAGGAAATCTCCAAGAAAGATATGAAGACTCTGATGAAAGTTTGAAAAAAAAGATAACAACCCTTGACAATGGATATCTTTGGGAGATATGTCAATATGTGTGCAGGACGTTGATACCTACAAGAAGATGTCATGATGAAGAGCCATCTCGTAAGATATGATTTAATTTAATATGATTTTTTGATTTCTTGAATAATATTTGGATAATGCAGGGCTACTAAAACAAAAGTTGTAAATAGAAGTACAACTAGCATTCATGTGGTGGATGGAAGAAGCAAGATGAGAAAGAAGTAAGTCATATAACAAAGGTTCCAGATATGAAGAAGGCCACTTTCCATGAAGAAAGCAATAACATGATGAACTACGGAGGAAAGTGATCGATGGTTGTTTCCCTACAAGGAAGAAGCTCAACTGATTTTCATGACATCAAGGAGAGAAGTTGATCAAGCAGCTAAAGGACCCACGAAGAAAGAAGTTGTTGATGTATAGAAGAGTACCTAGCTAAGAGGGAGATCTGACAAGTCCATGATCAAGAGGGAGCTTGGATTGGATCAACCCTAATTAAAAAGGAGTAACAGTTGTGCTTTTTCTATTTCATGTGTCATGCACTAGACCAGGACTAACAGCCATAAGTCTAGGTGAAGGCCATGAAGAGAAATGAAGACATGTGAAATCCTCCCTAGTTGAGAGGGAGAGATGGACACAATATTCTTGTCTTCACTTTGGAAGAAAGAATGGAAGATTGGGTAATCATCTGGCATCTGATGCTCTTTGAGGATGTGTAGGGCATCCAAGACAAGAGTAGGCAAGAGGACCAATATTATTTGAGGGCTGGGAACACAAGATAAGAATAGTCCTAGAAGGTCATACTCAGTGAACACCCGGGTGGGTATGTACCTTGAGAGACAATGATTAAGGTATCTATAATCATTGGTCTCGCCAATATTGTGCTCTGATCTAATGAGAGATAGAGTTGTCAGTCAAGGCCTTGCTATGGAAACAATGTTGGTCACTATGATGCTATACAGATGGGTTACTAATCTGATTCTTCTTATGAGAAATTCTTCAGATTGAGAATGACCAAGTACCATCATGAATACCTCCCTAGTTAAGAGGGAGTGTTGAAGAAAGTGTAACTTTTTTCAGTGTTCATGACATTGTAATTATGAGTTTTGTAAAATGAATTTATTATTCCTTGTTGCATGGGTTTCATGAGCAAGAAGTTTATTTTATAGATGGCTCCCATTGAGAGCCTTAGGAGTCAATGTCATATATGTAATGAATATAAGTCTACCTAGTAACTAGAGTAGCCCTCCAAGAACAAGCACAGTCCTCTTGAAAAGTGCAACAAACAAAACGATGTCAAATGCAGTCAAGTCGGCCAGCAAAATTATATGAAAGAACATTCAGATCGGCTCAATTAAGGTGACATATCTATTCAAGTCGGCTTACATACAGGACAGACCACTATATACACCCAACAGGGTCTGCACAAAAGTGAGAGAAGAGAACTCGGATTTTCTCTGTGATTCTTCGTGGGTACAGTTACAGGGTCTCGGACTATTCAATGATAATCACAGTGAGTAAGACCTTGCAATCTCAAGAAGGTATCAGTGCTTTGAATAGATAACATAAAGAGGATCTCAACTCAGTCTCGGTATAATTGTGAAGCATATATCTAATAGTCATACGTTCTAACACTGCAAACAACCTCGGCATTCTTTCTGAGCAAACGCACAATCACTATCTCAATATAATCTCAGTCTTGGCAAAAAAGGATCACGATGTCTCAGGTATGTGTTATGATGAAGTTACTCAATCGTAATACTCTGTCTCGGCATACTAAACAGTCCCAGCATACGTATGATCATAAAGATCTCATTGCATGAAGAAAAACACAGTCATAGACCTGGCATACATATAATGAAGTTGTTCAACAGTGACACTCTATATCAGCAAGTGTTCTAGATGATGGTGATCATGATCTCACATATGATCCTAAAGATCATAATCTTAATAAAGATCTCGACAATGAAGTAGTATTGGCCTTGATGTTGCAGCAGTAATGATGATCTCAGCAATGCAGTAAAGATGACTTCAGTGTTGCAGCAATAATGACGATCTCAACAATAAGAAGAGGATTGGTGTCTTGTTCTTGGAGTGGTCTAGAAAGTAAAGGGCCATGGTCTTGGTATTCGTCAATTGGAATCTCTATTAGGAAGAATTTTTATGCGGGTTTTCCTCTCCAAGAGGGAGAGGCTTTGGCCCTGGCAGAATGCCAACTTCTTGTGTTCCTGTCTCTTTGTTTTGGTAGCCATTTGATGAACTAAAGAAGACACACTTTAATAATAATAAGTGAAGATTGGAACAATAGGAAAATTGAAAAACACCTCACAAATAGTTATCATGCTAAGAAGAATCTCATTAACTACATGTGCCCTAGATTCTTCAACATTAGGCAACTTTAAAAGACACCTGACATGGAGGCCATTTCATTGGATGGGATTGATACGGCTGCTGCATGGAGGGCTGAAAATGAGAGGCCTGTCATGGAATCAACGCCTAATTGGTTAGAGGAGGCACTAAAAGAATAGCTACTACAGGGAAGAGAGAGGTAGAGGAGAAGCAACAGGAGGAGGAGGTGACACCACTTACCATGGTCACCAGTAGAGGACGTAGTCTACCTCCTCCTAATTCTAGAGGACATTAGAGTCCAATGTCAGCACAAGGGCCTTCTTCATTTAGAGGAAAAGCCATTACTTTTTCTCGCAAAAGGGGCAGCGGAAATCATTAGTTAGAACATAGTGGTTTACATATCAAATTTCATTATATATGACTCACGATATGAGAAACATTTATTATATGTTTATGATATGAAAGTTTTAAGGTCTTCTTCACAATGTCTTCCAGCTAGATCTGAAACAAGAGGTTGATCCTTTCACCATACCACAGAGATAGATCTCAGATCTTCTTCCCTTTTGAGGCTCAAACTTGAGATAGAATATAGATTTGTGAAGGCATAAGCTCGAACCAGATCACAATTCTAAAATGGCATCCTGAGGTGGCTCAGATCTAGATCTGTGTGAGGCAGATCTGAAATGTATCAGATCTAGATCTGTGGAGGCAGATCTGAAGTAAATCTCGACCTAGTTACAGGCCTGAAGCAGTTATAATCTTTGACCAATCAATGAGCTCATATCACAGAATAATGAACAACCAAATCACAGTCTTCAATAAAATATAGAAGAGAAATTTCTTCACTTGATCTGACCCTTAAACATCTCTTTGAATACCTTCGCGTAGGAGAGCAAATGAGCAATGTGTGCATGATCGAATTACATATCAAGGAAAGTGGATTAACCTCTTTATATAGCCATCATGTGATCTGAATGAGAGTGTTTCAAGGCAAGCCAACTAGCCATCATGTAAGTTTCTAGGCAAGTCGAATTGACCATCTAGAAGAGCCAACCTAGCACTTGTGGAGCCACTTGAAAATAATTCGCTTCATAAAGTGTTTTTTATTTATTTTCTAAGGAAATTTCTCCCTTAGTTGCACAAAATTCAACAAGTTGTGGTTAGATTGATTAAGGTTTGAATGCTTTTTTGAAAGTATAATTTCTATAATTAATTTTTCTTTGTAATTTCTAATAGGAGATTTAAGCTCAAAGGATGCATGCAACCAGTTCCTTTGATGGATTATTGGAAGACATTTTGCATAACATGTAGAAACAAGATTTCGTGAAAGATTTTGCACTTTTTAATATGGCACAATAGAAAAACCTAATTTCATTAAATAGCATGGAAAATGGAAAAGAATGACAATAAACTCACACCATTCAATCAAGAATCACTTCATCAATCCAAAGACAGTCTCTCCATGCAAAAATATCCCTCCCAAGACAATTCTCTCCACCAATTATCCATTGCGTCATAGAAAAAAAGACAATGCTAGCGCACACTCACTCAAGAGAGAAGAGATGGGTGTGTGTGATGATGAATGAGTAAAAATGAGTTCTCTTTATTTATATGAGGGCAACCAAGTCATTTTTCACTAATTTGCAACAAAAGGCCCTAAAATTTTTCTTGAAGCATTCAACTAAGCCTAAAGGTCACAAGTTGACCTCAAGATAGCTTTACAAATGATAAATCATAATAAAAATTGTTGATCAGTGGTTGTCATTGATGTCAACCAAAGCAACACCAGGGGCTACCCCGATCTTGCAAGGTCATTTTGACTTGAAAACTTATATTATTTTGCGTCAAAGATCTTCTCGATGGATTCTACTCGTCAAGATGTTTTCGTTGATATATGGTACGCCTCCCAATTCTTCACAGTTTGAGAGTTATTTGCGTTTGAAGTTAGTAACCCCAGTTAGTGGGCTAAAACCCTATGGGGTTGTGGCATGGCACTCATAATTGGTTGTGGTCATTGAATAGTCAATAATTAATAATATTTTTTTGCTCCTAAAATCCCTCCAACATTCACTTGTTGAGGACCCTCTCAACTCAAGACATTCATATAAATAATGACCCTCATATCCTCCTCTAGTAGGGATTTTGTAGCTTCAAACAGGTCATCGTGGCATTTTCGCTATAACTTTTTTTCTGCGAAGCTTCAGAAGCTGAAATTAAAACCCATTTGAGCCGAAATCTTCATGAACCTCGTGACCGAATTTCAGATCTTGGTTCGCTATATTTTCGGAGATATGATCTGAGGAAGTTAGGGTTTTTGCAGGCTCCTGAATTCCATGTCAAATAGGTGACGTTGGGAAAATCGTCATAACTTTCTCTCTGAGCATTGGATTCAAATTTCGTAAATAGTCACAGAAAGAGGACGGACTATAGTTTGTTGAGTAGCATTTTCAGGGCCGAAGGTCACAACAGTGACATGTGGCACTTCGTACAAGTTCGCTCTACTAAACCAGGCTATAATCAGGTCATCATGGGAGATTGGGCATAACCCTTTCTTGAAGAATCCAATCTTGATCAAACCTGTGGGTTTGCAAAGAGGACTTAGAGGGCTACCACAGGACGAAATTTCAGACCCTGGAGATCCGAAATGACATAGATACAACATATTCAATATCAAGCTCCTAGAAGGCAAGAAAAAGCATGCATTCAAGGATCACTGCAGTAAGGACCACACATCAACAGTCAAGGGTAAGTCTCCTACAGCAAGGTATGTATGATTAAGTGTTTACGTTTTAATTTTGAGTATCATCTTGGACATATGTTTTTGCAGGACAACGTAAGTATACATAGGGTCTCGATTATATCTCTATGTCTCTATATGTCACAGTTAGTTTTGATACCACATTTCGGATGTCCAATTCTTGATACTACACATTTGATGCTACACCAAATCTACTAAATCTATATGATGTTGTAAGTTCATGTTACTTGTCTTGTCATAGTTGATAGAGTGATCTCTGTTGTTGTACGTAGAACTTGGTTCATCACAAGTCTAGGGTTTGTCATCAGTTTCTATTGTATATATCTTTAGGTCAATTTTGGATATAGTCTTGCATAGAGTCCAGGCCTATATCAAGAGTGGGAGTCTTTGTCTATTGCTGCAACAAGTGAACAACAAAAGTGACAAGAACATTTCAGGTACGCATTGTAATTTTAATTTTATTTATTCTTTATTATGCACTTACATGTGTTTTGCAGGCAGAGGTAAGTTGAAGGGTATTTTGTTTTTCCTTTTGAGGTTGGGTTTCGCCGGGCAAATTTGCATGTCGGTAGAAGAAGATTCAAGGACAGCATCAAGTGAGCATTCAAGAGGTGAAGTATCAAATCAAAGGAAGCATTGCAATGGAGCATCCTTTAAAGACATGACAACTATCCGTATATTGTGAAGTGGTGTCAAGGCCAAGAGTCATCATTGTAAAGTTGTAAAAGAGTCATTTGTAAAAGTGTCATCATTGGAAGAGTCATTATTGTAAAAGAATCAACTGCCTAGAGTCGAAAAGGCATCGTTGGGAGGTATAGGAGTCTTCGTTGGGATGATGTCATGGTTGGGTTGCAGGTCATAGTGCGATTGAGTGTCGGTCAAAATCATTGTTAATCATATTGTATCGTGGATCATTGTCCCTGGTACAGGAATCCACACTCTTGTCTCATTTCAGTGATTATAGGGTGGCAGGGAGGTGCTAGGCAGGTGCATGAAGTCGCCTACAGGTTGGAGCCTGTGAACACTTCAAGGTGGTAGGTTGGTCTAGGGTGTTGGGGCATCCATTCAGTTGATTACTGAAGAAACAAGGGCGTTGGGGTGTCTTTCCAGTGGGAGCTGGAGAAGAATGTTTTTCTAGAATTCTAGGAAGTTGTTGCTTTCATTTTAGTTAGGGTTGAAGACTAAAGAATTTATTAGAAAAGTGTTTGGTGGTTTTTGACCTAGAGGGGTTTTCCACCTAAAATTCTTGTGCCTACTGTGTTCTTTTATTTACTGTTATTACTGCATAACATTAATCATAATTGAAGATTAACTAATGCTCTGAAAAGATTTAAAAGTGATAATTGCTAAGAAATATTGGTTCACCCCCCCTCTCAGTGTTTCCAACAATTGGTATCAGAGCTTGGTTCCTTCAGTAACAGCTTAACCACTGGAAGTCAGTTTTCAGACCATAGAGATGGGAAAGTCAAAGAAGCAAGTTACAAGAATTTCAAAGGAAGGTACAAGTACAACAAAATCTGAAGAAAGTGAGTATTGTGTACCAACCCCTGATTTTGATGCAAATAACTACTGTATATGGGAATCCAGGATGGAAGTAGATTTGCAAGCACATGGAGTATGGGAATGAATTGTTTCTGGAGACACATCTACCGACGAAGCTAAAAGGTACAATTCAAAGGCCATGAATGTAATTTTGAATGTTTTGCCAAACTCTGTGAAAACAAAAGTTGGTCAATGTTCAACAGCTAAAGCTCTTCGGGAAAAGCTTCATAATCTCTATTCAACAAACCAATCAGGTCAAGATCTTATTGAAAATTCGGATCCTTCTGATTATGATGAAGAAATGGGAGAAATGAGTAAAATAGAGTTTCAAAATCAAGTGATCAAGGTGATAAAGGAACTCAAAAGTCAAAAGGAAAAGACAAGACTTTTGGAAGCATAATTGAATACAGCAAAAGAACTCATCAAAAAAATGAAGAGTCTAAGAAGATGATTAGCAGTCTTAGAACTCAATTGGAAAAAATTAAGAATACAACGACATGAGACCTCAAGAGAGAAGTCCAACAGAAGCAACAAGAACTCGACACAACGTTTGCAGAGATTAGCAGGATCACACAACAGATGCAGGAAGCAGAAATTGAAAGGAAGGAATCTGATCAAAGATACATATCCGTTGTTGACCAAAAGAAAAAAGAATTAGAAACATGTTCAGTAGAAATAAAGGCTCAGGATTGAAAATGAGAAGCAGAAGGAACAGATACAGGTTCTCAACAGAGAAGTAGAGAAGACCACTCTTCTGACTTAGTTACCGGAGAATCCACAGTAAGAACCATTTTCTGCCAACGTTTCAAATCCCAACCGGGATCCATCATCAGGACCATTTGAATGCTTGATAGAAGAAGAGCTTAACTTGAGAGATTAAATATTAATGAGGAGAGTAAATTAAGATGAATGTCGGCTCTCTTTTTTTTAATGTCGGCTATTTATTTATTTATTTATTTCATTTTATATATATATATATATAGCTAATTAATTGATTAATATAAATTATTATTATGTTGATCAGTATTAAAATTAATATTAATTTTAATTAATCAATTATAATATTTATAATAATTAGTTACTTTTTTATTTTAATATAATAATTATTATTAATATTAATTGTAAATATTATTATTAATAATAATTATTATTAATATAATAAATAATAATAATAATTAGTATTAATAATGTTAATAATGATCATAATTAATATTACTAATAATAATAATCCTAGTATATTGTATTAATATTTAATATTTATTATATAATGTATGTTAGTACAATTTTTATTATGATTATTATAAATTAGAATTATTATTAATATATTTTAATAATTAGTTACCTTTAATTTAATATAATATAATAAATTGTAAATATTATTATTATTATTATTATTATTAATTATTATTTATATAATAATAATAATAATTAGTATTAATAATATTAATCCTCGAATATTGTATTAATATTTAATATTTATTATATATAATATATGTTAGTACAATTTTTATTATGATTATTATAAATTAGAATTATTATTAATATATTTTAATAATTAGTTACCTTTAATTTAATATAATATAATAAATGGTAAATATTATTATTATTAATGATAATAATTATTATTAATATAATAAATAATAATAATAATGATAATTAGTATTAATAATATTAATAATATTAATCCTCGAATATTGTATTAATATTTAATATTTATTATATATAATATATGTTAGTACAATTTTTATTATGATGTTATAAAATAGAATTATTATTAATATTTTTTTTTTTTGGCTATTTCATGAATAGTATTATTAGTGTATTATTCTTGTAATGTATTAATATTAAAATTAATTAAATTGTATTGATATTAATAATTATTATTATTATATTAAAAATGATATTATAATATTAAAAATCGTAGTTAAAAATTAATAATAAATAAATAATTAGTGTTAATGATTGATAATTAATATCAAGACATAATAATTAATATTGATAATTAAAATAGAATTATTATCTTGATGCTTGCACAAGTTTTTGGGTTAAAAATTGAATGGCGAACCCTAGCTCCGCCGTCTCATTGCCCTCGGCCGCCGTCGGCTCCTGGATCGCTCTGAGCGTGAATAAGTTCGAAGGATCGGGGCAAAGACCAAAGGGCTGTCTCTTAGCAGCAGATCCGCATCATGATCTTGCCGTGATCACTGGCTCGAACCCCAGCACTGTTATCTCCAGGCCCCACGGCGCAGCTGGGTCACGGATTGTTCAGGCAGCGAAAGGTTTGGAGCGACATGGGCAAAGATCTAAGGTTTATCATGTAGAGGCAGGCACACATGATACCCTCGCCATGATTACTGGGGACGCAGATCAAAAAAGGCCTGCAAACCTCTTTGCAGAGATCTCAAGAAAAGCCTGGACCCGTCCCTCTGCATCCACGGCATGCATTTTCCGCCCCATTCTGATTGAGGGAGCAACGGATAAGAAAGATCTTGTAGATCCCTCAGCTTTTCCTCTGACCACGGCCTTCAGAAAGGAAGGGACGACACCAAATAGAAGCACGCCGCCCCTGCTCCTGAGACAAATACAGGATTCGAAAACATATCAGGACATCGGCCCACCCTCTCCACAAATCGGATGGGGAAAAAGGCATACAGAATCTTCCCCATTATTCCAGATTCAAATCAGACTCCTTAGCGGCAAAACCATGCTACAATGGGTAAGAGCGACGGATCTAGTGCTAGACCTCAAGCAGGCTCTGGAGATCAAGTTGGGGACTCCCTCTGCAGCATATCGACTTCTCCACGCAGGTAAACAGCTTGAGGATCTCAACCCCCTGTCTTTTTACAGCATCCAGAGAAATTCCTCCATAGAACTCATCCTGCGTTTAAGAGGAGGCGCTGCAGGACAGTCATCCTCAGCTAAGGCTTTTTCTTACAAGGATGCTGTCCATGCTAAGATTCCAAAGAAAACAGATCCACCTGCTCAAGCTCCTAAGCCTTTCCTGGTGGACAAACTGGAGGAAACCCCCTCCATAGAAATAAAGCATCCATCGCTGGATGAGCAAACCCAACATTTTGCGGATCATGGCCTTATATGCAGGTTTAATGGGCTATGGCCCCACACAGCAGACCTCTACCAATGGATCCACTCTAACTGGACCAATAACTGCAAGGTTCTGCTATGCTCAAAAGGAATTTTTATCGTAGTGTTTGCCTTTGAGACGGATTATCAAAAAGCCTTAACTGGTGGCCCATGGTTTTGGGGTACTGCTGGCTTATTCCTCACTCCTTGGTTCCAAGAGTTCGATCCATCCACAGCAGTCATCACCAAACTTCCCATCTGGGTCAGACTTCCAAACCTCCCAGCAAATCTTTGGCATTTTGCGGTACTTCAAGGTATCGGCAACACTCTAGGCAGCCTTTTAGACACAGACGTCTATAGAGGGGAAAAGGGCTTATACACTTATGCCAGGATATGTGTAGAAATAGACATCAGCAAAGGTCTCCCAGACCAGATCAATCTCAAAATAGGAGATTTCCACTGGACTCAGACTTTGGACTACGAGAACACAGCCTTCCGATGCCGCAACTGCCATCTTACAGGCCACCTTCAGAGTTCTTGTCCCACGATGCCAGCCCAAAAGAAGAAAAACACTAAGCAGAAATCCAAAAGCTGGAAGCCTCATGATCCTCCTCCCATGGATGATTTTGATTTCAGCTCAGATGAAGAGGAAGAGAACAAGGAAGGTGAGGCAGCAGCGCCGGAACCGGATCCGTCCTTGGCAGATCCAACAGTTGCGTCCGTCACACCAGCCTCTCAGAAAAGGAACCATGAAACCTCATCCTCGGACTCGGACAAGGAGACATCTCCGTCGGCGCATCTCAGCTTGCAAATCACGCCAGCTCAGCAAAACCCCCTGAGTGGGTCAAAGTTGGCAAAAAGAAAGGGAAAAAATGCAGAATAGTGGATTCCGCACATGATGGGTAGATTCCTCTGCTCTGTTCCTGCTCCTCTGTTCCTTCTGTTTCTTCTTGTTCAGCATTGTTCTCTACTCTTTCTCTCTTAGGAGCCGAGGTGGACAACCAATCCTTTCCGGCTGCCTTTGTTCTTGTTTCTCCTGGTTGTAATCCCGCATTGTACCATACATTTTCTTAATAGAATTAGTTTTTTACCGAGAAAAAAAAAATATTGATAATTAAAATAATGAATTTTATTTATTTTTTTATTTTTTTATTTTTTTATTTTTTTAATTTATTTTTTTATTTTTATTTTTTTTATAATTTAATTAATATTTAATAATCACTATTTATAATTACTATTGTGTGACCTTAATTTCTCTGATTAGGGGAAGCCAACTTCCACTAATCTCCATACCATTGTCTCTGTTGAGATTATGTAGGTGCTTGATAATTTCAAGAGTTTCTCTGGTCTTTCACCTATGATGTTGTTCTTCCTTGGTGATAATTGAGGCGCTTTCCAAGGAGACATGGTGCTCAATTTTTGAGGAGTGTTCTGCCAGGGTCGAAGTACGAGAGCTTTCATTCTTAATATCAGCTCCATGTTCTTTGAGTCTAGTCTGCAAGGAGCGACCTGTTTCACCAATGTAGCTTTTCCCACATGAGCAATCTATTTTATAGACTCCTTTAAGTTGATGTTTATCAATACTATCCTTGACAGATCTCATACCTTGCCTAATAGTTCTAGGTGCTGAGAATTGTGTGCTTATGTTTTTCTTCCTTAGGATTTTAGAAATCTTACCTGTAACTCCATGAATATAAGGTAGAAAAACCCTACCACACTGAGGCTGATCACGGGCCTTAGGTTCATGAGATAACATCCTTTTCTCGGCTTTCTTTATTGCTCTTTTAATCTCATTTTCTTTGTAGCCTAAACTCTTAAAGGTTGAGACTAAATGCTTCTTTTCTTCATTCAGATGTTTAGCGTCACAAATTCGAAGGGCCCTGATAGCAAGAGTGTTTAGAACACCAAATTTCTGGGCTGGGTGATGGTGGGAATCAACGTGGAGGTAGTTTTCTGTATGGGTTGACTTCCTGAAAACCTTATGCCCTAGGGAGCCATCATCTTTCCTGATGATGAGAACGTCTAAAAATGGGATGCTCATGTTTTCTTCAAGCTCCATAGTAAATTTTATTTCTGAAGAGATGGAATTTAGGTGAATAAAAAACTTGTCAAGCTCTGTTTTACCATGTGTCCATTTTATATTGGTATCATCGACGAATCGTTTCCACCATGCTAGCTTTAAAGGGTAAGACTCCAAGGCCTTATTTTCAAAGTATTCCATGTATAAGTTGGCCACGATTGGTGAAAGGGGGGATCCCATTGCCACTCCAGATGTCTGCTCATAATATATTCCTTGGAAGGTGAAAACAGTTGATTGCAAGCATATTTCGGCCAATCTTGCAGTTCCTGGATCAGTAACATCTTTTATAACCTGAATGGCTTCATCAAGAGGAATCTTGGTGAATAAGGACACTATGTCAAAGCTAACAAGGTCATCACTTTCCATCTTCTCATTCTTAATAAGATTCACAAAGTCATGGGAGTCTTTGATGAAAGAATCAATATTTCCGACAAGGGGCTTAAGGATTTTTGCAACATACTTGGCGAGCTCATAGGTTGGGGATCCAATGGTATTGACTATTGGTCTAAGAGGAACTCCTTCTTTATGGATCTTGGGTAACCCATAAATTCTTGGGATGGTTTCACAAGAGGGGATTAATTTCTTTTTTAATTTATCATCAAGGTTGGACTCCGAAATTGTCTTTTTCACTTCTTTCATAATCTTGGGGATGGGATTATTGCTTAGTTTCTTATAGCTACCACACTGGAGGTGTTCATTCATTTTGCATACGTAGTCTTCTTTATCCAAGATTACCGCTGCTCCTCCCTTATCTGCCTTAAGAACCACAATTTTATCATTGTTCCGCAGATATTTGAAGGCTCTTTGTTTTTCTTTATTTAAATTACTTTTGGGAGTTTTGGCCTTTCTCATAATGAGGGAGAACTCCTGTCTTAATGTTTCCTTATCTTCCAAAGGAAGGTTGTTAATCCCATCCTCTATTCTACATATTATTTTCTCAATGGGAAGGTTTTTCGGAGCAACTGCAAATCCCAGGCCTTTGCTGAGGATGTTAATGACTGCAGGATCTAATTCTTGTGAAGACAGATTTACCACTTTTCTTTTTAATTTTGATTCGGAAGTGTTAACTGAAGACCTTCCAACGTTCTCTAAACCCTTGTTAATTATGTTCATATCTGTGTTATGCGCATTATATTTGTCCATATGCGTATGATCTTCATCTAAATATTGATTGTTGTAGCCAATATTGCTGCTACCAATTTTATTGTTGTTTGAATTACCCATCACCGTATACCTATTCACACTGCCCACCGAGTTACCTATATTACAGTCGATTAAGTTATGCTTCTACGCAGCTTCAGCGTTCTGCGTATTCTGATTAATGTTTTGGTTATGCGTATTCTGATTAATGTTTTGGTTATGCAAAAGTTTATTGTTGTAATTCCTGTCAACAACACCATTCTGCGTGTTACTTCTTCCTTGATTCTGCGTCGGTTCATTGATGCAATCAACTGCGTTCTGCGTATTGATGTTGCCCACCGAATCTGGTATATTACTTTTGCCCTCATTCTGCGTGAGCTCGTTGATGCAGTCACTATCTATCCTGTTGCCAAGGCCACCTGCGTTCTGCGCATGTTTATTCTAATTAATGCTATCGACCGCGTCTAAACTGTTGTTATTGCCACCTGTGTCATGCGTGCTTCTGTCCGAGCCTAATGAACCTCGACTTAGAATGTTTTCTCCTTCTGAGTCTGTTGAACTTTCAGTGGCGATGTCCAATTTTTCAACTTTATAATGCGATTTGTATAATAAATTGGACAATTTCTTGCGTTGTCGTTTTTCAGTAATGTGTTGTTCATTAATGGCTTTTAGAGCGGCTCTGGCATCAATAATGAACCAGAGGTTCTTGCTAATGATGCTGGCTAGCTTTAGGTGCGCTGAGAGTGCTAAGCATCCAAGATTATCCAAAGAAGCCCTAACCCTTTTAATTTCTGCCCTTATTAGAGACATGCTCAGTTGAAGAAACACCTTGCTATTATATATGTTCTGTAATCTATGATTAATTTGTGCAAATGGGGGAATGAGATTATTGTCACGACAATTCTTAAGAAAATGTAGGTCTGCAGCTCTTCTTGCTATCTTCGCTCTAGTTTTTTCGAGTAAATTGATTTCACTCCAGGTATCCCCTCCGTATAGGGAAATGATTCTGGATTTAAGACCTCTGTGGTTTATTTCTTCTGACTTAGTTACCGGAGAATCCACAGTAAGAACCATTTTCTGCCAACGTTTCAAATCCCAGCCGGGATCCATCATCAGGGCCATTTGAATGCTTGATAGAAGAAGACCTTAATTTGAGAGATTAAATATTAATGAGGAGAGTGAATTAAGATGAATGTCGGCAGAAAAAAGAAGGAAGATCTTGAAAACATGGTTTCAAGAAGATCGAGGAGGCAAAAAAAAAGAAGGAAGATCTTGAAAACATGGTTTCAAGAAGATCTTGCTCAAAAGCAAGAACTAGATGCAACCCGTGATGAGATCAACAAACTCAAGGGATCGCAAAAAGAACACTTACAAGATAAGACAGATGAAGAAGCAAAAAAGAAGGCAATTAAAGATGGTAAAGCTCCAGTTGATGAAGGTATAAGCTCCACATGTTCGCAGGATAGGCAATTAAAGATCGTAAAGCTCCAGTTGATGAAGGTATAAGCTCCACATCTTCGCAGGATGATTCTAAGAAGGAAGTTGATCAAAGTGAAAAGGCAAAGAAGAATGTTGCAACTCCAAAGAACAAGACCAAAGCAATCAAGAACAAAGGACCACAAACCGAGGGGGGAGGGGAATCAGTGTTTCTTAGCAATTAACACTTTTAAACACCGAGAGGGGGGGTGAATCAGTGTTTCAATTATCCACCAAGTATCCATTGCGTCATAGAAAAAAAGACAATGCTAGTGCACACTCACTCAAGAGAGAAGAGATGGGTGTGTGTGATGATGAATGAGTGAAAATTACTTCTCTCTATTTATATGAGGGCAACCACGTCATTTTTCATTAATTTGCAACAAAAGGCCCTAAAAGTTTGCTTGAAGCATTCAACTAAGCCTAAAAGTCACAAGTCAACCTCAAGATAGCTTTACAAATGATAAATCATAATAAAAATGACATGAATCCTCCACACAAGTGGGAGGAAAGGCTCTCCAACATGACATCATCCTCCAAAAAACGACATCTCAATTAAGCAAGTGACAAAGTGGGTCCAAGAGTGCTCCTCACGGCAAGGGACATCATCAAAATGCATGAGTACATCTCCAAGTAATATCTCCACAATGACATCATCATCAAGAAGGCTCACATCACCCTCCTAAGGTATGCACGAGTGACGTGGCAGCCTTAGGATCAAGCATTGCCATCGAAACATGGTGTGTTATCCATGCCAAGCCATCTCAAGTAGTCTCCATCATCACCTAAGTTGTGGAACAGGGCAACGTCCATTAAACAAGTTCAATGCCAACCTAGAGGCATCCTGGTCCATCTGGGCACATCATCAATCAACCCAATGCATTGGCTTATTGGCTCAACGTTTCAACATCTGATGGTGTAGTAAGGGAAATGCAACCACGTGGAGACTCCTCAAATTCCAATGCTCATCTCGGGAGGGGCAATGTTGGGGCTGCAATGTCATATGTGCTATCAAAGTTGGGATTGACATCTTCTTCGCTGTGTTGGAAACGTGTCAAGCCATCCCTAAAGGGACCTCTACTACATGTGAGATGAACCACCTAAAACATACTCTCAAGATCAAGTGACATCAACATCAACAGGGACAAAAACCATTAAAGTATCATATTGGACCATATTGAATGTTAGGAGCACAAAAATATGTCACGTGGACCTTGCCTTCAAATGTCTTTCTAGCTCATGATTTGTAAGCAAGTTATCACGCTTGCATTAGGGATGATTATGCATTTAGACCTATTAGGTGCTTCTAGCCCCTGAGGGTGTTGAAAATTGTAACTAGGTTCAGTTTTCATAATTGTCATTATACTTATGTAATTATATATTTTATATAAAAGCAAAAAGAAAGAAAAAGAAATTTATTTTTCAAGCATGGATTTCATACTCAAGTCAATTTGTTAATTAGGTCAAGCATGTTCTTCATGCTTCTAGGGTCTATTGAGTCAAAATAATATTTGTCATAAGCCAAATTATTGTATTAGAGAAAAATCCCATTTGGACTTTGAAAAGAAAGTGGAAAAAGGTTTTTATTTGAGTCAAAAATGTCAATTTTGTCCCTACAAGAACAAGTCGGCCCTCCCTAGACAAGTCGGCCCTGAAAGAGACCTATTCGACCTCCTGGATGTGTATAAACAGAAGATAATTCGACCAACGAAAAAGTCAAGAAGAAAAAGTCAAAGGAGAGAGAATGAAGGTCATAGGAGGAATAAATATGCCCTAATTCTCTCACACATGCGAAATTTTGAAGCAATTGCAGGGGCGGAAAATCTGTTGTTTGACAGAGTTTTGAAGGCATTGACTATTTTTTACTAGAGTTGACTTTGCCTTACTGGAGAAGCTTGAAAGGAGGGTTGGTTTGGGTCTTGTGGGAAGTCTTGGTCTTGGTGTTTGGGTCTTGGAATTCTCACTTTGATCTGATTCTATAAGAAGAGAAGAATTTACTGGGTTTTCCCCTTGGAGGGGTTTTGCCCTAGCTTGGAGCCTATATCTTGTGTTCATTGTCTTTTTGTGATCTTAAAGGTTTATGCTTTTGGAAATTGTTTGATGAACAAAATACAACAAAAGTAATAAGAAGCCAACATGTAATCATAAGAAATTATCAAAGTAAAGAGAAATCAACCCTAATTGTTGCCCTAGTGATTTCTCAATAGAGAGAAAGGGCATTTCACCGTAGACCCATCAATCCATAGATGCATATGATAAATGTGGTCATGGAATGGGAAAGACTTCAAGAAAAATGGCCATAGCCATAGTACTAATAAAGGAGGCCCAACATCTAGAGTATAATGTAGAAAGAGTGAGCAATCGTGGAGGCATAAGTTACCCCTTTCCTCGACCTACTTTTTCCACCCCTTTGGTGCGCCATTTACTTTAATGATTTGCCTTTCTTTCTTGCATAGCTTAGGTCACCCAGCTTGCTTTATGCTTTTCCAATAACCCTTAAAGACGTCGCAGTTTATCGTTTATTCAGAATGGGACACTTATAAGTTCCTTTATTTAGATGGAGCATGAAATACTTAGGAACTGGGTGATGGCTAATGAGCGGGGTAAAGCTCATGCTAGTATTTTGCCGTGCCTTTATATGTCCAAAACATCTTTTGCATTTTTCATTTTCTTTCATTTGCGGTTTCACATGCTTTTATCTTTCTTTTAGTTGCGTCAACCTCTTAGGGCAAAGCTTCTGAACCCTAACTCAAAAATGAGGATATAGGCATTTATATGTCCAAAACATCTTTTGCATTTTTCATTTTTTTTCATTTGTGGTTTCACATGCTTTTATCTTTCTTTTAGTTGCGTCAACCTCTTAGGGCAAAGCTTCTGAACCCTAACTCAAAAATGAGGATATAGCATTTATATGTCCAAAACATCTTTTGCATTTTTCATTTTCTTTCATTTGTAGTTTCACATGCTTTTATCTTTCTTTTAATTGCGTCAACCTCTTAGGGCAAAGCTTCTGAACCCTAACTCAAAAATGAGGATACAGGATGTTGGTCCTAATGACAAAGTGACAATCAACCCAAAGAATGGAAGCAAATATAAGGCAGAAATGGAAAGCGGTAAGTATGGATTACCTTGGGCAGTCTATACAATCAATGCCTCCTATTAGTGCCCCTCCTAATAGTGGAAAAAAAGGGCTTAATGGGAGGTCACACTAGACTAGAGGCAAGGGATAATTTCCCAAGTGAAGTTGGTGAACAAGGGTACAATCAAGAGCAGTCAATCATCCAGCTTGGCTTGTGATCCATATAAGTATTCCCCAAATATTAAAAGAAAGTAAATGATTATAGAAATGGTTAGTGTACCTTCTGATAGATGACCAAACTCCATTCAAGAAGTATGTTATATGGGAGAGAGCGCTAACTAGAGCATAGGTGGAGAGCCCTAAAGTTAAACTATCTATGGATCACCATAAGGTTGTTGGCTGGCTGGCTAACTAATGGGGAAAAAACATTCTCCATGGGGTTATTCAGTCTTGGTGGGTAACAGTACCCAAGGGAATAATGAATGTAATGTGGTCATAATCATGGAATAGGCCCACTTGGTAGTTGATGGGTAATGAGTACGCCGCTAGGCAGTTTAATGGAAATAATGTAATAATAAGGAGTAGTTGGCATAAATCCTTAGGAATACTCGTGAAAAAATATAAATACATGAGTATCATTGCATTTCTCATATTTCATTGTGTTCCTTCAATAAGGAATAATTGATGGTGTTACCCTACTTTATGGTTATTCTTTATATTCTTGTGTTGCTTATGGTGTGAATACATTCAATATATTTGAAGTTTATGGGTTTGTTTATGAAGTATAACGGTTTATTTCTGAAGTATTATGGTTTATTTCTGAAGTAAGGGCTATATTCCCTCTTATATCTACAAAGGTTTACCACAGACAATTGTAATTTCTAGGAAGACAACTACTTCCAACTTCTATTTAATGAATCTACTCCACCTTATGTGGAGAACATTGTTCAGGACGTCAAGGGCGAGTCATGGCTACTAGTTTTCAACTTGCCTATTCTCAAATAGTAGTGTGCCTTCTAGATCCATATCCAACCTTTGCTACATCAATATATTTGGATCCGCATCACTGTGTTAGGCATTTCGAGCACCATTTTCAGCCAGGTATTGAGCTCAAGTATATTAAATGGGGAGTTAGTATGACCACCTAGACATAGGGCCTACATTTAAGGATGAGCTCCTTAGATTACTTTAATATTGCAGTTGGTATTTGCACATGGGACACTAGCTACTTCAACATGGCAATTGACACTCATACATGAGACCCAAGTTCATGGTGGAGTTTGAATGCTCATTTGGGACCCTAATTTATGGTTTTACTTCTTAAAACCAAGTGTTGAGAAAATAACGGTGGGGGCCATTCAATGTAAGCTGCACGACATCCACTATGTTTATTATTATTAAAAATGGCCCACTATGTTTATTAATATTGAATATAGGTAATGTGGCCTCATTAAACAAGGTCCACTAGGTAAAGTTATAAGGTTGTTGTGATTAGGATTCTCTTGTTAAGCTAAAATAAGGATGGATTCCTCCTTATGAAAGGTCTGAAGTTTATTATATTTAGATCTTAACTCATTGAGAGGTCGCCCAACCTTAAGAGCAAAGTGAACAAGAGTGGATACCTTCTATAAAAGAACCAATTGTAAAGTGTTTCCCTACCTTAAGTGTATTTTTATATGATCAAGTTAAGGAGATTTTCCGCATGTTTCTTGGATATCTTTTATGCAATAGCATTTTTTTGGGTTAAGGATCTTAGTAGTTGTATCAATTATGGATGGCTAATATGAATGAAAACTCTCTTTTTCGACTATTACTTATAGTTTTAATGTTGTTATTCATGAATGCTTTTTGTTTTTAAGTTTGAATTGTTTTGCGAATTCTAATATAAATTTACATTTTTAATACTTGTATTTTCCCAACTATAGCCCATATTTGAATCCTAGCTTTTCGAAAATTTGTTGGATCTATATCCTATAAAAGTTACAAAATTCGAAATCAAGAAAAACTCTAACGTCCCAAAAGTTTGCCTCAAATTAAGAAAAAAAATTGTAGTACAAAATATAAAGAAATACAAATACAATAATATAAATAAATATAAAAGAACAAAAATTCGAATCAAGAAAAAACCGAAAAATAAAGTTTAACACGCAATTAATGGAGAGTCAAATTCAATCAACCACGAGTTTGACTCTGGTCAAGCCGAAAAAGTTATTTTTAGATCAAACGATGCTATACTATGACATTAGAGGTCATTATCATTGCCTTAATAAGGACTCAAGAGGCTTCCTCTCTACTTTCTTTCGGTATCAAGACCAGAGATGCTTAACCGTCTCCCTCTTCATTAGGGAAATCTTCCACCACAAATCTCAACTCCTACATGCCATGCCTTGCCCTGAGATGACTAGAACAATCACATCATACTTCTCTAATGATCTATCGAATCAAAGCAACAAATGGCAAGTAAAGTTCCAAACTGCACTAGACACTAGAATGGTGAGACTCAGGTTTCTCCTCAACCTCCCCCTCAAGGATGCCAACCAATCTTATTAAGAGCCGCTCATTGGTACCGATCCGTACATCAAACCAGACATTCTTAGAGTGCTAGAGAGGTCAACTCCAAATGGTCTTAGAGTGGGGTACCTTCCTTGATGTAGGAGCATTCAGCGCAATAATATCATTGTATTTTAGTAGACATAGGGGGTCTTGTGTTTTCAAGGAAGTTGGTTTCTTATGTTTTGAATTAATGTAATTATTAAGGTTTTGAGTGATTTTAATGAGAGAAGCTAGAATAGGGATTTAATTAAGTATAGTGAGGCATATCGGTAAATATTCTCGAATGTAGGAGAACATGAGAGAATCAGGATAGTTGAGAGATTGAGAGATTTGAGAATTAATTGTAAAAAGGAATTAGTTCATGATTTTGTGGATTAGAGAGGATCCTTAGAGATAAGGAAGAGACTTTAAGATTTTGTTGAGAAGATTATGGATCTAAACCAGGAATTGGTTGTAGAATCCTTTTGTATAAATGTAAGCCTAAAAGGCATAGTCAGGGGTTAGCTAGTTAGTTAGGAGTTAGAGTGTGAAGAGTTTGATTGTAAGCCTACGGGCAGATTGTTAAACAGAGGCCACTGATATTGGAAATCAGGCTTGAGAGCAGAAACTGTGTAAATACCTGTGTATTAATACAAACAACTTGATTCTGAGTTTATGTGTGTGTGCGGAGTAATTCAGTTATAATCTGCGTGTGAACTAGAGTAAGTTCTATATAATAAAAGTTGCATGTGTAGAATCAGAGGCAAAATATAGAGAAGAGTAACATAGAGGTGTTACGGCTTTGTACACACTGACAGTACAGGAGGAAGCCTTTAGTGTTACAATGAAGGTGGAGAAGCATAAAGGCGCGAGCGGAGTTAAGTTCAGGAGGAAGTTATGTGGCAAAACAGCGAAGGACCAGAACCCTGAAGAAAGCTGAAACCACAAAAGAACATTGAAGGAACGACATAAAAACAAAGTCAAGAGAAAGACGAAGGAGTGAGGTACCGATGCACAGTGGTCGTTGGATCTATAGATCAACAAACGAGGCTGAAGGCGATGGGCAACCAAGATTAAGTCGTGCCACATAAGTAAAAGAAATGAACGGCGGAGATTAAATCCAAGTACTTACGGAAGGTGAAAGGCGGGAATCGATCTGGACCGTCAAATCGACAGATCTCGTAGATCGACGGTGATCAACAACCGCAGCGGGGTTAGATAGTACGGGATACCTTGATTGCGGTTGAAGGCCCGCAATTGATCTTAGCCATCAATCGCAAAAGTCAATGCTTACGTCATAGTCAACTACAGGGGTTGAGAGCTTAATAACCCGCATGCTAGTTGAAGGGCCGCAGACCGTAGGATTTGATGGCCTCTGATATCCAATGGATATCGAATTGTAAATTGATCGGATTTTAAGTCTAAACCCGGACCCGAAGTTTTATAGACCAAGGTTTATGAACCATATCAGCTCCGTGAGGCAGGTAAGTGTCGCACCAGTTCCCGATGCGATATCATTGTGGACCGTCGGATCAAATGGGTTTTGATCTACGGCACAGGATCACCAAGCAATTCTATTGATCGGGGAAGACATCAACCATCAAATTAAAGGTAAGATCGACAGTGGAGATTGAAGCCAGACCCGAGAAGGTTATAGGCGCAGTTTTATTTTATTTGAAGTCCGATTGTGTTATCGCATATCGCATGCGAGAGGCGATGAAGTCACATGTTGAGGTGATGCGATATTGCTACAGTCGTTGATCTGGTGGACGAAATCAACGGTGGAAAGAGCAATCACATATCGCAAATCGGGAGTTCTAAATGCATATTCTATTAAGTCCTTTGAAACTCCGCGATTGCGATAAAGGATGAGCTGGCACGTAGAGTGGGGTTTGGTTAATGTGCGGGTATAGAATTAACTAGAGTTGTAGACAAGGTTGAAGGGTTGAGTTATAAGGTTCCGCATCAATAAGATTAACTAAGGATCATACTGGGGTTAGTTGTTGAATCGTTCCGCGTGAGATTTAACTAAGGGGCCTTAAACCTTAAGTAATGAAGGTTTGACTAGGCAGGTCATTGAAAGGCCTGGGACAGACAAGATTATGCATTTTATATGCATACTGTGGGTTATGCAGGTTTTTCCCGCGTCATTCCTCCCATCACACTATCTCCTAGCCCTAGAAAAGCAACTAGATATCCATTCGGACTTTCCTTCTTCTGACCTCAAATGTTAGGTGTTGAAAATGTGGCGATGGAAAGTCTTTTGGCTTGTGCCTTAGCCAATGAAGATCTCGACTTAGTCTTTCTCTAGCATGAGTGTCAATTCAAGAGATAGACTTCAGTTATGATGAGTTGATTTCCAGTTTACTAGAATGATCATCAAGTTTGCATGTGTAGTGTGGAGTTTCAATTAGTTACAGGATGAGGTCGCAGTGGCAAGTTGAGTTGGAACGAGTTAAGACTTCATTGTTGATTGGAGAGAGAACGAGTTGAGTTCTCAGTTAACTTGCAATCACAACTAGAGTAATCAAGGAGGAACTCAAGCTAGTTGACTAAGAGCTAGTCCAAGTGTAACTAGGACTTGCTCCAGTTAACTAGCAAAGGAAACTCATGACACTAGTGTGAACTAGTATTCGACTAGGCCTCCTTGCATGCATCAAATTCTATCTATAAAGAAGACAAAAGCACAAGATTGAAGATCACTCTTTATTCCAAAATGCGCATCAATTGAGGAGAAATTGTGTGCATAGATTGAGGAGCAAGCGCACAAGGATTTAGGAGCCTAAGTGCACAATGATTTAGGAGACTAGAGTGCGCAAGGATTGTGGAGCAAGGGACCAGGATTCATATAGCAAGTCGAGACTATCTTCAGCAGAGATCAATTGTGTAGAACCAAGTTCAAGCCCAGGGCAGAGAACAATTGTAGAGTTGAGTTTAGCAAGGAGAAGCCAAGAACTTTCTCAGAGAGAAAAATTGTAATAGATCCATTTTCTCAAAGAATCAATAAAATACCACAATAAAGAATGTAGGTTTTCCCTTTTGGGTTTCCTTGGTAAAAGAAGCGTGTCAATTTTGTGTGGATATGTTTTTATCTTGATTATTTTCCACCGCATGTTGAAAGTTAAGAAACTCTGTATCTTGGTGAAAGTAAATTTGGTTTCAATTTTCAATTGCCTTGTTTTCAATAATTCATCTCAGTAGTTGTAGAGTTTTAAGAAATTTAACATTATGAATATCCCTTGATAGTACATTCCTAGCAAAACATACAACTAGACATCCGTGATGGTTCCAAAGGACTCCAACAACAAGTCAGTGCCATGTTTGCCCCTTCACGCACGACCATTAGACTCAGGGGACCTTGAAATCATCGACCTCATTGTCTAATCTCTCTCTCTCGACAATTTCTTGAGTTGCCCAAACTCACTTGGTATTTTGTAACATCATACCTTTATCATGGTTTTATACATTCATACATATGTTCTAATATTATTCCTATGTAGTTTTCTTTCCTTGTATTATTTTCAACATTTCTAGGAGTTGCACTTGCACTCCCACATTGTATTCATTCTGATTGTACTCTTCAATCCCATTGACCTACTTTTGTGATCATTCATCGGACATTAATATAATTATCTTACCTTTTCTAGCCCAATCCCAAGTCAAAACTTGTGATTCAATGAGTTTAATTCAATATTCTTGTGACATTGATCCATATCCAAGTCTTGGTAACTTAAATCCACATACTCAAGAACTTTTCGTGATAAGGAAGTAGTTTGGGTAAATCTTATGTTTAGGCCAGAACTTCATTTCTAATTGATGGCAAGTGATTGAAATCATTTGTGGATCTACTTTCTCTAAAACAAAAACAAAAAATAAACACCATTTTCAACTTTGTAAAGAGTGGAATTTATTTAGAACACAAGTGAATCTTGTAATTATGGGATAGAGCAGTAATTGTGTATCTGGATTGATACAACAAAGTTCCTAATTTGAAAATAACCTAGGTTTTGTGTGATAGCTAGTTTGGGTTATTTATCTAAGTTATATCTTGATAACTTCCTAAACTCCATTAACTATTGATTGTGCCCCAATTATGTTCATCGGTATTTCAGATAAGACAAAATAAGATGACACAATTTTATTAATCTCCAAAAAATAATCAATGGGATTGTTAAGTACAATAGTGTGGAATACCAAGAGTGAGTACAAAGGCCTCTCTCATAAAAGCATGATAAAAGTAGATCTTTGTTTTGCCCAGAAACTATCTTCTTGAGATAGTGCGAAAATTGGTGTGAGAGAATGAGGTCGAGTTGCCTTTATATAATGAACTGCTAGGTCAAAGGGGTGTATCCTTTGCCTGGGCCAACTTGACAAACTTAGAGCCACAAATTTCAATTTCAAAACTCAATTTTTCTTCTTTTAAAAGTCACAATGCGACTTTGACTCTAAATATATTTTTCTTTTGACTCTAGCATTTAAAATATGCTTTACAATAATCAATACATATACATCAAGTGGCCAAATATACATTATGAAGACCGACCATAGTTACAAATTCAAAAACTCCCTCTTAACTAGGGAGGTATTCATAATGATTGTCATAGATGTTATAAAGTTGACAAAATTCTCTAAGAAAAGGTTATATCAAATCATCATCTACCATCAAGCATCCACTAGGGGCCATATCCAAGGTGGTACAAAACCATGGCATATCATCAGCATATCAAGACTCACTCCTCCAAAGTGATTGGTCCTCAAATCCAGGACTCATCTTCCAGAATGATCAGTCCTCAAATCCCAAAGTCTCTCACTAGGCCAAAATGGTGAGATATTAACACAACTAGCAAGCACTCACTCACCCTTCCTAGTGAATATTATGGGCCAAGACCTCACTCAACCCCTCCCTGGTTGGTTATCGGGTCTAGATGTTGCAAGACCTCACTCCACCCTTCCCTGGTGTGTGATAGGGTCCAAATGTTGAAAGACATCACTACACCCTTCCCTGGTGTGTGTTCGGGTCCAAATACTAAAAGACCTCACTACACCCTTCCTTAGTTTGTGATGGGGTCCAAACCTTACTCAACCCTTCATGGTGACTAATCACGTCCCCTCACTAAGAAGCACTCACTCAACCCTATCTGGTGAGCACTCTAGGCCTCTCAGACCATCCATGTTGGTATCAAATCAACAATCCCTCTCAACGAGAGGGGCAATCTCCACAAGCCCCATCTTGTCTCTGAAGTACACGAGCTTCTTTCTGGGCAACGTTTCGTCAAAACATCAGTTGTTCTCTCATCGGTGGAAGATGTATTCGAGCCTTATCGCTCTCCTCTGTACCATGTCACGGATGTAGTGGGACTTGATCTCAATATGCTTCGACCTATCATGGAACACTTGATTCTCTAAAAGCTTCACACAACTTTCATTATCAAAGTCAGTTCCAACTCTTGGTAAAATAGTCCTCCAAAAAACTTTTGAAGCCACACTGCTTCAGTACATAATTCATTAGCTGTAATATATTATACTTTTGCAGTGTTGAGTGAGACAAATCTCTACTTCCTGCTCATCCAAGATATCATAGCGAAGCCCAAACTGAAGCACACCCCTGAAGTGCTCTTCCTCTCATCAACACTTCTTGCCCAGTTAGCATCTTTGTATATCCCTGAAGTTGTACATCCTTGTTTGCAACATATTTCAAACCATAGTTCACAGCCCCACATAATTATCTCAGAATGTGCTTTGCTGAAATCCAATGCTCATGCCTTGGTTCCATCTAGAACTGGCTCAATGTGCTTAAAACAAAGCAAATGTCTAGACTGGTGTTAACCAAATATATCGATGAACCAATCAACTGTCGATACATAGATGGATCTACCAAATTGGATTTAGAGCCTCTTAACTTCTTCAGGTTAGTCATCGTAGGAGTAGCCATGGATTTACAGTCCATCATGACAATTTTTTGAAGGATCTCAATAACATATTTCCCTTGACCAAGGAATACTTCGCCAGGTTTCTACCATACTTCTAGTCCCAAGTAATAATGCATCAAACCAAGATCCTTCACATCAAATTCAAAAGCCAATTGCTTTTTACAACGAATAATGAGAGGCTCAACACCTATCACAAACAAATCATCAACATATAGCAATAGGATCATAGGTGCATCCTTCACAACCTTAAAATAAAGATTTGGATGAGCATCGCTCTTGGTAAATCCCAGTCTCATCAAATAGCCTCAATTCGAGCATGCCAAGCTCTTGGACCTTTGATTGACTCCATACAAGGCCTTCTTTAAATTGAAACATGAGATTCTTTTCCATGCACCTCAAAACCTTGAGGCTGCTCTGTGTACACCTCCTCCTCAATTACATCATTGAGGAAGGCAGTCTTCACATCCATCTGATTTAAATTCCATCCAAACGAAGCAGCAAGTGAAATAATGGATCTAATGGAGGTGTACCTGGCAACTAGAGCAAAGGTCTCATCGTAATTTTCTCCGTTTCTAGGAGAAAGCTCTAGCCACGAATCATGCCTTGTATTTGTCAACACTTCCATCTGCAACATGCTTGATCTTGTACATCCACTTGGGAGTCACCAATGACTTCCCTTCCGGCCTTGGCACAATCTCCCAAACATCACTCTTCAAGATGGATTGGTATTCTTCATTCATGGCCTCCTTCCATGCTTGCTAACTAATTGCTTCTTCATAAGTGGAAGGTTTTGCATCAATAAGGTTAGTCATAAGGGATGCATAGCTAGAAAACCTCTTAGGTTTCTTAATTCCTCTGGATGTGCCATCAAGAGTTGCATGTCCTTATGCTTCTTCCAATGTAGATCTAAGCCATGCTGGTCTCTTTCTGATCTCTTGGACGACAACCTGTTCCACTGGTTTACAAGGCTCGTCTAGCTCTTCAGGATATTATGTAGAACTCGAATGTTCTTCTTCTTGCTTTACTTCATCATAGGAATCCATGGAGACTTCCTTAGACTTCTGATATGCATCTTTCTCATTGAAAGTGACATCCCGACTAACCTCAATCTGTCATTGCTCTGGAATGTAGATTTTATAGGCCTTTGATGATTCATTGTAACCAGCAAATAAGCCTTTCTTTCTTGAAGGTTCAAGCTTGTTCCTTTTATCCTTGGGAACATGGATGTAGACAGGGTAACCAAAGATTCTCATATGTCCAACCTCAGGCTTTCATCTAGAGAACGCTTCTTCAGGAGTCATATCTTCCAAAATTCAATGAGGACTTTTGTTTTGAATATATGTAGTTGTCAATGATGCTTCTCCCCATAAGAAGGAAGTCCTGATCATGCATCATAGCCTTGACATATTCTTCAATGGACATGTTCTTTCGTTCTGCCATAACATTCTATTGTCGTTTATAGGGAACAATCAACTCCCTCTTAATCCCAGCATTCTTACAGAAAGAAACAAGTTCTTTTGATGTGTATTCTCCTCCATTGTCAAATCTCAGAATTTTGATCTTCTTACCTATCAAGTTTTCCACTTCAACTTTGAATTCTTGAAACTTAGTGAAGACTTCATCCTTGGTATTCATGAGATAGATCCATGTCTTACAAGAGAAGTCATCAATAAATGTCACATAGTATAATGAACCTCCAAGCAATCTCACAAGCATAGAACCACATACATCCTATGAATCAAATCCAAAACTTCTTTAGATCTATTGTCACTACTTGGAAATGGTTACTTGATGTTCTTTCCAAGTGCACAACCTTTACAAACACCTTCATGATCTATCTATAATTCAAGGACACCTAAAACTATTTGATTTAATTCAAGTAATGCTCTATAATGAAGATGACCATATCTTTTATGCCATAGCTCACTTGGATTGATTTCGTCATGCACTAGGACTTGAGTTGGTTGACTCATAATCCTATACAATCTTCCTTCATGAATCCCAATAAACCTAGCATCATCTATACTATACTGGAGCATTTGGGCCATACAAGAACTTTGCCATCCACAAAAGCTATCCTATCTCCTTTATCTTCCAAACATGAAATAGAGACTAGATTCTTTTTCAAACCTAGTACATATAGGACATTGTTGAGATTAACATTGTTACCAAATTCCAGCTCAATGGATGTCTTTCCAACTCCTTTGACTGCATAGTTGTGGTTGTCTCCAAGCTCTACTCTTTGGGATAGCCTCTTTTCCATCACGCTACTAAGATTTCCACGGTCTCTGGTCATATATCTTGAAGCACCACAATCTACGAGCCACATATCATCATCATCTGCAAAAGAACCTGTTAAAGCAAAAAAGTAAAAGAAATCTTTGTCACCTTTAGGCTTCTTTGGATGTTCATCTTCAACGTCGATTACGGAAGCATGTTGTTTTCCCTTTCTCTTTTTGTTATTAGCCATCTCAGGACAATCTCTTTTATAATGTCCAAATTTTTGACAACCATAACATTGAATTTTTGACATATCCTTCTTCTTTTGGGGAGGAGGTGATCTTCTTCCTAACTTCTTGTGTTGAAAGCCAAACTTCTTCTTTCCTTTGTCTTGAAACAAGCTACAAATGCTTGAGAATCTTCTTCCTTTTTGTCTCTTGATATAAGCCTTGATTCTTCTTGAGCACAAGAGGTCCATAGTTGTTCAAATGAAGGAGCTTCCTTCCAGCTACTTATACCTGCTGCAAATGCATCCCATGATCTAGGTAGACCATTGAGTGTTGTAGTCACAAGTTTGTTCTCAGAAATAATTTCTCCAATTGCTTGAATTCGGTCCTTTATTTGTGAAATCCTTACGAAATATGAAACCATAGTGTCATCATTTGTCATCCTTACATCACAAAGCTCATTCTTCAAGCTCATGGCTTGACCAACATTCTTGATGGTAAATAGATTAGTTAGGGCATCATACATCTTTTTGGAAGAATCCAATTTTGCAATAGGAAATTAGATGATCTCTAATTGAGTCCACAATAAGACTCATGGCAGCGATGTCAACCTCCTTAAACTTCTCCTTTCCTATAGTATTTGTTGGAGCTACAACCTTTCCTATCACAATATACAAAACCTTGTTCTTTGAAAGAATAAGATCAATTCTAAGATTCCAAGCTCTGAAGTTTGAGGTTCCTTCCAACTTTTTTTCATATTTCATAAAAGAAGCCACGGATGCAAATTAACAAGAAGGACTTCAACAATAGTGATCTCAAAGTATGGTTTCTTCAAAGGTGATCTTAATGTTCCTTCCTTCACCAAAGCTCTTATACAATGTTGATTTTCTAAGTACAATAAAGACTAGAATAATATTTTTTAAAAACTGATAATTATTTTTGATGTTAAACTTCTTTTAAATTATTCCAATATGTCAATCAACAAGAATACTTCAGAAATTCAACCATACAAGAACAGGAGAGATCACAATGCACAAAGAGAAGACAAGATTTACCTAGGGAAAACCTACTAAGGGGAAAAACCAAGCAACCTTTTCAATAGAGAAATTCTTTTGTTCAACAAGAGACACACCTAGACCTATGGTCAACCCCTCCAAGTCAAGTCTCCTAACCTGATCCAGCGCTTCACTCTATCTAATCTAACCCATAATTTTGGCCGTCCTCTAGCTGCCAAAATCCCAAAATTTCATCCCCCAGTAATTGCCTAGAAATTTTGTCCCCTACAACAAAAACTATCCAGAAATATGTGAACTGCAAAGAGAGAGAGAGTCTATTCACACGTGCAAGCTTGAGAGAGAGAAAAAGAGATCAAATTCATCCTTCTTTTCGTCCTCCTTGTCGTTCTTGATCTTCACTAGGATGCCCAAAAATTATCTTCTTGAGAAAGTGCGAAAAATGGTGTGAGAGAATGGGGTCAAGTTGCCTTTATATAGTGATCTATGTTGAAGAAAGTGTAACTAGGTTCAGTATTTACAAATGTAATTTTGATCTTTGTACTTGTCAAGAAAAAGACATATTATTTTTGTAAATTATAAGAATGAGTTTCTTGCTCATTCCATAGGTCTAGGAAAGTCAAAGACATGTGTAAAGAACTCTTCTTGAGCATATATGTAATGTATATGAGTCAACCTAGTGTCTAGAACAACCCTCCAAGACAAGCACAATCCTCTTGAAGAAGGCAACAAGCAAAACAGTCATGTCGGCCTGCAAAAATGAATTAAATAGCTAAAAGAAGTCATGTCGGCTCACATATAAAGACACACCTCTTCGTTGGTTCATGTCAGCTTAATATGGAGGGAAAACCACTATATATACCCTGCTGGGGTCACCACAGAAAAGACAATTCGGATACCTCTAAAACTTCGAATGGTGCAAGAATCTCAGTCAACCACAAGAGTACAGGAACTCGAATTTCTCTGAGTTTTCAGATGGGTAAAAAGGTCTGAAATCTGCAGTACAAGGAGACACAATTTCGGATGCCACAGTAAGGAAGATTCCAAGTATGCCTCTAGTACAAATCTCGGATTTATCTTGTATTTCGGAGGGCGATTTCAGGGAACATTTCGGATATCACTTCGGTGGACTATCCTACATTAGCATACACAATCTCGGCATATATATATGATGAATAAGATCCATGTATAGCACACACAGTCTCGGTTATCCAACAGTGACACTCTGTCTTGGCATGCATTTTGGATGATGGTCCTCGTAATCTCAGTCATGATCTCAGCATAAAGATAGTCATAATCCTAAGAGAGACATAGATACAATGATGAAGATCTAAGTGAAGGAGCAGCTATGGTGTAGCAACAATGATCTCTTTGTTATGGTGAAGTCCTCAATGAAGGTGCAGCAATGGTGTTGCAGCAGTAATGAAGATCTCGGTGGTGCAGTAGTGATGGCCTCAGTGGTGCAACAATGATGATGATCTCAACAGTGACAAAGAAGAGGATTGGGGTCTTGGTCTTGGAGTGGCATAGTAAGTCAAGGGTCATGGTCTTGGTGTTTGTCAATTGGAATCTCTATAAGAATAATTATGTGCGGGTTTTCCTTTCCAAGAGGGAGAGAATTTGGCCCTAGCAAAATGCCAACACCTTGTATTCTTGTCTCTTTGTTCTTTGGTAGCTATTTGATGAAATAAGAAACACACACTCTAATAATATCAAAGAGAAGATTGTGCTAATAAGAAAATTAAAATGCCTCACAAATAATTATCAAGTCAAGAAGAATCTCATTAACTATATGTGCCCTAGATTCTTCAACAATCTAATGGGTCAAACAAGTTTGTCCTTTGCCTAGGCCGACTTGACAACCTGGAGCCAAAAATTTCAATTTCAAAATTCAAATTTTCTTCGTTTAAAATTCGCAATGGGACTTTGACACAATATATTTTTCTTTTGACTCCATTTAAATCAAAACAAATACATCAAGTGGCCAAACATACATTATGAAGACCAACCATAGTTACAAAATTCAACATACGATGTACCTGCAATCCTCACTAGGAGGCCATGGAACGATTACAACCCAACAAAAGAGACAAAGACAAGAGGCTAACTAATAGTAAAACAACAACAATATTTACGAAAGAGAGATATGAGTTACTTATCTTTTAAAGATTATAGGGAAATGTCAGCTCCCTCTTGATCTTAACCTTCTTGCATCCATCTTTCAAATTTATCAACCCCAACCTCATCATCAGCATGATATCATTCCTTCCTTACATGAGCTAGGTTTTCTTCTTTCAACAGAGACATTAATCTAGGTCTAATTCTAGGGTTTCATCCACAAGCCCTAGAGCTTTCTTAATCATATCTTTCAAGATTTACCTAGGGTTTACAAACCCTAGGGGACTATCAGAACTTCCAAGAAGGTCTCATAGCACAAGTGTTATGACTTTTCTTCTCAGCTCCCTCTATTTCTTGGAGCAACTTTCTTGAATCAAATCAAGCTGATCATTTCTCAAAGACTTTGCCACATACTAATTTATTCTAGCAATAGCTAGACTCAAGCAATGGCATCCTAATACCAGCGATATATCTCAGCCAATATAATCATAATCTCAATAGTACAATTCAAGGTGTTATCTGCTAGGTTGTACCAAGCAAAATCTGAAGACATTCATGGCCCAATGTACAGGGCACCCATCAAAATTTTCAAAGGTCCAGAAGTCAACAGGTCACTTGTTGACCCTTTCTCTCTCCTCCCTCTATTTTTCTCTCTCTCAAATTTATAACCCTACAAGGAATTGCATTAAATGTTGCTAGTATAATGAACTGTTGTAACAGGCTTAGGCGACTTGGGACCCGATTATCAAGTGAGTCCACTCTAGAGTGTTTTTTTCACTTAACTAATTATTCTCGCTTTTCAGAGATGAATAACTAGCTGAATTTTTTTCACTCACATACCTCCAAGGCTAGATTGTGGCTTGATGATTGGGCCTTGCAGTTGTCCTAATGCCTACAAAGGATGTGTATTACCATACTAGGATATGTCTAAAGCATCACAGAATTTGATTAGGTTTTTATAGGATTTTTTAAAATTATTAAAAATTCCGCAAGATGGGATTTTTAATTATTCTTATGTAAATAGTAAATAAGTAGTCCTAGGAAATGTTTGGGTCATGTGAGTACGCGAAATTCGTCCTCAAAGCTCTAGCATTATCCTAAGACCCACTTTTGGGGTCAAAAAACAAATATTAACCCCTCAAAACCCACTTTTCCTAATGTAAGCAGCAAAAGTGGAAAAAATTTACAAAAATTAATAATTGAAACATATTAAATATGCTCTCAAAGTCAAAAGGACAAGGAAAATAATGTGGAAATAATAAGTGAAGATGAAGCATAGGCCATGGATGATGTGGCAGCCACCTTGGAGGTCAAAGTTTGAGTTTGACTACCTCTTAGAGGGCCCAAGTCTCCACCACAGCAGGCCAAGTTCTCATCTCAGAATGATCATGAATTTGGTATAAGTTTGGTGGGGGGACAACACTGCCACATGGGGCAGTTCATGTCCCCCACTTTATTAGGTCTGTTGAAGTCATACTCCACTTCCAACCAAAGAAGAGAACGCTCAGCCAGTTTGGACAGTCAACGCAGCATATTTTGGGCACAGTTTTTATGGACCAGATGTCAGTTGATTGCTGCAGCTTCGAGTGGAGTTTGTCTCCCACTAAACTCTACACATAGCCAATCAAAAGTAATACGTAAGCAATTAGAAGAGCGGTACGTAGGCACATCTTGGAGACATATGCAGCTGATATTTGACACACTGGTTTACACTTCAGTTTAATGTTGATTTGGTTGGGAGATCAGTGGGATATCATTCCCACTCAAACCACACTTCACAGATTTGCAAACTTGCACCAGCCAACTAATGGATACGTTGATCCTTACTCATGAAATGGTGACTGCCACCTACAGCTAGTGCAGATCAGTTTGGCCACTCTTTTCTACACTTGGAAACTTGACTTCACATTGGGATTGACAATCATTTGCCACTTGTTCTTCTCGTGTCATTGGGATTAGCTCCCTAAAATTGTATTAATCAAGCTCTTGGGGCTCTCTTTGTTGCTCATGGTTGGATGCTTGATGCTTCGTGAAACGTTGTTCATATGTACACTCTTTCCTTGATAAATATAATCAAGACTTTGGAGATCTAATCTCTTGCCTTGTGGGCTCTTGCTTAGTTGTGTGAGGTAACACTTGTGTTGTTTCAATGATTCATATGTTTTTGTGTTCATAATCTATTTGTTTACTTTCAAAATTAATTGTTTTGGTAGCCTATCCAACAGGGGCACTATTGTTTAGGGAAGAGGAATCCAACTATTTGGATATCCTCTTGGTTTGGCTAAGGTTTATACGTTCTTGGTTGAACAATAAGCTAATCCTTGTCATTATACAAGAAACTTCTCTAAGGCTCACTAATCTTTTGTATTGCAAGTCTTTTGTGTTGAAGTGTTATAGGTGACCTCGCACACTTGAAGGTGGTGAAATTCTCGGTTGAACCATCCACCTCCAAGAAGGCTAAGGGACCCCAATCCAACGTTGACAAAGGCTTTCTATGTTCTCCAAAGGATCGACCAAAAGAGGGTGTTTGAGCCCCTCAAGATTTGCTTCTCTCCATCCCATAAATTCTAGATTTATCTCTTGGTCACTTCTTGAATTTATCATTGAATATCAAAGCAAATAGGCTTGAGATTAGGCCATTATCTCAACAGTGGTCAATTTTGATCTAAGGGGAACAAGCTTGCTTGTTCCCTTTGATCAAGATTCAAAAAAGTATCTAACTTCCCTAAGTCTGATTTCCTTTTTCGTTAGATGCTCTTAAGTCATTTAGATTATTTTTCTTTCATGTGCAAGTTCATTTAAATCCACTAACAAACAAATTTGTATTGTTCTCTTGGCAGAAAATTCAAGGTTGCCATTAACCTCTCAACAATCCAATTTTGTTGAGGCTACGAGATAGAACTTTAAGGCTGCCTTTTTGGCAGACTTTAAGCCTTCTTGAAGCAGTCATAAGGAGCAGCCAGGGACTTGTCAACAGTCTTCAGAAAGTATCTTTAGAGCAAACCCAAATTGTCCCTTAAAGTTGACTTGCGTTCCAGCCTTCCTGAGCAGATTTCACTCCATCTAAAAGATTGATTTTCCTCGCAGACTATGGGCAGACTTTGCCTCATTTAAAGACTGATATTTTTTGTACATTTTGGGCAGACTTAAGGTGTCCCTTTGGACAGACTTGAAGGGGAAAGATCCCAACTCCTTCAGGACAGATTTGTAATCCCTCTTGAAGAGGGTTCACTTACGTTTTCATTGGAAGAATTTACCTCTTGGAATTATCCAATATTGTCTTGTAATTTGTTCCTAGTTGTAATTGATTCTTCAACTCATTCGATTCCTCTTAAAAAAAGGTGGCTAGTTGTAACTTGCTCATTGGCACTAGGAGAAGGCATTTTATCCTTCCACAGGATTTCATTGTAAGCCTTTTTTCCAACTCTATTTTTCATCCCTCATTTTATGAGAGGGATCCTAACTCTAATAAAAGACTCACTTTTCTTTTCGGAGCTTGGGGATTTTCCCCTTGGCATCTCTTTCCCCAATTGGGGAAGGTGTCTTCTGAATCATTGCTTGAGTGGCTCTCTTGTTCCTCTGTTTTTTTATGCATCTTTAAATTTCTAAATCTCATTATACATGTCAGGCATATTGAATGGTTGAATGGTTCTGGCTTAATTTCACTTGATCAATCTATTTGCCTCATTCATCTTGCAATTGCTTTCTTTTTTCTTTCATCAAGTTGTAGGATTAACTTGTTTCCACGTCATCTTTGCAAATCTCATTATGTTCAATTGTTATAGCTTCAATAGTTAGTTTATTCTTCAATTTTGTCATCTATTTTGCAAAGTAATCCTCTCTTTCATAAGCAATCATTGCACTAACAAATCTACCTCCAACATAAGTTGGTTGAAGTAGACAGAAGGTGTTGTAAAATACGGTAACCATGGTCAGTATTTTCATCTTGAAAAAGAAATGGAAATTTGAATTTTTAAATTTGACTCCAAATTTATTAGGTCAGTTGGGCCCCTAAAAGGCACCCATTAAACCCCCACTTGAAGACTATATAAAGGAGATCATTTTGACACATCAATTTTGTCTCGTACATCTCTGATCCAGTGAAATTACAGGTGGGCCAAAATTTAAGGAGGAAGAAATTTGAGGGGGAGGCCGAAATTCTAGGGAGGGCCGAAATTTCAGGAAATTGATATTTGGCATTGCAATTGATCACAATCTTGGTTACTAGTTTGGCTATTATTTTCTACTATGGTTATTTCTGATGTAATAATGAATCTGGAGCTCTCTCTCTCACATAACGAAAGATTTATGGATTTTCCTCTTGTGGGTTTTGCCCTGGCTGTGTGCCTAATTTTCTGTGTCTCTTGTCTCTTTGTTTCATGGTTACTTTACTGCTCTTTTCATGTCTTTGATAGTAAAAATGTCTAAACTGCATAATGATATTGTTAAATGCTATATGAATGTTGATAATGATCTGTTGAAATTGTAAATGTGTTGTTTTGTTATTCCCTAAGCAAATATTCAACATGGTATCAGAGCTGGGGGGGCGTTAAAGAAACCAAAGGAATGCATTCACTAATACTGAAAAAGGTAGACTGCGACAAAACAAAAATGATTAGCTTCATAGCACACACAAGAAAGATGAGAAGTTAATCATTCACGGGGGAGTTCAACAGGAAGAAGTATTTCATATGATGATAATTGCTATCTCGACATTCAGAATGGCTGGTTTCAAAGCTAGGTACATTCAGGGAAGATATCCACTCCAAACCTAAATTTAATACACGAGGCTTGCATGGAGATGAATTAATCGAACAAGAATCTTCCACCCAGTCAGGAACCCAATTTTGAGAGCTAAGAAAACCAGTGAAGCACCACCCGGATCAAACCCGCGGGTAAGGATGGGCCTATGGCTAGGCCGGGTCACCCTCATAGAACCCGCGGTCTAGACCCGGACCCGGCGATTTTTCCACAAGACCCGGCTACCCATATCAAACACGCGAGTAGCTCATTAGACCCTTATCGGACCCATATAGGACCCGTCGGGCATGAAAAGGCACAAACTGTCCAAAATTTTAAATTTTATCTTTTTCTTTTTCTTTTTTGGAAATGAGGTGGAGGGTAAGGGAAATTGGAGGGAACAAAATGCTTTTTTAGCACCTCTCTCCCTTCCATTTCTCATTCACTTGTCATTTGAGTGTTTGGCTACTTTGTGAGAGTGTTGAGAGTGAAGCTAAAGGAGCCTAAAGGAGCTGTTGGAGGAGGCTAAATGAGGCTTCATCGGATCAGACTAGTCTTCAGGTAGGCTTCATGAACCTAGTTAGAATATTTTCCATGTATTCATTTTTGTTTTTGTTTTTTTTTTATTTTTTTTATGTTTGGGACTGCCTGCGATTGAGTTTCTCAGCCACACAGCGAAAAAAAATTGCAAATTTAAAAAAAAAATAATAATAATAATAATAATAATAATTTTTTTTTTCTTCCAGATTTTGTCACCATGCCACCAAAGGGTTTCAGACAATCTCGTGATCCGACATGGGCACATGGTCAACGAATCATTGCCGGTAATGACCACAATATCAAGTGCAATTATTGCAATGCCACAATGCATGCAGGCATAAATAGGCTGAAATACCACCTAGCCAGAATTCCTGGGAATGGTGTGGGATGCTGTCCAAGTTGCCCTGATGAAGTCACTATTGAAATGGTAGTTGCTTTGGAAACCATTAAAGAAGCAAGTTATAAGGGGCAAGAAGGAAGGATGAGATTGTTGGGATAGGTAGATCTTCATCTCGGAGTGAAACACAATTTCAAAGTCCGAGTATTGGTAACTCCTCTTCAAGTGTTGTGGCAAACAGGAGTATAACCTCTTCCTTCTTCAATCCTTGTACAACTCTAGGAGCTCAACCAACCTTGGACAGTTTCAATGAAAAGAAGAGGAAGGAGGCAGATATGGCAGTGAAGAGGTTTTGGTACCATGACAGTCTTTCATTCAACTATGCAAAGTCTTGTTTTTATCAGCCCATGGTGGATGCCATTACAAGTGTTGGCCCTGGATACACAAGCTTGAGTATGTCAAGGAACAATTGGAGAGCATTAAAAGCTCATGGAAATTTACAAGTTGTACAATTATGTCTAATGGGTGGATAGATCAAAGGGGTAGAGCAATAATAAATTTTGTTGTAGCTTGCCCTAAAGGAACCATGTTCCTAAAATCCATTGATGCATCTACAAATGTAAAAGATGCACATTTGATTTTTTCATTGTTGGTTGATGTGGTGGAAGAAGTTGGGATTGCAAATGTTGTCCAAGTAATCACAGACAATGCAGCAAATTATGTGGCAGTTGGAAGGTTGCTCTGTGTCAAATATCCCACCATTTTTTGGACTCGATGCACTGCCCATTGCATAGACTTGATGCTAGAGGACATTAAGAAGTTGGAGTGGGTGCAAGATGTTGTGCAAGAATGCAAGCAAATTACCAAGTATATTTATAATCATGCTTGGGTGTTGGACCTTAAGAAGGAATTCACACAGGGTGAGCTTAATCGCCCAACTGTTACACAGTTTGCTACAAACTTTCTTTCCCTCCAATGCCTTTTGTATGAGTACCAAGCTTTGAGAAGAATGTTTTGTAGCCAGCAATGGGTATTTTGGAAAGATAGCACAAAACCAGAAGCAATGTCTGTGAAAACAATTGTCTTTGCCAATAGTTTGTGGGACAAAGTCACTGAGATTGTCAGCTTCACTGAGCCCCTTGTGAAAGTCCTGAGATTGATGGATGGAGAGAAACCTGCAATGGGATATATTTATGAGGGCATGGACAGGGCCAAAGAGGCCATCAAGACTCTCTATAAGGGAAATGAATCTAAATATCTCTCTATATGGCAAATTATTGATTCCAGGTGGGACAAGCAACTACATTCACCATTGCATGCAGCAGGATCATATCCCAACCTGAGCTTATTCTATAATGAGGAGTCTAGCATTTAAAGAGATCCCAAGGTGATGAGAGGTGTCATGATATGCATTGAGAAGATGTTCCCGGATCAAGATATTCAGGACAAAATCAACATACAACGAGATATGTACAAGGAAGCATCTGGCATGTTTGGATTCAGCTCAAGCCAACGTCTCAAGGACAAGAAAATGCCTTGTAAGTGCAAATTGTTAGAACTTAACTTGTAATTTTGCTAGCTCTCTTTCATGTGTTTGGCATTGCAAACTAATAATCTTTGTTGTTATTTTTTTACAACTCATTGGTGGATAGATTGTGGCACTGAGGCACCATAATCACAAGAATTCGCCATCAGAGTTATGAATCAACCCTGCAGTGCTTCTTCTTGTGAGCGCAATTGGTCAATGTTTGAGCACATCCACAACAAAAAGAGAAACAGAGTGGAGCATGAGAGGTTGGAGAAGTTGGTTTTCATCTACTACAACCTTTGAATGCTCACAAGACAAGTGCGACCAAAGGATACAGATCCAATTTTATTAGATACTATTAATTTAGAGTCTGATTGGGTTGTGGAGGAGGAGGCCCCTGATTTGAGTTGGCTTGATGAAGAGACTGAGGATCTCTCTAGTTTTCCATCTCAAATGGAAACTCCAAATACACCCGCCTCATAGTTGCTTCAACCTTCCGATGTTACCACTAGCTCCAAAAGGGCTTATTTTAGGCGTGGTCGTCCATGAGTGATGAGACTCAAGATAGTTATGAGACAATCATTTATCATTTATGAGTCATGGCATATGTATTTGAATTTTGAACTTGCTGACATTTTTTATTTTAATTATGGAATCATAAGTCCTTTTCTTATTCAGTATCTAAATGTTTTGCTTACAAAAATCAAATATGTTATGTTGTACTTTTATAGATATGAGATGATGTTATGAATTATTGCATATATTGTGGTTTTTATAACTTATAAGGATTGGAATTGTCATTAGTTTCTTTTTTGTGCTTAAAATTTACCATATTTTAAGTTTTTTTTTGTATTTTGACGAGTCTTATACGAGTCGACGAGTCAATGCCGTGACGAGTCTTATACGAGTACAAGTCATGCAACATTGAAGAAAACTAACTTGAAAATGTTGAAAATCCTTCAAGAGTGAGCTCACGTCCAGTGCGACAACGCTGAGAAAGGAATTATGTGAGAAAATCAAGATCTGACCTAGTTTGAAGATCTCAACAGGCTCGTGAAAACCTGACATAACCATCAGCAAAAGTTGAAGTGCCTTGACTATCTAACAAGTCCCTGAACTTTCAAATGTAAAATAATTATATTTTGAAAGCTGAGTTAGATCATGAATTGTATGTAGACATGTTAAAATTGGCAAGTAGGGCCAAATTCCACTTTAGACAGCTCATTTGATGGAGATAATTATTTCATTGTATTCCTCCTTTCGAGAAGACCAAAATCGAAAGCCCTAAACCAAAAAGCCTAACCAGAAAGCCAACGTTGGTCAAACAAGGCAGATTTTGACCTCCAAAACAGTCCAGTCAAACTCGGTGAACTTGGCCTCCAACAGCAAATCAAATCAGCCCAAAAACAGTCTGAAAATACTCAGTCAAACTTGGTCAACGCAAGTCAACACTATAGTCAAACCCTTCTGCAATCAACGCTAGTCAAACAGTACGGACTGCCTCAATTTTTGTGCCCATAAATGCGGCCTTCCCAAACAAAAAGTCTCCCAAAAAAACGCAGTCAAACAGGCAACGTTGTTGGTCAACGCTTGGTCAAACTTTCCTGAAATTCTGTCAATGCAAAAAAGCAGTCCTCTTCTTCGCACATGTGGACACAGTTGTCCTAAAATCTGTACCCAATCATATGAGGAGAGAGAGATGTGTGAGAAGGTGAGTGATGTCCAAATGAGGCAAAGGCACCTTCTATTTATATGCAAACGTTGAGGATGAATAGACATGACTGTTGGGCTTCTGAGCCTACATTAGTTTGTGCCGACCTTGACAATTTGTCCATAAACAAAATAAATTCATAATACCATTTGTACATGTCAGAATGAGATGATCTTTAGATCAATCCTACGCCTCTCAAAGAGAGGAATCCAATAAAAATATCAGCTGCATATATGAGTTATCCAAGGTAGATTTTGGCCCTAGTTGCCAAATTTAACACTCCCTCTCAACTAGGAGGAACCATCTAACAATTTGTACCGTCCCTGATCTGCTCTGCTGAACCATGAAGAAATAATGAAGAAAAAAATGATCGAGAATGTATCATACCATTCTCCACTAACCTGAAGTCAATCTTCAATAATCGAGAGTATATTATACTACTCTCCACTGACCCAAAGTCAGTCTCCATTAATCTCATATCAATATCAAACATCCTAGCATAGGGAGTATGGTAGTACATGATGCGTCCATCGGTAGTACTATGGTCCCTATCCTCATTTCCCTGCTCATTGGCCAAATGAGAGGTACTTCCCATGAGTCCCAGATTGCATGGGTAGGATGCGCTGGTAGGAGAAGGTGAACCACTCATCCTATGCATATCTCAACATGGGGTATCACAGGGGAAGGTGAACCACTCACCCTGTACACAACGCACCACTAGGGGAAGGTGAACCACTCACCCTGTACACAACGCACCACTAGGGGAAGGTGAACCACTCACCCTATGGTCGCTCATCACTCCAAGAAATACCCCAAGCCCTCCGAAGCTCCCAAAGCTCAATATCCATCTCATACGGGACCCTCATAAGAGGGTCTCTCCACAACTCCAAGTCGTTCACGGAAGGTTAAAACTTTGACCTTCCCTAGGGGCTTCGTAAGAACATCTGTGACCTGATCATCAGTCCCAATATGCGAAGCTTTATTGCTCCCTGTTGTACCATATCCTGAATAAAGTGGTACTTGATATCAATATGCTTGGAGCAGTCATGAAACACGGGATTCTCAGAAAGATGAATCCCACTTTGGTTGTCGCAATAGATCACGATGGTATCCAATACATGTCCAAACAACTCACTAAATAGCTTCCTCAACCAAACAGCTTCATAAGAGGCTATACTAGCAACAATATATCCAGCCTCAACGGTGCTCAAAGCAACCGACTTTTGCTTCCTGCTCATCCAAGATATTGAAGCAGAACCTAGAGAGAAGCAACATCCATATGTGCTTTTACGATCCACCACACTGTCAGCCCAGTCAGCATCAGAATAACCATGGAGCCTCATTCCCGGCAGTGTATCTCAGTCCATAGGTGATTATGCCCTGGAGATATCTCAAGAGATTCTTGGCAGCAATCCAATGTATGTGATGAGGCTCGACCGTAAACTGACTCAATGTGTTCACTGCAAAACATATGTTCGGACAGGAGTTCACCAAGAACATCAGGGCCCCCACAAGTTGACAATACTCAAAAGGATTTCCCAAATCGAGCCCAGCAGCACTTCCGCATAACTTCTTGAAGTTCAGTTCCATCGGAGTAGTCACGGACTTGCAGTCCACCATCCCAAATCTTTCAAGTAGCTTTACAATGTATTTTCCTTGATAAAGGAAAATCTCACCTGGCTTTTGCCAGACCTCCAACCCTAAGAAGTAATGCATTAATCCTAGGTCCTTTATCTCGAATTCAGAAGCCAACTCCCTCTTACATTGATGAATAAGAGTGTCTCCACCTGTCAGAAAGAGATCATCCACATAAAGTACCAAGATGAGAGGTCTATCATTCTCAATCTTAAAGTAAAGGTTTGGATCAACTTCACTTCTCGTAAATCCCAACTTCATCAGATAGTTGTCGATCCTCTCATACCGAGCTCGAGGAGCTTGCTTCAACCCATAGAGGGCTTTCTTCAACCTGCATACATATGTCTGGCGACCTTTAACTTTGAACCCCTTGGGTTGTTCTACATAGACTTCCTCCTTAATTGAACCATGTAAGAAAGCGATCTTGACATCTATCTGGTGTAGATTCCATCCTTACAAGGCAACAAGGGCAATAATTAAACGAATGGTGGTGGTGTATCCGGCAACAAGTGCAAATATCTCATCGTAGTCCACACCTTCCTTTTGAGAGAAACCTCGAGCAACAAATCTAGCTTTGTACTTTTCAGTACTTCCATCAGCTCCATGCTTGATCTTATAGAGCCATTTCGAGGTGACAACAGATTTGTCCTTGGGTCTAGGAACCACATCCCACACATCATTTTTCATAATTGATTCATACTCTTTGTTCATAGCGTCCTTCCAAACTTGGTGCTTCACAGCTTCTTCGAATGTGCCAGGCTTAGATTGAACAATGGTGCTCATTGCAGTGAAGTACCCTTGGTACCTATTCGGCTTCTTACTTTCACGAAATGTCCCCCTTGGTGCAACATACTTCTCGGCATCTTCGAGAGTTTCCCTAAGCCATGAGGGTCTCCTCTTCAAGGAGGAGGGCTCATGAGGGAGTGGGTCAATGGGATCCATTGGTTCTTCAACATCGGGAATCGGTTCATCCTGCGGTTCTCCTTGTCTACCTGGATCTAATTCTTTGTCCTTCCTTGAAAGAGGAAGGTTACTAATCTTCCCAAGGGCAGCATCCTCATCAAAGGTGACATCATGACTTATCTCCGCTTCTCTTAAACCAGACACATAGATTCTATATGCCTTAGAAGTTTCATTGAAGCCCACAAATGTTCCTTTCTTCCCAGAAGCATCCAATTTGCTTCTCTTTTCTTTCGGCGCATGAAAATATACGGGACTACCAAAAATTCTAAAGTGAGAAACATCAGGTTTCTTACCGGTGAAAACTTCTTAGGGGATTTTGGAGTCCAGCACTTGATGAGGGCATCTATTTGAACATACACATAGTGTTCGCAACTCTGGCCCATAAGAACTTCGGAAGGCTTTGATCATGAGCATGGCACGAGTGGCTTCTACAATAGAACGGTTCTTCCTTTCAGCAACACCATTTTGCTTAGAAGTATATGCAGTAGTAGTCTCCCTCTTAATGCCAGCTTCTCTACAATAGTTATTGAACTCATTTGATTCATATTCGATTCCATTATCAGTCCTCAATATTTTGATCTTCTTCCCTGTTTGATTTTCGACCAAAGCTTTGAAAGAACAGAACCATGAGAATACTTCGTCCTTCTTTAAGAAATATATCCAAGTCTTGCGAGAGAAATCATCCATAAAGATAGCATAATATAAATATCCTCCCAAAGAGTTCACGGGCATCATACCAAATAGATCAGAATGAACCAATTGCAATATGTCGGTAGTCTTGCTATCACTTGAGGGGAATGGTCCCCTTGTATGCTTTCCTTCGACACACCCCTAACAAACACCTTCATGTTCTACTTTAAATTCAGGCATACCTGTCACCATCTTCCTCACATCAGGTAGAGCCTTATAATGTAGATGGGCAAACCTCTGATGCCATAATTCGAATTGAAGTGATGTGTCGCAAGACATAGCTCCCAATGGACTTCCTCCAACTTGATATAAGCTATCAACCCTGAATCCAAGTGTAAATGCATCTTTGAAACTTTTATTCCACACGTACCTTTCCATCAATGAAGGCCACCTTGAGAGCCTTATAATGTAGATGGGCAAACCTCAAGTGCCATAATTCGGACTGAAGTGATGTGTTGTAAGACATAGCTCCCAATGGACTTCCTCCAACTTGATATAAGCTATTAACCCTGAATCCAAGTGTAAATGCATCGTTGAAACTTTTATTCCACACATACCTTTCCATCAATGAATACCACCTTGAATCCTTTGTCCTCAATTGTCGAGATAGATACCAGGTTCTTCTTTAGATCTGGTACATATAGTACTTCTTGTAGATGAATGGTGTTACCTTGATTCAATTGAAGAGTAACATTCCCAACTCCCTTCACGAGATAGGTGGCATTGTCTCCAAGAATAATTTCCAAATTTGTATCCTTTTCAATCAAATTTGAAAGAGCTTCCTTATACCTAGTGAAGTGCCTTTAGGCACCACTATCAATCAACCAATTTCCTAAGGTATCCGAAGGAGAGGCGGTAGAGAGGGCAGATATAAGATAAAATTATTTTTCCTTGTTATCAACAACATTAGATTCATCATACCTGGTGTTTCTTGATCTCTTGGGAGGGCGACCATTTCCTTATTGAGGAGCGGGAGCATTCCTTTTTCCTCTGTTGTTGAATCTCCCATTCCTTTGATTGTTCTTGCCCCTGAAATTGTTGTTGTTGTGATTATCATCATCATGAGGTGTATCCCTTCTATTAGGACACTTCGTAGCATAATGGCCAAACTTGTTGCAAACGAAGCATCTTTCCTTCCTTCCATTCTTGAAACCCGATCTTCCTTGACATTGCTTCTTTGAACCTACATTGTTCTTCTTTTTAGCATGAGCAGAGAATGCAGTAGGATCATTCCTATTTGAAGGCATATCTAGTTCCATCATCCTTGCTTCTTCTTGAGAACATCCAGTCAGCAATTCTTCAAAACCTGGAATCCTATCGTTGTTAAGAATAGTAGTATTGAACACATGTCACTCACGAGGGACTCCTCCAAGGGCAATGAGAGTAAGCTCCCTATTAGCAATAGCTTCTCTAATCGAAAGAACATCATTTTTTATCTCAGTAATCCTCATGAAGTAGGATTGAATATCTTCACCTCTTCTCTTCTTTATGTCCTTCAATTTGTTCTTGAGAAAGAGAACTTGGTTTGCATTGCTAACTCTGAACATGCCAACCAACCTGTCATATATCTCCTTTGGTGTGTTCAAATCGAAGATGTATGCAACCAAATGCTTATGCATAGAATCCCTGATGATCTTCTTTGCTTTGACTTCACCCTTCTTGTACTTTGTCTTAGCGGTAGCTCGTGCATTTGGAGGCTCAGAAATCTTTCCCTGCACATAATCCCTGACATCCTGCTCTTCCAAAGTCAAATCAAGAGACATCTTCCATGCATGATAATCAGATTTATCATTGAGCATTTCATCAGATTTGAAGTAGGATGTGGAGGCCATTGACTCTTGTCCTTATCCAACAAATCTCAGTGATTGCTCTTCTTAGTGATTACTTTTTTCACTCTTGCTTGGGCTTTGTCTTCACCTCAACTCCGATACCATGTTAATTTTATTTAGATCAAAATTGTATGTTCTATGCTTAAGAGCAATTTACTTCAATTTTCTTATTAGCCCAATTTTATTTAGATAAAAATGGTATGTTCTATGGTTAAGAGCAATTTACTTCAATTTTCTTATTAGCCCAATATCAATTTCCAGATTAGCAATCACATTAACATGATAGTAAATGTAGATAGAACATAAATAAAATAGTATACGACAAGAGGACACAAGATATGGCGCCAGCCAGGAACAAACCCCAATGTGGGGAAACCCTTTGATCGATTCTTCTTATTATTCTTCAAAAGTTCAGCACAAAGAGAGAGTACAATATGCAATATTCACTTAACCAATCAAAGTGAATTCTATCCAGTCAAACAACAGTCACAGAAAGCCCTAACCAGAAGGTCAACATTGGTCAAACAGGGCAGATTTTGACCTTCAAAACAGCGTGATCAAACTCGTCAACTCGGCCTCCAACAACAAATCAAATCAGCCCAAAAACAGTCCAAAAATACTCAGTCAAACTTGGTCAACGCAAGTCAACGTTGCAGTCAAACCCTTCTGCAGTCAACATTGATCAAACAGTGCGAACTGTCTCGATTTTTGTGCCCATAAATGCGGCCTGCCCAAACAGAAAGTCTCCCACAAAAACACAGTCAAATAGGTCAACACTTGGTCAAACTTTCCTGAAATTCAATCAACGTAGAAAAATAGTCCTCTTCTTCTTCGCATGTGTGGAGAGAGGTTATCTTGAAATCCGTACCTAATCATACGAGGAGAGAGAGATGTGTGAGAAGGTGAGTGATGTCCAAATGAAGCAAAGGTACCTTCTATTTATATGCAAACGTTGAGGATGAATAAACGTGACTGTTGGGCTTCTAAGCCTACATTAGTTTGTTGGCCGACCTTGACAATTTGTCCATAAACAAAATAAATTCATAATTCCATTTGTACATGTCAGAATGAGATGATCTTTAGATCAATCCGACACCTCTCAAAGAGAGGAATCCAATAAAAATATCAGCTACATATTGGTCCAAAGAAAAGAAAGAGTAATATTGGTCCAAGATGACAGGGTCAAAGATCTAAGAAGGGATTCAAAGAAGAAAGACAAGGAAGATGTTACAATTGCAACAGGTTTGGCCACTATGCTAGAGAGTGTCCTCAATAAGAAGAATCCTCCAAGGGATGATGAAAACAACAATTTCAAAGGCAATGGCAATCAAAAAAAAATGGGTTCAACAACAAAGGAAAGAGGAATGCTCCCGTTGCTTGAAATGGAAATGTACGACCTCCCAAAAGGACAAGAAATGCCAGGTATGATGAAAGTAATGTTGTAGAAAAACAAGATGAGTTTTCTCTTATTTCCACTCTATCTACTTCCTATCCTTCAGATACTTTGGATCATTGGTTGATTGATAGTGAAGCCTCAAGGCACTTCACTGGATACAAAGAGGCCAACTCAAATTTGGTTGAGAAAAAGACTAATCTAGAGATTATTCTTGGAGGTAATGCCACCTACCCCGTGAAAGGGAAAGGTACTGTCACTCTTCACTTGAATCAAGGTCAAACCATTCATCTACAAGATGTGTTGTATGTGCCCAATTTGAAGAACCTGGTATCTATTTCTGCGATGGAAGACAAAGGCTTCAAGGTAGCATTCATTGATGGAAAGGTACGTATTTGACAAAGAAACCCTAAAGATGCATTTACTCTTATATTTAGGGTTGATGGTCTCTATCAAGTTGGTGGAAGTCCTCTGGGAGCTTTGGCAAGTGATACTTCTCTTTAATGTGAATTATGGCACCGGAGATTTGCCCACTTACATTACAAAGCCTTACCTGGGGTCTATGTCACAAGGTTTGTCGAACTTTAACCTTGAGGTTCGAATTTTGGAGAACCTTAAAAAAAAATTGAGGTTCGGCGAACCTCATAGCCATTGACCAAGTCCATAGATCAAAAATCATAACTTCCTGTCGCAACTCAAGCTTATAATTTATCCTTGCAGTTTCCATGTCTGTGATAGCATTTTTGATGTTTATTGATGTTGATTTCTTACTATTTTATAATATAATTCATTTTAAATTAATATATATATATATATATATATATATATATATATACGAACCTAATGACGAACCTCATCAAAACATTCGAACTCAAACCGAACCTAATCATTGTTGAACCCAAACTCAAACCCAAGCCATGTGACATTGCCTGGGGTAAGGAAGATGGTCACAGGTATGCCCAAGTTTAACATGAACCCTAAAGGTGTTTGTCAAGGTTGTGCAACTAGGAAACATACAAAGGGACCATTCCCTTCTAGTGAAAGCAATACAACCGATATTCTTCAATTGGTCCATTATGACCTATCTAGTGCCTTACCCATAACCTCATTAGGAGGATACATAAATTATGCAATCTTTGTGGATGACTTCTCACGCAAAACATAGATCTATTTTTTGAAAAGGAAGGATGAAGTGTTCAAATGGTTTTGTTCTTTCAAGGCATTGGTGGAAAATCAAACAGGGAAGAAGATCAAGATGTTGAGGACCGACAACGGAACCTAATATGAATCAAATGAATTCAATGACTTTTGCAGAGACGATGGCATTAAGAGGGAGACAACTATTCCATACACTCCTGAGCATAATGGTGTTGCTGAAAGAAAGAATCGAACAATTATGGAAGCCACTTGTGCCATGACCTATGATCAAGGTCTACCAAAGTTCTTATGGGGAGAAGCTGCCAATACTATCGTATATGTTCAAAATAGGAGCCTGCATCAAGCCTTGGATTCGAATACACCTGAGGAAGTCTTCACTGGTAAGAAACTTGATGTTTCTCATTTTAGAATATTTGGTTGTCCAGTATACTTTCATGTGCCTAAAGAGAAAAGGAATAAGCTGGAAGCTTCTAGGAAGAAAGGTATATTCGTCAGCTAGAGTGAAAATTCAAAAGCATATAGAATCTATGTACCATGTCAAAGAGATGTGGAAGTAAGTTGTGATGTCACTTATGATGAAGACACTGGCCTTGGGAAAGCCATAGATCTCCCCATCTCAAGGAAGGACGATGATGACGTTGTTGAAAATCAAGATGAACCTCCGACGGATGAGCCTATGCCCGATGTTGATGGCTCGCTGGATCCTATTGATCCACCACTTGGTGATCCCTCTACCTCAAGGAAATGACCACTATGGCTCGAAGATACTCTTGAATACGCTGAAAGGCATATTGCTCCAAGAAGGACATTTCGTGAAAGTAAGAAACCGAACAAGTATCAAAGGTACTTGGTTTCCATCTATTGTTCAAGCTGAACCATGCACGTTCGAAGAAGCTGTAAAGCACCGAGTATGGAAAGATGCAATGAATGAGGAATATGAATCGATCATGAAGAATGATGTCTAGGACATGGTGCTTAGACCTAAGGAAAAATCCATGGTCACCTCTAAATGGCTTTACAAAATTAAACATGGAGCTAATGGGAGTGCTAAAAAATATAAGGCCAGGTTCGTTGCTCGTGGCTTCTCTCAAAAGGAAGGAGTGGACTATGACAAAATATTTGCACCAATTGCCCGATATACCACTATCCGATCTATTATTGCTCTCGCTGCCAATCAAGGATGGAGCCTACATCAAATGGATGTCAAACTACTTTCTTGCATGGCTCGCTTAAGGAGGAAGTCTACTTGGAACAACCTCAAGGGTTTGAGGTACAAGATCGAAGGATACATGTATGCAGGTTGAAGAAAACCCTCTATGGGTTGAAGCAAGCCCCAAGGGCTTGGTAAAGGATTGACAGTTATCTTATGAAGTCGGGATTTACAAGGAGCTATGTTGATCCTAATCTATAATTCAAGGTTGAGAAGGACGTGCCTCTTATTTTGGTCCTTAATGTTGATGATCTCTTTCTAACAGGTGTAGACCCTCTCATTTATCAATGCAAGAGGGAGTTGACTTCTAAGTTTGAGATGAAGGACCTAGGACTGATGCATTACTTCCTAAGCTTGGAGGTCTGGCAAAAGCCAACCGAGATATTCCTTTCTCAAGGAAAATAGATTGTGAAGCTACTAGAGAGATTTGAGATGGTGGAATGCAAATTTGTGTCTACTCCGATGGAACTCAACTTCAAGAAGCTATGTGGAAGTGTTGTTGGGCCCGAATTGGCAAACCCCTCCAAGTATAGACAACTTGTGGGGCCCTTGATGTTCTTGGTAAACTCCCATCCAGACATATGCTTCGCTATAAATACTTTGAGTCAATTTATGGTTGAGCCTCATCACATACACTGGATTGCTGCCAAGAATCTCTTGAGATATCTTCGTGGCACAATCAACTATGGGTTGAAATACACTGTCGGGAATTTGAGGCTACATAGATATTTTGATGCTGACTGGGCTGGCTATGTGGTGGATAGAAAGAACAGGTCAAGATGTTGCTTCTCATTGGGATCTGTTTCAATTTCCTGGATGAGCAGGAAGCAGAAATCGATTGCCCTAAGCACCACCGAAGCTTAATACATTGCAGCTAGTATGGCCTGTTGTAAAGTGGTTTGGTTGAGGAAGCTCTTCAATGAGCTATTTGAGCATGTGCCGGATACCACCATAATCTATTGCGATAATCGGAGTGGGATTCGCCTTTCAAAGAATCTTATGTTCCACGACCGCTCCAAGAACATTAATATCAAGTACCACTTTATCCAGGATATGGTACAACGAGGAGCAGTAAGGCTCCAACACATCAGGACTAATGAGCAGGGTGCTGACATCTTCACGAAACCCTTGGGGAAGGTCAAATTCTTAGCCTTCTGAGAGAGACTTGGAATCATGGAAGGACCCTCCCATGAGGGTCCCGCTGAGTTGGACATTGAGCTTTGGGAGCTCCTAGGGGTTTGGGGTACTTCTTGGAGCTATGAGCGACCATAAGGTGAGTGGTTCATATTCCACTATAGGTACGTTGTGTACATGGGTGGGTGGTTCACCTTCCCCTATGATACCCCATGATGGTTGACATGTGTGTAGGGTGAGTGGTTCACCTTCCCATACAATTAACGACACGTGTGTAAGGTGAGTGGTTCACCTTCCCCTAAGATTAATGATATATGCATAGGATGAATGGTTCACCTTCTCCTATGGCATATGAGCAGGATGGGTGGTTCACCTTCTCCTGCAGATGCCCCAGCGTACATCCCACCCATGTAGTCCGGGACTCATGGGAAGTACCTCTCATTTGGGCAATGAGTTGGGAAAAGTGGATAGGGACTATAGCACTACATATGGACGCATCGTGTACTGTCGTACTCCGTATGTCTAGGATGCATGGTGTTCAACAACTTGATCTAGGATCAAGTCTGATTAGGGTTCTACCCCTGGTTATGTGGACTGACACTCATGGGAAGTACCTCTCATTTAGGCAATGAGTTGGGAAAAGTGGATGGGGACCATAGCACTACATATGGACGCGTCGTGTACTGTCGTACTCCCTATGTCTAGGATGCATGGTGTTCAACAACTTGATCTAGGATCAAGTCTGATTGGGGTTCTACCCCTAGTTATGTGCACTGACTTTTGTCAGTGGAGAGTGGCAAGGTCTTGTGACTCACTCTCAATCAATTCTTCTTCATTATCTATATCAGTGTTCAATAGAGTTGAGACGAGATGCAGAGATAGTATATGATGACATGATGGCATGATGATCGATGGTCATATATTGCCAGGTGGAATTCTCCCTAATTGAGAGGGAGTGTTAAAATTGGAAACTAGCGCCAAATTCCACTTTGGACAGCTCATTTGATGGAGATAATTATTGCAATGTATTCCTCTTTTTGAAAGGACCATAATCAACCTAAATATCACCCAAATCGGACAGGGAGAAATATATTTTTGAGGTCAAGCCTGCACATGTGCAAATTGTCAAGGCCGGCTACATCATAATGTAGGCTCATGAAGCCCAATGGACATGTCTCTTAACCCTCAACGACTTCTATAAATAAGAGAGACCTCCAACCTCCTTTGGCATCATCACAACTCATCATTTCTCTCTCCTCATCTGATTGGGTCATACAAATTGCAGGAGCAGCTCTTTTTTTCTCTCACATGTGTGGCTGAAAGAGGACGAATTTCAGGAGGCCGAATTTCAGAACTGATGCAGGGTTTGACCAGCGTTGACCAAGGGCTGTTTGATTGAGTTTGACTATGATTTTTGTGGAAAATTTTATGTTAGGGCAGGCCGCATTCATTGGCACAAATACCGAGATTTTCTGGGATGTTTGACCTGCATTGACTGTAGGCCTGTTTGACTGCAGGGTTGACTTCAGGTTGACCAAGTTTGACCTCTCTTTTGTTGACTGTTTTGGGCTGACTTTGATCAGAAAAGAAGGTCGAGTTTGACTAGGTTTGACTTAGCAACCTTGTGGATTGTTTGCTGCTGCATTGACTTTCTGATTAGCGTTGTTGACTGCTGCTATCTGGAAGCAGGAAAATCACAGATTGACTGGGTTGTTTTGGACAGGTTTTGATCATCTATTGGCAAGTCAATATTGACTTTATTGTACTCTCTCTCTCTGTTGAACATTTGATATTTATAATAAGAAGAACTGATCAAAGGGTTTTCCCCATCTTGGGGTTTTTCCCTGGCATTCGCCAAATTCTGGCGTCCTCTTGTCTTCTGCATTTATTGTTCATGTTCTATTTACAATTACTGCCAATGTGATGATTAATGTGATTGCTATTGGAAATTGTCATTGGGTTATCAAAAGGACATTGGAATAATTGTTGCAAGCATAGAACATATCATTGTTAACTAAAATTAACAGGACAGCTACTATAAGTTATTTCAACAAGATCACTATTAATCAGATGGCAGTTGTCTACATCACTGGTTTGATCAGATTTTTCAACCTCAACAAACAGATTAGTCAAGTCATAAGATTCTTCTAAATGTGTATCTGAGGATGTGTAGATCGGAAAGCTTTCGTGAATAACCTAAACTGAAGGATTAATTCCATCCAAGGTTGGAGATTGCAAGTCAATAATTACATTGCTTTCTTCCTCATCATGGATGACCTTACCACCTTGTGTCACTTTGAAATTCAACTCATCAGATTGTGAACTCTAAGTGCATGGCATATTTTCATCATCAGTTGTTTCATTACATGTGGTAGAACAGTTGATAGGTATGTGAAATTTACCGAGGCTCTATGTGAATCTCTATTTTGTGGAAGGCCTAAGACAGAAGTTGTGTGGGGCAGGTGCTGGTCAGGTATGTCTAGAAGTTCTGGGCACAAGGTCACAGGATCATTGGTTTTAAGGTAAGGGTCGAGACCCCTGGCCATAAGGTTTGGTTCTCTGAAGGAAGGAGGGCCGCTATGTTTGGTGAACCAGCAAGGTAAGAAGGGTCTATTTTGAGGAGAGTCGAAGTTTCCTCAGGTCTATAATACGTAAAGAAACCAAGCATTGATCTAAGTCTCTCTGTGGCCCAAACCTGTGATCTGATCCTCTGTATATGTGAGCTTCTCTGTGATGATTCATGTAAACCTAAGACCGCTTTCTATGTGAAACAAAAAGAAAAGAATTTTGAGGAGTAATGTGAGTCTTGAAGTGTGAGCTCTGTTTTTTCTGTGGCATGGTTTACAAGCTCTGAGGGTCCTTTATTTGTGCGTACTCAAAAATAGTGAGTATTATCATGCTAGTAAGAAAACCAGATCCTGAACTTCCAGTACATGTCTTTATGGCATTTGACATGTCTCCATAAGCGAAATTATATATGGCAAGGCCCTATGTATGTAAGCTCTATGAATTATTGTTTCCAGGCATGCGAACTTTAAGACATTGACCCTTGATAGATAATGTGAAGTTAAATATGCAAAGTTGCACTATAAATATTCTATGAAATAATGCATCCTTGTGTTAAGTCTTTTGATGTGCAAAGACTCCTGTGAATAAGGAAGGTTCTGAGATGCAAATTACTTTGTGATACATTGCAGTCCTAAGGAAATTTGAGCGAAATCAAACTCTATGATGCAAGTTTCTCTAAGGATACCTTCTCTGAAAATGTCTGAACTGTTTATTCTCTATGGTTCGTTTCAAAAATCCAATCCTGAGGACTTGTAATAGTTATTTCAAACCGGAGTCTTCTATATTCTGTAATCTCTATGCGAGTTTCCTATGGAAGCTAAGAACAGAAGCATCTATGGCCAGCATCTTTGTGACAATGTTCAAGCTTGTCAAGTTGAATTCTGAATTGCTGGTTATTAGGTTGACAAGCTCTTTTTTTCGTATACATATAAAGGGCCTCATGCACTGCAACAAAAAAGGGGAGTTGACCTAATAGCAGTGGAGCCGATTTTCCTGGATTATTGTAATGGTTAGTTCTTGCTCAGAACCCCCTTTAAAAGGCAATCAAACTATGAGGAATGGCTCTACCTCCAAATAGGAGAATCTTGTATTAAGGTTTGGTGTTCCAGCTAAAGGACTCATAAGTTTAAGTAGCATTCTCTGTAGCAAGCTTATACAGTCATAAAGAATTTTTGAATCAATTATTTTACACCTCTTGGTGACCATTCTAGAAGTCAACCTTGAAGCCTGCTATAGTAAGACAGCTACAAGTTTGAAATTCGTGAAAGACATTAAGAGATGATCAAGATGCAAGTCTGGTATATCTTAAAATAATCCTTCACATTGATGTTGCCATGGAATGTGATATTGTTTGAAGGGGCCATATTCACTTTGAATAAAGATCAAGGAGCATTGACGCCAATTACTGTTGTTTGAGATATTAAATGATCTTGTCGATAACAAAGGGTTTAAAAGGACTATACGCCTTGGAGTACTCTAAAAACCCTAGCAAGGGTTTGATAAATCCTAGGGTTTAAAGTCAAAACCCTAGGACTGATGATTGACATTGAGAACATACATAATGAAATTGGTCTAGAATTCAAGGATGAATGCTTCACATCTAGGGTTGAGCCTATAGATTAATTACTTCCGCTGAAGAAGAAACCCTAGCTTCTAGATTTGACATTTTGATGATAAGGATATTTTGCAAGTTGGAACAAATCTAAAATTGAGAGGGAGTGGCCATGATCTCTAGAGATAAGTATCTTGTATTTTCTTTTATTATCATTTATGATGTGTAACTCTTGATAATGATGTGGACAAGGTCGACTCTTTAATGATGATATGGAATCTTTGATGATGATATGGACTCCTCGATGATGTGGACTACTTGATGATGATATGGACTTCTTGATAATGTAGAATTCTTGATGGCGATATGGATGATATGGACTAATTAATGATATAGTTTCCTTGATAATATGGACTCGTTGATGATGATAATGATGTAGTCTTGTTGATAATGTAAACTCATTACATGGGCTCGTTGATGATATTGACAATAATGATGTTGACTTGATGACGATGTGAACTCCTTGAGGATATTGATGTGGATGAATCCTTGATGATGATGTGGATTGGACTCCTTGAAGGAATTTCTCAATGATGATATGGGCTCCTTGATAATACAAATGATATGTACTATTTATGTAGACTCTTTGGTAATATATGGTGATGATATGGTCAACTTCTTGATAATGACATGGACTCCGTGATGATATGATGATGATGATGATATGGATTCCTAAACAATGTAGACTACTTGATAATGATGAAGACAAGGACTCGATGATAATATAGACTTCTTGATGATGATGATGATTCGTTGATGATGTAGACTCCTTGATGATGAAGAGGACTCGATGATAATGTAGACTCCTTGATGTGATGATGATTCGTTGATGATATAGACTCCTTGATGAAGAGGAGGACTCGATGATAATGTAGACTCCTTGATGTGATGATGATTCATTGATGATATCGACTCCTTGATGATGATGATGATTCATTGATGATGTAGACTCCTTGATGATGATGATGATGATGATGATATGGACTCCTTGATGACTTGGACTCCGTGAACTCTTTGTCGATAATGAGAACTCCTTAATGATGATGATTCCTTGATAATGTCGACTCCTTGATGATGAAGACTCTTTATCAGTCAACTCTTTGATGATGGTATGGACTCCTTGATGATGTGATGAAAATGACTTGATCTAAGAAGGTTAAGATCAAGAGGGAGTTGACACACTCTCAAAAGATATGTATTATCTTGATTATTTCCATTGATTTTTTCATTATGAATCTCTTGGCTTGCTTGGTTATTCTTGTTCTTCCATAGCCTCCTCATGAGGATAGCAGGTACATAATGAAGACTACCAAGGTGTGGCAAATTGTTGGAAATGATGGAAGAACAATGTGACAAAAGGACTTGTGATGGGCTCTATACTCAAAGGGAAAAAACAATATAGCTTGATTGAAGCACGTTTCTATGAAGATGATTAGAAGTTTTGAAGAATGATGTTGATCTAGATATGCTAAAGATGAACCCACCATGTCCTTTCTACCATGTAAAGGACTTACGTGTATGAGGGAGTTGCTTTAGAGGCATAAGCCTAGTGATATCTTTGGCACAATGGACTACAGGTCCATCGACATCTCCCTGATGAATGATTTGAAGAAGCTAGAACACTCTAACGTTCACTTGGTTGATTCACTAAATAGTTCATTGATCTATCTGTTAAAGTCTATTGTTATCTATTGGAATCGATTGTTGTCTGTTGAATTCTACTATGGTTGTTGATGCCTGCTTCTGTGAGAAGCCACTTACTATCCGCTGGATTCGACTATGGATACTGACATTTGCCTCTGTGAGAAGCCATTTATTGTCTACTGGACTATACTATGGTTGTCGATGATTGCTTCTATGAGAAGCCACTGCTAAGGTCTACTATTGTTTGTTGAAAGTTGTTGGTGTTTGCTTCCAAGAGAAGCCCTAGATGAAGCTAAACGAACAACTGAATGTTGTTGTGTTTAAATAAGAACTGAGATCCACCATGGCTACATTTTTTATGTTGAACTGGTTGCTGATGTTTATATGAAGAAACTGGAATGACTGAGAATCCCCTTGAAAAGGGAACACTGATTACATAGCAATATATTATGGACCATCCCTTGTAGGTTGTGTGTCGTGAGACCTTATGGTCCAGAAGATGTATTATTGATTCCACCTGTAGGCTGTGTTTCGTGAGACGTTGTGGTCCGAGAGATGTATTATTGATTCCTCCCGTACATTGTGTGTCATGAGACATTGGGTTCGAGAGATGTATTATTGATTCCTCCTGTAGGTTGTGTGTCGTGAGACCTTGTGGTTCGGGAGATGTATTATTGATTCCTCCTGTAGGCTATGTCGTGAGACCTTTAGGTCTAGGAGATGTATTGTTGGATCCTCCCATAGGCTGTGTGTCGTGAGACGTTGTGGCCCAGGAGATGTATTGTTGGATCCTCCCGTAGGCTGTGTGTCGTGAGACGTTGTGGTCCAGGAGATGTATTGTTGATTCCTCCTGTAGGTTGTGTGTTGTGAGACCTTGTGCCCTGGAAGATGTATTGTTGATTCCTCCTGTAGGTTGTGTGGTGAGAACAGTGTTTTTAAAACCGTTTTCAAAAACCGGTTACCGGTCAAACCGGCCGGTTAGCAAGGTAGTCGGTCCGAACCGGCCAAAAAACTCGGTTCTATATGGCATTTTGCCTTTTTTGGGCCCTAACCGGTGAAAACCGACCGGTTTAGGACGGAACCGGCCGGTTTGTATCAAACCGGCCGATTCTATCCTAAACCGGCCAGCTTTTGGCATGCCCACCGAACCATGCAAAAAGGCGGATTTTGTTTGTGGTTTAGGGGGTTTGGGGGGGAGGTAAAGGTGTTTTCCCTCCAAAAACACCCTCTCCAAGCTATAAGAGACCCCTCTCACTCTCATTTGTCTCACACAACTGATTTGGAGTGTTTGTGAGTGTTTGTGAGTTTGTTTGTGAGCTTGGAGAGTGTGGAGTTTTTGCTGAAGTAGTCATCTTGGAGTTGGAGTTGGAGCTATTTTGGAGATAGTGTGTAGCTGTCAATGGAGTTGCCATCTTCAAGAGGAGGCTAAGGGAGCTAGTTTGCATTTCCAGGTAAGGATTTGCACTTGATAATTCCTCATTTGAGTCTGCTGTCCATGAATTTTTTTTATGTGTTATAAACTTCTCACTTCTATGATCTATCATGTATGCTATAAACTCTCTAGCTCTATGCTATCAAATTTTGTAGCTTGAGCCTTGCATGTGCATTTGTTTTCCTACATTTATCTTTGGTTTTCCATGTTGCTTAGCTGCAATTTTTTTTTTAAATGGCAGATTTCTTTGCAAATTGTTATTATTTCAAGCAAACATGGCTCCAAAAGGAAAGGACAGTGCATGGGCTCATTGTGATGTAATTGATGGAAAAATGATATGCAAATTATGCCATAAATCTATTGGAGGTGGGGGTATTCTTAGGTTGAAACAACACTTGGATGGGATAAGAGGCCAACTAAAGCCATGTGATGCACCAAATGCACTGTTAGGTCCTATTAGGGCAGAATACATTTCCAAGCTTGAAAAATTTTATGAGGATAAGGCTAGGGAGAAGGCCATCCAAGATGACATTGCAAGGAAGAGGGAATTATTAGAAGCCATGAAAGAGAGTGGGTATGATGATTATGAGATTCAAGACTCCACTTCTATCCCTTCCACCAATGACCCCTTTCACTATGTTCATCCTTCTGTTGGCCAACCATCAAAAGGAACAAAGAGAACAAACATCCAAAGTTATTTCTCATCTTCTGCCAACATTGCCTCTTCTAATTCCACTTCCTCCCAGCCAAGTTCTCAACCCACTTTGGATCAACATTGGAAAAGACAATGCAAAGAAACTTCTCACCAATACATTGCTAGATGGTGGTATGATTCAGATATCCCATTTAATGTTGCTCGCTCACCTTATTACCAAGCTATGTGGGACTCTGTTATAGCTGCAGGAAAGGGCTTCAAAGGCCCTAGTATGCATGACTTGAGGGGAGCTCTTTTGCAAAAAGAGATATCTTCCATTGATGAGTATTTAGTTGATTTTAAAGATTCATGGCTCAAAACAGGTTGTTCCATTATGTCAGATGGATGGTCCGATGGAAAGAACTGCACTATCATTAATTTCCTTGTTTCTTGCCCTCAAGGAACCATGTTTTTGAAATCAGTTGATGCATCTGATAAGGTAAAGGATGCAATCCTTCTATTTGAGCTTTTGGATAATGTTATTCAGGAAGTTGGGGAGCAGCATGTTGTGCAGGTCATCACTAATAATGCCTCAAACTATGTTCTTGCTGGAAAGACGGTTGAGGCCAAATATAAGACCATATTTTGGACTCCATGTGCTGCACATTGCATAGACCTCATGCTTGAGGATATAGGCAAAGTGGAGTGGGTAAAAAACATTGTAGAGCATGCCAAGTGCATTACAAAATACATTTACAACCACTCATGGGTATTGAACCTAATGAGGAAACACACTAGAGGCAAAGAGCTTGTTAGGCCTGCAATTACGAGATTTGCAACTCACTTCCTCACGTTGCAATGTCTCAATGGTCAACATAAAAACTTGCAAAAAATGTTTTCCTCTGAAGAATGGTCTGAATCTCGGTGGGCTCGTAGACCAGATGGAAAAGACACCAAAAAGAAAGTGTTAGACACTTATTTTTGGAAAAGGTTTGTAGAGCTTGTGAAAATTACCGATCCCCTCGTTAAGGTGCTAATGTTGGTGGATGGGGAAAGATTGGCCATGGGCTACATTTATGAAGCTGTGGATCAGGCAAAGGAGCAAATACGGGCAGCTTACAAGGACAGGTTAGCTAAATATGGCCGTATATGGGAGATCATTGATAACAGATGGAACAATCAACTCCATCGTCCTATACATGCAGCTGGGTATTTTTTGAACCCAAGGTATCACTATAAAAATCGGCTAGGAGATCAGCATGATGGGGAGGTCAGAGCTGGATTGATTGATTGCTTGGAGCGCATGGTCCCTAGCCATGTAGACCAGTTGGAAATACATAGACAGCTTACTATTTTCAATATGGCAAGTGGTACTCTTGGCAAAAACTTGGCAAAGATGGCAAGAGATGTGGACCAACCAGGTAAGCAATTCCAATTTCCATTTTGTTTTTCTTTTCAAGTTAAAATTGTTTACGTTCTTTACAATTCAAATTATAAACTAAGTTACTAATTAATGTCTTTTTCTTTGCAGCACATTGGTGGGAGTCATTTGGTGGCCAGTGTCCTCAATTGCAAAGGTTTGCAATTAGAGTCCTCAGTCAAACTTGCAGTGCTTCAGGTTGTGAGCGCAATTGTTCTGTTTTTGAGCACATACACACGAAGAAGAGAAACCGTTTGGAACAAAAACAGTTAAATGATCTTGTTTTTGTGCAATACAACCTTCGACTGAGGAGGAACCAAATGATGAGCAAATCACCTGATCTAGATCCCATTGTGTTGGACGATATTGATCCAACATCAGAATGGGTGGAGGAGACCAAAGATCCTGTGTTTGAGGCTGATTCTGATATCGACATGGCTTTAGCAGGAGATGAGGCAAATTATGTGGCGGCATCAGAACCAGGATCAGTAGCGGCATCAAGGAAAGGCAAGGAACCAATGGAAGGCACTAGTCGTGCAGGTCAAAAAACTCGTGCTTCCATTAGGTCCACTTCTATTGTCATTGGTGGCATTGATACTGAGGTTGCAGATCAGGCTGAGGCATCCTCAGACTCTGAACCAGATGATGTCTACGTAGCTCCTGATGATGATCCTGTGTCTAGTAGTGGTGATGGACTTGATGATTGATGATTGATCATGTGTACATTGTAGACTTGTAGTAGGCCAATGGCCTCATAGCTTGCAGCATTGTTTTTGGACTTTATAGGCCATTTAGAGCCTCATTTCTTATGTATTTTGCTATTTTGTCGATGATATGTATTGTACTCGATGCCATTTTGATATATTCACCTTTACATGGTATATAAATAAGCAAACTTTGCATATTTTGTCTCTATTAGCTTGGAATCATGGTTTTACATCTTAAAAATAGTTTCGTTTCATTAAAAATTAATTATTTAACGTATTTTTTTAAAACCGGTTCGTTTCGACCAAACCAGTCCCAGTTAGACCGGTTCCGGTCAGTAAACGGGTTCATTAGGTGGACCGGTCCGGTCACCGGTTCCAGTTTTAAAAACATTGGGTGAGACGTTGTGGTCCAAGAGATGTATTATTGATTCCTCTCGTAGGCTGTGTGCCGTGAGACATTGTGATCAGGGAGATGTATTATCGATTCCTCCTATAGGTTGTGTGTCATGAGACCTTGTGGTTCAGGAGATGTATTGTTGGTTCCTCCCTTAGGCTGAGTGTTGTGAGACCTCATGGTCAGGGAGATGATTTGAGATGGATTGTATGCATATTTCCTTATGATGAGACTGATGATCTCTCCCTTAGGTTGTGGGTCGTGATGATTTTGTTTCTATTGTTAAGATCTTTTGTGTAATTGCTTTATGATGAAAGTGAATACAAGAAAGATTAACATAAGAAATCATAAGAAGTAATTATCAGATTAGAATATCTTTGAAAACTCAACATGGTATCATATTAAGGTCGTTAAAGAGCAACCGTTGAAACCCCTAGAAGGAGAACCTAGGGAATTGACTCTTCCATAGTATAAACTAGGTTTTCCTTCTAAAGGTTTCAACAGTGGCTCTTTAACGACCTTAATATGATACCATGTTGAGTTTTAAAAGATCTTCTAATCTGATAATTACTTCTTATGATTTCTTATGTTAATCTTTCTTGTATTCACTTTCATCATAAAGCAATTACACAAAAGATCTCAACAGTAGAAACAAAATGCTAGTAGGATCATAAAGAGAGACAACCAAACACATGAGACACAAAATTTTACCCTAGGAAAACCCACTTGGGGGAAAAACCCAACAACCTTTTCCTTAGAGAAATTATTCAATTCAACAAGAGATACAATTTGATCTTCCAGTCAAAAACAAAGTCAAACTAACCACAAACATACCTAGGTCAAACCTAGTCAACCAGAGACAAATTCGACCTCCTGAAATTTCAAGCTACTTCCTTAGAATTGATCTGTTGCTGCCTCAAAGATTAGGCCTACCCAGATTCTCTACTTGCCCTTTAAACTCGATCTGCCCTTGTCTTTCTCTTCCTTCGCTTGAACAGAAGTGAACCTTCGCTTACACAGGAGTAATCTGAATTACCTCCCAATTGATGAGGTCTAATAGTTATATATAGTGATTGGATGAACCTAAAGTGATGTGTCCAAAAGGTCATGCCGACTTGATCTTCTAGAGGGTCGACTTGACATTCTTGGAGCCAAAAATTCAAATTTAGAAATTCAAAATTCCTTCTTTTTGAAGCCAACATGGAGAACATATCTTACATATATTTTAGAGGGCTAAAATATCAATTATGAAGACCGGCCATAGCTACAAAAATTCAACAATATCAACAACCCCCCTAATACCATATCTTCTAATATCTAAGGTCGTAGAGAAGAAACTCCTAATAAATGACTAATTAGAGGACTTGGAAGACCTAGAAGATCTAATCTAAGATATGTCTAATTGCCTAGATGATGTACCCACCTAGAAATATCTAAATGAAGTCCTATCATCTATGTATATTGGTGTGTGAACTATCATGGGGTCTAAGGCAACATCTCCATAAGGGTCTCAATAGTTAGGCACAAATGGCCTCCCAAGGTCTCACAAATCCAACCACTGACATGGTGTTGCTATTTGTAATTTTCTATGCCTCTTGGAGCCTCCGTTTAGGGGGAAGCACTAGAAAGATAGAGGTAATTGGCTTAGAAATGTCTGACCTTAGTGGGGGATGGCTGAACTGAGTGGTATCTAAGTCCAACAACCTTTCTTATGAATAATTCTACGCAACTTTAGTTGAAAAGTTGAAGACAATGGAGTGGCAATTCTAAGACAACATAATGATCGCCCAATTTGTAACAGTTGGGATAACCATACAAAAAAGTGCTACTGTCTCGATCTTCTAAAGATGACAACATTGATAGATCATGTCTTCTTGTGTGACCTAATATTTGGTTTCAATCTATAGCCAATGAGACCCAACCCAAAACAACCTGGGAGGGATCCTAAAAGAAGGCAATCTTAGGGTTTAACCCCCTTGGTGAGTCAAGCCAAGTAACCTAAATACACTCTATGAAGGTGTTCTCTCTCATAATCCTATTCAACTACTACTAGGTCAAAAAGAATTGGCCAAGGGCATCAAGGGAGTATCTAAAAGGAGTTTGACAATCCATGGAGATATGAACCGACTAAAGTCAAAAGCGGAATCACAAACCAATAGCAAGACCAACCAGAAGTACTAGCAATGATAATGGCCTCTAAGGAGCGACAAGGAAGATAAGGGTAGCAATCCCTGTCGACTAATGAGTCAACAAAGCATTGAAATCATTCCAAAAGGGAAACTAGTCAAAAGATGGTTTAATGTTGACAAGTAAAGTTGCAAACTCTACCTAATGGGAACTATCCTCTTGCCTCTAACGATGTAGCAAAGCATGAGGACCTAAACTCTCTCTATCATGACCCAATCCAACTCAAGTAAAATAGGTCCCTAAACCTCCAAGCCTTAACGACCTATGGGTTTGAAAAGACTGTCCATGAGGTCCATCTTGGATGGAACGTCCTAGAAGTGGTTCTAAAAGCACATAAGTTGAAGAAGAGGTAGAGACCCATAGCTCTTGTGGATCCAGGGTTGAAGGGCTTTCCATCAAACCAAATATGGACCCTAAGAATTAACACCCAAGTATTTGTAGGCAATGACAATCTCAATCTCTGCACCTTTTAGTGGAAATGATACTCTTAGAGGACATTCTTCAACTCGTTGAAAATCATAGCTTTGGTTTTACAAAGGATGACCACCAACTAACCAAGATTGTAAAAAGTAGATAATGCATCATGGTATCTCTATACACCCTCTGAGGTGGAGGTCATGAGGACCACATTGTCAACAAAAAAGACGATGGAGATCAAGCCCTGGTGGAGGAGGCACCATCCCTAGGTGGCATATACTCCTAGAGAAAAGACCCCAACTCATGTGTGTATATCCCAAATAGTGCAAGGGAAAGAGAGCATTCTTGTTTCACCCCAATGGTGCTCCAAATGAAGTCCAAAACTCCATGTGGTGTGCGGAGCCTATCAAGCATAGACTCATAGAGATGCATAATAGCCATAATGAGGATGTCCTAGACACCAATGTCTCTAAGTCTTTATAATAGAGCCTCCCTCGGAGCATTAAAATAAAATAACCCTTGCAATATGAAATAATCCTTCTAGAAGTGGTTAAAACTTTTAAAGCACCTAACTCAAACCACTCCCAAGATGAGTTGTGAATTTTCTCTACACAAAATCCCATCAAATTAGTCTCAAGTGTAATTTTAACTTAAGTATTTGACTAATTTGTATAATATTTAAGTTGCCATTCAAATCTCAAAGTTTAATTTATCCACAAAATGTGGTTTACACTAAATACAAATGCTGGTGCAAACTGGAACAAGATGCTTTAACAACGACAAAGCAAGAGATGACATAGCATATACGCTCAATTAGTCAAAATTAGCCTTGATAGAATCATATCTGCGGTTATGCACATCAAACACTAAGATAAAGGTTATCAGTCTTAACTTAGTTTGTTTGCTACCAGAAAGACGTTCTTAGCAAGTGCCTAAGAATTTAGATCCACTTGGCAGGCCTTGCAAAGCCAATGTCCATCCTCATACTACATAAAAATAGACATAATTAAGCTAGAACATTGTAGACAAACAGAACACTTTCCTTCACATAGAATAAATAGTCAAAGAGAAAACCCTTTTATGATGAAAGTCCGTACAGCTATTTTTTTTGCAACATGCAATTAAGTGCATTTGCAGTACATCACTTAACATAACAACACGAGATTAAAGTAACTGGATAAAGGCCACTTGCATATTGATATAATGCTTTAAGTAGCTTCTCACGGGATGCTCTCTGGAATTCTTAAGCCTCATTGAGAAGATCGGTACCTAATAAGCATGATCTTAAGTTTGAGCCCTTAGCTTCCCCGGCTTAAAATCAATTCCTAGGACTACTTTGTCCACGATAATATTCTCAGATAATTAAGAGCTTCCAAAAAATTCAAGTAGATCTGGCAATTTGCTTAAAAGTGGGGAGCAAGCTACTTCACATTTGAACAAAACTAGAGTTTGTTTAGTGAAATTCATTTTGCCTTAACCTTAAACTCATGGGTAAACAGATCGCAATGCAAAAACTCAAATTCATAACGTAATCCGCAGTTGAGTTACACACTGGTACACAACAGTGAGAAATGACCATTAAAGCACATTTAATCCCAATTTAACATATTCTGCGTAAAGACATTTTTCTTATTATTAATATGCAGTAACAGTCCGCACAACGCGGCCCTTGCTTATTTGACTTCTCCAGTCTTTGATATACCGGAGCAAAATGGAAACGGGTATCCTGAACAGCATTGCTGATAAAAAATTAGGGGGAAACTATAGCTCAACCTTATCATAAATTTACAAAGCAACCCTACATATGACAAACTGTGCGTACGGCCTCATACAAACGGAATTCGTAGAGTGAAAATAATGAGCTGGGCCTGCATGCTTAAAGGTATAATTTGCCATTTTGTGATCAAAGATTCGAATCCATTGCTTCATTTGACTCGGACAAACAACATAGGGCTATGCTTGCGTCCTTTTCCGATACTTTTCAAGTGCCTGAAATTCATTCTCGCTGTATTATGAAAATCTTCGAAACTCAGTAGTCGGTACTGAAATTCTTACCTGCTGGATTGCTGCGGGACGACCGAGGAAACCTGAAGCATGCAGGGGCCGAGAGAATCCGGTGATGAGGTGGACGAGGACAAAACCGACGTGGAGGTTTGTTGAAGGGGATTGGATGAAGGTAGCGCACTGATCTCAGAGACAAATGGTGTTCGCCATTGCCAGCGGGTCTGCACAGGTGGATTATACGATATGATTGGAATTGTTCCTTCACGATACACGCAAAATATTACAAACCCTCCTTCCCTCTCCTTTCTCCGCAAACGGTTAACCACATACGGATCCCTATACGAATGCGAGGGCTTTCTCTACCCTCCCTCTTTGGAGTTAATCGAAACCCATGGGATGGGTTTGTCTCACATTAGGGTTTTGTTTTTGCCTTTCTCCGCAAACGGTTAACCACATACGGATATGGATACGGATACGGATACGAATGCGAGTGCTTTCTCTACCTTCCCACTTTGGAGTTAGTCGAAACCCATGGGATGGGTTTGTCTCACATTAGGGTTCTGTTTTTGGCATAAGCACATCATTATCTCACCAACGCATCTTTGTAAGCAATGATAAAGATCCTCAAGTGCAAGTTGAACTTGATGTGTGACAAGGATAACGGCTTCTAAATGGTAGTGGCACCAGTGAGGAATGCCACCTAAATCTTACTTGAATTGTGCATGAAGTTAGAGTTTGTGTTATTACAAATTGCATTTTTAATGTTGCTAGCTACTCTTTGCAAGGGTGTTGTTCTCTTTGCAAAATAAGGTTGTTAGGATTAATGTTGGAGAACTTTTATTTAGGTATACTCTCTGAGTGTATTGAGACTTTTTGACTTATATGGTATTTTTTTTATCAGTAGTCGAGTAATCATTTTTTTAGCTTAATTATCAAAATTTAGAGTGGGAAATATTAGGTGGCAAAAATTATTTTTAGTAAGCGAATTGAGTTTTTGCAAGGAAATTTTATATGATATTCTCAATGGATCTTGGTTTGATGGCAAAGTGAGGGTATTCTGTACCCCAACCCAAGATCAAATTCTTATACTTCTTAGATATGTTTGGCATCTTATGGCTCATCTTTCTATGTAAGTAAGTTGTTTTACTTGTGGCTTTAATGTGAACTGGGTAGAAATAATTTCTAATTGAATTTGGCATAGTCGATTCCCCCATTTGTGTAGCCTTAACTAATAGATGTTTCTAAATGTTCTAAGTCTGCTAAATTTCATTATAATTAATGTTATTAAATAAGGGAGTGGCACACTTGTGCCAATTGGGGTCATCTCGAGTGGTTGGGTAGAATGGTTGTTATCTTCCCCACCGAATTCAAATCCCAGCTAGTGACATGATGAGCTATAACGTCTTTCAAAAAATTGTTGTAATGACTTCGTGCCTATGAATATTGTTTTATTGTCTTCGAGCCTTATGAACTCTTAAGTGAGTATACATGTGGGTTGGCATAGTACCAACAACCTCAATCTAGCCCTCGGGCTAAGTGGGAGGTTGATTTATTTTCCTAGGAAAAAGAAAATGCAGCACACTTGCCACCAATTTAGCCAAAAGCATTACTAAAAAAGTAACGATGTATAAAAGTTAGTACAATAATCATGTAATAATCAAACCCCACAAGTCAATTTTACATGTGAAATGATCAAAAGTAAGGTTCACCTTAGTGGATGTGAACATAATGTGAAGCATTATTAATTAACATGTTATTAACACAGAATGAGAACTTGAAGAAGCTTCCTTATTACATTCAAGTGTCGAGTATTAATCGTCTATTGAGAAATAGAGCATTATTTGACAATTATGAGGCATGTGACCATGTGTTGACAACTTTTTTAGGAATTGAACCCAGATGGGGGCTATAACCTCACCTCACTTTCACCAACCCTATTGACCTCTCATGGTTATTGTTAAGGAAAAGTGGATGACTACCTAACTTATTTTGCACACTAGGTAAAGTTGACCTTCATACAACCTATAACTTCTTGAAAACTACCTCTAAACCATAATGAAATGAGACTTTTGCTAGGTTGCACCATGTAGGTGATGCAAGAAGCATAAGGTTTCATCCACGACACAAAGTAACTCAACCATGTGGAAATATTATCTACACGAAGGGAAAATTGAATGACAGGTTTCTAGTAATGCCTCCAATTAGCAAGTGGATGTATTTGAATGGGTAGGATGAAGTTATGGGTCAAGGTTTATGGGATTCAAACCTACAATATGGATAGCTATGACAAATTTTCAAATTTCATAGAGGATTTCATGAAGGAAAATCATTTTTTTGTCTTGAAGGCCTAGACACATTACTCCTCTCTCCCACAAAGTTTACACTTTGGTATTAAAAAACAATTAGGGTCGGTTAACTACAGAGGTAATGATGCAACTAGATCAATGTCAAATCCAATTGATTAGGTCATCACTTGTTGTAAATACAAAGGTTTATAAATAATTCATCTATTAGCAAAAAAAAATTGATCTATAACTATCATGGATATTCCACTGTAATAGTTCGTCACAAGAAATCTTACAATATTTTAAAATCTTTTATGATGCAGTTTATTACATTAAATCTCAAATTTAATATTACTAGCATAGCTCTCAAAATTATGAAAATAAATAAAACTAAAACAAAATAAACTAGTAAATGAACGTACCATCAACACAAATGAACACAACACATGGCCAAGAAAACCCGATATGGGAAAAAACTCAGCTAGAAGGTGATGCCTATGCTCTACTCCTTTTTTTTTAGTTATAAAATGCAAGTAAAAAGAAAGGGGCACTAACTTTGGAGTTGTCATGGACATTATGGCTTGAATATTTGCTACAAAGTCCTCTACCTCCTATGTTGTTCTTCAATAATTTATGACTCCTAGATTCTCTATACAACTATGGAACAATAACAATACCAAAAGAATAGAACCCCTTCATTTCCTAGCAACCCAATATAGCTTGATAGCCATCCAAGATTAGGGTTAGGGTTTTTGCATGCCTTAACACTCTATTAGTATTATGATTTTGGACCCTCTGAAATCTTCTTAAAAATCCACACATGACTAGCTCTGCATGTGTGAGTAATGGGGGATGACATGGCATCCTCTTATTACCATGTTGATCAACAGGGCAAGCTAACTTGTAGAAGGCATAATTTCTACATATGAACTCTGAGATTGAGGTTATTTTCACACCATTGGAAAACTTTTAATGTGTAGAATAGTTTTGCAGGGTTGGGAGCTAAGTTTGATGCCTCAAATTGGATTTGGAAGTTTCCAAACCCCAAATGGCACCAAATTGGGACTTGCCTCTAAAATAGACCCCACATGCTTATTCCTCTAATTTATCCACCCATAAGATGCCAAGATAGATGAAAATTATATAATGATCTATTCTAGATCATACCTCTCCACTTAAGGAGCCTTCGGTTCCCAAACTTTGTACTAAATGAGGTGTGGAAATGTTTCTTTTAGCTTCTCCCTAGAGTACCATTTGGCCTTGCCTAGATTTTTTCCTTTCAACCCAACTTACTATAGTTCATCCTACCCTCATCCAATAGTTCTAGACTTCTTTTATAATAGTGTATCTTCTACCAACTCTGCCTAAGCTTATGGTTCTAAGTCACACATGGTATGTAATACTAGTCATTAGTTTCCAATTCCAAGATGGAAGATTCATAAAGTTTTAGATTTTCCACGTTCACTACTAAGTAAATGTGCATATGTCGGGTAGACTAAGTCTGTAGGAATTATTACCGACCTTCTCCAATACTTCAAAATATCTATACTACATAGCCTTGATCTTCTTAGAAGGACTCTATAGAGTTTCTTTATTTAGATGCAACGAAACTCTATCTACCACCTTGAATCTTTCCTCAATCATGTCTTGATCGTGTCAATATTTGTAGTTTTCTTTTGACTTCTTGAATGTCTCATGTACTTGTTAATACATTTGCCTAATCTTTTCAACAATTGTTTTCTTTTGCTTTCAATGCATCTCATGTGATGTATTTTTTTGCTCCTCCATGTTGCTCATATTATAATATCCAGGGGTGAAGGTGGTAGATACCCAAAGCAAGTTTCAAAATAAGACCTACTAGTAGAAGTGTGGATTGCTCTATTATAAGAGTGTTGAATGGAATCAAATAAAAGAGCATTGGATTCTTTTAATTGTAACCCCTCAAAACTTAAACTATTGTTCTATTAACGACCTATATCTACCCATCTCCCTATGAAAGGGAAGTTATAAATCTACTCTATTTGATATCCATATTCTCTTAAAGTGTAGTGGAAAAGTCACTGAGAAATATGGTATCCCTATCTAAGAAGGTGCTCCTTGATGTCCCAAAGCGCACCCAAACATTTTCAAAGAAAAGGTTTATTGCTTTTAGTCCTTTGATGGTCTTTTCCAAGGCATGATAATGCATATATTTTTGAACTGTCAACTACCACAAACAAATAGTTATGCCTCTTCCTATTTGTTGGCAAACAACCCACAAAATCCATGGAGATGATATCCTAGGGTCTGGTGGGTAAAGGCAAGGAATAATATAGATCTTGCTTTTGTAGAAATTTTGAGTAATATAACACTTATTCACAGAGATTATTCTGATTATACACTATTTGCGGAATGCATGCATAATACATAACCTCCTCTATGTTGATCATCAATTTGCAGAATTAAAACATTCGCATGCGCACATTGAAACATCAATCACACATATCAACACAGTATGTAATGGGGAAAGCATACAGCTGAAAACCCCCAACTATCTGTATATTATAATGATAGAGAACATGTAACAATACATAGTACAATACTCCTCACAAGTACTCAGTACTATCTCCACCTACTACACACAAACTAGCTCAGATCTTAATCAAGTCACAGGTTCAAATCTCCTCCACTGTTTGCCTGCCTCTACTGTGCAATCTAAGTTGAGAATAGGAATGATCCAAGCTCGTTTTTCCTTAGCTTGTACTGCGCAATCCTCATTGGCAATCTCAATCAATGATTGTGCAAATCTCATGCACAGCTATAGTCACAACTGATAGTGGACTCGCCCTTTCACCCACCTCTAACACTTGTCTCCACTGAACTGTCCATGCACTGAGTTAACTGATGTATTCTTTAGTTGATTTATGAGTTAATAATTAGTGAATTAATTAATAATTAATTCACATCACTCATCACTAGTGTATTTGGCAGTTAGACTAAATACAACTAGTTCAACTAAGTCAAACTGAACACAACTCCATCAACTCCTAAATCAACTCCACCAAACTCAATCACTTGAGTTCTAACTGAATTCCATCATGCAATAGCTCAACTAACCCATAAGAAAAGCTTATTTCCTTCTGGTAGTTGCATGTGCCACATCCGTAGCTCGAACTGAAGTGCTGCAAGAGGATAAGATAATGTTTATAGTCCAAATATTATTAAGAGCTAATAATATTCGACTGTTCTATTTTTAGACTGGCAGTCTAAAAATAGAATCCGCCCATATGTCTAAAAATAGAAGTCCATCTATTTTACCAACATGACCAATCATCCATAAATAGCATCCTGCAACTCATAGACCATGATCCATATGTCTAAAAATAGACATAGTCTAAAAATAGACTTTGCGCCAAAAATAGCCTGCGGGCACACTTAGTGAAGGCGACTTCTTTTCACTAAGCTCCATCATCTTGTTGCATTTTCAACAGCTTTCTGTTACCAAGCTTGTTGGTACAATAAAGCATGCATCCTCTAATAAATAAAGGTACATCTTCTTACATTCTGGGTTAATACACATATATCTATAAATTGGCAACTGTCTTCCAACACTAAAATGTCCCACAACTTTGAAGGTGTGAGCCTCTTTTTATAAACTATAGTCATTCACCTTAAGGAACACAATGCTTGTATATATTGTAGAGTAACCCATTATAGAGATGAAAAACATCCTTATTGTCGCCTTATTCTACACAAATTTGGCCAAGTAGCTTCTAAAACAACTCTTTAATGCCCTCATCTTCCATGCAGACCTCTTTGTATGCATTATGGGTAAAAGTCCCTTTTATAGAAAAATCTAGCAACCCAGTGCAAAGCCTCACTAGGCAACTCAGACAATGGTGTAACACACAGGAATATCACTATTGTCACCTTAGTAGCTACCTACTTTATTTAGTGAATGACATAATCCAAGATAAGGGAGGCTTCCTTGGTGGAGATTAGGGATCAAGTAACCCAAGGATCTTAAGTTAAGTGCCCTTAATTATCCTACAACATAGATCTAGTGGATAGAGGTGTGGAAAACTTGTAAGAGTATTTTATTACTCACAATGTTGTGTAAAAGTACATAGAAGACCTCCATTATATAGCAATGGAGGAGGCCCAGTGTCAATTAAGGATAACTATGACAATTGGACAGATGCAAGTTCTTATGTGAGCTTACAACTCACCATACTTAGCTCATAGGGAAATGAGGCATTGGAAAAGCCAACTCTAACACCCCCCCCTTAAGCGAAACATAGGGAGTAACTAAAGAAAAAAATAAAACAAAGAATGGGTCTCGACTTGATTAGGTACCCATGTGCTAACTCTCATAAGCGGAGAAAGGAAAAAGCAATAATAATAATAATAAATAAATCCCCCCCCCACCCCCCAATAGTACTCAAATTATCATGGACCTAAAATTGTAGATCTCATAACGATCCACTAAATGGAAAGAACATAGGCTTGCTCCAATCAAGAAGTACAGAACGCTAAAGTACCAAAATTCTGAAGATGAGAGCCATGAAACCTCAATGAGGTCAGCCGATCTCTGAAGTAGGATCTTTACAGAGGCACAAGGGTGGCAAACACTGTCAACTTCTCCCAAAAATACTTCAAAGAAATTAGGTTTCGGTAAAGAACCAGGACAAAGGCTTCAAACAGAAGCAACACCATCAACTAACAAAACAAACAATGAGGTCGTCAACTATGGTGAGGTGGATGAAGGAGTAAATTCCAAATTTGGGTTCAAGGGAGATACAACCCAATCTAAAGGCTAAGGTTGGCCTTAAGATTCTTGAATAGAATTCCTAAACACATCAAACCAAGAAAATACTCAAGATTGCTACAAACTAGTGTATTAAACTAGCAAATTCCAAAAAAAAAAATCAATTTATAATAACAACAAATTTACTTGTGAAAAATAGTGATTAAACTATGAGAAATTAAGTCTAAATTAGGGGGTAAACTTGAGAACAAAGTTACAACAAGTTTTGACAGTTAATGAGGCATATAACAATAAACAAAACATTGACGTCAAACATAGAAGATGGTTGAAAATTGCGTGAAAGAACTTTAATTTTACCTCTCTAATGCACTTTTGAACAATGTCTAACCCTAGGGCATACAACAACAAGTAATTAAAGGTTGAAAATATAAGATTTTGATGTAATTTAACCCTTATTCTCCATGAATAAAGAGAAAATTGACTTTTATAGTTTATAAGAGTGCCACAAGAGGGATAGACTAGTGCCTTCTCAATCTAAGGGAAATGGAGTCTACAATACATTCTAGGGTTTCTCTAGAGTGACACTAAACCCAAACAAACTTACATTAGGGTTTCAGATTTTGGTTATAAATTTGTTGGATGATTAAGGGATAGAAATGTAGAAATTTTGAATAATTTAACACATATTCAATGGAGATTATTCTGATCATACAATTATAAGCGGAACATGTATAATACATAATCTCCTCTACGTTGATCATCAATTTACAGAAGCAAAAACATTCACAGGCGCACATAGAAGCATCAATCAAACTCATAAACACAGTATGTATCCTGGGGAAAGCATCTCACTAAAAACCCCACACTATCTGTATATTATACTGATTGAATCATGTAACAATACAAAGCATAATACTTCTCACAAGTATCTCCACCTGTTACACACAATACAGCTCAGATTTGATCTCCAAATCTCCCTCGCTGCTTGCCTGCCTCCACTACTCAATACCTGCTCAAGAACTGATGAGAATGGCTTCCCAAACTCGTATTTCACCTGCAAAATAGTCACTCACACTTTGTTGGACATGAGCACAAGCTATAATGTGGGCAAATACGTGAGCAAACTCATTGGCATACTCAATCCCTTTATTGTGCAAGATGTAATGCACAACTATAGTCACAACTGATAGCAATCTGATTCTCTAACACCTGTCCCTGCTGAACTGAACATTCACTGACATGCAACTGAGTTAACTGATGTATTCTATAGTTGCATTATGAGTTAATAACTTGTAAATTAATTAATAACTAATTCACCCAACTCATCTCTAGTCTATTTGCCAGTTAGACTAAATACAACCAGTTTAACAAAGCTAAACTGAACACAACTCCATCAACTCCACCAAACTCAACTGATTGAGTTCTAACTGAAGTCATGCATGCAAATATTAGTCATCCCATAGGTAACCACGTATTTCCCTCTGGGATTTGCATGTACCACATCTGTAGCTCATCCTGAAGTGCTCCAAGAGAATAAGATTAAGTTTATAGTCCAAATATTATTGTGAGATAATAATATTTGACTTTTCTATTTTTGACTTTGATCACTCACACTGTGATCACTCACACTTTCATCAAAAATAGAAGTCCATCTATTTTTTTCCCAACTTGATCAATCATCCATAAACAGCAACCTGCAATCCATAGACATGATCCATATGTCTAAAAATAGACATAGTCTAAAAATAGACTTGCGCCAAAAATAGCCTGCGGACCCACTTAGTGAAGGCGACTCTTTTCACTAAGCTCCATCATCTTGTTTCACTCTCAACAAGCATTTCTTGTTGCACACTTTTCAGCACTCCCTCTCAACAAGAAAGGCTTCCTCTCAAACCCGATCATGTAACTCTGGAATGTTCTCCATGCAACACATCTCGCTGGTCCACTTGCTCTGTCATCAAAGTCTCTGAATGCTATTGCCTTTGTCGACTGAAACTCTGCATCTCTGTGCTCTTCAGTATCTGACTGCTCTAGCCTCTGTCACTTTGATCTCTGACTGCATCCGTGCTGCTGCTGGTTCTATCTCCCAGCATTGCATCCGCACTACACCTCCCAACTGACCTCCCTGTTGGGATAGAAACATCCTCTGATGCTGAAGCTCTACCTGCTGCTCACAAGTGCTCCCTCTCTGACATCTGTGCTACTGCAACATCTCCATGCATCTCGCACCATTGCACACCTCTCTGTGCCACCTAGCACTGTGCAAAACACTTGTGCCTCTCGCATTGCTACAGCCTGCTAGCTATGTGCTGTCCTGGGATTACCTGCACTGTCGCTCTCTCTGCCGCTCCATCCGCATCTGTCTCTACCCAATCAGTCAGTTCCTGCTACTACACATCTGGGCTCCCGTAGCAAGGTCTCATCCAAGAGGTTGGGTACCCCAAGGATCCTGCCCCTCCTCCTTGGGACAATCAATCCACATCACCCCACCTCCTACCTGGAGGTATGGCTGCATGTGATCCCTCAGCCCACCTGGCTTGAAGTTTCCCCCTACTGGAGGTCTCTGCATGAGTAGATGTCTCTACTCGATCTCCTCTCAGCTTCCCTTGTTGTGGCTGCTCCACAACCTCCTGAAGCTGCTGCACCAATCGTGGCTCCTCCACAATCGTCTGAGACTTCTTCTGGCTCTGCATGTTGAGAGGTAATATACGCTCCCTCTCAACCACCAAGTCTCCATCAGTTGCCTCGCTACTCAAGGCTTTGCATGCATCTTGAACCTCAAGAGCATACAGGTTCTTGACCTGTGAACCAATCTGCTTCACCTGTCTAGTGATGATGTGTCTAAGGAAAACCTTTCCCTTACTAAAGACTACATCATAGCCTCTGTCTTCCAGCATCGCGGTCGACACCAAGTTTATCTTCAGTCCTGGTACATACTTGACATCGGTGAAGGTAAGGCGAGCTCCATGCTCCCTCTGAAAAATAACCATGCCTACACCTGAGACACTATACTTCTCATCATTACCCATCCCTATGAGTATCTGGAGATCTTTCTCCTCCAAAGTACTGAACAAAATTTTGTCATCGGTCATGTGGAAAGAAGCTCCACTATCAAGAAACCAATCACTTCCCATCATGGATGAAACCATGCATGCGAAGAATGTGAAATCCAACTCAAACTGTGAAGCAAGTGCCTCACCTTCAGATCCTTCCCCGAATCCCTTCTTGGACTTCTTCTTTGGGCAATTAGTAGCATAATGACCCAACTCATGACAACGAAAGAATCTCACCTTCTCTTTGTCAACCTTCTTCCCATCATTGGAAGAACTAGATTCGGAAAGACAACCCTTCTCCTTCTCCTTCTTCACCTTACTCGCTAAGGCACAGTTCTCCTCATCCTGCATGGATGAAGAACCGTCTCTGGTGCTCCGTCTAATCTCCTCCTGCATCAAATCCGACCATAGTCATTCCCAATTTGGCAGTTTCTCCCTTCCATTCACCGAGTCCTAGTAGCTATGCCAACTCTTAGGAAGGTCAAGGAGTGCTAGACTCACCATCCTCATCCGACAGTCACCCCCACACTTCCCAGCTCATCCCGGCATTAGGTGAACTTCGTGAGATACTAGGGCATACTGTTTCCATCCTCACACTGAATGTTTCTGAGTTTATCTCTTGCTTTGGAATTAAATTCGAATTCCACCAGCTCAAAACTCAACTGCTTCTGATCTAGAATTCATGAGAACAAAGTATTTCTTGTACAGAGATTGACTGTCTGGGCATTCACCGGATATCTCACCTTCCAAAAGAAGGATGAATCCAGAGGCTACCTGGCCCGATTACAGACTCTGCCTGAAGAAACAAAATGTAAACACTTTCTGAATAATAGATCTGATGATCAATCCTCGCTTGATATCCTGTAAAAATATCTTCTACAAATCAAGCAGCTCCGATACCATGTAGAACTTCTTCTACAAATCAAAGCGCTCCGATACCATGTAGAACTTCTTCTACAAATCAAAGCGCTCCGATACCATGTAGAAATTTTGAATTGTTTAACACATATTCAATGGAGATTATCCTGATCATACAATTATAAGTGGAACATGTATAATACATAATCTCCTCTACGTTGATCATCAATTTACAGAAGCAGAAACATTCACGGGCGCACATAGAAGCATCAATCAAACTCATAAACACAGTATGTATCCCGGGGAAAGCATCTCGCTAAAAACCCCACACTATCTGTATATTATATTGATTGAATCATGTAACAATACAAAGCATAATACTTCTCACAAGTATCTCCACCTGTTACACACAATACAGCTCAGATTTGATCTCCAAATCTCCCCCGCTGCTTGCCTGCCTCCACTGCTCAAGAACTGATGAGAATGGCTTCCCAAACTCGTATTTCACCTGCAAAATAGTCACTCACACTTTGTTGGACGTGAGCACAAGCTATAATGTGGGCAAATACGTGAGCAAACTCATTGGCATACTCAATCCCTTTATTGTGCAAGATCTAGTGCACAACTATAGTCACAACTGATAACAATCTGATCCTCTAACACCTGCCCCTGCTGAACTGAACATGCATTGACATGCAACTGAGTTAACTGATGTATTATATAGTTGCATTATGAGTTAATAACTTGTAAATTAATTAATAACTAATTCACCCAACTCATCTCTAGTCTATTTGCCAGTTAGACTAAATACAACCAGTTTAACAAAGCTAAACTGAACACAACTCCATCAACTCCACCAAACTCAACTGATTGAGTTCTAACTGAAGTCATGCATGCAAATATTAGTCATCCCATAGGTAACCACGTATTTCCCTCTGGGATTTGCATGTACCACATCTGTAGCTCATCCTGAAGTGCTCCAAGAGAATAAGATTAAGTTTATAGTCCAAATATTATTGTGAGATAATAATATTTGACTTTTCTATTTTTGACTTTGATCACTCACACTGTGATCACTCACACTTTCAAAAAAAATAGAAGTCCATCTATTTTTTTCCCAACTTGATCAATCATCCATAAACAACAACCTGCAATCCATAGACATGATCCATATGTCTAAAAATAGACATATTCTAAAAATAGACTTGCGCCAAAAATAGCCTGCGGGCCCACTTAGTGAAGGCGACTCTTTTCACTAAGCTCCATCATCTTGTTTCACTCTCAACAAGCATTTCTTGTTGCACACTTTTCAGCACTCCCTCTCAACAAGAAAGGCTTCCTCTCAAACCCGATCATGTAACTCTGGAATGTTCTCCATGCAACACATCTCGCTGGTCCACTTGCTCTGTCATCAAAGTCTCTGACTGTTATTGCCTTTGTCGACTAAAACTCTGCATCTCTGTGCTCTTCAGTATTTGACTGCTCTAGCCTCTGTCACTTTGATCTCTGACTGCATCCGTGCTGCTGCTGGTTCTATCTCCCAGCATTGCATCCGCACTGCACCTCCCAACTGACCTCCCTGTTGGGATAGAAACATCCTCTGATGCTGAAGCTCTACCTGCTGCTAACAAGTGCTCCCTCTCTGACATTTGCGCTACTGCAACATCTCCATGCATCTCGCACCATTGCACACCTCTCTGTGCCACCTAGCACTCTGCAAAACACTTGTGCCTCTCGCATTGCTACAGCCTACTAGCTATGCGCTGTCCTGGGATTCCCTGCACTGTCGCTCTCTCTGCTGCTCCATCCGCATCTGTCTCTACCCAATCAGTCAGTTCCTGCTACTACACATCTGGGCTCCCGTAGCAAGGTCTCATCCAAGAGGTTGGGTACCTCAAGGATCCTGCCCCTCCTCCTTGGGACAATCAATCCACATCACCCCACCTCCTACCTGGAGGTATGGCTGCATGCGATCCCTCAGCCCACCTGGCTTGAAGTTTCCCCCTACTGGAGGTCTCTGCATGAGTAGATGTCTCTACTCGATCTCCTCTCAGCTTCCCTTGTTGTGGCTGCTCCACAACCTCCTGAAGCTGCTGCACCAATCGTGGCTCCTCTACAATCGTCTGAGACTTCTTTTGGCTCTGCATGTTGAGAGGTAATATACGCTCCCTCTCAACCACCAAGTCTCCATCAGTTGCCTCGCTGCTTAAGGCTTTGCATGCATCTTGAGCCTCAAGAGCATACAGGTTCTTGACCTGTGAACCAATCTGCTTCACCTGTCTAGTGATGATGTGTCTAAGGAAAACCTTTCCCTTACTAAAGACTACATCATAGCTTCTGTCTTCCAGCATCGCGGTCGACACCAAGTTTATCTTCAGTCCTGGTACATACTTGACATCGGTCAAGGTAAGGCGAGCTCCATGCTCCCTCTGAAAAATAACCGTGCCTACACTTGAGACACTATACTTCTCATCATTACCCATCCCTATGAGTATCTGGAGATCTTTCTCCTCCAAAGTACTGAACAAACTTTTGTCATCGGTCATGTGGAAAGAAGCTCCACTGTCAAGAAACCAACCACTTCCCATCATGGATGAAACCATGCATGCGAAGAATGTGAAATCCAACTCAAACTGTGAAGCAAGTGCCTCACCTTCAGATCCTTCCCCGGATCCCTTCTTGGACTTCTTCTTTGGGCAATTAGTAGCATAATGACCCAACTCATGACAACGAAAGCATCTCACCTTCTCCTTGTCAACCTTCTTCCCATCATTGGAAGAACTGGATTCGGAAAGAGAACCCTTCTCCTTCCCCTTCTTCACCTTACTCGCTAAGGCACAGTTCTCCTCATCCTGCATGGATGAAGAACCGTCTCTGGTGCTCCGTCTAATCTCCTCCTGCATCAAATCCGACCATAGTCATTCCCAATTTGGCAGTTTCTCCCTTCCATTCACCGAGTCCTGGTAGCTATGCCAACTCTTAGGAAGGTCAAGGAGTGCTAGACTCACCATCCTCATCCGACAGTCACCCCCACACTTCCCAGCTCATCCCGGCATTAGTTGAACTTCGTGAGATACTGGGGCATACTGTCTCCATCCTCACAATGAATGTTTCTGAGTTTATCTCTTGCTTTGGAATTAAATTCGAATTCCACCAGCTCAAAACTCAACTGCTTCTGATCTAGAATTCGTGAGAACAAAGTATTTCTTGTACAGAGATTGACTGTCTGGGCATTCACCGGATATCTCACCTTCCAAAAGAAGGATGAATCCAGAGGCTACCTGGCCCGATTACAGACTCTGCCTGAAGAAACAAAATGTAAACACTTTCTGAATAATAGATCCGATGATCAATCCTCGCTTGATATCATGTAAAAATCTCTTCTACAAATCAAGCAGCTCCGATACCATGTAGAACTTCTTCTACAAATCAAAGCGCTCTGATACCATGTAGAAATTTTGAATAATTTAACACATATTCAATGGAGATTATCCTGATCATACAATTATAAGCGGAACTTGTATAATACATAATCTCCTCTACGTTGATCATCAATTTACAGAAGCAAAACATTCACAGGCGCACATAGAAGCATCAATCAAACTCATAAACACAGTATGTATCCCGGGGAAAGCATCTCGCTAAAAACCCCACACTATCTGTATATTATATTGATTGAATCATGTAACAATACAAAGCATAATACTTCTCACAAGTATCTCCACCTGTTACACACAATACAGCTCAGATTTGATCTCCAAATCTCCCCCGCTGCTTGCCTGCCTCCACTGCTCAATACCTGCTCAAGAACTGATGAGAATGGCTTCCCAAACTCGTATTTCACCTGCAAAATAGTCACTCACACTTTGTTGGACGTGAGCACAAGCTATAATGTGGGCAAATACATGAGCAAACTCATTGGCATACTCAATCCCTTTATTGTGCAAGATCTAGTGCACAACTATAGTCACAACTGATAGCAATCTGATTCTCTAACACCTGTCCCTGCTGAACTGAACATTCACTGACATGCAACTGAGTTAACTGATGTATTCTATAGTTGCATTATGAGTTAATAACTTGTAAATTAATTAATAACTAATTCACCCAACTCATCTCTAGTCTATTTGCCAGTTAGACTAAATACAACCAGTTTAACAAAGCTAAACTGAACACAACTCCATCAACTCCACCAAACTCAACTGATTGAGTTCTAACTGAAGTCATGCATGCAAATATTAGTCATCCCATAGGTAACCACGTATTTCCCTCTGGGATTTGCATGTACCACATCTGTAGCTCATCCTGAAGTGCTCCAAGACAATAAGATTAAGTTTATAGTCCAAATATTATTGTGAGATAATAATATTTGACTTTTCTATTTTTGACTTTGATCACTCACACTGTGATCACTCACACTTTCATCAAAAATAGAAGTCCATCTATTTTTTTCCCAACTTGATCAATCATCCATAAACAACAACCTGCAATCCATAGACATGATCCATATGTCTAAAAACAGACATAGTCTAAAAATAGACTTGCGCCAAAAATAGCCTGCGGGCCCACTTAGTGAAGGCGACTCTTTTCACTAAGCTCCATCATCTTGTTGCACTCTCAACAAGCATTTCTTGTCGCACACTTTTCAACAAGAAAAACCTATCTCCATTCCTCAAATACTTAGAGGAAGTGTTTAGCTCAATGAGGGAAAATGAAGCAAATACGAAATAAAATAACTTAGAAAAAGAACACTAATCCCATGGAACATAATACCAAAATAAACCAAATAAATTAACCTACTTCACAATGCCACATCCAAGATCCACCATAAACATCCATAAAAATATATTACTTCACATCACAAATCCACCTAAGAGAAGTTGGAAGACAACTATTCCAAATAAACAATATGTTTAATAAATTCTTCAATGATCATATTACAAAAGAGAATCACAATATATATACAAGAGAATGAAAGGGTTGCAACCTTACAAACATACAATAAAATACCATATGACTAACAATTAATTAATTAACTTTGGACTCATTATGAGTCACCCCCTCCTAAAATGATTCAACCATGAAGCATAGGTAAAAAGGTGTGCTTGGATATATATTCCTCGTTCTCCCCTGTGGCTTCATATTCATGAAGATTCTTCCATTTGATAAGATATCCATTGACACATCTAGAATGAAGGACCTTAGTTCAGACTGCTAAAATGCCTTTAGGAACAAATACTAATTTTTCTTCTTCACTAAAATAGTTAATTTTATTTGTATATGAATTGTAGGGTTTAACTTTTTGTTCAAACAAGAAACATGAAAAACGTCATGAAATTTTTCCCTATTTGGAATATCAAGAGCATAGGCAACTTGACCAACATTCTTTTGAATTTGACAATGGGCCATAAAACTTGGGTGTAAGTTTGTGTTTCGTATAGTTTTTTAGAGAACCCTACTTGTAAGGTTGTAGCCGAACAAACACCCAATCTCCTACCAAAAATTCATAATCAATTCTTCCTTTGTCAACTTGTTATTTGATTTAATTCCTTGCTTGTTTGAGATTATTTTTTAGAATAAGCAAGACCTCATAAGAAGTAGCTAAATAGTCTTTCATAGCAAGAACCTTGGAATTGTTGATATAAGTTTCTAGATATATGTTGTGTGTGAGTTTACTGGTGCATTGCTCCATATATCCAGAAACTTATATCCACATTACTACAGGTTGTGGAAATATACACTCACAAACCTTGGTATTGTTATCATATTCTTTAATTGATGGAGGCAAATAACCATACAAGACCTCAAAACGCATAATTTTTGGTGAGGTATGTGATGTGTTATTGCACCACCATTTTGCAAGATAAAACCAATGAATCCATTATGTATGGCAACCATTTACAAAATTCCTTAGGTACCCTTAAAGACATTTATTAACCACTTTGTCTAACCATATGTATGGCGCTAATATGAAGTACTCATGGTTATTGAAATAATTCCTTCTAAAAGTTGTTGGTAAATTTGGGATCCCTATCATTAACGATAACTTTGGGGAACCCATGGAGATTAAATATATTTTTAACATAATTATTAGTGACTTAACTAGATTTTGCCTATGATGAAATTCCAATAAAGTGGGTATATTTGGTTAATCTATCTACAATTAAAAATATAACATATCTCCCTTCGAAGGTAGGAAGAATAATGAGAAGTCCATAGATATGTACAACCATTTTTTATTTGGTATGTGAAGAGGTTGAATAAGACGTGGAGGAGTAATTATTTCAAAATTTTGCCATTAATAGGTGTCACATTCTACCACATATTTATGAATTCCAATCTTTGTATCCTTCCTAAAGAAGGACTAACATGCATTGTAATATATTTTGAAAAATCCCACAGGGCCTATTATTGGAGAATCATGATTTTCTTTTAAACTTTGCAGTTTGAATTTAGAAGAACTCGATAAATATATCCTTTGCTTGTACCACAATATGTCATTCTCCTAATTAAATTTATGATTTGTTGTTGGGTTGCTTTCAACTTCCTCTACTAGCTTCCTTATCTTTATGTTTTTGACATACTCAATTTGTACTTTTGAGATGCATTTAGGAATCGCTATGGAGATAACACATATTGTAATGTCACTATCATGTTTTCTTGATAAGTCATTCACAACCAAAAATTCCCTTTCCTTCTTATAAATAATAAGTCAAAGACTTGAATTTTTCTCACCCATTTTTTTTGCTCTAATGAAAGGTTCTTTTGATTTAGGAAATATTTCAAACTGTTATGGTCTATTTTCATGACAAATTTGGTTCCCAACAAGTATTATTTCCATTTAACCAAGGCATGCATTTTTCATAACATTTCTTTGTCATCTTTAGATTTTGTTTTTTCCTTTCATTTTAATCTTCAACTTTCAAAAGCAATGGGGTGATTATATTGCATCAACACGACCTCTAATCCCATTCCTAAAGGATAATATTCAAGGTCAAATGTTTCAAAGAAATATGGGTTTCCAAAATAGGGGTAAATGTCATTAAGGTCTTTTTCTTTTTAAAACAAGCTTCAACCTCTTCATTCCATTGAAAAGCATATTTTTTCAATAGTACCTTCTTCTTCTTGTGATGATGTGATCCTTGTCCTTGTGATTTGGTGGATTATCCTTCTTGATGTCTTGACTATCCTTGATGATATCCTTATGCTCAACCCTTATGTGTACTCTTAAATTGGATGATATTCAAGCTGCCACTTTGTCTTATTACTGTCACCTTAGATCTGGTATCATGTTGAGAAGTCTATGGGAAGTTAGATTAGGTAATTTCTCTTACTTTGATAACTACTTGTGATGTTATTTTAGTTAACTTGATGTTTTTGCAGTTAGCTCTTCATTACTTTATTATTATATTGTTCTTTAATCGTCAAAAAACTGCTAAACAATGAAGAACAATGAGACAAGAGGACACAAAATGTAGGTTGCTAGCCAGGGCCAAAACCTCTCCTCTTGAGAGGAAAACCCACAAGAATTATTCTCTTCTTATATAATGTTTAGATGACAAATTTCAAACCTATGGCCCTTGACAAAGGCCCCTCCAAGACTAAGTCAAACCTCCTTTTGATGATCTTTCCCTCACAAAATCAATTATTCAGGTTTCGGCTCCTCTCCAAAAATCTTGGCTTCTATTGCAGGTCTGCAACTTTCGACTTGCTTGTAATCTCTGCAGTTCCGCATGTGTGGGTAGATTTAATGCTAAAATAACCTTCTCCTCCCTTTCAATTGATGTGCCTCCTATTTCTAGATAACTCGCCTTGCAATGTAAGTCTTCTTGATACCAAATCTCAATTTCTTGATAGGTCTGCAACTCGTTCTTACTGCAGTCAAAGATGCCCTAATAATTTCACACGTGTGAGGTGAAGCAACCCTAAAAAAAGTTCGATTCTTCCTCCTTTTTTATCCTTTCCTTCTCTGTTTCTTCTTGTGCTTGTTGGGTCTTGTACAAACTTCTTATATGTTCTTCAAATGAGGTCGATGTATCCTTATATATAGTCTTCCTTGGAGGTCGTGTAGTTGTCCATGAGGCCGACTTGTCCTGCTTGTAGGCTGACTTGTCTTGAAGGGGGTCTTTTGACTCACAAAAAAATCTTTTGACTTTACAATAAATTTTTTTGACTTGATACATGATGCCCAAATGGGTCTTATACATATTATGATGGTTCAATTGACTTCTTTGACTCAATGACAAAGCCTATAAGCACTCAATGGGTGCTTGACCTACAAATAAAATAATATTGAGCATGAAACCTATGCTACAAAATAATAATAATAAAATATTTTTTTCTCTTTTTATCAAATACATAAAATCATAATTACATTATACATTATGAAGCTCGAACCTAGTTACACATTTCAAAGGAGTCTAAAGGGCTACCACCCAAGAGGGAAGTGGATCACAAATATAATTTTCGCTAAACTCTCCATTTCCAAATATTTGGTTATATAGATTTTCCATTTTGGAATCCAATGAAGTGAAAAAACAATTGTCATTGCCATTAGAGTAGTGGGTTATTCAACTAAGTACCTCACCCTATGGGTCAACCATCATAATTGTGCCAAAGAAGGATGGGACTTACTGAATGTGCATTGGCTACAAAGAATTAAACAAGATTTCACTTAAGAACATGTATCCTCTACCAAGCATTGATGACTTGTTGGATCAATTGTGGCAAAAAAACTACTTCACTGAGGTGGATTCAAAATTAGGGTATCACTAGGTTAAGTCAAAGCAGAAGATACCTAGAAGTCTGGTTTTAAAACTAGACAAGGTTTGAATGAGTGATTATTCATGCCATTTGGTCTATGTAATGCACCAACTATCGGATTAATGAATGATATATTGTGCCCATACCTAGATTCATTTGCTATTGTTTAATTGGAAGATATATTGGTATACAAGGATACTTGGGAGGAGCACATCTCACATTTGATGCAGGTGTTGAAGACATTGAATAAGCATCAATTGCTAGCAAATCTCAAATAGTGGGAGTTTACAAAACAATATTTGGTGTTTTTAGGCTATTTGATTGGTGGATGGAAGCATAAGATAAATATTGTAAATATAGATGCCATCATGAAGTGGGTGATGCCTATGAATGTTTTAGAGGTTAGGAGTATTTTTGGGGGAACATAATACCTAAGAAAATTCATAACTTATTTTTTAGCAGTAGCTACACCACTCCATGTCATAACAATGAGTGGGAAGAGTTTATAGTGAGGGAAGGGTTAGTAGAAGGCCTTTGAAGAGTTGAAAAGGAAAATAAATTAAGCATTATTTCTCGTATTACCAAACTTAAAACAACCCTTGGAAGTCAAGACAAATGAGAGTATACATGCCATGGGAGCAATCTTAATGTTGGGAGGAAGGCATGCATGCTACCATTTTGAATCATTTCATGGGGTGGTTCTCAACTGCCCCACCTATGACGAGGAGCTCTATGCCCAGGTAGAAGATTTCAGAAAGCATAAACACTATCTGACGAGTAAAGAGATTGTGACTCGTCCACACGAATCACCATCTGCTACAGTACCTATATGCCTAGTGTAAGTAAAACAAACCAAGCATTACAAGTGGATGGGCGATCCATCAATTTCCTTGGATATTCCAATGGACAATTCATCACAAGGGGACTAATAAATTATAATTAAAAATCCAAAATCTACACCACGAGGGTTTATTTCTCTTTAGATTTATGGATATGTAAATTCTTGTTTATTATGAATGCATGCAAATTGTAATTATGTAGAAAATAGAGAATAAAAACTCACAAACCGAAACCTTTTTGGGAGAAAACCAAATTAGAAGGTAAGGTCGGTCTACTCTCTTTCTATGAATAGAAAGTGATTGTGAGTACAAAGAAGTAAGGCCTATGACACATGGGATACTATAGTGTGCAAATCCTCTTTGTATACTCTCTTCCTATCCCTCTCGGCTACCCTGCTCGTCTATGGAACAAATGCACTCAAAAATGATGGAACCCCTTTTCCTCCCAGTGGCTTGGTTATAACACAACCGAATAGCCTACTAGTGGTTAGGTTTGATTCCCTCAACTCTTAACCAAAGTTTAAACATGGAATCTTGTAGAGTCTTCTTCATCATAATCACATGACTAGCCCCTTTTCCATGAGTTATGGGGGCTAACATGGCATCCTCTTGAATTATGGTGGTGAAAACAGGAAGGGAAACTTTTGCATATAAACTCCAATTTAGGTGATTCTTGTGCCGTTGGAAATGTCCCTGCGTGTAGAATAGGAAAATGAGCTGCATTGTTAAAGTGGAAATTTTTTACCCCACAAAAATTTCATTTGATGCCTCAAAATGATACCAAAAGGTTTCGAGAATTTGCCAAACTAGATCTTACTGATAAAAATGGTCCTATGAGATGATTCCTCCACTTTTTCCACTCTAAAAACATTGATGGATGAAAAAGAATATAATGATCCAATGTGGATCTTACGTCCCCATTTTGGGAGGCTTTTGGTCCACAAAAGCTTCTATTGGATCAAGGGAGGAATTTTTTCCTCCACCTTTTTGTAGGTGTACCATTTAGCCTTTCATGGAAGTGTCCTTTCAAACCAATCCGAAAAAGGTCATGCTACCCTTGTCTTATAGTTCTAGACCTCTTCTACAAAATTGTATCTTCCATCAACTCTTCTTGAGAATATTTTGCCAAATCCTCCATAGAAGGTAGGACATGTTCCTCTTCTTGATCTAGCATGGAAGGACCATAGAGTTTCATATTCTCTACATTCACAATTAAGTAAATGCACATGTATGACGGTAGGCTCTGTCTATAGGCATTATCACCCTCCTTTTCCAGTATCTCAAAGGGACCATACCACAAAGCCTCGATTTTCTTAACAGGACCCTATAGTCTCTCCTTGTTCAACTATAACCATACACAATCTCCAACCTTTAATGACTTCTTTATTGTATGTTGATCATACCTGACCTTGTATTTTTCCTGTGACTTATGCAGTGTCTTGTGTACTTATATATGGATTCACTAGATATTTTCATTGAATATTTCTTCCCTTAAGGCATCCCCTGTAAGATCCTCCCATGTTCCTCCTTGTTTTCCATATGCAATATACAAAGGTGAAGGTCGAAAATATCCAAAAAATGTTTCAAATGGGGGCTTACGAGTAGAAAGCGTAGAATGTTGTGTTATAAGAATGTGGTATATACCAAATTTTCATCCCAGGTCTTCAGATGCTTCTAATTGTAACCCCTCAAAAGCTGCATCGAAGTCCTATAGACTTTTGTCTTCCCATTTGTTTGAGGATGGAGTGTTGTAGACCTCTTCAACTTTGTTTCCATCTTCTCCCTCAAGGTAGTCTAGAATGCATTGATAAACCTTGTGTACTTATCTAAAATGATGCTCCTTGGTATTTGATGCAGGTGGCCTTGAAAGTATGTTGACCAACTTGTTTGTGTTTCTCTTCTTGTACTTGATCACTAAATGAAATTGTTGTGGAAACACCATCACATTGTAATGGTTGGTCTATTGTATCTTACTCTAGGCCTGCACATATTGTAGTGGATGGTGTTCTATGTGTATTAAAGTCTCCTTCAACATCAAATAATGCTTCCTCTTCTTCGCATCTTGCACGAGGGCATAAATATCCTTGTCGTAGGTAGGGTAGTTAAGAAATTACCCATGAAATGCTTTAGAATGGTAGCATACAAGCCTTCCTCCCCACATCAATACACTCCCATAGCATACCCACCCACATCTATCTCCACTTCAAAGGATTGCTGCAAGTTCGGTAATGCCAGAACTGGTGCTTGACTGATCTTCTTCTTTTGCTCCTCAAGGCTCATTGTTGACCCTTCCCCACTGGAAACTCTTGCCACTTATTGTTATGACATGGAGTGTTGTTGTTGACAAGCTGGAAATGAGGCTACGAATTTCCTCTAATACTGTGTCACCACAATAAAACTGCTAAACTCAAAAACAATAGTAAGCACCATTCATTTCATGGTGACCTCCATCTTGGCAATATCTATCTTCAACTCTCCACCTATCACATAGCCCAAATACACCAAAGGCTACTACGCAATCTCACTCTTCTTGAGATTTTATAAGAACTAGTGCTTCTTTAATGTCTCCAACACCTACGTCAAATGTGAGAGGTGCTCCTCTCAAGTAGCATTGTCTACCAATATATCATACAACAATAGACAATAACGAATGAAACTATAAAAGGACACAATATACCATTCATTAACATCATAAATGTTGTTGGTGCATTTCATAGGCTAAATGGCATGACTAACCACTCATACAAACCTTGTCTAGTTTTGAAGGAAATATTATAGGTCTTCTCTAACTCGAACCTTGTGATATCTAGACTTTAAGTCTAGGTTGGTGAATTATTTCACTTACTATAATTGATCCAATAGATCATTTATACTTGGCAGGGGGTACTTGTTCTTGAGCATGATTTTATTCAGCTCCTTGCAATCAGTACGCATCCGCCAAGTACCATCCTTCTTTGGTACAATGATGATGGATGGCCCACATGGTGATTGAATTAGTCAAATGCCACCCTATTCCTATAATTGTTGCAATAATTTCTTCACCTAACTTGCTTCTATAACAAACTGCTTGTACAACCCAATGGTTGGCATTAGGGAGTCTGACAATAACTGTATCTCGTGCTCCACTTACCTCTTGGGTGGTAACTATTTAGGGTCTTGGAACATATCCATGTATGCATGTAGCAACTCTTTCAGTTGCTATTTATGTTTCTTAATATAGCAGGGATGCCTTGCCTCTTATTGAATATTCTACAAACTGATTTTCTCTTAAAAATAATAAAACATACTTTTTGATGGAACTGATCAATTTCCTGGCTTGGTTGGCACTTAATAATGGAAATTTTTTACTTTCCTTTGTGCACATTGATGGTGAAGTATTTTCCATCCTTAACCAGCCAATATTGGTTGGCTCTTTGCATGAATATTGCATCCCACATGTACATGTAGGGACTTCCAAACACCACTCCACATATATCATGTGGAACTACATCTAGTTCTACTTCATCAATAAAATCAACAGTGATAGTGATGGGCCTCATTAATAGGTAAATAATAAGGCCCATCTAGCCTTCCTTCAGCATATATTTACCTCCTTCCTCGCTTTTAATGGTATATTTTTTTACTATTTTGTGTTTATTAGGAAGACTAGAGGATGATTGTCATATCTTTTGGCCTAATGTGATTAATGTGTAGGAAAATAGTGCATTTGAGTGCATTTAATATGCAGAGATACATTGGAGGTAGCTGAAGAAGATGTAGGAGGCTTGTCCCATACATTTACTAACCTACAACCTGACTTGCTCCCTAGATTTAATCACCCATTGTTCGAAGATCCACTAACAATTGATGCACTCAAGGATTGCGAGGATCTCAGGGAGCTAGATCCACCTTTTCAGGGATTTTGGAGGGAAGCGACCCTCTTTCCAAGGAGGTTGCCCCTTAGTCACTTTTGTATAAATAAGGAAGCCTAAGGGCTCAATAGGATTCAATTTTTTTGGAGTAGATAGAGACTACTAAAGGATAGAATCTTGAGCTTGTCACTTTCATTTCTCTTCATCCTGTACTTGAACATTATTTACTATTAATCAGAAGTCTGATGTTACCTTCCATCTAAGCTCATTCTAGAGGGATGCGTCCCCTTGGGTTACGACCCAACCCAGAGGCTCTAGTATCTCTAATGTGTATTTTATTTATGAATTTTCTTTCCTAGCAACATTTCCTTTCTTTCTTAGAAACATTTGTTTATGAAAATTGATTGTGCAGGGCTTTCCAGCAACTCTCTCGTGGGAAAAGTGGTTGATGATAATGTATTGGCAAGCCAATAATATATAGTTTCTTTCTTTTGCAAGTTGTTATTAGTACTCTTCTTGCATCTCTGTTTTCCGCAAGCTAGTGATTGGTTAGTAGTTTCCTTTGAGCACATGAAGTATAACCTCTAGTGGATGTAGGTCTGGGGTAGATTTCGATACAGTTTTTATTTTTAATGCAATAATTAGATTCCTAATAAAATTCAACTCATCCTTTCTCTATTATTTTAATTTTCTACAATTTACATTGTTAAAATGTTTTAGTTGTTTGGCAAAGTTGTGTAAATTCCTATGGTGTGAAGGCACTACTATTGATCTACAGGGTTGACATTGTCATTCAAACTCCTTATCCCACCACCATCTCCCTTTCTTCAACCTCAACAACTCCCTTAGAACATTGTTCACCGAAACTACATTTATGGGTAATTGAAGGCCATTGTGTGCATATATTCTTGTGCAAGATGGGCCCCTGAAGGGTAATAGGCTTGGAAAGGGTCTAATACAACTTTCATTTACCCTCCATTATCCTTCCCTACCTTCAGCTTGCCTTTTCCACCTTTAGAATGCTAATATATCCAATCCTATAGCAAAACAAGGTAATCCTGTAGCACCATGTAAACTTGACCAGATTTCCGCTTGAGGTTTATTTGTGCCTCCTGGCCTTGAATAATGTCCCTTATGCTCTAGAATCATGATTAAGGAAGACTAAAGACTACTTAGGACTTGCCTTTTTACCACTGCAATACATTTAATCAATTAGGGTTAATGGATAGATTTATGAATTTGATAACACAAAAATGATTTTCTTGATTGCTTCATGAAGTATATATTGAACTCCGTCACTAGATATAAACTCTTTGGAATGTAGTGATTGATTACATGATCTTTCGTTTATGTAAGATAGATTAGTTTTCTTTCTTTATTCTTAAGCTAGGATTTCCATTTCAACATTGTTATTTCCATTCCATAGACTTTCCTTTTAATGCAACATTTACATTCTGCAAATAGTTTAATGTTTACATTTATGCAAGTAGTATAGCCTTTTCATTTATGCAATTAGGGTTAGAATTTACATTTGAGCAAGAAACACTTCCATTTTTTCAAATAGAGTAACATTTCCATTTCTGCAAAGTAGGTTAAAGGACATTCCTTTCATAAAATTTATTTCCTTGCAAATCTTGATTCAGTTGATGCAGTGGTCTCTGTATACCTTGGTTTGGTTCAATGCTTCAAAGTGACTTGAGTAGAGCCAACTTACTGTGCATATAACATTGTCACCTCTTAATTAAGTATGAACCCCAAGTTTATATTAAATGTGGTATCCTTAGGAGTTGCAACACTCTTGTTGGAATACTGAGGCTCATCACCTTTTGGCACTATTGTCGAGGAGGTGTCTAAGTAGGTGTTATTTCTGCTGATGGCTTCTTCTTCTTTTTTTTTTCGTTTCAGTTTTTGCTTTGCATTAATTTTTCTTGTTCTGAACAAAATTTTAAAAAGAAGAAGAAGAGAAAAACACAAAAATAACAAATCCTTTCACGCCTCGTAGGAGTAGGGATAATCGAGGGAAATTCCTACCAAAAACCCCCACCCCTTATAGTAGTCAACCATCACTCTTCTTTGGTTACTACGAACCTCCTACTCTGACCACATAAGAGTTAGATAATCCTTTAGGTGAACAACTACGAATCTTTGAAGAACCCATAAGGGAGGAAGAACCCATATCACTTACCCAAAACATTATTGAGAATAGGTATATTGAGCTCTTTCGTATTCGGAAAACCAATGGGGAGGCTAGAATGAGAAACATAAGCCCCACTTCTCTCCCACACTTCCATGGCCTAGCCTTTGAGGACCTTGCTACATTCATGTTTGGGTTTGCTATGATTTGCAGAACCTAGGATTTCACTTATGATGATTACACTTCTAATAGGGAGGACAGATACAAGCTGAGCCAATCCTGGAAACCCGTCATCTACGATCTCATCCATTCATTCCGGCCCCTCCCTTCATTGCCTCTCTTCTGCCCTTGGTGGCTTGCATTGAACCCCCCCACTGCCTACATTCAAAATTTGTTCATCATTTCCAAATTGGACCCTCATTCTGTCTTCTTTAACCTTATTCCTTATATCATATTCCCTATTTAATTTAATTATTAATTCATTCAATATATATTATTTATTATTATTTCTTGTTTCATTTTCTTATATATATTAGATTATTTAATTTTTGTAGAAAATCTTGTAGATTCACAAGCTCATGCAATGTACTAAAGCATAGGACAAGAATCTACTTCTACTTTCAACCAGCAGAAGCCAATAGATCAATGAAAACAATATGAACAAGAAGAAGATAAATCAATGGCACATAACACAAGATGTATCTGGGGAAAGCCACTGCTCAAAACCCTGCTATTTGTATTTCATATATCAGAAATATGAGTGAAGATACAAAGCTTGTTCTCACTAGAACAATTCCGCACAAGTATGCTCAACTCTCTTAGCTCACAAGCAAGCTCTTGGCCAACACTTAGTCTCTACAACTCTCCAAGCCCCTAATGTCTTGCGTAATTCCTAGGATGAATAACATGTATTTAAAGGGAATTCATGCTTCCAAAACTGCGCAATCCAAACATAGGATCAATCTCTTATACATGCATGACATTCACACTCCAGTAAATAATACAATTGAAAGTACATTGTCCCTACACTCTAGTCTCAACTGGGTCTTTCTAAGAATCAACATGCATGAGTTTCTGATGAGGGAATCTTCAATTAACTAGAGTGACACTTGTGGATGCACTAGTGCACCAACTGACTATTAACTCTCTATTAGTTCCACAAATAGTTTGGAACTAATTTAACTGAACTTAACTCAGTAAACTGAGTGATCTAATTTCCAACTCAATTTAAACTCATAATGGACCCTTGAAACTTAGGGAGAACATATACATGACTTCAGAAAGACTTCCAACTCGAAATTCCTAAGCTAATTAAACTTAATTAACTATTTTCAAGTTTCTATGAGAATATAATTCAATTTTAATTCTCAGTTTAATTCAAGGACAAATTTAAACTGGAATTTCTTGTTGCAATTTCTCAACACTTCCTCTCAATAAGAAAAGGATTATCATCTACTTTGATCTTGTCTATGTGAAACTTGAATTTACATATTGGCAATGCCTTTTTCAAAATGTAAACATCTTGATCCTCCATGGGAATGTACTCTAATAACATAATCCGCCTCAATACACAATCTCTGAGATGATGATATTGGATATCAATATGCTTGGACCGATCGTGAAAAACAAGATTTTCAGAGAGTTTGATACAAATCTGATTATCATAGTAAATCAAGGTTGGATCCATTTGCTGACCAAACAAACCAACCAGGATCTTCCTCATCCAGATGGCCTCACATGTTTCCTGACTAGTAGCCATGTACTCTGCCTCTGTCAAACTTAGTGCAACTGATCTCTGTTTCCTATTGTACCAAGAAACTGTCACTGACCCAATACTGAAGGTCCCTCCTGATGTGCTCTTCCTGTCAGATGGATCCCTGCCTAATCTGCATCGGTGAAGCCTTGAAGCTTCAATCCCTCTGTCTATTTGTACCATAATCCATATTGAGAAGTGCCCTTGAGGTATCTCAACACATGCTTTGCTGCCTTCCAATACAACTTGGTAGGCCTAACCATCGCTTGACTAAGCTGGTTAACTACATAGCACATATCCATTCATGTGTTCACCAAGTACATGAGTGAACCCATAAGATGCCTGTAAACAATAGCTTCCACTACTTCCCCTGAAGTAGCATCCTCCTTCCTCTACTTACCTGCTAGAGGAGTCTACATGGGTTTGCTGCTCTCCATGCGGAATCTCCTGAGTATCTCGTTGGCATACTTTCCTTGAGACAAAAACAACTCCCCATATCCATGCTAAGAAAGTAATGCATGAGCCCCATTTCCTTCATCTCAGACTCTCTTGCAAGTTCCTCCTTACAAGTCTTGATCAGCTGATCATCACCTGTCAGTATGAGATCATCAACATAAAGTACAATGATCAACAGTTTACCTTCCACCACTATGTGGTACAAGTTCACATCTACTTCACTCTTCGTGAATCCCAACTCGTTGAAGTAGCTATCAACACGGGGTGCTTGCTTCAGCACATACAATGCTCTCTTGAGTCGACACACATGCGACTCACGGTCGAAGGTCTCAAAACCTTTAGGCTGCTCTATGTACACCTCTTCCTCAATCATGCCATTAAGGAAGGTTGTCTTCACATCCATCTGATGTATCTTCCAACCCATCTGTGTTGATAGTGCCAATATAGATCTGATTGACAAGTACCTTGCAACAGGAGCAAAGGTCTCATCATAGTCAATCCCCTCTACCTATGAAAAGCCACGGGCCACAAATCTAGCCTTATGCTTCTCCACACTACCATCTGCAACTTGCTTTACCTTGTAAAGCCAACGGGAGCTCACCACTGACTTGTCCTCCGGTCTCGGGACCACATCCCAAACACTGTTACGAACTATGGAGTCATACTCCTCCACCATGGCATCAACCCAAATTGGCTGCTACATTTCTTCCTTAAAGGAAGATGGCTCTATCACAACACATTCACCCATAAGAGTCATGTATCCAGTGTACCTCTCAGGTGACCTCCTCTGCCTGCACTGAGAAGTGGGTGCTCCCACATTCTCCCGTGCATCATCCAACAATCTATCAGCCTCTCTAGTGCACTTTCTTCCCTCTCTGGAAGACTCTTCTTGAGTGGATGTCTCCACTCCCGGATCCTCTGCATGTGGCTGCTCCACATCAATCTGAGGCTCCTCAAATTCAGGAGTTGAAATCTCCTCATCCACATGTATTTGAACCTCCCTCTCAAGGGAAACTCGCATGGCCTTCTCCTCATCAAATATGACATCCCTACAAACCACTGTCATCCTGTTGGTTGACAAGTACACCCGATAGTTGTGAGGTGTATCAGTGTACCCCACATATATCCCCAACTTTATTGTAGGCTCAAGCTTCTTCCGTGCATCTTTGGTCACATGGAAATATACCGATGATCGAAGTGATGCACATCTAGCCTCTTACCGAAATAAGCCTCATTTGGTGTCTTTCTTAGAATTGACATGCATGAGTTTCTGATGAGGGAATCTTCAATTAACTAGAGTGACACTTGTGGATGCACTAGTGCACCAACTGACTGTTAACTCTCTATTAGTTCCACAAATAGTTTGGAACTAATTTAACTGAACTTAACTTAGTAAACTGGGTGATCTAATTTCCAACTCAATTTAAACTCATATTGGACCCCTAAAACTTAGGGAGAACATATATGTGACTTCAGAAAGACTTCCAACTCGGAATTCCTAAGCTAATTAAACTTAATTAACTATTTGCAAGTTTCTGTGAGAATATAATTTTTTAATTCTCAGTTTAATTCAAGGAAAAATTTAAACTGGAATTTCTTGTTGCAATTTCTCAACACTCCCTTTCAATAAGAAAAGGATTATCAGCTACTCCGATCTTGTCTTTGTGAAACTTGAATTTACATATTGACAATGCCTTTGTCAAAATGTCAGCATCTTGATCCTCCATGGGAATGTACTCTAATAACATAATCCGCCTCAATACACAATCTCTGAGATGATGATATTGGATATCAATATGCTTGGATCGATCATGAAAAACAAGATTTTCAGAGAGTTTGATACAACTTTGATTATCGCAGTAAATCAAAGTTGGATCCATCTGCTGACCAAACAAACCAACCGAGATCTTCCTCGTCCAGATGGCCTCACATGTTTCTTTACTCGCAACCATTTACTCTGCCTCTGCTGAACTGAGTGCAACCAGTCTTTGTTTCCTGTTGTACCAAGAAACTGTCACTAAACCAATACTGAAGATCCCTCCTGATGTGCTCTTCTTGTCGGATGGACTCCTTGCCTAATCTGCATCGGTAAAGCCTTGAAGATTCACTTCCTCTATTTGTTTGTATCGTAATCCATATTGAGAAGTGCCCCTGAGGTATCTCAACACATGCTTTGTTGCCTTCCAATACAAATTGGTAGGCCTAACCATCGCTTGATTAAGTTGGTTAACTGCATAGCACATATCCATTCATGTGTTCACCAAGTACATGATTGAACCCATAAGTTGTCTGTAAACAGTAGCTTCCACTACTTCCCCTGAAGTAGCATCCTCCTTCCTCCAGTTACCTCCTAGAGGAGTCTACATGGGTTTGTTTCTCTCCATGTGGAATATCTTGAGTATCTCGTTGACATACTTGCCCCAAGACACAAACAACTCCCCATATCCATGCCAAGAAAGTAATGCATGAGCCCCATGTCCTTCATCTCAGACTCTCTTGCAAGGTCCTCCTTGCAAGACTTGATCAACTGATCATCACCTGTCAGTATGAGATCATCAACATAAAGTACAATGGTCAATAATTTACCTTCCACCACTATGTGGTACAAGTTTACATCTGCTTCACTCCTCATGAATCCCAACCCGCTGAAGTAGCTATCTATCCTGGTGTACCAAGCACGGGGTGCTTTCTTCAGCCCATACAACGCTCTCTTGAGCTGGCACACATGCGACTCATGGTCGAAGGTCTCAAAACCTTCAGGCTGCTCTATGTACACCTCTTCCTCAATCATGCCATTAAGGAAGGTTGTCTTCACATCTATCTGATGTATCTTCCAACCCATCTGTGCTGATAGTGCCAATATAGATCTAATCGACGAGTACCTTGCGGCAAGAGAAAAGGTCTCATCATAGTCAATCCCCTCTACCTGTGAAAAGCTAGGGGCCACAAATATAGCCTCAACTTGCTTTACCTTGTAAAGCCAACGGGAGCTCACCACTAACTTGTCCTCCGGTCTGAGGACCACATCCCAAACACTATTACGAACTATGGAGTCATACTCCTCAACCATTGCATCAACCCAAACTAGCTGCTACATTGCTTCCTTAAAGGAAGATGGCTCTGTCACAACACATTCGCCCATAAGAGTCATATATCCAGTGTACCTCTCTGGTGACCTCCTCTTCCTGTGCTGAGAAGTGGGTGCTCCCACATTCTCTTGTGCATCATCCAACAATTTGTCAGTCTCTCTAGTGCACTTTCTTCCCTCTTTGGAATACTTTGCCTGAGTGGATGTCTCCACTCCCAGATCCTTTGCATGTGGCTTCTCCACATCAATTTGAGGCTCCTCAAACTCAGGATCTAAAAGCTCCTCATCTGCATGTAGTTGAACCTCCCTCTCAACGAAAACTCGCATGGCCTTCTCCTCATCAAATCTAACATTCCTGCGAACCACTGTCATCCTATTGGTCAGCAAGTACACCCGATAGTTGTGAGGTGTATCAATGTACCCCACAAATATCCCCAACTCTGTTGTAGGCTCAAGCTTCTTCCGTGCATCTTTGGTCACATGGAAATATACCGATGACCCAAAAATCTTGAAGTGACCCACATCTGGCCTCTTACCGAAATAAGCCTCCTGTGGTGTCTGCATCTCAAGTATTTGATGTGGGCTATAGTTCTAAACATAAACCGTTGTGTTGCATGCCTTAGCCCACAAGTGTAGTGGTAGGCCCTGATCATTTAACATCGCCCTCGCTGCCCCTACTATGCTTATGTTCTTCCTCTCGGCCACCCCATTCTACTGAGGGTTATTGGGTGTCGTCAACTCCCGTTTAATCCCTTCTGCTACACATAAGTTCTTACACTCGTTTGAGACCTATTCACCACTTTTATCACTCCATAGAGCTTTAACCTTCTCACCCGACTCTTTCTCCACCAATTCTTTAAACTCACAAAACTTTGTGAATGTTTGATCCTTTTTCTACATGAAAAACATCCAACATTTTTGAGAAAAGTCATCAACAAATATAACATAATACTTGTGTTTGGTCGTGGATGTTGTCAAGAATGGTCCACACACATCTGAACGGAATCACTCTAGAATAGCCTCTGCTCGACTGTCTTTGTCGTAAAAGGAAGACTTGGTGTATTTTCCCAAAGTACACCCCTTGCATGTATCAACTTGCTCAATCATACCTTTGGGAAGACCAGTAGAGATCTACTGCAATATCTTCAAAGCCCCATGATGCAAGTGGCCCAATTACCTATGCCACAACTCACCAACATCTCTGCTCTGCACCCTTTCTGCTTTTGTGGTCAAAGAAACACACTGTTCTACCTCCATCTTATAGAGATTCTTCACCTGCATCCCTATCTTCTTTACTTGACCCGCGGCTATGTGTTGAAGGAACGCCTTTCCTTTCGAGAAGATCACATCATAGTCTCTATCCTCAAGCACGGCAATGGATACCACATTCTTCTTCAACCCGGGAACATACATATCATTCTTCTAGGTGAGTAGATCCCCATGTTCCCTCCGAAAAGTAATCGTGCCCAATCCAGTAACACTATACTTCTTTTCGTCACCCATCTCGATACGCATCTGGAGATCTTTCTCCTCCAAGTCACTAAATAACTCCTTGTCGCCAGTCATGTGGAATGAAGCTCCACTATCTAAGTACCATACACTTCCCATCATTGATTACACCATGCATGCAATGAGGGAAAAGTCCAAGTTGAATTGAGAGGCCAAAGCCTCACCCGCTGCTCCTCCCGAGGGCTTCTTCTTTGAATTCTTGGGTGGACAATTTGTAGCAAAATGGCCCAGCTCATGACAATGAAAGCACTTAACTTTCATCATGTCTTTCTTCTTACCTCCATGATAAGAATCCGATTTGGAATGGGAAGCTTTTCCTTTCCCCTTCTTCGCCTTAATTGCTAAGGCACAATTCTCTTTATGATCGGTCTTTGATGAAGAGCCATCCCTGGTGTTCCTCCTGATCTCCTCCTGCATCAAATCCAACCACAGTCGTTCCCAATTCAGCAACTTCTCCCAACCATTGACAAAGTCCTGATAACTATGCCAACTCTTTGGGAGTCCTAGAAGAGCAAGACTCACCATATCATCCTCGACAACCATGATTCCAACACTTCCAAGTTCATCATGACACTGAGTGAACTTGGTCAAGTATTTTGGAATCATCTCGCCTTTCTCCATTTTGATTTTTCGAAGTTTGTCCTTCAGTGCCAATTTCCTTTGGTCACTATTGTTCTGATACAAGTCCGTCAATGCTTTCCACATAGCATATAGAGTTTCCTTTCCATGGATACTCGAGACAATGTGGTCTCGAACTCCCTCAAGGATTATCTGCCTCGCCTTCGCCACACACTTCTTCCATTCGGCCAAATTTTGTGCATCTGATGCTGCTGGCTTAGGAATTTCTTGATCAACGAATTCCTTCAAGCCATTATCCTCTAGCATAGCCTCCATTCTGTCCCTTCAGGCTATAAAATTTGAGCTGCCTTCCAAGGCATACTCGAGCCGCAAACCGTAGAACACCATTTGCCAATCCTGAAGTATGTATTGCAAATTCGAATTTCACCTATAACCCAAAACTCAAAACTTCGAAATCTCCTCTAGTATATTGTTCTCAGCTCTGATACCATGTATAAAATCCTGTAGATTCACAAGCTCATGCAATGTACTAAAGCATAGGACAAGAATCTACTTCTACTTTCAACCAGCGGAAGCCAATAGATCGATGAAAACAATATGAACAAGAAGAAGATAAATCAATGGCACATAACACAAGATGTATATGGGGAAATCCACTGCTCAAAACCCCGCTATCTGTATTTCATATATCATAAATATGAGTGAAGATACAAATCGTGTTCTCACTAGAACAATTCTGCACAAGTATGATCAACTCTATCAGCTGACAAGCAAGATCTTGGACAACGCTTAGCTAATTTTGCATCTCTCCAAGCTCCTAATCTCTTGCGTAATTCCTAGGATGAATAGCCTGTATTTAAAGGGAATTCATGCTTCCAAAACTGTGCAATCCAAACATAGGATCAATCTCTGATGCATGCATGATATTTACACTCCAGTAAATAATACAAATGATAGTACATTGTCCCTGCACTCTAGTCTCAACTGGGTCTTTCTCAAAATCGACAAGCATGAGTTTCTGATGAGGGAATCTTTAGTTAACTAGAGTGACACTTGTGGATGCACTAGTGCACCAAATGACTATTAACTCTCTATTAGCTCTACAAACACTTTGGAACTAATTTAACTGAACTTAACTCAGTAAACTAGGTGATCTAATTCCAACTCAATTTAAACTCATACTAGACCCCTAAAACTTAGGGAGAACATATACATGATTTCATAAAGACTTCCAACTCGAAATTCCTAAGCTAATTAAGTTAATTTAACTTAATTAATTATTTACAGGTTGTTATGAGAATAGAATTTGATTTTAATTCTCAGTTTAATTCAAGGGCAAATTTAAACTGGAATTTCTTGTTGCCATTTCTCAACAATTTTTAATTAATTCTTATTTTAAATCATAAATTCTCAAGTTTGGTATATTTAACTAATTATTATATTATTTTATTAATTAAATTATTAAAAGTAAATAAATAAAAATTCAACTAATTCTTATATATATATATATATAAATATCTTAGTAGGACTCTCCGATTTTCGAGTTTACATGTCCATTATTCACACTGCTATGGTGGGGGGGGGGGGGGGGGGTGGGGTGGGGTAGCACGAGATTCGAACGCAAGGTCTCTAGTTCAATGAGACTTCATTCCATGGCCATCACCACTTGAGCTACCCCAGGCGGACATTTTAAATTTAATTTTAATTCTTATATATATTTTTAATTTTAATTAATTCTTATTTGAATTCATTTTTCAATTCTTATTATAATTAATTATGCTTTAATTCTTAATTCCCATTGATTCTTATTTTCAATTAATAGATATTATTTTCCCCGATGGGGGTGAGAGTTGGTGAAGTGGTCTCGGTGGGATCCTAGCCAAGGACGGTGTAATTATGAGGCATAACGCAAGGTGGTTGGACGACAACCCTCATTTACTTCGCTGCATGTGTAAGGTGGCAATGAACGTTGCAAGGTGTATTGTGAGGTACGAGATCCAATTAGAAAGCTTGTTTCAGAGTTATGGCTCAAGATTTTCAGTTGGGTCAATTGTCGTGGTAAAGTGTCTCCTCCAGGTTCCAAGGGTGGCTGCGGAAGGGCGATGCCTGCACATCTTCGTCTCCCAGTTTGTGAGCATTTGGTGCAGGTATGTCCTTTTTGTTAGCCTAACTTCATCCTCCTTACAATGGTTAACTATCACTACTTGAATGTTAAGATGATTGTTTCTAAGTTGAGGAGATTGGAAAGTTTCGAGGGTGCTTTGGTAGTATGTGAAACAAGAAATTTTGATTTTGATTTCCGACCCACACACCTTGATAGTCTCTCTTTGTATTATAGTATTCTTGTAGAAATTACTTATAGATTCAAACTTCTAATTGTAATATGCTAAAACAATAGACTTGAATATACTTTACTCATCAACGGAAACGATTAAATGATCGTGAAATCATGAAGCATACAAGAGAAAGAATTCAATCAAAACATTACACAATGACTTCCTGGGGAAAGCCATAGCTAAAAACCCTTGCTATCTGTATATTGCATTAGTCAGAAAATATGAGAAGATTCCATTGCTTTGCTAAGGCCTGAGCAACCTTTGCACTATCTCTATATGTCTCACAGCGTCCTAGACAAGCATAAGCCAATAATTAACCAATTTTTTGCTTGCTCAAGTCCCTATTTCCTTGCATTGTTTCCTTGGAATTATACCCCTATTAATTAGGGAAATTCCTCAATTGGAATTGCGCAATCCTCATAGGCCTTACTCTGAATGCATGCACCACTTGTACAATTCAGGTGATTATACAACTGATAATACATTGTCCTTGAACTCCAATCTAAAATGGGTAACTCTTAGATCTGACATGCATGAGTTATTTATGAGTGAATCATCAATTTACTGGTTGATCACTATAGGTAGCACCACACTACACTGTAGGCAGTACGACACTACTAGACCTCCCACTAGTTCCTCCAATAGTTGGAACTAGTTTAACTGAAGTTGACTTAATTAAACTGAATTAATTAATTACAACTCAAAATAAACTCAACCAGGGCTCATATAATGTAGGAGACACTCTACATGACTCAAGTTAGACCCTCAACTCGAATTAACAGAGCCAACTAAGTCAAATTAACTTAATTAACTAATACAAGTTGTCATGAGATGTGGAATTACAATTTTATTCCCAATTTAATTCAAGGACAAAATTAAATTAGGATTTTCTTGTTGCATTTTCAACACTCCCTCTCAACAAGAAAGGGATTAGTTGCTACCTCGATCCCGCCTCTATGAAATTATAATTTGCATCTTGACAATTCCTTTGTCAAATTATCTGCATCAATTTCCTCTGTAGGAACGTACTCCAACAACACGATTCTCCTCTGCACACAATCTCGTAGATGGTGATACCGGATGTCAATATGCTTGGACCGATATTCATGAAAAAATGGATTCTGAGAGAGTTTGATACAACTCTGATTGTCACAGTAAATCACGGTAGGATCCATCTGCTGACCAAATAACCCAACAATGATCTTCCTCATCTAGATAGCCTCACAAGCTGCTTGACTAGTAGTCATGTAACCTGCTTCTGTCGAACTGACTACAACTGAGCTTTGTTTCCTGTTGCAGCAAGAAACTATTGTTCACCCAATACTAAATATTCCCATTGATGTTCTCTTTCTATTAGATGGAATCCCTTCCCAATATGCATCTGTGAAGCCTTGATGCTTCACTCCCTCTGTTTGTATGTACCAAAGACCAAATTGAGTGGTGCTTCTGAGGTATCTCAACACATGTTTAGCTTCCTTCCAATAGGGTTTGGTTGGCTTAACCAATGCTTGACTAAGATGGTTAACTGCAAAACATATGTCATGTCGTGTGTTCTCAAAATACATAAGTGAACCCACAAGCTGCCTGTAAATAGTAGCCTCAACTACTTCACCTGAAGTAGCATCTTCCTTCCTCCAATTCCCTGTTAGAGGAGTGTCCATGGGTTTGTTTCTCTCGATGTGGAACTTCTTTAGTGTCTCGTTGGCATAATTTCCCTGAGATACAAACAGTTCCTCATCTCCTGGCCATACTTCCATACCAAGGAAATAATGCATGAGCCCCAGGTCCTTCATCTCGAACTCTCTTGAAATATCTTCTTTGCAATATTTTACTAGCTTCTCATCACCTGTTAGAATTAAATTTTCGACATATAATACTATAATAAACAATTTACCTTCAACCACAATATGGTAAAGGTTTGCATCTACTTCAATTTTGATGAAACCCAACCAGGTGAAATAGTTTTCAATCTTGGTGTACCAAGCACGGGGTGCTTGTTTCAATCCATACAACGCTCGCTTGAGTCTGCACACATGCAACTCTCTGTTGAAGGTCTCAAATCCTTCTAGCTGCTCAATGTACACCTCTTCCTCAATCACACTGTTGAGGAATTCTCTCTTCACATCCATATGATGTATCTTCCATCCCATCTGTGCTGAAAGTGCTATAATAGATCTGATTGAAGAGTGCCTTGCTACTGGAGAAAAGGACTCCTCGTAATAAATTCCCTCCACCTAAGAGAACCCTCTGGCCACAAATCTGGCCTTATGTTTCTCCACACTTCCATTTGTTGCTTGCTTTACCTTGTAAATCCATCTGGAACTCACCACTAACTTGTTTGTTGGTCTTGGGACCACTTCCCAAACACTATTTCTGATAATGGATTCATACTCCTCTACCATGGCATCAACCCATACTAGTTTCTGCACTGCTTCCTTGAATGAGGATGGCTCAATCTCTACACTCTCGCTCATCAGAGCCATGTAGCGAGTGTACCGATCTGGTGCTTCCTCTGCCCGCACTGTGATGTGGGTTCTCCCACATTCTATCTAGCATCATGCATCAATCTGTCAACCTCTCTAGTCCACTTCCTTCCATCTCTAGAAGTCTTTGCATGAGTGGGTGCTTCCACTCTTTGCTCCTCTGCAAGTGGCTGCTCCACATCATCTCGAGGTTCTTATTTTGGAGCTAAAAGATCCTCTTCACTTCATCAAACTTCACATCTCTACGAATCACTGTCATCCTGTGAGACAACAGGTACACCCGATAGGTGTTATGTGTATGGGTGTACCCCACAAATATGCCCAACTCAGTTGTTGGTTCTAGCTTTTTCATTGCATCCTTGGTAACATGACAGTGGACTGATGAACCAAAGATCTTGAAGTGTGCCACATCTGGTTTCTTGCTTAAAAAATATTATGCTAGTGTACTCACCCCGAGAATCCGATGAGGACTTTTGTTTTTCACATATACAGATGTGTTGCATGCTTCAGGCCATAAGTGCAACGGTAGGCCCTGATCATGTAACATCTCCCGTGCATCTCCCACAATAATTTTGTTCTTCCTTTCATCCATGCCATTTTGTTTTGGTTTATGGGGTTCTATTAACTCATATTGAATGCCTTTTGATGCACACAAGTTCTTGAATTCTTTCGACACATATTCTCCATTGTTATCGCTCCTCAGAGCTTTAACTTTCCTGCCAGTGTCTTTCTCAAGAAGTGCTTTAAATTCACAAAATTTAGTGAACGTCTGATCTTTCTTCTACGTGGAGAAAATACAATAGTTATGAGAAAAAGCATCTACAAATATTACATAATACATGTGCTTGGTTGTGGAGGTTGTCGAAAACGATCCAAACACGTCTGAGTGAACTCTTTCAAGAATTGCTTGCACTCGAATGTCCTTATCATGAAAGGTAGCTTTGGTGTACTTCCCCAATGTACACCCTTTGCATGTGTCTCTCTGCTCTAGTGTATCCTTGGGAAGTCCTATAGAAATTTGTTGCATGATCTTCAAAGCTCCATGGTGAAAGTGACCCAATATTCTATTTGACAGCTCACCGATGTCTCGACTCTACACCTTCTCTATTTTTGTGCTCAAAGCAACAGATTCTTATACATTCAATTTGTAGAGGTTCTTCACCTAAACCCTAATTCTATTCACTTGCCCTGAGGCTATGTGACGAAGTAAAGCCTTTACTTTGCTAAATATCACATCGTAGCCACGGTCCTCCAACATGGCAAGTTAAACCAAATTCTTCTTCAAACCCAAAGCATACATGAAATCTTTTAATGTGTGAGGAGAACTAGACTCCCTTTGAAAGGTAACAATGCCAATGAAGGTCGCATTACACCTCCCATCATCTCCCATTTTGATGTGTATCTGGAGGTCCTTCTCCTCCAAGCCACTGAAGAATTATTTGTTACCGGTCATATGGAATGAGGCTCCACTATCCAGATACAACACACTGCCCATCACCGATGTCACCATGGAAGCGATGAGGGTGAAATCCATCTCGAATTGTGAAGCAAGACCTTCACTTGCCACTGCTCCTGAGGGCTTCTTGCCGACCGTCTTTTGTGGACACTTCGTGGCATAATGTCCCAGCTCGTGATAGTGAAAACATTTAATATTTGACACATCCTTCTTCTTGCTGCCCTGGTTGGAATCTGATTTGGAATGG